>CM044305.1:112481261-114881261 GCA_024291935.2 Okapia johnstoni
AAAAAAAAAAAAAAAAAAAAAATCACTAACCCCAAAAAACAAAAAAACAATATAAAAAAAAATATATATTCACAAAACCCCAACTAATAAATACAAAACATTAAAATAATCAAAACAACAAATTAAATAAAAAAAAACAAACATCAAAAAATAAAATAAAAAAAATACCAACACAAAAAATTAATAAAAAATAAACATAAATTAAAAAACAAAAAAATTAAAAAAATACAATAAAAATCATAAATACCAACAACCATTAAAAAAAAAACAAAAATCACATTATCCAAACCATAAAATCATATTACCAATAAACTTATCCATTAAACTCATCCCAATTAAAAACAATTAAAAATCCATTCTAAACAAACTCACTAAACAAAAAAAAATAAAATCACCAAACCAAATAACTAAAACACAATCAACCTAACATATAAAAACATAAACAATATATAAAAATTCCATAAACAAAAAAACAAAATCCCCTATTATAAATCTTAACCCATTCAAAAAATATATAAAAATTAACCCACTCCTAAAAACTAACAATATAAATTAACAACCCCCAAAAAATCCCAAATAAAAATCTATAAACCAAAAAACCCAAAAAAAAACCAAAATAAACACCACCTCAACAAATTCCATCAAAAACAAATTAAACAAATAAAATCATCAAACCCCATCATCCCCACAAACCCAACAAATCCATAAATAAACCCATAAAACCCCTAACCCATAACATAAATCAAAAAATATTCTTTACAACCCACCTTATAATCAATCAAAATAAAATCATAATATAATAAAAATTCCTCACCATACCAAATTTTCCAATTCAAAAAACAAATAAATAAATAAAAAAATAAATCCCCCAACAAAAAACAATACATTATACCACAATAACCATACCCCCCAATATTACCCTAAAAACAAATCAAACATTTAACATCCACATCAACAATAAAAAATCCCCCACAACTACCCAAAAACCACAATCTACCCTACTAAATCCCCACCTAACCCTACCATTCATCCTTAATCAATAAATTCCTACTACCATATAACACAACAAATACAAATATTATCCAACACCAACCCCTCCACAACCCCCCAATAACAAAAACCCCCCATCATATAACAAAAAAATTAAAAAAAATAAAAAACAAAAAAAAAACCACAAAAAAAACTACATCCTAACCAACAATATAAAAACAAATATCATACACCAAAAATTAAACTTAACCCCCACTAAAACCAAATCATAATCAAATAATAAACTACAAACATCCCAAATATCATAAAAATTCAAATCAAACACTTAAAATCTTAAATTAATCTAAAACAATTCTAACACTACTCCCTTCCTCTCAACAAACATCCACCCCTTTAAAAATTACAATAAATCCATCCAATAAACTATCTCAAATTCCCCATAAAATCATAAACCCATTTTTTAACCCTAAATCCTAATCCCAAAATTACTTTAACCTCTCATTATACTTATAAAACCCAAAATTAAAATCCAAATATTTACAAAATACTAAAATATCAATTTCACAATTTTTTCATCATTACACACTTCAAATTATTTACTAAAATCTTAAACCACTCACCCCCTCATTAAACAAATCCCCTCCTCCCTTCCTTTTTAATTATATACTATCTTACCCCCCCCCCTATCAAATCCCTTATAATCTAAATCAAACTCCCTCAAAACAATATTCTTCTCCTCTTTTCTCATTCCTAAAACCATCCACATATCTCCCATTTACAACCCCTAAATAAACAACAAATCTAACTCACATCAATCTTAACAACCACTTAACATTAAAAAGCCAACCATATATTACATAAACACAGAACACGCTTTGTAGTGCTTCTCCCCGAGATACCAGCCAATTATCATACTACTTGCTACCACAAATTACCAACAATCACATAATCTAACCACACAGTACTACATACCAACCCAAACATTAACATAACACACCATCAACCATATCCCCCTACCTAATAACACACCATCAAAACAGACTAATACCCTTATACCCACAACCACCAAAACAACACAAACCCAGCACCCAAATTCGGTCAAACCTCATCATGACTGCAGTCATACTACATTTTGCAGCGCGGTGACAATGACCCATCATCCAATCACGCGTTCATCTCTCTAAACCTCCACACAAGACCAACCACCCCAACCCATACCAATTATAAACTTCGCACTAAAACTACCACCCCACTACCAGCTATCCAGTACTCGTTGCATACAAACCCAATAACAAATCATACCCCAACAACATCCAACACCACATTATACCCTACTAAAACAAACCACAACCACAACAGGTCCACAAACACTCCACCAAATAAAAAACAACAACCAACAAACCACACCCCACCAACACACACCAAACAGACCCCCCCACACTAACCCCCAACACAATACCCAACAAACCCAACACCTAAAAACCCCACACGCCCAACACCCCTAAACCCCGTCTCCAACCCACCACAAACCACGCCACATCAAACCATAACACCCTATACAACCCTACGCGGTTGAAACATAATCCCATCAGTCAAAAGTCACCTGCAAATAACCATAATCAACAGACAACAACATAGGAAAAACACTCCCCACGAGCAAAGTAATCAAGTAAACAAAGTGAGAATGCATACCCATTAAATACGCCTCACAACTTCACATCTACAAACCGCTACTATTAATACCACCATTTTTACAACAATCAAATAATCACCCACACCTGTCTGTCCAGTGCTTCCTGAGCTGTCTTAACCTGGGTCCTTTGCTGACATGACACAGGCAGATTACTAATCCTTCTCCAGCCTCCCCCACCCAGGCCACCCTGGTAGCATAACCACGAATCCTAAAACACAGCTTTCCCTGAGGCAACCCCTGACTCCCACAACTTGGTGTTCAAGTGCCTGCAGCTCTTTGGCCTCATCTTGCCTGTCTGTCAAATGAGATCAGTGAAAACAGTTCTGGGCCCAGGCTCAGCCGTCGCTCTCCATGCTTCTTGGGGCTCTGACCCCCACCATGGGCCTTCCTCCCTTCCTCTCAGCAGCACATCCCCCTGCCTCCTTGATGGTCACGGCTGCGCCTCCACTCCTGCAGCCTGACTCTCTGGGTGCCCAGCCCTCCACACTGCTGCTCACGGCAGATCTCTCCCTCCTCACTTCCTGTGTCCTCCTGAAGCCTCCGAGGCTGACTTCAGGACTGTTCCTTCCTCCCCACAACTTCCAGAACCCTCTCTATAGTACTCTGTTTGTGCAAGGTTACCTTGGGTGGTTTCTGTTTATGTGTGTGTGCGTGTGCACATGTGCATGCATGCACTGTTACCCCAGCTAGACTGCAATGCCTCTGAGGATAAAGACCCCACCCAGTTTACCTTGGTACTGTCCCCAGAGATGCTTCTGCCAAAGGAGACACTGACTAGGTGCTGACTGTTGGCTTCGAGTCACTTAACACTCATCAACTCTGCTGTACCACTCTGGATTCAACAGGTGATGAGAAGGGCCCTGCCCAGGCATCACTGTGTGTGAGGCGGATAAGCAAGGCAAGTATGTCAGTAATCTCATTGGACGCAGGACCACTCTCTGTAGAAACATCTGAAGTTCTGCCCTGGGCAGAAGCATTGCACACCTGTCATTGCATTTTCCTTGCTGAGGGAAGAGTATCCTCTCTGTGGCCCCACATGGGAGGGAGAGAGCATAAGGAAGTCTGCACATGGATTCTTCCAGGCTCTGGCTGTCTTTCTCCCTGTGATCTACCATTGTGTCCTTACTGCATTGCTGTACTTACATCTTAGCTGTGAGTGCAACTGTATGCTGAGTCCTCTGAGTCTCTAAAATCACTGCAGATGGTGATTGCAGCCATGAAATTAAAAGATGCTTACTCCTTGGAAGGAAAGTTATGACTAACCTAGACAGCATACTAAAAAGCAGACACATTACTTTGTCGACAAAGGTCCATCTAGTCAAGGCTATGGTTTTTCCAGTGGTCATGTTTGGACTATAAAGAAAGCTGAGCGCCGAAGAATTGGTGCTTTTCAATTGTGGTGTTGGAGAAGACTCTTGAGGGTCCCTTGGACTGCAAGGAGATCCAACCAGTCCATCCTACAGGAGATCAGTCCTGGGTGTTCATTAGAAGTACTAACGTTGAAGCTGAAACTCCAATACTTTGGCGAAGAGCTGATCATTTGAAAAGTCCCTGATGCTGGGAAAGATTGAGGGCAGGAGGATAAGGGGACAACAGAGGATGAGATGGCTGGATGGCATCACCGACTCAATGGACATGAGTTTGGGTAAACTCCGGGAGTTGGTGATGGACAGGGAGGCCTGGCGTGCTGCGGTTCATGGGGTCACAAAGAGTCGGACACGACTGAGCGACTGAACTGAACTGACCTGAACTGAGTCTGCAACTATAACAGAAAAGGTTATAGAGGTGTGTTGGGTATTTATGCTTTTATTTATTATGTTATTTTTCCTGAATTTTGAGATATGTCCAGCATTTGTCAACTTTTTCCAAATGTGCTCTATATTTCTTCTCTCGTTTTAAATATGAACTTTTGTTCCTGATTTTGTATTGGTAATTTTGTATTCTTATCCTTAAAGAGGGCCTCAAGTATTATAAAGCTTCAGGTCCCACACAACCTGGATCTGCCTCTGTCATGGATCCAAAACTTGCTATCTCTTGTTGATTTTGTATTGTCACCCCATATTTCACAGGTGGAGACGTTAAAACCCAAAGAGGAAGATAAGCTTATTTGGCAAAACCGGGATAGGATCCAGGTCTTTCAACTCCCAATTTAATGCTCTTTTCCCTCCCTTCCTTAAGGAATTTTGATGATCTCTCTGTAAATGCTGGTCATGACACTGGTTGGACATCCACTGGATGACACTGAGGAGACTGAAGCTCTAGTCCCCTTTCTTTCAGTAGATGGATAATCTTGAATGATCCCTTTCTCTTCTGGAGCACATTTTCCCCTTTTATAAACTAAAGTGGCTGGACTGGATGCTCTTTAGAGGCCTTTTTCCTCTCTGATGTTCCCAAAGATGGTCATTCTAGAAAGGCCGAATCACAGATCATAGCTGAAACCACTCACCTTCTTGTCCTTGGGTCTTCTCCACCTCTAAATATAGAAATACAGTTCCTACCTCCACTGTTTGTTGTGTAGCCTCTGGCACCATTCATGATCAAGCAAGTAGTCAAAAGCTGCTTCCATCCTTCTATCCAATCAGGAACAAAAGTTTTCAGTATGATTCTCTCTCCTCTCCTCTGGAATCAAAGAATCTTTGATCAGCAAACTTAAATTTTAAAAAGGAAAGAAAAACAAATATACATACTCTGCTTTTAAAACTTTTAAAATGAAAGTATACTTTGCAAACAGGAAAAAAATGCACAAATATTAAGTAAACAGGTTAATGGTTGTTCACAAAGTTGATCCACCAATAATCAGCACGTATGTAAAGTAATAGAACATTGCTAGAATCCCTGTGATCCTTTCCAAGTCTCTACTTCTGCCTAAACATGAAAGTGAAAGTGTCTCAGTCGTCTCCAGCTCTTTGAGACCCCACTGTTCTGACTTGTAACATCTTTGATTACGTAAATGTAATCCTACATTACGTACTCTTATTGCTTGTGAGATTCATGGAGGGTGTCATGTGAGCAGTATTTCCCTTATTCTCATTGCCATACAGTATTCCATTTATGACTACACTGTGGTTGATTATCCATTCCCCTGTTTATGGGTATTGGCATAGTGTCCAGGTTTTTGCTAATACAAATAAAGCTGCTAAGAATAGCCTGGTATTTAATTTCATTGGTAAATATATGCTTCTGTTGCATATATGCCTAGAGGTGGAATTGATTTGTAGGATGTACATATGTTTCCTTTGCAGATATTGCCAAGCAGCTTTCCATAGTGCCTGTAACAGTTTATATGTCCACCAGCAGTGTGTGAGTTCCAGTTACTCTCCCTCCTTGGTAGCACATGCTGTCACTTAGGGTGGTGTGCAGCGGGATCTTATTTTGGTTTGTTTATCTGTTTACTTACATAGAGCACACTTCTATGCTATACAATTTCATGACTTTGGACTGAAACAGAGCTATGGATCCATCACCACAATCTAAGTACAGAAGAGTTCCCTCATCCCCCCAGATTTCCTGGTGCTGCTTCTTTGTATCTCACCCCTCCCCCATCCCTAAACCTTGGTAGCCACTGATCTGATCTCTATCCCTATAGTTTTACCTTTTCCAGATTGTCAAGTAAGTAGAATCATATGGTATGTAGTCTTTTGGTTCTGGCTCCTCTCACTTAACTAAGTGTATTTGAGATTCATCCATATGGTTATATATAACAGCAGGTCACTCCTTTTTATTGCTGGATGTAGATGTACCACATTTTGTTTATCCATTTACCAATTGAGGGACATTTGGTTTCTTTCTAGTTTTTATCTCTTATGAATAAAATTGTTACATGTATATATTTATATAGAAGTTGTTTTGTTTTATTTCTCTTGAGTAAATATCTTTTCCTGTGCTTATTTATAATTATTGAATATATTTTTTTTGAGGTGATGATTTTCTAAAATGTGAAACTACTCATCAGATTATTGTACCTTTTACAACAGAAATAAAGTGCACTTTGTTTTATATTTTAAGGAACTATCTACCAAAGTGTTTTCCAAAGTAGCTGTACTAGTTTACACCGGCACCAGCAATGGCACCTTAAATTTTTTTTAAGATATTTTCTGGGTATAGACTTCTGAGTTGCATAGTTTCTGATGCGAAATTTGATATAATTCTTATTTTTTCTTTCCATGTAAAGTTTCTTTTTTCTCTGGTTGCTTTCAAGATTTTTCTCTTATCTTTCGTTTTCACTAGTCTGAATGTGATATGCCAAGGGGAGGTTTACCAGGGGCTCTTAACATCTGCATTTGGGGTTTGTTGTCTGTCATTTAATTTGGGGGAATTCTCACCCATTATGTTGTCATAAAATAAAAAAGTAAAAAAGTAATCTCTCATCCCTCTGTCTTCTTGGATTCCAATTACACTCATGCTAGACTGTCTTATATTATCTTGGATATTCTTCTAAATTTTCTTCGTGTTTCAGTTTGGGTGGGCTTCCCTTGTGGCTCAGCTGGTAAAGAATCCACCTGTAGTGCGGGAGACCTGTGTTCGATCCCTGGGTTGGGAAGATCCCCTGGATAAGGGAAAGACTACCCACTCCAGTATTCTGGCCTAGAGAATTCCACGGACTGTATAGTCCATGGGACCGCAAAGAGTCAGGCACGACTGAGTGACTTTCACTTCACTTTCAGTTTGGGTGATTTTTGTTGATGGATCTTTGAGTTCACTGTTTCCTCCTTTGGCTGTGCTGAGATTAGTGATAAGCCCATTGAAGGTATTCTTTATGTCTTCTACTGTGCTTTTCACTTCTAGCATTGCTGTTTTGTTCTTAGTTAGTTTTTCTACTGTAGCTGCCTGCTTATCTTGCATAATGTCTACCATTTTCATTTTTTAAAAGATTTTTTGATGTGGACCATTTTTAAGTTTTTATTGAATTTTTTACAATATTGCTTCTTTTATGTTTTGGATTTTTAGCCATACAGCATGTGGGATGTTAGCTCAACAACCAGGGATTGAGCTCACAACTCTTCCCATACTGGAAGATGAAGTCCCAACCACTGGACCACCAGGGAAATCCTTCACCGTTTCCACTTGAGCCTTTAACATGTTAACCATAATTTTTTTTAAATTTCCTTGCCTGATAGCTCCAATATCTGTGTTGTATCAGATTCAAGTTCTGGTGATCACTTTGTTTCTTGGGAGAGTGATTTTTCTTGCCTTTTTGTGTTTTTACTTTGTTTGAAGCCAAACATATTGTGTCAGACAGTGGAGACCGAGGTAAGAAATTGTGCGCACATTTTGTTTTGCTGTATCTTTAGGGTTTTGAGTGAACCTGGTTAAGAGTTGGGTTGGGTTTGAGGTTGTTGTTCTGTCCACCCTCAGTGTGTGACAGGCTTCAGATTCCTGTAGTGATTCCTTGTCTAAACATGAGAGTTAGTTTTTCAGAACAATGACTTTTTGACACCGAGCTTTAGGTCTTCCCTTTACACTGTGCCTCAGATGGTCTCTTTGCATACACTTGTTTCTCCTCAGTCCCTTTCCCAGTACTATTCTGCTGTTGCTAGTTACTTGGATTTGTTTGGTTAGTGATATGGGGAATTGAGAGGGTGACATTTTCTGTTGTTCTGCTTAAGTTTCCGTCTTCAGTACTAAGTCTGAGATATTGCCTCAGGGGAATGGCCTTCTCAAGTCTTCGGCCTTTTGTGTGGTTCTGTGCCCAACAGATTTCTTCCCTTCCCCAAGGAGTTTCCTTCTCCCAGCTACAATGAATCTCCATCATTGCCCTAGAGTGTGTTGTCCTTTCCTCACAGAGAAAGGCATCTTTTCCTCTAGGGGAGGTAGGGGAACTGCATGGAGTAGACTCTTATCTCTCCTGCATGGCTAATGTTCCTCTCTCCAACATCTGCCTCTCAATGGTCCATTCTTAGGGCTCATTCTGAGCTTTTCTGAAAGCCCCGAGTAGGACTCATGGAAAAAGAGCTTGCAATAGAGTGCTGACTCCCCCAGTCTCTGAGACCCTCAGAGGCTTCATACTATCCTGACAGTCCATAATCTGCCTTCACCAATTCATCAGTGTTTCTAATGGAACTCTTCTTACTGGTTTATGGTAAGCTTAACTCAAGTAGGTGAGTGCTCACATCTCCTCTCCTCTAATAAGGAATGCATCTCCTTAGATTTTGGGCAAGTGTGCTGCTCTGCAAACAACTCTCCAATGCAATAGAAAAATCATGAATTTGGTTAATCTGGCTTATTTTTTATCTTAACTCTGGAAATGATGTTTCTTCCAACTTATTTCATCCCAGAGTGGAAGATGAAGTTTTAGATTTCCTTAAGACCAAACTACTCAGCCCCTTAAACCCCCTAGAGTTACTCATCCATTGGACTGTGCAGAACTCCTCCTTCTTGTGACTTTTGTTCCTAAAATGTTCTGCTGTGCTTGACCATTTTGGGCTGGTCCTATTTTCGGGTATTTCAGATGCCTTTAAAAATCCCTTCTGCTTCCTCTCAGCAGATGTTAATACTATACTTTTGTAGCTATTAGTGGGTTATTTCTACCTGGTTATATTTTGGGTTTCATTGGGGTACATTTTACCTAGCTTTGTTGTAGATGTTGTTTATGGGTTTTGTTCTATTATTCTCACACTTTATCTGTTTTATGTGGGATATTCACATTTAGGGAGATTCAAAACTATGATGCAATTGCTGCTTAAAATCTTGCCTTCTTTTTTAACACTAGGTCTGTAGGGTTCAAATCCTGGCTCAACCACTTCCTCAGTATAATTTTTTGGCGAGTCACTTTCCCTCTCTGCACTCCCTTCTCTGTAAAGTGGGGTACATATTTATGAAAAAAAAATCTTGCCTTCCTTTTTTGAAAGATGCTTTTGCTAGATGTAAAATTCTAGTTTGACAGTCTTTTTTGATTGTTTGTTTTTGTTTTTTGGTTAATGCAGTTTCAGAGTTCAGTAAATATATGGGAGGGAAAATCTGGCAGAATAGTGGGCTCAGTTCCCCCTCTTTCTTTCTACCCAGTGCTCTGCTGGGTTCCCTCCTCTTACCAGAGAGCCCTTAGTCCTTGTTCTTACTCATATCAGCACTCACTTACCTCATGCTGAGAATCAGCAAACATTCTGAGGGAAAAATGGCTACAGAGTGTCATTACCTCTCTTTCCCCAAGCCCTAGTTGCCTCATCATGCTCTGGTGCCTTCAAATAGACGTTTTTAAATTTTATCTGGAATTCTTAGTTATTTTTGTTGGGAATATTAGTGTACTACAAGCTAGTCCATCACATTTGTAATCAGAAGTCCACCTGTTCCCTAAGTATTTTCAAATGAAACTTTTTCATGAACTGCAGTAATTGCTGAAGGGAGACATTTTAGGAGATTTCTTTTCACATAGATTCCTCACTGCTTTTCAAGAAGAAACTCTCTTAAAGACAAATAAATATGACTGAGATTCAGGAAAACTGTTACATGATTACATCATTTCCCTGACCTCTGTTTTTGGGTGGCAAAGGTAAGGAGTTATTTAAGTTAGTACCAGACTAATTAGGTTAGAAACTAGTTGTTTACAGATAGTGCAAAGACAAATATCAATCCTAACTTCTGTAGTTTGGGCTCTGAATGAGTGAGGCGCTACTGCTTTCTGGTCTTTAGAAGCCTACTATAGAGCTGCTACTCAAAATCCGTTCCCCTTGGTATATTCATTCTTCTAGTAAAACATAAATAATCCTTAGTGTTCTTCTCAAGGACTCAGACATAGACACTCGCAATAAATCACAGGCACCATGTCCTTCTTTGGAGATAGAGGGCTTTATGCTGAGGAATCTACCAGGGAAGAGGAACCCCCTCGAGAATAATTTCCTCTGCTAATTATCATGCTTTCTGCCACAGTGCTACAGACACCCTTGTGTATATCTTGCACAGCTGTGCAGAATGTTTAAAGAGAAAATTAAATTGTGTCTTCTGCAAGGTCTCCACTCTGGAGGCTCTCCAGAAAGGGTGATAGGGCTTCAGAAAAACAAGACTATCTTCTGTTCCCAGACCTTGTGTTTCCATAAAAGATGTGTTTGGATCTTAGCTCTATGATTCGCCAGCCGCATGACCTTGGGCCACCGACTCACCTCTTCATAAATTTCCTCATCTCTACACTCATCCTAACAACATTGGCTTCATAAGGCTGTTGTGAAGATCAGTTCTAATAGTGGGAGAGAAAGTCATTTGTAAATTTCAAAATGCAGCATACCAGAAATGGGGGTGAGCCCTATTTTTTCATCCCGCTTTACTCTCAAGTCCCGGGACGGGAAGAGATCTAATCCCACATTTCATCTAAGATGGCCTTTGAGCTTCTGCATTCAGAGTTCTTTCAGAGATGGGATAGCTTTCCCTTATGCTTGTCTGCCAGCCCATACACAGAGCCCCAGGATACCTGGAACTTTTCTGCTCTCCTATTACCGAAGAGGGAAGAGCAATGAAGTCTTCAGAAACCCAGAGCTCTGTTGTGCATTTAGTTCTGTCCTGCTTCCAGTCTGGGAAATGTGCAACTTCCTGTTTGGATGTCCAGTCAGCTCTGAAAATGGGCTTGGTTTAAACTAGACCCCCTTCTCTAAACACATGGGCATTTCTAAGGGAAACCTAGTGCTTGTCCACCCCTCACGGCTTCTTTGGGTCTTTTGGATGCTACTTCACCTGAAAGGTCAAAATCACTTGTGATTCTGGTTAAGAGCTGGAAGCATCTAGTCACCTAAGTACTTGCTGTATGGGATAGGGAAGCAGAAGGAGGGAATGTTTGGTACTGTCAGATGAGCTGACTAATTTATGCTGACCTTTTTTATATGTAAAAAATATTGATAAAATCTTTAAAAGTTATTTAATCTTATTGAGATTATACACATGTATTATTTATTTCACATTATTTATTTTCATCTGAGGCTACCAAATAATTTCTTCTTAACATTTGGCCTACATAAAATTAGCAGAAACCTCTGCTCTCTGCAAAAAGGCTACAGGAAATGATCTCTAAAGTTCTTTCTCGGCTTTAAGATAGGTCTACAGTCTTTGGATTCCTTCCTGTAACCCTTTTAGAATGACTTGGACTCTTTTCCAGTGTACTTGGGGCAGGCTTCTTGTACAGCGTGAAGACAGGACAGTAGCTTGCATGATCTGTCAGCTTCCTTTGGTCTGAGATTCACTGGTGACTTGTAGGGCTCTTATGGCAACAGTTATAGTCTAATATTGGAATTCTCCACACTCTGCTACTTGCGGAAGTTCAACCTCTTTGAGACAGTTGCGATAAAAGAATTCTATCAAAAAGAATTTGCTGAATTGTGACTACAAACAAAACTAGCTTTGTGGGGACAAAATGTGCTCCTGTCAAGGGAACATTATGTTTGTTTTCCAGCCTCTCCTCCCAGGGTTTCACTTCTAATCTCTCTGCAGAAAGAAACATTTCAACAGGGAAACAAGTTGAAACTGAGACAAGTTATTTTAAGTTCCTGAACTCCCATCCCTACCTCAGAAGGAACTCCTCTCACAAAGCTAAAGCCTGTCCATTCTGTTTAGAATGTTGGATGCACTACTTTTCACAAAGCACTGGAGGGCTCCAAAATTCAGTAAAGTTCAATAACGTGAAAGTCTTTCCACAGTTGGAAAGTATTTTAATACTTTTAGTGTTATCAAAGAATAGGATAGTGTCTCATATTTTATTTGATAACATTAGAATGCTTAACTATTAGCACTATGAACAAAGCTTGTGGAGTGTGATGGAATTCCAGTTGAGCTATTTCAAATCCTGAAAGATGATGCTGTGAAAAGTGTTGCACTCGAACATGCCAGCAAAACTGGAAAACTCAGCAGGGCCACAGACTGGAAAAAGCTCAGTTTTGATTTCCAAAAGAAAGAAATGCAATGCCAAAGAATGCCAATGGAAAAACTACCGCTAATTGCACGCATCTCACATCTAGTAAAGTAATCTCACAAATTCTCCAAGCCCCAGGCTTCAGCAATATGTGAACCATGAACTTCCCAGATATTCAAGATGTGGTTTTAGAAAAGGCATAGAGGAACCAGAGATCAATTGCCAACACCCGCTGGGTCAATCAAAAAAGCAAGAGATTTCCCCGAAAAACATTCTATTTCTGCTTTATCGACTATGGCCAAATGCCTTTGACTGGTGGATCACAATAAACTGTGGAAAATTCTGAAAGAGATGGGAGTAGTACCAGACCACCTGACCTGCCCCCTGAGAAATCTGTGTGCAGGTCAGGAAGCAACAGTTAGAACTGGACATGGAACAACAGACTGGTTCCAAATAGGAAAGGAGTATGTCAAGGGCTGTATATTGTCAGCCCTTGCTTCTTTAACTTATATGCAGAGTGCATCATAAGAAATGCTGGGCTGGAAGAAACACAAGCTGGAATCAAGATTGCTGGGAGAAATATCAATAACCTCAGATATGCAGATACACCAACCTTTATGGCAGAAAAGTGAGAAGAAGAACTAAAGAGCCTCTTGATGAACGTGAAAAGAGGAGAGTGAAAAAAAGTTGGCTTAAAGCTCAATGTTCAGAAAAACTAAGATCATGGCATCTGGTCCCATCAGTCATAGGAATAGATGGGGAAACAGTGGAAACAGTGTCAGACTTTATTTTTTGGGGGGCTCCAGAATCACTGCTGATGGTGATTGCAGCCA
Source organism: Okapia johnstoni (assembly GCA_024291935.2). Lineage (NCBI taxonomy): Eukaryota > Metazoa > Chordata > Mammalia > Artiodactyla > Giraffidae > Okapia > Okapia johnstoni. The sequence goes on from CM044305.1 coordinate 112,494,604, forward strand.
TGAAGTTAAAAGAGGCTTACTCCTTGGAAGGAAAGTTATGACCAACCTAGATAGCATATTTAAAAAGCAGAGACGTTACTTTGGCCAACAAAGGTCCATCTAGTCAAGGCTATGGTTTTTGCAGTAGTCATGTATGGATGTGAGAGTTGGACGGTGAAGAAAGCTGAGCACCGAAGAATTGATGCTTCTGAACTATGGTGTTGGAGAAGATTCTTGAGAGTCCCTTGGACTGCAAGAAGATCCAACCAGTCCATCCTAAAGGAGATTCGTCCTGGGTGTTCATTGGAAGGACTGATGTTGAAGCGGAAACTCTAATACTTTGGCCACCTCATGTGAAGAGTTGACTCATTGGAAAAGACCCTAATTCTGGGAAGGATTGGGGGCAGGAGGAGAAGGAGATGACAGAGGATGAGATGGTCGGATGGCATCACCGACTCGATGGACATGGGTTTGGGTAAACTCCAGGAGTTGGTGATGGACAGGGAGGCCTGGTGTGCTGCAATTCATGGGGTCGCAAAGAGTTGGACACAACTTAGCAACTGAACTGAACTTAACAATCATAAGGGGATTTGGAGAGTTATAGTTAAATTGTTTTATCTTTATAATATATGACTCCTTAATTCTGCAAAAATAAAGTTCTTTATATACAGTATATATTTCTCATAATTTCTAGGCTGAGAGACTTGGGAGAGAGTAGGAACATCATTAGTTCTCATTCTATAGATGGAAATAATACAGCAGAGCATGGAGAGGCGAACGTATTTGCCAAGACAGTGATTCTCAACTCCATTTTGGGGGTGTTCTGGGGTGTATCATGGGATCTCCCCAAATTGCTCTAAAATTCTCAAAACTAAATCCATCTTAACTGGCTTTAATTTAAAAAAAAATCCCAGCATTTTAGGGTTAAGGTCAGTGAGTTTTACAAAACAATTTTTTTAAGTAGGACCAATGAAACATCATAGCTTAGTTGATAAAGAATCTGACTGCAATGCAGGAGACCCCAGTTCGATTCTGGAAGATCTGCTGGAGAAGGGATAGGCTACCCTCTCCAGTATTCTTGGGCTTCCCTTGTGGCTCAACTGGTAAAGAGTCCACCTGCAATGCAGGAGACCTGGGTTCAATTCCTGGGTTGAGAAGATCCCCTGGAGAAGGGAAAAGGCTATCCATTCCAGTATTCTGACCTGGAGAATTCCATGGACTGTATAGTCCATGAGATCACAAAAAGTCATACATGACTGAGCGACTTTCACTTTCAAGGAAACATCAAAAGTAGAAAAGCTCTGGGAAGTTTGGAAGAAGTGAGTACCAGAACAAGCATGAAAATAATCCAGGTCAGGTACTGAGATGTATAAACTCTTGACTCTTAATTTCCCAAGGCAATGTGTTATGTGACGTCACATCTGAAGATGCTTCTCTTCTGGGCATGCTTTTCACAGCACTTAGGAATTATCCTAATGGCCGTTTATGGTGACCTGATTTTTTTCTCTGTTAGAGAAGTAGAAAATATATGTACACTTGAATAGTGAACATTTTAATTTGACTGGAGCACAGCCTCATTATGGGGTAATTATGTCAAATATGCTTGGGAAGTTAGGTTGGGACCACATTTTGAAGGATCTTGAATACATACTGAGATGCTCCCACATTTTCGACAGGAAGTTTGGAAGCACTGGAAGTTTTTGAACAGCAGCTGGAGAAGAAATGGCCATTTAAAATGGCCAGAGTTACTCACTGTTTGCAGATGACATGATCCTCTACATAGAAAACCCTAAAGATTCTACCAGAAAACTACTAGAGCTAATCAATGAATATAGTAATGTTGCAGGATACAAAATTAACACACAGAAATCCCTTGCATTCCTATACACCAATAATGAGAAAACAGAAAGAGAAATTAAGGAAACAATACCATTCACCATTGCAACAAAAAGAATAAAATACTTAGGAATATTTCTACCTAAAGAAACAAAACCAGACTTATATAGAGAAGAAAACTATAAAACACTGATGAAAGAAATCAAAGAGGACACAAACAGATGGAGAATATACCGTGTTCATGGATTGGAAGAATTAATATAGTGAAAATGAGTATACTACCCAAAGCAATCTACAGATTCAATGCAATCCCTATCAAACTACCCAATGATATTTTTCACACCAGAACTAGCCACAAATCATTTCACAATTTGTATGGAAGTATAAGAAACCGGTCGGAAGATAGCCAAAGCAATCTTGAGAAAGAAAGAATGGGAATGGAGAATCAAACTCAAGCTCTACTACAAAGCCACAGTCATCAAGACAGTGTGGTACTGGCACAAGGATAGAAATATAGATCAATGGAACAAAATAGAAAGCCCAGAGATAAACCCACGCACCTATGGGCACCTTATCTTCGACAAAGGAGGCAAGAGTATACAATGGAGAAAAGACAATCTCTTTAACAAGTGGTGCTGGGAAAACTGGTCAACCACTTGTAAAAGAATGAAACTAGAACACTTCCTAACACCATACACAAAAATAAACTCAAAATGGATTAAAGATCTTAAATGTAAGACCGAAACTATAAAACTCCTAGAGGAAAACATAGCAAAACACTCTCCGACATAAATCACAGCAGGATCCTCCATGACCCACCCCCCAGAATATTGGAAATAAAAGCAAAAATAAACAAATGGGACCTAATTAAAATTAAAAGCTTTTGCACAACAAAGGAAACTATAAGCAAGGTGAAAAGACAGCCTTCAGAATGGGAGAAAATAATAGCAAATGAAGCAACAGACAAACAATTAATCTCAAAAATATACAAGCAACTCCTGCAGCAGAATTCCAGAAAAATAAACGACCCAATCAAAAAATGGGCCAAAGAACTAAACAGACATTTCTCCAAAGAAGACATACAGATGGCTAACAAACACATGAAAAGATGCTCAACATCACTCATTATTAGAGAAATGCAAATCAAAACCACATGAGTACCATTACCACAAGTCCATAATGGCGCGCTATCCAAAAGTCTACAAGCAAAAATGCTGTGAAGGGTTTGGAGAAAAGGGAATCCTCTTACACTGTTGTTGGGGAAGCAAACTAGTACACCACTATGAGAACAGTGTGGATATTTCTTAATAAAAAACTGGAGAAAAGAACGCCATATGATCCAAGCAATCCCACTGCTTAGGCATATACACTGAGGAAACCAGAATTGAAAGAGACACGTGTACCCCAATGTTCATCGCAGCACTGTTTACAATAGCCAGGACATGGAAGCAACCTAGATGTCCATCGGCAGACGAATGGATAAGAAAGCTGTGGTACATATACACAATGGAATATTACTCAGCCCATAAAAAAAATACATTTGAATCAGTTCTATTGAGATGGATGAAACTGGAGCCCATTATAACAGAGTGAAGTGAGCCAGAAAGAAAAGCACCAAACAGTAATACACTAATGCGGTATAATGGAATTTGAAAGAGTGGTAATGTAACCAATATGTGAGACAGAATAAGAGACACAGATGCATAGAACAGTCCCTGTGGTACTCTGAGGGAGAATGAGAGGTTTGGACGTTCTGGACAATAATATTGAAACATGTAATATTTTCATATGTGAAGCAGAACACCAATTCCCATGTTCTATGCATGGAACGGATGCTCAGGGGATGGAGCGTTTGGGATACACAGAGGGAATGAGGAGGGGGAGGGAGGTGGGAGAGGGTTTGGGAGGGGGAGCACATGTGAATCCATGGCTGATTCATGTCGATGTATGGCAAAAACTACTACAATATTGTAAAGTAATTAGCCCCCAACTAAATATAAATAAAAAAAAAATAAGAAAAAAAAAGAAAAATTAAATTAATTGAAAGGAGAAATTAATGCAAATAGTAGAAATGACTTCCTTTATGAGTGACAAGTACATCTGAAAATGCAAATCTTCAAACTGATCTAAAGTGAAGTAGAAAAATTAATTTGGAAGGGAAATGCTTAATATACTTCCTCCTAAGCACGGCTTAGGTCCAGAAAATTTTTCTATAAAGTATTTTCCGATTTTCAAATAAAATGCCTTATGGACACTGGGTATCCAGTGTTTCCAACAATATATCAACAATGTATAAAACTTCCAAATTATTTTTGAAGCAGTTTATAAATAATGCTAATAAACCCCAAAATATACTTCAGAAAGAAAAACATACTGCAGAACAATAAGCCTTAAGTAGATGGATCTAAAAGACTTAAGTAAAATATTGCAAATTGAACTATATAGGAATATTAAAAAATACTATCTTTTTTCTATATATCCTTCAGTTCCAGTTCAGTTCAGTTCAGTCACTCAGTCGTGTCCGACTCTTTGTGACCCCATGAATTGCAGCACGCCAGGCCTCCCTGTCCATCACCAACTCCCGAGTCCACCCAAACCCATGTCCATCGAGTCGGTGATGCCATCCAACCATCTCATCCTCTGTCGTCCCCTTCTCTCCCTCCCCATCCTACCCAGCATTAGGGTCTTTTCCAATGAGTCAACTCTTCGCATGAGGTGGCCAAAGTATTGGAGTTTCAGCTTCAACATCAGTCCTTCCAATGAACACCCAGGACTGATCTCCTTTAGGATGGATTGATTGGATCTCCTTGCAGTCCAAGGGACTCTCAAGAGTCTTCTCCAACACCACAGTTCAAAAGCATCAATTCTTCGGTGCTCAGCTTTCTTCACCGTCCAACTCTCACATCCAATAACAATTTTATTGAACCACTGAACAACCATAGCCTTGAACTAGACGGACTTTTGTTGGCAAAGTAATGATGCCTCTGCTTTAAAATATGCTATCTAGTTGGCCATAACCCTCCCTTCCAAGGAGTAAGCGTCTTTTAATTTCATGGCTGCAATCACCATCAGCAGTGATTTTGGAGCCCCCAAAAAATAAGTCTGACACTGTTTCCACTGTTTCCCCATCTATTTCCCATGAAGTGATGGGACCAGATGCCATGATCTTAGTTTTCTGAATGTTGAGCTTTAAGCCAACTTTTTCACTCTCCTCTTTCACTTCATCAAGAGCTCTTTACTCTTCACTTTCTCTGCCATAAGGGTGGTGTCATCTGCATATCTGAGGTTATTGATATTTCTCCTTAGCCAACATCATATTCAATTCAAGACATTTTATCCCAATAAATTCAAGAAAACTTGAAAAATTTTTAGCAATATTCAGTCAGTGGAAAGTAGGAAAGATAATTGCTTAGAAATATAAAAATATGAAAAGAAAATATAAAATGTGGACCTATGAATTTTAACTTTGAACTCACTAAAAATCAACATTTTAAACAATAAAGCACAAATGCAATATACATTTACTGTTCAACATTGTTAACATTTATATCCAATGAAAAACAATACAGAATTGGGAGAAAATGGAAGAAAACTTAACATTAAAAGTGAAAAAAGTGATGGAAACTGTAAAACATGAAAGAAAATGGAGAACAACAAAAAAAAAATGGAAATATCACATTAGACAAATTATCTTACTAAAATTAGAATTTACGGTGTTAATAAGTAGTAGTAAATAAAAAACAGTAATAAATCAATATATACAATTGACACATAGAAACAATAAATAACTACCCAAATATAGCTAATCTATGAAAGAAAAAAGATAAAAACATGTGGAAACATTAAGAAATTCAAACGTGATAAATCAAGGTATCACAGAGGGTCCCAGTTGGGCTTGCATCGGAAGAAAAGTTTGGAATAGAGAAAAGAAACAATATCTTTTGAATTTTCTTAGAATGGAACAGGGGATAAGGATTTGAATATCATATGTTTATAAACACAAACATAATTAAAGAAAATCAAAGATAAATAGATTTTAGAAAAACTGTGTAATATCAGAGGTATAAGTAGATCATCAAGGTAGCTACTGGAGAGAAAAAAAAATATAATAAACTACAAATATTACTATTGCGCTGTCAACAATATCCCAGGTCGATAATATGGGTTATATGAGTTTCAAATAGCTAATAACATGAGTTATAATAGATATAGTTTAAAGCAAGAACATATACAAATCTGCCGGCTATCATTCTGGTACTTACAGGAAAAATCAGTATTTTTCAGAAGAATTAAGGAAATTAACAAACAAAAATACTTTTTTCTAAAAGACAATATGCAAAGTAACTAAGTCGGCATCACAAAATAAAACAAATTTTAAAACTCAGGAGGTTAGAAAGATAGAGGAACATTGATAAAAATCAGAGTTAAAACAAATACCCAAATGAATGTTTAAGTTAGATAATTTGAAATACTAATGTGATTCACATGAGTGTTGTGTGTGTGTGTCTCAGTTTGCTCAGTCGTGTCCAACTCTTTGCAACCCCAAGAAACCTGCCAGGCCCCTCTGTCCATGGAATTTTCCAGGCAAGAATACTGGAGTATGTTGCCATTTCCTACCCTAAGGGATCTTCCAGAACCAGGTCAAACCCACATTTCCTTGCCCTTTCCTGCATTGGCAGGTAGTTTCTTTAAGTTACAATCGACAAAAAATTTTTTCATATTGCTCAAAGAATATTTGAGTGTATTTAAAAAACGTAATAATAATCACAATTATTATAAAAATATAATTTGTAGCTTCCATAATCTCCATTTCTTAATTCTCCATAAGGAGAATGAAGTTTAGGATACGAAATATTCTATCAATCAAATGTAAGTGAAAAATAGAAAAGAAATCAAATCAACACAAAAATATGAAAATAAACTAAGAAACATAATCTATAATATTTAATTGTTTAAAATAAATATAAATATGTTATTAACATGAATAATAACAGAAACAGAAAAAAATTTGAAACAGAATTCATTCAAATTAAAAATGGATGCATATACACAAGCACACACATAACATGTCACAAGTGCAACTCATATTGCAAAAACGTAGAGTCACAGAAGAAAATCTAAAAAGTCAGTTAATCAGATCAACATAAAATAGGTTCCTTATTAGAAATGTAATAAACTTTGACTCATTAATACTAAAGTATCAACAATCAACAAAATAGAATTGTCACACATTAATTTTAATTGGCTATAGCAAGTTCAACATAAAGGTAAAACAAGAGAAATTACAAAGTTGTTGGAAAAGACTACATGATGAAATATACGGTGTAAGTTTGATAACATTCAATTAAATGTAAAACAATGAAAAATGAATTAATATCCAAATTCAGAGGGAGAGACTATAATGCATACAAAGTTATTTATTACTTGTATATAAATAAAATAATAAAAATTAAGTAAAGAAAATTATAAAGAATAAAACGCAAAGATAAGGACCATGAAGGGTTAAAATTAAAATTTGGGTATTAGAAAAAGTTACATACATACGAAAAAAAAAACAATAAAAAAACCCCAAGAAACAGCAAAGATTAGATTAAATAAACAGAAATTTTTTTTTTAATATATATCAAATAAATATGTTCAAAGTTGATAAAACCACAGAAAGAACTACCTTTTAAGAAAATCCAAAAAATTTGTATAAGCAACTAAATTGGAAAATGAATGTAGAAAACATTCATACTTTAAATTATTTACAAAAATTATCTATATCCTAGAAATATAAGTAAAATAACAAATATGAAATTATTTAAGCTGTTGTTTTAATGAACTTTACAGATAGCAAAACATTTTTTAAAAATTATTCACATATATAAAACATTCATAAAAAATCATGTTGTCATATCATCAGTTAAAATAAAATATTCTTTGAAACTTTCCAGATAATTAGCAAAGAAAAGAAAATTAGGCTATGAAGCTGATATGAAATAGGACATACGTGTGAAAATTTTTTGAAGTTCTCAACGTTTGAAGACCATTGAAAACAGTTGACCATCAACATCAATTGTGAATTTTTAAAAGTGCATTTTAATATTTGAGGAAATATCTCAAAATATGCAAGGTTGGCTCAATTTCAGGAAACTAAGTATAGAAGTTGGAAATTGGCTTGTCTAAAAACTATTAGAAAAAATAATTTTTAATAACATCTCAACATTTAATTCTTAAAAATGTAAAATAAAGATTTTTTAAGACATTATTTTTAAAGTAACCTCCATAATATGTATGTAATATAATTTTGTGCTTTGGTGGCTCTTTTTTTTGTCTTTTTCTCTTCTCTTTTTTTAATAATGGTATTTTTGTGTAACCTAACCTCTATCTAGATTTTAATCTTTGCTTTTTATGTATTTGTTTTATCAACTTTGTATCCTTTTCAAGAACCCAATCTTCAGCACCCATATTTTACTTGGAATGAGATCACTGCTTGAATTGGTCTCGATCCCCCTTTTATTCTCTCCTTTTTTCTCCACCAGGTTTGTCTTCCATCCTCCCCCACTCCACCTTTTCTCACTACCCAACTCGTGAATCTCTTGTGTGTTTCCGGGCTGTGGAGAACACTTATAGAACTGATTACATGCTGGATCTTGTCCCCCTTATGATTCCCCCTTTTCTCCTATCCTGGACACCTCTGTCCTCCTTCTCCCTCTTCTCTTCCCTGTGTAACTCCGTGAACATCTCTGGAGAGATCCAGATGGGGAGAGCTCAGAGGGAAGTGAATTGCTGGCTAGCTTGCTCTCTCCCCTTTTGATCCCCTCTTCTACCTCCTGCCACCTCTATCTCCCTCCTCCCTCATCTCTTCGCCATTACTCTGTAACCTATCTGGGTGTCCCCACACTGCGGAGAAACATTTTCATCACTAACCTAGATGTTTTTAATCATCATTGCTGTATAGATGGAGAAGTCCCATGAAGGCTACTGTCAGTGTAAGACTGAAAAAACCAAGACAGGAACTTAAGTCCAAATCTTGAGAACATCAGAGACTCCTGAATCCAGGAAGCTTAAACAATAGAGCTCATCAAATGCCTCCATACCTACATTGAAACCAAGCACCACCCAATGGCCGCAACAAGAAGACCCGATAGTAAGATATACCATGCAAATTCTCCAGAAACACAGGAACATAGCCTGTGTTCAGTATAAAGGCTGCCAAAGTCACACCAAATCACTGACATCACAAAACTCAATACTGGACAATTTCATTGTACTTCAGAGAGAAGAAGTCAAGCTCCACCCACCAGAACACAGACACAACTTTCACCAACCATGAAACCTTGATAAGCCACCTGTCCTTAACCCCCACCCCCAGTGAGGAAACTCCACAATAAAGGGGAAACCACAAACTGCCAGAAAACAAAAAGTCCACCAAAACACAGCATATAATCAAGATGGAAAGGCAGAGAAATACCAAGCATGTAAAGGAACAGGATAAATGGTCCTCCGATTCCAAAGAAAATAGGAAGACATAAAGGAATTACCTGATAAAGGAATCTGAATTAATGATCAAGTGAAAATGATCCAAAATCGTGGAGAAACAAGTTGGAGTTACAGATAAATAACCTGAGACAAGGATTGAGAAGAATGCCAAGAAATTTTAACAAGAATTTAGAAGAAATAAAAAATATACATTTTATTTAACGAATAATGCAATAAATGAGAATCAAAAACACTCTGGAGGAAAATCAACAGTAGCAATAACGGGAGGCAGAAGACAGATAAGTGAGGTAAAGATAGAATGAATAGCAAATAAATGAAATGGAGAGCAAAAAAGAAAAAAAAAGAATTAAAAGAATGAGGACAACCTCAGATACCTCTGGGACAATGTTAAACTCACAAACTTATGAATCATAGGAGTTCCAGAAGAAGAAGACAAAAAATAAAAGACATGAGAAAATACTCCGATGTGATAAAAAGTTGAAAACTTCCCTAAAGAGGGGAAAGAAATATAATCACCCAAGTCCAAGAAACCCAAGAGCCCCAAACAGAATAAACCCAAGACAAAATACCCCAGGACAAATAATCCGGCCCTGCCAGAGTTTGCAGTCAATGGTGCCAAGGCCAGGACAGGGGGCAGATTGCAGAAGAGCTAGAGAAGGGAGCCATGGCAGGGAAGGAAATGCTTCTGACTGGAAGCTCTGCGTGACTAGAGGTTCTGAAGTCCTGGAGGTCTGAGACTGATTTGTGTGGCTGTTGGCATAGGGTGAGGGGCTCCCTGGCAGACAATGGAATGGAGAGGCTAGCATCATTGCATTTTTTCACCAGCAGTGCCCCTTGGTTCAGCCCCACAGACTGGGGAGGAAAGCAATGGTCACAGATGCTTCCTCCTGTCCCAGAACTGACTGGGCTCTCCCACAGTCTCAGAAACAGGAGATCAGATGAGTACCCACTGTTTCCAAACCAGCGAATCCAAATATCTGTAGCTCTATCATTTGGTTTTATCTTATGTTTTATTTTTGGAAAATAAAAAATAGAAAATCATACCCACAAAAGAAACCACCTATATTCATACCAACAGAAATTAACTATTTTTAGTGTGTTGATATTGGGGCTTCCCTGATGGCTCAGCAGGTAAAGAACCTGCCTGCAATGCAAGAGACGTAGGAGATGTGGATTTGATCCCTGGGTTTGGAATATCCCCTGGAGGAGTCAATGGCAACCCACTCCAATATTGTTGCCTGAGAAATCCCATGGACAGAGGAGTCTGGCAGGTTACAGTCCATAGCATCGCAAAACTGTACACTACTGAGCAATGTGTTCATATATTGGTTTCTGAAGTTTTCTATGTTTATACTTTTAAAAAATTATGCAAGCCCCTTCATCATGACAAGGCTGTGATGCATGAATAGTCATATGTGATTTTTCTAAAAATTTTTCTAAAAATTACATAGATGTCACATTAATAGATTACCCCTTTTCTAATTTAAATCTATATCCTTCCCACTCATAACAGGACCAGTTCTTGGATTCAGTTATGGAATACCAACATGCTTAGACTTAAATGCCTTACAGCATGATGGCAGCAGAGAGACTAGTTATGTTGTTTTACATTTTTTCTCTCCTTGCTACTCAAATGCAAACTTAAATTATTTTCTGGAGTTTAAAATTATATTGTAGGGACTTCCCTGGTGGTCCAATGGCTAGGACTTCACACTCCCAATGCAGGGAGCCCAGGTTCAATCCCTGGTCAGGGAACTAGATCCCACATGCAGCAGCTAAGAGTTCGAATGCTACAACTAAAGATCTCTCATGCTACAACGAAGATCGAAGATCCCACATAACACAACTAAGACCCAGCACAGCCAAACAAATAAGTATTTAAAAACTAAAAAATAAAATTACATTGTCAAAAAAGTACAAAATGCAGAAAGATGAAAATAAACAAATTATTTGTGGTCCTATCACTTGGAGAGAACCAGAATTGATGTTCATTTTGGGCATATTTCTTTCCAGTCTTTTTCTATATAGCTTTAAAACAAATTTGCTTTGTATTATATTTAATGTTTTATAATCAGCCTTTTTCACTGAATGTTTTATGATTTAAATATCCTTCTACCTCATGATTTGTAATAGGGGCCCAGTATTTTATCCTATAACTACAACTAGAGTTGTGTCATACTTTATAATTACTATTGCTAGACATTTGATTGGTCTCCTTCTCTTCTTTGGTTATTATCCTAATGTATGTTCTTATACATGAATCTTTCAGTGACAGTATGACGATAAGAATAAATTTCTAGAAGTGGAATTTCTCAGTTAACCAGTATGAACATTAAAAGTTATTCTTTTATTGAATTTTTCTTTATCAAAGTAATATATGTTTTTTATAGACCATGCAGAAATCACAGGTACACAAAAAGGAGAATGAAAAAGGACATAAATGTCACCCATACTTTTACCTCTCAGAGGTAATCATTATTAACATTTTATTAAAATCCTTCAGTCTTTTCTCTGTACTCTACATTTTCTTTCATAAAGCTTTTTACTTACTATATTCTGAACTTTCTTTAAAGTTTATTATTCTACACCTTCAGTGGTTAAATAGCATTTCATTGTATGAAACTACAATTTATTTGACCAACTCGCTGTTGTTAGACACTTAGATTATTTTTTTCCCTACTATAAACAATGTAGAGATGAGCATTCTGTGGCTAAATCTTTGCACAAACTCCTGATTCCTTTTTTTGAATAAATACCTAGATATGCAATTGTTCCATACATAGGCAAGTTTTTCAGGCTTTTGATGAATATAGCTAAATTGCCCTATAATAATTCTCATGTTAGAGGCAGAGTATACCCTTTTCATTTGAATTCTTGATATCACTGAATTTTTTTCCAAATTTGACTGCAAAGAATTAATATCCTATTTTAAAATGTACATTCATTTGGTTGCTATTGAAACTGAACTTTTTTCTATTCTTTACTCTTGTCCACACCATCGTGATTAACTGGGTTGTGAAGACCAGATAATCACGATGGTGTGATAACTCACACTCACGTAGAGCCAGATATCCTGGAATGTGAAGTCAAGTGGGCCTTAGGAAGCATCACTATGAACTAAGCTAGTGGAGGTGATGGAATTCCGGTTGAACTAGTTCAAATCCTGAAAGATGATGCTGTGAAAGTGCTGAACTCAATATGTCAGCAAATTTGGAAAACTCAGCAGTGGCCACAGGACTGGAAAAGGTCAGTTTTCATTCCAATCCCAAAGAAAGGTAATGCCAAAGAATGCTCAAACTACCACACAGTTGCACTCATCTCACACGCTAGTAAAGTAATGCTCAAAATTCTCCAAGCCAGGCTTCAGCAATACATGAACTGTGAAATTCCAGATGTTCAAGCTGGTTTTAGAAAAGGCAGAGGAACCAGAGATCAAATTGCCAATATCCGCTGGATCATTGAAAAAGCAAGAGAATTCCAGAAAAACATGCACTTCTGCTTTATTGACTGTGTCAAAGCCTTTGACTGTGTGGATCACAATAAACTGTGGAAAATTCTGAAAGAGATGGGAATACCAGACTACCTGACCTGCCTCTCGAGAAACCTGTATGCAGGTAAGGAAGTGACAGTTAGAACTGGACATGGAACAACAGACTGGTTCCAAATAGGAAAAGGAGTATGTCAAGGCTGTGTATTGTCACCCTACTTCTTTAAATTATGTGCAGAGTACATCATGAGAAACGCTTGGCTGGAGGAAGCACAAGCTGGAATCAAGATTGCCAGGAGAAGGATCAGTAACCTCAGATATGCAGATGACACCACCCTTATGGCAGAAAGTGAAGAAGAACTAAAGAGCCTCTTGATGAAAGTGAAAGAGGAGAGTGAAAGAGCTGGCTTAAAGCTCAACATTCAGAAAACTAAGATCATGGCATCCAGTCCCATCACTTAATGGCAAATAGATGGGGAAACAGTGTCAGACTTTATTTTTGGGGGCTCCAAAATCACTGCTGATGGTGATTGAAGCCATGAAATTAAAAGACGCTTACTCCTTGGAAGGTAGGTTATGACCAACCTAGACAGCATATTAAAAAGCAGAGACATTATTTTGCCAACAAAGGTCCGTCTAGTCAAGGCTATGGTTTTTCCAGTGGTCATGTATGGATGTGAGAGTTGGACTATAAAGAAAGCTGAGCGCTGAAAAATTGATGCTTTTGAACTGTGGTGTTGGAGAAGACTCTTGAGAGTCCCTTGGACTGCAAGGAGATCCAACCAGTGCATCCTAAAGGAGTTTAGTCCTGGGTGTTCATTGGAAGGACTGATGTTGAAGCTGAAACTCCAATACTTTGGCCACCTGATGCAAAGAACTGACTCATTTGAAAAGACCATGATGCTGGGAAAGATTGAAGGTGGGAGGAGAAGGGGACGACAGAGGGTGAGATGGTTAGATGGCATCACCGACTCAAATGGACATGAGTTTGGGTGGACTCGGGGAGTTGGTGATGGACAGGGAGGCCTGGCGTGCTGCGGTTCATGGGGTCGCAAAGAGTCAGACACGACTGAGCGACTGAATTGAACTGAACTCTTGTCCAGTTTTCTTTTCTGATACAGATTTTTTTATTTCTTTAAGAAATTTAAGAAATAAATTTAAGGTATTCTTTGTCCTACATGGAGTTTTCTCCTTTGGCTAATTGTTGGGCTATATTATATATCTATATATGCTACTATTAAATTGCACTCCTAAAATAATAATCCTTTGCTCATGTTGTACTATTCTTTTTGTCTTGCTGAATTTGGTTTTCTGGTATTTTGTTTAGGATTTTTGCATCTATGTTCTTAACTGATATTAAAATTAAGTTTTCTCTGTGTTTTGTACATGTATTAATTATGTTTTGTGGGCACGATAACTTTAGCTTTATAAAATGAATGGGACTTCGTTTCTTCTTTTCCTCTATGCTGGAAACTACTTTTAGAGGATGGAAATTATCTGTCCCTTGTAAATTATAAAGGAGTTGCTTGTGAAACCACCTGGACACTATAAAATCATTGGAGGAAATGTTTTTAAACAGTACAGTTTCCCCCATGTTTTCTACATCTTTGTGATTCTAATTTGCTAAGTTTCCTAGGAAATCATCTATTTTATTGAGATTTTCAAATTCATTAACAGTATCAAGATTTCTTGAAATTTAGCACATATACAATACAATTCATCCATTTAACGTGGTTTTAGTATGTTCACGGAGCTGTATATTCACAGCCATCACCAGAATCATCACAAAAAATTTTAGAACAATTTCAAAATCCCCAAACGAAACTCCGTAGCCATTAGCAGTCACTCTCCATGTCCCCTTTATTCCCCCTAAGTCCTAGGCAACCACTGATCTGCTTTTTATCACCATAGATTTGCCTACTCTGGACTTTTCTTATATTGATAAACGGAATCACATGATATGTAGTCTTTTGTGACTGGCTTCTCACAGTTAAGGTAATATTTGCAAGGCTCACTCTGTTTTAATATGGACTAGTACGTCAGTCTTTCTTTTACTTTTGTGAAATTAGTAGACTTTTATTTTTAGAGCAGTTTTAGTTTACAGAAAGTGAGCAGATAGTACCGAGTTCCCATATAGTCCTCTCTTCTTACTGCTCTGACCATAGTTTTTTCCACTAACATCTTGCATTGGTGTGGTTCATTTGTTACAATTGATGAATTATTAATAATATTGAAACATTATTAACTAAAGTTCATAATTTACATGAGGGTTCACTCTGTGTGTTGTACAGTTCTGTGGGTTTTCACAAATGCATAAAGTGAAGTTGCTCAGTCGTGTCAGACTCTTTTCAACCTCATGGAGCCTACCAGGCTCCTCCATCCATGGAATTTTGCAGGCAAGAGTTCTGGAATGGGTTGCCATTTCCTTCTCCAGGGGATCTTCCCAACCCAGGGATCGAACCCAGGTCTCCCGCATTGCAGGCAGACACTTTACCATCTGGGCCACTACTGTATCCACAATTACAGTATCATATGGAATAGTTTTGATGAATAGTAGGAGCACAGCGGATTTTTGGTACAGTGCATCTCTCCCCCAGAACCTCTGGCAACCACTGATTTTTTTTTTTTTTTACTGTTTTCCATGGTTTTATCTTTTCCACAATGTCAGGTAGTTGGAATCATACAGTATGTAGCCTTTTCAGATTGTTTTCTCTTACTTAGTAATATGAATTTAAGGTTCCTCCATGTCTTTTCATGCCTTGATAGCTCATTTCTCTTTTAGGACTAAATAATAAAAGATGCTTGCCCCTTGGGAAAAAAGCTATGACAAACCTAGACAACGTATTAAAAAGCAGAGACATTACTTTGCCGACAAAGGTCCATCTAATCAAAACTATGGTTTTTCCACTTGTCATGTATGGATGTGAGTTGGACCATAAAGAAAGCTGAGCGCTGAAGAAGTGAGCTTTTAAACTGTGCTTTTGGGAAAGACTCTTGAGAATCCCTTGGACTGCAAGGAAATCAAGCCAGTCAGTCCCTAAAGGAAATCAGTCTTGAATATTCATTGCAAGGACTGGTGCTGAAGCTAAAACTCTGATAATTTTGGTCACTTGATGTGAAGAATTGATTCATTGGAAATGACCCTGATGTTGGGAAAGATTGAAGGCAGGAGAAGGGGATGACAGAGGATGAGATGGATGGGTGGCATCACAGACTTGATTGACATGAGTCTGAGCAAATTCCAGGAACTGGTGATGGACAGAGAAGCCTGGTGTGCTACGGTCCATGGGATCACAAAGAGTCGGACACAACTGAGCGACTGAACTGAATATTCATTTGTCTGGATAGACCACAGTTTATTTATCCATACACTAACTGACGGACATCTTACTTGTTTCCAAGTTTCGGCAGTTATGAATAAAGCTGCTGTAAACATCTGTGTGGAGGTTTTTGTGTGGACATGTTTTCAACATGTTTGGGTAAATACCAAGGAGCATAATTGCTGGATCATATAGTAAGTGTATGCTTTGTTTTGTAAGAAAATGTCAAATTCTCCTTCAAATTGGCTCTTCCATTTCATTCATCAGTGATGAATAGGAGTTCTAGTTTCTCTACATACTTCCTAACATTTGTTGTTCTCAGTTGTTTAGATTTTATCCATTCTAATAATGCATAGTCAAAGCTATGGTTTTTCCAGTAGTCATGTTATGCATGTGAGAGTTGGAGCAAGAAGAAGGCTGAGTGCTGAAGAGTTGAAGCTTTTGAAGTGTTGTGTTAGAGAAGACTCTTGAGAGTCCCTTGGACTGCAAGGAGATCCAACCAGTCAATCCTAAAGGAAATCGACCCTGAATATTCTTTAGAAGGACCGATGCTGAAGCTGAAGCTCCAATACTTTGGCCACTTGATGCAAAGAACCAACTCATTGTAAAGACCCTGATGCTGGGAAGTATGGAGGGCAGGAGGAGAAGGGGATGACAGAGGATGAGATGGTTGGATGGCATCACCAACTAAACGGATATGAGTTTGAGCAAACTCTGGGAGATAGTGGAGGACAGAGGAGCCAGGCATTTTGCAGTTCATGGAGTCACGAAGAGTCAGGCACAAATTAGTGAATAACAACAACAGATAGTGCATAGTAATATTTCATTATTGTTTTGATTTGTAATTTCTTAATTATACATGATGTGGAGCATCTTTTCATATACTTATTTGCCACCTATATGTCTTTTTTTTGGTAAAGTGTTCAGATTCTTTGCCCATTCTTAAAATGGATTGTTTTCTTATTATGGAGTTTTAAGTAATCTTTGTATATTTAAGGTACAAGTCTTTTATCCAAGCTATATTGCAAATATTTCTCCTAGTCTGTGATTTCTCTTTTCATTCTTTTGACAATGTCCTTCACAAAACAATTTTTAAGAATAAGGTATATTTTTTACAGCTAAATAATATTTCATCGAATGGCTATTCCAGATTTTCTTTATTCATTCACCAGTTGGTGGACACTTGAGTTGTCCCATTTTGGCTTTTATAAAATAGTGCTACTATGAATATTTGTGTAAAAAATTTTGTTGAACATACATTTTCATTTCTCTTGGATTGATAACTAGGAGTGGAATTGCTGGATCGTGTGGCTACTCTATATTTAACTTTTTGAGGAACTGCCAAACTGTTTTCCATAGAAACTGCCTGGTTTCTCCAAAGCAACTGTACCATTTTACATTCCCACTGGCAATGTGATGGTGGTGGGGGGGCAATTTTGTCCCATATCCTCACCGACACTTGCTATTGTCAGTCTTTTTGAATACAGCCATTGTAGTGGATATGAAGTAGTATCTCTTTGTGTTTTGATTTGCATTTCCCCAGTGACTCTATGTTGAGCATATTTTCATGTGCTTATTGACCATTTGCATACCTTCTTTTCCTCCTCACTTTTTATATTCTCTTCCATGAGAATTTCAGTGATTTCACTAACACCTTCATATAGATGATTTTCAAATATTAACTTCCATATCTGATCTTTCTTCTGAGATATTCTCAGGGATTAATGTCCTGATTGCATTTCAGAATTAGTATATCCCAACTGAAACTCATCTGCTTTCTTCCAAAGCTATTAATTCTTTCTGTGTTCCTAATTCTGTTAATTATACTATTATTTTTCTAATCGCCTGAACTTGAAACGTGGCATCATATCTGGATATAAGAGAAATGGGGTAGGAAAGAGTCGATTCATTACCAAGCTCTCTGTTTCTTTTGTAATATTTCGCATCTATTTTCTCTTTATTCTCTCCTTCTCGGTCTCTAACCTCTTTGGAACTTCCCCCGTCTCTTATTCTCCTGGTTCTCTTATCTCTTACTATTTTATCTCAGGTTATTTTTACCTTAAGTGACCTTAATTTCTACCTTAAATGCTATTTTTACCTTAAATGAACTGCCCCTTTCTTGACCATCTTCTGTGATCATCGTAAACCTGTCTTGGTTATTTTTATGTAATTCCAAAGTGTGACCTGTAATGCACACACATAACTCCCAAATATATGTTCCTAGTTCTGAAGTATCCTGAGAACTTCAAACACATATATCCAACTATCTGTATGACGTCCCTATTTCATGGACTTCTCAAACTTAGTACAGTCATCATTTGGTATCTGCAGGGAATTGGCTCCAGGACCCCTACAGATACCAAAATCTGAGGATGCTGACGTCCCTTATATCAAATGACATAGTATTTGCACGTCCTCCTGTGTACTTTAAATAAGCTCTAGATTAGTGACAATATCTAATACAGTGTAAATGCTATGGAAATGCTTGTAAGCATAATGTAAATTCTTCGTAAATAGTTACCAAAGCATGGCAAATCCAAGTTTTCCTTTGTGGAAGTTTCTGGAATTTTTTCCCCAAATATTATTAATCTGCACTTGGTTAAATCTGCAGATGTGGAACATGTGGATATGGAGGGCCAACTGTGTGGTTAAACTGAACTACTCTCATCCCAGCTGCTCCCAAACTTGCTCCACCTTCAGTCAATAGCAACACCACTCAGCTGGGGCTCATGGAACAGAATCCTGGCCATCATTCCTTTTCTTTCCCTCTCTGCAAGAGCCAAACATTCACCAAATCTATTCTATCACGTACTGTGCTAAGTCACTTCCATCGTGTCTGACTCTTCGCGACACTATGGACCGTAGCCCACCAGGCTCCTCTGTCCATGGGATTCTCCAGGCAAGAATACTAGAGTGGGTTGCTGTGCCCTCCTCTAGGGCATCTTCCTGACTCAGGGATTGAACCTGCATCTTTTCGGTCTCCTGCATTGGCAGACGAGTTCCTTACCACTAGTGCCACCTGGGAATCATAAAATTCCTCTGAATCTGCTGTTTGCATCCCCATGCTACTTTTTCATTCGAGTTTTTATCACTTCTCATTTAGATGATTTCAGTGACTTTAAATCTTGTCTTCCTGTCTCTGATCTCTCACTGTGGCCCAACAACCCTCTACACAGCCCACCAACACAAAGTTCTTTCCAGACTGAAAATTTAGTCATGGTCATTTCATTGCCATGGGAGCTTCCCTGGTACTTCAATTGGTAAAGAATCTGCCGGCAATACAGGAGACCTGGGTTTGATCCCTGGGTTGGGAAGATCCCCTGGAGAATGGATAGGCTACCCACTCCAGTATTCTGGCCTGGAGAATTCCATGGACTGTATAGCCCATGGGGTCGCAAAGAGTCGGACACGACTGAGCGACTTTCATTTTTCACTTTCATTTCATTACAGAGAACAAACAAAAACAATAACACCAATACTAACAACAAAATTAAAACATGAAAATGTTTACAGTCTCCCTGGTAGCCTGTCACTTTTCTAAATTATGTAGTTCAAGGTCTTCAACCTAGCACGTGCTTCCTGCCTACTTCTTTAAGTGTCATTTGTCATTGCATCCCGCCCCCATCTTATCTCAGGCTCCAGCAAGACTGTTCTAGGACGTTTAACAAGTTACTTTGGCTCAGATTATTCTTCCTGCCTTGTCTCCTTTCATCCTTCAAAAACTCTGTCCGGGTGTCCCCTCTTCTGGAGAGCATTTTCTAAGGCTTCCAGCTCTGGAATTCTTCTGTACTTCATACAGTGTCATGTTGCAACTCTTTTGTTTATATGTCTGTCTTCCCTAACAGACTGTTCAGTTCAGTCACTCAGTTGTGTCCAGCTCGTTGCGACCCCCATGGACTGCAGCACACCAGGCTTCCCTATCCATCCCCAATTCCTGGAGCATGCTCAAACTCATGTGAATCGATTCGGTGATGCCATCCAACCATCTCATCCTCCATCATCCTGTTCTCCTGCTGCCTTCAATCTTTTTCAGCATCAAGGTCTTTTCAAATGAGTTAGTTCTTCACATCAGGTGGCCAAAGTATTAGAATTTCAGTTTCAGTATCAGTCCTTCCAATGAATACTCAGGACTGATTTCTTTTAGGATGGACTGGTTGGATCTCCTTGCAGTCTAAGGGACTCTCAAGAGTCTTCTCCAATACCACAATTCAAAAGCATCAATTCCTTGGCACTCAGGTTTCCTTATAGTCCAACTCTCACATCCATACATGCCAACTGGAAAAACCATAGCTTTGATTAGATAGATGTTTGTTGACAAAGTAATGTCTCTGCTTTTTAATATGCTGTCTAGATTGGTCACAGCTTTTCTTCCAAGGAGCAAGCATCTTTTATTTTCATGGCTGCAATGATTTTGGAGCCCACAAATATAAAGTTTGTCACTGTTTCCATTGTTTTCTCCATCTATTTGCCATGAAGTGATGGGACTGAATGCCATGATCTTTGTTTTTTGAATGTTGAGTTTTAAGCCAGCTTTTCCACTCTTTTCTTTCACATTCATCAGGAGGCTCTTCAGTTCTTCTTCACTTTCTGCCATAAGGATGGTGTCATCTGCATACCTGAGGTTACTGATATTTCACCCAGCAATCTTGATTCTAGCTTATGCTTCATCCAGCCAGGCATTTTCCATGATGTACTCTGCATATAATTAAAATAATCAGGGTAACAATATACAGCCTTGACGTACTCCTTTCCCGATTTGGAACCAGTCTGTTGTTCCATGTCCAGTTCTAACTGTTACTTCCTGACCTGCATACAGATTTCTCTGGAGGCAGGTAAGATGCTCTGGTACTCCCATCTCTTGCAGAATTTTCCACGTTTATTGTGATCCACACAGTCAAAGCCTTTGGCGTCATCAATAAAGCAGACGTAGATGTTTTTTTGGAACTCTCTTATTTTTCTATGATCCAATGAATGTTGGCAATTTGATCTCTGGTTCCTCTGCCCTTTCTAAATTCAGCTTGAACATCTGGAAGTTCTCAGTTCATGTACTGTTGAAGCCTGGCTTGGAGAATTTTGAGCATTACTTTACTAGCGTGTGAGATGAGTGCAATTGTGTGGTAGTTTGAACATTCTTTGGCATTGCCTTTCTTTGGGATTGGAATGAAAACTGACTTTTTCCAGTCCTCTGGCCACTGCTGAGTTTCCCAGGTTTGCTGGCATATTGAGTGCTTCACTTTAACAGCATCACCTTTTAGGATACGAAATAGCTCAAGTGGAATTCCATCACCTCCACTAGCTTTGTTTGTAGTGATGTTTCTAAGCCCCACTTGACTTCACATTCCGGGATGTCTGGCTCTAGGTCAGTGATCACACCACTGTGGTTATCTGGGTCATGAATAACTTTTTTACACAGTTCTTCTGTGTATTCTTGCCACCTCTTCTTAATATCTTCTGCTGCTGTTAAGTCCCTATCATTTCTGTCCTTTATTGTGCCCATCTTTGCATGAAATATTCCCTTGGTATCTCTCATTTTCTTAAAGAGATCGCTAGTCTTTCACATTCTATTGTTTTTCTCTATTTCTTTGCATTGATCGCTGAGGAAGGCTTTCTTATCTCTCCTTGCTATTCCTTGGAACTCTGCATTCAAATAGGTTTATCTTTCCTTTTTCCCTCTGCTTTTAGCTTCTCTTCTTTTCTCAGGTGTTTGTAAGGCCTCCTCAGATAACCATTTTGCCTTTTTGCATTTCTTTTCCTTGGAGATGGTCTTGATCACTGCCTCCTGTACAATGTCAGGAACCTCCATCCATAGTTCTTCAGGCACTCGGTCTATCAGATCTAATTCCTTGAATCTATTTGTCACTTCCACTGTGTAATCGTAAGGGATTTGATTTAGGTGATGCCTGAATGGTCTAACGGTTTTCCCTACTGTCTTCAATTTAAGTCTGAGTTTTATAAAAAGGAGTTCATGGTCTGAGCCACAGTTGGCTCCTGTTCTTGTTTTTACTGACTCTGTAGGGCTTCTCCATCTTTGGCTGCAAAGAATATAATCAATCTGATTTAGGTATTGACCATCTGGTGATGTCCATGTGTAGAGTTGTCTCTTGTGTTGTTTGAAGGGGGTGTTTGCTATGACCAGTGTGTTCTCTTGGCAATCTGTTAGCCTTTGCCCTGCTTCATCTTGTACTCCAAGGCCAAATTTGCCTGTTATTACAGGTGTCCCTTGACTTCCTACTTTTGCATTCTAGTCCCCTATGATGAAAAGGACATTTTGGGGTTTGTTAGTTCTCGAAGGTCTTGTAGGTCTTTATAGAACCGTTCAACTTCAGCTTCTTCAACATTACTGGTTGGGGCATAGACTTGGATTACTGTGAAATTGAGTGGTTTGCCTTGTAGATGAACAGAGATCATTCTGTTGTTTTTGAGATTGTACCCAAATATTGCATTTTGGACTCCTTTGTTGACTATGAGGGTTACCTCATTTCTTCTAAGGGATTCTTGCCCAAAGTAATATAATGGTCACCTGAATTAAATTCACCCATTCCAGTGAACATCGGCATTTTAGAAATCAGTGAACTGCTAGACTGTGAGCTCTCCAAAGACAGATTTTGGCTGATTTTCCAGCTACAGAGTAGATGCTCAGTTAGTATTTATTGAATGAATGATTGAGATGGTTCATAGGCTGCATGTGATCCTGAAGGTCTAACTCCATGTGTCATCAAGTGTGCAATAACAAAGATAACACAAGCTTCATCTTTTGTTCCCTCCCTTCATCCAAGAGCTCAAACCTTATGATTTCTTAGAGGTATTCAAGATCACCTGGCTGGTATACAAAGGGAATGCTTGGTAAGAACCTGCTTCAGTGAAATAGCACTTAAATGCTTTCTGGGGGCTCTGTTCATAATGGAAATGCTTCTGTCTCCTCCTTGCCTGGCTCTTGGCATAACTTCTGAGAGCTCCGCCATGCTAGGAGTTACTTCTGAGCCATTGAGAGATTAGATCGCATTAAAGGGATGGACATTGTATCACATGCTGTCATTGCTAGATGCCTGCAGAGCTGTGAGTTCTAAGAAGCAACTGGTGACTGGAATTTCCCCCTTGAGGATGAACAAACTATATGGGAGAGAGTGAGAGATTAGAACAGGTCCAAGAATCTCTAGTCCAAGGACATGCGTGAATTTATGTTCTCCTCTGGGCCTGCAGGATACAAGCCTTTAAGAACAGGGGTGTAACCTGGTAGAGAATAGCACAGGGCTGCTCTAGCATCAAATTCTTCAGGTCCAGCAAATCGATTTGGTTTCCCTGGGCTTTGTGAGACTGAACTTTGAGACTGTCGTTCCTGGGAGTGACATTGCCAGTAACATCTCAGGGGACCCAGCATTCATTTGAGTGGACAAGCTTCAGGAATTCCTGGATGAGCTTCAGTAATCCAGGTGGTTGAGCCCAGTGTAACCTGAGGGGTCAGGCTCCACACCTTTTCCCATGGAACCCTGAGCAAGTGAGCAGCTGAAGTCAGCAGGGAGAAAGACTGGGGCTCAGTGACCTTTCTTCAGGGGTGCTCATCTGTGAGTCCCCTGTCTCTGGGGGGTTGGCACTGTCCCTGACAGAGCAGCTTCTCTATATGTTTTGTTTTCCCAAGGTGTACCTCCACCCCCAATTAGGCCAGTGCCTTCCCTTTGGGCCGAGTGACTTTACCCTGACACCTTGGTGAACCTAATGGAAACTAAAGCTTAGTAGACTTTTGTTTTATTGAAGGAAATTGTTATTTCTGGTCCAGAGAGACTAAGCAGAAGTTAAAATTGCAGAAATATTTTTGGAATGTTGTGTAACAGTTTACAAAACCCAACTGATTGATTCACTCCCAGTACCTGGCATTTAGTGGATATTCCCATGTTTGGCGTATGAATGAACCTGGGAATTTGTTATCTTAACTTACAGATGTGGGAATTGAGGCCCAAGCAGGTGAACTGAATTTCCTAAAACCCAAATGTCTTGTTAGTCATTGTGGAGGCTTGGCTTGAAATCAGGCTCAATGCAGATTGACATTTAATGAGCACCTATCATGTGAAACATTTGCCAGTGATAGATAAACACAGTTCTTGGTTTTGAGGAGCTTATGGGCTTGCCAGGCAGTCAGACACATAAAGAAATCGATTCAGAACAAAGTCCTAAGCGCTATGATAGAGAACTCTGTGCGATGTGATGAGGAGGGGTGGCTAATCCAGTCTAATGAGGTCACAGAAGACTTCTTGAAGAACTGACATCTCGGTTAAGTTTTGAAGGTTCTGTAGAGGTAGGCCAAGAGTAGAAAAACATTGTAGGCTGAGAGATCAGTTTCAATAGGGGCACAGAGGTGTGAGCTGGCATGCTATGTATTCTCTGGAATGGTCTTTGCTGAGGGGGAAGAGGCGGGAATGATGATTAGACAGGAATCAGATCATTGAGGGTAACACATTGGCCTCACATGCATTCCTTTCCAACTTTTCTGACTCATTCAAATCACTTGGGGAAGTTAAAAAAATATAAAGATATCCCATCTATGTCCCAGTGAATTTCTTGATCAGCTGGCTTTGACGGTGCCTTCTGGAGTATTCTTGTGCTTACCTTGTGGCTTATCTGATAAAGAATCCACCTGCAATGCAGGAGACCTGGGTTCAATCCCTGGGTTGGGAAGATCCCCTGGAGAAGGGAAAGGCTACCCACTCCAGTATTCTGGCCTGGAGAATTCCATGGACTGTATAGTCCATGGGGTGGCAAAGAGTTGGACATGACTGAGCAACTTCCACTTTCACTTTCTGGAGGCAAACAGGAAGCCACTTACAGGTGGGTAGCAGTGGAGGGACATGGGATGTCATACTGGACCCTGTTGGCGGTGGTCCACATGGAGGCAGGTGGGTGTGAGAAGGCTGCTTCCAGAGGCACAGAGACCATTTATGAGGCTGCTGAATTTGTCTAAGTGAAATTCCATGGTGAATGGAATAGGGTGTAGCAGTGTGGATGGAGGGGAGAGGCATTTCAAAAGTGATTTCAAAGTCATGAAATCCTTATGATGTTTGGGGGTAGTGGGAAGGGAAAGAGAAGTGTATAGCATAATTCTCCGGGTTTTCGGCGTAACTGCCTGGGTAGAGTGTGCTATTTCTGACCAACATCAGGAGTGGAAGGTGGAGGGAGATTGAGGAGCAAGTGATCAGTTCAGCTTGGAACCTGCTGAATTTGAGGTCATGTGGGACATCCAGATGGGAAGTCGGCTAGTGTGTTCTGAATTCATGGCTGGAGAAACAGAACTGGGCCCCTCTGTCTGGGGGATTTAAAGCCACGTGGGTAGCAGAGATCTTTCTGGGACACTGGTGGAAAGTGTACCTTCAATTATTCTACCCCTTTCTATCTTCAAGGTTTGTTCTCATGGGAAAGCAGAAGCTTTTTTTTTTTTTAATGTTTCATCAAGACAAGATAGAGTAATGAAAATGACATAAAAGGTGGATCTAAGGAAGCTGAGTTGAAGGCCTGCCTCTGTCACTTCACCACCGTGCATAGAACTGAGTCTGTCTCAGCCTCTCTGTCTTCACTGATAAGACAAGAGTCGTAGAAGCTCTGTCTCACAGAGTTATTGAGAAGGTCCACTGAGAACATGGATGTGAAAAATGCCATGTAGAGAACCATAAAAAACATTAGCTCCTCCCACCCCCCAGATACTTGAACCAATGTGTAGGAATTACAGGGAGGCAGATGTAAGGAAACTTGACCCCATGTAAGGAAACTGTCCAATGCCTTGAGCTGTTGGATGATGGGAGGAGCTTTGGGAGACCAGAAGCTCTGAGGCTCTGGAAGTCTTTAAGTGGGAGCTGGATTCCTAGGGCTTCTTTTGAGAGTTTTGTTGTCAGAGTGGAGTTGCCTTGGATGAACTCTGTGCTCTCTCTCCTGACTCAAATAGTGTTTGAGTTACTAGGACACTTCTTTACATTTCCTTTGAAAACTTTTACACTACTTAGATTTTGTTCTAACTGTAAAAATAACACAGACACATGGTTATTTCTTTTTCTTTAAAGTCTCTTAAAGCCCTGGGTGTTTTGGTTCCTAAGTGGAGTCTTGGTTTATATACCCAACAACCAGGTAAACAGCTTCAGGTCTTATTGCATGGGGAATTTTTCAACATTTTTATTCTAATGCTCTTTAATAAGGATTTGGTGGATGCTGAAATGTATCTGTGTAGTATAGTTAGGCCTCTCTAACATAGACTTGGTGTGTGTGGGGGCATTCTGATGTCTTGACAATTCCAAATTATACCTTCTTTTAAAATGACTGATCTATATTACTTGCAAACAGAAACTATATTATAAACAACTAACAAAATATTGCCTAGTAGAGGTCTTGATACAATATGCTCCAATGAGTAGGTAAAGATCATTTGAATCAGCACACTAATTATCCATATACAAATGTATATTGTCAGAGAGCTTGCAAGCAGGCTATTTTCTGAACTGGATAAAACATCCCCTAAGAGCTCATGTTTAAACTCTTAAAATTTACTCAGAAACCCATTGTTGCTGTTTTCTTAAATAGATAAAGGAAAGGTAAAATATGCCAACCCATGATTAAATTATCACAAATCTAGCAATGGTTTGAACTGAATTATATCTACTACTGTGGGCAAGAATCCCTTAGAAGAAATGGAGCAGGCCTCATAGTCAACAAAAGAGTCTGAAATGCAGTACTTGGGTGCAATCTCAAAAACAACAGAATGATCTCTGTTCATCTACAAGGCAAACCATTCAATTTCACAGTAATCCCAGTCTATGCCCCAATCACTAATGTTGAAGAAACTGAAGTTGAACGGTTCTATGAAGACCTACAAGATCTTCGAGAACTAACAAACCCCAAAAATGTCCTTTTCAGCATAGGGGACTAGAATGCAAAAGTAGAAAGTCAAGGGACACCTGTAATAACAGGCAAATTTGGCCTTGGAGTACAAGATGAAGCAGGGCAAAGGCTAACAGATTGCCAAGAGAACACACTGGTCATAGCAAAACACCCCCTTCAAACAACACAACAAGAGACAACTCTACACATGGACATCACCAGATGGTCAATACCTAAATCAGATTGATTATATTCTTTGCAGCCAAAGATGGAGAAGCCCTACAGAGTCAGTAAAAACAAGAACAGGAGCCAACTGTGGCTCAGACCATGAACTCCTTTTTATAAAATTCAGACTTAAATTGAAGATAGTAGGGAAAACCGTTAGACCATTCAGGCATCACCTAAATCAAATCCCTTACGATTACACAGTGGAACCATTGACCAAATAGATTCAAGGAATTAGATCTGATAGACCCCGAGTGCCCTGAAGAACTATGGATTGGAGGTTCCTGACATTTGTACAGGAGGCAGTGATCAAGACCATCTCCAAGGAAAAGAAAATGCAAAAAGGCAAAATGGTTATCTGAGGACGCCTTACAAACACCTGAGAAGAAAGAAGAGAAGCTAAAAGCAGAGGGAAAAAGGAAAGATAAACCTAGAATGAACGCAGAGTTCCCAAGGAATAGCACAGGAGAGATAAGAAAGCCTTCCTCAGCGATCAATGCAAAGAAATAGAGAAAAACAATAGAATGTGAAAAGACTAGCGATCTCTTTAAGAAAATGAGAGATACCAATGGGAATATTTCATGCAAAGATGGGCACAATAAAGGACAGAAATGATAGGGACTTAACAACAGCAGAAGATCTTAAGAAGATGGTGGTGGCAAGAATACACAGAAGAACTATATAAAAAAGTTATTCATGACACCAGATAACCACAGTGGTGTGATCACTGACCTAGAGCCAGACATCCCGGAATGTGAAGTCAAGTGGGGCTTAGAAACATCACTACAAACCAAAGCTAGTGGAGGTGATGGAATTCCACTTGAGCTATTTCGTATCCTAAAAAGGTGATGCTGTTAAAGTGAAGCACTCAATATGCCAGCAAACCTGGGAAAACTCAGCAGTGGCCACAGGACTGGAAAAGGTCAGTTTTCATTCCAATCCCAAAGAAAGGCAATGCCAAAGAATGTTCAAACTACCACACAATTGCACTCATCTCACACACTAGCAAAGTAATGCTCAAAATTCTCCAAGCCAGGCTTCAACAGTACATGAAATATGAAATTCTGGATGTTCAAGCTGAATTTAAAAAGGGCAGAGGAACCAGAGATCAAATTGCCAACATCCATTGGATCATAGAAAAAACAAGAGAGTTCCAGAAAATCATCCAAGTCTACTTTATTGATTATGCCAAAGCATTTGACTGTGTGGACCACAACAAACTGGAAAATTCCTCAAGAAATGGGAATAACAGACCACCTTATCTGCCTCTTGAGAAATCTGTCTGCAGGTCAGGAAGCAACAGTTAGAACTGGACATGGAACAACAGACTGGTTCCAAATCGGGAAAGGAGTACGTCAAGGCTGTATATTGCCACCCTGCTTATTTAACTTATATGCAGAGTACATCATGAGAAATGCTGGGCTGGATGAAGCACAAACTGAAATCAAGATTGCTGGGAGAAATATCAATAACCTCAGATATGCAGATGACACCACACCTATATGGCAGAAAGCGAAGAAGAACTAAAGAGCCTCTTGATGGAAGTGAAAGAGGAGAGTGAAAATGTTGACTTAAAATACCACATTCAGAAAACTACCATCATGGCATCTGGTCCCATCACTTCATGGAAAATAGATAGGGAAACAATGGAAATAGTGACAAAACTTTTATTTTCTTGGGCTCCAAAATCACTGAAGATGGTGACTGCAGCCATGAAATTAAAAGATGCTTGCTCCTTGGATGAAAAGCTGTGACAAACCTAGACAGCATATTAAAAAGCAGATACATTACTTTACCAACAAAGCTCCATCTAATCAAAGCTATGGTGTTTCCAGTAGTCATGTATGGATTTGAGAGTTGGACTATAAAGAAAGCTGAGCACCTAAGAATTGATGCTTTTGAACTGTGGTGTTGGAGAAGACTCTTGAGAGTCCCTTGGACTGCAAGTAGATCCAACCAATCCATCCTAAAGGAAATCAGTCCTGAATATTCATTGGAAGGACTGATGCTGAAGCTGAAACTCCAATACTTTGGCCACCTGATTCGAAGAACTAACTCATTTGAAAAGACCCTGATGCTGGGGAAGATTGAAGGCAGCAGTAGAAAGGGATGACAGAGGATGAGATGGTTGGATGGCATCACTGACTTGATGGACATGAGTTTGAGAAAGCTCTGGGAGTTGGTGATGGGTAGGGAAGTCTGGCATGCTGTAGTCCATAGGGTCACAAAGGTCAGACATGACTGAGTGATTGAACTGGGCTGAACGGAAACGAATTGAATTATATTTTATGTATTTATTTTTTGCCAATCACTAATGTAACACACATATGCTAAATGAAGCCAAAATTTCTGTCTAACTTTCTCTACACAGAGATTGTCTAAATGAAAGTCTCCACTTATGCTGTTTGATAAGGAATCATCTTTCTGATAGTTTAAGCGATTTCCTGGCTCTTCTGAAAACATTGGCAAAGCAGTTTTCCCAAATAAAAGTAATTTCATACCTAGCAAATATTCTAGCTAGGTAAAAAGTAGATGAACAATTTTGAAAAGCCAATAATATAAGAAACTGCACTCAGTCCTAACTGTGAGTAAACCCGAATCTCATCTTTTTTTTTTGGCAGGACCTTCATAAACTTTGTAAGGTCCTCCCTGGGTCAGCTTTTGATTATCCTTTTTCATTGCACTGTAGCTATGCCAAGGCGGGGTGGAGAGAAGCTTCTAGCTCATCTTTTTAAAAAGTGCCTGTTTAAATACCCTTACTTCTCCCACCTCACTCCCTGCCCCAGGTCCTCGTCCACAGGGACCATTGGGCCAACAGAGAGTGAGGACTCTGTCTGGGATGGCCTGAACCTCAGACCCTGAGGTGAGAGGGCCAGGTGGGGCAGCAGTAGGGGTGGAAGATTCAAGAACAGGAAATATGGTGTAGTGGAAGTTAGGAGGAAGGGAAAAGGAGAGAAAATCTCTTAACAAGTCAAAGTAGGGAGCCAAGGAGTATTAGGTCACAAGCCAAATTACAGAAGATGGATCAGAGTTAGGAGTAACAGATACAGGGGATGATGGAATATAGTTCAAGTCTAAGCCAGTCAAACCCTGCTTGGGCCACGGTGACCCAGAAAGTTGTTAAGCTTTGGTCTGACTATAGATGCATGCTGATCAGCTCACTAACCAAACTGTTCTGCAAGGGCCTTGGGGTTTATATTCACTCACACCTCATAGATACTTCTATATCAATAAGTCACTCCACTTCACCTTACATTTTCTAGCAGGCTGGCTTTGGGAATGACGGAGGATGTGGAAAGAGCCCTGCCAGGAGGGGACTAAACTCCTCTGGTAACTGGCCAGGAAACCTTTGGTGAGTCATCGAATCTTTCAGAGCCTCCGTTTCTTTGTACATTAATATAAAGTGAGGCTCATGGAAGTAGGGGCTTCCCTGGTGGCTCAGACGGTAAAGCGTCTGCCTATAATGCAGGAGACCTGGGTTGGATCCCTGGGTCAGGAAGATCCCCTGGAGAAGGAAATGGCAGCCCATTCCAGTACTCTTGCCTGGAAAATTCCATGAATGGAGGAACCTGGTAGGCTACAGTCCATGGGGTTGCAAAGAGTTGGACACGACTGAGCAACGTCACTGGAGCTAGAGACCTACAGTTTATCCATCAGTTGTGAGTTCTAAATCATAGGAAGGAATTCTGTGGCCTTTGCCATTTGGCTTGTTTGAGCTGAGAAAAAGAAATGAACTCTCATCACTACCAAAGTAAAATCAAACTGTAGATAGTAAAATCCTCTCCCCAACTTGTTTGCCAGAGCCAGGGCAGTTGAAGAAAGTCTATGTTCTGCTGGGCTGTTTAGCATTTGTGGAAATAAATAAAGCAAGGTGCACAGAGTTCTGCAGATGCAAAAGCTTACATGCCATGTTACAGCCGAGGGCCACCATGTTCCAGGGACTCCCTGGGTCTGACAGCTCATAGTGACTTAAACGCCCCCCACCCCCACCCTGGCAAGAGGAAGAACCTTTAGTCCCTTTGCCAGAATCACAAATGCTCCTTTGCTCAGGGCTGAGGTAAGATTGAGGACCTTTTCTGAATGCCACCTCCGCATGGGTCCCGCCCATGGGAGACAAAAGACGTAAGGGCTGCCGGTGAACTTTAAAATGTTGATTTAAAAATAGCCCTTAATTACAAAAAAAAAGTAGCCTTAGTTACAGCTTACCATGGGCAGACCACACATTTCTGAGTAGTTTTACAAATGAAGAAATAAGTGAGTAGTTAATAAGTGAGGCCCAGTTCCTCATTTGCGTGCTGTTCTGCACCTAAATTGTAATATGGCAACACCACAATTTTCAGCCCAATCACAAGTAAAACACATGAACACAGTTTGTTTGTTTCCCTTTTAATTGCACTACAAAGAAGAGTCTTTCTGTCTTTTGCCTTTTTTGACATCTCTTCTTAAAAGCAGAAAGACTTTAATCTCGCTAAATCTACGTCTATGACCAATAAAGATTGTTTTCATTTTCTTACCCAGCCAGCTAAGATTTATGCATTAATTATTCAACTGATGCATCTTAAACATCTTAGTTAAAACACACACTGTAGGCCAGGAACTGTTCACCTCCCCACCCCCCAGCACATTTTTGTTTGCCTGCAGGCATGAATACTTAGGACTGTAAACAGGTAAACTTAGACTTTCCATGTGGCGAGGTCAACAGAGCTCATGGTGAACATACAAAGGATAGAAAAGTAATTATTACTGAGATTCAGGTAAGTGATTTCTTAGGCGTTTTAGCTATCACGCTGTGGAATAATTGTAAACCCACCAGGAAGGAACTGCAAAACACAACCTTTCCTCAGTGGCTAAATCAAAATTTTTTTTACATTCTGTAGTTTGCGCCAACCCTCTATTTAATCATTAAAAGGAGTGTTATTTTAAGTAATGCTTCCTCAATAACAGTATTTGACTGAAATTGTACAGAATGGTGACTTTGTCCAGAGTGTGACTTCCACATGTTGGCGTGATTTCAGGCAATCAGAGCTGTTAGTAATGGAATACAGAGCTCTGTGGCAATTTTATTTAAAGTTTTGTTTAAGGTAATATTACATCTGACTAATGTAACCATCTGTATCCAGCCAGTCCCATCAATGACAATGTAAAATCATTAAACATCATGTCACATGCATCAAGCGCTTCGGCTTTGGTATAATTTTATGAGCATGCCTTATTATATTATGTTATTACTATTGTTGAGAGATCAGTAACAGCAGCAAATATTTCAGGCACACCACAGAACCCAAGGTGGTGGGTGTCTTAGCTTTTTCACTAAATTCAAGGCCTGGCTTCTAGGTCTTGGCAAGTGCTCTTACCTTGTCCAAGAATGTCCTTCAAGTCTTGGTTAAAAGGCCTTTTCGAGAGGTACCCCTCTTCCCTCTGGTATTTTTGATCACTGCACCCATTTGTTTCCTTCATAATATTTATCACAACGTAAAATGATAACTATTTTTTCTTGTTTATTCTCTTTCCTGCGAGACAAGTTACTACAAGAGACTACAAAGTTAGACGAAGGCAGAGACCAAGTCTATTTTTATTCACCCGTCTATCCCCTTGCCCAAGTAAGTAGGGACTTTGAATATTTGGAGAGGGGACTCTAAACATTTTAATGAGTAAGCTAGGTAATGTGGCAACGTTATATAGGAGTGGGGATCTCCTATGCTGAGGACTTCCAGAACAACCTTGTGGTAGTGTTCGATCCTGCGGAGACCTGTGGGACTGTACAGCAGACTACTCATGGGCATACTGGACATCTCCACCTGATGATCCACAGGCATCTCCAGTCAACATTCCAACCTTTTGACTCATCTGCTTGCCCCTCAAATCTCTTTTTCTTACTCAGAGTCGTAGCTTGTATAGTAGTACTGTCATGTATGTCATCATCCAAGAAAAACACCTGTTGTTCATTCTTCCCCCTCTCTCCTCAACCCCAGCACCCAGTTCTGTACTTTCCACTTCCACTGACATGACTTTGGTTCAGGTCCCCTCTATCACTTATTTGAAAAGTGAAGTGAAAGTATCACTCAGTTGTGTCCAACTCTG
Organism: Okapia johnstoni; assembly: GCA_024291935.2. Lineage (NCBI taxonomy): Eukaryota > Metazoa > Chordata > Mammalia > Artiodactyla > Giraffidae > Okapia > Okapia johnstoni. The sequence goes on from CM044305.1 coordinate 112,527,871, forward strand.
CAACCCCATGGACTGTAGCCCACCAGGCTACTCTGTCCATGAAATTCTCCAGGCAAGAATACTGGAGTGGGTTGCCATTCCTTTCTCCAGGGAATCTTCCAAACCCAGGGATCAAACCTGGGTCTCCTGCATTGCAGGCAGATTCGTCACCATCACAGGCTCAGACGGTAAAAAATCGCTTATTTAAGCTCCTGCAAATGCTTCCTGTTGGGCACACTGCCTCATTGGTCTTGTAGCCTGAAGATTACCTCTCTCCCTAAAAAGAGTCAAACACTATCTTCCTTCCCTGTTCCCATAAGTCAAAAGAGACTGGCAGTGTACAGAAGTATCTGGAACCTGACTAAAAGATAGTCCAAGATTGTAGATCTATGATTTCTTCAAGATTAATTTCATTTTGTTTTTCTGCTATGGTTCCAAGAGAATAAGCTATTAAAATGCTTTGAGCTTCTTAACAAAAGCACAGAACTGTGCCAGCAGAACACCATAAAGATTGCCTTTCTTTATTTTCCACTAGCATCTATCTGTGATGGATGATATGACCATGAATCTTCACTTAAATATGGAATCCTGAAATAATCATAAAATCCCAGAGTGTCAGGGATGGACAAAGTCCATCTGGGTCCTACGTCTGAGGCCCAGGGAAGGGAAGGGCATTATTTAAGGTCTTCTTTTTTTTTCTTCTCTTATGCCTGAGTGCTAATTAGTGAGATTAGAAAGAAAGTCTAATCTTAATAAAGTGACTTATGCTTCAGTGGTGATTGCCATGGGGGCATTTGTGAGCGCTAGAGGTTTCTAGAAGCTGCCCTGGGGGCCTCTGTATATATCAGTCAATGGGGTCCCAAGTAAACAGGACTCTGGGATGCCCATCCCAATATGAAGTTGTGTTTTCATCTGTTTTATACGGGCTACCACTACCATTGAATTGAAATAACTTCATGTTGAGAAAGTTTTGAAAACTGTGCCTCAGGAAAGCACTGATGGTTTGCTCCCTCATTTGTATATTCCAGCTAAACTATTTCTGTGGTTTTGTGTTTATTTTTGTTTTTATCTATCTCTTTCCAATGATAAAGGACAGGGAAAACTCCAGGCTTGCTCCTTTGGGTATGGTAGGTAATATGAACATAGATTGTAACTTGTTGGTGGATCAGTACCTGATGCTGGGGTTTTATGATTTCTTGGATGTGTGTTAGGGTGGATGGGTCAGGAAAACCTAAAGGGTCTTGCCCTCCTCTCAGGCTAGGGAGGACATGAGTTCTGGTGGAAGGTGTGTTGGCTTTAAGAATCTAGTGTATTTCTCCAGCTTACTTGAATTCCACATCTCCAGTCTTTGAAACCAACCAATGTAAATGGCCAGGGGTAAACAGCCAGTGGTAAGTGACCAGTGGTAGCTTCCCTGGTAGCTCAACTGTAAAAGAATACCCCTGCAAAGCAGGATAACCCAGTTCTATTACTGGGTTAGGAAGATCCCCTGGAGAAGGGATAGACTACCCACTCCAGTATTCTTGGACTTCCCTGGTAGCTCAGACAGTAAAGAAACTGCCTGCAATGCAGGAGACCTGGGTTCAATCCCTGGGTTGGGAAGATGCCCTGGAGAAGGGAACAGCTACCCACTCCACTATTCTGGCCTAGAGAATTCCATGGACAGAGGAGCCTGGCAAGCTACAGTCCATGGGGTCACAAAGAGTTGGATACAACTGAGTCACTTTCACTTTCTTTCAGTGGTAAGTGAGGTAGAATGAGTAGCTTCCAAGAGCCAGATATTAGGGTGGCATAGTAAAACACTGGGTGACCATCCACGGAAGTGGGTGACTGATATTGCAAACTGATGATGTGTGTCATTGTGATGGGTCCTGGGAAGTGACCTTCTGGCTTCCGGCATGGAAGGTGATGGTGGGAGGGACATGGTGATGGTGATGAATAGGGGCTTTGGAGGAGGGAAAAAAGGTATGAATGTCTCTCTTGATTGTTTTCCTTTGGTGCTCAGTTCAGTTCAGTTCAACCGCTCAGTCGTGTCTGACTCTTTGCGACCCCATGGACTGCAGCACGCGAGGCCTCCCCATCCATTGCCAACTCCCGGAGTTGGACATGCTCAAACTCATGTCCATTGAATCAGAGATGCCATCCAACCATCTCATCCTCTGTCGCCCCCTTCTCCTCCTGCCTTCAAACTTTGCCAGTATCAGGGTCTTTTCCAATGAGTTAGCTCTTCGCATCTGTTGGCCAAAGTATTGGAGTTTCAGCTTCAGCATCAGTCCTTCCAATGAATATTCAGGACTGATTTCCTTTAGGATGGAATGGTTGGATCTCCTTGCAGTCCAAGGGACTATCAAAAGTCTTCTCCAACACCCCAGTTCAAAAGCATCAATTCTTCGGTGCTCAGCTTTCTTTATAGTCCAACTCTCACATCCATACATGCCCACTGGAAAAACCATAGCTTTGACTAGATGGAGCTTTGTTGGCAAAGTAATGTCTCTGCTTTTTAATATGCTGTCTAAGTTGGTCATAACTTTTCTTCCAAGGAGCAAGCATCTTTTATTTTCATGGCTGCATCTGCAGTGATTTTGGAACCCCCAAAACTAAAGTCTGCCACTGTTTCCACTGTTTCCCCATCTATTTGCCATGAAGTGATGGGACCAGATGCCATGATGTTAGTTTTCTGAATGTTGAGCTTTAAGCCAACTTTTTCACTTTCCTCTTTCACTTTCATCAAGAGGCTCTTTAGTTCTTCTTTGCTTTCTGCCATAAGGGTGGTGTCATCTGCATATCTGAGGTTATTGATATTTCTCCCAGCAATCTTGATTCCAGATTGTGCTTCATCCAGCCCAGCATTTCTCATGATGTTCTCTGCATATAAGTTAAATAAGCAGAGTGACAATATATAGCCTTGATGTACTCCTTTTCCTATTTGGAACCAGTCTGTTGTTCCATGTCCAGTTCTAACTATTGCTTCCTGACCTGCATACAGATGTCTCAAGAGGCAGGTCAGGTGATCTCGTATTCCCATCTCTTTCAGAATTTTCCAGAGTTTGTTGTGGTCCACACAGCCAAAGGCTTTGGCATAGTCAATATAGCAGAAGCACATGTTTTTCTGGAACTCTCTTCTTTTTTCCATGATCCAGCAGATGTTGGCAATTTGAGCTCAGACATGTTGATATACTCTTGATACTTCTTGACGTGATGAAAGGCGAGACACCCCTAACTTAGGTGAGCCTGGGCAAGGGCACAAAATACAGGCTCAATGCAAATTCTCCCTTTTCTCCAACCTCCTGGCTCTGTCCCTTACCCTGAGGGGCCCTCCACACAGGCCTATAGGCACCAGCCTTGCTCCTCAAAGTGTGGACCCCCCAGTCCAGGGCATCAGCATTACCCAAGCGCTTGTTAGAACTACTGATTCTCAGAGCCTACTCTAAGCCTCCTTAACCAAAGTCTGGACTTTAATAAGATCCCAGGTGATTCACAGTCACACTAAAGTTTGAGAAGTATTGTCGTAGCCCAAGGTCAAGCTTCATCATCCCCAGGTGGAAGGGTGACCAATGCTCAGTGGCCACCCCTCCCCTCATTCACCACTCAGGCCTAGGGTTGTGACCATCTGTGGTTTTGTCCATTCTTAGGAAGGCATAACTAGGGAAGAGGACTGCCAAGCCATGAACACAGAGTTGGGGCACCTGGGCAGGAAATTTCAAGGTCTTGGTTAGACTAAGAGTGGCATAGAGGAGGGAAGCAAAGTCTTTGGGTGGGCAGGTCCCCTTAGCCCCATAGATTCCTTGCTCTATGGGCAGTGACCTTATTGTCTCAGTGTAAGAGTGATGCTATTTTCTAAATATCCATGTGAACAGGGTAGGGTGGGGGTGGTTCATGAGTTTTCGAGGTACTAAGTGGATGCCAGTTCCTTGGTGGCCCTCTGTGGTGTGGAGGAGTAGTAGTGGTGGGGCCATTACTGTTTGAAGAGGGAATCAGAGCACACTGTTCCAAGCACACTCTTCAGTAGCTGGGGAGACACAGGTGTTGACTTCTCTATAGAAGATGTATGGTGGAGGTGCTGCCTCTAGTGCATAATGACAATTCAACCAGGCCAGCTGTCGGTATCCAGTGGGAGACAGTTGGATGTGGGTGTAAAGGGCTTTGAACACCTGCCTCCACACCTAGGATATAGCCAGTTTCCTCCATGAATAAAGAGCAGTGACTGGCATGGTTGGGGTGAGGTGGCCAGTGAAGAGATGAGTATGCCATTTTGCATCCACACCACCTGCATGGTACCATGGTTGTGGGACAGAAGCAGGTCTGAGGTGAAGTCCATTAAATTGCCGTCATGCTTCAACTTCTTCATCTGTCTAATGGGGCTAACAGTCCTTGCCTGCTTGCTGTGCAGCAATGTTGGATGGCTCTAGTGAGATAATGATGCGAAAGTGATCATTTATCTGTCGAGTGGAGCACGCATAGAAAATTGCTGAGCATCCTGCCATTTGCTGTCTCTCCTCTGTGAGTGTGTTTTCCATGGCATCTGAGTTGAGATGTAAGCTGCCCTCCCCTTAGCAATGCACAAGGCTCTGTGCAAAGCCATCTCTGCCCAGTGTCTTCCAGCCCCTGCCAGCAGTGAAGAAGTGCTGCTGTGGTTCTCAGTTTTTGAATTTCACAGGCGGGAGCAGGGGGTTTCGTATTGGCAAACATTTTTGAAAAGACAAATAATTGCCTCTGGAAAAAAGCCTTCTTTTCCTTTCCAAAACTCATGTTTACTGGTTTAAATTGATGTGGCTTTATTTTTTGGCCAATGCTGAATGGTATTCCACTGAGCAATAATTATTCCTTTGCTGTTGCCGGAGTTTACCGAGAGAAGGGAACTAAATCTAAAAGAGTGAGTCCATCTGGTACATATGTTGACACTCTCTGAGGCCACTGACACTGAAATGTTAATGCTAGATTTTTATCTGCTGGTGTCATTTTCTATATTGACATAATGGGAGCTGATGCCCTGAGCTGCTGAATCAGAGGCTGAATTTCATCCCCTTCCATGGCACTGAAAGCCCTGCACAGTGGATTGATGACCTTGGCAGAGCATAGCAGTAAAAGAGACCTTGTACTCTAGGCTTGCCATCTGATTGTCAGACTCGAGTTGTCCCAGTCCCGATCATGGGTGGAGACTAGTGATCAGCAGCCAGGAGACTCAGTACCTTCAGGACCTGCAGCATGAAGAACTGAGCAGATAGAAGAAGTCCACCCACCCCCACCCCTGCCCAGTAGATAACATCTGCAATTAGTCTGACATCCCAAGTACTAAGTTCCCCTGCTCCTTGGAAGGAAAGTTATGACAAACCTAGACAACGTATTGAGAAGCAGAGACCTCACTTTGCCGACAAAGGTCCATATACTCAAAGGTATGGTTTTTCCAGTAGTCATGTACGAATGTGAGAGTTGGCCTATAAAGAAGGCTGAGAGTCCCTTGGAGAGCAAGGAGATCAAATCAGTCAGTCCTAAAGGAAATCAATCCTGAATATTCATTGGAAGGACTGATGCTGAAGCTGAAACTCTAATACTTTGGCCACCTGATGCAAAGAGCTGACTCATTTGAAAAGGCCTTGGTGCTAGGAGAGATTGAATGTGGGAGAAGGGGACGACAGAGGATGAGATGGTTGCATGGCATGACTGGCTCAATGGACATGAGTTTGAGCAAATTCTGAGGTAGTGAGGGACGAGGAAGCCTGGTGTGCTACAGTCCCTGAGGTCACAAAGAGTAAGACATAACGACTGAACAACAAATTTCCCCTGGGAACAGCCCCTGAGGCCCATGAGCACTAATTACTCTGCACTTGTCCTTTTGACATTCAGTTCAGTTCAGTTCAATCACTCAGTCCTTTCTGACTCTTTGCTAACCCATGAACTGCAGCACACCAGGCTTCCATGTCCATCACCAACTCCCGGAGTTTACTCGAATTCATGTCCATTGACTCGGTGATGCCATCCAACTACTTCATCCCCTGTTGTCCCCTTCTCCTCCCGCCTTCAACCTTTCCCAGCATCAGGGTCTTTTTAAATGAGTCAGTTTTTCTTCGCATCAGGTGGCCAAAGTACTGGAGTTTCAGCTTCAGCATCAGTCCTTCCAATGAATATTCAGGACTGATCTCCTTTAGCATGGATTGGTTGGATCTCCTTGCAGTCCAAGGGACTCTCAAGAGTCTTCTCCAACACCACAGTTCAAAAGCATCAATTCTTTGATGCTCAGCTTTCTTAAAGTCCAGATCTCACATCCATGCCTGACCACTGGAAACACCATAGCTTTGACTAGACGGAGTTTTGTTGGTAAAGTAATGTCTCTGCTTTCTAATATGCTGTCCAGGTTGGTCATAGCTTTTCTTCCAAGGAATAAGTGTCTTTTAATTTCATGGCCGCAGTCACCATCTGCAGTGATTTTAGAGCCCAAGAAAATAAATTTTGTCACTATTTCTATTGTTTCCCCATCTATTTGCCATGAAGTGATGGGACCAGATGCTATGATGTTAATTTTCTGAATGTGGTGTTTTAAGCCAACATTTCACTCTCCTCTTTCACTTCCATCAAGAGGCTCTTCAGTTCTTCTTTGTTTTGTGCCATATAGGGGTGGTGTCATCTGTATATCTGAGGTTATTGATATTTCTCCCAGCAATCTTGATTCCAGCTTGTGCTTCATCCAGCCCAGCATTTCTCATGATGTACTCTGCATATAAGTTAATTAAGCAGGGTGACAATACACAGCCTTGATGTACTCCTGTTCCTATTAGGAACCAGTCTGTTGTTTCATGTCCAGTTCGAACTGTTGTTTCCTGGCCTGCATACAGATTTCTCAAGAGGCAAGTAAGGTGGTCTGGCTTTCCCATCTCTTGAGGAATTTTCCAGTTTGTTGTGGTCCACACAGTCAAATGCTTTGGCATAATCAATAAAGCAGACATAGATGTTTTTCTGGAACTCTCTTGCTTTTTCTATGATCCAACGAATATTGATCATTTGATCTCTGGTTCCTCTGCCTTTTCTAAATCCAGCTTGAAAATCTGGATGTTCATGGTTCACGTACTGTTGAAGCCTGGCTTGGAGAATTTTGAGCATTACTTTACTAGCGTGTGAGATGAGTGCAATTGTGCCATAGTTTGAGCATTCTTTGGCCTTGCCTTTCTTTGGGATTCGAAATAAAACTGACCTTTTCAGTCCTGTGACCACTGCTGAGTTTTCCAAATTTGCTGGCATATTGAGTGCAGCACTTTCACAGCATCATCTTTTAGGATTTGAAATAGCTCAACTGGAATTCCATCACCTCAACTAGCTATGTTTATAGTAATGCTTCCTAAGGCCCACTTGACTTTGCATTCCAGGATGTCTGGCTCTAGGTGAGTGATCACACCATTGTGATTATCTGGGTCATGAAGATCTTTTTTGTACAGTTCTTCTATGTATTCTTGCCACCTCTTCTTAATATCTTCTGCTTCTGTTAGGTCCACACAATTTCTATCCTTTATTGTGCCCATCTTTGCATGAAATATTCCCTTGGTATCTCTAATATTCTTGAAGAGATCTGTAGATTTTCCCATTCTATTGTTTTCCTCTATTTCTTTGTATTGATCGCTGTGGAAGGCTTTCTTTTCTCTCCTTGCTATTCTTTGAAACTTGCTATTCAAATGGGTATGTCTTTCCTTTTCTCCTTTGCCTTTCACGTCTCTTCTATTCACAACTATTTGTAAGGCCTCCTCAGACAACCATTTTGACAACCTTTTGACATTAGGGTGTGGCTGAGGCCGGCACGTGTTCAAGGAACCCACTGAAGCATATCCTGCTTGATTGAGGCTCTGACATCCAGCCTAGGCTTGTCTAGGCCTTTCTCTGGGGTACTGGGCTCTGTCTCTCTACCTGGCTGCCAGCTAGGGTCCAATTCAAATGCAATCTTATGGGAACACAGCACTTCCACCTGCCTCACTACTAGTATTGCCCCTGATGCCTGATCTCTCCTAACCAGATTGCTATCGAAATACCCAACTTGTGTTTATCATAGTTTTTTGATCTTTGTAACATGGCAAGCTGCTCAGCCCCTTGGGGACAACTCTGCTCTTCTCCAAGTTCTGCCTCCATTTGACCTGTGCTCACTTGCCTTCTCCTGCTCTCCTGACTCTGAAGTCTTTGGAGTCCCCATTATCACTAGAAAAGTTTTGCTGTAAAATATGGGAAATACCATACTTTATCCTGTAATACAGTTATACATCTGTGGGACACTCTGCACCTCTCACAGTTCACTTGAAACTGAACCCACCCACAGTTCCTGCCTTCTCTCTCCAGGAGGTATTAACCAAAGAGGCCACAAGAGGATTTGCCAGCCTCCCATGAAATAAAATGCTATGCAGTACCAAACATCGAACTGTCCAGATTTATTAGCAAAATCTGGCTGCCCTGGCTTTTTGATGATTTTCTCTTTCCTCTGTGTCCAGGGTGACATAGACTCTCCAGGGTGAGTTCTCACTGGGAGGAATGTGAAGGTGCCGTATGTCACTTGTGTGTGGCTGAAGAAAAGCCAACAAAAGGATTATCACCATTTCCCCTGAAAAAACTGTGAGAGAAGGTTACTGATTATTTTCTAAATATCTTCCACCTTCATCATAGGATATTATGATCATTAAAGAGTTACTGTCATTTATCTTTTTTTAAAAGTTTTCTCCTTTTTGGTTTCATAACAGTCACTGTGCCCAAGTCCCTCTTGACAGCCCAAAGGTGATGTTTCTTTCTTTACCAGTAGAATTTGTCCTTGCCCTTCTGACAGATGGACTCAAACTGCTATTTCTTCTGTCAGCTGGTGCCTGGGTTTATGTCAAGGTCTTTAGGAAGGCCAGACAGGTTCAACTGCACAAATCATTGTTGACTGCTGCCAATGTGCTGCCCCTCTCTCCTACACTTCTTTTCCTACCCCTGCCTCCCACTGTTTTCCATTTAGAGTTGGAGCTGTCATTTTTCTTTCAGAACCCCAGGTTTGGGGTTAAAAATTATGTCTAAAAGTACATGTCAGCAAACTTTATGGTGAATGTCTAAAGTCGAAGGGCATTTGGTCTGTACAGTAACCAGCTCTCCATTTTATGTAGATTACCCACAGCACATAATTTAAAAGTCCTTAATGACATGTATTTATTGTACATGAAGGGAAACATGTGCTGTTCACGGAGTTACAAGTAATGTACCATGGTGGAGTGTGGTGTGGTTGTTGGCAAGAAGCTACTGGAAAAAAGATTGGAAGGTAAGGTAGATTTGGGTCAGATTTTAAGACTTGAGATTTTTTGCTTTCAGAACATGTTAGTATCCTTTGAACTCAAGATGTTGGATCAAAGTTATGATTCTGTCGACATTCTTAGAACTTTTGCTTAGTTTAGCAAGAGGTGAAAAAGTGACCCTAAGCTCTAGGGACCATGTGAATCAGAGGTTAGAGCATCCAGTATGGCTTGGAGCTACAGCTCTGCATCAGTCGGAGATGTATGTGCTGTATTTTGGGGGAAGGGAGAGAAGAGTTGATATTGGAGGAAGGATTGTGAAGGAAGGACAGTAGAGCTGGGTACTTTTGCACCTATCTCCAGTCAGAAACTTATAGTTTGATTTCATTATTATCTTGAAATATTGTCATGCCCCAGAATATACAGAAGTCTATATTTAAAAGTGAGCATGAAAACTTCAATCCACTTCAGATATAAGGGACAAATTTGTTTCATTTATATGATTCCACTTCACAAGCAGCCATGATCAAATGACTAGGCTTGCCAGAGCAACCAACAATAGAGCCATTTAGGAATTCAGTGGGCTTTGGGGTTAGGGGATAGGAGCTGTTGTTCACAGTATACCCAGATCCAAGCATACATAGCTAACCCTCTGGTCCAAAGCCACAAGCACTATCCCTATTCCCGACACACCATCTTCCAAATGGGCATCATGTTATAACAGGCAGTATGGCTGATTGTTGTGGCAGCACACATGGAAACACAGCTTTTGCTAGAGGTTTCTCTCTCCTGATGTTTCGATGAGTTGAACTTTTTGGATGTGTCTCCTGTCTCTTCTAGATGATGAAATGGGCATCACCATGAGCCTTCATTCATTTTGCTTCATCTCTATGTTACTTTGCTGTGAGATGCACAGGTCTTTACCAGGCTGCTCTGCCTCATTCGTTATTGGGGTATAGGAGGTATTATTTCTTTAAGGAAATGCGGTACAAATTCCTTCAAACACAAGCAAAGAAACTCTCTGAGGAAGAAAAGTCCCTAGAAGGAGGTATCAAGGTCCACTTGGGCTGGTGTCCTACTGTGACTGAGATGCTCCTAACTAGAGCCCTTTGCTCCTCAGCCCTTGGAGAAATACACACTTTCATGATGGTTGTAAAATACAATCTTCCACTCCTTCTGAACTTGTTCTAAGTGTGCCTGATTAGTTAGAATCAAAACTCTTCATTTATCCATATCTACTGTTTTTATCATTGCTTCTTTGGGGATTATGATCCTGGAGGTAAAAGTCCCACAAAATATGTAGTTAGTGTTTAATCTATAGGAACACGTCTTAAGCATCACATGGTAACTGAGTTTCTCTATTAAAAACAATGTAGACTAGACCCTATTTTCTTCATTGGGAATTCGAAGCTCTGGAGAGGAAATTCACATACAACCCTGTTACTACCAGTATCTTGTTTCTTATACCGGATCCCCACTAGAGTATACATACATAGAATGGTTTAAAATTATTTTTATCAATGTACTAGTACAATTTTTTGTTTTTAAATCAGGCTTATAACAACACAGACAACAAAAACAATCAGGCCAGCACTGCTCCCTCTTCAGCCTGCTCCTCTGGAACAGTCACTTTTCAACTGTTTTACTTATTGCCTTTAGCACTGACTTTCATATTTTATATTTTTTACTGCTATTACTTGATTCATTATTTTCAATGTTGTTTGTGGACTTCTTGTAATGGTAGATGACAATCCAGCTGTCTCAAAGTCATGCTTGGCTAGTTTATGCTGCCAACAAACCATTCCTAATTACCAGTGGATTTATACAAAAAAAATTATTTTTTGCTCCTGCTACATGTTCACCCCACGTAGTTAGGGAACCTCTGGCTTATGTTGCTCCTCAAGGCTGATGGAGGCGTCATCACAACACCTGATTCCATGATGTCTGCAATAGGGGCGAGTAACTCTTGCCTGGCAAATCCCATGGATGGAGGAGCCTGGTAGGGTGCAGTCCATGGGGGTCGCTAAGAGTCGAACACAACTGAGCGACTTCACTTTCACTTTTCCCTTTCATGCACTGGAGAAGGAAATGGCAGCCCACTCCAGTATTCTTGTCTGGAGAACCCCAGGGACGGCGGAGCCTGGTGGGCTGCTGTCTATGGGGTCGCACAGAGTCGGACACGACTGAAGCGACTTAGCAGCAGCAGCAGCAGCAACAGGGTGACTATACACTGATTCTCGAAGCTTCCGCTCAGTCATGTCACAAGTTAGTTTCCCTCTTGTTTTATTGACTGAAGGAAATCATAGGGCTACAGTGAATTTTAAAGAAGGCCACAAAGTGCAGTCTTAACACGTGCCTGGAAGGAGGTGCCTTGGAATATTTCTGACCTGCCCTCATGACTGCCTCAGAATCCATATTTTCCCATCCCTATTACTCTAATAAAAGTAAATCATATTTTTTTTTCAAAATTGGTATTCAATATTTCTATTATTATAGCTTTGTAAATATTGTTCACTGACAAGCCAATACAATTAAACGTACATGTCCTTTTTAAAATTGTGTTTTTGCCAGGGTTAATAATTGCCTAATTTTTATTTGTCAAGTTTTCCTTTAGTCTGCCTCCAGATATTTTGTGCTAGGGGATATGCTGACGGGTTCCTGCCATTCCATGTTATAGACTTGCACTTAACCCCTCCATTCTCTGTCACGTGCTCACCCCACCCTCTACTATACCCAGTGTCTCTAGTGCCCTGAGTGTGTCTTATGCTGTGTCTTTAGAGACCATGTCCTTTGTTTCCTGGGTGCAAAAGGGGTGGATGGAACAGTAGCCTGGTTAGCAGCATGGAATGAAGGAAATGTGGGAATCTGCTCCTCCATGTCCATACCTTCAATCCCTGTTTTCCTGTATCTTGCCCCTAATTCTAGGGTACCTGGTGTTTTTAAGTTCTAAGCCTTCTTAGAACTCTCTCAGGGTAATTGGCTCACTTTTCCCTTTCATTTCCTTCACTCTTCTAAACTGATACACATTCCTCCACTGACTTCCATCTTCAAAAAATGTATTGACACTTCTCATCCACTAAGGTCTCCTTTGCCATTTCTTAGTTTGTGTGGACTTTTACACCTCTCTCTATTCTCTCTCTCTTATTGTTTTAACTCATTTACTGTTGTTTTAATAGGGCTTCAGGGGAGAGAGAGAGAGAGAGAATCACACGTGGCCAATCTGCCAAGTTTAAACAGAGGTCAAGCTGTGCTAAAATGTGGTTTTCTTTAACTCATGTTGAACCAAACATGGCCTTAAAATGCGGTTTTCTTTAACTCATGCTGAACTAGACATAACCTTAAAATATACTCGAGATCTTCTAAATGAAAATAGCATTATATTTGGATAGGTGACACACTTTCACTACCAAATTTCAAGGACAATCTTGAATTTGGATGGATATTGAATTGTATTTAGCACTTTCTGAGTTTGAACATGGTACATAAGTAAATGAATGAATCGATGAACGAAAAGGGGAGATGCTATAATGTATAGTCTCGGTTTAACACATGAGATCCTCTTTTTACCCTTACCTCTCCTACTCTGGGCCCCTGGTAATGGACTTCTATGGACTGTTATCACCCAGGTTCCCTTGTCCTCTGGCTTCCAGGGGGTTTGGCCAATGGGAAGTATCCGTTGCGGGCAGTGGCGCAGGGAGGGTGAGGATCAGAGAGTCAGGAGGAGAGAGAGAAAGAGCTCCGGGTATCTATTTCTCCAGCTTCTTCTCTGCCAGGTCACATCTAGCAAGGATGATGTTCCTCTATCGTGTGCCACACCTATTGGGTTGTCCTGTTCTGACAGCCTAGGTTTTGATCAGAGTCTGTTCCCCTTCCCACTTTAGGACTAGGATGGTAGCAGCTTCTCCCTGCTGCTGGTTCAGGCCTGCTGCACAGCCCTTGGTCCCGTTCACCCTGCCCAGACCTTCAGCTGTACTTTTCAAACTTGTCCTCTGATTCCTGCCTGGAGCCTGGCTGACACAGATGCTAGAGTAGAGCTATTTCATTGTCATCCAGGTACTGTTGAACAAAGTAACTTGAGGGGTCATGGTTTCTGTATCTGAAAAAGTGCTCAGGTGGTGAAGGTGGTCTGGTCTCCTGCCTGAGAGCCCCTTCCAGCACTGCTATCTGCAGTTTTACCTGATGCAGTGGTGGCTGGTCCATAGTCAGCTCCAGCTCTGGTTCTCTCTTCTGACTTTGTGGCTCACTGTGGATAATCCTGAGTGGTGGATGATCGTGAAACATTTTCTTTCTTCCTTTGTGAGACAGTTTGCTGGAGTGAAAACAGTACAGACTTTGGAGTCAAACCAGGGTCCAAATTCAGGCTCTGTTACTTTCTTATTGGATGACCTTGAGTGGCTTCCTTCATGGCTCCCTGATAGTAAAGAATCAGCCTGTAATACAGGTGACCAGGGTTCGATCCCTGGGTCAGGAAGATCCCCTGGAGGAGGATATGTCAACTCACTCCAGTATTCTTGCCTGGGAAATCCCATGGACAGAGGATCCTGGACCATGGACAGCCCATGGGGTTGCAAAGAGTTGGACACGACTGAGCAACTAACACTTTCACTTTCACTTGAGTGCATTTACTAAACGTCTCTGAGTCTCAGGTTCTTCATCTTAAGATGAGGGTATATGATGAATACTGTTAGTTACCTGTCCAATAGCCATCCTCTTCTTCTCTGTTATAAGAATGCTGATTTCCATAATGTATGGAGAGGAAATTTTAGCTGGGTGTTTTCATACCTGTAGCTTGTGGTGGTCACTACTGTTTACTAACATGTGTTTATCCCCTTCTGGGAATGCAAAAGACTAACTTCCAAGCCCTCTTGTGGTGAGGCAGGCCTGTGTGATTAGGTCTGGTCTAGGAGCTGCGAGGGAAAATGACCCATGTCACTTCTGGGCTGAAGCAGAGAGGAGCACGTGTGCCACCTCCATGTGCTCTCTACACCTGTTGTGGCGGGTCCCCAGGAGACCATGCAGAGCACAGAGCCTCATCAAAGTGCATTGAACATGTAGCATTTGCGAGAAGTGAACTGTTACCACATGAAGCCAATGGAGTTTTGAGGTTCATTTGTCATTTAATCGACAGCTAAAAGCCTCCCTATGGGCATAGGACATCATTTTCTGTGAAAAGTTGTATGGATTAGACTTTCTGGATTTGGTTTCTAGCTCTGTTATTTATTAGAGATTCCCGGGTGGCTCAGATGGGAAAGAATTTGCCCATGATGCGAGAGACCCAGGTTCAATCCCTGGGTCAGGAAAATCCCTAGGAGAAGGGATTGACAACCCACTCCAGTATTCTTGCCTGGAGAACTCCTTGGAGAGAGGAGCCTGGCAGGCTATAGTCCATGGGGTCACAAAGAGTTGGGGATGACTGAGCGACTAACACTTTTACTTTCTGTTATATATTAACTTCTATGACTTTGGGCAAGTTACTTAAACTCTGTGCCTTGGTTTCCGCATCTGTAGCCCAGGGTTAGTAATATGTCTTCCCGTGTGGAGTTAATGTGAGTATTGAAGAAATTAATACACATGGAGCACTTAGAATAGGGCCTGGCAGGCAGTATGTGCTATGCAGTATATGCTGTCACAGAGTATATATTTCAGAGTGTCCAGCACAGCATGTGACTCTCATCACCAACTGTAGCTGGTACCTTTATTGCTATTGTAAGGACTAGAATGACCCATGTAAAGTCTTGGCATTTTAATATGCAGCCATTTTAATATGCGGCCCCTCTTATTTGGTGATTGTGCTCTTGTGCTTACATTTGAATATATACTCCTCATCTGTTAGTTCTTTTGGAGTGAGAAGAATTGCTCTTAGACTTCCTCTACAACATAGGAGTCCTTAAGTGTGTGGATTTCAAAGGACATTTATGAATACAAAGTAAAGATATCCTGAATTGGCAGGCAGGTTCTCTTTTTAAATTTTATTTATTTATTTTAATTGGAGGCTAATTACTTTACAGTATTGTAGTGGTTTTTGCCATGCATTGACATGAGTCAGCCATGGGTGTACATGTGTTCACCATCCTGAACCCCCCCCCCACCTCCCTCCCCATCCCATCCCTCAGGGTCGTCCCAGTGCACCAGCCCTGAGCACCCTGTCTCATGCAGAGAACCTAGACTGGTGATCTATTTCACATATGGTGATATACATGTTTCAATGCTATTCTCTCAAATTATCACACCCTCACCTTCTCCCATAGAGTCCAAAAGTCTGTTCTTTATATCTGTGTCTCTGTTGCTGTCTCGCATATAGGGCCATTGTGACCATCTTTCTAAATTCCATATATATGCATTAATATACTGTATTGGTGTTTTTCTTTCTGAATTACTTTACTCTGTATAATAGGCTCCAGTTTCATCCACCTCATTAGAACCGATTCAAATGCATTCTTTTTAATAGCTGAATAATATTCCATTGTGTATATGTACCACAGCTTTCTTTTTTTTCTATTTTTTATAAATCTATTTATTTTAATTGGAGGCTAATTGCTTTACAATATTGTAGTGGTTTTGCCATACATTGACATGAATCCACCACAAGTGTACATGTGCTCCCCATCCTGAACCCCCCTCCCACTTCCCTCCCCATCCCATCCCTCTCGGTCATCCCAGTGCACCAGCCCCTAGTGCTGATGCTGATAATGAGTGATGTTGAGCATCTATTCATGTGTTTGTTAGCCATTTGTATGTCTTCTTTGGAGAAATGTCTGTTTCGTTCTTTGGCCCATTTTTTGATTGGGTCATTTATTTTTCTGGAATTGAGCTGCAGGAGTTGCTTGTATATTTTTGAGATTAATTCTTTGTCAGTTGCTTCATTTTCTATTATTTTCTCCCATTCTGAAGGCTGTCTTTTCACCTTGCTTATAGTTTCCTTCGTTGTGCAAAAGCGTTTAAGTTTAATTAGGTCCCTTTTGTTTATTTTTGCTTTTATTTCCATTACTCTGGGAGGTAGGTCATAGAGGATCCTGCTGTGATTTATGTTGGAGAGTGTTTTGCCTATGTTTTCCTCTAGGAGTTTTATAGCTTTCTTATCCATTCGTCTGCCGATGGACATCTAGGTTGCTTCCATGCCCTAGCTATTATAAACAGTGGCAGACAGGTTCTTTACCACTAGCACCACCTGGGAATCCCATTGACCTGGCAGTAAAGCCTTAATTAAATAGGGAGGGTACTCCTCAGAAATGGCACTGTCCATAGGTGGAAGGCAAAGCAACCCACAGAGAACTTGTATTCAGGAGAATCTGCTCCTGGGTAATGAAGCTTTGACTGCATTTGTCATTTCCGGTCCTTAATACTGTCTGTCTGTGCTGTTTGTTTTGCAGATGAGGGCACTTAAGCACAGAGAGGGGACGGGGCTGATCTGGAATAACAGAATCAGTCCACAGCCTAGGCAGGACTAGAGCTCAAGATTCTTGACTCCAAGTTCACTGCTAGGTAGAAAAAGCCAGGCTTGGTCGTTGAACACATGTGCCCTTTGGAAATAAAGCCTTAAAATAAGGCTGCTTTGCTTTCTCCTCTGCCCTGTGCACAGCTCCTCGTGAGTTTTGTTGCTGCTGGAGAGCTCCTGCCTTGACGATGTCAGAAGTAGCTTAGCATTCTCTCTCCTGTGTGATGAATTCATTGGCTGGAAGAGCATGCTGTCCATTCCAGCTTTTGGATGGGCTGCCCAGAATCACCACAGGCTTTGCTTCTTAGCCAGCAAGAGGAAGGCAGAAATGAAAGCATTCGGTGAGTGTGCTGCTTTTGTGTGCCTTTCCTTGGACACAAACATAGGAGGGGCTTTCTGTGGAACAGCTCGGTTCAGTTCAGTTCAGTTGCTCAGTTGTGTCCGACTCTTTGTGACTCCATGGACTGCAGCATGCCAGGCTTCCCTGTCCATCACCAACTCCCAGAGTTTACTCAAATTCATGTCCTTTGAGTCAGTGATGCCATCCAACCATCTCATCCTCTGTCGTCCCCTTCTCCTCCTGCCTTCAATCTTTTCCAGCATCAGGGTCTTTTCCAGTGAGTCAGTTCTTCGCATCAGGTGGCCAAGTACTGGAGTTTCAGCTTCAGCATCAGTCCTTCCAATGAATATTCAGGACCGATTTCCTTAAAGATGGACTGGTTTGATCTCCTTGCTGGTTTGATCTCCAAGGGACTCTCAAGAGTCTTCTCCAACACCACAATTCAAAAGTATCAATTCTCTGATGCTCAGCCTTCTTTATGGCTCAATTCTCACATCCATACATGCCAACTGGAAAAACCATAGCTTTGACTAGATGGAGCTTTTTTGGTAAAGTAATGTCTCTGCTTTTCAATATGCTGTCTAGGTTGGTTATAGCTTTTCTTCCAAGGAGTAAGCCTCTTTCAATTTCATGGCTACAGTCACCATCTGCAGTGATTTTGGAGCCCAAGAAAATAAATTTTGTCACTGTTTCCATTGTTTCCCCATCTATTTGCCATGAAGTGATGGGACCAGATGCCATGATCTTTGTTTTTTAAATGTTGAGTTTTAAGCCAGCTTTTTCATTCTCCTCTTTCACTTTCATCAAAAGGCTCTTTAGTTCCTCTTCACTTTCTATAATAAGGATGGTGTCATCTGCATATCTGAGGTTATTGATATTTCTCCTAGCAATCTCGATTCCAGCTTGTGCTTCATCCAGCCTGGCATTTCACAAGATGTAGCCTGTACATAAGTTAAACAGGGTGAAAATATACAGCCTTGATATACTCCTTTCTCAATGTGGAACCAGTCTGTTGTTCCATGTCCAATTTTAACTGTTGCTTCTTGACCTGCATACAGGTTTCTCAGGAGGCAGGTAAGGTGGTCTGGTATTCCCATCTCTAAGAATTTACCACAGTTTGTTGTGATCCACTCAGTCAAAGGCTTTGATGTAGCCAATAAAGCAGAAGTAAATATTTTTCTGGAACTCTTTCACTTTTTCAATGATCCAACAGATGTTGGCAATATGATCTCTGGTTTCCTCTGCCTTTTCTAAATCCAGCTTGAAAATCTGGAAATTCTCGGTTCACGTACTATTGAAGCCTGGCTTGGGGAATTTTCAGCGTTACTTTGCTAGCATGTGAGCTGAGTGCAATTGTGTGGTAGTTTGAACATTCTTTGGCATTGCCTTTCTTTGGGATTAGAATGAAAACTGAGCTTTTCCAGACCTGTGGTCACTGCTGAGTTTTCCAAATTTGCTGGCATATTGAGTGCAGCACTTCCACAGCATCATCTTGTAGGATTTGAAATAGCTCAGCTGGAATTCCATCACCTCCACTAGCTTTATTCATAGTGATACTTTTGAAGGCCCACTTGACTCCACACTCCAAGATGTCTGGCTCTAGGTGAGTGATCACACCATCATGATTATCTGGGTTATTAAGATCTTTTTCTGTATAGTTCTTCTGTGTATTCCTGCCACTTCTTTGTAATATCTTCTGCCTCTGTTAGGTCCATACCATTTCTGTCCTTTATTGTTCCCATCTTTGCATGCCATGTTCCCTTGGTATCTCTAATTTTCTTGGTGAGATCTCTAGTCTTTCCCATTCAGCTAGTCTCCCCCCATTTTGGATTTTGCTGAAGCAGATATCAAACTCTTTGAGGAAGTCTAGGTTTTCTCTGTCTCGGGAAATTACTGATAATATCAGAGCCAGAAGGAGGTGAGTAAAATGGGCAAGAAGATTCATAAAAGTCAAGCCAAGATTCCGATTTCTAACCCCACCCGCTTCTCCCCCAGCAGTCCTTTCAGCTGTGACTTGATTCCCAGGAAGCAGAAAGCAATAGTCTCCTGATTGGATTTCAGGCTAAATTTTAGGCAATTACAAGTAAGAGAAGTCAAACCTACTTACATTTAGAATCAAAGTCCACATCTCTCCACTGGGAGGCAGAGTCTGTGTGTATACTTTGCAAGGTGGGTCTAGTTCTGAAGCCAAACTTGAAAGTGGTTCGTGTTGGTAATTAATCTCTTGCTCCAGGATTCTAGCTTGTCTTTTTGGAGTTAATCACTTCCAGGAAAGGGCAAAGATCTTACAAGTGAAGAAATGGAAAAGCATATTATTTGTAACTGGACTAGGGCCATATCATGAGAACTCGAAAAATCAGAGATCTTGGATAAAGGGAAAGCCATTGGACAGCTGGACTTTATGGTAGAGAACATGGTTAGACTCCACTGTCACTTTCTGATCACCACCTGCTGCTACCCCATGATGATTATTAATAACGGTCAATTCTGCTTAGCTTTCTAGGGTAGGTACTGTCTTATTTAGAAAAGTATACTCATTTATTTGAAGTTCTCTAAACGTGTAACAACTGCCTCTTGTAAGTCATGTTTATCTTCCTCTGGTAGCACTTTCTCTTATTCATCTCTCTATCCCTCATTCCTTTGGTAACGAATATGTACTAGAGGTGGTAAAGAACTTGCCTGCCACTACAGGAGACGTGAGAAATGTGCGTTTGATCCCTGGGTCGGGGAGATCCCCTGGAGGCGGAAATGGCAACCCACCCCAGTATTCTTGCCAGGAGAATCTTATGGACAAAGGAGCCTGGCAGGTCACAGTCCATGGGGTCACCCAGAGCCAGACATGACTGAAGCAACTGAGCACACGCAGTAGAAATAGTGGCATTGCTGTTCTGACCACTGGGACAGTTCCCTTCTTCTTTATTTTGCTAACTTCTACTTACTCTTTTGAATTCAGTGAGGAACCCCTCCTTCCTGGGAAATTTTCTTGACCATCCTTATCCCAGTTGGATTTAGATGCCTTCCTCTGAACTCCCTTAGCCACCTCTCCCCCCTGGCTTATCTCCATCTTTGTGACACATTGTATTTTACTGTACTCCGTGATTGGGTTGACTTTCCAACCGCCTCTCCACTCCCAGATGGTCTCTCCCTACATACACGGTTCCCCCAGGTGAAGGCAACTGTTGAAAGAATCATTACAAATGCACTGAGTGTTCCAAAAATACCCAACTCTGAGCCACACATGTGGTGACAGGGACAGTGCCAATGTCCCTGTTGCTGCCACAATGCCTAGTATATATACTAGCACCTCCATAACTGTTTATTAAGTACATGAATGAATGATGGTGGTGTATTAAATATGTGAATAAACTTATAAACAAGAATGTCATTTTGCTTATTGTTAGTCTTCCCTCAGTTTCTACCAAGCTGGGCCATGATCTTGTTCCTTAAGGAACAATGGGGGCGGAGCCAACATCTAGGTCCAGTCTAACCCTTTTCTTGCCAGCCAGATTATGTTTGCCTCTGCTCATCCCTGGGTCAGTCTGATGTCTTCAGCTGCAAGGAGGTACCTCTCACATCAGGGTTTGGTCTTCTCCCTTGTTAACCTTTGACTTCAGCTATCATGACCCTGTTGATGAATGAAGCTCAGTGTCCTGCTACCTATGTCCTATCCTTGGGAATTATTTTTGGCAGCCCTTAACTAGGGACCATGTAACCTAGTCCTGTCCTGGGCAGACACACCTGGCCCTCTACCATCTTCTGGTGGACATAGCTGACAGCTCTATTGATCTTCTCTGGTAGATTCTCCATCTAGTATTGACTTTTCCTGAACAGAATATGATTTCTAGATCTAGGTTCTCAGAACAAAAAAGGCATAGTCTTTGGAATCAGAAATAATTGGCTTTGAAGGGAGTATTCTATTATACTTGCTAGTTTTATCCCTCTGAGTCTAATTTTCTCAGCTGTAAAGATGGGAATAATAATCACAACTTGGTAGAGTTGTTTTAAGTGTAGTGCCTGCCATGTAATTGCTGAGAAAAAGGCAGTTCCCTCCCATGTTCCATAATGGTGTGTTGACTTTTGTATTCAAAGCAGACACTTAGGCCTTTCCTTTCAACACATCATTTTTTAGGGTGTTTCTGTAGATGGTGATGGTGATTTGCTTCTAGGGCAGGTCTGGCCACACCATCACCAGGGCTTCTGGACTCTGGTCACATGGCATATATTGTATCTCTCACTAAGATGGGATTCAGTCAACACATAGGGCATAAGTAATCATCACTGTTTAAGCCAGTATTGTCACAATAATAATTTTTTAGAAAATTTTATCAGACCTTTTGCAAAAGCATATGCAAGAACATAATGTACACCAAGGAACCCAATTATCAAAGCATTCTGTAGTATGGTTCTTCAGAGAAATATAACCAATAGGAGGAGTCCCATGATCTGCTGCATTCAAGTCAGAGACGTGAATAAAGCTGGAGGTGCAGTTTGAAGACCTGAGAACCAGAACATCAGTGGTGTAGATTTCAATTCGAGTCTGAAGTTTTGAGATCCAGGAACATTGAAGGCAGGAGGAGATTGAAGCCCCAGTTCAATCTGTCAAGCAAAAATTGAATTCAATGCCCCTCTGCCTTTTTGTTCTAGTCTGGCCTTCATTGGCTCAGTTGATGCCCACCCACATTGGAGAGGGCCATCTTCTTTACTCTGTCTACCCATTTAGATGCTAATCTCGTCCCAATACATCCTCAACAGATACACTCAGCCCAGAAATCACGTTTAATCAGATATCATCTGATGGCCCAGTCAATTTGACACATAAAATTAACTATCACACTGCCAGGAAACCCTGTTTTTCTCCCTGCCTCATATTCTGCCTAGCCTGGTATTTTCAGTTAGACCTGTAGGCATCTAGATCAGGCCTGCTTGGAATTAATTTGCAACAAGGTTGGAAGGGAATCCCATGGACAGAGGAGCCTGGTGGGCTACAGTCCACAAGGTCACAAAAGAGTCAGACAGGACTGAGCAACTAAACAACAACAAGAAGGAAGGGAATAAACACAGGTATTTATTTAGGATCAGGGTCAAGGTCAAGGGTCTTGACTTGTTCTCTGGCTGCCTTGTTTGCTTAGCTAGGACAAACCTTGCTGATTTTCTGGCCTGTGAGTATCTTGCGCTTTTCCTTCAACATTTTCACTATTCACAGTTATTGACTTGTATCGCTATTATAGCTTCCCAGGTGGCACTAGTGGTAAAGAACCTGCCTGCCAGTGCAGGAGACATAGAAATTCAGGTTTGATCCCTGGGTCTGGAAGATCCCTTGGAGGAGGGCATGGAAACCCACTCCAGTATTCTTGCTTGGAGGAGCCTGGTTGGCTACTGTTCAGGGGGTCACAAAGAGTAGGACGCAACTTAGCATACACGATACTTATTTTGTGCTTTTTTATTGTAAAAGAAAACACATGATAAAAATGCAAATAAAATAAGCATATTCAGTGAAATGTAAGTCCCCTTCTCCTAGTAATCCTATGTCACCCAGGCCCCTCCTCCAGAGGCAAGTGCTACACCCACCTTCTTGGGGTTCCCTCCAGAGTGAGTCTGTACATGCATGAACATAAAGGTAGATATCTGCATATCCTTGGGGCTTATCCTCTGACTCTGCTCGCCAGTCTGTGTCCTTTTGCTTTCTCTTCTTTTCTCTGGAACCAGCTCTCCTACCCTGTTGTGGCTTCATCATTCCCTACTTCTTATCTGCTCTCAACCTGCTGCCCAGAACTGGTAAGTCCCTGATCTGGAACAGGAAGAAGTAGTAGGAGTCATCATTTAGAAAGAAAGAAAAAGAAAAGCATTTCTAGTTTCTGCTTCTATTGTATGTTGTCTAACCCTGCAAAATTAAATTACATCTATTCATCTGCTACTGACTCACTGTATTCCATGAGCAAGCCATTTGCATTTTCCTTCACAACAACATCTTTCTCCTCAGGATGCTCTGGCAACTAATGTTTTAAAATTCTCAGAAAAAGTCCTAATATTAAAGCCTTTCCATCCTAAGCATCCAGAAATTGAATTGAAACCAAAGCATAGAGAAGTATTATGGAAGAAACTAAATAGTTTACAAACTGAGCAATGCCATGTTGAAGATTAAATCTAGTTGATTGAGAATTCATTTACAGCCCATCTGAATTCTGTGTTCTTACATGTGGCCACATACACAGTCCATCAAATGTGTCTTCACAGAGTAAGATGTCTTGAGATATTTAGAAAATGATATCATCATACAGATAAAGGAACAACTAATTTTGTCTGGGGAGGTGATCAATTCCAACAGAATATTGGGCTAGACTGTGACGATTGGGAGTTTGATGGGGAGTTTCTCAGATAGACAAGAGGTTGAAAAGCATTTGAAGCAGAGCGAAAATATCAGAAGAGTGCAGAATTGCAGAAGTTCCCTGGCATTTTCTGAAAAGGTAAAGAGTCCATTTTGACTAAGGCATCGAAGTGTGTGGCTGGAAAAATAGCCAAAAGACAAGCTTTGAAAAACACATTCTATGTTACAAAATTTGGATTGTTTTTCCTGTAAAATAACAGGTGGGCCCTGGAGAGCTTTAAGTATAGAAGTGATGTTGCCAATTTTTAAAATTTTATTAACTTATCACAGACCTTTTTTTGGCTGCCCCACGTGACATGTGGGATCTTAGTTCTCCATCCAGGGATTGAACCCATGCCCCCTGCAGTGGAAATGTGGAGTCTTAACCACTGGACCACCAGGAAGTCCCAGTTTTCAAATTTTTAGATAATTTGTAGAAGCAGCAGTGTGGAAATTTGATAGAGGGAGAGGGACTGCAAAGTGGGAGACCAGTTACCAGCTGTTGCTTTTGTTGGTCCCAAGTGAGAAAAGATGGGGACTTGAGCCCAGGCAGGGACAGTGTGGACAGAGAGGAGGGGGGCATTTAGATGGCCTATCTAACGGGTGACTACTTGGGGTAGGTGGGGAGGGTAAGTAGAGGAAATGAGAGGATGGATGATGGAGGAAGGGGAATTGAGGGGGGGGGTGAGGCCACAGATTTTCAGAGCTGGAAGACACCACAGAGATTATCCTCAGCTAACTAAGTACCTTCAGTTTCATTCCTACAGGTGATGGTCTGGCTCTTCTCTGAACATCTCCAGTGACAGGGCGCCAGTTAGAGCTCAAGGCAGCTTACTTCATCTACAGGTTGCTCTATGAGAAAGTTCTTTCGGCTGCACCAAAATCATCAATTAGTATCTTCTGCCGCTTGATCCTAGATTAAACTCCTTGGAGCCACATGGGCCAAGGCCAATCCTGTGCCAATGTGAAAGCTCTTCACATACTTCCAAACAGTTTTCATTTCACAAACTGCTATGTCTTCTTTTGTCTAGAGTAAACATTAAAATTTCCTGCTGCTGGTCATCAAATGACACTGTTTTCTATCCATCTATTATCTGTGAGGGCACAAAAGTCTACCTGTGGAGTAAAATGTGTCCATTTCTTCCTTCGTGATTTTTTACTGGTCCAGATAAGCTCAACAAAAGGAATCTCATATTAAAAGCAACTTGGAAAGGAATAATATGAAATTATTTGAGGAAGAGATAGTGAGGACCATTCTGGTAACACAATTTCAGAAGCTTAAGCCTTGAACCACTTAAGGGTGGTAGTGATACCATTAACGTGGACTATCAGAAAACTAGAGATCACTATCATCATGATGGGTGGAATGAAGATGTTAGGAAACCACAGACTCTGGGGTAGGAAAGGCCATTAGAGATGAGCTATTCCAAATCCATTGTTTTACAGGTGGAAAGAGTGAGGTTTGAAGAGGCGAGAGACATGCCCAGTGTTCCACAGTGGGTCACTAACAGAGCAAACACTAACCCCAGACTTCTGGTTTCTAATTCAGTGCTTTTCTACTGTACCACATGTTCCCTTAACTCGGGATACAAGCAAGGGCCAGCTAATAAAGGATGCTCTTTTATGACCTTCTCGCTAACCACTGTCAACAAATTATATTTCACTCTGAAATATATTTATATGGCATAGAATTGTATGGGAAAGTTTTGAAGATTCTTGCATTGGTCTCCAAAGCATTCCTGCCACATTTACCAAAGACTCAGCAGTTCACGTCACTTTTAGTTTTGAATTGATGTAAATATCAGTGAGGATAAGTCCCCATTATGGCAAGAATTTGTACACTGAATGTTTTAATAACATGGGAGTGTCGATAAGACATTTAAAGTAGAAGTGGAAATATTGGCCAATAATGCATATTATTGTGTGATGAACCTACTGATCATATAATCATACTATTACAGTATCAATATAAACAGAAATTCAAAGTGGTCAAATTCCTCCTGATATGTGAGCAGGGTACCTGAATTTTTGAGTGTTCAAAATTAGGAGTTTTGTGAAGAGTCTAGGCTATCAGAGATGTGGCACATACTCTGAAGGCATTCTGTGTATATTTTTTTTTCAAAAAAGTTAAAGTATGCCAATCTCCAGATTTCATATTTATGTAGTCCCCCAGGGGCCGCAGGAGCAGACCTCCCATGAAGCTAGGTCCCTGTCAAGCTGAGGGGCTTCCTGGTGGAAACTACAGTAACTGAGAGGAGCCATCCGCCTTGTGTCAAGAGGTCCAGCCCCGGGCTCTCTCTCTGTGATGGACTTCAGAGCCATTTAGCAGCCTGAAGTCTAAGTGAGGACTTAGCAGCATGAGCAGAATCTTCAGTCTTAAAGACAGAGTTACTTACAGTTCTGTCTGCCAGCCCAGACGGAATGAGTGCAGCACAGAAGCTCTATAATCATTTTACCAGAAAGAAGTGCATGTTGGTTCATCAAGAGGGCATCCCTCTCAAAGAAGGAGAATGGAGGGACCATTTTGAGGACATAGATATAGATTCTATTTTCCAGAAAAACATGTACTCATGAAACATACCTAATTTTAAGAAAAAATTAACATTTGAGAGAAAAGATTATTTTTTTAAATCCTGTTAAATGCTTTTAAAAGAATGGGCCTACCTCTTTGTTCCAATCTTAAAGGAGAGCCTACCCTTACCAATCCATGCCATAAATTATACGATACTGATTTTATTGTCACACGTTGAAAATACTCTCTCACGTATGTTTATCATGGCCTGTAAATGTTCAGAATAGGGATTGCGTTGAATCTGTAGACTGCTTTGGGTAGTATACTCATTTTCACTATACTAATTCTTCCAATCCGTGAATACGGTATATTTCTCCATCTGTTGGTGTCCTCTTTGATTTCTTTCATCAGTGTTTTATAGTTTTCTATATATAAGTGTTTTGTTTCTTTAGGTAGATATATTCCTGTGTATTTTATTCTTTTCACTGCAATGGTGAATGGTATTGTTTCCTCTTACACTGTTGGTAGGAATGCAAACTAGTACAGCCACTATGGAGAACAGTGTGGAGATTCCTTAAAAAACTGGGAATAGAACTGCCTTATGACCCAGAAATCCCACTGCTGGGCATACACACTGAGGAAACCAGAATTGAAAGAGACACGTGTACCCCAATGTTCATCGCAGCACTGTTTATAACAGCCAGGACATGGAAGCAACCTATATGTCCATCATCAGACGAATGGATAAGGAAGCTGTGGTACATATACACAATGGAATATTACTCAGCCATTAAAAAGAATACATTTGAATCAGTTCTATTGAGATGGATGAAACTGGAGCCCATTATACAGCGTGAAGCAAGCCAGAAAGAAAAACACCAATACAGTATACTAATGCATATATATGGAATTTGAAAGATGGTAACGATAACCCTATATGCGAGACAAAATAAGAGACACAGATGCATAGAACAGTCTTATGGACTCTAGGGAGAAGGTAAGGGTGGGCTGATCTGAGAGAATAGCATTGAAACATGTATATTATCATATGTGAGGCAGAGAACCTTTGCAGGTTCAATGCATGGGACGGATGCTCAGGGCTGGGGCAATGGGATGGCCTGGAGGGATGGGATGGGGAGGGGGCTGGGGGTGGGGGTTCAGGATGGGGAGCACATGTGGGCCCATGGCTGATTCATGTCGATGTGTGGTAAGGGCCACTGCAATGTTGTAGAGTAATTGGCCCCCAACTAAAATAAATAAATTTTAAAAAATAATAAAGAAACAAAGAAAATCAAATATTAATCAAAGGGAAAAAAATGTTCAGAATAACATTTGGAGACCACGTCACTAGTCAGAGTAAGGGAAATATAGGGCTACATAGAGAGATCAGCACCCACTAATGGGCCCAGTGTTTAGACCTAAGAAACTTCTGTAAGAAAACTCTTTGGTAAAGCAACCAAAACAAGCTCTCAAATTATAGTTCAAAATGAAAATTCAAAAATGGCAGGTTGTGTAGCTCAAAGTGATGACTCTATTTAAAAATCGCACTTGTCCTGTCAGTCTCTTTAGGCATGTCTGACTCTTTGCGATCCCATGGACTGTAGCCCACCAGGCTCCTCCCTCTGTGGGATTTCCCAGACAATAATACTGGAGTGGGTTGCCGTGCCCTCCTCCAGGGGATCTTCCTGACCCAGGGATCGAACTTGTGTCTCTTATGTCTCCTGCATTGCATGTGGATTCTTTACCACTGAGACACTTGGGAAGCCCAGGGTCCTCGTAAATCCAGCCACAGTCAGCCCTCCGTATCTGCTGAGGCTGTGGATCCCATGGATGCAAGTGGCTGATTGTACTTTGCCATTTTACTTAACAGACTTGAGCATCCCTGAATTTGGGTGTCTACAGGTGGGGGTGGTAGTCCTGGAACCAACCCACCTGGATACTGGGGGACAATTATATACTTAGCCATAAAAATTCTCTGGTTGAGCAGAGTACAACTTTGGCATATTAGCCCAATAACTCCCAACTATAGACCTGAAGCTGCCCGCATCCCTAAGTCAGAACACTGGAACTCACTGGCTCCAGTTGTATCGGTGCTACTTTGGGAGTCAACATGTTGTTTAACCCAGACAAGCCAAGGTACTTTGCTCCTGGAAAGGGGTAAGGAGAGAAAGTGACTGTTTTGCTCCCATTGTGCTCATAGTACATTAGAAACAAAGTACAAAGTTGGCTGGGATCAGGGTTTGCATTGCCCACAGCATCTCAACTTTGATTTAACCAGATGCCATAACTATAGCAACAGGGAAATACTGGAATTTTGAGATTAACATGCTACTGAAATTTACTGAATGTAGCACACTTTGTGGGGAGTTGCATATTGTAGGTATTTCCTTTATATAAGTCAGGCTATGGAAAGAAAGTTAATTTATTGTATATAATGGCTGCTACTCCCTTGATCTACATCTATAAATGTGTGTTATGAAACCAAATGAGATAAATCAGCTTGATTGTCCACCAAATGGATGGAAATTGGGCTATCATAATGCTATCTTCAGATTTGCACAGCTGTTGAAATATCAAGCTGAATTAGGAGACCAGAGTCACAGCCTCTGTTATTAAATCATGATGCGATCTTAGTCAGGTCTTGAAAGGGATTCTGGGTCTCAGATTCTGCATTTTTTTAGTGCTGGAGGCTGAACTGTTGCAGCTCTCCCGTTCTAGGCTTCTGGGATATTTAGGGTTAAGTTTATCCCCACTTTGGCTCTGGAGGGTACTTCCGAGGTCCTGTGGAATGAGAGAGAGTCACGCTGTGGGATCCCTGGATCAATGAGGTGGTGGCATGTATGACTGAGGGTCTCCTTACAGGCTTTCCTCTGGTCAGGGAACTGCTGTTACTGCACTGAGTAAGGCCCTAAGCCCTATCCTGTCTGTATTTAAGGGAGATGTAAAGGGTCTCGGGTTGCTGAGGCAGTGTAGCTGTAAGTTCTTCTCAGACCCTGTGCCTTAGTCACAATAAACAGATTCTTAGTGTCTTCCTATGACTAACCCCTTGCCTTCTTCTCCACACCTGAGAGCTCATTCCTTGTCTGTTATCCACCCTTCTTTTATCAAAGAGCTGAGGTCTCTGTCTTAGCTTCATACTTGGTGTCCTTTACCTTTGAAGACTAGAATTCTGTTGTTCTTTTCAGTCTTCAGGTCTGAGCTTGGCCACTGCCAGAACTCTCTGGATTTGATATCCGCCTGCAGAGATCTTCACCTATAGCTTGTGCCTCCTGGCTACTGTTCACACAGCCCCTGGTTGCCTGCTACTGGCCCTCACTGAGGCTGCTACCTGCCTTGACTGGTCCTCAGACTACTGCTTATTACAAGACCCTAGGTGTCTCTATTTGCTTTGTGGGGACATCACCCTGTTACTCAGCCACTTCTGGGCCTTTGTGATACTATTAGCCTCTACTTCTCATTTGTCATTGGAGACCCCACCCTCAGAGCCTTCCTGGGCCCATCTGGTCTCTGGGTCTTGGATCTCCCCACACTGGTGTATCCCAGCCTCAATTGATGTCCAGTTAGAACCTATAAAGTCTGTGTATACATTTCTTGGGCCAGGTTTTCCTACCTGGGCTCATCCTTCAGAATGGAAACTACTGTGTCCAGACTCACCCAGTATGTACCATTTAACAAACAGCCTTATATAATTTTGCAGTCAATGACTTGGTAGGATAAATTGAAGTTAGAATTATGAGATGGATAATGAGGGAGAATTTCTGTATCTCTGTAGCCTATGGTAGGCAGAAGAGATGCTATTGGGAATTTTTGAGCCAGTCCTTGTGATCTGTCGAGAAGCAAAGTTGCACGTGAATTTAAGGTGAGGCTGTTATTGTTACTAGTAGTCAGCCTAGTAGTATTCAACTCCTTGCAAAGGTCCAGCTGGATTGATGAAATAGTCCAGAATCCCAGCCACCATAGCAGGTGCATGCATACTGGCTAGCTATATGCCCTTTTGCTGAGGACTTATTCTTTCTGAACCTCAATTTCCTCATCTGCCATATGAGGCTTTGTGGAGATCATATTATCTTTGCTCATTCATAAGCTCTCAGGGTGGCATCAAGAATACCAGTTAGTGGACAGTGGATGTGAAAGTGTTTTAAGAACTAATGATGCATCTTACAGATTTTTGGTCCTCCTTCCTAGATGGGTGGGGTCCACATACACGTAACCTCTTGCCCAGCGTTGGTGGGCAGAAAAGATTGAGATCAGTGTTCTGAGGGAAGAACAGGTCAGAAATAAGGCAAATGACCTGACCTGGAGCCAGAGGAGACGAGGGAGACAGTACAGAGCTGAGGGCTTTGAGGAGCCATCAGAGCTGATGCACAGGGAAGTTTGAAGGAGAGGAATTTCCTGAGCTAGAGTACAGGGCCAACCGCCTTCTTTTTGTTTAACACTTGCTGTTGCTGGTTTAGCAGCTCGGACTGAAGCTATTTTGTAAGCAGTTAATAGGGTAGAAGAAGAGCAGACCAAAAGTGAGGGATTATTCTTATAAGGTTTGGCAGGATTTAGGGACCAGGGAAAGGGTACAAGGCCACTATCAGCCAGCCCAAGGTAAACCGACTCAGAGGAGAATGGTAAGTGTCCTAGGTGAACAGCAAAGGTGGGCTGCATTTGGACACTGTGATGATTAACTTTATGTGTCAACTTGGTGCCCAGTTGTTTGGTCAAACACTAATCTGGTTGTTGCTATGAAAGTATTTTTTATATATGATTTAAATTTTAATTGATTGACTTCGAGTAAAGGAAATTGCCCTCCATAATGTGGGTGGGCCTCATCCAATTAGTTGAAGGCCTTAAGATGAAAGAAAGATTTCCCAAAGAAAAAGAAATTCAGCTTCAAGACTGTAACATAGAAACCTTGCCTGAGTTTCCAACATGCCTGGCCTGCCCTGCAGATTTTGAGCTCAGGACCACAGCATCAGTTCTTACCTGAATTTCTAACCTGCACTATGAATTTCAGGTTTGTTAGCCCCTGCAATTACATGAGCCAATTCCTTAAAATCACCCTTCTATGTACATACATATACATACACACACATATACATAAAAACAAATACATGTATATGTATGTGTGTGTGTATATATATATATATATATATATATATATATATATGTCTCCATGTGTATATTTATTTACTATAAAATTAACAGGTATGTGTATATACACATCAATATCTATCTATCCTGTCAGTTTGTTTTTCTGGAGAATCCTGACTGAAACAGACACATAAAGATGGCAGAGTAGCTTAGAGCAGAGCAGTTGCAGGATCCTTGAGAGCCTTAAGTAAGTTGCCATTGTGAGTTCTTTTACCAAATTTGTCAGTGAGTCACAAAGTATTGAGTCTCCACTGTGTCTGCTGAGTGAGTATTTATTGTGCCTTGGAAGTTGGCCAGCACCACCACGATCAACTCAGATCCCTGACAGGTCAACCCAGAGCTTAAGTGAAAGGCTCTTACGTTTGCACCCAAGAAGTTTTACTCCCCTGAGGAGGACACTGAAGGCCAGGCATCCTCCACCAGGGGTTAGGGATCTGACTAGAGGGGGCTTCCAGCTCTTTCGGCCTGATAATGGAGTCAGGGGACTTCTGAGGGTCCTCTCACTCAGACTTACTAGAGTCAATGCTATCAACAGTTACCACTCGTTTGGTTTAGCTTGTCATGGTACAGATGAGCCCTGGAAAGGAGAAGCCCTTCTCCAGGCCACACAGCAAGCTGGTGGTGCAGTCAGGCTGAGCGTTCAGATTGTCACACAATAAGTAAGGAAGAAAGGAGAAAGAAAGAGAAGCCCAGATTCCCCTTGTGCTTTTTCTATGGGTCACTTGTTCAGTCATTGTCCCAACGTTAGGAAATGTTTTTCCCAGTTGCATAAGAAGGAAGGAAATGAGAAGAGTCTGGTTGGTAAAGTAAAAGAAAATAAAATAGAAAAACACATTTGTAAGAGCCCTCACTGCTCAATCACAAAGTTGAAGACGATCAGTGTTAATGAGTTTCATTAAAGAGTGAATTAACTTTTCTAGGGCTTCCCTAACGGCAAGAAAACCATGGCCCTGTCCAACCGCCTCACCACCTTGACCCAAGTATTTGTCCTTGTTAAAATAAAGGCACACTTGGATTAGCAGATCTCCCTGTTTCTCCCTATATTTGCTGAGGAATTTAGTTGTCTCCCATGAGTATACTAAACTGAATTGATCAATGAAAATGGCATATGTGTTCGTTTTAACTTGACCGATAGCTCCATCCATTAAACCTACAATGAAGTTGTAATTCTTTGAAAAAATATTAATGAAAAAACATGCCTGCAATTCAGGATGAGTCAGTAAAGATAACTGTCTTTCCTTTGCATTCAGGATTGCTGCTTTGTGCTTGTGGTTTCCATTTGGGATTTGTTAAGTGGAAATCCTCCTTACACATCACTGAAAGCATTAAGATTTATACGGCAGAATACAGTATGCTTTAGGCTTTTAGGAAAGAGCAGATGACCTAATAGGGTTTTCTTTTTCTTTTTAAAATTTTATTTACTTATTTTTTGTCTGTGCTGGATCTTTGTTGCTCCGTGGGGCTTTTCCCTAGTTTCAGCGAGTGAGGGCTACACTCTAGTTGTGGTTCACAGGCTTCTCATTGTGGTGGTTTCTCTTATTATAGAGCATGGATTCTAGGGCTTATGGGCTCAGTAGTTGTGGTTCCCAGGCTCTAGGGTGCAGGCTCAATAGTTGTGGTGCGTGGGCTTAGTTGCTCCACGGCATGTGGGTTCTTCCTGGATCAGGGATCAAACCCGTGCATTGGCAGATGGATTCTTAACCACTGGACCACAAGGGAAGCCCCTAATAGGGTTTTCTACCTTTAATTTGTACTATTCTTTGTGGGAGGGCATTTAAAAATAAAACCTCATATTTGGGAATGTAGTGTTCTGCAAACAGCATATATTAATATTATTACCAATATGGGATGTTTTAATGCACTTTCCACAGACTCCCTGGGCTCCTTATTGAGACGCATCCTCATGGCAAAGCATCTTTTGTGTCTATGAGGAGGGCTTTAACCTCTGATCTGCTCCTTCCCTGTTTGGAACACAGCTTAGCTTTGATCAGCTCCTTAAAGAGCCATCTGTTTACATCCTTGCATAGATCTGTGGACAGTATTTGCCAAGTACATTGGAATCTTGGCCAACAGGTGCCCCTAGGGTAGGGCAGGTACTTGTCAGCTCTTTCCTTTGGTAGCTTTCCTTCTAGTTTTCCTCTTCTGCTCCAGGCTGCTTCTGTGATCTCTATATTCTCC
Organism: Okapia johnstoni; assembly: GCA_024291935.2. Lineage (NCBI taxonomy): Eukaryota > Metazoa > Chordata > Mammalia > Artiodactyla > Giraffidae > Okapia > Okapia johnstoni. The sequence continues at coordinate 112,561,048 of CM044305.1, forward strand.
CCTTTTATTTCTTTTCTTTTTAGATCATTTTCTCCCTTCTCATCTACCAACTGATGGGACAATTGAGTGACTTTCATCCATTCATTCAAGCATTTACTGGGTTCTACTTCATGCAAAGCGCCATACAATTGTCTGAGTTTTTAGTTATTCTTTTCCGGTCTTGTTCTTTCTTAAATTATGAATATAATACGTATTCATGGTAAAAATGCAAACAGTACAAAAGGGTGTGAAATGAAGAGCCCCTTCAAGCCACTAGTCTCACTCCTTAAGCATACTCATCAGTAACAATTTCTTGTGTATCCTTCCAGAACATTTTTATGCATATAAAAGTGTATGCAGGCATACATTTATGCATATATACATATAGGTTCATATATACCATATATGCTTTTTCAGGAAACACTGACTGGAGCTAAAAACAGTTTTGTCAGTTCACTTCTATGTATATCTTGGTATGCTTGCCACGTCAGCACATGCAGTCCTGCTGATTCCCTTTAAGGCTGCATGGCTGAAGCATGACTTCAGGAAAGCCCTGTGGTATTGATGAGTTTTCTACAGAGGGCACTAAAGATGGCCAGTTTGAATGTATCAACTCAGTTTTCATTCACTGTCCTCAGGTTTCTTTTACCTTTTTTTTCTATGTTGAGGGTGTTATCCAGTTATGCATTCTGATACTTAAAAGATTCCAGTGGCCTGCAAATGCTTCAGGGAAATCAAAATTAGCTTGATCAGTTTCCCTGCCCACACACCATTTATCTGCTCTGGCCTAGGAACTGCCAAACCAGTCTCCAGGACTTGTCCCAACACCTGATAACAGTTTCTTTCCTCCTTTTCTTAAGAGTTTCTTATTTAGCTTCAGCCTGTGTTTCCTGGTCTGGCCTCATTGACTATAAAGTTCTTGCTTATTTGGACATATTCTACCTTACTAGTTTTCACTCCAGTACTCTTGCCTGGAAAATCCCATGGACGGAGGAGACTGGTAGGCTGCAGTCCATGGGGTCGTGAAGAGTCGGACACGACTGAGCGACTTCACTTTCAGTTTTCACTTTCATGCACTGGAGAAGGAAATGGCAACCCACTCCAGTATTCTTGCCTGGAGAATCCCAGGGATGGGGGAGCCTGGTGGGCTGCCGTCTATGGGGTTGCACAGAGTCGGACACGACTGAAGCGACTTAGCAGCAGCAGCAGTTTTCATTTGCTCATGTACAGCTTGAGTACTCAATCAAAGAACTTCTAATTCTAGCTCACTCTTATTTAAACACTTATTGTACATCAGACTTGTATGTCTCATTTCCTTTAATCTTCACAACAAACTCTTGAGTGATGTGCAGTAATTATTCCCAAATGACAGATGAGGCACAGAAAGGTTAAGGACATGGTCCAAGTTCACACAGCTAGTAGGTGGAAGAGCTGGTATTTGAACCCAGGTTTATCTGACCCTAGAAGCTGTGCTTTTAACCAGCACATGTGATGTCTCCCTTAAGTCAGCAAGTACTTCTTGGCTAGCCAGTCATTGCAGAGCATCACTAGTTTATCTGTGAGCCTGTGATACTTACAGGACAGGCCACAGTAGACACTTGCTAAATATGTGCAAGAGGGTGATGCTGAATTCTCTCATGTTGGAATAACCTATTCTTAAGAGCTAAACCCTGGGAGGGATCTTGGATGGGAGGAAGAACTTCCCGCTTACAATTCAAGCTGAAAAGGGGTTATGAATCCCCACAGTTCTTCCTGTGTAATACTGTTTGCAATTGTTCTGGAATTGTGGGACTTTCTCAATAATAAATGTCTAGATGATGTGTTTATTCCAGTTCCAATCCAATTCTATTCAGCAGATACTTGTTTAATGCCTGCTGTGAAAAAGGTAAAGAATGCCTAAGTCATGGCTCTCACCCTCCAGGAGTTCACAGTCTAATAGAGAGATCAACATGTACACTGTTAATTCTCATACAAAGATGGCAATGATAAAGGTATATACAGAGGTTTAAACAAGGTGCTATAGGAGTATTGGAGGAGTGAAAATTAAATTTAATCAGGGCATCTGGAAACATTATGTTTCAAAGAAGCTTGGTCTTAAAGGGTTGATGAGGCTATTACAGGAAGATATTTTAATGGCACTTTAAAAGATAGCTTAGGCTGAGGAACCACACACCCTTTGGGGTGTTAAAACCTAGGGGAATGGCAATTGGTCTGGAGATACAACTGGAGATATGAGTCTGATGATTTATGAAGAGCCTTGATGCTGGACTAAGGGCTTGAACTTACTCTGTAGATTAAAGAATTTTTGAATTACTACCTTCCCCTAAACAAAGAGGAATCTCTTCCATATCATCACAGTCTCTGTGTTTCTCAGTGGCCTCTTTGTACAGACAGACACCTTCCAGTTACACTCATATTCATTTGATGAAGATTCCCTAGATGGGAAGTACTTGACTTTATAAAACACACCACATGTAATTGATTTAAACAGCTCCACTATATCAATAATGCATTTAATTTATTTCTCCCCCCAATAGTGTATGTAGCTACATATACTTTGATTATATTGACTAAGATTACAATTCACATTGATATAACCCGAGAGTGGTCGTTCATGATCTGGGTGGTATTGTGTTTAAAATTTATCCTTCTCTGTCATTGGCTCCATTCACTTTAGGTTTATCCTAAACCAGTTCTAGCTGTTCCATCAAATTTCTCTTTTACTAGCTCTATTTATTGTCTTTCTCTGGTATTCCTATAAGAATGTCAGATTAAATTACATCAGATGCTTCTTTCTCTCTAAGATACGTTAACTTTGCTCCATCTTCTTTCCCCACTCAGCTTGTCATCCTATCATGAACAGGAATTAGCTTAGTTTGGTATGATTTGTGTTTGAAGAATCAATATTGACTACTGTTTATCACTTGGGTTTCCCCTAGATGCTCATAAATGACTGCCTTAATAATTGTCCTTACAGCTTACCAGATATTGAAATTAAATTTATGAGTTTAATTCCCTCGTTCCCTGGGGATTTTTTTTAAGAAAAATGTAACTAGGCAGTTTCATGACTCACAGCAACTCTTTCATAATAAACCGATATGACAAAGAAAAAACATTTTGCAGGAAAACAAATTTTAGTTTTAGCCTTCCAAATGGTTATTATAAAACTAACAAATATGATTTTTTGAAATACTAAAAGACATCCTGTGTCCTTTAAAACTATATATTTACTGTGCTCACACATATTTTTAAGGGCCATAACAGATGCCTAGGAAATGTTAATCCACTAGTTTATAGACCTTAATTTGTGATGACAATTGGAAATTTGGTCTTTTAATATTCAAATTGTTGTACACTTGAAAAATAGCCCAATAATGGCACTTTTTAAAAGGTTATTTTGTAAGTACTGTCGGTCAGACATATGTTAAACTACTATTTCAGGTTGCTGAGGCAACCTGCTTGCCACAATTGTGGTTAACTATTTACAACTTAACGATAATGCATTGACCTGAAACCTCAATCTTACCTTCACTGAATGTAGTGCAGGTACACTGTAGGTAAGCTGTAGGTAGACCATGCATGCTTAGTTGCTCAGTCATGCCTGACTCTTTGTAACACCATGAACTGTAAGCCCACCAGACTCCTCTGTCCATGGGATTCTCTAGGCAAGAATACTGGAGTGGTTGCCATTTCCTCCTCCAGGGGATTGTACTGACCCAGGGATTGAACCCGTGGATCCTGTGTCTCCTGCATTGCAGGCAGATTCTTTACCATTGAGCCACGGAGGAAGCCTGTCTGTAAATCTCAGTGAATGACTAACAAGGGTTGATGCACACAGGGTAGCAAACAGTAGGATGCCTTGAGAGGGATGGATGTGTAGAACATTGAGCAACACCGAGAGTTTTGGTAGAATTGAGATGTCTCTACTTCCCTAGCCAAGATTCAGTTAACTGAAGCTAGAAATATGAGAAACAACTAGTGCACATCAGTCATGGTCGAGAAGTAGTCAATTTTCTCTGACAGAAGGAGTTTGGACCCAGCAAACATGCTGAACATGCTTATGCTATAGTCCCTTTTCTTAATGTTCCATTGAAAAGTGGTAAGGCACATTTCTTTTCCGAGCCAGTACCAGTCCCTTTCCAGTGGCTTGGTCTACAGGCAAATGATGTTTAAGAGCACTTTGGTGTGTAATCCACATGTATGACAGGTATTCTGAAATCTGTATCATAGTGCCTTATGCTTTGGTGCCTGTTAGAACTGTAACGATTGTTTGTTTGTTTTTTTTTCTCTTTGCTTGTTTGTGTGAATATTTTTATTTCAAAGACTGCCATCCTCAGAGTCGCGCAGCAACTGAGCAATGAGGAAATACCCCACTAAGCAATTTTGGTGTGGAATAATCTTTAAGGGGCGAGAACATGCGTAATTTACCAATTTGACAGGAATGGTTTCAAATCTGGTACATGGTGGCCTCAATCCTTATCAGTGTATTCCTGGAAGGACAAGCCCATGGCGAGCTCCTTAGAGTTTGTGAATGGGAGGAAAGCCTTCAGTCTGGGGAGAGAGTGCTTGGATAGCATTTTAAGAAGCCCTTCCATTTTCAGTGGAGTAGAAGAGTCTGCCTCTGAGTCTGTTCTATGGTCTTTTCTCTGGAGGAGTACAACAACTATCTCTCTCACATTTTTCTGATATTTATTCTGCAAGTCAGCTGCATGAGCCCCTGAGTAAGCTCCCAGGCATTACCTCCATGCTGTGTTCTTATGGAGGGACGGCAGTAATCTCTGCTAATATAAACTGGAGCTTCTGTGGATGCAGCGTAAATGCAGTGAAGTGTGTGTGGTGGCTGTAAGATTTAATGCCTCTACAGGTAATTTTTTGGAGGGGGAATCTGGCATTTAATCAAACTCAGTGTCATTATGTAAATTTAATCTTACCTTGCAACACACTAGTAATTTTATTATCTCCTTTTCTTTTGACAGTGCTTAGATGCAAGTTGAGCTTGGAATTCCGGAGGTAGAGCATTGCTGATTGGAGGCATATTAAGGAAAATGCACTGTGGAAATGAGATAAAACCTTTGTTCTTGTTATTGACTGTCGCCTTTGTATGTGTACAGGTATCCAGCAAAGGGGTTTTAGAATAAAGTGCGCTTGTTTAAAGTTTTCCCCCTTTCTTAAAGCCTCCAGTGAATTGCAATGAGACTGTTTTGAATGGACTGTGTTAAATCTACTTCTGTCAAATGGAAAACCTTCACACAAATGAGATGTGATTCAAACTCTCCCTAATACAGGGCTTGCTTTTATACTTGTGGAGCCCATTTGGCTTGGCCTCTGCTTACTAGAATGATGTCCAGTGTTAGATTATCCATATGCCATAATGTCTACTTTAAAACTGAAGACAGCAATGGGCTATTCTATTCCATTCATCAACAGAAGAAATGACATTTTCTTCCTTGGACTTCTCTGTTTTTACTTCCCTCATTCTCTTTCATCTCTTAATCTGAAACAAACTTAAGAAGACCTCTTCTCCTGAGATATCCTATGACATCCCTTATGTGTGGAATCCAAAATGAAATGATACAAATGAACTTACTTAGAAAATAGAAACAGACTTAGAGACTTTGAAAAATGAGCTTATGGTTGCCGGCAGAGGAAGGATGAGGGGAAAGGATAGTTGGGGAGTTTGGGATGGACGTGTCCACATTTCTATATTTAAAATGGATAATCAATCATTCTTTCAACACTTCAAATGTCTCACTTCACTCTCTTCTTGTCTGTATGGTTTCTGACAAGAAGTCTGATATAATTGTTATGCTTTCTCCTTTGTAAGGTGTTCCCCTAACAAAAAAAAAAAAAAAAAAAAAATATAAAAAAAAAAAAATAAAAAATAAAAAAAAAAAAAAAATAAAAAATAAAAAAATCTGATGCCTTCCTTAAAGATGCTGTCTTTGTATTTGGTTTTCTAAAGTTGGCGAGAGGGAGGCTGGGGCAAGAAAAATGTCCTTCCCCAGTTGGGATAAGATTCCAGCAAACTCTTTCTCCTTGTAGAGTTGTGGGGAAGATTCTAGACATATTTCACAACGATTCTTCTTTTCCTTCCCCTGCCAGATTCACAAGAGGATCTTACTCAGATCTCTGCTGTGAGAATTTGGTGAATTTCTTGAAATCTGGGTGCTCAGAAGTTTCCACTCTCCTAGTAGTCCACACTCATCCTCCACCAGTTTGTCAAAAGTACCACTTTTGGTGTTCCTACCAGTTTATGATTCCAGAGTCTTCTCCAGGTAAGTAAATTTACATCTGTATCTCTCTGGATGTTCCTAAAGTTTCAGATTTTGGGGTGGTGGTTTGTGCTACAACCTCAGTTCTCTGATAGGTCCAAGAAAAGTCATTGATTTTTTTAGACAAAACTGGTTTGTCCAGTTTTCTTGAAATGATGGGAGTGATCACTTCCAAGTTCTTATCAGAGACAAACTCAGAAAACTATTTCAAAATGTATATGAAAAGGCACAATTTGTGGAATAGCTAAACAATTTTGAAAAAGAAGAAGGAAGAGGAAGGAATCTGTCTACCTGGTTTCAAGACATTATCACTTCAGTTCAGTCCTCAGTCGTGTCCAACTCTTTGTGACCCCATGGGCTGCAGTACGCCAGACTTCCCTGTCCATCACCAACTCCCGGAGCTTGCTCAAACTCATGTCCATCAAGTTGATGATGCCATCCAACCATCTCATCCTCGATTGTCCCCTTCTCCTCCTGCCTTCAATCTTTCCCAGCATCAAGGTCTTTTCCAATGAGTCAGTTCTTCACATCAGGTGACCAAAGTATTGGAGCTTCAGCTTCAGCATCAGTCCTTCCAATGAATATTCAGGACTGGTTTCCTTTAGGATGGACTGGTTGGATCTCCTTGTAGTCCACGGGACTCTGAAGACATTATATGGCTACATTAATCAAGACAGTGGGGTTTGGCAGAGGATAAACACACAGATCAATGGAACAGAATAGATAACCCAGAAATAAACCCACACAATATGTTTAACTGATTTTTGGCAAAGTTGCAAAAAAAAGTCAGTGGAGGAAGGATAGCCTTTTAAACAAATGGTATGGGAGCAACTGAACATCCACAGGGAAAAAAAAGAACTGAAACCTCACACCTTATGCAGACACTATCCAAAAATGGACCATGTAAGTTTGCGAAATGTAAACTATAAATCTTTCAGAAAACAGACATAGGAGAAAATCGTTTGGATCTAGGCAAAGAGTTCTTAGACTTGACAATGAAAGCATGATCCAAATAAAGAAAAAAAATGCATAAATTGGAGCTCACCAAAGTTAACACTTTTGCCTTGTGAAAGACCCTGTTAAAGAGGAAGAAAATACAAGCTGTAGACTGGGATGAGATATTTGTAAGCCACATATCCAACAGAGAATAAAGAACTCTCAAAACTAAACAGAATAAAAAACAATCCATTTGGAAAACAAGCAGAAAACAGCAATGGATATTTCACTGAAGAGGATATGTAGATGACAGGCTTATGAGAAGATGTTTAACATCCCTAGCCATAAAGAAATTCAAATTAATACCATGGTTTGATATCACTATTTCACCAACTCAGTGGACATGAGTTTGAGCAAACTCTGGGAGATAGTGAAGGACAGGGAAGCCTGGCCTGCTGCAGTCTATGGAGTTGCAAAGAGTTGGACACGACTGAGCAACTGAACAACAACAACAATACCTCTATTCAAACAGCTAAAATTAAAATGATAATACCAAATGCTGGTGAAGATATGAAGAAACTAGATCTCTCATAAATTGCTATTGGGAAAGTAAAAATAATACAGCCATTCCGGAAAATAGTTTAGTGGTTTATTACAAGACTAAGCATAACTTACCATACCACTCAGCAATTGCATTCCTGGGCATGTATCCAAGAGAAATGAAAACTTCCATCTATACAAAAACCTGAACATGAAGTTTATAGCAGAGCTATTTGCAGTAATGAAAAAAGTGGTAGCAACCCAAATGTCTCTCAATATGTGACTGGTTAAACAAACTATGGTATGTTCATTCCATGGGATACTATTCAGCAATAAAAAGAGTAAACTTCAGAAACACACAACAACTTGGATGGGTATCACAGGTATTATGCTGAGTAGAAAAAGTCAGTCTCAAGAGGTCACATACTGATTGATTACATTTATATAATATTCTCTAAAATGATGAAACTTAAAAACTGGAGAACCAACTGGTGGTGTCCAGGGGTTAGGTATGTTTGGAGGAGGGTTGCAACTATAAAGAAATAGCATGAGGAAGATCTTTGTGGTAGCAGACTTTTTCTGTTTCTGTTCTGATTGTAGTGGTGTTTACAAGAATATACACATGTACCATTGGGGGAAACTGGGTAAAGAGTACACAGCACTTCTCTGTATCATCTTTGCAACTTCATGTGAATCTGCAATTATATCAACATAATAGCTTTTAAAAATATTAATAGTAGCTTTACAGTGGAGAAACCTGGAAGAAATCTCCTTAAGCAAGACATCAAGGGTGACATCACCAGTATGTCATATTGATATTATGTACCTCCTAATACTATGTGATGGAGAAGGCAATGGCACCCCACTCCAGTACTCTTGCCTGGAGAATCCCATGGACAGAGGAGCCTGGTAGGCTGCAGTCCATGGGGTCGCTAAGAGTCGGACACGACTGAGCGACTTCACTTTCACTTTTCCCTTTCATGCACTGGAGAAGGAAATGGCAACCCACTCCAGTATTCTTGCCTGGAGAATCCCAGGGACGGTGGAGCCTGGTGGGCTGCCGTCTATGGGGTCGCACAGAGTTGGACACGACTGATACAACTTAGCAGCAGCAGCAGCAATACTATGTGATGAGAAAGTCAGTTCACCTCTGTGCTATACTTCCCCAAGATACATAATCCCAGTTTAATTGTGAGAAAACATCAGACAAATCCGAATCGGAGGACATTCTTCAAAGTACATGACAAGCTTTAATTTCAATTGTCAAGGTCATGAAAAAAGTCGATGAGAAATTGCCATAAATTGGAAGCAACTAGGAAGATAGGGTGACTAAATGCAGCATAGTATTTTGGATTCAATCCTGGAACAGAAAAGGACATTAGTGGGAACATTTGTGAGGCACATTATACAAAATAACTGCTCAGTGCTCTTCAAAGTGTCAAGATCATGAAAGACGTGAAAGGACTGATAAACTGTCATAGATTGGAGGAAACTAAAGAGATATGACAACTTAATGCAACATGGTATCCAGAGTTTGATCCTGGAACTGAAAGTGGACATTAGTGGAAAAACTAGCTAAATCCAAATAAAATCTATATTTCAGTTAATAGTATTGTACCTAAGTTGATGTGTTAGTTTTTTAAATCTTTATTTGACTGCACTGAGTCTTAGTGGCAGCAGGCAGGATCTTTAGTTGTGGCATGTGGGATATAGTTCCCTGACCAGGGGTTGAACTTGGGCCCCTGGCAATGGAGTGTGGAGTCTTAGCCACTGGACCTTCAGGGAAGCCCTCATTTCTTAGTTGTGATAAATGCACTATGGTTATGTAAAATTTTGACATGAGAAGTGCTGAATGAAGTGTGGGTGGCAACTGTCTGTGCTGTTTTCACAAATTTTCTGTAATTTCAAAATTATTTCAAGATAAAAACTAACCCCAGCTCCCATGCCTCAAGATTTTAATGTGTAGCCAGGGGTGAGAACCACTGCTATCTCATCCATTTGGTCCTACCTTGTGAGTTTCCACTCTCCTCCATCACAATTGCCCTGCCCTGAAAGGATTTTGTTCTTAACTGACTCTGGCCTAGATAGAATGAGGGAAAAATATTTCTACCACTATCCCAGTGGGAAACTCCTTTCAAAGTTACAAGTATGGGTACTATCCTATCTTCTCTAGCCAGGTGCCATTATATAGTATGAATTTCTACCTCAGAGATACATTCCTTTGTGTAGAGCATCATTACATCGTCATTTTTCAAGCAGCACTCATGGATGTTAGAACATGAATTCAATAAGAATTATGAATCATGAAATTTGGTATGCCAGAGCATTGTCTACAATACCACAAAACAGCCCATAGAGGAGAGAGCTAAATTTGTCTAGAGTTCCCCACAATCCATTTCAACTCTCTTTCTAAACAGAAAAGGCCAGTCCTTGGTTGGAGGCAGGAGGCAGGCACTGTGGATGGTTAGAGCCAGATGATTCAAGACAGCATTGCAAGAAACAAGGGTGGCCTCAGAGCATGATTCTCAGGTCTAAGAGAACTGCCTCGGGTAGAGATGGTCAACATCTTGGACAGCAAACTCCTGTTGCTTTGACAGCTTCCAGGAGCACACTTGTCTCTTCAGAGTCTGGGGCTTATTCACTTGGCTCTGCCCTCTCCTGGAGTGTTCTGTTTATTAAAAGGGCGCTGCCCTTTATTTCACTAGGGTTAGCATTAAGTGTTGCTGAACAGCCCTTTCCCCTCCTCCACCCCAACTTTTCAACTGCACCCTAGAAGGGAGGGTTTGTGTCTTTGTGCCTGCTGAGAGTCCTTCAAGAGAGCTGATCTGAGAGAAAATTAAGAACAGCTGGGGGTAGACACAATGACATCATATGCCTCTAGCGTAAAAAGCAGCTCACAAACTCTGATTCAAGAAGGAAACAAAAATAATGGGACGTGGAGAAAGGGGCTGAGATGTGGGAACTATGCAAAGGCTGATTGCTGGGAAGACAAGAGAGATCAAACTGGGAGCACAAGAGCTAGTTGAGCTATTGGAAGTCTTAGAGAAGACCTATTAATCTAGTATTTAACATGGAGTCTATAGATTTTGCAGCTACAAATAAATGACAACAGATTGGTGAAAGCTGTGAAGATGCCCTGAGCTAGGAGTAAGAGTGACAAAGGAAATGGTTAGACTATACAGTCCATGGAATTCTCCAGGCCAGAGTACTGGAGTGGGTAGCCTTTCCATTCTCCAGGGGATCTTCCCAACCCAGGGACTGAACCCAGATCTCCCACATTTGCAGTTGGATTCTTTACCAGCTGAATCACAAGGGAAGCCCAAGAATGCTGGAGTGGATAGCCTATCCCTTCTCCAGGGGATCTTTCTGACCCAGGAATCAAACTGGGGTCTCCCGCACTGCAGGTGGATTCTTTACCAACTGAGCTATCAGGGAAAATTCAAATGGTTAGAAAGTGAGATTATTGCAGAGTAAGTTGCAAATTGGACCCTTTTACATATAGACTTTCTTCTTTTCTCAATTATTCTATGGGAGATTGCATGGTTTACACATAAAAGCAAACTCATTTGGGTGCCCATATCTTTTCAAATTGGTGGGGGTTTTTTGGATATATACCCAGGAGTGGAATTTCTGGGTCATCTGGTAACTCTATTTTTAATTTTTTGAGAAAATTCCACACTGTTTTCCGTGGTGGCTGCGCCAATTTACATTCCCAACAACAGTGTAGGAGGGTTTCCTTCTCTGGTGTTTGTTATTTGTGTGCTTTTTGATGCTAGCCATTCTAACAGGTGTGAGGGGACACCGCATCACGGCTCTGATTCACACTTCATACCGCTTCCAAATAGGAAAAGGGGTGCGTCGAGGCTGTATATCGTCACCCTGCTTATTTAACTTACATGCAGAGTACGTCATGAGAAACGCTGGGCTGGAAGAAACACAAGCTGGGATCAAGATTGCCGGGAGAAATATCAATAACCTCAGATATGCGGATGACACCACCCTTATGGCAGAAAGTGAAGAAGACCTAAAGAGCCTCTTGATGAAGGTGAAAGAGGAGAGGGAAAAAGCTGGCTTAAAGCTCAACATTCAGAAAACTAAGATCATGGTATCTGGTCCCATCACTTCATGGGAAATAGGTGGGGAAACAGTGGAAACAGTGTCAGACTTTATTTTTTGGAGCTCCAAAATCACTGCAGATGGTGATTGCAGCCATGAAATTAAAAGACGCTTACTCCTTGGAAGGAAAGTTATGACCAACCTAGACAGCATATTAAAAAGCAGAGACATTACTTTTCCAACAAAGGTCCATCTAGTCAAGGCTATGGTTTTTCCAGTGGTCATGTATGGATGTGAGAGTTGGACGGTGAAGAAAGCTGAGCACAGAAGAATTGATGCTTTTGAACTGTGGTGTTGGAGAAGACTCTTGAGAGTCCCTTGGACTGCAAGGAGATCCAACCAGTCCATCCTGAAGGAGATCATTCCTGGGTGTTCATTGGAAGGACTGATGTTGAAGCTGAAACTCCAATACTTTGGCCACCTCATGTGAAGAGTTGACTCATTGGAAAAGACCCTAATGCTGGGAAGGATTGGGGGCAGGAGACGAAGGGGACGACAGAGAATGAAATGGCTGGATGGTGTCACCGACTCGATGGACATGAGTTTGGGTAAACTCCGGGAGTTGGTGATGGACAGGGAGGCCTGGCGTGCTGCAATTCATGGGGTCGCAAAGAGTCGGACACGACTGAGTGACTGAACTGAATTGAACTGATGATTCACGATGTTGACCATGTTTTCATATGCCTGTTGGCCATTTGCCTATAGCAGCATTATATACACTTGCCAAGGTGTGGAAGCTACCTAAGTGTCAATCAACAGATGAACAGATAAGAGGAGAGGGGCAACAGAGGGGTAAGGGATTAACAGGTACAAACTATTGGGTTAAGATAGGACACAAAGATGTATTGTTCAACACAGGGAATATAGCCAATATTATGTATTAACTGTAAGTGGAAAGGAACCTTTAAAAATTGTATAAAAAGTAGAAAAATTTTGAAAATACCTTATACCTTCACAACTGATTATTGTAGTAATTCTGATTCTCACATTTATATGATTCAAACATTTCCAAACAAATATTTAAGGGCACAAGGGCGGTGGGGAGTGTTCTATCAATAGTTTGAAATAAATGATCTGTTTTTTGGTTGTCTTTTTTAAAAAGTAAATTTATTTAGTTTTTTGTTTGTTTTTGTCTAAAACATCCTCTACATAAAATAATGATGTTCCTTTGGAATGGTGTATTTGTGTGAAACAGAATGATAGACTTGTACAGCTTAAAGAAACCTTTGAGATGATGTAGTTCAACCCTAATTTTACAAATGAAGGAACTGAAGCCTACAGAGTTAGATGAAGTGTCAAGATCACACAGCTCTTATGTGACAGACTTGTAGCTGGAGCTTAGGTCTACCATTCCTCAGAAAAGTGCTGTTTTCACCCCACCTTTTTTACTTAGTGTAGTCATGCCCAAAGAGAGTCCAAACTTCTATCCCTATATTATCCCTAGTAACTGCCAGTGGCTATCATAGATGAAGAGCAGAGCTCCTTGGATGAATCACACTGCCTCTGAAGAATTTTCTCAGAAACCTTAACACATTAAGCATGATATGGAAAATTGCAATGAAAAGCAAAATACCAAGATATACTTTGTTTGGGATTTATTTCATCAAATCTTTTTTCTCTATGTGCCATCCCTAGATATTCTAGTGTTGTTCTGTTTAAAAGTTCTTTAAAACACTGTTATTTTTAAGTTTAAAGAACAACATCTGGCAATACATAGTTCTGTTGTCTGTTTTAAGCAACTACGCACAAAACTGATATTTAAACTTCAAGCTATGTGAACATGGCAGTCACTACCATTTGGTGGTATCTTGTCTTAATCGCAAGTTTGTCTCTTTGGATGGGTATGAATAAACCTCTGGAAAGATGAATGCATAACCAAAACATAATAGAATGAGAGTGGAGTCACTAACATTAATCTGAGAAATCTGATTGAAAGTTATAACCAAGGTGATCTGCTCAATCAAAAAAATTGCTGTGGTAATCTTAGGAGTTACTGAGCATTGATCATCCTAAAGAGCATAACTTTTGAGGTGTGCAACTATTCCAAATGAAAGACAGTAAACTTAACAGAGCTTACCAGACAAAGCAAAGTTAATAAACTACTCAAAACAATAATTGAAAACAAACTAGAGAATCATTGAAGAGATAAGGGAGCACATTGGTAACATGAAGCAAGAATAAAGTTATAAAGAAGAATTATTTAGAAATATCAGCTATGTGTCAGAAAATGTATCAAAAAATAACAGAGAGAGGTCTGGACAGACAGCGCATGACAGCAGGAGGCCCCCGAAATACATACATGGGACACGCACAGCTTGGAGGTGAACTTTGTCTTGAACAGCAAATGTCAGCAGAGCTCGGCCACCATCCTCTGCTCTGAGCTTTCTTACCCTCAGTTTAGTTCTTGGTGATGTTGAGTTGCAGTTGTTAGCAGAATCTTGGCTCCTGGAATTAATTGAGTTAGAGCTCAGGTATTTGGAATTCTTACTAAAAATTCTAGACAGTAGTTTGGGCATTCAGTTCAGTTCAGTTCAGTTCAGTCGCTCAGTTGTGTCTGACTCTTTGCGACCCCATGGACTGCAGTATGTCAGGCTTCCCTATCAGTCACCAATTGCCAGAGTTTTCTCAAACTCATGTTCAGTGAGTTGGTGATGCCATCCGACCATCCCATCCTCTGTTGTCCCCTTCTCCTCCCGCCTTCAATCTTTTCCAACATCAAGGTCTTTTCCAAGGAGTCAGTTCTTCTCATCAGCTGACCAAAGTATTGGAGTTTCAGCTTCAGCATCAGTCCTTCCAATGAATATTCAGGACCAATTTCCTTTAGGATGGACTGGTTGGATCTCCTTGCAGTCCAAGGGACTCTCAAGAGTCTTCCCCAACACCACAGTTCGAAAGCATCAGCGCTTTCCTTATAGTCCAACTCTCACTTGCATACATGACTAGTGGAAAAACTGTAGGTAGCATTGACTAGACGGACCTTTGTTGGCAAAGTAATGTCTCTGCTTTTAAATATGCTGTCTAGGTTGGTCATAACTTTTCTTCCAAGGAGCGTCTTTTAATTTCCTGTCCTCAGTCACCATCTGCAGTGACTCTGGAGCCCAAGAAAATAAAATCTGTCACTGTTTCCACTGTTCCCCCACCTATTTGCCATGAAGTGCTGGGACCAGATGCCATGATCTTAGTTGAGCTTTAAGCCAACTGTTTCACTCTCCTCTTTCACTTTCATCAAGAGGCTCTTTAGCTCTTCACTTTCTGCCATAAGGGTGGTGTCATCTGCATATCTGAAGTTATTGATATTTCTTCCTACAATCTTGATTCCAGTTTGTGCTTCATCCAGTCCAGCATTTCTCATGATGTACTCTGCATACAAGTTAAATAAGCAGGGTGACAATATACAACCTTGACATACTCCTTTTCCTATTTGTAACCAGCCTGTTCTTCCATGTCCAGTTCTAACTGTTGCTTCCTGACCTGCACACAGATTTCTCAGGAGGTAGGTCAGGTGGTCTGGTACTCCCATCTCTTTCAGAATTTTCCACAGTTTGTTGTGATTCACACAAAGGCTTTGGCAAAGTAAATAAAACAGAAGTAGATGTTTTTTTCTGGAGCTCTCTTGCTTTTTTGATGATCCAATGGATGTTGGCCATTTGATCTCTGGTTCCTCTGCCTTTTCTAAAGCCAGCTTGAACATCTTGGAAGTTCATGGTTCAAGTGCTGTTGCAGCCTGGCTTGAAGAATTTTGAGCATTATTTTGCTAGCATGTGAGATGAGTGAAATTGTGCAGTACTTTGAGCATTCTTTGGCATTGCCTTTCTTTGGGATTGGAATGAAAACCGACCTTTTCCAGTCCTGTGGCCACTGCTGAGTTTTCCAAATTTTCTGACATCTTGAGTGCAGCACTTTCACAGCATCATCTTTTGGGATTTGAAATAGTTCAACTGAATTTTCATCACCTCAACTAGCTTTATTCATAGTGATGCTTCCTAAGGCCCACTTGACTTTGCATTCCAGGATGTCTGACTCTAGGTGAGTGATCACACCATCATTATTATCTTTCTCATGAAGATCTTTTTTGTATAGTTCTTCTGTGTATTATTGCCACCTTTTTAAAATATCTTCTGCTTCTGTTAAGTCCACACCATTTCTGTCCTTTATTGTGCCCATCTCTGCATGAAATATTCCCTTGGTATCTCTAATTTTCTTGAAGAGATCTCTAGTCTTTCCCGCTCTATTGTTTTCCTCTATTTCTTTCCATTGATCACTGAGGAAGGCTTTCTTATCTCGCCTTGCTATTCTTTGGAACGCTGCATTCAAACAGGTATATCTTTCCTTTTCTCCTTTGCTTTTCGTTTCTCTTCTTTTGATAGCTATTTGTAAGGCCTCCTCAGAAAACCATTTTGCCTTTTTGGATTTCTTTTTCTTGGGGATGGTCTTGATCACTGCCTCCTGTACAATGTCACGAACTTCTGTCCATAGTTCTTCCGGAACTCTGTGTATAATTCAGTAAGTAGTCATGGAGCACCTGCTCAGTTCAGCCTCAACCTTGGGCAGTGCCTGGGTACATTTATTGAGTGAAGGCAGTGCCAGGGTGGGAGTGCAAATGAACTAGACATTCAAAGCAGGGTAGAAATATGTCCTGGTGGAAAGACTTCCTGAAAAGGTGGCCTTAGAGGCTGGCCTTAAACAGTAGATAGAATTTCTATAGGCAGAAGTGTTCCAGGAGGCAAGAACAGCTTGAGTAAAGTAACAAGGTGAGAATTATAGGATCCATTTAGGGCTAGTAGTAGTCTCCATGTATTGAGTCATGTTTAATTGCCCTTGGACTACAAGGAGATCAAACCAGTCAATCCTAAAGGAAATCAACCCTGAATATTCACTGGAAGGACTGATGCTAAAGCTGAAGCTCCAATACTTTGGCCATCTGATGCAATGAGCCGGCTCATTGGAAAAGATCCTGATGCTGGGAAAGATTGAGGGCAGGAGGTGAAGGGGGGCAGCAGAGAATGAGATGGTTGGATGGCATCACCGACTCAATGGACATGAGTTTGAGCAAACTCTGGGAGATACTGGAGACATGGAAGCCTGGCATGCTACAGTCCATGGGGTTGCAAAGAGTTGGACGTGACTTAGCAACTGAACAACAACAATTGCCACTCACAGTAGTCACCTTAGTTATAGGCAGTATCAACCGTACTGAACAAATCCAGAGACTTAGTCTCACAGCAATTAAGTAACTTGGTCACTAGCTAAGAGATGGCAGAACAGAAATTCAGACCAGGTCTGTTGGGCTCCCAAGTCTAAGTTCTTTTTCCACTTCCTTCACTTTTCCAGTTTTATTGAGATATAATTTGCATATAGCATTGCATTAATTTAAGGTGTACAACATGGTGATTTGATCTATGTATACACTGCAAAATGATTACCAGAAAATGTTTAGTTAACATCCATCACTTTACCACTAAACTTTGTGCCTCAGAAATAAACATGTGACTGGAGAGAAAGGTTAGGACCATGTTGTAGAGAGCTTTAGATGTTAAGTGAAGGATCCTGACCTTAAGGTGGCAGATTGTAAAGTTAAAGAGAAAGGGGTTTTTCTGTAACAAGAAGTGAACAGTCAGTAAAGGATCAGCAGATTAGAGGTCAATGAATAGCTCCAAAATCTCATTTCTTTCCTCATTTGTTCTTTCCCTTCCTGGGAGGAGAATGGGCTAAGTAGGCAAAAAAACTTCTCTGTTCCTCTTAGGGTGCTTGCATAGAATTTTCGTTTCTTAATTTTTATTTTTGACCCCTTTTGTTCTGCCCAAATTTCTGCCACAGCACAGTTTTACCTCTGAGAAAGGAAGGTCAGAACCTTATCTAACTGGAATATTGGATTGCTTAAATTTCAGTTCCTATTGTATTTTCCTGGATAACTTTCTTTGGAAGCCCCCCATATAGACCTTTTTCGAATACCACAGAAGTACGTGTGCCCTTCTCAGGACATCATATCTAGGAGTTCATGATATCTATGTATCTCGTTATTGGTGATATTAACTTTGATCATTTGGTTAAGGGAGTGTCTGCCAGGTTTCTCCATCCTAAAATTACTATTTTCCCCCTTTGTAACTAATAAGAATCCTGTGGAGAGAGACTTTAAGACTAGGCAAATATCTTATTTATCATTATGCTTTTTCCCACTATTTTTGCATCTCTTCATCTGTCATAAACACCATGAGTTCACGCTAATTTCTCTAAATCCAGCCTAACAGCACAGGGCTTATCCTAACCTCCCTTCTTCCCTTAATCTTAACATATAGTGCTCTCACCTCCCTTCTTTTCACCCTGTCCCAGCCCACCCCTTGTAGGTAAGTAAGTTCATCCACTTCCAGTTTACCATTTCTGTATTTCTTTTTGTGCAAATGAGCAGATATGTGTAAATTTTCTTATATCTTATACTTTCCTTCATGAAAGGTAACATGCTATAGAAACTCTTTTATAATTAGATTTTTCTCACTTATCCTGTAAATCACTCCATTTCAATTCATAGGAATCCTTGTTCTTTTATTACAGCAGCATTAGAACTTTTGTGTGGATATAGCATAGCTTATTCAAACATTCTTCTAGGTATGGGCATGGGGTTTTTTTCAACATTTTAAAATAATAAACAATGCTACACTAAAAAAAAACCTCTGGTAAATATGTATTTTTGTGTTGATAGAATCATATCTTCATAGTTAATTCTTAGAAGTAGGATTGCTGGGTCAAAATGTAACTTCATGTTAGTTTTGTTCAGTTAGCTATTGGCAAATTCTCCTCCATGAGAAATGTAGCAATGTGCATCCCCATCAGCAATGTTCGATGTTTCTCTGCAGTCCCACAAATGTGTTCTCACACTTTTGAATTTTCATCAATCTGATAGGTGAGAAATGGTACCTTGGTGTTGTTTTAGTTTGCATTTCTCTAATTTTGAATGAGTTGAAGCATCTTTTCATATATTAAGCGATATATATGTATATTTGTGAATTATCTGTTCATGCCACATCCCCTTTAACTGCCATGTTTTGGTTCTTTGTCCCTCAATTGTTGAATATTCTTCATATTTTAGGAAACTAGCCTTTGTGATACATGCTACAAATATCTTCTCCCAGTGGCACAGTGATAAAATATCTAGCCACTAGTGGAGGAGATATGCAATATGGAGTTCGATCCCTGTGTTGAGAAGATTCCCTGGAGTAGGAAATGGCAACTGACTCCAGTATTCTTGCCTGAAAAATTCCATGGACAGAGGAGCCTGGCAGGCTACAGTCTGTGTGGTTGCAAAGAGTCAGACATGACTGAGCATGCATGTATGTAATACAGTTTATCAATTTTAATTTATTTTTTAGTGTTTTCTGTTATGCAAAGATTATTTTATTTTTATGTAGTACAATTGGCTGTCTTGTTTTTACTGGATTTTTAGTCACAGCTACAGAATCTTTTCCTGCATCATAGATAAAGAGAAATTTATATATGCTTTATTCTAGTACTTGTATTGTTTCTTTTTTTTTTTTTGCATTTAGATCCCCCATTTTTAGTTTATTCTCATGTATGGTGTGAGGTATGGATCTTATTTTATACTTTTCCATTTGTCCCTACACTGTCTGTTTAAAAAGTGACTTGAAATGCCATCTTCATCATTGAGGTTGATGATTTGAAATGTCAGTTTTATGCTAAATTTCCGTATGCTTGAGTCCATTTCTCAATATCTCTTAAATAAGATGATTTTTATACCCAGCCTCTCTCCAGGAGGAATTGCAGGGTGTTCGTCCAAGACCAAGGTCAGATTGTGGTCAAGCCTTGACTAAGTGGTCCATGTATAGACAAAAAGATCACTGAGGTGTCATGTGGTGGAGCTGTTCTCCTATATCTTTAATGTTTCTTGTAGTTGAGGTCTGCTGGCACAGATTTTTTTTTTTACTTTTGTTTTATCTGAAAATGTCTTTGTTTTGGCTTTATTCTTGAAGCATATATTTGCTGAGTATAGAAGTCTGGGTTGTTGTTTTTTTTTATCACTTTAAAGATGCTGCTCTTCTTTCTTTTGGCCTTCATTGTTTCCGATGTCAACCATATTTGAAACTTTTCCCCTTCTGTATATAAAGGATTATTTTTCTCTGACTGCTTTTATGATTTTCTAGTTACATTTAGTTTTCAGTGGTTTGACTGTGATATTCCCAGAGTTTTGTTTCCTGCCCTGTTGGGGTTTGCTGAGTTTCTTGAATCTTTAAATATATGTCTTTCTTTAAAATTGATGGAAACTTCAGCTGTTACACATTCATTGTTTCTTTCTACCTCATTCTGCCCTACCTCTCCCTCTGGAATTCTAATTTAAAGTATGATAGGCTTTGGGATATTGTTCAATATGTGCTAGAAGCTCTGTTCATGTTTTTGTAGCCTAAAATATTTTTCTCTCTGTTCTTAAGATTGGATATTTCCATTGTTCTATCTTAAGATTACTGAAACTTTGTCTCTTTTGTTTCCATTCTGCTATTGAGCCCATCCTGTGATTTTTTTTCAGATATATATTTCCAATTTTGAGACTTTTATTTGGTTTTCTTTAAAAAGTGGTTCTTATTTATCTGTGATTTTTTTGTCTTTTCATTCACTGTGAGCATATTTTCTCTTACTCTCTTGAGCATAGTTATAGTACCCACTCTCTATTAATTCCAGTATCTGGGTCACCCCAGGTTTGCTTTCTGTTGATTGCTTTATCACTCTCAAATGGATCACAGTTTTCTGGTTCTTTATATGTTGAATAACTTTGGAATGTATCCTGGATATTTTGAACATTATTTTATGGATGCTCTGAATTCTGATTTATTCTTTCAAAAAATGTTGATTTTATTGTTTTGGTGGACAGACAATGTGGTTAGGTTCAAACTCTAAACTTAATTCAGGGCTTTAGGGGAAGAAATTCTTCCCCATGTATGTATGGTTCAGGAGTCAGCTGAATTTGGGAGAGTCTATGGACAGAAATTGGGGCTGTCTCTGTCTGGTTCTCTTTTTTACAGGATTCGCCCTTTCCTTTCCAATGGTTGTGGTCTTGAGCTCTGTCCTGTGGTTCCTCGTACCAGCAATATTGTGAGTTTGCTATTGGTGTCTTAGCCACTGACAGTTTTAGTTTGCCCTCAGTCTAAAAGCTGTAAAAATGGGTAACTCACCTTGTGTCAACTCCCTTTCAGAAAATGCTTGCTTCTGTTCACCCTCCAGTCTCTTCATATTGTGGTTCTTTATGTTTTTTCCCATAGTATATAGTTGCTGCCTACAGGAGGATCAGGATCAAGAGGAGTTTACTCAGCTGCATCAGGAGAAGAAAACTATAATGTTCAATTTTTATTTCACTCTCACCAGTTTGTCCTTAAAGTGGGATTCTGTCCCAGAAGGTAACCTTGGCAGGTCAGCTTTGAGAATGCATAGGGACTAGGTTTTTTCAGCCCCTTCAGTCCTTTTTGCCACAGGCTCCTTGAACTCACTTGGTATCAGAGAATGTACAACCCCTCCCAGTTTCAGCTGTTATTCTCAATTGTCCCACCATACTTTCCAGTGAATATCCATTAGCTGTTTTTCCTAGTGAGATTCTATTCCAGTAGTGTTATTGGCTATCTTGGGATGTAGGATGTAACTGTGGGGAGAAATTAAACCTTAAGGCTTGGATGGTGCTCCTCAATAAGTTTAATAGGGAAGATATGCCTCTGGGAGAAAACCTCTAGTGTTACAAGTGATAACTGGTCTCAGCATTCCTTTCTTTCTTGAGTTGAAGTCCTTGAGCTTTCAGGGTACTGTTGTGTGGGTGCAGGTAGGGAAAAACTCTTAAAGGATAGCCAATCCATATGCACTTGTTATCCAGGACCCATAATTCTAGCCAGCCCTGAGTTCCACCCCAAAGTTACCCTGCCCCCCACCCCCATGGTGGGCACTGGTCTATGGCTTACATGATTTCTGGTCACAAAGGGGCAGAAAATGGTCTTCTTGAGGCAATGATAAGGAGAAAAAAAGGAGCACATTAAAACGTTTCCCACCTAAACCTCTGTCCATTTTTCCTTGTCCTACTCCACTCACCTCCCTGACCCATCCACCTTTTGTTTTCCTAGAGGTTTCCTCACTGTTTTTATGCTACTTTGATAGATCCATTCATCTCTGGATCCTGTGATGTGTCCATGGTTGGGTTCTGGGAAAAGGTCCAGTTTTTAATTTTACAAGTTTAATAAGAATAGTGATGACTATCTCTTTTTATTTAAAAAAATAAAAATGTCTAAAATTCTTTAGGTATATATTCCATGATATTGGAACTTAACAATAAGAGATTCCTTCTGAACCCTAGAAGACCTTTAAGAATTTCAAACAATGAAGAATAATTGATCATCAGCTTTGGGTGCTTCCACAGTTAATGGCATAGACATATTACCAGCCAGGGTATAGATGTAAAATGTACCTTTACAGAAGTATGTTGTAACAGTATAGGAGACTATTTTTATTTTCATAAAATGTCTCATCAATAGGCTAGAAAGTGATGAATGACTTTTCCTGTGGTATTATTGACCAGAAAAAGGACTCTGGTTGCAATATTTGTTACCTAATAAAAACTAACAATATCTGATTAATTATTTTTCCCTTTGCTTATGGGCCTTGTTTAGAATCTTATGAGGGTAAGCTACAATTTTATACCTTCTAAAGAGATGAAGATGATAAAAAGTTTGAATGAAAAACAAGCCATATCAAATTCCTTTAGCTCTTAATTTTGTCTGAACTATTAAAACCCAATTAGATGAGACCAAATTCCTGTTTATTATAAGCTTCAGAAATCTTATAAATGAATACCAACATAGTAATGGTAGTGCATTGCCATCTACTCCATGCATTCTTCTGCAAAAAGGCATTGTGTCATTTTAATAACAAGTGTGTTTTCCATGAATATACTCATTCACATTGAGAAGACAGCCCAAACCATTGACAAGCCAATGATTCCAACTGTTTAAGCAAATGAGTGCATGAGCCATTAGCCAGCTTCTTTCCTTCTTACATCTTCTCTCTTTGGTACTTGATCCTCACCCCTACCCCTGTCAAAGTTCTGTTTGTACCGTACTGGACCATCTCAAAAAACATTGAGCCCAGTCCCTCCTCCATAAGACACAACTGATTGTTTCCTCCTTCATTCTCCTATTGTTCTCTAACACCTAGCCCAGAACCTAGCCTGCAGTAAATGATAGGTGAATGCAGGAAGAGTAAAATCAGCTGTGAAATGTTATCATTTTTAGAGATTGTCCAGAAAGATGGTGCTTTCAAAAGGCCTTTCTCCTTTAATGGCAGTCAGTCACGCAGGCCTCCCTGCCCATCACCAACTCCCGGAGTTTACTCAAATTCATCTCCATTTAGTTGGTGATGCCATCCAACCATCTATGTCATCCCCTTCTCCTCCCGCCTTCAATCTTTCCCAGCATCAGGGCCTTTTCAAATGAGTCAGTTCTTCGCATCAGGTGGCCAAAGTATTGGAGTTTCAGCTTCAACATCAGTCCTTCCAATGAATATTCAGGACTGATTTCCTTTAGGATGGACTAGTTGGATCTCCTTGCATTCCAAGGGACTCTCAAGAGTCTTCTCCAACACCACAGTTCAAAAGCATCAATTCCTCCATGCTCAGCTTTTTTATAGTCCAACTGTCACATCCATACATGACCACTGGAAAAACTATCGCTTTGACTAGATGGACATTTGTTGGCAAAGTAATGTCTCTGCTTTTTAATATGCTGTCTAGGTTGGTCATAGATTTTCTTCCAAGGAGCAAACGTTTTTTCATTTCATGGCTGCAGTTACCATCTGCAGTGACTTTGAAGCCCCCCAAAATAAAGTTTCTCACTGTTTCCATTGTTTCCCCATCTATTTGCTATTAAGTTATGGAACCGTATGCCATGATCTTCGTTTTTTGAATGCTGAGTTTTAAGGCAGCTTTCTCACTCCCCTCTTTCACTTTCATCAAGAGGCTCTTTAGTTCTTCTTCACTTTCTGCCATAAGGGTGGTGTCATCTGCATATCTGAGGTTATTGATATTTCTCCTGGCAATCTTGATTCCCACTCGTGCTTCATCCAGCCTGGCATTTTGCATGATGTGCTCTGCATATACGTTAAATAAGCATGGTGACAATATACAGCCTTGACGTACTCCTTTTCCTATTTGGAACCAGTCAGTTGTTCCATGTCCAGTTCTAACTGATACTTCTTGACCTGCATACAGATTTCTCAGGATGCAGGTAAGGTGGTCTGGTAATCCCGTCTCTTGAAGAATTTCCAGTTTGGTGTGATCCACATAGTCAAAGGCTTTGGCATAATCAATAAAGCAGAAGTACATGTTTTTTTCTGGAACACTCTTGCTTTTTTGATGATCCAGCAGATGTTGGCAATATGATCTCTGGTTCCTCTGCCTTTTTAAATCCAGCTTGAACATCTTGGAAGTTCTTGGTTCACATACTGTTGCAGCCTGGCTTGAAGAATTTTGAGCATTACTTTACTAGCGTGTGAGATGAGTGCAATTGTGTGGGGAGATCGAACATTCTTTGGCATTGCCTTTCTTTCAGATTTGAATGAAAACTGACCCTTTTCCAGTCCTGTAGCCACTGCCGAGTTTTCCAAATTTGCTGGCATATTGAGTGCAACATTTTCACAGCATCATCTTTGAGGATTTGAAATAGATCAACTGGAATTCCATCACCTCCACTAGCTTTCTTTGTAGTGATGCTTCCTAAGCCCCACTTCACTTTGCATTCCAGGATGTCTGGCTCTAGGTGAGTGATCACACCATCATGGTTATCTAGGTCATGAAGATTTTTTTTGTATAGTTCTTCTGTGTATTCTTGCCACCTCTTCTTAATATCTTCTGCTTCTGTTAGGTCCATACCATGTCTGTCCTTTATTGAGCCCGTCTTTGCATGAAATTTTCCCTTGGCATCTCTAATTTTTTTGAAGAGATCTCTAGTCTTTCCCGTTCTATTATTTTCCTGTATTTCTTTGCACTGATCACTGAATAAGGCTTTCTTATCTCTCTTTGCTATTCTTTGGAAATCTGCATTCAAATGGAGATATCTTTCCTTCTCTCCTTTGCCTTTAGCTTCTCTTCTTTTCTCAGCTATTTGTAAGGCCTCCTCAGACAACCATTTTGCCTTTTTGGATTTCTTTTTCTTGGGGATGGTATTGATCACTGCCTCCTGTACAATGTCACGAACCTCCATCCATAGTTCTTCAGGCACTCTATCAGATCTGTAATTTACTATGGCTACTTATATTGGAAGCAGAGGGAACCAAGGATCATGGCATTGACTGAGCCTGCAGATGCCAGTATTAGCTTGCTGGTGCTCGAGGATGTAGAGCAAGGTACCTGTGATTTGCCTTCTTGGCAGGGATATACTGTAAGCATGGAGACAGGCCTTTTCCATCAATCACAGACTTCTGCAGTCACTTTGACCCAACAACAGGGGAAGTGTGAAAGTGTTAGTTGCTCAGTAGTGTCCAACTCTTTGAGACCTCATAGATTGTAGCCCACCAGGCTCCTCTGTCCGTGGGATTCTCCAGGCAAGTATACTAGAGTGGATAGCCATTCCCTTCTCCAGGGGATCTTCCTAGCATTGGGATCGAACCCAGGTCTGTTGCATTGCAGGCAGATTCTTTACCATCTGAGCCACCAGGGAGGCCCTAACAACAGGGAAGTGGATAACAAATCTGTTTGGTGGTATTTTGTTGAGTTTCTTCTATAGAAAACATCCCCTCATGTTTCAGCAGAAACTCTTTGAATTTTGAAACCTTTTAAAGAGTAGTAGCTAGCCTATTTTTGT
Organism: Okapia johnstoni; assembly: GCA_024291935.2. NCBI lineage: Eukaryota > Metazoa > Chordata > Mammalia > Artiodactyla > Giraffidae > Okapia > Okapia johnstoni. The sequence goes on from CM044305.1 coordinate 112,586,726, forward strand.
GACATTGATGAATGAGCTGTTTACCTCTGCCCTCTCCTCGTGTGTTCTTCATTTGAGGCAAACATGTTGCTCCTTGCTGGAGCTTAAATTCTGAGGACACCATTTTTTTTTCCAAATGAAGCTGACTTCAAGAAAGAACAGCAAACCAAGTAGCATTACTGGCCTTCTCTATTTTGCAAAGCATCTTTTGCAAGAAAAGAGCTTGTGGAATTTGGCTCCATTTCCTGCAGCCCTGGGATAAGGGTCCCATGTAAACAACAACAATATCCTGTGCTACTTGGGCCTCATTTAACTGTCTTTGTTTTTTTAGAAAGACCTGCCAAGTAGGGTGTTTCGCAGAGCTCATGCTTGACATTCTAGAAATACTGTAGGCTCAAAGATGGTACTCCACACCACCAGGCTTGTAACTGTTGGTGCACTCTTGATCCCCATTGAGCTTTGCATTGACACATTTCTTTTTAAATCACATGGGAAGTGCACCCTCCATGAAGAACAAATCTGGTACTCTGAGGGTGGGTCTGTCACTGCAGGAGGCCTCTGTACTTATCACTTGAGTGTTTCTTTAGAAAGATGTGGTAGCTTGGAGCCTATAGGATGACCATGTTTGCTGAACTAGGAAAAATGTGGTGGGTTTTGCAAGGTAAGCAGTTGTGTAGTGGATAGATCAGTATGCTGGGAATCAGGAGTCCTGTCTCTACTCCCCAGCTGACTAGCTTAACCAGCTCTTTGGACTTGTGAAATGTCCTCAGTTTTCACATTTTTGGATGATGGGATTATGCTCAGTTCAGTTCAGTTGCTCAGTTGTGTTCGACTCTTTGTGACCCCATGGACTGCAGCACGCCAGGCCTTCCTGCCCATCACCAACTCCTGGAGTTTATTCAAACTCATGTCCACGGAGTCAGTGATGCCATCCAACCATCTCATCCTCTGTCATCCCATTCTCCTCCTACCTTCAATCTTTCCCAGAATCAGGGTCTCTTCAAATGAGTCACAACTTCACAGCAGGTAGCCAAAGTATTGGAGTTTCAGCTTCAACATCAGTCCTTCCAACGAATATTATGGACTGATTTCCTTTAGGATGGACTGGTTGGATTTCCTTGCAGTCCAAGGGACTCTCAAGAGTCTTCTCCAACACCACAGTTCAAAAGCATCAATTCTTTGGCACTCAGCTTTCTTCACCGTCCAACTCTCACATCCATACATGACTACTGGAAAAGCCATAGCCTTGACCAGACGGACGTTTGTTGGCAAAGTAACATCTCTGATTTTTAATATGCTATCTAGGTAGGTCATAACTTTTCTCCCAAGAAGTAAGTGTCTTTTAATTTCATGGCTGCAGTCACCATCTGCAGTGATTTTGGAGCACAAGAAAATAAAGTCTGCCACTATTTCCACTGTTTGTCCATCTATTTCCCATGAAGTGATGGGACTGATGCCATGATCTTTGTTTTCTGAATGTTGAGCTTTAAGCCAGCTCTTTCACTCTCCTCTTTCACTTTCATCAAGAGGCTCTTTAGTTTTTCTTCACTTTCTGCCATAAGGGTGATGTCATCTGAGGTTATTGATATTTCTCCCAGCAATCTTGATTCCAGCTTGTGTATCATCCAGCCTGGCATTTCACATGATGTACTCTATATATAAGTTAAATAAGCAGGGTGACGATATACAGCCTTGACTTACTCCTTTTCCTATTTGAAACCAGTCTGTTGTTCCATGTCCAGTTCTAACTGTTGCTTCCTGACCTGCATACAGGTTTCTCAAGAGGCAGGTCAGGTGGTCTGGTATTCCCATCTCTTTCAGAATTTTCCACAGTTTATTGTGATCCACACAGTCAAAAGCTTTGGCATAGTCAATAAAGCAGAAATAGTTTTTTCTGGAACTCTCTTGCTTTTTTGATGATCCAGCAGATGTTGACAATTTGATCTCTTGTTCCTCTGCCTTTTCTAAATCCAGCTTGAACATCTGGAAGTTCACGGTTCACGTATTGCTGAAGCCTGACTTGGAGAATTTTGAGCATTGCTTTACTAGCGTGTGAGATGAGTGCGATTGTGTGGTAGTTTGAGCATTCTTTGGCATTGCCTTTCTTAGGGATTCAAATGAAAACTGACCTTTTCCAGTCCTGTGGCCACTGCTGAGTTTTCCAAATTTTCTGACATATTGAGTGCAGCACTTTCACAGCATCATCTTTGAGGATTTGAAATATCTCAACTGGTATTCCATATCCACTAGCTTTGTTGGTAGTGATGCTTCCTAGGAATTATGCTAGGTCATCTCTAAGCTCCTTCCTGGTCCTAAATTGGATCAGTTCAGTTCAGTCAGTCCGGTTGATCAGTCATGTCCAACCCTTTGTGACCCCATGGACTGTGGCTCGCCAGGCTTCCTTGTCCATCACCAAATTGGATCAAGTGACATAAAATAGTAAATAGAAAATTGGAAGTCAGAAGACAGAAGTTTCTTGTCCAGGCTTTCCTGCTCACTGACCCTGTCTTGGAACAATTCACTCAGTCACCCAGACTCCGCTCTCCATCTCTGGGGAAGCCAGGGTCTCCTCTGCCTTCCTCACCTGCTGGCTGGACTGATAAAGTCAGAAATGTCTTTTGCACTCAGGACTTATTGAGCAATTGCCCTGGGACACTAGCTTGCTAGATGGTGAAGATGTAAATGTTTTTGTGTCATCTGCAACCATGTCTAATGTTAGTTAGAATTCAGTGGCTCTTCCTATTGCTGGGCACTTAGGTACAATATCCCAAGAAGTCTCCTTTTTAGGGATGAAAAAAAAAAGTGAAAGTCTCTCAGTTGTCTCTGACTCTTTGCGACCCCATGGACTATACAGCCCATGGAATTCTCCAGACCAGAATACTGGAGTTGGTAGCCTTTCCCTTCTCCAGGGGATCTTCCTAACCCAGGGATCGAATCCAGGTCTCCTGCATTGCAGGTGGATTCTTTACCAGCTGAGCCACAAGGAAAGCCCAGCAATACTGGAGTGGGTAGCCTATCCCTTCTCCAGTGGATCTTCCCAACCCAGGAATCCAACTGGGGTCTCCTGCAATTAAAGCGGATTCTTTACCATCTCTGCTATCAGGGAAGCCCAGGGATGAGGAAACTGACATTCAAAGAGGTTGAATAACTTTCTCAGGATCACTTAGCTAGGCAGAGCTGAAGCTGAGATTCCTACAAGTATTCTGTTCTTCATTTTAAAAGTTTAAAAACTCTTACCTGTTGCCAAGAAGCTTGGGTTGCTAGTATTATTCTTTTTCTGGGCCGTGCTTCAATCCCACAACCTGGAATCAGTGTGCATGTTGAGGGGAGGCAAAAAAGGGGCCAGCCTGATTGATGTGAAGATGAGCTGAAGGAGAGATTCCCTGTGCAGACACTGCCTGGAGCAGCACAGTCCCTGAAAAGACCTGAGGGGCAGCCCAAGTCCATAAGCTAGGGAAAGTCCAAGGGCTCCACTCTTCTGGTCTTCACATCCACCCCATGAGGGAACTGAGACACAGACAGGTTCAGCATCCTGTTCAAAATCACACAACTAAAGAGTGGGTGTGTGAACATTGCTTGGATCTTCAGCCAATCATTATCTAGAAGGCCTCCCTTCTTAAAGGCCAGACCTCTCACTGGGCCAAGGTGCTAGTTCCGGATAGAAGAGTGTGCAAGACCCAGGCAGGGCGGAAAGGCTAATCAACCCAGCAGGCGTGCGTTGAGGACTGTCCTCTCCACTACGTGTTCGGGGAGGAGACAGGGAAGATAGTCTCATCCATCAGGGTGCTAGTTGTAAGGGGGCTGAGATAGTTGATAGGACAACATGTGGGACTTATGTGTGGGAAATGAAGCAGGAGGCTAGTTGTTAAGCCTGTCAGTGTAAGAGGTGGGCTTGGGAAGAGTTTTGATCTGGGGGCATCACGGACTCTCAGGTGGCGTTTTGGGGGAACCAGACCCAGGAAAGCAGCCTGGTCCTAATCTACCAGCCTCCTGGCTGAGGCCAGGCATTGGGCCCCATGCCTGTGGAAGGACTGGTCTGGGAATTGGGTTAAGCTTGAGCCTCTAGCTGTGAGGATAAGTGGGTCTAGCTTGGCAATCTGAATAGAGTAGGGGAATTGAACTGGGGGCTAATGGGCCAGAACCCAAGAGTGACACCTCAGCTCCTGTGGAGCCTGTTTCCCCTCTACTATTCCCATGGAAGCATTGGCCCCAACTGGGGTAGAAAGTGAAATGAATTGGACACTGGGAGATGTGGGCTCCTTATGTTAGTAGAAACTATGATGACTGAACATCCTTGTTGGGATAGCTGAAATTCTTAATTGAAATTCCAGGAAGACCCAAGACATCTGAGAAATATATACGGATTGAAGCAGAGAGGAATACTCAGTCTTCTGGGGGACATTTCCAGGATCAAGAATCAGCCTTTTTTCATCCTTGTTTAACTGTTTTCTCCAAAGTGACCTGTTGAGTGATGCAAGTGAAAAGCTTTGTAAACTGCAAGGCAGTATCCCAAGGCAAGGCCTTGTCTTCATTGTTAGAGATCAAGGGATTGGTGACCTCAGGAGTTCCCAGGAGCTGGAAACATTTTTGCTTCCCACCCCAGGACCTTCTCTCTGCAACCTGCAGAACAATCGGCAGCAGACTCTTCATTCTGCTGTGCTGATTAGTCTAAGGTACATCACCAGCCAGGGCCGCTGCTACCTGCAAGCAGGGCTGCTGCTGCTGCTGCTGCTGCTACTGCTGCTAAGTCGCTTCAGTCGTGTCCAACTCTGTGCGACCCCATAGATGGCAGCCCACCAGGCTCCTCTGTCCCTGGAATTCTCTAGGCAAGAATGCTGGAGTGCGTTGCCCTACTGGAGCTCAAATCCTGGCTTTGCAATGTCAAGGAAGTTACTTTATGTCTCATCTATAAAATGAAGGGTTAAATGTTAGTTTCTGCCTCATGGGATGATTGGGAGGGTTCCCTCACAGCCTGTAAAGCACGCAGCCCAGCACCTGGCCCACCATCAGCATTGGGTAAACGTTAGCTGCCACTGGGTCTTCCCAGGTGGCGCTAGTGGTAGAGAACCTGTTTGCCAATGCAAGAAACATAAGAGACACAGGTTCGATCTCTGGGTCGGGAAGATCCCTTGGAGAAGGAAATGGCAACCCACTCCAGTATTCTTGCCTGGGAAATCCCATGCACAGAGGAGCCTGGCGGGTTACAGTCCGTGGGTTCGCAAAGAGTCGGACACCACTGAGCAACTTAGCATTCATGCCTAGCCACCATCTTCTCCTTTCCCCCTTCTCTCCCCTCCTCATCTTCATCCTTCCCCTCCTCCTTCACTCTTCCCTCTTCTTCCTCTTCCTTCATCTTCAGAGGGCTTTCTAGAGCCTCAGGCAGGTGGCTTGACAAACCTTGGACCAGGTCGGCCTGGCCAGTGGTCGCCGCTCTGTGCTGTTGGCCTAGTTTGGGGTCCTGAGCCCTTGCATTCAGAGCATGAGCCCTCCAGGGATGTGACTGCACCTGGCCCTTGCCACCACCCCTCAGTCCCTGTGATGGAGATCCTGCTCCCTGGGCTCAGAGGTCCCTGATCCCAATCACTTGTTATCCAGACATACTGGTTACCCGCCTGCTCTTTTTGGTGAGAGTGGCCTGCCCAGCAGAGAGCCTCTTCGTGTGGGGTCCTTATGTCCTCACCTGCCATCCTACACCATGACTCTATGCAGTGACCTCTAATGAGCCTAGTACTTATCTTAGTGAACCTTTCCAACAGCCCTGTGAAGTCACATAGCTCATTTATTCATTCAGCAAACATTGAGCACTTGCTCTGTGCCCCTGGAGGGATAACCAGGGTGTCACAGTGGAAGGAGAATGGGAGTCTTGGAAGAGACATTCAGGCAGGGTGACAGAGTAGGTAACCTGGCCACTCACAGCTGTCACCCTTCCTGCCTGTACCTCAGTTTTCTTGCACGTGAAATGGGCATATGAATAGTCCCTGTTTCACAGACTTCCTTACAAGCTGCTGTTCCTGATCTGCTCTCTCTTATAATTTGCACATTCCTTGTATTTCTAGTCCATATTGCATTCTAATTTTGCCTGCCTTTCCAGCTGCTTTTCTGAACCCTGGGGCACAGGAACCTCCTGTTTGTGTTTGTATATCTAGTGCCTCCCTAGTGCCTGGCCCAGAATACATGTTCAACAAGTTGATGCTGAAATGTTAACACTATGTTGTCATACTTTCCAGGTTTGTCTTCCTTGTTAAGCTGGAGGGCAGATATTGTCTTTGTTTCAGTATCTACAGAATGTAGCAAGGGTTTGGCTTGGAGCAGGGACTTGGTAATGCTGATTAAATGAGGGGCTGGACAAGTGAGTGAGTGAGGGAAGGAATGAATGAAGGAACAGATGGAGGCTGATGATTAAGACGGTTTCTTCCAGGCTCGCTATTATTAGCAAGGTCATTGTCATCTTGAAATTAATTTGGATATATAGTAGGAATGTGTGGTAAGAGATAGTCCACTTTCTGTGGCTTGATCCTCTTCAGTCTTGTTCGAGGACTTAACACTGTTGACCACCCTTTCCCTGAAATCCTTTCCTTCTTTAGTCTTCATGAGATTGAACTATTTGGGGTTTTCTCTTACTTTTCTGACCCCTTCCTTGTTTTGTTTCATTGGTGTTGAGTCTTCCGTTTCCTCTTTTTCTCTCACCATCACCTCTTCTGCACCCAGTACCAACACCTTACTGTAAGGTAAATATTCTAGAAAGTTTGGACCAGGCCCTTTCTTCTCCTTTCCCAGTGAAATTAATTGAATCCTAAGATTTCACTCCTTAGAGGCATATCTGTATGAACGACTCCCAAATCTCTCTCCAGCTCTGACATGTCTTCTGAGCTTCAAGTGTGCATTTTTAAGCTCCTGCTGCACATTTATACCTGTTCTTTGGCTGTCTTCCTGAACTTCATGTTTAAAATTCTCATCCCTTTCCCCCTAAACTAACCTCTTTCCTCCATCTTCTCTTTTCTCATTAGCAGTAATGCTTTTCATTCTTTTTAGCCCATATGTATACATAAATGTATGTGTGTGTATCATGGTAGTTATAATACTTCCTCATACGTATTATATATAGTTATAGTACATTACATAGGTTATATGCAATATGATAACTGCTATGCTATTCTAACATCTAACAAAATTAACAATTCATTGATATAATTTAATACCCAATCCATATTCAAATTACCCTGGTTTTCCCAAGAATATCATTTTATAGTTAGTTTGTTGGAATTAGAATCCAAACAAAGCCCACATGTTGCACTTGGTTATGTCTCCTATGTCTTTTATTGCTTTTGAGTTGTTGGGGAAGCCAGGTCATTTGCCCTGAACAATGTCTCCGTCTCAATTTACTTGGTTGCTTTTCTCATATTGTCCTTGAACTTGTTTCTCTATCCCTTGTAAACTGGTAGTTCTGTCTAGAGGTTTTGATTAGATTCAGGTTGAAATTTTGGGTAAAAGATACTTCACAGTCAGTGCTGTATAACTTCTATCACATTAGTTCATGAGGCAAATAATGCCTGATTGCCCCACTTTTAGCAATACTAATATTGATCAGCCAATTCAAATAATATCTCCTAATGGCTTTAACAGCCATTGATGATTACTGCTTAGGTCCATCATTTTATTAAGAGTTGCACAATGGCATTTTTCTAATTGTTATTCCTTCTACATTTATTAGTTGATGGTTTTTCTATAAAGAAGAATTTTATTTACCAACCATTTAGTTACCTTGAATTACAGTATAAACAAAAAAAAAAAAGGAAAGGCAGGATAAATGTTTGGTACCTTCCTTTTAAAAACATCGTTTTTCAGAATGAGTTGGTATCCTAGCAACCTCCAATGGTCTTTTAAGTATTGTTATGAACTAATGGATTTTTATATATTTAATGTGTTTCAATCCATTTTAATCATTCATTTGGTTGCTAAAACTGTCTCATCTTAGGCCAATGGGGGTCTTTTCAAGTTGGCTTCTGTTTCCTTTTGTGATGATAGATTTCTTGATTTTTGGTTTGACAAGATGTTTCAGGCTCATCTTGTACAATTACAAGCCCAGTCCTGGAGTCAGCCATTTCACCAAGGCGCTCTAGTTCCTCTTGATGAAAAATGGTATTAAGAGAGCACAGTCTGAAGGCTGGGTTTCCTCACTGATATTAGGTTGTCAGGTCTTTTCTTTTTTAGTGAAAAGAGTTTAGAAAAATGAATATATTTTTTTAAAAAGGAAAATGAGTTCCTATTGATGGTTCAAAGTTGAATTTAAGAGTATAGGCTTTTACCTAACATCTTTGATTTTGTAACTGTCTCTTGTCTCCCACTCTGAAAGTCTTGGTTCCTTATGATATTAGCATAATTACTTGCATTCCCCTATATTATATCTAGAAAAATTTCCAAAGAAGAATTCTAGTATTACTAGCAAAACTTCTGAATGCAATTTAAGATGTCTTTGCTCTTCCTTTTGCCCTTAAAATAAATCCTACTAGGGAGGTAGTCAAAGTATTGTGTTTAAAAGACAAATGCTCAGGGCTGGGGCAATGGGATGACCCAGAGGGATGGGATGGGGAGGGAAGTGGGAGGGGGCTTCAGGATGGGGAACACATGTAAACCCATGGCTGATTCATGTCAATGTAAGGCAAAAACCACTACAATATTGTAAAGTAATTAGCCCCCAACTAAAATAAATGAATTTATTAAAAAAATAAAATAAAAGTCACCTGAAGTAACTTTTCTCTGTGTGATTATGCTACCAAGTTGATACACAGTTTGATTCCATTAACTCACATTTTTCTGGATTTGGGCGTTTTTCTTAGTTTATTTTATATAAAACGTTTACGGAGTTCCAAAGTCAAAACCACATAACAGGAGATAATCTAAAAGTCTTGCTTCCATCCTGCCTCCATTCTTTATCCTTCTTCTCTCTATAGCAATCATGTTTATTAGGGTTTCGCCTATGCACCTGTTATATGTTTGAATATTAAACAAATGAGAAGTAGTTGTTTTCCACCCTCTTTTTTTAAAAAGAGTCAATTTTTTAGATGTTATTATTTATTCATTTATTTTTGGCTGCACTGTCTTTGTTGCTGCATGTGGGCTTTCTCTAGTTGTAGCACACAAACTTCTCATTGCGGTGGCCTCTCTTGTGGAGCATGGGATCTAGGACATGTGGGCTTCAGTAGTTGTTGTACATGGATTTAATTGCCCCATGGCATGTAGAATCTTCCTGGATCAGGGACCAAACTCCAGTCCCCTGCATTGGCAGGTGGATTCTTAACCACTGGACTACCAGGGAAGTCTCACCCCCTATTTCTTACACAAATGTAGCATGTACTACAAACATTGCTCTGCTCCCCATTTTTCCACTTAACGTTTTGGAGATTGTTCTGTCCCTGTATGGGGATCTTCCTTTATCCTTTTTCTTTTAAACTGTATAACATGCCATCCCAAAGAGGAACCAGAGTTTGTTTAACCAGTCAGTCCATATTGGCAGCTATTTGGGTTGGCTCTAATCTTTCATTATCACAAAGGATGCCACCACAGTGTCTGTCTTGTGGTTCTCCTAGCTCCAAGCCTCAATGGCATCCTCAACTCTCCCCTCTGCTTCCTTTTGTACACCTAATCACTTCTGAGCCCTGGTGGTTCTTCCTTGGAGCTCTTCTTGTTTCTGCTTTTCTGTCTCTGTTGCTTTCTCCCAATTTTGAACATCAGTTGTCTTTGCCTGGATTATAGCAATAGCCGTAAAACCTCTACTTATCTTCTTCCCCAATCCAGTCTGTGCTGCACACTACAGCCAGTTTCATCTCTGGAAGTAATTCTTCCATCATGATCTCTTCTCACCCTACTCAAAAATCTTCAATAACTGCATAAAACCAGTTCCTTGGTTTGGCATTCAAGGGCCTCATGAATTGACCCAAATCTCCTTCCCTGATATTCATTACCTCTGCTTTGGTCTGTAGGTACATTGCTCTGAATATGTGACTTACCAAATATCAGGTTTATTATTACCTTTATACCTTATCTCTTTTTCAGAGCTCCATTCAAATTTCAGATCTTCAGAAACTCTACTGGAACTTCACCCATGCTCTCTCTCTCCCTTAAGTTCCTATTCTTTGTGATATCTGTTTGAAACTGAGCAGAGACTCAGCCCCTAGCCAAATGGAAAGATCCTACTGAGACCATCTGGTCACCACTGTGAGATCTAAGGAATTCACTGAGACGTTCATGAAGCATTAACTGAATATCAGAATAGTATCTGAACGTGAGGAGAGTGGACTTTTAGATTGGCTAGGGTTCATTCATGTATCCACCAAAAGACATATACAGGAATACATACAAGAATATCCATTAAAGCTTTATTTAGTACCAGCCAAACAAATAATGGAAACACCCCAAATGTCCATCAACAATGAATATATAAATAAATTGTGGTGCATGTATACAATGGAATACGGTACAAATTAGAGTACATGCGATACACAAGAACATGGAAAACTCTTGCAAACATCATGTTGATCAAAATTAATCAGACCCTGACTTCCCAGGCAGTCCATTGGTTAAGACTCCTCACTTCTAGTGAAGGGGATACGGGTTCTATCCCTGATCAGGGAACTAAGATCTCACATGCTGTGTGGTCAATAAATTAATAAATAAAATAAGTCAGACTCTAAAGAATGCACACTGTCTGTTTCAATTTCTTTGAAATTCAGAAAGAGACAAAATTGCACTATTGTATTAGAAATTAGTATAGTAGTTAACTTTCAGGAGGAAAACAATGGGCCCAATGGGGCTTCTGAAGACTGGTAATATTCTATTTGGGGGCCTGGGTGGTGGTTACTTGGGTGTGTTCACTTTATGCTCATTCATTGTACAGGTATGAATGGTGCATATTTCTATATGTAGGTTATACTTCAGCAAAAGTTTGAAAGATTAATACATGCACATGATATTTCAAGCTATATAGAAATGTAGAGTGCAAAAGAAGTAATCCTCCCAGCCTAAACTCCCTTCCCCTTTCATCACTGTTGCTTATTACTTGTGTATTCTCCTTGAAATGTCCTACAGTAAAAGCACCATGGTGGTGTGAATGTATCCATACGTGTATCTTTATTTCTTTTGTTTTTTTTTTTTTTTTACAAAAATGGAAGCACACCATATACACTGTCTCTCCATGTGCTTTTTTCATGTAGCAGTATGTCTCGGACATCTTCTCCTATCCATGGATGGGAAATATCTACCTTCTTCTCTGTAAAAAGCTCCATAAAGTATTCCTTTGTGGGGATGCACTATGTTTAAACAATCCACATTGGATTAGTGAACATTTAGGATTTCTCCAGTTTTTAAAATAATACAATGATGCATTAAATATTAAAAAATATATTACATATACCGTTGCACACATATATAGGGTACAGTGGACTTTTGCATCTTTTGTTAGATTATTTAACTACCACATACGCTGAAAATCCCATATAATCAAAAATACCCTTAAAATTCCCTCAGGAAGACTGACATACCCTATGTTCATCATTCCCCAGAGTCTGTTTGCCCTCTGGTATTGAAGTAGATCTCTGAGTCTAGCTCAGCACCTGATGAGGAGATGAGCTTGTGGTTATGAGCCATGGTGAATGACATGTATGCATCTTTAAACACCAGAATCGCAATGAGATGCTCACTCTATGAGAGGCACATGGGGATTGAGACTTACTGGGGGAGTAACAGAACCACAACGTCCACCTTACATTCTCTCTAGGGCAGAGCAGAGTCATTGAGAAGAATTATAGGCCCAACTTGCTGCACCATTTCAATTGTTGTCTCTCTGAACTGTTTCTCCTCTGTCTTCATGTGTTTGTCTCTGTCTCTTTTTCTGTCCCTCTCACACCTTTCTCCCCTCTTCCTCTCTGTATGCTAAGTGCCTACTTTTGAATTTGTATGACTCATATATGTGATTCCACTGCATACCAATAGGATCAATTCCAAGAGGTGGGATTTTGGCACGTATATATGTATGCATGTATCTTCAAATGATATATATATTTTATATCATTTAACTACACCAAAAGATACACAAAAGCAGATAGAATTATATAAGGGTACCCCTAATTCCATCACCAAACCTCAAAAATGATCACTTCATGGACATTCTTTCACCTATACCACACATTCACTTTCCTTCATTCTGTAATATCTTAAAGCAAATTGCAGACCTCATAAACATTTCATCTGTGAATAGTTCAGTGTGTATTTCTAAAGTGTTAGGACTCTTAAAAACATATCCACAATACAATTATCACAGCTCAGAGTGAACAAAACTTCATTAGAATCAATGGATATCCAGCCAGTGTTCCAGTTTCCAATTGTCTTACAAGTGGGGTAAATGGATTCTTGTTTGTTTGAATAAAGCTCTAAATAAGAACTAGATGCTATAATTGATTGATATGGCCTTTTAGTCTCTCTTAACCTACAGGTTCCCCCTCAATCTTTTTTCATCTTGCAATTTATTTTTTGAAGAAAATGGATTATTTTCCTTGTAGAATTAGAGAGAGGAGAGGGGGGAGGGAGAGAAAGAGAATGAACTTAGCATAGAGCCTGTCATACTCTGGATTTTGCTGATTGCATTCCCATTGTTACACTTAATAGACATACTAAGAATCCTCAGAGTCCTGTGTTTTCTCTAAATTAGTAGTTGATTTTAGAGGCTTAATCAGATTCATGTTTAAGCTTTTTACTTTTTATATTGTTTTGTTTTTGGTGAGACTACTTCATACATGGTTTTGCACTCTCCATTAAGAGATATTATCTGGTTGTCTCTTTTTACGTCAGCCACTGATGACCAAGTCTAGATTCATTCATTCATGAAGAATTGCAAAACTGTTATATTCTTATTTTATTTTTCCCTTCTGTATTTGCCAGTTGGACTACGTCTGTATATCTACTACTTGATTATCTGAGAGCACAGCTTATATAAGTGTGTAAGATAAATGCCTGATTCAAAACACTGAGCTGATTGACCAGCATCTGCAAGTAAAGTCAGTGAGGGATTACTTCTTAAAATATGATGATGAATTCATGAATTTAAACCTATTTGATATGATTTAATCCATTGTTCTTATTCATATTGAGGCTTACATTGGGAGTTTGTTTAAAATGACTCCTTAAGCCTTCTTTACATGACTTTAGTAGTCTTTGAAAGCTTTTTTGCTAGATATAAGATAATCCAGGATCATCATGGACATTTCCTGTCTCATATCTAAAGAACCATATTTTTAGATATTATCACGGTATAGTTAAAAGAACATAGTCTTTGGAGTCAGATAGACTAGGATTGAATCCTGCCTGTATCTCATACTGCTTGTATGGTCATGGGTAACCTGCCTAATATCTACCCACTTCAACTTTCTTCATTATTAAAAGGAATTAATGGCACCTATCTTCTATGGTTCTTAAGAAAATTAAGTTATAGATATGTAACTGCACACACACACACACACACATATATATATATATCCAAAATCACTGCAGATGGTGACTGAAGCCATGAAATTAAAAGATAATTGCCCCTTGGAAGAAAAGCTATGACCAACCCAGACAGCATATTAAAAAGCAGAGACATAACTTTGTCAACAAATGTCCGTCTAGTCAAAGCTGTGTTTTTTCCAGTAGTCATGTATGCATGTGAGAGCTGGACCATACAGAAAGCTGAACACCAAAGAATTGATACTTTTGAACTGTGGTGTTGGAGAATACTCCTGAGAGTCCCTTGGACTACAAGGAGACCCAACTAGTTTATCCTAAAGGAAATCAGTCCTGAATATTCATTGGAAAGACTGATATTGAAGGTGAAACTCCAATACTTTGGCCACGTGATGCAAAGAACTGACTCATTGGAAAAGACCCTGAGGCTGGGGAGGTTTGAAGGTGCGAGGAGAAGGGGACGACAGAGGATGAGATGGTTGTATGGCATCACCAACTCAATGGACATGAGTTTGAGCAAGCTCTGGGAGTTGGTGATGGACAGGGAGGCCTGGTGTGCTGCAGTCCATGGGGTTGCAAAGAGTCAGACACAACTGAGTGACTGAACTGACTGATTAAAGAGAGAGAGAGAGAGAGCTTAACATAGAGCTTGTTACGTAATAGATACACAGAAATTCAAGTTTCATCTCCATTTCCTGTTCCCTTCTTACTCAAGTGACAGCATCACATCTATTATCACTTAGGCTCCTATGTTTAAAGTGTGGAATGTTCTTTTTCATGTAGAGCAATTACTCAATGTACACTTACAAACTGACTTTAAGGACAGATGAGGTCAACACGTGTTAAACGTTGTGAAAGTAGGCATTGTCTCAATGAAATTGTTTTTTAAAAAAGCATTTCCTCTATTTTTTTAGAGTACTCCCCCACAGATATTAATAAAAACCCCTCCTAACCATCTCTGCCCCACTCCTCAGAATGAGGTATGATGGTGATGCCAGCCTTCAATTATGTTAAAGAAAGAAGCATGAATAATTGAAAAGGGTAATTCCCAGGCAGCGAGTCACTCCAAAGTCACTCATTACAGTTTGAAAGACATTATTTAATGTATGTATAGAAGACCCCCCCTTTTTTTTAGACCCCCCTTCTTAAATTAGCGGTACTTACACTACTACTCAAATGGCTTTTCCTCAAGGTCACAGCAGCTAAAGAGGGTCAAAAATCCAAAATGGACGGAACAAGCCACGGAAGTCAACTTGAGATGAGACAGTTACCCTGCATATTCTGCCATGCCTATGTTGCTCTGGCACTGTCCTTGACTTAGGATCAGAATTAAGAAATTGTCAGGCAGCCTCGGCAGCCCAGCCCCAGCAACCACAGGAGCAGCAGGTGCTGAAAAGAGCACCACCATTTGACAATTAACTAAAAGATACTGGATAAAGGTGGGAATAGTGGTGAGGAAAAGAGTCACCTCAGTGAAACAGTATCCTGCAGTGGCCTCACTTAGCATCTATTCCAGGGTGCATTGGGATTTTGAGAGAGCTTGCTGGACAATTCTTTTGCCCAGTGACTGCTTCCCCCAAAGTACCCATAGGGTCATCATATGGCCCTATGCACTCAGAAGATGTTGACTTTCAAGTAGGGAAAGCTGTGTGACCACCCACCCCTGGGGCCCATTCTCCAAGCTGTTGTCCTGTGGTGGGGTGGAGGCAGCTGCCTGAAATGCCTAGAAAGCCCATTTGCCATTTGGGGTCCCTGAGAGCTGACCTCTGGAGCTATTTCCTGTTGGGCACATCCAAGATCCCCTTTCCCATAAGCC
The DNA here is from genome assembly GCA_024291935.2 of Okapia johnstoni. Taxonomy (NCBI): domain Eukaryota; kingdom Metazoa; phylum Chordata; class Mammalia; order Artiodactyla; family Giraffidae; genus Okapia; species Okapia johnstoni. The sequence continues at coordinate 112,602,015 of CM044305.1, forward strand.
TCAGGGTAGACTCTTAGACTCTTGAGAGTCCCTTGGACTGCAAGGAGATCCAACCAGTCCATCCTAAAGGAAATCAGTCCTGAATATTCATTGGAAGGACTGATGCTGAAGCTGAAACTCCAATACTTTGGCCACCTGATGCGAAGAGCTGACTCATTTGAAAAGACCCTGATGCTGGGAAAGATTGAGGGCAGGAGGAGAAGGGGATGACAGAGGATGAGATGGTTGGATGGCATCACCGACTTGATGGACATGGGTTTGGGTGGACTCCAGTAGTTGGTGATGGACAGGGAGGCCTGGTGTGCTGCGGTTCATGGGGTCGCAAAGAGTCGGACACGACTGAGCAACTGAACTGAACTGAGACTCTTAATAAACACAAGAGCTTCCTCTTGGCCAGAGTTTTTAGGGGCTCTTTCCATGCGTTCTGACACTGAATCCTCATATTCAGTATGGCAGGGTGGGTATGAGAGGCACAATTGATAGATGAGTAATTGAAGGTTCACAGAGACTCAATGCCATGTCAAAGATGCTTGTATTCTCCTGCTTTGCCCTAGCTACTCTTACCCTGGGACTTCCCAGGTGGTGCTAGTGGTAAAGAACCTGCCTGCCAATGCATGAGACATAAGAGATGCAGCTTTGATTCCTGTGTCGAGAAGATCCCCTGGAAGAGGAAATGGCAACCCACTCCAGGATTATTGCCTGGAGAATCCCATGGACAGAGGACCCTGGCAGGCTGCAGTCCATGGGGTGGCAAAGAGTAGAACATGACTGAAGCAACTTAGCACACACTCAGGCTCTGCTTCCTAGCTGAATTTTCTTTCATTTTATGGACTTCACTGCCACTCAGCCCCTACTAGGAAGTAGGAAGGGGAAAGCAGGGATATCAAATAAGGGAAGGTGATTGAGGTTCTGGAAGCCTCACACATTTGTCTTCCCATTCACTCCCCTCCCCCAATCCCGTCTCTTCTGGCTGGATCTGAAATCTCTAGCCATGATATTAAAATTCTAGACCATAATCTAAGAACAAATATTTTTAGAGCCTGGTCAATGAAGCCAACTATTGGAAATGTTTCTGTCCTGGGAAACCTGGCATTATTGGTTAACAGAGCTTTGAGTCCTCACTGACTCCTTTCCCACTCTGGTCCAATGGCCTCCCAGAAATGGTGAGGGGGTCACGGGACTCACAGGTACAGTGTGGTGGGCTGCTAGCTGGGCCCTGGACAGACCTCATCTGTGGTTCACATGGCTCTAACCAATTGAGCCACAGTATTTTAGGACTGATGCCAGAACAAAAAGCTCTGTCTCCATGTAAGGCTGTGGTCAAATAGAGAAGGAAGCAAACTTTGGGTATGAAATATTTAATCTGAGCTAAACAGACCCATGGAAGCATTATGTTGGTGCCAAGTAACTGTCAGAAGTAGAAATTATTTGAACAAGCACTCAGTATATTTAGCATTTTACTTGTTTTACTTTGTGATTAAGGATTGCAGATAAGTGAGAAAAAAATGAGAAGGAGAGATGCTACTGAGGTTTTTTTTACCACATCTCAAAAGATTATTTTCATCACAGGGCAGTTTTATATTAAGTGGTGGTGGTTTTGTCACAAAGTCATGTCCAACTCTTGCAACCCTATGGACTGTAGCCTACCAGGCTCCTCTGTCCATGGGATTCTCCAGGCAAGAATACTGGAGTGGGTTGTCATGTCCTTCTCCAGGGAATCTTCCCAATCCAGTAATCGAACCTGGGTCTCTGGCATTGCAGGCAGATTCCTTACTGACTAAGCTACAAAGGAAGGTGCTTATAATTTGCTCATAACCATTATTAAATAAAATCAATTTTCTTTGACAAGAGAGTTCAGTTAAGAAACATTTTCTTTGGGAATAACATTAAACGTTGTATTTCTTAAACTGAAGAATAGTTAATGTACGATGTTGTGTTAATTTCAAGTGTACAGCAAAATGATTCAGTTTTATATACAGTAAGTCCCCTACATGCGAACCTTCAGGTTGCAAACTTTCCAACATGTGAACGTGTGTTCACCACCTGGGAAGTCCACAATGAACTATCACTCAGCCATTAAAAAAAATGAAATAATGCCATTTGCAGCAACATGGATGGACCTTGCAGAGAAGGCAATGGCACCCCACTCCAGTACTCTTGCCTGGAAAATCCCATGGACGGAGGAGCCTGGTGGGCTGCAGTCCATGGGGTCGCTGAGAGTCGGACACGACTGAGCGACTTCACTTTCACTTTTCCCTTTCATGCACTGGAGAAGGAAATGGCAACCCACTCCAGTATTCTTGCCTGGAGAATCCCAGGGACGGCGGAGCCTGGTGGGCTGCCGTCTATGGGGTCGCACAGAGTCGGACACGACTGAAGCGACTTAGCAGCAGCAGCAGCAGGATGGACCTTGAGATTATCACCCTAAGTGAAGTAAGTCAGACAGACAAAGACAAATAAGTACCATATGTTATCTTTTAAATGCAGAATCTAAAATGTGACACAAATGAACTTATCTATGAAACAGAAACAGACTCACACTTACAGAGAACAGATTTGTGGTTGTCAAGAGGGAGGAGGGTGAAGGAAGGAAGGACTGGAATTTGGGGGTTAGCAAATGCAAACTATTATATATAGAATAGATAAGCAAGAAAGCCCTACTCTATAGCACAGGGAACTATATTCAATATCCTGTGATAAACCATCATGGAAAAGAATATTAAAAAGAATATATTATGTAAAACTGAGTCACTTTGCTGGACAGGAGAAATTAAATGCAACTTTGTAAATCAACTATCCATCAATAAAATTTTAAAGAGTTAATTTATTTAGATACAAGTAACTTATCAGGTGTATGATGTGCAAATGTTTTCTCCCATTCTGTGGGTCATCTTCTCACTTTCTTGATTAGTTCAATATGCAGATATTAAACAACACATTCCTGAATAACCCATTTCAAGATAAATTAGAAAATGTTTTAAACTAAACGGAAGACTGTGGAGAGCACATAGGGAAGTGATTAATGGCTAGCTTGCTCTCGCCCCTTTTGATATCCCCTCTTCTCCTCCTGGTCACCTCTATATCCCTCTTCCCTCTTCTCTTCTCCAAGTAACTCTGTGTGCATCTCCGGGTGTCCCTCACTGTGGAGAAACTTTTCATCATTAACCTAGATGTTTTACCATTGGTGCAGTATAGATGAAGAAGTCTCGAGGCTACTGTAAGAATAAGACTGAAAACCAGAGGCAGGATGCTTAAGTTCAAATCCTGAGAACACCGGAGAACTCCTGAATCCAGGGAACATTAATTGGTAGGAGCTCATCAAATTCCTCCACACCTACACTGAAACCAAGCACCACCCAAGGGCCAACAAGTTCCAGAGCAAAACACACCATGCAAATTCTCCAACAACAAAGGAACATAAGCCTGAGCTTCAATATACAGGCTGCCCAAAGTCATACCAAACCCACTAACATCTCAAAACTCATTACTGGACACTTCATTGCACTCCAGAGAGAAGAAATCCAGCTCCACCCACCAGAACACCGACACAAGCTTCCCTAACCAAGAAACCTTGAGAATCCACCCATCCAACCCCACCCAAAGCAAGTTACCTCCACAATAAACAGGAACCACAAACTGCCAGAATACAGAAAGGCTACCCCAAACACAGCAATATAAACAAGGTGAAAAGGCAGAGAAATACTCAGCAGGTAAAGGAACAGGATAAATGCTCACCAAACCAAACAAAAGAGGAAGAGATATGGAATCTACCTGATAAAGAATTCACAATAATGATAGTGAAAATGATCCAAAATCTTGAAAAAAATTGGAGTTACAGATAAATAGCCTGGAGACAAAGATTGAGAAGATGCAAGAAATGTTTAACAAGGACCTAGAAGAAATAAAAAAGAGTCAATATATAATGAATAATGCAATAAATGAGATAAAAAACAATCTGGAGGGAACCAACAGTAGAATAACGGAGGCAGAAGATAGGATAAGTGAGGTAGAAGACAGAATGATAAAAGTAAATGAAACAGAGAGGAAAAAAGAAAAAAAGAATTTAAAGAAATGAGGACAACCTCAGAGACCTCTGGGACAATGTTCAATGTCCCAACATTCGAATCATAGGAGTCCCAGAAGAAGAAGACAAAAAGAAAGACCATGAGAAAATACTTGAGGAGATAATAGTTGAAAGCTTCCCTAAAATGGGGAAGGAAATAATCACCCAAGTGCAAGAAACCCAGAGAGTCCCAAACAGGATAAACCCAAGGCAAAACACCCCAAGACACATAATAATCAAATTAACAAAGATCAAACACAAAGAACAAATATTAAAAGTGGCAAGGGAAAAACAACAAATAACCAACAAGGGGATTCCCAAAAGGATAACAGCTGATCTTTCAATAAAAACTCTTCAGGCCAGAAGGGAATGGCAGGACATACTTAAAGTGATGAAAGAAAATAACCTACAGCCCAGATTACTGTACCCAGCAAGGATCTCATTCAAATATGAAGGAGAAATCAAAAGCTTTACAGACAAGCAAAAGCTGAGAGAATTCAGCACCACCAAGCCAGCTCTCCAACATATGCTAAAGGATCTTCTCTAGACAGGAAACACAGAAAGGGTGTATAAACTTGAACCCAAAACAATAAAGTAAATGGCAATGGGATCATATTTATCAATAATTACATTAAATGTAAATGGGTTGAATGCCCCAACCAAAAGATGAAGACTGGCTGAATGGACACAAAAACAAGACCCCTATATATGTTGTCTACAAGAGACCCACCTCGAAACAAGGAACACATACAGACTGAAAGTGAAGGGCTGGAAAAAGATATTCTATGCAAATAGAGACCAAAAGAAAGCAGGAGTAGCAATACTCATATCAGATAAAATAGACTTTAAAATAAAGGCTGTGAAAAGAGACCAAGAAGGACACTACATAATGATCAAAGGATCAATCCAAGAAAAAGATATAACAATTATAAATATATATGCACCCAACATAGGAGCACCACAATATGTAAAGCAAATGCTAACAAGTATGAAAGGGGAAATTAACAGTAATACAGTGATAGTGGGAGACTCTAATACCCCACTCACACCTATGGATAGATCAACTAAACAGAAAATTAACAAGGAAACACAAACTTTAAATGATACAATAGACCAGTTAGACCTAATTGATATCTATAAGACATTTCACCCCAAAACAATGAATTTCACCTTTTTCTCAAGCGCACACAGAACCTTCTCCAGGATAGATCACATCCTGGGCCATAAGTCTAGCCGTGGTAAATTCAAAAAAATAATGAAATCATTTCAAGCATCTTTTCTGAGCACAGTGCAGTAAGATTAGATGTTAATCACAAGACAAAAGCTGTTAAAAATTCCAAAACAGGGAGGCTGAACAACACTCTGCTGAATATCCAATGAATCACAGAATAAATTTTAAAAAAAATCAAAATATGCATAGAAACGAATGAAAATGAAAACACAACAACCCAAAACCTATGGGACACTGTAAAAGCAGTGCTAAGGGGAAGGTTCATAGCAATATAGGCTCACCTCAAGAAACAAGAAAAAAATCAAATAAATAACATAACTCTACACCTAAAGCAACTAGAAAAGGAAGAAATGAAGAACCCCAGGGTTAGTAGAAGGAAAGAAATCTTAAAAATTAGGGCAGAAATAAATGCAAAAGAAACAAAAGAGACCATAGCAAAAATCAACAAAGCCAAAAGCTGGTTCTTTGTGAAGATAAATAAAATTGACAAATCATTAGTCAGACTCATCAAGAAACAAAGGGAGAAGAATCAAATCAACAAAATTAGAAATGAAAATGGAGAGATCACAACAGACTGCACAGAAATACAAAGGATCATAAGAGACTATTATCAGCAACTATATGACAATAAAATGGACAACTTGGAAGAAATGGACAAATTCTTAGAAAAGTATAACTTTCCAAATCTGAACCAGGAAGAAAATGAAAATCTTAACAGACTCATCACAAGCACGGAAATTGAAACTGTAATCAGAAATATTCCAATAAACAAAAGCCCAGGACCAGACGACTTCACAAGTGAATTCTACCAAAAATTTAGCGAAGAGTTAACACTTATCCTACTCAGACTCTTCCAGAAAATTGCAGAGGAAGGTAAACTTCCAAACTCATTCTATGAGGCCACCATCACCCTAATACCAAAACCTGACAAAGATGCCACAAAAAAGAGAAAACTGCAGGCCAATATCACTGATGAACACAGATGCTAAAATCCTTAACAGAATCCTAGCAAACAGAATCCAACAACATATTAAAAAGATCATACATCATGACCAAGTGGGCTTTATCCCAGGAATGCAAGGATTCTTCAATATCCACAAATCAATCAATGTAATACACCGCATTAACAAATTGAAAGATAAAAATTATATGATTATCTCAATAGATGCAGAGAAAGCCTTTGACAAAATTCAACATCCACTTATGATAAAAACCCTCCAGAAAGCAGGAATAGAAGGAACATACCTCAACATAATAAAGGCTGTATATGACAAACCCACAGCAAACATTATCCTCCATGGCAAAAAATTGAAAGCATTTCCCCTAAAGTCAAGAACAAGGCAAGGGTTCCCACTCTCACTACTACTATTCAACATAGTTTTGGAAATTTTGGCCACAGCAATCAGAGCAGAAAAAGAAATAAGAGGAATCCAGATTGGAAAGAAGAAGTAAAACTCTCACTGTTTGCAGATGACATGATCCTTTACATAAAAAGCCCTAAAGACTCCACCAGAAAATTACTAGAGCCAATCAATGAATATAGTAACTGCTGCTGCTGCTAAGTCGCCTCAGTCGTGTCCGACTCTGTGCGAGCCCATAGATGGCAGCCCACGAGGCTCCACCATCCCTGGGATTCTCCAGGCAAGAACACTGGAGTGGGTTTCCTTTGCCTTCTCCAGTGCACGAAAGGGAAAAGTGAAAGTGAAGTCGCTCAGTCGTCCAACTCTTAGCGACCCCTTGGACTGTAGCCCACCAGGCTCCTCCGTCCATGGGATTTTCCAGGCAAGAGTACTGGAGTGGAGTGCCATTGCCTTCTCCGAATATAGTAAAGTTGCAGCATATAAAATTAACACACAGAAATCCCTTGCATTCCTATACACTAACAATGAGAAAACAGAAAGAGAAATTAAGGAAACAATTCCATTCACAATTGTAATGAAAAGAATAAAATACTTAGGAATAAATCTACCTAAAGAAACAAAAGACCTATATATATATATATATAACTATAAAACACTGATGAAAGAAATCAAAGAGGACATAAATAGATGGAGAAATATACCGTGTTCATGGATCAGAAGAAAGAATATAGTGAAAATGAGTAAACTACCCAAGGCAATCTATAGATTCAATGCAATCCCTATCAAGCTATCAAAGGTATTTTTCACAGAACTAGAACAAATCATTTCACAATTGATATGGAAATACAAAAAACCTCGAATAGCCAAAGCAATCTTAGGAAAGAAGAATGGAACTGGAGGAATCAACCTGCCTGGCTTCAGGCTCTACTACAAAGCCACAGTCATCAAGACATATGGTACTGGCACAAAGACAGAAATATAGATCAATGGAACAAAATAGAAAGCCAAGAAATAAATCCACACACCTATGGACAACTTATCTTCAACAAAGGAGGCAAGAATATACAATGGAGAAAAGACAATCTCTTTAACAAGTGGTGCTGGGAAAATTGGTCAACCACTTGCAAAAGAAGGAAACTAGAACACTTTCTAACACCATACACAAAAAAAACTCAAAATGGATTAAAGATCTAAACGTAAGACCAGAAACTATAAAACTCTTAGAGGAAAACATAGGCAAAACACTCTCCAACATAAATCACAGCAGGATCCTCTATGACCCACCTCCCAGAATATTGGAAATAAAAGCAAAAATAAACAAATGGGACCTAATTAAAACTAAAAGCTTCTGTACAACAAAGGAAACTATAAGCCAGGTGAAAATACAGCCTTCAGAATGGGAGAAAATAATAGCAAACGAAGCAACGGACAAAGAATTAATCTCAAAAATATACAAGCAATTCCTGCAGCTCAATTCCAGGAAAATAAACGACCCAATCAAAAAATGGGCCAAAGAACTAAACATACATTTCTCCAAAGAAGACATACAGATGGCTGCTGCTGCTGCTGCTGCCAAGTAGCTTCAGTCATGTCCTACTCTGTGTGACCCCACAGACGGCAGCCCACCAGGCTCCCATGTCCCTGGGATTCTCCAGGCAAGAATACTGGAGTGGGTTGCCATTTCCTTCTCCAATGCATGAAAGTGAAAAGTTAAAGTGAAGTTGCTCAGTTGTGTCCGACTCGTAGCGACCTCATGGACTGCAGCCCACCAGGCTCCTCCATCCATGGGATTTTCCAGGCAAGAGTACTGGAGTGGGTACCATTGCCTTCTCCAACAGATGGCTAACAAATACATGAAAAGATGCTCAACATCACTCATTATCAGAGAAATGCAAATCAAAACCACAATGAGGTACCATTTTACAAGCCAGTCAGAATGGCTGCTATCCAAAAGTCTACAAGCAATAAATGCTGGAGAGGGTGTGGAGAAAAGGGAACCCTCTTACACTGTTGGTGGGAATGCAAACTAGTACAGCCACTATGGAGAACAGTGTGGAGATTCCTTAAAAAACTGGAAATAGAACTGCCATATGACCCAGCAATCCCACTGCTGGGCATACACACTGAGGAAACAAGAATTGAAAGAGACACGTGTACCCCAATGTTCATTGCAACACTGTTTATAATAGCCAGGACATGGAAGCAACCTAGATATCCATCAGCAGACGAATGGATAAGGAAGCTGTGGTACATATACACGATGCAATATTACTCAGCCATTAAAAAGAATACATTTGAATCAGTTCTAATGAGGTGGATGAAACTAGAGCCCATTATACAGAGTGAAGTAAGCCAGAAAGAAAAACACCGATACAGTAAACTAACACATACATATGGAATTTAGAAAGATGGTAACGATAACCCTATATGCGAGAGAGCAAAAGAGACACAGATGGATAGAACAGTCTTTTGGACTCTATGGGAGAGGGCGAGGGTAGGATGATATGGGAGAATAGCATTGAAACATGTTAATTATCATATGTGAAACGAATCGCCAGTCTGGGTTCGATGCATGAGACAGGGTGCTCGGGGCTTGTGCACTGGGATGACCCAGAGGGATGGGATGGGCAGGGAGGTGGGAGGGGGGTTCAGGATGGGGAACACATGTACACCCATGGCGAATTCATGTCAAAGTATGACAAAACCACTACAATATTATAAAGTAAAAAAATGATAATAAATAAATAAAACTGGAAAAAATTAAAAAATAAACTAAATGGAAATGGTGACACAACATTACAAAATCTGTGGGGTGCAGCTAAAACAGTGCTTAGAGAGAAGTGTTTAGTATTCAGTATTCAATTTAAGAAAGAGCAATGGTGTAGGGTCTAAGCTCCACTTTAAGCAATGGTTTAAGCAGCTGTCTATGAGGCATTATGAGAGTGGTCTCCAAAGCACTTAGGCCAAGTTTAAGCTTCCAGCAACAGGGTGTGTTCCCATCATCAACAACATTCCTAATATTGTTAGACTTTAGCATTTTGCCTAATAGGTGGGTTTGAAATGTGTCTTCTCGCTTTAGTTTGTATTTCCCTGACTACCAGGGATTGGACTAACTTTTCATATCTTGAATGGTCTTTTTGGTCTCATCCTCTATGTAGTTCGTGTTTTCTTTTCCACTTTAGTTGGGTTGTTTGTCTTTTGTTTTTTGATCTGAGAAACTTTTAAGATGTTATAAATGCAAATATTTGCCAGTTATATCTGTTGGAAATATCCTCTCCCAGTATGTAGTTATCTTTGAACTTCATGTTGTCTTTGTTGTATAAATGTTTTAATGAAAAAAATTCTAATTTGCTAATATTTTATGGCTGGCTTGTGTTTTCCTCTTAAGGGGTCCTACCTTTCTTTTCTTTTAGTGTTTTAATGTTTTATTTTTACATATTGTTTTATAATTCACCTGGAACTTATTTTTGTATAGGTATTTCCTTTTTTTCACATGGCTATCCAATTCTCGAAGCACCATTCATTAAACAGTCTATCCTCTCCCTGTCTGTCTACTGTACTACCTTTGTCATATACCAAGTTTCCCTACCTTTCAGCTTTCTGTTCTGTTTCACTGGTCTGCTTCACTTTGCTCCTATGCTCATACCACATAGTTTTATTACTGTAGGTTCATAATAAGCATTGCTTCCTGATAGCAAGTTGTCTGGTTATTCTTTTCCTCTTCTTCATGTTTTTACTATCCTTGCCCCTTTGTCCATGTAAATTTTATTCTCAGCTTGTCAAGCTTGATGGAAAAAAAATCTGTTGAGATTTGTATTGAAATTGAAATGAATTTATGGGTTAATTTTCGAAGAACAGTGGTCTCTGTAATTCCAAGTCTTCTCTCTTGTGAAAATAATGTGTTTTAGAGGGATCTCTTGAACCCTCTGAAAGTGGCCCCACCTCCAGGGATCTAACACAACAAAAGCCAGCTAATGATGCTTATGCTGAAGTACCTTGAACTGTGTGTAGAATTTAGTCTAAGTGCTATGTTACACAATGGTCAATTGTGCATAGAAGATCAACCCAGTGGTGTTTGTCAGCTGTGTTCTTTCATGTTTTTATTGCCACATCTGTTTGTTTTGTTTCTTCCAGGTCCTAGGCACTCAAGGACTTAGCACAAAAACCCAGGCTGGAGAAGAACAAGGAGCGTCTAAAGAGTTCCACTTCTTGGTCTACACCCCCTTCCTCTGCCTCCAGTGGGAAAATCATAGGATGTCATGTAGTTAGTATAGATTGAAAGGGAGCACTTTGTAGTGTTTTTATACATAGAATGACAACTATCCTCTGACTTTCTGGTTTGTTTTGTTTTTTCTATTTTCATATGTTCTAGGGCTGTTGTTTAGATACATACATGGTTCAGACAGAAAAAAATCTGCCTGCAATGTGGGAGACCTGGGTTACTGGGTTTGATCCCTGAGTCTGGAAGATCCCCTAGAGGAGGGCATGACAACCCACTCCACTATTCTTGCTTGGAGAATCCCATGGACAGAAGAGCCTGGTGGGCTACAGTCCAGGGGGTCACAAAGAGTCAGACACTTTCACTGAGTGACTAACACTTTCACTTTCAGGGCTGTTGTTTAGATACATATCACCAAAGACCATGACTACATAATGCCCATAGAAAGATATTCCTAAGTATTTAGATACAGGATGAAATTGTCCAGTATTTATTTGCGTGTGTTGGTGCCGGCTTTTAGCCAGGGTTTCTTGCCTTTCTGTCTGGTATGGAATAGAAGCTTTCCAGATATGCACTGCTTCTTTCCATATCTGAGCACTTAGGCCTATTTATTTTCTTTAACTTGTAGACTTTTGAGGGAGCAGTTTTAGGTTTACAGAGAAATGGAGCAGAAAATACAGAGAGTTCCCATACACTCCCTCAGTTTCCCCTATTATCAACATCTTGCATTGGTGAGATACATTTGGTACAGTTAATGAACCAATGTTGATACGGTATCATTAACTCAAGTCCATAGTCTACACTCGGGTCACCCTTTGTATTGTACAATTTTATGGGTTTTGGGCAAATGCATAATGTCATACACGCACCATGACAGTACCATGTGAAATAGTTTCTCTGCCCTAAATATCCCCTGTGCTCCACCCCTATCACTCCCCATTTCCTCTCAAACTCCTGGCAACTATGGATTTTTTTTTCTTGTCTTCATAGTTTTACCTTTTCCAGAATGTCATATATGTTGAACCATACAATATGTACTCTTTTCAGACTGTGACTCCTTTCACCTAGCAATATGCATTTAAGTTCCCTTCATGTCTTCCCATGGCATCATAGCTCATTACTTTTTATTGCTGAATAGTATTCCATTGTCTGGATGGATCACATAGGCCTATTCTTAATCTGTTGCTCTTTAATGTACCATTGACTATAACAGACAACCCCGAATTCTAAATTACAAAGTCCTCTATGCCTAGCTGTAGTCAAGGGCCTGTTTGAGCAGACAGTGTATTTTTTTAATTTAAAAATTTTATTTATTTATTTGGCTCTGGCAGGTCTTGGCTGGGACATGTGGGATTTTTCTATCTTAATTGCACATATGGGATCCAGTTCCCTGACCAGGGATCGAACCCAGGTCCCCTGCATGGGGAGCACAGTCTCAGTTGCTATACCACCAGGGAAGTCCCAAGTCCATTTAAATTCATTTCCTGGCCAATGCAAACAACTGATCACTGGGGTCTGAAAAGAAATTAGCCAAATTAATGGTCACTGACTTGACCAGACAATTCTATAAAGATGGTTAGACTGGTGGACTTGAGGGTCTAGTTTGAGATGTAGGCAGGGTGGTCCAGTCTGAGGAGCCTGGACCCAGGAGTCAAGAGCTCTGGGCTGTACTCACAAGTCTACCATCAAAGTGTTCCACTCCATCTGCGGACTCCAGGCTTTGAAAGCCTTGTCTCCTTTACTGAGGACAAATTCCAGAAGAGCTGCAAGTCCTATCTTACTGCTCAGACCTCTGACCCATGACATGGGATGTCATTTGCATGTCAGAGTACATATACCTGGGCAGCAGGGACCAAGGCCTCACACCCTTTGTCCTGGCAGAGATTTAGTTTCTGACCCTCAGTGGACACGAGTTTGAGCATACTCCAGAAGACAGTGAAGGACAGGGAAGCCTGGCATTCTGCAGTCCATGGGGTTGCAAAGAGCCCGACATGATCGAGCAACTGAACAACAACTTCTGACCAGGAATGAGGCTCCTGCTGCCTGGCCCTGAAGGCTTGGCAGAACTTTTGCAGGAAGAGGCTCATGGTATATACTCAGCCTGGGGCCTGTTGGCGATAAGCCAAGGGTGACACTCTGAAAGTCGCATTTTCCTTGGCCTGGTAAATGCCTTTTTCTTCCTGTGTTGTTAGACCAAACAGATGCAAAGCCACCGATAATTCATGCTGCTAGATGGAGCTGGTTCACTGTGGATCCAGAATCTCCTTGTCTTCTGCGTGTTTGTGGAGATCACCATGAGCTATCAGCCTTCTGAAGCTGCAACTCCTCTTTGCCCTCAGGAGCTGAAGCTTTACATTTAGATATTAGCTGCTTTTCACAATGAAGTCTCTCCACTTTTCATTCCCTGCCTCTTTGGGGGAGGGAGAAGCTCTTTCTACAGGGTTAAAACAGAAATTTAGCATTCATTCCTTCTTCTGCAAGTTAATTTGGTCCACCAGCCTTTCCCAAGAGACTCTTAACTCTGTGCTGGGCCTTTGGCTCGAGCTTGGCAGTGGGCACTGTGGAAAGAATGGAAGTGCTTCTGACCTTGGGGAGCACACAGGGCCGGACACTTTCCGGTCATGGCCAGGAGGCCTACTGTAGCCCCAGCTGCCTCATTCCCTCAGCCACTACTCACCACTCTGCTTCTGGGCTTCAGACTACTTACATCTTAGCCAGGTGCTGGCAAAGCCCACTCTCTTGTCTCCGCAGCCAAGGCGTAGTTTTCAGAGTCCTCCTCTCCCCAGCATTCTACCTTCTTCTTAACTTTCCGAGATCTCAAACACCCCTTCCTTTCCCCAAATCATCATGCTCCAGTCATCCCATACTTGCTCAGGAACCAGAGCCCGGTTGTCAAAGCCCTCACCCCAAGCCATCTGGTGAAAAGAGCATTTCCCTGAGCCACCTGGAGTCTGCAGGAAAGTGGGCTACCAGGTTCCTTGCTTCAGCTGCACCCACCCTCTTCCCTGATGAAGGAGGTCCTCTTTGACTGCAGACAATCTAGGGAGGGAAGGCCCATGAGGCAGTCCCCACAGACCCGTCCTGAGAGAAATGGGGAGCTGGCCTCCCAGACCGATATCCTCCTGGCCCACACGGGGCAACATTGCCATCAACAACTCTTGACTGGCTGTTCACTGGGCACCAGGCTGTGCTGGGCTCCTGCCCTCAGGGAGCTCATGGTACTGCAGGGAAGACAGAACTATGTAAATTGGTGCATTCATTTGCTAGGATTGCTGTAATAAAGCACTATAGAACAGGTGGCTTGAACAACAGAAATTGATTGTCTCCTCCTTCTGGAGGCTGGAAGTCCAAGATCAAGGTGTTTGAAGAGCTGCTTCCTTCTAGGGGTTGTCAGGAAAGGATCTGTTCCAGGCTTCTCTTCTTCATTTGTAAATGGCCTTCTCCCCAGTCGTCACAGCATCTTTCCTCTGCATGTCTGTGTCTCAATCTCTTCTTTTTTATTAGGATATCAGTCATATTGGAATAGGGCCTACTCTAATGATTTCATTTTTTTTAATTTTACTGGATTATAGTTGCTTTACAATGTTGTGTTAGTTTCTACTGTACAGCACAGTGAATCAGCTATACATATACCTATAACGACTTCATTTTGACTTAATTGCCCTTTTAAAGACCCTATCTCCAAATCCAGTCACATTCTAAGGTATTGGACTTCAACTTATGAATTCTGGGGGACAAGTGTGTGCATGCTCAGTTGTGTCTGACTCTTTGCAAACCCATGGACCATAGCCCACCAGGCTCCCCTGTCCATGGAGTTTCCCAGGCAAGAATACTGGATTGGGTTGCCATGTCCTTCTCCAGGAGATCTTTCTGACCCCAGGATCCATCTTTCATTTCCTGCAAAGTGAGTAAATCAGGTTCTTTACCAACTGAGCCACCTGGGAAGCCCTTTGGGAGACACAGTTCAGCCCATAACCATGGCTAGTGGAAGTTTAGGATAGTAAGGGCCATGAGTGGATGCAGGTTCTACACAGAATCATATTGGGACATGGAGCAGTGGTGCTCATTCTGGCCCAAGCTCTCTTGCCCACACTGCATGTTGGCAGTCAGGACTATAGCTACCAGGCCTCCTTTGAATAGAGCAGACTGCTAGTAAGAGGCAGTCGTGGATTTAAATACGGAGCCATGTGCCTCCATGTGGTTCCTTGTCAACTCAACCTCGGAGTCTTCCAGTTGAGAAACCCAGGTCCCTTGTTTCCTCTAGTCTGGTGCAGGTCCTGTTTGGAAGAAGAAGAGATCATCATAAACCTCTTCCTATTGCTCCCCTTTCCTGTCCACCCCCATGGAGAGTCAAAGGAATATAAGCTTAAGGCAGAGAGAGATCTGAATTCAAAATTGCAGCTAGGCTACTTATGGCCTTGTGAGTATGGACACTCGCATCATATCCTTCCAACAGCCTCAGCTCTTTCTTCCATAAAACGGGGTGATGACCCTCACCAGGCATGATTATGGCACTAAAAGGAGACTATCCAGGGGAAATCTGTGGAGCCAGATGAGCCAGAAATGTGAGTGAGAGTTGGTGAACTTTGAAGAGAGGATATCTGAGAAGGAAGGTCCAGTCGTGGGGAAGGCCTTGTTGGGAGGTGGCCTTTCTCCCATCTCTTCTATTGCAAACAGGGCCTAGATCTCTTCATAGCTCCTCTTTGCTGGAGATATTGTCATCCATGCCATCACTTTCTTCCCTCGAAGCCCCGGGAGCCCCCCCCCCCACTCAAGACAAGCAACAAGAGAGAAAGAAGGTAGCTGATCCACTTCTGAGCTCTGTGGCCCAAGTGTTGTAGTCAGCCTGGAGTGTGAGGAGAAGTGCCATGAACCCAAGTCTGGCAGCCTGAGTGCTGGCCCCAATTTTGCTTTGGTTTTGCCTGAGTTCCCCTCATCCCTTCTCTGGCCTCAGATTGAGGACATTGACACATCCCATCTCTGCACTCACTTCTCGCCCAAAACCTCCCTGCATCCAGACCTGTATTCAAGCTCTGGGATCAGTGAGCTGACAGGTTTTCCAGTCAGGATAGGAAGCATCCTGCCAGCCTGATCTACATTCATATTACCCCAATACACCCCATCTGGTTTCCTGCCGGCTTAGTTGAGGGTTTCATGAGAGTCTTGCATGCCCCTGCCTCATGCCTACTGTTTCATAAGTCCTAAGCAGATATCTGTCCACCATCCTTAGAGACAAACTCTAGGTAGGAGAAGTGTTGCACTTCTAAGCAGCCACGCAGCAACTGGGCACCAACCTATTTCTTCACAAAGAGTGTCCACCTCTTGGCCCATCTGTTTTGAGTAGCCAGAAGCAGGGGTCCCCAAGCTCCAGGATCTAATGCCTGATGATCTGAGGTGAAGCTGGTGTAATAATAGAAATAAAGTGCGCAATCCATGTAACGTGCTTGAATCATCCCCAAACCATCCCTGCCCCGCCCCCCTCCCCCACTCTCGGTCCGTGGAAAAAATGTCTTCCATGAAACCGGCCCCTGCTGCCAAAAAGGTTGGGGACCCTTGGTCTGAAGCCCAACAAAGATGGTCTGTGTCCCAGCTGTGGATTTGGGACTAAGCCTGCCTTAACAATCTGCCTCATGCCTACATTTCCCCTCCAGCAATCCTTCAGTCCTGAATGACCCCAGCTCCTTCCCACAGATACTTGGCCCAATGAGAGCAAATATTTCAACAGTTAACTCTCTCCATCCAGTCCTTCTCTCCTCATGCTAAATCCCAGTTTAGGGAGGAAAAAATACTTATCACATTCTTGGGTGGCCATTCTACACCAGATTTGCATGGGTGACAGGCAGGAAAACTGGAAAGGAAATGCCTGGAATGTTTAGTGACTGTGCTCATCGTGTTTGATTTGGCTGCATCTTTCCCGAGGCAAATACAATGTCCCACTTTATTTGCATGTGAGTCTTCTGCCACAGAGGGAGGGGTGAAAGAGCTGGCGCAGGTCCCCAGGTGATCCTGGAGCAGGGCAAGGCCTTAGCTGGGACTTAGAGCAGTTGTGCTGGGTCCTGGGTGGCTGGTGTGTGGTCTCTAGGGGCTGCTGAGGGGACAAGGTCACAGGCAAATCTCGATGGAGCACAGCTTGGGAAAGACAACTCTGTTTTGCAGAAATTACTTCACTGGTACTATTATGGAGAAGGCCGTGGAGTGAGGAGAGCACTGGGCTTGGAGTAGAATTACTCCATTCAAGTTGCAATTCTACCACTTGACTTGGGCGAATTTCTTAATTCCTTGGAGCCTCAGTTTTCCCCTTGGTATAAGTGGGCTTAAAAATCCCTGCTCTGCCAACCCTTCACATGGGATTGTTGTGATGGGCCCAGGGGGAAAAGCATATGCAAGCTATGGTCCATTGTTATAGGAACATGATGTATTACTCTTACTATTATTCTTACTGTTATTAGATAAGGAAGCCAAAGAGAGTGGAAAAAGCAAAATCAGGCAGCAGTTCTGTTTTGAGGTGATTTGGACTCAAAGCAACTTATCCAAAAGAAGTCCTTTGGAAGATGTTAAATTGTTCTGAAGTACTTGTGAGCCCTGGGCTTTAAGCCAGAGAGCATCCTGAAGACAGTCTATAGCCTGGGGCAGCCTGCTGCCCTCCCGATTCTCTCACTTTGCCCCATCTGTACCCCTTTAGTGTGAGGCAGCCCGCTTTCTGGTGAACACTGATCATACTTTCAAGACGTTTCACATTGCATGGGGCCTTCATGAGTAAGAACTTCCCCGTTGCTGTAGGCCCAGCATTTTGACCAGAAAGCCTGTCTGCAGCTCTGGTCTACTTGAGCCAAGTGTTGGCCAGAGAACAGGCCAGTGTTGTGATCGAATAGCATGAGACCTGGAGGGAGAGCTGCGGGTTCTTAGAAAACAGCCCTCAAGGCCTCAGCCTTCATAAGCACAAAGGAATGCCATCATGGGGGCCTTCGTCTAGACTCCTCTATGGGCAGTTTCTCCAGCCCCACCAGCTCCGGGATCAAGTAAAAAGAAAGCCACAGACTCAAGACAGTTTCTCAAAGAAACTTCCAATCAGAAGGATCAAGGTATTTAGATGGAAATTGACATATGTCCAATGGGCCTGATTTAAATACACAGGAAACTCATTGTTGACCGTTCCCAGCCATTTCTCAATGACTTATGCAACTTCACATTGGAACACCTATTAGCCATGTTTCAGGGTTTGGCTTCCTAGAAGTTTCCTTCCACCCTCCTGGTCCTCGTAAAACACGGGATCCATGATGCTGCCCAAGTTAAAGTCGTTTTGATAGAGAAGTTAGAATAGCTGCCACTCACAGTCTTCCCATTCTCAGATTTCATGCCTTTAGCCTACTGCTCTGCTTTGCATCATGTCCCAGGAGCAGGACCTTACCGGGCTGGTGGTATTTGTCCTATCGCCACAGAAAGAACCTATGCAGCATAGGTGGGCTTTTCTTGGGTCTCATTCAGGGGAACTTGTATTCTGAAGTGCCAAAAGATAGCTTCACAATGAAGCCTTGCTGCCTCTACTACCCTGAGAGAGAGTAGTTAAGAGAGGCCCCAGTGGCTGGACACAGTGGCTCTTACTAAGTTTGTGTTGACGCGAAGTCAGTTTGTGATGACGTCAGTTAGTGCTCTGGTGAAAGCTGACCACTGGGATCTCACTGGTGTGTAAGGAAAAGTGCATCTCTTCCAGGAAGAGCTGCTTTTGACCAATATGATTGGGTGGTGATGGGAGGCAATGAGGAGGGTTTTGTGACAGGGTCTCCGTTGTATGTAGCATAGGGATGAACTCAGCAGAGCTCCCATTTAAAGCTTAATGCTTTGTCTTCTGTGGGTCTGAGGGACCAATTGCTGGTCCATGGACAGAAACCTGGATGGGCTCAGTGGTGGGCTGGGCCGTGTCCTTATCAGGGTTGGCTGCTTGAGACAAAGTGGCAGTTGGGGCTGTAGAGACAGGTCCCTTCAAAAGCCACTGAGAGGGCCTAGGTTTTGTCAGAGTGGTGAGGAAATGTGGGTGTGGCTTCGCAGGTGTTGGCATCTGAGACGGGGCTCATCTTGTGGGTCAGTGTGGAAGTGGGAGCCTGGTGACGCTGGAAGTCTGGGCCAGGAGGTGTTTTGCCAGATGCTGAAACCTCTGCAGCAAAAGTTGGCCAGCAGCTGGTGGGGAGAGGGGCTACCTGTTGCCTCTGTGGAGGGTCCAGACAGAAGCTGGGCAGGGATCCCAGCACCCTGGGGCTCAGCAGAGAACCTGAGGTAGAAGGTCATCTCCGTGGACCTGGCCAATGTGGTTGGGGCGGGGACAGGCCGGGGCGGTGGGGGAGGCCCAGACACCAGCTGCGAGTGCCATGTGCCAACAGAGACTGAATGGTTGGCTGACCCTGTTCCCTCCTCACTCTTTGTTTATTTTCACTTGGACACCCCTTTAAATGTTACTTGGCTACATTTTTCTTCATTCATTCAACCAATATTTACTTACTGGGCACCTGTTCCCAGGAGGCCCTTTCCTGGGTTCTGAGCAGACTAGTGACACTGAGCTGTGGCTCTCTCCTCACTGACCTCCCTCTGTTTACTGTGGTTGACAGATAAGTGGACAGAGAGAGCACAGTGTGGCCAGGATGATGAAAGCCTACAGAGGGCAACCCTGGAGTCCTGCAGGGGGCACCCACCTGGGGGAGGCAGCTCCCTGGAGGCCCGAGATGGCTCACTAGCAGGCTGCTGCCACCATGCAGTAACAAAATTGTTCCCTACCTCTTCTCTCCACCTCCTTCAGTAGGCACAGACTTCTCAAACACAGAGTGTATGAAATTGTAGACTCCTCACCAGGCCTGGTTTGACTTCATTCTCACAGCTGAGACCAGAGCCTTGGGGGAAAGAAAGCAGAAATAGGCAACTTCTCTGGTTGGAATTTTCTCCAAGTTAGCAGCAAAGTCTCATGGGAAAATGAAACTCTCAGGAAGGCTTAGGCAGCTTTTCCCTCTGGGAATGGGGGTGGGCAGGCAGTTTCCTGCAGAGAAGGCTATGTGAAGGCCCTAGATCTTCTTGGGACCAACGATTTCCCTTCTAATAATCCAGGGGCTGGAATTTTATTTTGCAACAGGATCAAGAATGGCAAGCATAGCTTGCTGGACACTGAGAACCTGCGGCACTTGGAAATTCAGGACAGGACAGTAACACCCTGTGGCCCGGGCCCTGGTGGAGGAACAGCATCACGGGAGGATGCTTCCAGCACAGGAAATTCACCAAAGGCAATAATAGAAGTCACTAGTGGGAATGGCTGTTTTGCTTTTAAAAATGGTTTGACAGGTATCAGGAGGAAAATTATACTGCACCAGAACTCAGGGCTCAGAAAAGAAGAGGCAGCTCTCAGTGGGCTCTCTGGCTCTTTCCATCCTAAAATGCCCTATTTTTCTATATAGAATAAGAAAATGCACTTGTGCCCCCCTGCCTCCCTCCCTCTCATTTTGTTCCAGTTTTATAAGCCATTGTGAGGAGCAGCCTTGCTCCAGCCTCAGGAATCACACGTCCACCTCTACAGCCACCTGCTCTTAGCATCTTCTGCTAGCGACCCACCCAAGCCAGTTTACTTGGCTGGCAGGACTCTGAGTGGCACCAGATTAAGAAAGTCCCTCTGAAGCCAGCATTCTCTCTTCTGTTATCACTATGCCTGTTTTACACGTGAACAGAGGAATGTCTAGGGCCATAAAGACTAGGATGTCTTAAAGGCTGGTGGCACCAGACTGCACTGACTTCTAAATATGTGCACACATGGTTGTTGATTTCTAGGTTCAACTCTGCCCTTTGCCACAGACTAGCTGTGTGGCCTCGGGAAGTTGGTCATACTCTCTGGTCCACCTTTATATCATTAGCAAAGGGATGCTAACGCATCTAGCTTGTTCAGGATAGAATGAAGTAAAGGAGGTGGCAGTCCTGGAAAGTGGCAGCAGGCTTGCCTTCATCAAAACCCCCATTACTAGCTGGAAGTGGGTGCAACGTGTTCATAACATCTGTGGGACTCGTCTTGAGGGTCTGCCTTTGGAGCTGACCAGCCATTCCTAGAACAGCTCTTTATCACTGGGGAGTGGTTTTAATTATCAGTAACCCAAAAGGTTTTCTGAGATAATATGGAGAAGATGGATGGTTAAACAAGGAAAGGCTGGACTGGGCTAGAAAGGGTGGTATAATTCACAAACTGTCTCCAAGGGCCACATCTACAGCCTCACAGGATTTGAGCAACAGCAGCTGTGAGAAAACACGTAGAGCCTCTCAAGGGACAACTTTGAAGGGAGACATTTCCTTGATGTTATAAATTCTGGCTTCTTCGCTTTAAAAAAAAAAAGTCTTGTTATCATGATTTCTGGTATAAAATAGTATCCATGTAAATGTCTAGTTAATTGCATCCTGTGAGCCTCCACTTTTCAATTGACCATGGCTACTAGGGAGTTGACAGTCAGTAGAATTGCTTCCAGTTCTGATGTGTTCCAGTTATGACTCTGCTTCTGGGGACGTGGCATGATGACAGGAATTTGCCTCAATAGCAATCACCACAGGATGCTGGGAATAATAGCAAACATTTATAGAGCCTTACTTTTCCCACGAGGTAGACACTGTCATCATCCCTATTTTGCAGATGAGTAAACAAAGAAACAGAGAGAAAGAAGTGATTTTGTCTAGGATCAACACAGCACCTAAGGAAGTGGTAGATTCCACGGATGTAAAACTCAGAGAGACTGGCTTTCCAGAGTTTTACATGCTTTACCACTAATTGGAAGGGGTCTTGTTGAGCTGAGGCTTCCAGAATACTCAATCCAACAGAACTGATGTGAGCAACTCATTGCCTAGGCCAGGATCTCTCTTTGTCTGAGGGGGGCGTGGCCACCTCTCTGTCTGTCTGTTTTTGGCCTCCCTCAAAACACAACAGCTCTGATAGAGCGTAGAGTGCATTTGAGTTGTTGTCAATTCCTCCAAAATACATCCACCCATAAGCTGTGAGTGTGATCGCATTTGGGGAAAAGTTGCCTTTGCAGATGGAATTTAATATTTCAAGGTATCTCAGCATGCAAATCCATCCCTGGACAATATGGGATGGGGCTATCCACGCCCATATGAAACAGGGTTCTTTACGACCATACTATTGAGACAGAATTCTAGAAGATAAGGGACAGGGGCTGGGGGGGGGGAGAGGGGGTAGGGGGGAGGAAGACGTGGGGGTGTGGGTGCGGGGTGAAAGGTGGTAGGGGCCGGTGACGGGGGGTGGTGCAGAGGTGTGGGGAGGGGCGCTCGGGAGGGGGGTGGTGGTGAGGCACGGGGGCGGAGCTGGACTTGTCGTTTTTCCTGTGCGGATATCCTTTTTGGTCTTTTTCACTTTTCCCCCCAGCCCAAGGACTGGAGACCCAAATGAGCCAAGTCGCTCCGCGCCCCCCCGCGCCTCCCGCCATATCCACCCTCGTCCGGCACCAAGTCCGGGCACATGCACCCACGTCCACGGATACAACCCGGCCATCACCCCCAAAATACCCCAGATCCTGAGAGCCACATGGTACCCCTAAACACGACACCCTCTGGCCTCAGCGAAGGATGTGTGGTCCCAACTGAAACATTTTTTTTAAAAGTTTTTATTTTATTTTAATTATATAAATTTTAATGGCTGTTCTGGGTGCCTTTTGTTGCTGTGCAGGGCTTTTCTCCTAAGTTGCAAGCAAGGTAGGGGCTACTCTCTAGGTTGCAGGGTGAAGTGCCATTCTTTTTATTGCAGAGCATGGGCTCTTAGGCCCCCAGTCTTCAGTAGACTCTGTGGCTCCTGGGCTCTAGAACACAGGTTCAATAGTTTGTTTGCACACAGCACTTAGCTCCTCTGGAAGTGCATGTGGGATCCTCCCAGACTTGAATTTGTGGCCTCCTGCATTTGCAGGCAGATTGTCAACCACTAGTACCACCAGTGAAGCCCTGCCTTAACCTTGCTTGACACCTTTTTTTATAGGACTTTTTTTGTTGCCTCCACAATGTGAGTGAAATACATTTCTTGTCACTTTAAGGCACCTACTGTTGTTGTTGTTCAATTGTCATAGGGGGTTCTAATCTGACTCTTCGCAACCCCCCATGGAACTGCAGCAAACCAGGACCTCCATGTCCCTCACCATTGCCCAGAGTTTGCCCAAGTTCATGTCCATTGAATCAGTGACCAAGTTTTGTCACCTTCATTTGTACAGGGCAACCCTATGAAGTGAATACAGGGAGTGAGCCCCCATGAAATGGAGTCTTGATGCACCATTGCTCCTGAAATCAAATTTTGAGGGTCAAGGTCAGTATGAGCCTGGGTAGAAATACCACCAACCCTTCAGATGTATCCAAGAGAGATGAAATTTGTTCCTTCCTGGTCCACAGCCCTTTCTGCTGAGAGGCTTCCATCCCAGTAGACTCAGAGGCCATTATGTAGTTGCAGGAACCATCTGCCATGCTGAGCTGCTCAAGAAGGGCCTTGGTTCCCAGCGTGAATCCAGGATACCCCAAGAGTGGCAGTCTATAATGGCCCTCAAGAGGGTTTCCTGCATTTGGCTTAATTTACCTCTCATCAGCTTGTTTGAGCTGTATTTCATCCCATTCTGGGCTATTTTGTTTTGTACTTGGTAAAGGGAGTGGGAAGGGAGGGAAGCCAGAAGAGGAGTATGTTTGTTTCTTTCCTGGACATTTTGACATTCATTCCTTCTTGGCATTGGGCATCGCTCTTGCCTGGGGATATTTTGGGAACAAGGGTCTTCCATTAATATTCTCAAGATTTGAGGGCGACAGAGTAAGGAGTGTGGTCACCTACTAAGTTCAGCCACGCTTCCTGGCTTCCCTGGTTCCCACTGAAAGACTGAGATGTGGGTGCTTGAAAACAACAAAAGGATGGTTGAGGGCCCAGGGGTGGAAGCCCAGACATCTGGGACTCAGCTCAAACTCCACACCCTGGACGCACCCTTGGGTCTCAGGAAATCCGAAGCTCTTAGGTCACACTTGGGAAGACCGTCCCAGGGGTCAGTAAGGACTCACCCCTGTGCTGTCTGCCAAGCTGGCACTGGGGAAGCAGGCTCTTTCCGGCCTGGGTTGCCAGGCAAGCTTAGACCCCCTTCCTGGTCATCATAGAATCCAGGCCTGGGGCCGACCTCCTGAGTTATTTTTCTAGCTGCAAGTCCTCTGTCTCTCCCCAGATCCTCTAGCCTAGCACCGTGCTGTCCCTAGGGCACTGTGACCACATTGCACTTAATTATGTAAGTCCCTGCCTTGTCTCCTCTGCTCAACTGCAAGGCTCAAGGTCAGGTCTTAAGCCTGCCATGTGTCTGTTTTCTGCCTGCTCCTTCGAGGGCCCATGCAGGGCCTGTTGTGGAATAGGAGCTCAGCACATGTTTACTGAATGAATGGATGAAATGGATATGGTAACAGTAAAAACTCTTTTGTACTAAACTACATATTAAGAGTGAATTAAAATGAATTCATTTTTATATTAAATTGTATTAGAATTGCATTAACATTTCAGATTTTAACAGAGAAGAAATCACAGGCAAATTCATGCACCTTCATTCCTCAGTGATGGCTAACCTCTGAAGATTTAAAGGAGAAACAGTTACTCTTGTTACATCTGTCTTTCTTTCCTTCCTTCTCCTTTGCTTCTTGACAGAGCTGTGGTACTATGCATACTTCGAAATGCATTTTCTATTATTTCAAATCCCATACAGAAAATTCATAAAATTAACTGCTAACCTTCTTCTTTCTGCCTTGCTCTGGCATCATGTGGTTAATGCATTCTTTTACCATATTTGAAAAGCCAAGTTCACTCAATGGCACGAGCCCACATGGGGCTCCCTAGCTGGCTTCATGGGCTCATGTGCTTAGCCAGCTCTCCTGCGTACAGGGTGAGCGGGGCTTGGGGTGGACCTGGGCTTGGGCCTGGCAGTCCTGGGTGTGGCAGGCCAGATATGGGAGGCCTTAAGTATGGCCTCAAAGCAGGAGGAGGTGGTGACTGTCGGGGGTGGCTTGCCTAATGAAAAGGCCTCTCTATGGTAGGCCAAGCAGGAGGGAGGCTCCCATCCAGAAAGGTGGGGCAGGGCCAGTGGGGACCACGTACAAGGACTCATTCCTGGGTTTCTGCATGGTCATGACCTTCAGTAAAGCAGGTTCAAGCCAAGCCTGATATTCAAGAGGCAGTCGAGGGGAGCAATGCAGCAGGAGCAATTAGGACCATAGGCTCTGGGCTCCCCCGTTTCTTAGCTAAGATATCTTGGGCAAGTTACTCCATGTCTCTGAGCCCAGTTTCCTCTTCCGTAGATTGGAGGCAATAGCACACTGACACACAGGAGCCTAATATCTGTGTGTCCTTGACACAGACCATAGCCCATGAGATGGTAAAGAATCTGCCTGTAATGCAGGAGACCTAGGTGCCATCCCTGGGCCGGGAAGATCCCCTGGAGAAGGGAATGGCAACCCATTCCAGTATTCTTGCCTGGAGAATTCCATGGGCACAGGAGCCTGGGGCTTACAGTCCATGGGGTTGCAAAGAGTCAGACACAACTGAGCAACTAACACTTCCACTTTTTGTTTCGCTGGCCCATGAGAGACACCCAACATGTGAGTCCTAGGGGACGGGCAGTGGTAGAAGGTGGGCATGTCATCATGGTGTGGTGACAACAGCTACTTGTGGAGTACTTTCTATGTGGTGGGCAGGATGACTGCCTTTTTCTCACCTGGAAATGCACTGTGAGAGGTGACCGGCCTTGCCGAGGGTCCAGTGAAGTGACAGAGGCCCCTTCTCTTCCAGCCTGCTGTTCAGCTGGTCTTGATTCTCACTGGGGTTCAAGGGCAGGTTTTCCTAAAAAGAGGGAGCTCGGTAGGCTGTCAGTGAACTATGAGAACCATCAGCCAGCAAGATGTCATGGCTGGGACTGTAAATTGTGTTTGCTTGAAGAACGGGAAAAAGGAAAGGAAAAAAAATTTATCCCTTGCAGACCTTCGATGTCAGATTGACTTAAACCAGCCACGCAGCTGGCTTATCACAGTCTTCAGCTGAGGAAGGGAGTTTGGAAGTAGCATTTTCTAGGTGAGAAGAAATCAGGAGATAGTCTAGAGAGGAGAAGGGAGGCAAGTAGCCCTCCAGGCAAGGGGCCTTGGGGTTTTGTGACTCCCAAATCTCAATGAGGTCATACACCCATCTTCTAGGAGTATGCTGGGCTTTGTCTGGTATTTCAGGTAGGGTTCTTTGAAGGAGATAAATCAAGCAGGTGGAAAGTAGGGGACGGAAAGGCCTCGCAGGAGGGAGGCCATGCTGTCAGCCCGGTGAGAGAGACTGAGTCTTGCACACGGACGGATGGGAAGGGATGGCTCCTTTCAGGCCCCACCTCTCTCTGGAGGCATGATGCTGTGGCCTCTTCAAGGAGCCAAGGCACCATCTGAGCAGGCTAGTCTCCTCCTCCCGACTCTGGTATTTTCTCCCACCTTCCTGGCTCAGTTTCCTCATCTGCCCAGATGTCCAAACGAAGTGTCTGTGTTTCTCAGTGAGATGTGGGAACACAAGGAAGGCCCTGGCCTCAAGATGACCCTTTTGGCCCAAATATGTTGAAATGAGAGGAAAGCTGGGCCTGGGCTAGTATCTGGTTTGTCCCATGGGCACACCAACCTTCAAGTTCCTTGGTCCTCCATCCTTGCTGCAGAGAAGCCCCTCTGGCCTTGATACTTGCCTGCCCTCCCAGAATGCAGTGCTGCAAAAGTGAATGCGTATGTCACAGTGCCACAGCCTATAAGGCATATCTGTTAACTTTTGCTTTTTTTTAATCATTTTTTAAAAATATGCACTATTTTAAAATCTTTATTGAATTTGTTGCAACATTGCTTCTGTCTGATGTTTTGATTTTTTTGGCTGTGAGGCATGTGGGATCTCAACTCCCTAACCAGGAATCAAACCTGCACTGCTTGAAGGTGAAATCTCAACCACTGGACCACCAGGGAAGTCCCTGCTGACCTTTGGATTTAATTCCCATGAGCACTGAGGAATTGTTTTGAGTGAGACCCATGGATACCCTTCAGGCTTCGTGGGTTCTGTGTTTTCCCTCCTTCCCTCAGCAGACTGCTCCTGGTTCAGCCAGTCCCTGCTGTGTAGAAAGTTTCCCTTTGGGTTGAAACTTCTCTCTGTGAAGAATCTGTCCACCTGTCCTGGCCTGTCCGCAGTGTGCGCTTGCCCATAGCATCTCTGGCCGTAGGCGAAGTTGGCAGCCGTGGACCCTTCATCTTCTTTTCTCTGGGCTTATCGTTCATTGCTCTTACGTCATGATTCCAAGAGCTTTCACCAGCCTGTTCTCCATCTGTTCGCTTCTAGTTTCTCTCCACACAGCTATTTCTGTAACCTATCTGGAATAAATTGGATTGTTCAAGGAGAGGTAAAGATTTAAGTGGATTTCCCCTTGTATCCGCATCCGAGTTCTCCTAGAGCACTTGCTAAATAAACTTTGATTTCCCCAAGGTTCTCTTTCACTTGGTTCTGTGCTCTTTCTAAAGTAGATTTCATACATGGCTTTCCTTTCCCTTTTTTCCCTCAGATCCTGCTTCACTCTCTTATTGTGAGTGTAACTAAGTACCACATTTATTGGCTTAGAACAATATACTTTTATTATCCTATAGTTTCCGAAGCCAGAAGTCCAAAATGAGTCTCACTTGGTTAAAATCAAGGCAGTATTGCTTCAGAAGGTTCTAAGGGAGAGGTGGCCTCCTAGGCCTTTCCCATTTCTGGAGACTTCCCCATCCCTTATCTCATGGCCCCTTCCTCCATCTTCAAGACCAGTAACAGAGAATCTTCAAATTTCAATCTCTCCCACCCCTCTCTCCCTGACTGTACTTCCATTATGGCCTCTTACTAAGAGCCTTGGTGATTACATTAAACCCACCAAGATAGTCCCCCAAAATCTCCCCATCCCAAGATCTTTAATTTAATCACATCTGCAAAGTACAGTTTTCCATTGAAGGAAACATATTTGCAGGTTCTAGGGATCAGGATGATATGATTGGATGGCATCACTGACTCAATGGACATGAGTTTGAGCAAACTGTGGGAGACAGTGAAGGATAGGGAAGCTTGGCATGCTGAGTTCATGAGGTGGCAAAGAGTCAGACAGGAGTGAGCAACTGAACAACAACAATAACAAGGGATCAGGGCGTGGACAACTTTGGGGGTGTCATTTTCTGCTACCACAGACTCCTGACTGCAAAGTCAAGGTATTGGCAGTTAGCAGGATGAGCTCTGTTGAGTATGGATAGATTCATCTGGGGCTTCCATGCCCTAGTTCCCCCCCAGGCCCCAGCCTCCCCTCACATAGGGATACTGTACAGCTCCACAGCTCAGAACAGTCCCACATGTGGTAATTAAAAGCATCTAGCTCCCAAGAACTCTTCCTTCAGATCCTTTATGGGCCTGACATGGATAAGAATTCAGTGAGTGCTGACTGATCTGCTGTTCTACCCAGCACATTCATAGGACCTTTACATAGTATCTGTCAGCGCATGGCAGCTGTCTCTTCAGAAACAGTCAGTGGTGCCCCGAGTGTACAGATCCCATCTCAGACTCCTCAGCCCAGCGTATGTGACTCCAGCTTAGAGGTGTCTCACCAGACTTATCCATGAGCCCTGCCCTCTGGCGCCATTAGACTGATAGGAATAATAGCAACCAGCACAGACAGGATGCTTGCCAAGTTCCAGGCCCCATTCTGAGAGCTCTTCCTGTATCAACTCATTCAGTCCTTACAGCAACCCTATAAGCAAGCACTATGACTGTCTCCATTTTATGAAGTAAGAAACAGGCGTAGAGCAGGGTGGTAACTAAACCTGGTCCAGGGTGAGTTACCTGTAAGTGAGCCCAGATTCCAACTTGGGCACTGAGTTTCAGAGCCCATGGTTTTCGCCACTGGGTTACACTGCCTTTCAAAACACCCTATGCTGTTCTGTCCTAAGTCCTCTGGGCCATAGTCCTTGCTCTGACCTTCGGGAGCTGGTTTCTCTTTCAAGGTGCAGTCAGCTATGATGGAACTGTCTCGTGCCCTCGCCACCTCCTGCCCACCCCGATTCTTCTCGCCTCTTGTCTCCACAGTCAGTGCAACTTTGGGTGGTTCTGGACTGCAGTGTGGGCTGCTCCCATGCCGAGATCTCTGGGGCTCAGCTCAGGGGTCCCGTGGATGCTGGGGTTCTTACATCTCAGATCCCATGACCTGTTGGATTGGCTCTGTGCGGGTCCCACATGAGAGGGGGTGGCTGATTCTTGACTAAGCTCCATACCCTCCCTGCCCAAGAGGAAACCCTTGAGATCAGAGGTTCTTAACCTTTGGTGTGTCATGGAACCTCTTTGAGGCTCCAATGGAGCCATGGGAGCTTCTCCCCAGAAAATGCTCATGAATACCCATGTGGGTCATATATGGGATCCTGGAGTCCATCTAGGCCCCTGGTTAAGAAGCCCTCACCATGGGCGGAAAGCCGGCATCACAGAACCCCTTGTGGGTACCAGTCATATTGCCAGGAACTTTCAAATCCGTTGTCTCACTGGACCCTCCCAGTCCCCTGGGAATAGGCCTTTCACCGCCTACCCTAAGTCACACCGCTAGGAAGACAGTGTGGGCACTGTCACCCTACTACCCGCACCCCTCAGTCTCTAGAATGTTTGGTTCCCCAGCCTTTGCTTAGAAGCTGACAAGCCATTCACACAGGCCCTGCGGATGAGGAACTGGCCACAACAGGACAGTAGTGACCCTGGCTATCTCCTTGGAACTCGGAGAAGGAATCTGGGAAGACACTCTGGTTGCTGGCCAGGACCCTGGGGACCCAGTGCCCGAGCTTTGGCCCCAGAGTAGCACGGCTGGCGGAGGAGCTGGTGGCAAGTCTTTCAGAGCAGAGGGGCCTGAATGCTTGGAAGAAGCAGATAGTGGCCAGAATGGGATGCCTCGCCAAGTAGCAGTGCCCAGCACACAACTGCCAGCAGGTGGCGCTGAGTATCATCTACCAGGGCCTCACGTGCTCTGGAGTTACTGGACTCAGATTGGCTGGACTGGAAGAGGCCAGAGGACTGCACAGGGTGCAGGATAACCCAAGGTCAAGAGGTGTGAGGTGTGGGGCCGGCTCTGTCCCTAGCTTGGTGACTTGGGGTTGTCCCTTCCTGGCACTGGCTGCAGGCCTCTATCTATCTGATACCTGGGCCATCTCCTAGGGCCCCTCCCTAGCTGTGGCTAGGAAACTCTAGGATCTCTGTCCTTGCCTCTGTCGGGGATATGGCACCATCCTAACTTTCTTGAGCCTCCAAGGCAGTCATCTGTGATCGAGCAAGGTCCATCATTATCAACTGAAAATACATCTACTGAGGCAGTCTGCATACTGCACTGGGCAGGGTGCTGAGGCTCTGGCAAGGAGGCCAATCCTGCCCCGGTCTTGGAGGCTCCCAGTTGGGCAGGGACAACTAGCCTGTAAAACAAGCATGGAGCAGCTGCCTGTGCACCTTGCTCATCTCTATAGAGCTCCCTCTCATGTGACTATCACTCCTATTGGAGACTCTTGTGCTGTGAGGCTGGAGCAAGAAGCAGTATTGAAACAACGTACACTGCAAAGCTCTCATGGGGCTGGAAGGAGAATTTATTTACATGCCCAGGGGCTGGCCAAACCCAATGCTCCACAAATGATAGCTCTTATAGCCCCACTTTACCAGCAAGACAACAGAGGCCCAGTGTGGTTTACAGTTACTTGTCAAAGATCACAAAGGCACTTACTGGCAGAAACTCAGATTCTCATCCAGGCTGGACTGGCTTCCAACCCATGCATTTTTCCTCATGCCACTTGGCTCTGCATTACTTTGGGCTGGTTCTGAAACCAAAAGTCTCTCATTCAAATCAAAGATTTGCCAGTGTTTGTCACAAATATATGTGGGTTGTGAGCAGTTCCTCAAGAGAAGCTTGTTTTAGCCAGCCCTTACCTCTGAGAACCCTTGGTCCATGCCCAGCTTGAAGCTGGTGCCAAGCTTCTGGGTATGGTGGACTTTCCCTGCATGTGTATGTGTATACATGCACACGCTCACACACACACATCACCCTGCTCCCTGCCTTCTCTCCTTGGCAGAGAGTAAAAAAAATGCTTCTTAGCTGCAGTGTTCTGCCCACAGCCAAGGTAGCCGGCTTGACATGGATGTACCAATACCCATCTGACTCCTTTCTCTCTGTTCTTGGTGATACCCCAGGTCCATGGTCTCCCTCATTCTCTAGGAAAGGAACATCACTGAGGATCTTAACCCCAGCCACTGCACGTGTCAGGCAGCCCCAGGTGAGCATTGGGAGAAGCCTCTGCAGGTCATGGAGGGGAGGGCTAAGGGCCCAGCCCCAACTCCCAGCTCTGTTCCCAACACCTGGCCTGACATTGGGCAAGACTTTTCTCTATCCTGGGCCTTGTATTGTGTTAACCAAGTGGCTTGGACATGTTCTCTGGCATTCCCAGGATGGTACCTTGGGGGAACAAGAGGCCAAGGATATGCTTCTGCAAAGAAGACTCTTCTTTAGAAGATTGAAAAACACTGAACTGAATGACCTCCAAGGGTGTCTCTATCCTTGACATCCTGTGATTGTGTGTGTGTGTGTGTGTGTGTGTAAGAGGGAAAGCTTGTGACTTGTTCTGGCACATGTTTGTACTGAGAGATTACCCGTGTGCTGTGGTTGTGCCAGTGTGTTAATGTTGTGTCTCCTCCCTTGAACCTCATGACCAGGACTGCCAACCCCCAACCCCGCCCCGCCACGGTCACCAGCGTATAACCCGGATCTTATCTTCATAACATTTATTATGAAATTATCATTCATAACGATTATTATGAAATCACTGTGTATTCATTGACTTCTTTTTCTCTCTTCCCCGTCTAGAATGTCTGTTCTCAGAGAGCAGGGCCTGTGGCTGTCTTGGCTGCCAATTTGTCCCAAGTGCCCAGCAAGCTGGCTCCTTTGTAGTTGGTGTTAACTGAATGCTTGTATGTGTCAGGTGTGCCTCTCTGACTTTGAGAGGGATAGAGGGATGCTGAGTGAAAGGGCAGTCAAGGGACTGCTTTCAACACAGTAAATGTGACCTTGGCATCAGTCTGAAACCTGAGCCAATCCCTAGTCCTGTTGCTGCCTGGTCCCTCAGGGGAAGGTTCCATTAACTGAGAGAACACAGGCAGGGAAGAAACCAGGAAGGCAGAGGGGGGAGGTAAAGGGGTGAAACTTTGCCCACTCACACCCTGCCATTACTGAGTTGGGGGTCCCATACTGGACTTTTCTTCTGTGCTCTGCGTTAGCCAGTCTCCAAAGCTATGATGAGTTCGAGGGTCCTGTGGCTTCAGCTTGTAAGGAATGGGGTGGGGTTTATAATAAAGAAAATAGTCCTTCAATGTGCTGTTACTTTGGTTCCCCCACCTCACACTCAGCATGTCTGGACACCAGCTCTTGGACCATTGTCCCCAGCAGGTGGCTTTAGAAGTGCCTTCATGGTGCTGCCCAGCTGGCTGTCTGAGGCCCGCACTGCTGAGCCGAAATCCTGTTAACAGACAAAACATGGACTTGAGACTTGCTGCCCTTTTCCATTCAGACTAACATGGCCTCCACAAATAACTAATCAGACTGCTAGATGTGTACACAGGCCCAGGGAAGGTCCCAGACAAGCATCTTTTCCCTACTTCCTGCTGGTGGCCCTGGAAAGGGCAGGAGGACACTGTGCTTCCAGTGTTTTCTCTAAAAATGGTGTCACCGAGTGAGTGGGTAGCATTAGGGCCCTTTTGGTCACAAGCTGTGAGGCAAACAAGCAATCTTGTTTTCTTTCCCCAGTGTGCATTCCTATAGGCTACCCCAAGTAGGAGAAGGCATGCCAGCTCCAAGCTCCAGAGAGAGACCAGGACGGGAATGCAAGTTCAGTTCTGTGAGTTTGGGCCACTCCTCTCACCTCTCCAAGCCTCCATTTCCTCATTTTACAAATAAGAAGAATAAGGCTTGCCTCTTAGGGCTGTGTTTGATGATTGACTCATACATATGAGATTTATGTAACCCAGTGCAGTCCTGGACACGGCCAGAGTTGACATGCTGGGCCAGTCTGATTATGGCAGCAGATCTCACACTCAGAGTTGGCACTAGTACAACCATGCCAGCTGTTGTTACGGTCAGGAGTAATGACTGTCACAAACACAAGGAAGTGTCTTCAAGGCTCCCAACCCTGGTCAGAGAACAGAATTCCACAATTTGGGGAGTTCATCGGCCAACTGGTGGGGTGATAGAGGCTCCTTCATAATATAGTCATGAGCTTTGTGTATATCAAGTCACTCACATATGTGTATATCAAGCCCTTGTAGAATAACCCATCAATAAAACCATCTGAGGACTTCTAGCTTACCGATTCCCCATTACTTAAAATTTTCACCCTGTGTACATGACAGTGCATCATTACCTGGGGGTGGGAGGAGCTGGTAACAGTTTTTTGGTAATGATATAACTTCATTGTTAAGAAAGCAAAGTGAGTGATTTTAGTTTTGATCATCACAATGGCATCTCTACGTAGGTGGCTTTCCCTTTTAGAAGCCACTGGAAGCTAAATCAGAGGATTTGCTCCAAGGGCAGTGGTGCTACAGAGGGTGTTAAATCTTGAGCTTGAATTCCAGTTCTGCCATTGGCTGATTTTTTTCATCATATTTTACTGTTGCCTGGCTATAACCTGAGTGTTGATCCCAGTGAAAGCATGAGGGTCATATCTCTTAGTGCTAGAGCTGAAAGTAGCCAATTCTTGGGCACCCACCTAGGACAGCAGTTGGAAAATATTATTTTGTTTGAAATATAGTTGATGTTACATTAGTTTCAGGTGTATGATATAATGATTTGGCATTTGCATGCATTATGAAATGATCATCACCATGATAGGCTAGTAATCATCTGCCCCCATATGAAGTTATTACGATATTATTGACCATGTTCCCTGTTCTATACTTTACATCCCTGTAAATTGAAAGTGTTAGTCACTCAGTTGTGTCTGACTCTCTGTGACCTCATGGACTGAAGCCCACCAGGCTCCTCTGTGGAATTCTCTAGGCAAAAATACCGTAGTGGGTTGTCATTTCCATCTCCAGGGGCATCTCACAGACCCAGGGATTGAACCTCGGTCTCCCACATTGAAGGCAGATTCTTTACTGTCTGAGCCACCAAGGAAACCTTTGAGATTTATTTATTTTGTAACCGGGAGTTTGTATCTCTTAGTCCCCTTCACCTATTTCACTCATCCGCCCCCACACCCTCCCCTCTGGGAACTACTGTTTGTCTTCTGTATCTATGAGTCTTGTTTCATTTTGTTTTGTTTTTCTGTTTGTTTTTAATTTTAGATTCCACGTTTAAGTGAGATCATGTTGTATTTGTGTTTCTCTGTCTGACTTAAGTCAGTTAGCAATAATGCCCTCTAGGTTCATCCATATTGTCACAAATGGCAAAATTTCCATCCTTATGGCTGAGTAATACTCCATTCATTGTCGATACGTACCACATTTTCTTTATACATTCATCTCTTGATGGCCACTTAGGTTGCTTTCATGTCTTGGCTATTGAAAATAGTACTGCAATGAACATGGGGGTACATATACCTTTTCAAATTGTTTTGCTCTAGATGTATGCCCAGAAGTGAGATTGTTGGATCATATTGCAACTCTATTTTTAGTATTTTAAGGAACATCCATAATGTTTTCCACAGTGGCTGTACCAATTTACATTCCCACCAACAGTGTGGGAGGGTTTCCTTTTCTCCACACCCTCTCCAGCTTTTACTATTTGTAGACTTTTTGATGATGGCCATTTTCACTTTCACTTTCATTCTAAGGCGGTACCTCATTGTAGTCTTGATTTGCATTTCTCTAATAATTAGTGATGTTGACCATTTTCCCATGTGTCTCTTGGGTTTTCTTGGCTGTGCAAAAGCTTTTAAAGTTTAATTAGGTCTCATTCATTTAGTTTTGTTTTTATTTCCATTACTCTAGGAGGTGGGTCATAGAGGATCCTGCTGTGATTTATGTCATAGTGTTCTGCCTCTGTATTACTCTAAGAGTTTTTATAGTGTCCAGCCTCACATTCAGGTCTTTAATCCATTTTGAGGTTATCTTTGCGTATGGTGTTAGGAAGTGTTCTAATTTCATTCTTTTACATGTAGCTGTCCAGTTTTCCCAGCATCATTTATTGAAGAGATTGTCTTTTCTCCATTGTATATTCTTGCCTCCTTTGTCGAAGATAAGGTGCCCATAAGTGTGTAGGTTTATTTCTGGGCCTTCTATTTTGCTCCATTGATTTCTGTTTTTGTGCCAAGAGGTGTTAGAGAATTGGAGAATTCATTATTG
Organism: Okapia johnstoni; assembly: GCA_024291935.2. NCBI lineage: Eukaryota > Metazoa > Chordata > Mammalia > Artiodactyla > Giraffidae > Okapia > Okapia johnstoni. Next base: position 112,637,274 of record CM044305.1, read on the forward strand.
TCTAGGAATGCCACAATATTTGGTGTCAGATAAAACACGCACTAGACTCCTTGAAGTCTGTGCCACACATGCATGATTTGAGGTCAGCAGAGAGTTGGGTATAGTTTAGACATAGGATTGGAGTCTCTTTCTTTCTGGCTCTTATTTAGGGGGACTTGCTCCTTACTATTCAGGTGCTGTGGTTGCTCTGAATGCTATACTCCAGTTCTTCAATCTCGAAAGGCTGCAAGCTTTCCAGTGGAGTTTTAGCTGCCCTGCCTGGTGCTGTGTGGGTCATGTCTTCAAAGCTCAATGTCATACAACATAGGGAGAGTGGCCCAGTGGCATCTTCTCCTTCCCGGTGTTTGCCCCCCTCTAGTGTCCGCCCGCTCTCAATCTCCCCTTATAGTCTTCAGCTAATGCATTTTTGTTCGTTTCTTTGTACATTCATTTTGTTTTGTTCACTTGTTTGCATATTCTCCAGGTTTTTAGTTTTAACTGCAATAGTATTGGTTCAATAAGAATTTGCCTGTCCATTGGTGAAAGTAGACTCTGTAGCTCTTTTTATAACTTTTAACATCATTTTTGGTGAATTGTGAGGCCTTTAAATCCACCCAACACCTTGTATTTCTCTTCTGGCAGCATTATTTGCCTGGAAGAGGTGCAATTTCAGAGGAACCTCAAGGAAGGATAGAAACTTCCCTGGTGGCTCAGATGGTAAAGAATCCTCCTGCAGTGCAGGAGACCTGGGTTCGATCCCTGGGTCAGAAAGATCCCCTGGAGAAGGGCATGGCCACCCCACCCCGGTATTCTTGCCTGGAGAATTCCATGGACAGAGGAGCCTGGCGGGCTGCAATCCATGGGGTTGCAAAGAGTTGGACACGACTGAGCAACTAACACACTATCAAAGAAGTAATCAGGTTGAGATGATATCTTTGCAGGTTTCCTAGAGACCCTGGGCCATTGCTCTTCCTGTGCTTTAACTTCCCCAGCACATGGCGGCAGCATCTACCTGGTCACCCAGGCAAGACTTCTCAGCGTCACCCTTGACTCTTCCCTCTCTCCCACCTTCAGTCACTAAGTCCTGCTGACTTACTTTCTAATTGTTTCTAGAATGTATCTCCTCTTTGAAAGCACTCCCACCACTGCCCTACTTTCAGTCTTCAGCACCTCTCACCAGGATTACTCTAATCGTCCTCTCCCTGGCTCCCTCTGCATCCTCCTCTACGTATCAGTCAGAATGATTTACCTAAAGTGCTCATTCAACCACTCCAACTCCATGCTTAAAGCTCTTTAGCAGCTACCCCATCTGAAGTACAGGCGTTGGGGGGCAGGGCGGAAAGAGGTTTTGAGATAGCCCTCTTGATGGTGCTACAAGCTGAACTAGTGTGACCCTTCCACAGCCCCTGGGGTGAGCTCAGGCAAGCCCTTTTCTTCTCTGGGCCTGTCTCTTCACTGAAAAACCAAGGGGCTTGGACTAGCAGGTGTCATCTGGCTACGAATATCCTGCAGGGCTTTTTCCACATGGGTCTGGAGTCCAATATGCTTGGGCAATGCTGTTCTGCTGTCTCTGGAAGAGTCACCGTGCCCTTGGCCTGTCACAGGCCCTGGGAAGTTGGGCAGTCAACAAAGCTTGGTGACTTTCCTCCACTCAGCTTTACTCGAACTTTTGTCACCACACCCCCTTCCGGAGCTGAGCATTGATTAGAATGTCGTAGCACCCCTATGTGTGGTGCCTGCTTTGGGAGATACTGGAGTGGATGATTACCCAGGGCCAAGGACTTCCCTGTAGCTCAGACGGTAAAGAATCTGCCTGCAATGCAGGAGACCCGGGTTCAATCCCGAGGTGAGGAAGATTCTCTGGAGCAGGAAATGGCAACCCACTTTAGTATTCTTACCTGGAGAATCCCATGGAGAGAGGTCACTGGCAGGCTACAGTCCTTGGGATTGCAAAGAGTCGGACACGGCTGAGCGACTAACACTACTACTGTGCCACTTGGTTCAGTAGGGATTCTGCTGAAGTGTTTGAGGGGAGATGGTGACATCTGCCCAGACTTGCATCTGCTACAGGAGGTGCTCAGTTGATGGGCATTCAAGACCGGGTGTAATGAGAAATGGGTAGATTGGATGCAAAGAGAAGCTACTCTGGAGGCAGACGATAGCTTCCCAGCCATAAGAGGAAAGCAGGTATTTCCCAGGAAGAAGTGAGTACAAGCCTTGGTGGGGACTTCTGAGGTCCACGTGCCTGCACAGCCAGCCGTGTTGGTTCAAGGCCATTCTCAACTGACAGTTCCTCTGGGGAAGTTTACTCTGGGATCGGGGGCTGGTGGGAAGAGCAGTCACCCCACTCATGTTCCCGTCATTGCATAGAAGACACTGCTGGCGCTGGTAAATGTCGACTCTAAGTAGCTCTGCTATGAAATCAGCTTTTATGACTCTGGCCTGTGTCCTGGACAAGCCGAAAGGCTGCGTGGCATTGGGCACAGGGCCTGGCCGGCTGTATTCCTCAGCTGGGCCTTGCATTAGCTCTGATGGCTGGCAAGGCTCTCCGCCCAGGGCTGTGTTTTTCTAATCAAGTGGCCCGTTAGGCACTCAGGAGAGACTTGTCAGCCGGGCCACATTACTTTCCCTTCCCGATAGAAATCACACAAGCAGAGACTGTGGAAGCTTCTATGACTGGCTTTTCAGGCGGCCCCCCCATCACTGCAAGCCTGTCCTTTCCCACCACTGCAGGGCTCCTCACTCGCAGGCCTTCCTGTCCTGGGGCTGGTGGAAGAGGCCAGCCTTTCTGACCTGCTGGTGTCTCCCAGCATCTCTCAGTGTCAGGAACAGAGGAGGGCAAAAAGCATTTCCTGATCCCCAAGCAGGAAGACTGAGGTTTTGTCTACTCTATGAGAGTCCCTCTTTGGAAATATTTCACTTTCTACCTGGTTTTAGTAACGCAATGCCACTACTCATAGCTAGGATCTATTGACCACTGACTTGACTCCAAGGCAGGCACTGTTCTGTAGGCTTTCCCTGCCCTGACTTACCAACTCCTCATAACAACTCATGGAGAAGGCAATGGCACCCCACTCCAGTACTCTTGCCTGGAAACTCCCATGGATAGAGGAGCCTCGTAGGCTGCAGTCCATGGGGTCGCAAAGAGTCAGACATGACTGAGTGACTTCACTTTCACTTTTCACTTTCATGCATTGGAGAAGGCAATGGCAACCCACTCCAGTGTTCTTACCTGGAGAATCCCAGGGATGGGGGAGCCCGGTGGGCTGCCGTCTATGGGGTCGCACAGAGTCAGACACGACTGAAGCGACTTAGCAGCAGCAGCAGCATAACAACTCGACAGGGCTCAGTACTGATATTACTCCTATCTTGTAGACAGAGTAACCAAGGCCCCGAAAGGTACATGAATTAACCTGTTCAAGGTCATGCAACAACTGGAAGTCCAAGAGGGCTCCCAACCAAAGTCCACCTGGTTTGCAATGCACCCACTCATGACCACCGCACCATATCACATCTTTAGTAGGCTCCACCTGAGGTGGCGGGCTCTTTGAGGGAAAGGACCACTTCTGGTTCATGGCCGGACCTGGAACGGGAGGTGCTAAGGGGAAAAGTGGTCAGTGCAAGGCTGCCTGTGTCAGAGACTGTGGTCCCCTCATCAGAGTGTGGGGAATGTTCTCAGCCATGTAGGCTCAGAGAAACAAGCGCATCTGCTCCATGCTTCCCAAGGCTGCCATCCCCTAAAGATAATGATTGTGGACTCTCAGCTGTTGGAGCTCAGAGTGTATTCCACATTGGTTCAGTCTGTTTCCCAAAACAAGTTTGCATTGTTTTGAAACCATGGTGCAGGGCACCCAGAAAGCAAATAGAAGTTGATCCCCATACAACAGGCAGTTACTAAGGCACCAACAGTGCATGGGACAGCTTTGGGGAGGCCAAAGGGGAAGGCTGGCCATTGTGGAAGGAAAGTACATTGCAGAGCAGGGCCCAGCCCAGGGGAAGGCACCTCAGGCCACTGAAGCAGGAGCCCTGGGGCTGCTCCTACCATTTCACCCAATAATTCTCCCTCCTGAGAGTTTATTCCTCAGGAAGCATTTCAACAGACTTGAGAAGATACATGCACGAAGATGTTCATGACAAGATTGGCTGTAGCAATATAACACTGGGAACAAATGAATTGCCCAACAATCAGTTCAATTCAGTTCAGTTGCTCAGTCGTGTCCGACTCTTTGCGACCCCATGAATCGCAGCACGCCAGGCCTCCCTGTCCATCACCAACGCCTGGAGCCTACCCAAACCCATGTTCATCGAGTCAGTGTTGCCATCCAGCCATCTCATCCTCTGTCATCCCCTTTTCCTCCTGCCCCCAATCCTTCCCAGCATCAGGGTCTTTTCCAATGAGTCAAATCTTCGCATGAGGTGGCCAAAGTATTGGAGTTTCAGCTTCAACATCAGTCCTTCCAATGAACATCCAGGAATGATCTCCTTTAGGATGGACTGGTTGGATCTTCTTGCAGTCCAAGGGACTCTCAAGAGTCTCCTCCAACACCACAGTTCAAAAGCGTCAATTCTTCAGCGCTCAGCTTTCTTCACCGTCCAACTCTCACATCCATACATGACCACTGGAAAAACTATAGCCTTGACTAGACGGACCTTTGTTGGCAAACTAATGTCTCTGCTTTTAAATATGCTATCAAGTTTGGTCATAACCTTCCTTCCAAGGAGTAAGTGTCTTTTAATTTCATGGCTGCAATCACCATCAGCAGTGATTTTCAAGCCCCCCAAAAATAAAGTCTGACATTGTTTCCACTGTTTCCCCATCTATTTCCCATGAAGTGATGGGACCAGATGCCATGATCTTAGTTTTCTGAGTGTTGAGCTTTAAGCCAACTTTTTCACCCTCCTCTTTCACTTTCATCAAGAGTCTCTTTAGTTCTTCCTCACTTTCTGCCATAAGGGTGTTGTCATCTGCATATTGGAGGTTACTGATATTTCTCCTGGCAATCTTGATTCCAGCTTGTGCTTCATCCAGCCCAGCGTTTCTCATGACGTACTCTGCATATAAGTTAAAGAAGCAGGGTGACAATATACAGCCTTGACATACTCCTTTTCCTATTTGGAACCAGTCTGTTGTTCCATGTCCAGTTCTAACTGTTGCTTCCTGACCTGCATACAGGTTTCTCAAGAGGCAAGTCAAGAGGTCTGGTATTCCCATCTCTTTCAGAATTTTCCATAGTTTATTGTGATCCACACAGTCAAAGGCTTTGGCATAGTCAATAAAGCAGAAATAGATGTTTTTCTAGAACTCTCTTGCTTTCTTGATGATCCATCGGATGTTGGCAATTTGATCTCTGGTTCCTCTGCCTTTTCTAAAACCAGCTTGAAAATCTGGAATTTCACAGTTCACGTATTGCTGAGGCCTGGCTTGGAGAATTTTGAGCACTACTTTACTAGTGTGTGAGATGAGTGCAATTGTGTGGTAGTTTGAGCATTCTTTGGCATTGCCTTTATTTGAGATTGGAATGAAAACTGACCTTCTCCAGTCCCGTGGCCACTGCTGAGTTTTCCAAATTTGCTGGCATATTAAGTGCAGCACTTTCACAGCATCACCTTTTAGGATTTGAAATAGCTCAACTGGAATTCCATCACCTCACTAGCTTTGTTCGTAGTGATGCTTCCTAAGACCCACTTGACTTCACATTCCAGGATGTCTGGCTCTAGGTGAGTGACCACACCATCGTGATTATCTGGGTCGTGAAGATCTTTTTTGTACAGTTCTGTGTATTCTTGCCACCTCTTCTTAATATCTCTGCTTCTGTTAGGTCCATACCATTTCTGTCCTTTATTGAGCCCATCTTTGCATGAAATGTTTCCGTGGTATCTCTAATTTTCTTGAAGAGATCTCTAGTCTTTCCCATTCTGTTATTTTTCTCTATTACTTTGCATTGATCACTGAGGAAGGCTTTCTTATCTCTCCTTGCTATTCTTTGGAACTCTGCATTCAGATGGGAATATCTTTCCTTTTCTCCTTTGCTTTTTGCTTCTCTTCTTTTCACAGCTATTTGTAAGGCCTCCTCAGCAGCCACTTTGCTTTTTTGCATTTCTTTTCCATGGGGATGTTCTTAATTCCTTTCTCCTGTACAATGTCACAAACCTCTGTCCATAGTTCATCAGGCACTCTGTCTATCAGATCTAGGTCCTTAAATCTCTTTGTCACTTCCACTGTATAATCATAAGGGATTTGATTTAGGTCACACCTGAATGGTCTAGTGCTTGTCCCTATTTTCTTCAATTTAAGTCTGAATTTGGCAATGAGTTCATGATCTGAGCCACAGTCAGCTCCCTGTCTTGTTTTTGCTGACTGTATAGAGCTTCTGCATCTTTGGCTGCAAAGAATATAATCAATCTGATTTCGGCGTTGACCATCTGGTGATGTCCACGTGTAGAGTCTTCTCTTGTGTTGTTGGAAGAGAGTGTTTGCTATGACCAGTGCATTCTCTTGGCAAAACTCTATTAGCCTTTGCCCTGCTTCATTCTGTACTCCAAGGCCACATTTGCCTGTTACGCCAGGTGTTTCCTGACTTCCTACTTTTGCATTCCAGTCCCCTATAATGAAAAGGACATCTTTTTTGGGTGTTAGTTTTAAAAGTTCTTGTAGTTCTCTATAGAACCATTCAACCCAGCTTCTTCAGCATTACTGGTCGGGGCATAGACTTGGATTACCGTGATATTGAATGGTTTGCCTTGGAAACGAATAGAGATCATTCTGTCGTTTTTGAGATTGCATCCTTCGGACTCTTTTGTTGACCATTATGGCTACTCCATTTCTTCTAAGGGATTCCTGCCTACAGTAGTAGATATAATGGTCATCTGAGTTAAATTCACCCATTCCAGTCCATCTTAGTTCGCTGATTCCTAGAATGTCGACGTTCACTCTTGCCATCTCCTGTTTGACTACTTACAATTTGCCTTGATTCCAGGTTCCTATACAATATTGCTCTTTACAGCATCGGACTTTGCTTCTATCACCAGTCACATCCACAGCTGGGTATTGTTTTTGCTTTGGCTCCATCCCATCATTCTTTCTGGAGTTATTTCTCCACTGATCTCCAGTAGCATATTGGGCACCTACCGACCTGGGGAGTTCATCTTTCAGTGTCCTATTTTTTTGCCTTTTCACACTGTTCATGGGGTTTTCAAGGCAAGAATACTGAAGTGGTTTGCCATGCCATTCTCCGGTGGACCATGTTCTGTCAGCACATTCTTCCAAGCAATACAGGGTGGTTAATTAAATTATAGCATATCCATTCCATTGCATATTATGAAGCCATTTAATATGCCTACTCTGAAACCTGCAGCAGGCTGAGGGATATGTGGAACAGAAGATTTTGTAAAGGATAAGGTACCATCATATTTACATTGTGATCTTGCAACTTACAAACACTTTCTGCACAGCAAATGCTCAAATATAAAGAGCTCTGTTAGGGTGATGGGATTCATGTGATTTTTTTTTTTTTAAATGTCTTGATCATAGTTATACTGTTTTCACATTTCCAAATGGAATAGTGTGTGTGTGTGTTTGGGGAAATCAGCAAATAATTTCTCCCCAAAGCTAAATCTATTTGCAGTGGATTCTTACATCTACTTGAGAATAACAGTGCATATATATATATAGAGAGAGAGAGAACAGGGACAAGAAGAAGACAGGTGCTGGCACCATTTGATGCCTAATCAGGACCATGACATGTTATTAAAAGAAGCCTGGATCCTTCCTCGGTACAGCTGGCTATTCATGAACCTTTGAAATGGATAAGGCAGGAGCATCTGGCCCATTGTTGCCATTCCTACATCACCAGCCATCCTTCATCTTAAGGCTTTAATTTGCAAAAGCTTCATGCCTATCAGTGAGCAGTGGTGAATCCCGATCCTTTTTCTCAGATGAACCAAGGAAGTGGGCATTATCCCCCTGACAGGATAAGGAAGCTTGTCCCAAGTTCCCTGCTTGAATGTCTTGTCAGGGCACCTGTATGCAAAGAGCTCCATAACCCATACTATCAGCCAGGGTCCCCTAGAGCCCAGAGGTAGCAGAGGATGTGACAGAGCAGTTGTTGGAGGCAACAGTGGTGACCCCCATCTCAGGCACCCTCCTTGGGTGCCGATGCTTTGCTTAGCCTGGAAAATATCAGCCTTGTGCCACTTCCCCCACCTTTAAGCCTGACATGGCTAATTATCCCCGGGGATGGTGTGCAGTGAACTTAGCAGAGATTCAGGGCATTTGGCTTCCATATCTCCCCACTTTCCCGTTCCTGCTACCTGCTTCATAAGTGGCACCTTTTCAGATATTCAGCCTGGAATAGCTGGCAGGCAGTCCCTCACATCACCACGCTAACTCACACCCAGAGGCATTTAATTAAACCCAGGGGTGATAAGATGTGGAAGACCAATTGATAGCCTGAAATTGAGACTTTTGGTGTTCCTATCTCAAGACTTGACTGCATGGGCCATTCGTAAAGGCTGGATTTAGATGTAGAAGGATATAGATCCATGGATATATGCATTCTGTCTTTCACTGCCCCTTTTAGCCAGGGCTAGTAATATGGAGACTAATACTAAGAGATGAAATGACCTGTCCGAGGTCATGTAGCTAGACATGACATTGCTGGTGCCTTAATCCAGGTCCCTAGCCTTTCTGTCTGATGCTTTATGGTAGGTGATCCCTGGAGAATATGCTCTGACTTAGGCATGTCTCAATGGCACATGCTAATGCCATCAATGAATGCATGAGCCTTAGATGAGTACGCTGCATTCCCGTCCCTGTGCTGGGTATGGGATGGGGAGCACTGAAGAAGATGCACTGTCCATCTACCACCAGCAAGTTCAAGGATTGCCCTCAAAATACTTCACAGGCCCTGATGCCTGTTCTGTTCAGCTCTCAACTCTCCCGACCTCATCCTCTACATCAGCCGCAGCTTGTCATTCAGTGAGCTTTTTTGCTCTTCTTTTAATGTCTTTAGTTGTAAAATATAATGGACAGACAAAAAGGTACATAGTCAAAGCAATACAGATTAACAAATTACTCTAAACACTCGTGTAACTGACATCCAGATCAGAAATAGAATATTATTAGTATCCCAGACACTGTGCACATGTCCCTTCAATTCCTACTGTAGGAAACCTTTAGCCTGGCTTTTCCCACAATCACTTCCTTGTGGATCTTCTTAGTTTTGTTAACTGGTAACTGAAGTAGGGATCCCTAAGCACTATACTTGAGCTTTGCCTACTTTTTTAACTTAATGAAATCATGCAATATGTATTCTTTTGTGCATGGCTTCCTTCTATTGTTTGCAAGATTGATGCCTATTGTTGGTATAGAACATTTCCATTACCTCAAAAAGCTCCCTGGTTTTTGATCTGCAATATTGTAAAGTAATTAGCCCCCAACTAAAATAAATAAATTTATTAAAAGAAATAAAGCTTTGCAGAAAAAAAAAAGCTCCCTGGTACCCTTTTGTCAGTTGAACCCCTCCTGCCCCAGCCCCAGGCAAGAACTCATCTGCTTAGTCTTGCCATTTGTAGAATTTCATATAAATGGAACAATATAGTACGTGCTTTTTTGTCCCATGCTTCTTTTGCTTATCACATTTTTTTCTTAGCTCATTCATGCTGTTGTGTCTATTGTACATTTTTTTCCAATGCTGTGTGGTATTCTATATTGTACATATATTGATACTACAGTTTGTTTATCCATTCACCTCTTGATAGCATTTGGCTTGTTTCCAGTTTTTAGCTATTTGACATGAAATTGCTATGAAGATTTTTATACAAATATCTGTGTGAAAATACGTTTTCATTTCTCTTGGCTAATATTTACTAATGGAATTTCCAAGCTGTGTAATTAGTATATGCTAACTTTTACAAGAAACTAGAAAAAGGATTTTTCAAAACGATTGTACTATTTTGCATTTACAAATTGCAAAGCTTAACAGATCTATTTGCTCCATGCCCTTGCCAATACCTGTTATTGTCCAACTTTTACATTTTTGCCATTCAAGTGAGTGTGAAGTGATCTCTCTTTGTATTTTAATGTGTATTTCCTTGATAACAAATGATGGTGGATACATTCTCATGTGTTTTTTGGTTATTCATATGTCTTCTTTTGTGAAGTCTCTACTTAAATCATTTGCACATTTTAAAATTTGGTTCCTTGTCTCATTATTAAACTGTAAATATAATTTGTATATTCTGGATATAAGTCCTTTTTCAGATATGTGGTTGGCTAATTCATCATGTAATTTTCTTAGTGACTCTTTCACAGAGCAAAATTTTATAAGACCCATTGTATCATTTTTTAATATGGTAAATTCTTTTTGTGTCCCATCAAAAAAATGTTTGCCTATCCTAAATTTGCACATACTTTTCTAATTTTCTTCTAAATGTTTAAATAGTTTCAGTTTTTATGTTTAGATTTATGATCCATTAAAAGTTAATTTTATATATGATATATGATAAGGATTCAGATTAATTTTTCCCCATATAAATACATAGCTGTAACTGCACCATTTTTTTGAAGTCTGTATTATTATCCACTGAATTTCCTTGGCACCTTTGTTGAAAGACAATTGTCTAAATGTGTGTGAGGTTATTTCTGGACTTTTTATTCTTTTCCATTGATTTTTTGGGTCTATTCTTATACCAATACCACACTTATATGATTATTAAATCTTTATAGTGAGTCTTTAAAAGTCTGTCAGTGTAACTAACTCCTACAATTTTGCTCTTCATTTTAAAATTTTTATTTGTAAATTAACATTATATATATATATATATATATATTTCTGTGAATTTTACAATATATAGATTGATGTAACTACGAGTACAATAAATACACAGAACAATGCAACCTAGAGGCAGCCTAAGGGAAGATCCAGAAAAATTGGATCACTCATATGTTGTTGGTGAGAACATAAAATGGTACAGACATTCTGGAGAATAGTTTGGCAGTTTCCTTAAAAACTAAACATGTAACTACCATGCAATGTAGCAAATGTACTCTTGGCATTTATCCCAGAGAAATAAGAACTTATGTCCACACAAAACCTGTACACAAATGCTACAGCAATGTTATTCATAATAGCCTAAAATTGGAAATGATCCAGATGTCCTCCAAGGAGTAAATGGTTAAACAAGCTGTGATACATCTATACCATGAAATACTATTCAGCAATAAAATGAAGAACCATCAATGCATGCAACAACCTGAATGAATGTCCAGAGTGTTATGCTAAATGAAACCTGACAATCCCATTTATGATTAGCTTTCTTATATGTACGATTCCATTTATATAACATTCTTGAAATGACAAAATTATGGAAATAGAGAATAGATTGTTGGTTAACAGGGTGAAGGATGGGGAGGGGAAGGTAAGGCTATAAAAGGGCAACATGAGGGATACGTGTGGTGATTTCTTTTGGCCTATAGCTATCGAATTTCTCCAGCACAATGTGTATCATTGCTCCCTTGTATGTAATGTATACTTTTTTCTCCTGACTTCTTTTGAGCCTTTCTCTTACCTTTCATTTCCAATGGCTTGGCTATGATGTGGCTAGGCATGGTTTTCTTTATATCTATTCTGCTTGAGGTTCACTGAGCTCCTTAATTCTATAAGTCATAATTTTCCTCAAATGTTGGGCAAATTTGTCCATTATTTTTAACATATTTTTCTGCTTCATTCTCACTCTCTTCTCTTTCTGAGACTACAGTATGCATGCATATTATACTATTTGGTTTTTCAAGGTCCCTGAGGTTCTACTTTTTTTTCATTTTTTCCCCTGCTCTTCACATTGGATGAATTCTGTTCATCTGTTTTCAAAGTTACAGAGTCTGTATTCTGTCTTTTTCAAAGTACTATTCATCCCACCCAGTGAATTATTCCTTTCCGTTATTGTTCTTTTCCAGTTCTCGAGTTTCATTTGGTTATTTTGGATAGTTCACTCATCCATACTCTATTTGCCTTTTATTCTTAGGACATATTTTTTTCATAGTTGCTTTACTGTCTTTGCTAAACCCAACATCTGGACCGTCTCAAGGTTGATTTCTATTAATTGCTCTTTTCACGATTCCACGGTTCCTTGTATGTTTAGTAAATTTGTACTGTATGTGTTTGTGTGTGTATGTGCACTCAGTCGTGTCCAACTCTTTATGACCCCGTGGACTGTAGCCCACCAGGCTCCTCTGTCCATGGAGTTCTCCAGGCAAGAATACTGGAACGGGTTGTCATTTTCTATTCCTTTTATTATATACTTAACATCAGAGATGATATCTTGCAAGCCCACAAGAGGAGGCCCAAGAACAGATCCTGCCCTCATAGTTCTCAGAAAGGACCAACTCTGCCTACACCTTCATTGTAGATTTCTCACCCCCAGAACTGTGAAACATTCTATTTGTTTAAGCCACCCAGTCTGTGGTAGTTTACTCTGACATCTCTATCAAACTGATAAATGGACTTTCTGTGCTTCCTCCTACTTGTTGCTCTCTCCTCTCCAGGATCCTATCCCAAAGATCACAAGTGTTTTAGCTTCCCTTAACTCTGATCTCTGCTTCCTCCTCTTAGTAGGACCACCATTCTCTGCTGGGCTTCCAGTTTGCTTCTCTGCAGTTTGGAGATTTTCCCCACGTAGAGAAATGGAGTGGTTGTGTAGCTCATCCTTTGCCTGAGACTGAAGTCTTGTGCTGTTGTCTAAGGTCTAATGTTAAACCCATACTGCCTGAAAGCGGCTGCCTTCGACATTCCGTCCAGTTTACACTTGTTTACTGTGAAGAGGGCTCCTCTGCTTCCTAATTGGCTGCACTTCTAGAAGTGAAAGTTCCCCAGGTACTTTCATCTATAACTGTGGCCACTTCTTCCAGTAATATTGCATCATTTCAAAGTAAATCCCAAGCATCATATAATTTAATTCTGACTGTGTTTGATATTTTCAGTTGGGATTTTATTTCAGCCGATTTACGGAGGTATGCCTCTGTATGCCATCTTTGTTTAGGTCTGTAGGCCTTTTGAATCTGTGATTTGGCGCATTTTATAAGTTTTGGAAAATCTTTAACCACTAACTCTTCAGCTCTTTCTTCTGCTCCCATTTTCTGTTTTTCCTTTTTCTTCCTTAGACACCAGTTACATACACATGAGATCCTCCCATTCTGTCCTCTGTGTCACATTTAGTTCAATTGTTTCTCGGTGCATATTCCATTTTCTTAACTTATTTTCCAGTTCATTCATTCTTTCTTCAAAAAATCATCCAGATTTAGTTTCTGTTGCTTATAGGTAAGACCCCTGAATGATAGAGGACCATAAATCCTTGTTGAGAACTTGAATGGATATATATCCTTTCCTATTCTCTCCACAACCTAGTCATCCTTTGAAGTCCAGCACAAGTCTCTCTTCTAAGAACCACAGTCTAAGTACTCCATTCATCCTAACAACATTTCTCGCATATTTGTTTTTGAGCCAGGCACTGTGCTAAGTGCTGAGAATGTAGAAATAAATTGGACCTTGTTCATTTGCTCAGAGAGTTCCCATTATAATGATAAATGGACTATCAAAAAGAAATGTGATAAGGGCTGTATTAGAGGATTGCTGAATCCTGGGCTGCCTGACCTTGATGGGAAAATCAGAGTTGAAACTTGAGGCTTCCACTTTTGATAGTGAAGGATTTCTCCCACTAAAGAGAAATAAAAATCCTAGTTAAAAGTTTAAAGAACAGTGAGAGTTTTACTTCTTCTTTTCCTTTCTGTATTCCTTTTATTTCTTTTTCAGCTCTGATTGCTGTGGCCAAAACTATGTTGAATAGTCGTGGTGAAAGTGGGCACCCTTGCCTTGTTCCTGACTTTAGGGGAAATGCTTTCAATTTTTCACCATTGAGGATAATGTTTGCTGTGGGTTTGTCATATATAGCTTTTATTATGTTGAGGTATGTTCCTTCTATTCCTGCTTTCTGGAGGGTTTTTATCATAAGTGGATGTTGAATTTTGTCAAAGGCTTTTTCTGCATCTATTGAGATAATCATATGGTTTTTATCATTCAATTTGTTAATGTGGTGAATTACATTGATTGATTTGTGGATGTTAAAGAAACCTTGCATTCCTGGGATAAAGTCCACTTGGTCATGATGTATGATCTTTTTAATATGATGTTGGATTCTGTTTTCTAGAATTTTATTAAGGATTTTTGCATCTATGTTCATCAGTGATATTGGCCTGTAGTTTTCTTTTTTTGTGGCATCTTTGTCTGGTTTTGGAATTAGGGTGATGGTGGCCTCATAGAATGAGTTTGGAAGTTTACCATCTTCTGCAATTTTCTGGAAGAGTTTTAGTAGAATACGTGTTAGCTCTTCTCTAAATTTTTGGTAGAATTCTGCTGTGAAGCCGTCTGGTCCCGGGCTTTTGTTTGCTGGAAGATTTCTGATTACAGTTTCGATTTCCGTGCTTGTGATGGGTTTGTTAAGATCTTCTATTTCTTCCTGGTTCAGTTTTGAAAAGTTATACTTTTCTAAGAATTTGTCCATTTCTTCCAAGTTGTCCATTTTATTGGCTGTTGGTAGTAGTCTCTTCTGATCCTTTGTATTTCTGTGTAGTCTGTTGTGATCTCTCCATTTCCATTTCTAATTTTGTTGATCTGATTCTTCTCCCTTTGTTTCTTGATGAGTTTGGCTAATGGTTTGTCAATTTTGTTTATCTTCTCGAAAAACCAGCTTTTAGTTTTGTTGATTTTTGCTGTGATCTCTTTTGTTTCTTTTGCATTTATTTCTGCCCTAATTTTTAAGATTTCTTTCCTTCTACTAACCCTGGGGTTCTTCATTTCTGCCTTTTCTAGTTGCTTTCGGTGTAGAGTTAGGTTATTTATTTGATTTTTTCCTTGTTTCTTGAGGTATGCCTGTATCACTATGAACCTTCCCCTTAGCATTGCTTTTACAGTGTCCCATAGGTTTTGGGTTGTTGTGTTTTCATTTTCATTCGCTTCTACGCAGATGACATGATCCTCTACATAGAAAACCCTAAAGATTCTGCCAGAAAATTACTAGAGCTAATCAATGAATATAGTAAAGTTGTAGGATATAAAATTAAAACACAGAAATCCCTTGCATTCCTATACACCAATAATGAGAAAACAGAAAGAGAAATTAAGGAAACAATACCATTCACCATTGCAACAAAAAGAATAAAATACTCAGGAATACATCTACCTAAAAAAACAAAACACTTATATATAGAAAACTATAAAACACTGATGAAAGAAATCAAAGAGGACACAAACAGACGGAGAAATATACCGTGTTCATGGATTGGAAGAATTATTATAGTGAAAATGAGGATACTACCCAAAGCAATCTATAGATTCAATGCAATCCCTATCAAGCTACCAATGGTATTTTTCACAGAACTAGAACGAATCATTTCACAATTTGTATGGAAATATAAAAAACCTAGAATAGCCAAAGCAATCTTGAGAAAGAAGAATGGAACTGGAGGAATCAACCTGCCTGACTTCAGGCTCTACTACAAAGCCACAGTCATCAAGACAGTATGGTACTGGCACAAAGATAGAAATATAGATCAATGGAACAAAATAGATAGCCCAGAGATAAATCCACGCACCTATGGACATCTTATCTTCTACAAAGGAGGCAAGAACATACAATGGAGAAAAGCCAATCTCTTTCACAAGTGGTGCTGGAAAAATAAGTCAACCACTTGTAAAAGAATGAAACTAGAACACTTTCTAACACCATACACAAAAATAAACTCAAAATGGATTAAAGATCTAAACGTAAGACCAGAAAGTATAAAACTCTTAGAGGAAAACTTAGGCAAAACACTCTCTGACATAAATCACAGCAGGATCCTCCATGATCCACCTCCCAGAATATTGGAAATATAAGCAAAAATAAACAAACGGGACCTAATTAAAATTAAAAGCTTTTACACAACAAAGGAAACTATGAGCAAGGTGAAAAGACAGCCTTCAGAATGGGAGAAAATAATAGCAAACGAAGCAACAGACAAACAATTAATCTCAAAAGTATACAAGCAACTCCTGCAGCTGAATTCCAGAAAAATAAATGACCCAATCAAAAAATGGGCCAAAGAACTAAACAGACATTTCTCCAATGAAGACATACAGATGGCTAACAAACACATGAAAAGATGCTCAACATCACTCATTATTAGAGAAATGCAAATCAAAACCACAATGAGGTACCATTTCACACCAGTCAGAATGGCTGCTATCCAAAAGACTACAAGCAATAAATGCTGGAGAGGGTGTGGAGAAAGGGGAACCCTCTTACACTGTTGGTGGGAATGCAAACTAGTACAGCCACTATGGAGAACAGTGTGGAGATTCCTTAAAAAACTGGGAATATAACTGCCATATGACCCAGCAATCCCAATTCTGGGCATACACACCGAGGAGACCAGAAGTGAAAGAGTCACGTGTACCCCAGTGTTCATCACAGCACTGTTTACAATAGCCAGGACATGGAAGCAACCTAGATGTCCATCAGCAGACGAATGGATAAGGAAGCTGTGGTACATATACACAATGGAATATTACTCAGCCATTAAAAAGAATACATTCAAATCAGTTCTATTGAGATGGATGAAACTGGAGCCCATTATACAGAGTGACGTAAGCCAGAAAGAAAAACACCAATACAGTATACTAACGCATATATATGGAATTTGAAAGATAGTAACAATAACCCTATATGTGGGACAGAATAAGAGACACAGATGTATAGAACAGTCTTATGGACTCTGAGGTAGAAGGTGAGGGTGGGACATTCTGAGAGAATAGCATTGAAACATGTATATTATCATATGTGAAACAGAACACCATTCCAGGTTCGATGCATGAGACAAATGCTCAGGGCTGGGACAACGGGATGACCCAGACGGATGGGATGGGGAGGGAGGTGGGAGGGGGGTTCATGATGGGAAACACATGTAAACCCATGGCTGATTCGTGTAAATGTATGGCAAAAACCACTACAATATTGTAAAGTAATTAGCCCCCAACTAAAATAAATAAATTTATTAAAAAAAAATTAAATTAAAAAAATAAATAAATAAAATGTGCTATAGAGTTTCAAAAAAAAGTTTAAAGAACAATCTCTCTAAAATATTAAAGATCTAATAAGATAATAGGGATTATTGGGGTAAGATCTGAAAGAACACAGAACCAGAAGAATGAGTGTAACACGTGGGGCCTTTAGATAAAGGAGTTTATAGGAAGGATATTGAGTAGCTCACAGAATTGCTGGGGGATTAGAGAACCCAGCTTGCTGACCATGTGGCTAGATCCACAGAAAAAATCATGGTCCAGAATTAGTCTAATAAGGACACCTCTGTTGGCACCACTGAGCACCACAGACCTTGTAGCTTGTCTACTAGCATCAGTTGCTCCAGGAATTGGGATGTTGTGGCAGATCCTTTGCTGGCCCTGCTTCTCTTCAACATTAGCACTGACCCCAAATCTAATGGCCTAAGCCTAAGTCATGTACCTTCTCTAGCTTTGATAGGAAGCTAGGAGAATAATTGGTGCTTTCAGCTTCCTCAGATCTGGGAATGGAGTTAAGATGCTCAGCAGCCAAAAAGACGTAGATAACTCCCACAGGCCCACACCAGGATTGTGTGGTCTTGGTGCACCTGGCCTATCTATGCCTATCTGGCCGGCAGGCCAAAAGTGGGCATAGGCATGGATGGGGGCAGTTACTTATGCCTATGTCCTCCCATGTCGTCCAGGAGAACCTGTTTTCTCATGTTTGTGCCTCATATGGAGAGGCTGTCCTCATTAGTCCCCATGTCCCCACCAAGTGTCTTGCCATATCTGAATATCTGTATGCCCCTTGGGGTTAGAAAGCCAACTTGCCTCAAGACTTAAATACAGAACTCCTTGCCCCTAGTATGAATCCCAGCTTACGTCCTTGCTGGTGTACCTTTAGCGCTGGCAGTGCCTTCCTAGGGTTTCTCCCCAGTGTCTAGGGCTGAAGCCAGGAGCTTCTCATGTAGAACACCAAGTCCCAGAGCAGTTGTTTTGTGAAGGCTTGGAGGGATGCAGAACAGGGCAGACACTCAAAATCCTCTGTTCCTTCCACAGCAAACGATCACAGCCAACTCTGGGGCTTTGGTGTTTACGTGATGTTTATGTCATTATTTGATTTCTTGGCATTCAGAATCCTCATTAATATACATTTGTGTCTCCCCGTGGAAATAAAGAAGTGTGTTTGTGTATGTCCTCACATTTCTTTATTTAGCCTGGCACCTGCCTTCCTCCCCAGCATGTTAGTTTAGCATCCGTGCTGTTCCCTTGCAAATCTCCAGAGCTTACAATGTTTAGAGGAAATGATTTGTTTCTCTCTAGAAAGATTTCCCTCTGTCCCTTTAACTATCCTCTAAGGCAGGAGTCCCCAAATTCCAGGATCTAACACCTAATGATCTGAGGGGACTAATGTTATAATAATAGAAATGAAATGCACAATCAGTGTGTTGTCCGAAACCATCGCCCCACCACCACCCCCAGTCCATGGAAAAATTGTCTTCCACGAAACTGGTCCCTGGTGCCAAAAAGGTTGGAGACCCCTGGTCTGGGGCTGAGTTCTTACAGGTTGGTGAGCTATGCCAACAGCTCCAGCAGGTGGGGCCACTGAGCACCCCTCGCCTAGGCAGAGGGAGTGTCCCAGGCCAGAAAGACTGCTGCTTCCATAGACTATCTTTTGTCAAGACCAGAAAGTTTCCAAGGCTGACTCATTGCCAGGATTCCTGTCACCTGCAATGGGCCATCCAGGCTCCAGGCCAGCTCTAGGCAAGAGGGAAGGTGTCACCGGAGCATTCCTGGGTGGCTGCTGCTCACCAGCCCCCAAGAGAGCTGGCCCTCGGGTTTCAGGAAGGAATCAGACCGCCTCTAAATAACCTCTGGAAGCTAGGCCCTGAGCCAGGGGACTTCCTGCATGGATTACTGGCCCACCAACTGGGTGCTGGGCATTTGGGGTCATTCCTCACAAGCATCTCCTGGGGGCTGAGGGCAAGTTGTCAACCTGGCCACTTGTTCCAGTCATCATCTCTGGAGGTCACCCAGACGGGACAGCATTGAGGGGTTGTGTCCAGCCAGGTCACAGAGTCAGCCAGACCTGCAGCTGTTCCCAGCTTCCCCACCATCTCTCAGCCTGATGTCCTCATCTAGAGAAGGGCAGGGCTCCAGGAGGGCATCCACCAAGCCCCACACTAGGCTGCCACTTGCGCCACAGGCACGCAGCACCCACCTTTCACCGTCTGCACCTGCTCAGGTTTGATAGGGGCTTAAGCGATGTTGTGAATACAGACGTGCCCATGCGTCTAGAGAGCAGTGTGGAAGGGTGGGGTGTGTTTTCATTAGGCATCTGCATCCACGTCAGATAGAAGTAGGAAGCTGATTTAAACCCGCTAATGTTTTGTACACACAGGGCTGGCCGGGCCCTGCTTCTCTGGGAAATGTGTCTGTCTGTGTTTCAGGCCTGGTGAAGGGGAAAGTGAAAGTGTTTGTCGCTCAGTCATGTCCAGCCGTTTGTGACCCCATGGACTGTAGCTTGCCAGGCTCCTCTGTCCTTGAGATTCTCCAGGCAAGAATTCTGGAGTGGGTTGCTGTGCCCTCCTCCAGAGAATCTTCCTGACCAGAGATGGAACCTAGGCCTCCTGCACTGCAGGCAGATTCTTTGCCGTCTAAGTCACCTAAAGGGGATTTGTTGTTGTTGTTTAATTAATTTATTTTTAATTTGAGAATATTTGCTTTGCAATATTGTGATGGTTTTCCTACAGGTCAGAGGTGGTGTGTGTGTGTGTGTGTGTGTGTGTGTGTGTGTGTGTGTGTGTGCGTGTGTATGTGTGTGTGCGCGTGCACGTGCATGTGTGTATATGTATTAGTTTACTGGGGCTGCTGTTATATGAAGTGGGAGGTTTAAACCACAGAAATTTATTCTCTCCTGGTTCTGGAAGCTCGAAGTCTGAGTTCAAGGCGTGGGCAGGGTTGGTTCCTTCAAAGGCTGAGAGGGAGAACGTGTCCCAGGCCTCTCTCCCAGCTTCCGGTGGTTTACTGGCCACCTTGTGTGTTTCTTGGCTTGTAGAAGCATCACCCCATCTGTCTTCATCTTCCCATGTGGTTCTATCCCTTTCTCTCTCTCTGTGTCCACATTTCCTCTTTGTATAAGGACACCAGTCATGGTGAATGAGGGACCACCCTGCTCCAGTATGACGTCTCATGTTCACTCGTTACATCTGTGTGACCTTATTTCCAAAGACAGTTCCATTCTGAGGTCCTGGGGATCAGGTCTCTACTATATGAATTTTAGGGGAATACCATTCAACCCTAAACAGTATACATGTATTTTTTGATGAAGCACTGTCTTTAAAGGATACCTGAGTTCCAAGTCATTGTGACCTGTCTACTCTCCCAACACTTTGGTGTTTCCTCATCCACTGTGACCCAGCCCTGGCACAGGTGGGAGGAGGCCTGGGCTCCATCCAGGGGCCAGGTGGCTGAGGCGGGTGAAGGGCAGAGAACTGCTGAGCCTTGTAGCCTGGCATCCCTGCCTGCTTGCAACAGGATGGGGCTTCTAACACTCTTGGAACTAAGTTCATTGTCTTCCCTGCAGGGCCAGCAGCCTCCTTCTCTGTGCTGCTGCTGCCTGGCCATCTCCTGAAGCAGGGCTTTTCAGCTCCTTGACCTCTGCAGCCCTGCTGGAATAGGCCTGTCACAGGCCTGCACTACAAGTGTTCCTGCCGGGGACAGCAAGTGGGCCCAAGCTGCTTCAGAGGTCTGCAGCATGGGTGGCCCCAGGGCAGGCCTGAATCTGCATGCCCATGGCATAGCTGATGTGGAGCCTTTGGGCATGTATGGGCCTTCCTTTCCTTTGTATGGTCCCACCTCGGGGCAGGCTTATTGGTGATGCAATATGGCCTTCCAAACCCCTGCCATTCCTGGTCAGTTCTGAATCCAGAAAATTTCGTATTGACAATACTGGTCAGAATCTGGCCCCATGGTTCCTGTGTTCCGAATGCCAGGCTAAGAGCCAAGTGTATTTTGATCTCAATGACCTCAAACCCAGGGCTCAGTGAAATGACTCCTTTCTCTGAATGTTTTTGACTGCTTTCTCAATGGCTTAGTCTCACTGCCCTCTTTAATTTGTGTCTTCATTGTAAGCCACCTCAGATCCTCACAGAAATATTAAAAATAATAGTGTTTTTTCTTACTGCAACGTCAGTGGAAAAAAAGGTGTTTCTTTGACTTATAAGTTAGGTGGATGAGCAGGCTGTAGAGTCATCACAGGACATGGCCAGTCTGATGGAAAGGGCCCCAGGTATCGAGTCTAAAGATCTTGATTTGATTCCTGGCTTGACCATTGACTAGCTGTATAAAATCAAGCAAATCGCTGTATCACCCCGAACCTCAATTTTATGATCTGTCAAATGGAATAAAAATCTTGCTCTTCCCACTTCAAGAGGCTTTTGTGGATCCAGATAAGATTTTTTTTAAAGAAATAGCTAATGCTTTTATAGTCCATAGTGTGAGGCGGACACTGTTCTAAACATGGCATATGTATTATTTCCTTGAACCCTGACAACAAACTTAAGGAAATAGGTTCTATTATCATCCCCATGAGGCTCAGAGATTAAGAGACTTGCCCCAGTTCACGTAAGTTTCCAGCTCCATGGGTCTGGCTCCTGATTACTGGCTCTTATCCACTGTACAGCTTGCCTCTCACGGCAGAATGAAAACTAAATGTTGAGGTACAACCCAAATTCAAAGGATGTTGCCTGTATTCATTTGTTCTGGTACTCAGCTTGCCCATTGCAAAGGGCAGAGTTTGGCCTTAAGGCCCCTTAGCATCTTTGACAAGCTTTCATCTTCATGTGTCTCGTGGAATATGCAAAAACCAGATACACAAATGTGTTCTTTATCCTACTTCTTAAATGATCATATTTGTTACCAGGGTAAAGTGATACTCATGTTAGAAGTTGGAACGCTGTGTGTATTTTTGGCTGCATGATTTGATCACGAGACAAAAATCAAAAAATAGCTTGCCACCAACCAGAACATTCTAGATGTGTGTGAGGCTCATTCCCCAATGACCTATCAAAGTCTTGGCTCTCTCAGCCCATAAAAACATGTGTTGCTACCAGAGAATAAGAGCTCATGTCATCTCAGGGTCGTGCCAAGCTTCTTGTGGATACCAGCTCCTGTGGGCTTGCTGGGTGTGGGGGAGGGTGCAGTGCTGCCCATGAATGACCTCCCCCCGGGCAGGAGTGTAAAAGGGATAGCACTTCATTCCCCACAAGGGCCTGTCAACTTCTCAATGGGAGTGCCTGGGAGGAGTGCTCGTTTTTTTTTTTTTTAAATGGCCTTTTTAGGAAACGGAATGAGGTTAAAGGCCCTTGGGGTTCATCCTCAATATTTTCTAGAGCCTCGAGCCCTGCCAGGCTCCCAGATCCCCCAGCCTCCCCATCACTTAAGCTGAGGCCTCTTCAGCTCCACCTACAGGCTGCTCTCCATACATGCACCCAGGCTCTCAAACCCTCCCCCCTGTCACTTGCACGAGGGACTGACAGGTGGCCAGATGGGGCTCCCAGTCACGAGGGCTTGGGCCCGACCAGCAACCTGCCACTCAGGAAGTCAGCACCTGGGAGGCAGAGGTTTGGGTGCTGAGCAATGGCAGAGAGCCTCAGATGGGAGACAGGGCAGGAGAGGGAGGCAGACACCTGGCCTGGGATCCAGTTCTTGAGCTTGCTCCTTGCCCCTGCTTCCCTGACTGCCAAGACACTCGGTTCCTGCTGTCAGGCCCTCAAGTCTCCCTGCAGGGCCTGGTCTTCTGGGACCCCACCGCTGACACTGCCTGTACCTGTGCCTCCAAGGAACACAACCCTAGAGTTATCTCCTCCAGAGGCAAATTCTCTGGAATGTCCACAGAAGTCAGGCTACAGGGTGCGTTTGGTTTGCCCCTGGAGCAGCAGCCCAGCTAAGGCACAGGAACCAGATGCCCTTGGTCCCCCTTGGTGTGAGGTTGGCCATAAATGTCACGAGAGGAACCCTGCAGTCCGAGTGAGAACTCAGGCACTTCTTTCAGGAAGCAGAAGTTGTAGGCAGCAATGACCTAGGGGCTCCCAGGGTCACTTTTCTGCCAGCAGTGGCTCGGCTGTGACAGGGTCCTCCAAAGGCGTCCAGGCAGCCACCATGGCAGGCTCCGCTTGGCTCTTCTCCCCTAGGAGTTTCACAGGGCTCTCAATCCCCAGGGTTTATCCTCCAGCAGCCCTATAGAATGAGCCACTCAAACCTCTTCCTGATTTTCCACTGTCTGTATTGTTCAGCCCAGCTCTCCCCGTTACTCTCTCACTCAGATGGTTCCACGGCCCCTGCACCCCAGTGGCTGGGGTCCAGATGCACCTTCCAAGGCCCTCTGTGATCTGTGTTCAGCCTGTGTGCCCGGCCTGCCCTCTCTTGAGCTTACCTGTTCCCCTGCCTACTTGAGACTCCTTAGTCACATCTCTGAACCACTGTGGCCAATCCGTGCTTCTCTTCTGAGATCTGACTCAGCCTATGCTTCTCTTATGTTCAGAAGCTCTGCTTTGTAGTGAGGCCTTCATTGATCCAGGTGTGAACTAGGTGTTTCATATGTAACTTTTTATCTGACCAGTTCCTGGTGTCAGCCCTAAAACATGAGGACAGTTCAGTTCAGTCGCTCAGTCATGTCTAACTCTTTGCGATCCCATGGACTAATGCACACCAGGCTTCCCTGTCCATCACCAACTCCTGGAGCTTGCTCAAACTCATGTCCATTGAGTCAGTGATGCCATCCAACCATCTCATCCTCTGTTGTCCCCTTCTCCTCCTACCTTCAGTTTTACCCAGCGTCTTGTTTTCTGAGTAAACTGAGGCCAAGAAAGCTTAGCTGCACACGTGCAGCTAACACAGGGCCATGCTGAGATTCGTATTCAGATCCTTCTGATCCCCCATCTCTTCTTCTTTCCACTTTGCACCACTTTTGGGTGCTAGGCCCACCTCCACCCTTCCCTCTGGGATCACTGTTCCTCCTTCTTTTCTCCCTTCTCCCCCACTGCACTGGGTCAAAGTCTTTGGATGCCAGCATTCCTAGTCTCTCTGTGCCCCTCACTCACTCCCCCAGCATGGTCCTGGGTGCCCTGGTGGAAGCTAGGCATTTACCTTGGCTGGGGTGGGGTGTCAGAGCCATGGGGTGAGACAGGGGAGGCCCTGCCTTACTGAGTGAGAGCAGGATGTGTGCCTCAATGCCAGTGAGCAGGGCAGCCCATGGCTCCTGTGATGGCCCTCTTGCACCTTCTGAATACCACATGGAGGCATTCCAGGAGTCCTGCTGTGTAAGGGACCCAACTGTCTGAGTGCTTCATTACCTGTGCCCAACAGAATTCGGGTTCTCAGCCTCCTCCTGCGGGCCCAAGACTGGGTTACTGGAGGCTCTAAGCCTCTCCCTGTCTTCTGGCTCCTCTATCAGCTCTAGCCACCCTTGCCCCTCCTAGGCTGAGTCAGGCTCCCCCAGCCATGCTGGGAGAGGCCATACTAGTTGTAGCTAAAGGTCACCGAAGACTGAATCTCAGAGTGAAGCCAGGTTCTGTGACCCTGGGGCTGGGCTCGCCAGTCAGTCAGGGGTGTGCCCCATGCTCAGGGGGGCTCCCAGTGCCAAAAAGTAGATGCTTGGCCAGGCTGGGCTATGCCTTTTTCTCAGCTTATGTGAAGGGAGCTGTGTTTAGGGTCTGACCAAATCCTCGGCAAGATTAAGCAACGTGTACAGAAAAGAAGCACCCATTGTCAGGGCTGGGGAGGCATGGGCTGTGGCAGGGCTGGGAAAGTTCCAGAGCTCTGTTTGGGCCCATGGAGACTGGATATCTGCTCTCTCGCATGATGGTAGCCACTATGGGTAGTGTGCCCAATTTGACTTTAAATAGAAATAAAAATCCAGTTCCTCAGTTGCACCAACCTCACGCCAAGTGCTGCAGAGGCACAAGTGGCTAGTGCCTACTAGGGGGATAGCTCAGATCTAGAACATTTCCATTATCTCAGAATGCTCCCCTGGACAGTGCCATCCAGACCCTTGGAGGCCAGGAGTAGTAAACAGGGCTGAGCTCCCACCCTAAATACCCATGCCCATGCACCCTGTTCTGCCCAGTTTCCTCTGTACTCAGGCATCACCTGCGAGGCTCATTTACACCAACCAAGTGGGGCTCATTAGAAGCCCTTTGGGGGGCTTTTTGCTGATGGTAGTTATACAAAAGTCGGGTGGAGATGACTGCCCATGACTCTGAAAAGCTAACTGAAATCTTGTCGGCCCTCCAGAGGTTATCAAAGGGCCTCTGGCCACAGGTTAGCTGTTGCTATTGTTGTTGTTTGCTTGTTTTGCAGCCAAAAATAGTTAAGCGCTATTGTCTGGCAAGATGAACTTGAATCACTTACTGGTGTTTAGAAATTTGGGGAGAAATAAAGATGAGACTTGACATGGAGGCCTGACAGTCAAGAGCTGGTCTTCCTGATAAATGACAGGCAGTGGAAATCGCAGGTGTCTGTGGGGACTTGGACAGTAGCAAGGTTCCCATGGAAAGCTAGTGATACCTGATGCCCATGTTTCAGCCGGGTGGACCCCTCTGGCTGCTGGGGCAAACAGCTGCCTGCTTGGGGGTTCTGGGGTAGTTTCTGGTGCAGGGTGATGCTGAGCGATCTAGCGGCCTCCTGTTCTTTAAATGCCAGGCAGTGGGCACAGGAGCAGGGGTGGCTTAGGAGAAGGCCCAGGAGGAACTAAATGGGTCGAAAGGCAACATGGGCTACTCATAATTCCCTTTCTCCATAGCCTTGGATGCTCCAAAAAGCTGCAGTTTCAGCTTTGGATCAAGCATACCAGACCTGCTTGTTTCCATTTCCCCTGTACTAGCATACATACATACCCCACCTCCAGACTCACTTTCAAAAATGAGATTGGTCTCCCTGGGGGTCAAGGGTGTGCACCATCTCTCTGTGTTATTTTTTACAACAGCATGTGAATCTACTATTAAATGAAAATTAAAAGTTTCATTTTAAAAAAGGAGAGAGATGAGAGGAAATTGGTTTCAGCCTGGGGGCACCTCAAGCCAATCCTGTCCTCTGGACCTCAGTTGCCTTCTCTGTAAAATGGGACTGACAGAGTAGCCAATCTATGAGGGCACTTCCAGGTCTGCTGGGGCCAGAAGGTCAGTCAACAAAAAACGAGGAGGGCCCAGGGTGACAGGTCTTCTGGGGGCGGCCACAGGGTAGTCTAACCAGGAGCTCCATTTCCATTTGACAGCAGGGACGGAGAGGCTGGAAAACTCATCACGATTGCCCTGGGGTCATCCACCTGTTGGCACAGGGGCTGAGTCTGCAAGTCAGGCTCCACTGCTCCAGGTCCAGGCTCCCAGCTCTCATATGACCTGCCATCCAACGGCCTGGTTGGGGAGGTGTCATGCCATAGGGGTTTTCTCCTGAGGCTTATCTCCTGCCTCAAACTTGGAGATGAAGGGCAGCCCAGAAAGTTGGGAGGTGAGCAGGACAAACATGCTGAAAGGCAGGATAGCATTATTCAGTAGCAGGGTTGTCCCTGGGGTACCAGAAACCTGCCACATGGGGACCAGGGCTTCAGCTCCAGGACTACCTCCCTGATCCCACTCAGTGCTGGCTGCTGGCAGTCCTGGGGCCGCAGGCTCACTTTCTTGCATCTCCTGCTAAGATTCTTTCATCTGCTGCCTCCCGTTCACCTCGTGGGGGATAGCTGCCCGGGATTGATTTATCTGGGAGGAGGTGAAGCCAGCCAGGTCTAGGGAAGTGGCAGAGCATGTGCATTTTAAGCACCTTGTGGAGGGAGGAAAGCAGAGAAGCCTCACATTCCCCTATCACAACCAAGTCTTTTAACACAGAGGCCTCACCGTGTGCCTATGATTTTGCCGTGTAGCTGGAGGAGCATCGTTTGGCGATGCTCTCTGAGATGGTCCTGGCCTGCCTGTCTCTGCAGCAGGTGGGCTCAGAGATGCATTTGTGAAGATGTTTAAACATCAAGCTGCTCAGAAGGCCCCAAGGAAAGCATCCTCCCTCTGTCCTGAGATGAGATAGATGGGAGGTGCCATGAAGATCCCCTGGAGAAGGAAATGGCAACCCACTCCAGTATTGCCTGGGAAATCCCATGGACAGAGGAGTCTGGTGGGCTACAGTCTCTGGGGTCTCAAAGAGTCGGATGAGACTGAGCAACTGCGCACAATGGGTCCAGGGGGGCCACGGCTCAGTGCCTGGGAAGCAAAGGCCACTCTACTGCCCTCACAAACCCCTGGACTGGGGCAACTGGCAGGGAACCTAGTGCTTGTCCCTTGCCAGTGGGGCCTGCAGCCTCTAGGACCTGGGCAGGTAGGAAGATGCAGGCTGGCTTTTCACCAAGGGCCCTTTCCTCTGCATAGATAACAATGTAACTCACCTCCCCCCCCACCCCACCCTGCACGCAAAGCAGCTGATTTCACAGAGGCTAACATGATGTCATCCCTCCCTAGGGGGCCTCCACGCATTTGGGCTATTTTTGTCATCGACAGTAAAAAAGCCCCTGCATGAGTCATGCCATACATAGAAATCTGTCTTATTTCACTCCTGAATCGTCGCCTATGAATGCGAAAAATGGAAGGTGCCCTGGAGAGTACTTCTGGATTGGACTGCTGCAGTGGCCAGGGGTCCATCCTCCTGCAGCCCTCACCCCCACTCACTGGCTCCCTCATCTCATCCATCATTCCCTGTCCCCTGGTCTGTGCCAGGAGCTGGGGGCAGAGGCCTGGGAACCCACCACCCATGGGGGACAGGTCTTCAAGTAATCTTCATCCAGCGCACTGAGGGCCAGGGTGGGGCAGGGCTGCTCACTCATCCTGAGGCAGGTGAGTTTGCGGGTTCCTGGGAGGAAAGACCACATGAGCATGTGTTTGGAAGGGTGGGGCAGGGGTGGGTGAGGCCGAGATGTGCCTGTGAAGGTGGAGATCAGGAACTTTAGAGGGCCCGGAACCGAGGCCTGGTGAGGTGACAGTGCAGGACCAGCTCAGGCAAGGCCTTGTCAGCCCCACTGGGGACCTGGGCCCCAAGCCCTCCTCTGGGCACCCCTGTGTCAGTCTGTGTCATCTCTGGGATGGCAGAAACGCCATCTTGAATGAAGGGGATGGGGAGGACTGTGCTTTCTAACCCCTGCTCTCCCGTGGCCTGGCCAACAAGATTCAGGCTTCTGAATACCTTCTGGTCCACAAAGTTCTCTCTAGATTGGGAGGCACAAGTCTAGACTGAGGCAGTCTGTTCCTAGTTTAAGGGCCCTGAACCCACAATAGGACTTTTAAAAGCAAAGAATCTCGGTTAAAGAGCAAACATTCCTCCAGGTCCTGGGAGCTGCATGATAAACTGCTTATGTTAAGAAGGAAAAGGCCAGTAAGAGTCTGTTGACGATGAACGTTCAAAGAAACATGCGGGATTATCTACGGCCCAGATGCAGCCTGCAAGGGCCGAGTGCCTGGGAGCGAGGGCTACACTCTCCCACAGGGGTTATGGCTGTCCTTACCACAGGCCAGCCCAATTGGATAGCTACCAGCAAGGCTCCCCCAAAAGAAGATCCCCCATGAGTACCCATCACTCTTCACCTGGGCTGTGTTTGATACCAACTGGTTCAATTCCAACCCAGACCTGGCAAGGATATCATCCAGTAGCATATCCCTTCTTCCTTGCTTATTTGGTATTTTTGATGGGTTCACCAAGGAAGAAAGTGCTTTCTCTGTAATGTTTATGAAGGCAGCCTCTCATCAAATAGCAATGGTAGGCACTAGTCATAGCTGGGACTATTATTCTTTCTATTAATACAAAGAACTTAACTACAGCCTTGACAAAATCCCTAAGGACTGTGATTTTAAAGTTTTGAAAATAATGTTTTAACCAACATAAATAAATATATTCAAATTGGACATTATTTTAGAGAAGCTGTTAAAAGCAGTACAGAGAGTTCACATCACTTTGTTCAGCTGCCCTAATGATAACAGCTTATGTTACTTTGGTACAGTTATCAAAATCAGGTAATCAGTGTTGGTACAATACCATTAACTAAACCATATATCTGAAAATTGTGATTTTATTTTGCCATTTTACAAATGAGGAAACTGAGGATCAGGGGAGTGAAGTGACTTTACCCGAGGTCCCAATTCCAGGAAGCAGAGGAATTGGGATTTGAACCCAGGGTTGCTTGCCTACCCTGTCCACTCTAGCACATTGCTTCTACCAGTGACAGCTGTTGGTTGGTGTTTAAACACCATGAGCCACCGTATCCATTTCCTATTGCTGCTATAGCAAATTGCCTCACATTTAGTGGCTTAAAAATACACACCTTTATTATCTTATAGTCTCACAGGTCAGAAGTCCAAAATGAGTAGCACTGGGCAAAAATCGAGGTGTGGGCAAGAGAGTGTTCCTGCCAGTGGCCCTGCGGGAATATCGTTTCCTGGCCCTCTCCAGCTTTCAATGAAGCCACAGCATTCATTGGCTTGTGGCCCCTTCTTCCATCTTCAAAGCCAGGCAAGGCATCATTCTGATCTCTGCATCCATCATTATATCTCCTTCCCTGACACTTTCACCTTTTAAGGACCCTTCTGTTAACATTGAGCCCACTCAGATAATCCTGGGTCACTCTCCATCTTTTATGATGCTGCTGCTGCTGCTGCACAGAGTCGGACATGACTGAAGTGACCTAGCAGCAGCAGCAGCTGCAGCTAAGTCGCTTCAGTCATGTCCGACTCTGTGCAACACCGTAGATGGCAGCTCACCAGGCTCCACCATCCCTAGGATTCTCCAGGCAAGAACACTGGAGTGGGTTGCCATTTCCTTCTCCAGTACATGAAAGTGAAAAGTGAAACTGAAGTTGCTCAGTCGTGTCTGACTCTTCGCGACCCCAGGGACTGTAGCCCACCAGGCTCCTCTGTCCATGGGATTTTCCAGGCAAGAGTACTGGAGTGGGGTGCCATTGCCTTCTCCACCATCTATTATGATCCTTAACTTAATCACATATAAGGTAACCTATTCACAGGTTCTAGGGATTAGGATGGGGTCATCTTTGGGAGGTCATTATTCAACCTACCTGAGCTATACAAGAGCTCAAAGTCAAGAAGGAGGATGTCAGAGGAACAAGGCATCTCACAACCGGCCCAGGCTCTCCACTGAGGCCTTTTGGAATCCTTGGTGGTACAAGCTGACAAGAGAGGAAGAAAGAAGGAATTTATCTTGTAGCTGCTAATGGCCTATGTTCTTTGTGAAGAGAATACTGAACCCAAAATGTATTAACTGAAAAGAAAGTGAGAAAGCAAGCAAGAAAGTGGAATTGCACCATGGCAGACTTACTTTACTTAGAGAACATTTTTTTTTAAATTTTTGACAGTGCCACATGCATGTGAGATCTTAGTTCCCCAACCAGGGATCAAACCTGTGCCCATTGCAGTGCTAGGGTAGATTCTTAACCACTGGTACCATCAGGGAAGTCCCAGACTTACGTTATTTAGTGTGATATCTCTAGGTGAATCCATGTTGTCATCAGCACGTCCCCAGTGGGCAGAGGCTCTACTGCTCCAGATTGGCTCCAGACCAATCTGACAACTTCAAGGCCTCCACTGTCGCTAGGAATCCCAAGGCTGCCTCAGGCTTGTAGAGCCCTTTGGAGCCTGTTCTGGTTCTTATTACACATCATAAGGTCAGACTAGACTGTCTTCCCCAGGGGCCTGGGATAGGGTCTGCCAACACTTTCTCTGAAATGGATTGTGTAAGGCCACCAAGCCCACAGAGAGCTTGCAACAAGATGACTTGCAGAAACCCATGGAAACCTAGCCTCACTGCAGGGGGCTGCAGAGCCCCAAAATGACAATCAGCCAGGATCTGAGCAGTCCCAGCTTCCCAGGAAGGGTGGCCCCATAGCACTTGGCTTTGGCATCCTACCTCTGGGAGGCATTCCCTGGCACACAGTGGTTTAGTCCTTGTTTGAACCCTCCCCTAGGATGAGACATTCTCTCCTCTGTGAGATGTGTTATTAGAAACAGGCCTCCATGGCTGCAGCTTCTATCAGCCAGCGAGGGACCCCTAATATCACTCAGATGCAATCGACCCCCTCTGCCTTCACGTGAAAGGCCTTTGGCTGCTGCAAGCCAGCTTTGCCGCCTGTCCCCACCCGTCCCCATCCCACTGAGTACACACACATTTTCTGAGCTGAAGCAGTGAGGCAAACATGGAGGGGGCCCATCCAGAGAAGGCCTGCAGGGGCCCAGGGCAGGCAGATTGTAGGCACTGCCCTGACTGGCATCCAGTGGAACAATGAGCTTCTTTCTCCTGCTTCCTCTCTCCTCTGTGTCCCCTTTCTTTTCTAGATGTACACATATGATTACAATCCACTGGTTGCAGTAGAATTGACAATGGAGGAAGAAGAATTGCTAACCCTAGCTCGAGAGTCATCTTCTCCAACACTTTGCAACAAGAGAGGTATCAGACCCCACAACATGGCTTGAGATGCCTCAAAGTGAGAGCAAGCAGAGTTGCTGCTGTTTTCCTATTCCTACCAGACTGCTGGCCTGAAGGGTACAGTCTGGCCTCTGTCTCCCTGGTACAATTTGCCCAATTTTGCGGAAACCTGATGTTGAAAGCTAAAGTGAAAGTGATAGTCACTCAGTCATGTCTGACTCTTTGTGACCCCACGGACTGTAGCCCACCAGGCTCCTCTGTCCAAGGGATTCTTTAGGCAAGAATACTGGAGTGGGTAGCCATTCCCTTCTCCAGAGGATCTTCCTGACCCAGGGATCAAACTTGGGTCTCCTACACTGCAGGCAGATTCTTTACCATCTGAGCCACCAGAGAAGCCACCAGGAACCTGATGTTAGCCGTATCCTTTGTCTGTGGCACGCTCAGCCTTAACTTTTCAAAAGTTCTGCTTTGCCCAAGTGTAAGCCTTGGATGGTGTTTGAAACAAGCAAATGGTCTGGAGATGTAACTCCCAACAGCTTCATGGATATGATTATCGGGAAAGGGGGGTCAAATACAGCAACTTGACCCTGGAGCAAGTCCCATAGGCTTGGGATGCTCACACCAGGTCTGCTTGCAGAAAGTTCCAGGTAGATGTTATTACTTGCCTTGTCAGGAAAGTGTAAGGGGCTGGTATAGTGATGACTTCATGTTTCTTTTGGAAAAGGATTAGCTGGACTGTCAGTCTCTGAAGAGAGTTAGAAAATGAGTGTTGAACTGACCTGATTCTCTCAGCCTCAGCAGGTGCGTTTGTAAAACAGGGGTTGAGGGAATGTTTGGGTTTGATGGTTTCTAAACTTTTGATGGTTTATGGTTAGAGCCATGTTTCCAAATGGCATGCCCTTACCTGAGAGTATCATTTTATTGAAGTATAGCTGATTCACAATGTTGTGTTAATTTCTGGTGTATAGCAAAGTGATTCAGTTATACACACATATGGACATTCTTTTTTTAATATCCTTTTCCATTGTGGTTGATTCCAGTATATTGAATATAGTTCCCTGTGCTATACAGTAGTACCTCGTTGGTTATCCATTGTCTATATAATAGTTTGTATCTGCTAACCCCAAACTCCAACTACCTTCCTCCCCCTACTCCACCCTTTGGCAACCACAATTCTGTTCTCTATGTCTGTGAGTCTGTTTCTATTTCATAGATAGTTTCATTTGTCATATTTAGATTCTGTCATATTTAGATTCTACATGTAAGTGATAACATGGTATTTGTCTTTTTCTTTCTGACTTACCTCACTTAGTATGGTAATCTGTAAGTCCATTCATGTTGCTGCAAGTGGTGTTATTTCGTTCTTTTCTATGGCTGAGTAGTAGTCCATTGTGTATACCATGTCTTCTTTGTCCATTCCTCTGTCAGTGGACATTGAGGTTGCTTCAATGTCTTGGCTATTGTGAATAGTGCTGTTGTAAACATTGGGGTGCATGTATCTTTTCGGATTGGAATTTTCTGAATGTATGCCCAGGAGTGGATTGTTGGATCATATGGCAACAGTATTTGTGATTTTTTGAGGAAGCTCCATACTGTTTTCCATAGTGGCCGTATCAACTTACATCCCCACCAGCCATGTGGGAGGGTTCTACCTGCAAGTATTTTTTGACTGGTCAGGTGAGTAGCATACCAGATGCCAGGTCCAAGGCCTCATAGCCCTGGCCTTGCAGTCACAGTTGACTAAGGAGCCAAGCCTCCTGTCCCTTGCTCTGCTCCCTCCCTTGCATTCGGTTTTCACAACCATGCAACGAACACTATATTAGAAGGATTTCCTCAATTTAGAAAGAGAATGAGAACTCTGCATCCAAATGCTTGAGCAGTCTATTTTTATGACGGTGAAGATTTCTGTGGAAAGTCACAAGGGAGCTCTGTGGGCTTCATAACCCCCAAAGGAGGAATGGGCAGGTGACTGGAAAGACCCAGCATTCTGTGCAGGATCAGGCATTCGGCTTAAGTGTGTGTGTGTGTGTGTGTGTGTGTGTGTGTGTGTGTGTTCCATTCCCAGCCAGGTGCAGGATCACCACACCTGTAGGGTGCAGAGGCTCAGACATGCAGCATGTGTGAAGTTATGTCGAGATTAGGTTTTCCTGTGGGAATTAGATACTGACTGGGAGGACAGGCCTCTTCAGCCCTTGAGGAAAGTACACCCGTTCAGGGCGACACTTGCTGTGAAGTACAGACTGTCAGCAAGTTGTCTCTGTCCTCAAGCTTTAGTTCCCCCAGCCATAAACTAAGGGAGGCCAAGCAATGTCCATTGACCCACAGCCAGGCCCATCTAGGAGCCCATCTTTAGGGCTTGGTCATTAGTTATCTCTCCTCTGCCTCCTGACTGCACGCTGGCCAGAAAGGTGACCAAATGAGGCCGCAAAATTCGGTTTCCAGAAATACCTGGCCAGCTCTAAGGCTTTCTCTAGTGGAGAGTCCTAGCATGTGGCCTCTGGGTTCAGAGCAAATCAGGAGCCTGGACCAAAAGCTCGGCTTCCCAGGCCTGCCCAGCTTAGCCCAAGGAGGCCTTCAGTACAGAGTTCCTTGTGCTTGGCCTGCCTGCCCTTCTCCAGTAAGGAGGCCTCTTGTGTATCTACCTGTCCAGACATCACTAAAGGGGAGGATGGGTCTGCCTTTTCACTAAAGGAGGTAGAGGCAGTGCTCCCCATGCTGCCTGCTTGCAGAATGAACCTACAGAAAAAAAAAAGCTATCTTTGCTACCAGAAGGTTCAGCTAGACATTTCGTGCTGATGACTCACTTTCTCAAATTCAGAGTTTGTTTATTTCTTCCCAAGTAAAAGCTTCCCTCCTTTTTAATGACTTAATGACCTCCAAGCTCCAGCAGAAGGACGCGGCCCCTCAGGACACAGTGTGTGGGCTCTCCCAAGGCCCAGCAGGCAGCTCAGTCAGCAGACACACTTCTCCCTTTTCGACTCTCCAGGATCGAGAGCGACAAAGGCCCAGAGACAGAAACCTCCCCGCTGGGAGGGCTTGCCCATTAGCCAAGCTGACATCCCCCAGGAAGCACCTGGGGCTGCTGAGGCATTTCTGCAAATGGAGTTGTATTTGTCCTCATTTGGCCACATTTTCTGGAGGGCCTTTACTCCTCTCTGAACTCCTGTTGACAAGTCTGTAGCTTCTTGGAAGAATCTACAAGATGCTGCCACAGCACTCCCCACCACTGTGGGCTGGGAAAGTCAACTCTGTGCCCTAGGGAGGCTGACCCATCCCCTGCGACACAGCAGACACTTCCCCTGCATCGCTTATGTCAAGCCTCACAGCACAGTGAAGGAGGGAACAGAATTGTCTCCATCCTTCATGGGAGAAACGGAGGCAGCTCTTCGGAGGTAGAGCCAGGGTTCGAGTTCCCACGTAAGAAGGCTGCCCCCACACCGCTTGACTAGCCTGGGGAGCTGTCCCAGAAACCCGGATAGCTTCTTCCTGGCCTTGTTCAAATATTCCCAAGTTTGCCGAGGCCTTGGTCCTCACAGACAGCATCCTTCTGGGCTTCCCCTTACTTGGGATGGAGTGGGGGCTGAACAGCATCTGAAGAGTGCGAGTCAGCTCTGCTGACCCTTCTGTCCTGAGGGGCAGGGGCTGGGAGTTTGGCCAGCCTTCACCAGCACTGGCTCAGGGCTCAGAAAGGCAGTGGCCAGTGGTGTGATGGTGAAGGGATGGGAGGAGGGAGCCATCCCTGAAGAATGGTAATAGGGAGGGAGAAGGTGGGCCTCAGATGACACACTCTAGAGAAGCAGACTGTGGAGCTCGGAAAAAAACTGGCTATAGAAGCAAAGTAAATGGGATATATGAGATGGCACTGAGATGAATCATAGGTTTCTGACTCAGACCTTGGGGTGCTGGTGGTGCCATTTTGTAAGAAAGGGAACCCAGAGGGAGCAGTATTGGGAGATGAAGATGGAGATGATACATTCAGTTTTGGAAAGTTTGTAAAGTTCAAGGTGCCAGTAGGGCACCCAGTTGGAGGAGCCCATTAGACAGTTGGATGTTCAAGATGGGGGCTGCAGGCAGAGGGGAGGTCTAGGCAGGAGATGTCTATTTGGAAGTCACTGGCCTCTAGACGTGTCCTGTCCAATATATTGGCTACTAGCCACATGGACATGTAAACAAATTCTAATGGTCAAAAGCTGAGCACAGACCTTCTATGTGGGATGATAAAAAAGCTTTTGGAATAGATAGTGGCGATGGTTGCAAAACATTGGGAATGTAATTAATATTGAAATGTACATAAACAACAGCTAAAATGCCAAATTTTATATATACCACAGCTTTAAAATAGAAAAGAAAAAAACATTCATTATGATTTAAAATTTAGATCCTCTCTCACATGAGCCATGGATCCAGTAGCTCAGTAGCCACATGTGACTCAGGGTACTGTGTTGGACAACACAGATATGGCTCATTCCCATTGTCACAGAAAGTTCTATTGAGCAGCACTACTGTGGTGAGTGACTGCAAGCCTGGGGGTTGCCAAGACTGCTGGGGAGTGTGGAAGGAGAGGAAAAGGGAAGCAGGTGGGACAGCCCTGGGAGGAGCTCGACCTTTGAGGGTCAGGCAGGAGATGGTGATGGGCACTTGGACAACTGCTGATGGAGAGCTCTACAGAGTGCTAAGGGAGCCCAAGAGACAACAGTCAACCACATGCCAGAAAATATGACTGACTTGCTGTTTCCTCTAATAGTCCATGCTTTCCTACCCCTGGGCCTTTCTCCATGAAATCCCTTCTGCTGAGAACACTCATTGCCATCCCCACCCCTGTCCAAATGTTGATGGCCCTCATTGCTTTTTTGTTTGTTTGTTTGTTTACAGATTGGGACCTGCAGAAAGGTTTTCATGAGGACGTCAGTCTGCACATTGCTATGTGGTGTGGCACTGTGTTCCAATCCGGGGGTGCCAGCCTCTGGAACCCGGGAGAGAAGACCTGCATAGTGGCCTTGGGGAAGCTCAGAGAGAATAAAAGAGAGAGGGTTAGCCGATGAAAGGTCCCAGGGGAGAGTCCTGCAGGCAGTGGTAGAGAAGCAAACACTGACTGGGAGGGCAGCATCCAGCCCTGGGAAGGCTGCTGCCAGCTGCCTACCCCTGGGGGTGGGAGAGGCAGGGACAAGGATGCCCAGCTGCACTGTGTGTAGGGACATCCTGGCCTGTGCTTGGGGCTCAGTTCTGGGGAAGTCTGGCCAGTGGCCCTGCCCAGGCAGCCCTGATCCAGGTGGGGTTTCTTTGCAGAGCCGTGCTGAGGGCAGAGGTGGGCTGGTCCTGCGGGTTGCCCTTGCTACTCTAAGATGCAGCCTGCACTCTCCAGGAGAGGCCTCACTGAGCCAGCAGACATTCAGCTACTCGCCCAGTGGGCTCAGTGTAGACCTGGACTGAGCCTCCAGCTGGTGCCCTTGTTCAAGTGGAATCAGCCAGCACCCCCTGGCAGCACCTCCTCTGCTCTGCCAACCTAGGCTGTGCATCCAGGAGAGGGGCACCTGTGGGTCCGCTGGATCCCGCCAGCATCTCTGTTTCCCTCACTTTTAAACTGCATGCTCTCGAGGAGCGCCAAGCTGTGTGGATGCAGGCCGAGTGTCCACAAAGATCCCTGGTTGAGTTCAGTGCAACCAGTTTTCCCTTGCACTGGCTAGTTCTGTGTCGATTCAAGTAGAGACAGGCCACGCTTGTCAGGAAGAGCCCGGGTTCCCCGATAACCATTTGCCAAGCCTTGCTCCCTGCCGATCCAGCTTGGAGCTGCGCGTTCTCCATATAGACACAGGCTGAAGGTCCTCCAGCAGCCCTGGACCAGCCATCCACTGGATGCAAAATGCAGAGCTGGATGAAGCACAAGCTCTGGGTGGAGACATGGCTGGGTCTGCGCAGAACCATATAAAAGCGAGGCAGCCCCAGAGGAGATGCTCTCCTAGGATGAAGTTGTATCTGTCCTGAACATGGTTATATCCGCAGAGATAGAGGCTCTGTCTACCCAGAAGGAGATTCCATCTGCAGAGAACTAGCCACCTAGGAGAGAACATTTCCTAGAATTTTTACTGGTATTGAACTGAATCTATAACTCAATTTGGAGAGAACTGACATTTTAGCATATTAAACCTTCTGTCCTATAAGCATGGCATACCTCTCTGTTTATTTTGATCCTTTTGTTTTCTCTTAATAGTGACTGCACCCATGAAATCAGAAGATGATTGCTTCTCAGCAGGAAATCAATGACAAACCTAGTGTGTTGAAAAGCAGAAACATTACTCTGCCAGCAAAGGTTTGTATAGTCAAGGCTATGGTCTTCCCAGTGGTCCTGTATGGTTGTGAGAGTTGGACCTCAAAGAAGGCAGAGTACCAAAGAATTGATACCTTTGAACTGTGGAGCTGGAGAAGACTCCTGAAAGTCCTTTGAACTGCAAGGAGATCAAACCAGTCAATCTCAAGGGAGATCAATCCTGAATATTCACTGGAAAGACTGATGCTGAAGCTGAAACTCCAGTATTTTTGGTCATCTGATGCAAACAGATAACTCATTGGAAAAGTCCCTGATGCTGGGAAAGACTGAGGGTAGAAGGAGAAGAGGTCATCAGAGGATGAGATAGCTGGATGGAATCACCAATGCAATGAACAAGAACTTAGGCAAACTCCGGGAGATGGTGAGGGACAGGGAGGCCTGGCGTGCTGTAGTCCGTGGGGTCACAGAGAGTCGGACATGACTGGAGGACTGAACAGCAACAAATAGTATTTCATACTTTTTACTGTGGAAGTCTCTCACATGTTTTCACAGGTTTGCCCCAAGTATTTCATATCTTTGTGCTATTTTTAAAGTAAATTTTAATTTTAATTTCGGATTATTCATTGGTAATAAATAGGAGTAAAACTGATTTTTATATATTGACCTTGTATCCTATAACTTTGCTAAACTCACATATTAGTTTCAGTAGCTTTTTTGTAGATTCCATCAGATTTTCTACATAGACAATTTATTGATTGTGAATAGACAGTCATATTGGTTGTGATTGTAGCCAGTTTTGCTTCTTCCTGTCCAGTCTATTGCCTTCTCCCTCTTCCTCCTCTCTCTCTCTTCTTTCCTTGCTTTCTTTTTTTTTTAATCTTTTTTTATTGCCCTAACTATAAGCCTTTTTAAAAATCCTAGGCCTTTTCTTAAGATAGACTTGAAATTTAAAACTTCATCTATTTTTTATGTGGCCTACATGGTATGGAAACAGCTCAAAGAGGCGTAAAACCAGGGCTCTGGCCCTACTTCAGCTGCTGACTCACACAGGGATCCTCTTCCTTCTCTGCCTCAGTCACTGCCTTAGTTTCTTCATCTCTAAAATGGGGATCATATTTTTAACAGTCAGGAAATGACTTTGAAAACATCCTAAGTGCTGTGAAAAGGGTTGCCCAATTCTGAGCAGCAATATGGTCCCAATATCAGAACCTTCATGTTTGCCCTTCTGTAGCAGTAGCTGCTTATCCATTTGTTTGTTCAGACCCTGAGGTGGTGATGGGTAACGAGAAGATGTGGCAAGGCGGGAGAGAATATAATATAATAAGACCTTCCTTTTTCTAAAGGTCTCTAAGAAGCTCTTCAAAGGATAGAGTGTGTTGTTAAGTTGCTTCAGTCATGCCCGATTCTTTGTGACCCCTGTGGACTGTAGCCCGCCAGGCTCCTCTGTCCATGGGATTCTCCAGGCAAGAATACTGGAGTGGGTTGCCATTTCCTTCTCCAGGGGATCTTCCTGACCCAGGGATTGAACCCGAGTCTCTTACATCTTCTGCATTGGCAGGTGGGTTCTTTACCACTAGCACCACCTAGGAAGTCCCAAAGGGTAGAGAACACAGCATTATTCCCAGCTCTTCCCAGTATTGTTGGATGCTGAGCTTGGGGACTTCTTTCTTCCT
Source organism: Okapia johnstoni (assembly GCA_024291935.2). Taxonomy (NCBI): domain Eukaryota; kingdom Metazoa; phylum Chordata; class Mammalia; order Artiodactyla; family Giraffidae; genus Okapia; species Okapia johnstoni. The sequence goes on from CM044305.1 coordinate 112,676,741, forward strand.
GGGTCTACTGAGGAGTGAGCTACCACTTTGGGCTTGCTGCCTACAGCCTCAAGAAACTTAGAAGTTGGATAAAGGGGATGAGAGGCAGAGTGAGGAAGGATTGGCCACATCTGTCTACTATCATAAACGCTGCAGCTGTATAACTGACTCACTCTGTGTCCCATGGAGCTAAGAAGTAGTCTTATTAGCAGTCCCTCAGCAGGAACATAAGACATGTTTGTTTCTTATGCTACCGTGTCTGAAAAGTGTGGGAAACTACAAGCATTTTCTGATGCTGAATAAATGGATGAGCAGAAGGCTAATAGGCAGACTAACAACAGTAGGATGATGGACTAGGAAGCCCTGTACCCTCCTTACTCTCACAAACACACCAGTTTAGCAACTGTTCAGGGGCAAATTCCCTTTGTAAGAAATCCAGAAACCAATTAAAATGCTTCTGAACCCCAGGTGAATATAATACAAGACTCACCAAGAAAGACATATATGCTGAGAACTATGAAATATTGATAAAGGAAACTGAAAATCATTCAAAGAATGGAAATAGACCCCATGCTGTGGGATTGGAAAAATACTGTTTGCATGGCCATGCTATTCAAAGCAATCTATAGCTTTAATGTAATCCCTGTCAAATTACCCACGACATTTTTCACAGTACTAGAACAAATAATCCTAAAATTTATGTGGAACCACAAAAGACCCATAACTCCCACAGCAATCTTGAGAAAAAAAAACAAACCTGGAGGCATAACCCTCCCAGACTTCAGGCAATACTACAAACCTACAGTAATCAAAACTGTGTGGTATTGGCACAAAAACAGACATGTGGATCAATGGAACAGAATAGAGAACCTAGAAATAAACTCATACATCTATGAAGAAATAGTCTTTGACAAAGGAGACAAGAATATACAATGGGAAAAAGACAGTCTATTCAGCAAATGGTGTGGAGAAAGCTGGACAACTGCATGTATAAATAAATAATAGTGCATAATTATTAATAATACATAATTATCAATAATTTAATAAAATCAACAAATAAATGAAGTTAGAACATTCCCTCTCACCATACACAAAAACAAACTCGAAATGGCTCAAAGAGTTAAACATAAGACATGACACCACAAAACTCCTAGAAGAGAACATATGCAAAACATTCTCTGACATAAATCATACCAATGTTTTCTTTAAGTGAGTCTCCAAAAGCCATTGAAATAAAAGCAAAAATAAACAAATAGAACCCAATCAAACTTATTAGCTTTTGCACAGCAAAGGAAGCCATAAACAAAATGGAAAGACAACTTACAGACTGGGAAACAAACACAAAATTGTAAATCAGCTATATTTCAGCTAAAAAAACAGACTCAGCAAAACCAGTGGGGGAGATTTTGGACACTCTTGCCAGAGTCCCTGACCCCACTGGAAAACAAACTACCAAAACTTGTAAAGCATACGCTATATTTCTGCAGTGCCTTGATCAGAAAGCAACTGGGGGGAAAGCAATGAGTAAGACAGGAAGATGGAGCAGCTGGAAAAGCCCAAGTTGTGGGCTGGCCTCGGGCACATGGCTCTGACATTTCCAGGCCTCCAGCGGCACAAACGGGTACTTGGGTCCAACTTAAAGTCTGAACTTGGGTCCAACTTAAAGTCTGAATCCTGCAGATTTCAAAGATTAGGGTCTACACAGTACAGAGACATTTTAGTTATTCCAAGGTCATTTAGCTGGTGACCGAATAGAATCAGAAGGTCATCAGCCACAGAAAGGCCTCTAAAGAGCTGGCATTGTCCTAAGTCTCCTGCCTTTCCTTCACCAGAGAGCTCTGCAGGTTTTGTACATGGTCTGTGGCTCTTCCATTCACATGTCTAACAAGCTCTGCTGCCAAGTCTCTCAGCCTGTAGCACATAGAAGCAGCAAATAAGACCAGAGCTACTAGAAATGAGGCTGACAGACATCAGAAATGGCATCTGACAGTGAGGGAGGAGGCAGCAATATTGTACAAAGCAGATTCCAAAGAAGAGGTTCAGCCTGGGATCATTTATCATAGGAACAAAGAGTATGATGATGCTAGATAAATGAGGTGTTACTGGACTTCCTTTGTCAGCTGTGATTTTCCAAGTTACCTCTTGAAACAACTAATTTTGTCTTTCTGGACCTAAGCACTTTGTTCAAGACGAGTATTAGGGTTTAAAGAGCAGAAATCATTTGCTATCCTTTATACAGGGAGATTATGCTACTGATCTAATATTAGAAGGACTATGAACTCCAGAGTTTTGACTGAAGTGAGGTTGGGTAAATGCTTCACATTCTTTAATCCAGTCCCACTTTTGAATTACCGAGTTTAATGGGGAAGCCAAATGGCCTCAGCTAGAGCTGGGAATCAGAAGGTGAGCCATGTATTTCCTTGCCTCAGTCAGGAGCACAACTTGCCCCTAGGCCCATAGCCTAGTGCACTCAGTTGAGTACTGTCCCCCTGCCCTCTCCAGCGCCACAAAATACATGCCTACCCCAAATTGGTGAATGGCCTTATTTGGAAATGGAGTCTTTGTAAATGTAATTATTTAAATTAAAATGAGGTCATACCAGACTAGAGTAGGCCCTACTCCAATAACTAGCATCCATCTAAGAAGGAAATGCAAAATGTCAGGCTGGATCAAGCACAAGCTGGAATCAAGATTGCTGGGAGAAATATCAATAATCTCAGATATGCAGAAGACATCACCCTTATGGCAGAAAGCAGAGAACTAAAGAGCCTCTTGATGAAAGTGAAAGAAGAGAGTGAAAAAGATGGCTTAAAACTCAACATTCAGAAAACGAAGGTCATGGCATCTGGTCCCATCACTTCATGGCAAATAGATGGGGAAACAATGGAAACAGTGAGAGACTTTATTTTTGAGGGGACTCCAAAATCACTGCAGATGGTGACTGCAACCATGAAATTAAAAGATGCTTAATCCTTGGAAGAAAAGCTATGGCCAACCTAGACAGCATTTTAAAAAGCAGAGACATTACTTTGCTGACAAAGGTCCATCTAGTCAAAGCTATAGTTTTTCCAGTAGTCATGTATGGATGTCAGAAGTGGACTATAAAGAAAACTGAGCACTAAAAAATTGATGATTTTGAACTGTGGTGTTGGAGAAGACTCTTGAGAGTCCCTTGGACGGCAAGGAGATCCAACCAGTCCATCCTAAAGGAGATCAGCCCTAGGTGTTCATTGGAAGGACTGAAGCTGAAGCTGAAGCTCCAATACTTTGGCCACATGATGCGAAGAACTGACTCCTTAGAAAAGATTCTGATGCTGGTAAAGATTGAAGGTGGGAGAGGAGAAGGGGACAACAGAGCATGAGATGGTTGGATGGCATCACCGACTCAATGGACATGAGTTTGAGCGAGCTCTAGGAGTAGATGATGGACATGGAAGCCTGGTGTGCTGCCGTCCATGGGGTCACGAAGAGTCAGACATGTCTGAGCAACTGAACTGAGTTGAACTGAAGAAGGAAAAACAGAGACACAGACACAGGGAGAATGCCACGTGAAGATGGAGGCAGAGATTGAAACACCAAGGACTACCAGGAAACAGGAAAAGGCAGGAGGAAGAAAGACCCTTCTCTAGAGCCTTCAAAGAGAGCATGACCAGTGAACAGCTTAATCTCAGACTTCTGGTCTCCATAAATGTGAGAGAAGAAATGTCTGTTGTTTTAAACCACCTCACTTGTGGCATTATGCTGTGGCAGCCATAGGCAGCTACTACAGTCTGCATTTTTAAAAATCAGTGCAAGTTTCAAACAACACTACTGAAGGACTCTTGATACCTAAACCAACCTGGACCACCAGCTAACATGGGTTTTAAGCTTACATTTTGAGACTTTACTACCAAAACATGGCAAGTATATACTATAAAGAGACCATTTAAAAGGCATAGCAGTGCTAAAAAATAAACTGCATATCTCAGTGGACCAAAAATGGAGCATAAACACACCTGCTAAGCAGGGATAAAGCCACAGGCCAGCTGAGGTCTGGATCTAGAAGCAGACAGAGACAACCAGGTGTTCTGCTTCTATGGGGTAATGAGAAGTCTGGAATTTACTGCTTGAAATCAGATCCTAGTGTGGCACTTCTCTATTCATGAAAGCATTTATAAATACTACAGCTTCCCCGCTAACTGGGGCTATAGTTTACATCAAGCTGCAAACCTAGTGATGCAGGATGAACCAAACACAAGCTGGCAGCCAGGACCTGGCTCAGGATGTCTGTAAACCTAGTAGCATTCCCCAAATCACAGAGGGATGGAGGCCTTGAGCAACCAACTTACAACATGATTCTCTACTGGGGAACTCTGGGATGCTAGGTGCAGACATTAGCAAGATTGCTAAACAGGAGGGGATGTGGGCAGAGAAAAGATGAAAATGCACTACTACATGAGTTGAACCAAAATTTCAGAACTCATCACAAGGGACTTCCCTGGCAGTTCTGTGGTTAACATATTTCAGGGAGTGTAAGTTCGATCCCTAGTCAGGGAACTAAGATCCCACATGGGGCATGGCATGGTCAAAAAAATAAAAACACATCATGAACACTAATGCTAGGTGTGTCAGTTTAAATAAAAATCAACACTCGTGAGATGAATTTTCTAGTGATAAAATGAAAATAATACTGCAATCTGAAAATGACTTAATAAAAGATATGTTTAGGATCTTCAAAGAAATAACATCTATTTTTTAAAAAACTAAGAAATTCTGGACCAAACTAGACATGAATAAAACAAGAACAAGTAGACATGAAAAAGAACCATTTAGATATTATGAAAATTTCTTCTTATATTTGCTCCTGTCCACATTATCAGATCTCTAAGATGCTAGACCTAGCTCATCTAATCCAGCAACCCTATATCATTTTCTTGGTAGTGTTTATCTTTTGCTTACCTAGGCCCACTTCTGCTCTGGCAGACTCCTTAATTTGTGGTTAGAACTGGTTTAAGGATCAGGTAAGCAAGCAACTAATCTGTAAGAGTTGGCCAAACATCACTGGATACACTGTATGTTGACATACTCTCTCTCTGTCCTTCTCGCTCTCTCTCTCTTTAGTCACTAAGTCATGTGCAACTCTTGTGACCCTATGGACTGTAGCCTTCCAGGCTCCTCTGTCCGTGGGATTCTCCAGGCAAGAATACTGGAGTGGGTTTCCATTTCCTTCTCCAGGGGATCTTCCCAACCCAGCAATCAAACCCCGGTCTCTTGCATTGCAGGCAGATTCTTTACCGACTGAGCTATGAGGGAAGCTTGTCGATTTATCCACACACAAGCAGACCCTCAGTGTCATGTTCCTTATCCGGCCCTTCCTTCTCTACTCATTCTCCCTCAACTTCCTGTCGTGTGTGCAGTCCTCAGAATCCCATTCTTTAACATGAGCACCTCCCACTTTCAGCATCTATGTGTAGTCCCTGCTTACTAACAGGAGTTCTACAGTTCCTATGGTACAGTGACTAATTCCACAAGTTCCCTTTTGTGTACTTATTCATACACATTCGAAAGGCCAGTAGTTCTCAATGTCCATGGGGTCACAAAGAGTCGGACACAACCAAGCAACTGAACTGAACTGACCAGCCGCATCACCATCATCTTGAAACTTGTTAGAAATGCAAAATTTTGCCCTCCACCCTAGACTTACTGAGTCAGAATCTCTGGGGTGGCACCCAGAAGTTTGTATTGTAACAAGCCCTTGGATGATTCTGATGCATGATCACATTTGAGAACTGCCCTCACAGACATTTGTGTAAGAAGTGCTTACAGCATGTCAGGTATCACACTCAATGCTGGGCATACTCTCTTGGTGTTACAGCTGTTTTTTGAAAGCCTCTGTGGGACCATGTAGGAGATTCAGGGACTTCCAGAGTGGTGATCAGTATGGCATGGACTAAGCAAAGGAAACTGAATTGAACTGAACTAAAGCAAAGGAAAAGAAAGAGAAACATATATGTGACTGACATGGCTAAAGCAAAGAGTCAGCCAGTCAGTTCAGTTGCTCAGTCATGTCTGACTCTTTGCTACCCCATGGACGGCAGCACGCCAGGCTTCCCTGTCCATCACCAACTCCCAGAGCTTGCTCAAATTCATCTCCATCTAGTCGGTGATACCATCCAACCATCTCATCCTCTGTTGTCCACTCTCCTCCTGCCTTCAGTCTTTCCCAGCATCAGGGTCTTTCCCAATGAGTCAGTTCCTCATATCAGGTGTTGGAGTTTCAGCTTCAGCAGTATTGGAGTTTCAGCTTCAACATCAGTCTTTCCAATGAATATCCAGGACTGATGTCCTTTAGGATGGATTGGTTGGATCTCCTTGCAGTCCAAGGGACTTTCAAGAGTCTTCAACCCACAGTTCAAAAGCACTGATTCTTCGGCACTCAGCTTTCGTTATAGTCCAACTCTCACATCCATACATGACTACTGGAAAAACTGTAGCTTTGGCTATATGGACCTTTATTGGTAAAGTAATGTCTCTGATTTTTAATATGCCGTCTAGGTTGGTCACAGCTTTTCTTCCAAGGAGCAAGCGTCTTTTAATTTCATGGCTGCAGTCACCATCTGCAGTGATTTTGGAGCCCAAAAGAATAAAGTCTGTCACTGAAGGAAAGAGTATAAGAGAGGAAAGAGAATGACTATTAATGATACTTGTCCAGAGCTGGGTAACAGATATAATGATTGTAGACTGTCTAAGATCAATAAACAGAGTTCTACAGGGGCTGGAAATCTTCTCAGATAAATACTTTAGCCCCTGAAGCCTGGTGCTGGAGAGGTAATGGAAGAGGCAGAGGGTGTTATACATTTTCTGATACCAAGTGAAGTTGAATTGTGTCAGGACTATATCCATGCTGAGTAATTCCTCTCAACAAACACTAGTTCAGCAATGGACCAATGCAGAAGGCATTTGATGAGCTTCTCTCTGAGGATGCAGAAATGAAGTGGCCACGGTCCCTTCCCACCAACAGCTCCTGGTTACATGGGGGCAGACACAGAACCAGTGCCTGTGTTGCAATCCAGACACACACTCCAAGAGAGAGTCGTGGGGGCACCAGGGGAAGGCTTTTGAGATATTTGAAGGATGGTTGAGAATCACCAGGCAGAAAAGAGTTTGCCAAGAAGAGGGGACAGCTTGTGTGACAATATATATAGGAGGGGGGTGAAAGGAAAGAGCAAAAGGTTTTGGTCGGCTGGTGTGTAAAAGTAGGTATCAGTGAACATCAAGAGAAAAAGTAGGAGGCAGATGGGATTGCAATGGGTTGTGGCACTGGGTTTCATCCTGTAGATGGTGGGGAACCACTAAATACTAAAGAGCAGAGGGGCGATGTGGCAGACTTAATGGGTTACCGAGATCATGTAGAGGACTGCGGAGACAGTGGCCCTGAGATTGGAGGCAGTGAGGCCAGGAAGCTCACGGGGAAGCTGTTTCAAGAGTCCTGAAGAAAGCTAACATGGATCCGAGCAGGGTCACTGGCCCCAGCACAGAATGAAGAGAATGGATTGGAGAGCTCCTGTCAGGACCAGGTTCTGGGCAGGGCTCTGGGGTCACATCAGGTGAAGCAAATACATCCCCTCCCACTTCCTTCAAGAGCTTAGCATGCAGGAGGAAGCCTAAGACAAGGGACATCATGCAAGAGAAATTGAATTCTTTCTGCTTGTGTGATGTACTACTTTCCTGTAACAAATCACCACCAACTAAGTGGCTTAAAACAACATAGATGTAGTATCTTACAGTTCTGGAGGGCAGAAGCCTGAAATGAGTTGGTGGTGCTGTCTTCCTTATGAAGGTTCTAGGGGAGAATCCAGTTATTTGCCTTTTCCAGCTACTAGAGGCCCCACAACATGGGACTTGGCTCATGGCCCCACATCATTCTTACCTCCGCTTCTTTCATCACAGTGCTTTCTCTGACTCTGACCCTCCTGCATCCCTCTTATAAGGACCCTTGGATGATTAGGGTCAATCCAGAAAATCCAGGATGATCTCCCCAGCTTAATAGCCTTAAGTCAATCACATTTGCAAAGTCCCTTTTGCCATCCCAGGTAACGTATTCACAGGTCCTGAGGATTAGGACGTGGACATCAGTGGGAGGCCATTATTTAACCAACCACATATGAGAAGGATTCTTATGTTTTCATGAATAAACAATGAAAGACAATGGTCCATTCCATTTGGGGGCTTGCTATCTGCTGTCCATTTTCACATTTCATTCTCACTGTTACTCTAAGAGGGTGTGTTCCATTCTTATCCTTCCAGGTGCCAAAGCAACCCAACTAGCATGTGGCAGGCCTTGAGTGAGTTCCTATTCTTGGGGCTCTAGCTTCCGCCTCCATCAATTCAGTTCAGTCGCTCAGTCGTGTCCAACTCTTTGCGACCCCATGAACCACAGCACACCAGGCCTCCCTGTCCATCACCAACTCCCGGAGTTTACCTAAACTCATGTCCATTGAGTTGGTTATGCCATCCAACCATCTCATCCTCTGTCATCCCCTACTCCTCCTGCCTTCAATCTTTCCCAGCATCAGGGTCTTTTCCAATGAGTCAGCTCTGTGCATCAGGTGGCCAAAGTATTGGAGTTTCAGCTTCAACATCAGTCCTTCCAATGAACACCCAGGAATGATCTCCTTTAGGATGGACTGGTTGGATCTCCTTGCAGTCCAAGGGACTCTCAAGAGTCTTCTCCAACACACAGTTCAAAAGCATCAATTCTTTTTGTGTGCAGCTCAGTTTTCTTTTATAGTCCAACTATCACATCCATACATGACTACTGGAAAAACCATAGCCTTGACTAGATGGACCTTTGTTGACAAAGTAATGTCTCTGCTTTTTAATATGCTGTCTAGGTTGGTCATAACATTCCTTCCAAGGAGTAACCGTCTTTTAATTTCATGGCTGCAGACACCATCTGCAGTGATTTTGGAGCCCCCCCAAAAATAAAATCAGCCACTGTTTTCACTGTTTCCCCATCTATTTGCCATGAAGTCATAGGACCAGATGCATGATCATAGTTTTCTGAATGTTGAGCTTTAAGCCAACTTTTTTCACTCTCCTCTTTCACTTTCATCAAGAGGTTCTTTATGTTCTTCTTCAATTTCTGCCATAAGCATGGTGTCATATGCATATCTGAGGTTATTGATATTTCTCCTGGCAATCTTGATTCCAGCTTGTGCTTCCTCCAGCCTGGCATTTCTCATGATGTAATTCTGCATGTAAGTTAAATAAGCAGGGTGACAATACACAGCCTTGACGTACTCCTTTCCCTATTTGGAACCAGTCTGTTGTTCCATGTCCAGTTCTAACTGTTGCTTCCTGACCTGCATACAGGTTTCTCAAGAGAACAGGTCAGATGGTCTGGTATTCCCATCTCTTTCAGAATTTTTCCCACAGTTTATTGTGATCCACACAGTCAAAGGCTTTGGCATAGTCCAATAAAGCAGAAATAGATGTTTTTCTGTTACTCTCTTCTGCTTTTTCGATGATCCAGCGGGGTGTTTGGCAATTTGATCTCTGGTTCCTCTGCCTTTTCTAAAACCAGCTTGAAAATCTGGAAGTTCATGGTTCACGTATTGCTGAAGCCTGGCTTGGAGGAGAATTTTGAGCATTACTTTAGTAGCATGTGAGATGAGTGCAATTGTGCGGTAGTTTGAGCATTCTTTGGCATTGCCTTTCTTTGGTATTGGAATGAAAACTGACCTTTTCCAGTCCCGTGGCCACTGCTGAGTTTTCCAAATTTGCTGGCATATTGAGTGCAACACTTTCACAGCATCATCTTTTAGGGTTTGAAATAGCTCAACTGAAATTCCATCACCTCCACTAGCTTTCTTTGTAGTGATGCTTCCTAAGGCCCACTTGACTTCACATTCCAGGATGTCTGGCTCTAGGTGAGTGATCACACCATCATGATTATCTGGGTTGTGAATATCTTTTTTGTACAGTTCTTCTGTGTATTCTTGCCACGTGTTCTTAGTATCTTCTGCTTCTGTTAGGTCCATACCATTTCTGTCCTTTATTGAGCCCATCTTTGCATGAAATATTCCCTTGCTATCTCTAATTTTCTTGAAGGGATTTCTAGTCTTTCCCATTCTATTGTTTTCCTCTCTTTCTTTGCATTGATCGCTAAGGAGGGCTTTCTTATCTCTCCTTGCTATTCTTTGGAACTCTGCATTCAAACGGGTATATCTTTCCTTTTCTCCTTTGCTTTTTGTTTCTCTTCTTTTCACAGCTATTTGTAAGGCCTCCTCAGACAGCCATTTTGCTTTTTTGCATTTCTTTTTCTTGGGGATGGTCTTGATCCCTGTCTCCTGTACTGCCTCCGTATCTGGTCCTAATAAAACAACCACTGTGGTTACAAAGCTCTGTGCTAATCTTTCATCTTCTACTTTTCTATTTTTGAAAATAGCTTTATCTTTTTTTGCAGAAAAAATAAGATACATGCCATTTAAAAACAGCACACAATACTGAAAATACAAAGAAAATAAAAATCACACCCAGATCTCATTTTCCAAGGATAGCTATTCTTAACATTTGGTGTACATACTCCAGGCTGCTGTCTATGCATCATAGATATTGTTCTACAAAGCACTTTATCTCTATTCTACATCATGAGTATCTTCCTATATCAATACTTGTAAAGTACTCAAAATGGGCTTGTTGGGTCAAAGGCTGTGCACATAATACTGCTGATACACATTGCCCAACAGCCCTCAAAAATACATGAATTTATACTACCAGAAGTGCAAGAAATTCACCAGTTTAGTCAAGACTTTAAATGTTTGGCAATTTGATAGGTGAAAAATATGATATTTTCTTGGCATTGCTTTGATTATCGGTGATAGTATCTTTCCACATATTTATTGACCATCTGTACTTATTCTCTTGGGGAATGGTGTTTTCTGGGCCTTTGCCTGTTTTTCTTTGGGATGTTTGTTCTCTTCCTTATGGATTTCTAAGAGCTCGTTTTAGAAAGGGCTTTAAATCCTGTGTCATATCTATTAGAAATATTTTTGTCACATTGAGTTATGACATATGTATTTAATACATTAATACATGTAATAGTCTACATAGCATATAGCATAAAAATATAACATATACTTAAAATTCAAATGCATTACATGTACTATATTAAATATGTATATAATATTTATATTTCATATATCATATCCTATTTATAATAAATATGATAAATTATAAATATTACATATGCTTTATAGCATTTCCCCCTAAAATATTTTTATTTATGTGTAGTCAAATTGATAACCTTTTTCTATATGACTTCAAGATATTTTTTAAGCTTTTTATTTTGTATTGGAGTATCAGCTCAGTTCAGTTCAGTCACTCAGTCGTGTCTGACTCTTTGCGACCCCATGGACTGCAACACGCCAGGATTCCCTGTCCATCACCAACTCCTGGAGCCTAACCAAACTCATGTTCATCATGTCAGTGATGCCATCCAACCATCTCACCCTCTGTCATCCCCTTCTCCTCCTACATTCAATCTTTCCCAGCATCAGGGTCTTTTCCAATGAGTCAGTTCTTTCACATTCAGGTGGCCAAATATTGGATTTTTCAGCTTCAGCCATCAATCCTTCCAATGAATATTCAGGACTGATTTCCTTTAGGATAGACTGGTTGGATCTCCTTGCAGTCCAAGAGACTCTAAAGAGTCTTCTCCAACACCACAGTTCAAAAGCATCAATTTTTCAGCACTCAGCTTTCTTTATAGTCCAACTTTCACTATTGGAATATAGCCAATTAACAATGTTATGATAGTTTCAGGTGGACAGCAGAGGTACTCAGCCATAGATACACATGCATTCATTCTCCCCCATACTCCCCTCCCAACCTGGCTGCCACATAACATTGAGCAGAGTTACCTGGGCTGAACTCTGCTATACAGTAGGACTTTGTTGGTTATCCATTTTAAGTATAGCAGTGTGTACATGTCCATCCCAAATTCCCTAACTATCCCTTCCCCCATTCTTCCCCTCTGTGACATCAAGGCTTTATGTCATCTTTGGAAAAGCCTTCCCAAACCCCCAAATATAATTTATATAATGAGAAGAGTTAATATAACTTATATAATGAAAAGTTGGGTCTTCCCTCATAGCTCAGTCAGTAAAGAACCTGCCTGCAGTGCATGAGACTGGATTCGATTCCTGGGTCAGGAAGACTCCATAGAGAAGGAAATGGCAATCCACCCCATTATTCTTTCCTGGGAAATCCCATGGACAGAGGAACCTGGCAGGCTATAGGCCACATGGTCACAAGAGTCAGACATGACTTAGCAACTAAACCAGCACCAATGAGAAAAACTCCATGATGTGATGTGACTTATTATTTTCTATGTGAAGTGAAAGTCACTGAGTCGTGTCTGACTCTTTGCTACCCCATGGACTATACAGTCCATGGAATTCTCCAGGCCAGAATACTGGAGTGGGTAGCCTTTCCCTTCTCCAGGGGATCTTCCCAACCCAGGGATTGAACCCATGTCTCCCGCATTGCAGATGGATTCTTTACCAGCTCAGCCATAAGGGAAGCCCAAGAATACTGGAGTAGGTAGCCTATCCCTTCTCCAGAGGATCTTCCTGAACCAGGAATTGAACCGGGATCTCCTGAATTGCAGGCAGATTCTTTAGTAACTGAGCTATCAGGGAAGCCCTATTTTCTACATAGCCATTTTGAAATAGCCATCACCACTTATGGAATATTGTGGCCTTTCAACACTGATTTGAAATATCAACTTCATCATATACTGAATATGCATGTATACTTGGGTGTATTTGGGGACATTATGCTTTAATCAACTGATCTGTTGGGTGTTTTCCCTATATAAGAACTTTACAATATGCTTCTCTATATAGTAGGGACAATTTGTCCTCATTGCCTTTCTTTCTGAATATTCTTGCCATGTGCTTTTTCTTCCAGATGATCTTTTGAATAATTTTATCCAGTTTCAAGAATGCTTCTAGAAGTTTTGAGATCTTATTGAATGTATAGATCAATTTTTTAACAATTGATGTATTTCCAATATTGAATCTTCATATCTAAGAACAAGGGATGTTTCTCTATATACCAGGCCTCCCTTTATGCCCCCTAATGGAGCTTTGTATTTCCTATTGTTGTTGTTGGAAAAGACTGAAGGCAAAAAGAAGAGGGTGGCAGAGGATGAGATGATTAGATAGCATCACTGACTCAATGGACATGAACTTGAGCAAACTCCGGGAGATAGTGAAGTTCAGGGGAGCCTGGGATGCTGCAGTCCATGGAGTCACAAAGAGTTGGACATGACTTAGCAACTGAACAACACCAACAAGTTTCCCGAGGTCCCTAAGACTACCCAATAAACTGCCACAGGCCTTTAACTGAGGTGTATTCCTAGGTGCCCACCCCATGCTCACCTGCTGCCATCCGCCATCAGCAGATACACTGAACTGCCTTTGATTCACTGCCCCCATGGGTGCTCGGAAAGTGAAGTGAAGTCGCTCAGTCGTGTGCAACTCTTTGCAACCCCATAGACTGTACCCTACCATAGACTGTACCCTACCATAGACTGTAGCCTAACATAGACTGTAGCTTAACATAGACTGTAGCCTAACATAGACTGTAGCCTACAGGCTTCTCCATCCATGGGATTTTCCAAGGAAGAGTACTGGAGTGTGTTGCCATTTCCTTCTCCAAGGGATCTTCCCAAACCAGGGATTGAACCAGGGTCTCCCACATTGCAAGCAGACACTTTACCCTCTGAGCCACCAGGGAAGCCCCAATGGGTTCTCTGTCTGTGTGCAAAACACACATTTGACTAGCTCACTCTGTGAAAAGTGATGGCTTCTGTTACCCACCCAGTGGAGAACTGTCCCTTGCATCTTTCATTCACATCCTCAGGACCAGACCAAGCCTCTCCAGGGCAAAGTGAATCAAGCAGCAAGCCCTCAAGGGCTCAGGACAGTGACTAGTCCAAGGTCATTGCTCCAAGACTAAAATCCAAGAAGCTGGAGCTAGTCCAACCTCATCATTCTTCAGGTGGGGAAACTGAGGCCCAGGAAGGTCATATCTCCAGTCGCCAGCCAGGTTGAATCTAAGTCTTTTGATCCCCTGCACCCTCCACCCCACCAGCCTTCCTCAGCGTCCCCCTCTCAAAATCACCTTGACAAAAACTCAGGTTTCAACTAACAGCCCAGTTAGTGGTACAAACGTGGCAGTGAAGAGGGGCTGACAGGAGGGCATCAGGTTATTACAGTGGGGCTCAGAGCCAATGGGTGCAGGCCTCGGAGGCCTGGACGCCCACACCAATGGTAGTGGAGACAGACTTAGCCCGGGAGTCCTGCACCATCAGAAAGGACTCCAGTAGGAGAGTATGTTTCTATCCTTTGAGAAGAGAAGGGGCTGTGTGGGTGTGGCCATGGGGAGCTACCATGTTGAAAAGTACCTCTCAAGTCTGCACCCCTGGGGCCCTTCCAGAATTGGGGGACAGAAGTGTTCTGGGTCTGGAGCTAAAACATGGCTCTAGCAGGAAAGCTTAGTGCTAACTTTCATGCTTTTCTAAAGCCCAAGCAACCTGTGCACAGGGAGCTGCTGAGCTAAGATGAAGGCCCCTTGGGCCCCAAGCAGACTGTGCTGCCATGATCTTGCCATATCCTGCTATTAGGGGCCCCTTGTTCCCATGGTCCCAAGGCAGGACCAAGCTGCAGCGGTGGCTCCTGAGCTGCACACACAGTGTGAGAGCTGAAAGGACAGTGTCAGCATTTTCCCTTTCCTGTCAATATCATTGTCATCATTGTAAACCACACCCTCCCTGCAAATGCCTGTCTGCCATCCAGTGTCTGCTATGGGCTGAGAACGTTGTAAGCACTCACTCCCACATTGATTCTCATAACTACCCTGCGAAGTGGGTATTCTATTAGTTCCACTGTACAGATAAGGAAAGCAATGCTCAGAGAGGTGAAGCTACTCACCAAAGTCTTGGGGCTTGTAAGCAAGAATGAAAGCTGGCTCTTATTCTGGAAACATTGCCCATCACGTCTAGAGGCAGATTGGACAGAAATGGAATCCATGCTCCCTTCTGGGAGTTGATAGGAACTCCCGTGTATTGAGTATCTACTACGTTCCAGGAACTTTACATGCCTTTTCCCCTTAAATACTCACAACAGCCCCATGAAGATGGTACTATGATCATCTCCATTTTAGGGTCAGAAAATGCGGCTTCTAGAAATTAACCAACTTGGCCAAGGTATCACAGCTAATAAAAGCAGAGCTGAGATTTGAAAGACTAAAGCTAGTGGTTCTGAAACGGTCTGAAATTGGTCTCAGACCCATTTGTACTCTTAAAACTTACTGAGAGTAAATTCGCTGAGACAGAAAGTGGATTAGTGGTTGCCAGGGGCCAGTAGGAGGATGAAAAGACAAGTGATTGCCTAATGGGTACGGATTTCCTTTCGGGGTGAGGAAAATGTTCTGGACCCAGACAGAGGTGTGGTTACACAGTCCTGTCAATGTACAAAACACCAAAGAATTGTATGCCTTAAATAATATTATGTCACATGAATGTCACCATTTTTTTTTAATAAAGCAGTGTAACAATGATTTCAGTGTTGGTTTACAATGAAGTGAATGAGGGCTTCCCTGATTTGGTAAAGAATTGCCTGCAATGCGGGAGACCCCGGTTCACTTCCTGGTCTGGGAAGATCCGCTGGAGAAGGGATAGGCTACCCACTCCAGTGTTCTTGGGCTTCCCTTGTGGCTCAGCTGGTGAAGAATCTGCCTGCAATGCGGGAGACCTGGGTTTGATCCCTGGGTTGGGAAGATCCCCTGGAGAAAGGAAAGGCTACCCACTCCAGTATTCTGGCCTGAAGAGTTCCATGGACTGTATAGTGCATGGGGTCACAAAGAGTCAGACAGGACTCAGTGCCTTTCACTTCACTTACAATGAAGTAAATCCACAACATCAACAAAGTTTGTTGAGGACTCCAAAGAGCCGTTGTTTATGCATCTTTTAGCTCATCATGTTAACCATACTCAAAATAAGATCGTTAAATTACTTATTTATTAATAGGATATTAAAATAATAAAGTTATTTCACTTGTAAATATAAATAATGGGATGAAAATAAGTGTATTTTTCCAAACAAAAAGTTGTATTGAAGAAATTTACATGATTTTACATTTTTTTCAATTTCTCTAGTATCTAGCTTGATACAAGACAACTAGAATCTCCCATGTCCTTTTCTATTCAGTTATTGTGGTTGTTTCAGTCGAAATATATGAAGGAAATCTGTCCTCATAAAGATATGTAACTAGACAAAGGAGGATTAGGGACTTCCCTGGCTTCCAGTGGTTAAGACTCCATGCTCCCAATGCAGGGGTCCCAGATTCGATCCCTGATCCAGGAACTAAGATCCCACATAGCATGTGGCGTGGCCAAAAGGAAAAAAGGAATATTTCAGTCAACATTTCATGTACTTGTGGACATTCTTCTTTGATATGAGACAAAAACTCAGCCAGTGGTTGTTTCTTCCAGGTTAAGTGCAGTGTAGAGTGTGAAACCATATTAATGAAACTTCCAACACTGACCCCACTGAGCCAAGTCTCTTATCTTCTGAATGGATCTTTTCCCATTGTTCAGGAGCATCATGCACTGGTCACTGGAAAGTGGTAGTGCCTTGATTTGGACAGACCTTCCGTGTGTTGACACATTTCATTCTACATCAGAACATCATATTTGTTACTCTCACCACCCATCTCATTGGAAAAAAGTCATTAAGTATTGGAAAGCTCTCAAGTTCAAAGTAGTGCCTTTTCAAAATTCTTAATGTTGCTTGAAATCTTAAATGTGAGCATTGGCAAAAATACTGTCAGTTGTTTTCCTTGAAGTGATGAGCTCACTTCGTTCATTTACAAGAAGATGTCTGCCAGATCTCCAAAACGGAATAACATTAGTTAGTCATTCTTTCAAGTAAATATGATGTTCTCTGAAAAATCAGCCAGTTCAGCTCACAACTCAGAATTGTCACCAGAGTGCTCTGCCTTGACTCAAACTTGCATTTGAGTTTCTAGCAGAAAGTTGCTAAGTGTATTTCCCATTTTGTCACAAAGGATTTTTAAAATATGGGTACTCAAGGGTCAATATTTATAAAGTTAATTATTACTGCTTCTCTAACAACCTTTTTATGTGAGGCCAGCTTTTTGTTTCTTCACTGCAAGCTCATGCTGATGAAGGATCCATCGATGGCTAGGAAGATCTGATGCCACCACTGTTATTTGTGCTCAGACCCCTTCAGTCTCACCCACCACTGCTTTTGCACCATCGGTGCTAATGTCAACACAGTGGAAAAGTCCAAGAGCATTTTAGCAGGGCTTTGGGAAGAGTTTTGATGTCATGCATCTCCTAAAAGGGTATTAGGGGCCTCTATGGTTTCTCAGGTCTCACTCTGAGAACAGCTGCACGATGCTCTGCATACATCTGCTCGTGCCACCTCCATTAATCATGACCTTGGATGGCTTCTGATTGTCTGCAGAATCAGGCCTGACTTCAACTCAAGCTGACTTCCCGGGGTACAGTGTTCCAGCCAAGTGGGTCACTCATCATTTTCCCAGATTGTCCTTCCATGTCCTGGCAAATGCTCTCCCATCATAGAGAATGCCTTCCTTGCCAACTCTGACCATTGCCATACTCTTTATTTTCCAAGGTCCAGATCAACTACTGCCTCTTCCAGGAAGACCATCAAGGTTTTTAAGTGCAAACTATCCTGTTTTCCTCTGAGCTTCCCGAGCCTGCTCTCAGAACATCCTCTTTAGCACTTAGCCAGCTGAGCGTTCTTCGAGGAAGTGTTTCCTTGTCTGTGAGCTCCCCAAAGGCAGGCATCAAGTCTTTCCATTTCCCCACAGTGTAGCCATGTTCATCCCCAGGTTGGAGGATGTTTGTTGAATTGCACTGGATCATGCTCCCAGCACCCACAATCTCCAACTGGAAAATGCTGGGTGGTTATAGCTGTGTCTGCTCAAATCTAACAGAGCATATTCTGACATTTGTGAGTCTCCATGGAATGCTTCCATTGGTACTGATATTTGTCCATGCTTCTTAAAAATGATCTTATTTCAGGGATAGGAAAAATGGGTAACACTTCCAAACCACTGAAACTCCAGGAATCACCACATGTTGGGCTAGGGAAAATTCTTGAGCGAGAAAAAGCCCCTCAGCTTCAGGCTTCACTAAAAGTGCTATATCTCTTGCCCCCCATTTTTCAGATGCCCCTGTGGGGAGGTTGTGTGCTGTGCCATAGGGAGGCCCTGAGGCCCCCCACTCCTGGTTTCCATCAATGGCTTGCAATCCAAACTGGATCCTGCTAATGGCGTCCGTAGATCAGCCAATCCTCTGCACCCATGTGCACAGTCCAACCTGAGCTGAAGGACTTTATCTCATTTAAGGACTCATTTTGGAAGCTTGCAAGATCATAGTTGATGCCTGTGGAGATGCACTTGTTTGTTTCAAAGGCTGATTTAATTTTGATGCCTTTGGCCTTGGTAGTTGTTTCCTGATTTCCAGGAATTGTTCTCAATTTAGTGGTTGCCAGCTAATGGCTCTGTGCACCAACGCTTTGTTTGCCTGCTGTGCTCTAACTTTACTCAGTGATCATGTTGGCCTGCAGAGGCCGAAGCAGGGCTCAGTTGGAGGAGGGGACCTAGGCAGTGAGACCAGGCAACTCTGAACTAGGGCCCAGAGAACACAGGGAAAGACATGGAGATGGGCAAGAAGAATCAACTTCTCAGCATTAGTTGGTATCAGAAAGGAGGAGCCAGATAGGCAATCAGGGCCCTGGGCCGTATCAACAGAGGCAAAATATTCAGAGCAAGGGAGGTGAGTGTGCTGCTCTCCTCTGCAATTTAGTGTGTAAGGCATGGGCTCTAGAACAATGTGGTCTGATTAGACTTTTGACTCTACTGCTTATTATCTCTGTGACGTTTGGGAAATGACTTAACCCCTCTGAGACACAGATGGCCTTTTTCATCTTTTCAATGATTGTGTGCATGCTCAGTTACTTCAGTCTTGTCCAACTCTTTGTAGCCCTATGGACTTCAGCCTGCCAGGCATCTCTGACCTAGAGATCAAACCCATTTTTCTTATGTCTCCTGCATTGGCAGGTGGGTTCTTGACCACTAGCTCCACCTGGGAAGCCTAGGCCTAGCAAGATTCAATGAAATACTAGGCATCAAATGTTTGGCGGTATCTGATGTGTACGGCTTGCCTCAGCTCTGCTCTGCCCTCACACCAACCAGATATTCTAGCTATTTCTGGGACTCACACTCAGAAGGACCCTGACAAAGTGGAGCATATCCAGAGGAGGGAAGGCTGGGTGCCCACTGGGAGACAGGGCATCTCCTGATGTGGCTGGTAGCTTCCTTGAGGACAGGGATGGAGATACCAGAAGTGACTGAGATGCAGCTTACAGTGCCATGGAGGGACTAAGACATCTCCAAAAGTCAGTTATACTAGTATTGGTTGCTTCAGGAGGAAGGGAGGCAGGTTTCCGCTGGTGGAGGACAGCAGGGTGTGGAGCGGCACTCAAGCCCAGGCCTCTGGGCTGTATGGAGCTCAACTCAGTTCTGTCTGTACCCCGGCTGCCACTCTGAAAGCTTTCTGCTCTGGTGTGGCTCACTGTGAGAGGAAGATTCATTCTTATGGACACTCGAGTCTCAGGCCAGCCAAGGGCATCCCTGTTAGAATTGTGAAGGGGATGCTGCCAATGTATTCACTCTTGAAAACCTGAGTCCTCTGGATCCTGGAGCTGCCCTCCACCCAGCTGATCGCAGCCCTCTCAGAAGCAATGGTCCCCATGGCCTCCTGAGCAGCCTTAGGAGCCTAGAGAAGCCCCTGAGATCCTTCTCTAGCCCTCTCCTGTCCAGCTGAGGGAACAAGGCTTCCCAATGCCACACCAAGTCGTAGAAGTGGAGTCACCTTGTGCCAGGTAGCCCGCAGGCTTGTGCCCCTTGGAGATGCCCATGCTGTGTGAAAAAGTTGGTCCTGGCCCTGAGGGCAGCAGGCTTATCCAGGCCACAGGAGCCTGGGATGCAGGGTGGCAAGTCCCTGCTCTGCCCTTCACTTACCAGGGGACCTGAGGTCTCAGATATTTCACTTCTGAAAGGAGAAGGTGGCAACTGGTCTCATCAATGGCCCCTCTGCCCTGACAACCAGACCCCTAGGAAGTCAGTGAGCTGTGATCCATTGGTGGAGATGGATGGAGTGGGGTGAATGGTGGCCCACAAACAGATCTAGTCAAGCCCTAATGTCCAGATCCTGTGAACATGAACTTACTTGGAAAAAGGTCTTCTCTGATGTGGTGAAATTCAGGATCTCCAGATAGGGTCATCCTGGATTATCCTGAGGGACCAGAAATTCAATGACGAGTGTCCTCACAAGAGACAGGAAAAGAAGACACAGAGCAGAAGAGAAGCCGTGTGAAGAAGGAGGAAAAGATTTAAGTGATGCAGCCTCCAGCCAAAGAATTTCACTGATGCCAGAAACTACCAAAAGCTAGGAAAACAAGAATAGATCTCTGTCTAGAAAGTTCAGAGAGAGAATGGTGCCGCCAACACCTGTATTTCCAACTTTTGGCCACCAAAACTATGAGACAATAAATTTCTCTTCTTTTAAGTCCAAGCATTTGTGGTAAATTGTTACAACGCCACCCCCAGGAAATTCAACAGTGGGTTATGCTGCTCCAGAAACCCTGAACCCATTGACCATCCAAGGCCTGTGTGCTCTCGACTTGTTACTTGATTACTTTAAGGTGAGGTCAGCATATTAAACCTGTGACTAGATAGTAATTCGATTAATAAAAACAAAGCTGCCCAGCACCAGGGCTCTCAGAGAAAATACATCATCGGGTGTGAACCTCTCAGCTCTGCCTGATGCCTCTGCCCCCTGCTGCTGGACCAGGGCCTTGGGCTAACGTGTGTTTGAGAAGAGGAAATTCACCAGGGTTACTATTAGTAATTTACCTTCATCTCCACTCTCCCTGGCTGACATAGATTGCATGTTTGCATTCCCCCAAATCACAAGTTGAAACTCTACCCCCCATTGTGATGGTATTTGGAGGTGGGACCCTTGGGAAGTAATGAGGGATAGATAAGGTCACGATGGCGGGGTCCCCATGGTTGGATTGGTGTCCTTATAAGAAGAGATACCAGATCGGCGGCTTCTGCTTCCATGCACATGCACCCAGGAAACACTAAGAGAGGACACAGCAGGGAGGTGGCTGTTACCAGGCAGGAAGTTGCCTTCACCTGGAACCAGATCTGCAGGCACCTTGATCTTGGACTTCCTGCTTTCAGAACTGTGAGAAATAAATGTCTGTTGCTTAAGCCAACAGGGTAGCCCCAGTGAATAAAGACACTGGCCCAGAGGTTGCTGCAAGACAGCTAACTGAGCTCAAAAAGCAGGCACTGCCATCACTGTGTAGCCATCAGGGTTCCCAGGAGCAGAAAGCAAGCTGGCCTGGGGCCAGGCCTCTCTGGGGATCCTCAACTTTGAATTTCTTGCAGGCCTGGGCTATGGGTAGAGGTGGGTGGCATTGACAAGGCTGTGGTCTGTGGTCTTGGGTTCTCCAAGTGGCCCTCCTCCTATCCTAGCCTCAGCCTCCTCCTCTTCAGATGGGATGATAACCCTTCTCCAGACTGGTTGGACTTCAAACACACACATTGCGCCGGCATTCTATAAGCCCAAACACTCCAGACAAGGCAGGGCTCTGGGCCTGAAGGGAGTGGTGCCGAGGAGGAAGAGACAGAAGAAAGATGATCCCCATCTTGGGCCTTTGGGAACAAAGTGATTCTCTCCTGATAGAGGAAATTCCAGCAGTCCAGAGAAATTTTATTAGGATGCAGAGTCCCTGGATGTCAGGCCACATCCCAGGAAGACACTGGTAGAAGAGGCAGGTCCCAGCAAGCCAAAGGCTGGGTCAGGCACCACAGCACTCATTGACAATGGCTGGCAGCCACCATGCTCACAGCACCACCCTGCACCTCTGCCTCCTGGCTTCTGTGTTGCCATGATGCCAGCCCAAGGTGTAGCAATACGGACATTATCCAGGGACACTTGCCTGGTCCCACTCATGTCCTCTGCCCAAGGCCACCTACCCAGTGTGTAGCAGGGAGTACCCAGCAGGTGAGCCAGGCCCTGGCTGAGACAGTGACACCCACCACCATGTGCCCATGAGCCACTGATTTCTTGGTGTTCCCTGTAAGGGGGAAGAAAGCCAGAGAGGGTCAGACCACAGGCAGCAGGTGGCAAGCCAGAGCTGCCAAAGAGCTCGTGGGACAGCTTCAGACCAGCTGGGCTCAGAAAGTGACAGCTCTGACCCCTGGTGGCCCAGGCACACTGGTGCCTGGAATTCCATCTGAGAGCCTACCAATAACAAAAACCACTGGCATTTGGTGCTGTACCTGGGTGGTCAGGGAAGGAGAAACTACAGAGGTTTCCCTTGGCCCTCAGAGTAAGGTCTTACCACCTCTTCTTATGTAGTCTTGAATTCCTGACTATATTATTGACAGCTCTTCTTTTGCTTTTTGTTTCTGAGCCTTCAGAGGCTCCTACAGAAGCAAGTGGCAGAAAGATACATGTGGGGAGGTCATTACTTGTGCTAGAGGAATAACATCCAACATAGGGTCACCTTGAGTGGGGCCCAGGTAAAATTCACTGCGACCAACTTCCCCAGTTCCTTTTGTGTGGTCTAGACGCGTTCTGAGAAATGTCTTTGCAAGGGTGGAGGGGAAAGGAGGCCACCCTTCTGACCTCTCACGTCAGGTACCTCCAGCCTCAGGGGTCTCAGGACTGACATGTGTGGATCCCTGGAGGGTTGACAGGAGAACGAATGGTGTCAAGCTCCAGGACAGCCTGGGTCCCCGAGGATGGGAAGCCATCTTGTAAAGCTGCTGGACATCAGGGCTCCTGGCCTTCGAGGGCCCGTCAGGCGGCAACTGAAGTACAGCCTGAGACCAGGGACACATTTCCGAGGCCGCTCACTGAAGAGCAGAGCCTGAGTGTGAGGACAGGGAGGCGGGCTCCAGCTGCTGCTTCCCCCAGGAGACAAGGCTGCCTTTTCCTGCCTTCTGTGTGATTGCTCTTGTCTCTAGCCTCTAAATATCTTTGTCACATAACGAGACCCTGGGGTTCAAAGGGAGCTCTGAAAGGAGCTTTTGTCTGCTAGTTTTAGACTTTTATGAGTCACAAGCAGTAATGAGCTTCCCTCCACCAACCCAGAGGCACATGGAGCCAGGCAAGGCTCCAGGGGAGCGGGCTTTCCCCCGAAAGCATGGTGAGTGCAGCCCACAGGTGTCCAGTAGGCAGGGGTGGCCTGACTCAGGGGGTCAAGGTCCAAAGCTAAGGCAGGAGTGAGGTGCGGGAGCAGAGGTGCAGCCCCCTCAGCTCCACAGAAGCCAGGGAAGCCCTATTTGGACAGCTTGACAAGTTGACCTACTGTATACAATTCCCTTCGGCACTAAGCAATCTGCTGCTGTAAAACATTTACAAGCAGCTACTTTCATCCAGCTCTGCTGTTGAGCAATGGGGACACTGAGGCCCAGGGGGGGGAAGGACCTTGCTCAGGGTCAGCATCCAGCCCTCCTCACTGGAGGCCACTGGCCTCTGCAGACCACACTTGTGTGGCCTGCTCCAGCCGGGGGCGGAACCGGTTTGAGTCCATGGAGTGGGTTGGGGATGGGGAGGGACCAGATGCAGGCTGGGAGCATGGTACACTGCTGTGGATTCCCCAAGGGTGCTCACATTTCCCACGCGTGGCAGTGGCTGCTACAAGCCTGTTCAGCCAAACTTCTCCCTTCACTTTCCACTGTATGTGGCAGGAAGAGGTAGAGAGGGACAGAGGGAGACTGATTTTTAAGGAGGTGGCTCGTGCTATTCGGGGGACTGTTAGGTTCAAACTGTGCGGGGCAGGCCAGTGGAATGCAGGTTCCGGCAGGTGTTTACTTTGCTCTCTTGAGTCTAATGGCTGGAAACTCAAGCAGGGCTTCTACACCGCAGTCTGGGGTCAGAATTCCTCCTTTGGGGAACCTCAGTCTTGGCTGTTAAGGCCTTCAACTGATTGAATGAGGCCCACCCACATTACGGAGGCTGATCTGCTTTGTTCAAAGTCAACTGATACTAAATGCTCATCACATCTATAAACTACTTTTACAGCCACATCTAGAGTGGTATTTGACCAAACAACTGGACAACCATGACTTGGCCAAATTGACACATAGAACTCAGCATCATATCCACTATTCCTTCTGCACCAGCTCAGGTTGGCTTTGGCCAGCAGATTGTGAGCCGGGGCCAGGATGCGGGTAGAGGGTGACAGTGCCAGGAGGGCTGAGGAGCAGAAGGTCAGCTGATGGGAGCTGCAGCCTGGGGGACTGGGAGGCTCAGCAAGAAGACGGACTCCATGGGGATGTGTTCAGGGAACAGGGCACCTTGGCAGTGGATCTAGCCAGTTCTCAGCAGTGAGCCATTGGGGAGGGGTCCTAAAGCCTGAAATGTAGGGGTGCCCAAGGAACCAAGACTCTTCCCGGGGCCAAGGGAGGGGATTGTGGGTATGAGGATCCTGACAGCAGATGACTTGTTCCACGCTTAGTTTGGAAGGATTCGCTGGATGACCTCCAGGGGCCCTGCAGACCAGGGCAAGGAGCCACCAAAGGCCCCGGGTATAGGTCATATATCAGAGATGGAGAAAAAGAGAAGGTGCTGCTGGGTGGTGGCCTGCCAGTGTGGGGAGGGGAGATGGCCTTGACGGGTCTGGGCAGCTTGAGGCACTCTGGCAGCTGCTTCCCCGTCTCCCCACCTTCCACAGCTGCCCTTGGCTTCACACAATGGCCTCCTCCCAGGGCTCAGCAACCCAGGAAGCAGGCTAGGTATCTACATTGTCGCCTCAGAATCCAGGCTTGGCTCAGGGCTTGGCCTAACTCTGTCTTCTCCCCTGGGGATCCTGGTCCTTGAATCTCAGCCCCGCCTCCACCCAGTCAGTAGTGGCCACACTTGGATTCCAGCCCACAGCCTGACCTCTCATAAAGAGGAGGGAACCGGCCAAGGCCAGGCAAGTGTGGTTACTCAGGAGGGAGGACACCAGATTTGTGCAAATGCTCCCCCTTCCCTGCTTGCTGACAGTCTGCTCAGTGCCCCCGGGAATCCGCCCCCTTCTTGCTGTCCCAGGCAGTGTAGCTCTCTCCGGCATGCCCTGGTCTTCTATGTAACCCCTTGGCACCAGCCGAAACGGGTTCTCAGCAAGCTGCTTCTTCTTCCTACTCACTGCTCCTGCCTCCTCCTGCCTGTGCCTGGGAGTGTGTTCTCTCCAGCCTTCCTCTCAGCTCTTCTTGGTGGAGTTCTCTTCCCAGAGGCCTGACCTCAAGCCAGCAGGTCTAGTGGGGTTTCTCTTCTGCCATGAAGGACAAGGCTAGGAGGAAGGCTACAGAGTCTCCCTGGGAGAGGCCTGGAGCTGGGCTCTCTCTGCAGCCTCCCATTTAAGGTCATAGAAATCCTAAGGCAGGTGACAATCATATTCCCATTTCACAGAGGAGTAGACTGAGTCTTCAAGAGGGTGAACAATTTGCCCAAGGTGGTGCAGAGGGGAGAAATGGGTTGAGAATTCAGAGCCTTGCACTAGCCACCTCGGGGTCGAGCCAACCTGTCCCTCTCCGGGCACACAGCCCCAGTAGAGTCTACAGGCGTCTTCCCTACTTTGAAGAGAAGCCCAGCAGGCTCATTGGAAGCCCCAGCTCAGGCCTCAAGCCCCTGAGACCATCCCAGATGGGGAGGCAGTGTCTTTGAGTGCAGACTGCTGAATGGGGGCAACCCCAGGAGGAGGGACTCAGAGGGACCTAAGGCCCTCCCCAGTGCCTCTGCCTTGGGCTCCCAGAGTCCTGCTCCCAGTAGCCCATGCTCCTGGGCACATCCTGGCTCCTCAGGGACAACAAGGTCAGGGCAGGCTCCTGAGCTATACAAACACCATCCCCCACCCCCACCCTTAAATCCCCCTCCAGTTCTTGAGGTCCTCCAGAATATGTCCATGACACCCTCATATTCAAGAACTTTCATTTTCCTTCCACAGTACAATTCCCACCAGGCTTCTCATGCTTGCCTGCACCCCCAGCCCCTGCCCTTCCCAACGCAGGGCCATAAGCTGCCTTCTCCTTCCCAATGACTTTCCCAGTGTATTGTGCCAAGTCCAGCAGCGCCCCCATCCCGGCTTCCCCCATGTGCGCATCTGGAGGGGTTTTTCCATGTCCCCCTGCCTGCCAGACACCCTGGGTTTGCACCTGGGGGGTTCCAGTCCTTGTCACAGTGTGTGTGGCTTAGAGGGGAAGTGTCCCAGGTGGCAGATGGTCTTGAGAAGCATGCCCTCCACTTCTGGATACCCCCAAGGGGCCTGGCCCAGATGAGGTGTTAAAGGAAAAGAAAGTGAGCTGGCCCTTCCTTCCAGAAACTTCTTGGAACTTGCGTTGGAAAGACATTCTAGAATCCTAGAACTGAAAGCCTGGGTCAATGGATAGGGCCCCCAAAGCAACTCTGGTGGGGCCTCCAAGACAGAATGGGCACCCTGGGCATGCGGGCTGCTGATGAGAATGCAGATTCCTGGGCCCTATGCCAGAGCTCTGAAATCAGCATCTCCCTGTGGGTGGGAGAGAGGGTGATAGCCAGCTGAATTTTTAAGGGCTCTGCCAGTGGTTCTGACTGGTTCTACAGACTGGGAAGGCCAGGGCCCAGCTCACATGGCAAGTCATCACAGACTGGAACTGGAACTGTGGCTCCCATCTCCCACCCCGGGGCTCTCTTCCCTGTGTCATCAGGCCCAGCCAGCTGCCAAGGCTGAGGAGCTGCATCTGTGATTCACTGGCAGACAACAGCCATCCTGCCTGATGGCATGAGTCACAACAGGCCATGCTGACAATGGGCAACTCCAAAGATGTCAACAGGAGAAGTCCAGGACTGCCTGTCTGTTCTGCTGCCCTGGTACTGGAGCTTGAAGTGACAACAGTCTGGGGGGGGGCACACTGGACAAGAGTGCCTGTCTGTTGGCAAGAAGCCTGCATGTCCTTCAGCCCTTCAGTCCAGCCTTCATTCCGCTGCTTCAGACCCAGATGTACTGGGTCCAGCACTCGGCTGGACACTGGAGGTGTGGTGGTGAACGCACCATCAGGACACTGCAAGAAGCAGGAAGCCCATCACCTGGATAAGGTGTGATGAGAGTCTGTGCCTGGGTTCCACAGAAGTCCCAGTGCAGCCCTGGGTGCTCCCACAGTACAATGCCTCATGTGGATGGACACTCTGCCCTGTCCCAAGGCTCTTTCCCGCTTGTTGTCTCTCCCAATTCTGATCATGCAACCAGTCCTGAACGTAGCCAGGTTGCTGAATTTTTTCCCGTTTTCCACACCAAAGGGCCAAAGTTTGGAAATAAGAAGTGAATTGGCTGATGTCACCCAGTCCTAAACTTTCTGCTGCCTCTCACTGCCATTTCAGGGTCCTTTCCTATGAGGGGAACCTCAGGCAGAGGTTCCACTAAGACTCCTAAGATGAAAGCCCCCTCTACTGGCCTCCAAGCCTTACCTGGCAGCTTCCCAAGCTACCTCCTGGCCCCCAGGAAGAGAGCTGCCAGGTTGGAGCAGCACAGGTAGGTGTTAAACACTGATTCAAGTCAGGACCATGGCAGGGGGGCCAAAACCTCCATAAAGCTGTGAAAATGTAATCAAGTGCCCTAGGTTATAATCAGTGCCCTAGGAATGCCCACAGAGTAATCTCTTGGCTCAGTCAGGGTTCTCCAGAGAAACAGACCAGTAGGAGATGAGACAGATGAATAAATAGATAGACAGATAATGATAAATTCATCAATACATAGATGATAGATAATGAGATAGATGACAGATGGATAGAGATAGGTGAATAAGTGGATAGATAGATAGTACATGGATGGATAGATTGAGCAATTGATTGTTAAGGAACTGACTAGCTCAACTGTGGGCGCTGGCAAGTCCAAAATCTATATGGCAGGCCTGCAGACTAGAAACAGGCAGGGGTTATAATGCAGTCTGGAGGCAGAATTTCTTCTTATTTGGGAAACCTCTATCTTTCCTCTTATGACCTTCAACTGATTGGATGAGACCCATCCACATTAGAAAGGGTTAGTAGTCTTATTTAATTAGAGTCAACTGATTATAGATGTCAAGTAACCACAACTACAAAAAACCTTCACAGCAACATTCACATGAATGCTTTGTTTTAATAATTTTATGTATTTATTTACTTTTGGCTGTGCTGAGTCTTTATTGCTGTGCACAGGCTTTTCTCTAGTTGGAGTGAGCAGAGGCTACTCTCTAGTTGTGGCACACAGGCTTCTCATTGCAGTGGCTTCTTTTGTTGCAAAGCATGGGCTCTAGGGCACAGGAGCTTCAGTAGTTGCAGGGCTCATTAGCTGAAGTTTCCAGGCTCTAGAGCATAGGATCAGTAGTTGTGGTACATGGGCTCTGTTGCTCTGCAGCAGGTGGTACCTTCTCTAACCAGGGATTGAACCCATGTCTTCTGCACTGGCAGGTGGATTCTTAACCACTGAGCCACCAGGGAAGCCCTCAGATGAATGTTTGATTCAATAACTGGGGACTATAGCCCAGGTCACAATGGCCAAGGTCAGGCCTTGCTAGCTTCTTTGGCCACTTGAATCCTCTATAATTACCCTTCTGCTTCCCTAACCAGGAAGGCCTAAGTCAGGTTCTCAGTGAAGAAGGACCTTGAGCCCCAGAGCTCAGTATCTGACTCTTTAGCTGGGTCATGGTGAAAAAGAAGGAGAAAACACAGCCTCCTCAGGGAGGAAGCCACTTTGAAGCAGGCTACCACCACAAGCCCCTAAAACCCCCACAGTGTCCTGGAGTTTAAGGACTGGCTGAATGCCCTGGAAGCATCTAGAACTGTTTAAACTGCAACTTGTTACCCATATGTGGTTGTCCTAAAATTGAGTTAGCAAGTCTCAACAGAGACTTGAGTTAGCAAATCTCTGCATATATTTGGAAACATGAAACAAAATAAAAATGAGATAATACAAAACATCCGAGTACACTGTCTTTCTTGTAACAGAAATGCCATAAATTGAGTGGCTTAAACAGCAACATCTCAGTTCTATAAGCTAGGAAATCCAAGATCAAGGCACCAACAGTTTGGTGTCTAGTGAAGTTCACCGATGCCTTCCTGGTGGATAGATGGCCATGTTCTACATGTGACTTCATCTGGCAGAAATGTTGAGGGAGTTCTGTGGGGTTTCTTGATAAGGGCACTAATCCCTTTCATGAGGACTCCACCCTCATGACCTTGTCAATTCTCAAAAGCCTCACTCCTAATACCATCATACTGGGGATTAGATTTCAACATATGAATCTTGGGGGAGGGAACACAAACATTTAGTCTATAGAACTCTATCCTTGGATCCTCAAAATTCATATCCCTCTCATATAAAAAGTACATTTCATTCCATTCAACAGCCCCAAAAGTCTTAAACTGTTCCAGCATTAACTCTAAAGTCTTAGTGCAAAGTCTTATCTCAGTTCAGTCTCTCAGTCGTGTCTGACTCTTTGCAACCCCATGGACTGCAGCACACCAGGCTTCCCTGTCCATCACAAACTCCCAGAGTTTACTCAAACTCATGTCCATCATGTCGGCAATGTCATCCAACCATCTCATCCTCTGTCACCCCCTCTCCCACCTTCAATCTTTCCCAGCATTAGGGTATTTTCCAATGAGTCAGTTCTTCTCATCAGGTAGCCAAAGTATTGGAGCTTCAGCTTCAGCATCAGTCCTTCCAATGAATATTCAGGACTGATCTCTTTTAGGATGGACTGGTTGGATCTCCTTGCAGTCCAAGGAACTCTCAAGAGTCTTCTCCAACACCACAGTTCAAAAGCATCAAAAGTTCAAATCTCATCTAAATATCATCTAAATCTAAATCAAATATGGGTGAGACTTGAGTACAATTCATCTGGAGGTAAAATTTTCCAGCTATAAACTGTAAAACCAAACAAGTTATATGATTCCAAAATCCAATGATGGGGCAGACATGTCATAGACATTCCCATTCCAAAAAGGAGAAATCAGAAAGAAGCAATGGTTAGATAGGTCCCAAGTAAGTCCAAAACCTAACAGGGCAAACAACATTAAATCTTAAGGCTCAAGAATACAGTAAGTCCCGTACATATGAACCTTCAAAGATTCAAACGTGCAAACTTTCAAAGATGCAAACGTGCATCTGGTTCCGGCAAAGAACCTGAACCTGTGCCATCCATGTCAGGCGTGAGTGAAATTGCAGCTTGCCCTCCGTCTCCTACTGCTGACGATCCCTCACATCTACCATCTCCCACCTCCTCCCTTCTCCAGTCAGTAACTCATCTTGCCTGTTCACTCTATGCCAGCCCCTGTATGTCGGCTGTTGTGCCATACTACTGTACTTTTCAAGCACTGCACTGTAAGATTAAAAATGTTTCCTTTATTTTTTGCATTTTTACCATATTATTCACGTGAAAAGTATTAAAACCTATTACAGCACTGTAGTATATAGCCAATTGTGTCAGTTTGGTACCTAGACGGACTTTGTTGGACTTCCAAATGCACTCTCAGAATGGAACTCATGCTTATGAAGGGGACTTACTGTAATCCTCTTTGGCGCCATGCTCTGCCTTTCAAACCCATTGGGATGCTGCTCTTCCGGGCCTTGCTCCATGACAGCTCTTTGCTGGTGCCCTGAAGCTCTCCTGGGCTGGAGTCTCAAGCTCACAGCTCTGCTTAGTCACTCTGTCCTTTGGAACCTAGGTGGAGGCAGCCATGCCCACAGGTCAGTACACTCTGAGCCTGGGGTAGGAGTAGCAGCCCTAATAACCTCTCTATCCCCTCTGGGGTCCTTCTTCACTTGTTTTGAAGAATAGTGTATGTTCACAGCTGAAGAGCTCTATGGTCCAGTCCTGTCAGGTCAAAGAAGTCCAGCATTCTTCCTTTATTTTGCCCTATTTTCTCTGTTTCCTTTAGTCCCAGCTGGCAGTGTTTCGGCTGGCATAATCCTATCTTTATTCCTAGCTTTTGTAGAGAAAGTTGATAAGTCTGGAGTTTACATCTATACTAATTTCCTTATGAAACAGGCATCTGGCCACATCGTTGGTATTCTCACTTTTTTGCAATATAAAGAGGCTGAGAATTTTCCAAATCTTTAAGTTCTGCTTCCTTTTTGCTTAGCAATTCCATCTTTAAGTTATTTCTCTCTTCTCACATTTTACTATAAGCAGTCAGGAGAAGCCAAGCCATACCTTCAACACTGCTTAGAAATTCCTTCATACAATTTCATCACTTGCAAGTTCTTCCTTCCATAAACTACTAGGACTTGGACCCAAGTTAGTCAGCTTCATTTCCACTTTTAACAAGGATCACTTTTCCTCCAGTTTCCAATGACATGTTCCTCCTTCTCATCTGAGACCCCATACCATCATTCTGTTCATAAGTATTAGTTATTCTCTAAGAAGATCGATGTTTCTCTGTGAGCTCTTACCAGAATCCTCTTTAAAGATCTGTTCATGGCAGTGTAGGTTTTTTTCTAGTCTGCATCTCAAAAGTCATCCACTCCCTACCTGTTACCCTAATCCACTTCCACACCCCAACTTCCCAGTAACAATTTCTTAGTCTATCCAGGCTGCTGTAATAGAATACCATGGATCAGGTGGCTTACACAGAAAACATTTACTTCTCACAGTTCTGGTGGCTGGGAACTTCAAGTTCAAGGCACCAGCTGTTTCGCTGTCTGTTGAAGGCTGACTTCCTTGTTCATAGAAGGTCATCTTTTTGCTGTGACCTCACATGCAGAAGGGACAAAGAACTCTCTGGGGTCTCTTTTATAAGGGCACTAATCTCATTCATAAGGGTTCCACCCTCATGATCTAATCACTTCCTAAATTCCAAATACCATCGCACTGAGGATTAGGTTTTAACATACAAGTTTCAGAAGGATACAGACATTCATTCTGTAGGAGCATCTTATGTAGTAATAGTAAGTACTGGTTATTGAAACTTTCATTGTCCTGTATATTGATTTGTATGGATATTTGTATTGAGTCCTGACACAAAATATATTTCTTACTATAAATATGTTTGAAAGGCACCAATGTATCCAAACAAGACTTTGTGCAGATGAGGAGACTGGGCCCTAAATTAGGGTTGGTACATGTGTAAGGTGTTGTAATGAGAAAGGAGAGACAAGGATGCAAGCTCAAGTTGTCTCCTGACTGGAGCCCATGGGCTCCACCTCAGCTGCTGGGCAGTGGCAGCAGCCACCCAGGGCTCCAGGACTTGACACTACCAGGGAAGTTCAGGATCCCCAAACAAGCCTAAATACATGTTAGAGAAGCAAACAGAAATGACTGCTTTTTATTGTGGGTTGGGCTCTTTCAAGTGCATTCAACTATACAACACGGTACCAGGGAACATTTTACAATGTATACACGTGTAAAAACAGCAAGCTGTGGATCTCAAGAATATACAATTTTTATTTATCAATTAAACCTCAATAAAGCTGAAGACAAAAAGTCACCAAAGGAAAAAGTGCATTCACCTTTGAGTTGCAGTTGTATTAAATATATGCCAAGTGATTTTACTCCTTAGAGGATGCTGGCTTTTGGTATGTTTCTGCCTGCTCGTCATCCACTCCCCTGGTTTCTAACTTTTCTTTCTTTTTTTTCTGAGGTGTCTCTGCACCATCCAGGGTTCAGTTAGAGAAGCTAAGCAGTCAAGGTGAGGTAGAACATGAGGGTTATCATGGGGATGGGACCCACTTCCTGTGGGGACTGGAAGGGTCTGCACATCAGGTATTGAGCTTGAAATTGCCCAAACCAACTATCAGCAGGGAAATGGGCCAAGGGCTAGTGCGAGAACAAACCAGCAGCCCATCTGTCTCTGGCCACCTCCAACCTCAATACCATGAGTGACCTGCAAAGGAACTGGTCTCCATCACCAAGAGCTGCACACACACTTGACCCAGCTGGAGGAGGAGATCTGGTGAGAATTGGGGGAGTGGCAGGGCCAGGGCTGCCCCACAACAACAAAAGGAGCTGGCAGATCAGGGACACTACCCGAGCTGCCATGGCACTGGCTTCTTGCTTTTCTTCTGTCTTTCAAAGTCATCTGATTCTCAGGTGGCTCCCACTAGCCCAGAAACAAACAGGGAAGAGAATTCTAGGCACTGAAGCTCTAGTTTTACTCCAAAGCTACGGTTTTTAGCCATTTTTAGCTCTCTGAGTAAATATAGTGCCTAAGTGAAGAAGCAGCAGGGGCTGAAAATCTCAAATACCCCAACATCCTGAGACTGGTGAGTGTTCTTCAGTACATGGCCTGATGGGAGCAGGGCATGGCAGTGTCTCTGTACCCTGACACTTCCTCTGCCCAGAATTCACAACACCCTGTCATCTGCAGGTTCAGAGCCTCACCTTCCTGCAGATACAGGATCCCCAGAACACTAACAAGCCCCTGTTACGCGTTGAGTGTTTGTGCCTCCCCCGAAGCCCTGACTCCCAATGGGATGGTATTTGGAGGTAAGGCCTTTAGGAGGTAATTTGGTTTCAAGGAGGTCATGAATTGGGCCCCTCTGATGAGATTAGCGCCCTCATAAGAACAAGAAGGGACTAAAGTTTTCTCTCTACCACATGAGGACATAGCAAGATGGCAGGTATCTGTCAACCAGGAAGGGGTTCTTCCCAGGAACTGTATTTGCCAAAGAAATGTGTATTGTTTAAGCCACTCAGTCTGTGATATTTTGTTATAGCAGCTCCCATTGACTCATACAAGTATTTCTAGGAATCCCCAGAGAAGCTCTTGTTAATGTTCATCATTACGTCTGTCTGCTTCTTTCTTTCTTCCTCTTCAGAATCCATGACCATTTGCTAACATCTGTTGTCCAGGGAGCCCCTGACAGAAACCATGCTGCTTGTTGGTCAAAGGCCTTGCCAAGGGTCCCAAACTGCCCAAGCTTTCTGGTGATGTAGAAGTGGGGGGGGGTCTCTAGTGGGAAAAGGAAGAACAACCTTGACTCTCTATCTTGGGCATGTTTTGTGCTCTGAGAAGCAAGAAGCTTTGGACCCAGAGGCTGTGGGTTTCTCAACAGAGCTTTAACTCAGGCTTTTTTGGATGAAGTGGTTGCTCTGAGATTCCCAGTTCCAGCCACCTAACTTCTGGGATGCCTCGGGGCATGTCTGGAAAGTTCTGTGGGCTGTTTGCAAGTCCCTAGGCTGAGCCCTTTGGCAATTCACTTGGAGTTTGAGTATTAGACTACCCCCTTATCTCCCTTTCCTGATCTCAACCCCCAGTAGGAAAAAAAAATGTCTCTCTGTTCCATCCTCAAAAGTAAACTAACTGGTCCTGATTTCTTCCCATCACTGGATGGGGCTCAGTCCGGGCGCTCAGGAGAACAGCCTGCTCCCAACACTGTTCATTCTTTACCAGATTAGGGAACATAGACATTCCAGCTTGGTCTTTACATTTCAACCATGTGCCCAGCTATCCTTATAACTTTCTAAAAACTTCCATTT
The DNA here is from genome assembly GCA_024291935.2 of Okapia johnstoni. Lineage (NCBI taxonomy): Eukaryota > Metazoa > Chordata > Mammalia > Artiodactyla > Giraffidae > Okapia > Okapia johnstoni. The sequence continues at coordinate 112,711,324 of CM044305.1, forward strand.
GGAAGAGGAAAATATCTACTAGGATAATGCAAACTATGTGGAGTGGTGTCCACAAGTTGGTCCCATGTGAGCATTCCATATAGTATGATAATGAACATAGGGATTGTCATAGTTAAGATGAATGTCATGCAGCTTAGTGTGGGGCCCTGGTCTCTGGGCCTTGTGAGAGATTACCAGTAGGGGAGGGAATGGAGAAGTTTACAAAATAGCAGCCCTTCTTGGAACAGCATTTCCTTAGAGTTTAAGGAAACAAGGATGCCTCTTTCCATCACAAGCAAACATTATTGAGACACATACCTATCAATGCAGCCCATCTCTTGGGTTATCTGCATCCCAGTCCACGTTGCCATTGGCCATCATGGTCATCCCCTTTGAACTTGACCTCAGTTCAGAAAGGAGAACAGGCTGTTCCAAGTAGAACATCTGTTAGTACACAGGTCAGCAGCACTCACTTACACGAAGCTGTGGATCCAAGTGAGTTCAAAGCCCTACTCTTGACTTTTGGTCATGATGTGCACTTAGATGGGTGCTGGGAAAGGAACCCAGCCTTCTAGGTTCTGACTGGGAAGATATCTCGAACGAAGAATCTGGCTGCTGAGAATATTAGAATCATGAATGTCTTGCAGGGACTCAAGGAACCTGCCTCCTTTGGGGACTGGAGGAGGTTGCCCCTTCCTTGGCCAGCTCCCACCGTATGGAACACTCATGTGGCAGAAGGGGACTGCTGGGACAGGCACCCACCTCTCAGGGCTCTGGAATGACAGTGACCTCCAAGACAGTGGCCACCTCTACTTGAAGAGTGCCAGCCCCCAACCTGGTGCTCTGTGACAACTTAGAGGGGTAGGATGGAGAGGGAGGTGGGAGGTAGGTATAAGAGGGAAGGAACATATGTATATCTATGGCTGATTCATGCTGATGTATGGCAGAAACCAACACAATATTGTAAAGCAATTATCCTCCAATTAAAAATAAATGTTTAAAAAAGAGTGCCAGCTCCAGATAGCATCCTGAGCAGCCTCAGAAGAGTGGGGGTTTGTGGGGGATCCTTACCTAAATGAGTTCTGACTGCACAGCTAAAGGTGTTCCTAGGACCTGGTTTCAGGTCCTCACTAGAAATTTCAGCAGGACTCCGCCCCATCTTCTTTGCCAGATGCTCTCTTGGGCCCCTCTGTCCCAGGATGCTGAGTCCTGGGAACAGTAATGGTGATCATTGTCACAGTAGCCCAAGTTGCTTATGTAAATGGGTGTAGTGTTTCATAGTCCAAGGAAGGCTTTCACCACCTCATTCCATGGTGGCCCTCCCAGAGGTACAAGCTCTTCCTGTAACTTCCTCTAACCTGCCCTTCTGTCTGTTGTTGTTGTTGCTGTTCAGTCTCTTAGTTGTGTCTGACTCTTTGTGACCCCATGGACTGCAGCATGCCAAGCATCCCTGTTCGTCACTATCTCCCAGAGTTTGGTCAAATTCATGACCAATGAGTCAGTGATGGCAACCAAGCATCTCCTCCTCTGTTTTCCTCTTCTCCTCCTGCCTTCGATCTTTCCCAGAATCAAGGCTTTTTCCAATGAGTCAGCTCTTCGCATCAGGTGGCCAAAGTATTGGAGCCTCAGCCTCAGCATCAGTCCTTCCAATGAATATTAAGGGTTGATTTCCTTTAGGAGTGACTGGTTTGATCTCCTTGCAGTCCAAGGGACTCTCAAGAGTCTGCTCCAACACCACAGTTCAAAAGCATCAATTCTTTGCCGCTCAGCCTTCTTTATGGTCCGTCTCTCACATCCATACCTGACTACTGGAAAAACAATAGCTTGGACTATGGACCTTTGTTGGCAAAGTAATGTCTCTGCTTTTTAATACTTTGTCTAAGTTTGTCATGCTTTTCTTCCAAGGAGCAAACGTCTTTTAATTTTATTGCTGCAGTCACTGTCCACAGTGATTTTGGAGCCCAAGAAAATAAAATCTGTCACTGTTTCACTTCCCCCCCTTCTGTTTGCCATGAAGTGATGGGGCCAAATGTTATGTCATTTTCTTGGTTTTTTTAATGTTGAGTTTTAAGCCAGCCTTTTCACTCTCCTCTTTCACTCTCATCAAGAGACTCTTTAGTTCCTTTTCATTTTCTACCATTAGGGTGGCATCATCTGCATACCTGAGGCTGTCGATGTCTACTTTGCCAATTAATGGAGAAGTCTACAGGTGGCCACATGGGTAGTCCATCAATGGTGCCAGGGTAGGCTGTGGTCATGGCCTGCAGCCCCAGCTTGTTCTCTCCTGGAGGACTCAGCAGTGGAAGGAGTGGTACTACTAGCACACATATGAAATTATCCAGGGCCACTGTGCCACACAGCTCAAGCAGGTGACACCCACCTTGTGCATAACTGTGGGTGGCCTATGCCCTGCTGTTCACCAGGGCCAAGCTGTACTCCCAGCAGGCTCTCCCCTGAGTGCCTTCTCTGAGATGGGCCCTGTGCTGGGGCTTTTTTACCCAGTTTTATTGGGGGTAAAATTGACAAATAAAATTATAATGTAAAGTATACAGTTGGATGTTTTGACATATATATATATATATATATATATATGCATTGTGAAAGGATTCCCACAATTGAGTTAATTAACACATTCATCACCTCACATATTTACTTTGTTTTTTGAGAGCACAATTTCTACTCCTCTAACAAATTTCAGTTGTACCATACAGTGTTACCAAGTATAGTCACCATGCTTAGATTAGATCCTCAGACCTTATTCACCTTATAACTAAGAATTTGTACTCTTTTACCAACCTCTTCCTATTTCCTCTACCCCTCAGCCCCTGGCAACCACTTTTCTACTTGTTTCAATGAGTCTGATTTTTTTTTTCAGATTCCAGAGATTATGCAGTATTTGTCTTTCTCGGTCTGACTTCTTCCACTTAGCATAATGCTCTCAAGTTTCACTTATGTTGTCTCAAATGGCAGGATTTCTTTCGTTTTTAAGTCTTTATAATCCTGTGTGTGAGTGTGTGTATCATAGTTTCTTCACCCCTTCATCCCTCAGACGACACTTAGGTTGTTTCCATATGTTGACCATTGTGAATAATGCAGTGATAAACACACGAGTACAGATATCTCTTTAAGATCCTGATTACATTTATTTTGGATATATGTGTATCCAAAAGTGAGGTTTCTGGATCATATGGTAGTTCTATTTTTATTTTCTTGAGGGATCTCCATACTGCTTTCCATAGTAGCTACATCAACTTACATTCCCACCAACAGTGCACAAGGGTTCCCTTTTCTCTACATCCTCTCCAGCATTTGTTACCGCTTGTCTTGTTGATGATAGCCACATCTTAACAGGTGTGAGGTGATCTCTCATTGTGGTTTTGATTTGCGTTTCCCTGATGATTACTGATGTTGACCATTATTTCACGTCTCTTGGTCATCTGTATAACTTGTTAAGAAAAATGTTTATTCAGTGCTTTTACTGATTTTTTTAATCCGTGTTGCTTGGGGTTTTTAGGGTTTGTTTTTTTATTTACACTGAGTTATATGTGCTCCTTTTATGTCTGGATATTAACTCCTCGTTGGATATGTGATTTGTGAGTATTTTCTCCCATTCCATAGGTAGGTTGCATTTTCATTTTGTTAATGGTTTTCTTGGCTGTGCAGAAACTTTTTAGTTTTATGTCACTCCACTTCTTTATTTTTGCTTTTGCTGCCTTTGCTTTTGGTGTCAAATCCAAAAACTTCTTACCAAGACCAATGTCAAATCCCCATATCTTCTCCCAGAATTTTTTCTGGCTTCAGGTCTTACATTCAAGTCTAATTCATTTTGAGTTGATTTTTACATACAAGATGGGGTAAGTCTCATAGATTTCCATGTGGATATCCCAGTTTTCCCAGTATCATTTATTGAAGAGACTATCCTTTCCTTTAATGGGGATGCTTTTAACTGTTCAAAATGACCCCTTAGGAGCCCTCATATAGATGGCTGTAATTAAATCTTTTTTATTGTGTAATACAGCACACACAGAAAAGTAATTCACACATAAACGTCCAGTTTAACAAATTGTTGTCATCTCTTGTGTAACCATCACCCAGATGAAAACATATACCTTTGCCAGCCCCCCAGAAGCCCCCACATGCTCTTCCAGTCACAATCACAACTTTCATTCACACCCCTGACTTCTGTGATGATCATTTCCCTGCTATTCATTATACATTACTCTGCAAGGGTGCATCATGGAACACCATGAATTACTTTTTTGAAGTTTATAAAAATGGAATAATACTAGACATACTTTTTAATACATATTTTGAAACTTCTTGTTTTAAAATCATTATAAATTCACAGTAAGTAGTAAAAAGAGTACAGGGAGATCCTATGCATACTTCACCTAGTTTCTCCCATTGGTATTATCACTCAGGACACTGATATTGGTACAATCCACTGACCTGAGAGTTCACTGCTCATTTATGCACACATATGTGTGCATCCTTCTGTGTCTCATCCACATTCTTTCTTATCTGAACTCTTTCACTTAACGTTGTACTCTTGAGTTTCCACAATATTTATTTTCATAGTATACTTTTCCTCTGAGTGCACCACACTCTATTTACCAATTCTACTGCAATGGACTATTTGGTGGTTCTAGGGTTTGGACACTGTGAACATGGTCATCCGTGTCTCCTGATACACATGTGTACTCATTTCCCTTGTATATATAACTAGGAGTGGAATTACTGGGGCATTGGCTGTGGCTTTACTAGATAACATAAACTTTTTCCAAAGGGCCTATCCCATTATACATTCCCCTTAGTGGTGCATGAGTATTCCAGGGCTCTAAATCCTCACTGACACTTGTTAATTGTAGCCTTTCAGGTAGGTAAGCAGTGGATCTCATTGTGGGTTTCATTTGCACTTCTCTTGTTACTAGGAAATCAAGCAGCATTTCACACATATATTGGGCATTTGGATTTCCTGATTTGTAAATGACTTGTTAAGTCTTTTGCCAATTTTTCTGTTGGGTCATCTGTCTTTTTGTTAGCAATTTGTAGAACTTGTAAAAAACATTCTAGCTTCAAGCCTTGTGTCAGTTTTATATGTTCCAGATATTTTTCCCCAATTTGTGGTTTTTTTTCACTCTGTTCGTCAGTCTATTTATCTAGTCTTATACCAAAACCACAGCAGGCAGAGGTCTCTCAACAACTACTGGCTCAGGCTGTGCTCGTTAGGGATTAGAAGGCTAAAAGTTAGGTATAGCCAGATTAGTAAGGATCTTGAAAATCAATAGAAAGGCTTGGACTTGACCCAGGAAGCAAAGGAGTTCCCCAGCATGTCAGGGAGCATGAAAGAGAGATTCTGAATAAGCGTTTTAGGAAGATAAATCCAGGAAACAAGTTTCAGCACAAGAGCATGGAGCCAAGAAAAGAATGTGGAGGTTATTGAAGTGGTTCAAGGCTGAGATCCCAGGGGCTCAGAGGAAGGAGGTGGCAATGGAAACAGAAAGGAAGAGATGCATCCAAGAGACATTTAGAAGAGAAAGTTGGAATGATGGCACTTTGTTATGAGTCAGTGGAAGAGGGAGGGAGTTGGAGACTGAAAAAATGATGCCAAGCTTTTCAGCCCGGAAACTGAGGGCTGCTTCTGCTTTGATGAAAGACACTCATAAAGTAGTCGGGGGAGTGTGTTTTCCACCACTCAATCCTGAAAGTTCAAGTCATGTTCCAGAGAATCAATCATAGGAGTCCTGACTGTACACAGATTTGCCCAGCCTGGCTATTGAGCAGTCACCCTTGGCTTCAGACTTTGGGGAGTTGAAGCGAGACTCAGAGCCTTGTTCAGGCCCCCTTGGGCATTGTTGATTGAATCTGCTTTGCAATCTGAACTCAGTTGGATCATAAGAACATTCTCAAGCATGCCACCTGATAATTCTGATGGCAAAGGTCACCCAGACTAAAACCTCAGCAGTAGTGAAAAATAGAGATGAAAACCTAAGGGAAAACTAACTTAAAAAAAAGCAACAGGTACTCTAGACTAACCCATGGTAGACTATAAAACATGTGTAGAAGGTACATTGAATACTTGTGAATACTTGTAAATGTGCTCTTTTCTGTTGGCCTGGTATGTTTAAATGTATGTAGCAACCTCCTTTTCAATCTCTTTCCCCTATCCATATATGCCAAAGCATTCAGGTCTAATATTATTACTGAAAAGCCAAAAGCATATTTACAGAGACTGAATGTGTCTAAACAGCAGATAAATCAAACCTCTTGAGAAAATAAAGTCCCGTAGCAGATTATGTTATGAAAAGATGAAAATAGCGCTCGTGACTTGATAACGCCACCAACTGGGTTTTTAAAAAGAGGTCATTCACATGTTAGGTCATAAAATCATTCCCTTAATCCCTGAAACATCAAATAAAATTAAGATTTAAGATAAATTCACTTGATTAGAATTGATATGAAAATCTTCAGCAAATAATTAAAAGGGATTTGGTAACATAATAACCAGCTAATTCCAGCACATATTTAATAAAGAGTGGATTATGGGAGGAGTTGGTGTTTACTTTTTTTTTCTGACTATCCGAAACTGCAAAAGTATTTGTAGTACTACTAATGTTTGCAAAGGAAAGCAAAGGTGCTCTGAGAGCATGATGCCCTTGGTGCGAGGCAGCAAGTCAGGAATGCTAGATCCCTGGAGGTGCCTTCCCCTGAAAGACAGCCAGAACCCACAGTCGGATGAGGCTGAAGTGTGGTCTGGGCCATGAAGTTAATCTCTGGAAACTCTGTAGCCATTGCTCATTTGTTCTGTGGTGTGAGAGTTGGTGCTGACTCTTCTTCTGACTCTCCAAAATCCTGTGCTCAAGCCTGTCATCTTTAAAATGTATAAGCCTTGTTTCAGAAAAGCCAAACACACATGTGTTCTGAGCCTACATACTCACCTTGTCACTCACTCATCCATCCACTCAGTCAGTCAGTCATTGACTCACTCAGTTCATAAGCATTTCTTGAGCGTTTGCTGTGTGCCTGGTGCTGAGGGGGGCTGCAGAACAGGCTAGGCCTTGGTCCTGACTCTCAAGGAGCTCACCTTCTAGTGAGAGAGAAGTACAAAGTAACTACATGCGTGCTAAGTCACTTCAGTCATGTTCGGCTCTTTGCAACCTCATGGGCTGTAGCCCGCCAGGCTCCTCTGTCCATGGGATTCTCCAGGCAGTAATACTGAAGTGGGTTGTCATGTCCTCCTCCAAGGGATGTTCCTGACCCAGGGATCAAACCCATGTGTTTTTTTTTTTTTTTTTATGTCTCCTGCATTGGCAGGCGGGTTCTTTACCACTAGCACCACCTGGAACGCGCCACAAAGTAATCAGAGCACAGGGCAAAGGAAAATAAGGGCAGCATAGAGGAATGAAGATGCATGGAGTGCAGGAGAAGTTCCACTGCTCAATTCTACATGGTTTACTTGTCTTGTTTTTTGTCTCTCTCCCTCACTAGACTATGAGCTCCATGAGGGCAGAGATTGGCCAAGAAGAAACCAAAGACAAGGTTCCTTCCAAACTTGGCTTTCAAAAAAGCCAGTAAGAGAGGTGGTGCTGTACTCCAAAGGACCAGAGGGACACTCTTGCCATAAACAAGTCTCAGTTTTCACAGAAGTCCATCCCCTGGGCAGCTGGGATGAAAGCCCCCAGTCCAAAAGACTCAGCTGAGCTGCCTCGCCTGGGTCTGCACAGATGGGGCCCGTGGCAAGCCAGAGGTGTTGGGTGTCATTCCTAACACAGAAGCCGGGCCTGCACAGGGCATCCAGCTTAGGGAAAAGAGCTATGACCTGTCAAACAACAGGTTATTACACAATCACCAGAACCAGTCACTGAAAAGCAAAATAAATATACACCTCAAATAAACTCTAATTGGTCATTTCTCTGGTGTGACTGAATTTCGCTGTCTGGGAAGTGTGAATGGAACATGGCTGAGCTGAACCCCAACACCAGGGAGGCCCAGCAAAGCCACCCACTGTGTATATAAGGTTGACAAGGAAAGGCCGCCCAGGAACACAGAGAGAGAGAATGTGGGCAGGTGGGGAGGCCAAGATCCAGGAGGGGTTCAGCATTGGCCCCTGGCACCATCGATAGATGGGGAGCTGCTCTGGGGTCCGGGTGAGAAAAGAAAGGTCCAGCTGGAGCCCAGTAAGATCCAGGAGCCCATGGACCACCCTTGGGGAGGGGCAGGAAAAGAGGTGGGAGTTCAGGTGGACACTGGGGAGCTGCCTTCCACTGAGAGGCCTCTGTGCGGACAGCACACACTGAAGTTCAAGTTTGGCCACAGCCAACTGGATAAGCTTCAGGCATCTGCAGGGGAACATGTCCAGCAAGCTTTTGGATGCACAACCCTGGCACCGAAGGGAGAAGGATGGTTGGGGAGCGCATGCTGGGAGCCCAGGGGAGTGACGGCCCCTCTCCAACCCCTCACCCTCTCCTTAGTCATTGCGGCCACCAGGTCCCCACGGCCTTTTCTGGTTTAGTCAGACCCCTCTGGATCCCTGGCCCTTCGGCTCCCTCACTGCCCTGGGTGGGGCTTCGCTGGGGGCCCCGCTGCCTGCCCCAGAGTGGGCATCCCAGCGCTGGCCTCTTTCGCCCTCCTGCCTTCATCCTCAGGCCCGTCCTGTGGGTGTCTCACACGCCCACAACTGTCCTCTGCCCCGGGGCTGCCGCACCCCCCTGGTCCTCCGTGATGGCCAGGTGGGAGCCCGTGGGGAGGAGAGGTGGGCACTGCCAGCTGTGTCACCGTGTCCTGTTCCACCTTGTGGGGACCAAGCCATCTTGGTGGCGTGGGGGGAGGCGCTCCTGGTCAGCCGGTCAGCCGCACAGGGACCCATGTGGGGCCAGGACGGCTGCTTCTGAGACGCATCCTGACCTGTTAGGGACTGCGACCTTGGCAGGTGCCACCTTCAGTAGGTGACCAGAGGTGCCCAGACTGGGCCTGGAGTCTCCGAGGAGCAAACCTCCCACCGGGACCCAGCGTTAGACCAGCCCCTCCTGGTGATCGTGCATGGAGCTGCCGAAGCTTCCACAGCCCACGGGCACCTGGGGAGGCCCTGCCAAGGCCCTGGCCCAGGACACAGGGACCCCATGGTGCCCTGACTTGCATGTGACCCTGGGCACAGCCCTGCCCCTGTGGGCCTGGTCTCTCCACCTCTCAGTAGGTTGAGTGGCATGGGGGGAGGGGTGCTGGCTGACCTGAAGGGCCCTGCCTGTCCCTCCCATACGCCCCCAGGGACTGGGACAAACCTGCTCAGGGCTCCAGGTGTGCCAGGACCTGCCCCCTGGGCCAACCTGGTTGGTTCTGACTGCCTGCTGCGCTGGAATGGGAGGGCACGCCAGCCTTGGGCCCCTCTGTGTCCCTCTTCAGTCCCACCACACTTCTAAGGACAGGGTGCTCCCTCCCATCATAAGCGTGATCAAGAATACTATCCCCAGTTTCTCCCCTCACCCCAACAAGTGACACCGGTCTGGGCACACCTCAGAGAGCCCAGGGAGACCAAGGCCCCTCCCAGACTAGCCCAGGTGGGCTCCTGGAGCTGAGGCTTGGTCCTTGGGCAGACAGTGTCCTTCACTTGGGTGGTGGCTGCTTGCTTTCTGCCTCTTGTTTATTTTATTTTTAGCCCACTACGCCAGCCTCTCTCCCAGCCTTGGCAGAAGGAGAGCGTGCCCAGGGAAAGTGGTGGGCACATTAGAGAGGCGGGCAGCCAGACTGGTCCACCGAGAGACTGGGAGGCCAGCTCAGAAATTGTTTGCTTAGCTTCATCTACTTATTAGTGCGCTTAGAAACTGCTATTTATATTTTAACCCTCTGGGGACAGATGTGGTTCTCTGGATTTAAAAACAAAGTTTGTTTATCTCCAGCCCTGAAAGGAAGAAATAATCAGTAGTCACAGACCTCACCAAGACTGCCAGGGTCGGAGGCTGTAGCCATAAGATGCTCGGGGAATAGCTGCCAGGGACTGCGGGCATCACCCATCACTATCAGCTTGTGAGTTCTGCGTTCTCAGATGTGAATTGGGGCTGTTGGCAATGAGGATCAATATAAGCAAAGGACATAAAAAGCTTAGGAAAAATGTGGCAGGCATTCGTGAAAGGGTTTCACACCTGTGGAAAGGGAAATTCCTCTTGGACCTCTACCCCGCAGCTACAGAAGATGTAGGAGCAGAGTAGAGGCTGGCAGAGTGGGGGCCCAGGGTTCCTTCCCTCTGTTTAGGAAGGTGGCATTCAAGGAGGTTGGTGAGCCCCCTCCTTTGCCCCAGGCCCTGTAAGCATCTGCTCTGAGCAGGTGCTGACCACCCTGGCCCAGCTGTCTCTGCTCAGCAGCCAGGCCCAGGCTGGCTGGGTCTCTGAGCCTCAGAGTTCCCTGTGGCAATGGTGTGGGAAGAGGGGATGAAAGGGCCTTTCTTTGAGGGAGGGCCATTCCAGCTCAGATCCACTCTAATTCTGCCACTGCCTCCCAGAGGGGCTGACAGGTGGGAGTGAGTCCCCAGGGGTCAGGCTAGAAGGGGATGGTACGGTTGGGAACCAGGAATGCCTACTTCTGCCAACAGCCAAGCCCTGGCTGGGGGCTGTCATCAAATGTCTGAACCTAAGTCTTCGCAAGTAAATGGAGAAACTTCCTAATACTAAGCTGTTTCCACTGTGAGCTGTTAGTGTCTCAGATGCCCTTGTATTTAGTCTGTTATAAAGGGGCCACTTATTGATAAGCATTTTAACAATTTGCCATGACTTCTTGTGGTTTTTGGAGCACGGACTGCCATTTCTGCAACTACCTAATGAGACACAGTTTAAGGATGGGTGTAGACACAACTGAGTTCTTCCAGAGCAAGGTTAGCTTGCAGACGCCTTAAAACTTCACCTGATAATACTCCTCCAGCTCTATTGCTCCACCCAGGATTTTGTACCTGAGTGCATTACAAATAGGACGGGGGAGCGCGGGGGGGGGACGGGGGGGGGGGGGGGTTTCAAAATGGCAACCCACTCCAGGGTTCTTGTCTGGGAAATCTCTTGGACAGAGGAGCTTGGAGTGCTACAGCCCACGGGGACGGGGACGCCAAGAGTTGGACACAACAGTGACTAAGTAGAAGATGTCTAAATTACTATTTTTTTTAATTATCTCAAGGCAGAAACTGAGTTTTATATCACATTCTACCATTTATTTTTTGTGTGGCTTTTTTTATTGTAAAATATCTGGAAACTTTATGTTTAAATCTTTCATGCTCATAAAACAAGCTGAATGACAATGTGGCTAATTTGTATAGAATGCGTTTCCGCCCCACTCTTTTTTTTTCTGGTCACATACATTAGCAAACAAATGATGAGGGCAGGAAGACCATGAGACAAAAAAGCGAATTCAATTCCAATCTGTAAAATATTCAAGGAGCTTTAGCACCCTAGGAAATTGTTTGTATTCCAAGAAAAAAGTTCAGTTAACACATGCCAAATAGGGGCATCTCTCTTCCTACAGCCTTAATTTCAGTAAGTATTCACTTGAGGGGGCCCCTTTGGCCTAGCACAGTTGGGTGAGGTCCGTGCAGCCAAGGAACCTCAGCCCCAGGTCACTAGTGCTGTGGAACCAGCACCCTCCTGCCCCAAGCCTCCCTTCTCCTCGCTAACCTCCTGCTAACTGCCTAGTGAGGCTGCCTTGCCTTTCTCCTCACAATCCCTGCCTTGACCGACCGCTGAGCCAGACACAGGGCTTGTCTGCTGCCCTCAGTGTGGCCCCTGAAGAAGCCAGGAGACAATCTGAGAGGTGCCTGACTCCAGACCCTTGACTTTGGACTTCTGTGACCCAAGGAAAAGCCCCTCAGATCTCAGTCTTTTTTTTTCAGCCTTGAGCTTCAAAATCCTTAAGGCATCCCTGAGAGGGTGCTGGAGGCAGAGGAAGGCAGCTTCCAGTCCAGGCACATCTTCGACTTTGCCTGAAGATCTCAATTTGGTAAACTTTGCCACCCTCCGCTGTCTCCTCAACCACTGGTCTATCAGTCTCTACTCCCAGTCTGGGCCAGGGATCCAAATCCTAAGAAACAAAGAAGTTACTGAGGTGCAAATATCCCTAATGAATAAAGAGAGGAGAGTCACTGGTCTAAGCCATGTCTCCTCAGCCAGCATAGCAGCCCAGGGGCCTGCAATGGAGCCCACTTGCTCGAAAGCCTGTCTGCAGAATCCCCCGTGGAACCAGTGTCTGTAAGGAGGTGTAGACATGGAAGTTGCTTCAGTCATGCCCAACTCTTTGTGACCCCAAGGACTGTAGCCCACCAGGCTCCGTGGTCCATGGAATTCTCCAGGCAAGAATACTGACTGAATGGAACCCAGGTCTCCTGCATTGTGACCAGATGCTTTACCGTCTAAGCCACCAGGGAAGCCCTAGGAGCAGCTGGTCAGGGTCTAGGTTGATTAGAAGCTGCCCAGAGCTTGAAGTCTTGGTACTCTTCTAGTCTGGCTTAGAGAAAGTCTGTGATGGAAAGAACAGACCCCAGGGCTGGGCTTCAATTCCTCACCTGACATTCTTACCTCTTCTCCAGAATTAAAATGTTTTGCAGAGTGCAAATGACAGCAGCTATCAAGACTTTTATCATCTCTCCATCAAGGAACACAAAAGGACAAATAGTCATATAGATGTGGAAGGCATATTTGTCTATAGACAGACCTTGGTGTACACTTGGATCTGTGAACTCTCAGCGATCATGCCTTCACTTACTCACTCAGCCGAAATTGACTGAATACTCAGGCATGGTCTTCAAGAAAGTCAGTGTCACTGGGTTGAAATCTAAGTGTCAGCAGTGTCGTGCTCCCTCTCTCTGCAGGCTCTAGGGGAGGAGCCTCCTTTGTCTCCTCCAGCTTCTGGTGGCTCCAGGTGTCCCTTAACTCTTGGCTCCTTCCATCTGATCTCTGCCCTGTCTTCATGTGATCTTCTCTACATTTCTCCTCTTCTGAGGACACTTGTCATTGAATTTAGGGGCCACCCAGATGAATCAGGATGATCTGAACTTGAAATCTTTAATTTAATGACGTCTTCAAAGACCCTTGTCCCACAAGGCCACATTCGCAGGTTCCAGAGGGATATATCTTTGGGGGCCAACATTTAGCACCCTACAGTATGAACACTGAGAATTCTGGGTGAGTGAACGAATGAATGTTGGAAATACGGTCTTCAAGACAGTTTCCAGTGGCCTAAATCTTCCCAGGGAGCAAAGAGGTCCCTTGGACTGTGAGGAGATCAAACCAGTCAATTCTAAAGGAAATCAATCCTGAATGTTCATTGGAACGACTAATGCTGAATCTGAAACTTTAATCCTTTGGCCACCTGATGCAATGAGCAGACTCATTGGAAAAGACTCTGATGCTGGGAAAAATTGAGGGCAGGAAGAGAAGGGGAAAACAGAGGACAAGATGGTTGGATGGCATCACTGACTCAATGGATGTGAGTTTGAGAAAGCTCCGGGAGATAGTGAAGGACAGGGAAGCCTGGCATGCTGCATGCAGTCCATGAGGTTGCAGAGTCGGACATGACTGAGCAACTGAACAACAACAACAGGTCTTCCCAGAGCTTGCCGTCACTGCTATGGTGTTCCACCAGGCCCTTCTGTTTCAGGCCTGGTATGTAACGTAATCTGTATGTCATCCGAATTCTGGTGTATTAGATTCTGGAAACTGCATTTCCCCCGCATTGGTTATTTCTCTCAAGCACAAAACTTCCCTGGGGGTGGGGGGAGTAGAAGAGAGAAAAAGAAAAAAAAAATGTCCTGTGCCATCAGAGTTGTTTTCCCCAAGGCCAGCTTGTCTGAAGCCTTGCTCAAAAGCCTTTAATGGTTCCCTGGCACCTGTGAGATGATATGTGAGCTGCTTCGTCTGGCCCTCAATGTTCTCCACGTGGACTCCCATCTCCTAACTCTGCAGCCAGCCTCTCCCCACCCCGTCTCATCCTCACACACATGCCTAAACCAGCCTGACCCCTTTCCCCAGAATCCCCTACCCTCGTCTGCTTCCACATCTGCCCACTGCTTTCATCATGCCAGGGTCAGCTCCAACTCCATCACTTCCTAGAAGTCTTCCCAGCCTCACAGGGCTGAGAATGACTCTGTCCCTCTGCTCTGGTCCCTTCCCAATGGTCCGTATCAAGATTACGATTGGCCTTGTGGCTCACTTGCCCAACCCTTTCTCTCTCTGGGGCTGGAGCTGAACTCGCCCTTGGGTCCCTGATGCCTCACATACGGTAAGCTATGTGTGCATCTTATGGCTTCCTCTGGTGCTTTGTTGGCAAGGAAATGAACCAGTTTCAAAAGAGGGGGAAAGGTGGGAAAACTAGCTGAGAAAGATGGGATCTGGAGATACCCAGGGTAGCAGATGGCACCCACAAAGCCTGAGTCCTGCCTTGGCCTCTCCTGCCAGCCCTAGGCCAGACTCTCTCAGGTGCCCCCCTCGCCCACTCTTTGAAGGCCCACAGGTGTCTTGGCTCAGGTGTTAGGGGAAACACTGACTGAAACCGCTCACCATGGCCAGCTACTATAGTAACCATTTGCTTGAGTTATTTTTACAACAGGAGGTCCTAGTAAGGAGCACAGAACTAACAAGCCACCACAAACTGGAAGGGTCATGTTGTGTTAGTAGCTCAATCGTGTCTGACTCTTTATGACCCCATGGACTATAGCCCACCAGGTTCCTCTGTCTGTGGAATTCTCCAGGCAAGGACACTGGTGGGTAGCCATTCCCTTCTCCATGGGATCTTCCCAACCCAGGATCAAACCCAGGTCTGCCACATTGCAGGCAGATTCTTTACCAGCTGAGCCACAAGGGAAGCCCAAGAATACTGTGGTGGGTAGCCTATCCCTTCTCCAGGCATCTTCCCAACCCAGGGATCAAACCCAGGTCTCCTGCATTGCAGGAAGATTTTTTTACTGTTGGAAAAAGTCAAAAGGAGACACCACATGTCCTACCAACCTCCAAGAATCCTTCTTGCTGGTATCCATTTTGACAGTTACGCACATGCCATCAGAAAGGACCCTGAGTCAATGATTGGCCAGAGACAACCGGGAAACTAATCCCATCACCATAAAACCCAAGACTGCAAGCCATGTGGCAGAGTGGTTCTCCTGGGTTCCCTTACTCTCCTGCTCTCTGCCTTCCCAATAAAGTCTCTTGCTTTGTCAGGACGTGTGTCTCCTCTGACAATTCATTTCCG
Organism: Okapia johnstoni; assembly: GCA_024291935.2. Taxonomy (NCBI): domain Eukaryota; kingdom Metazoa; phylum Chordata; class Mammalia; order Artiodactyla; family Giraffidae; genus Okapia; species Okapia johnstoni. The sequence continues at coordinate 112,726,516 of CM044305.1, forward strand.
AGTGTTAGACAGGAGTCCCCCTCTTGGGCCCTGGAAGGGGTCCTCCTTCCTGCAACACAGGGATTTGGAGTTCATTCTGTTGACACCTCAGATGAGTGCAGATGTTTCTTGCCTCAACCTCTGCCAGTGTCCCAAGAGTGTCCTCCTCTGGTGTCCTCCTTGCTTTGAGCCAAGGTTAGACCTCTTCCTATCAGCAACTCCAGTTTGCGGGAAAGTAAGACTCCCAGGCTTATGGCTAGATGTCCCCCTAAATCCCTACTGAACATCACCCCTAGAGTCTGTGCCCTGAACCTCCCTGACTTTGCTAGTCCTCTCCTCTCAAGATGTGCAGTCCTGGGTCAGCCATCCTGGAATGCCCCCACTCGTGCCCGCCAGCTCCAGGCCCTGCTGCCTGTATCAATAGCTTCTTGTCAGACCCCCAGGTTCACCCTCGGGAACATCAGCTCAAGGACTCCATCCTGCCATCACTAAGGTGTGGGGAGGAGACGGAGCTTGAAGTCTGACGTCAGCATTGGGTTTGTGTCCCAGGTCTGCACTTCCCAGTTTGTGACCTGCTCTGACCTCAGTTCCCAGGAACTCATTCATCCACCTGCCCAGTAAAACAACAACAACGTTTTCAGAACACCTACTGGGTGTCAGGCCTACTAGGTACTAGCCATTGGGATGCAACAGTGAAAAGGACAGAATCTCTGCCCTCAAGGAACTCACCATCCTGGTCTCAGGAGACACTAGCCATGAGAATAATTGTAATAGAAGGTGACCAAGGTTACGATGTTAGGGTCCCATCTGTTCTGTGATTACTGAGCTCCTAACAATGTCCAGCTCTCAAGTATTATATTATAAAACATAGCAAAGAGTGAGGGTAGAGAATTATGGACTTGCAACAAAAACCCATTTTTCCTGCAAGAATTTCAACCAGAGAGATGTTTTTTTAAATTGCTGTGGGTGTATTTGGCTATCACAAGCTAAGATAATCAGCTGCTCCAAATGGACAGAACAGACGTGAACATCACGGAGCCCATTCTAAACAGCACAGAAGCCAAAGTCGAGTTTCTCGAACATCCAGATATGATGTGTTCTCAGTTTTAAGATGATGTGATTGATGAGAAGTAAACAATTGCGTAATAGTTTTGCAGGAAGAAATAAAGAAGACACAAAACTGCATTAAGTTGTCCATGGATAGTGATGAGCACTGCAGCATTAACATGTGGAAAAGCAGAAAGCTCAAAGTTCCAGAAACTCAGCTGGCAGCCCTCTCCTGGCCACCTGAGGCCTGTGTCACAACCAGCCACACAAGCTCAGCACACTCCACCCCTCGGTCACAGGTGACACTTCCTCCCCTCCTCTCATGGCTCCAGCTCCCACCTCTGATCCTGCCATCACCAAGAGCCAGTTGCAGGTGCTAGTGACACTGTTCTGTCCCATGGGAGTCCTAGCACGAGGAGTCCTAGACCTGGACCGCAGCAGTAGGTGACGCATGGCTTAGAAGAAGTGATGGTAAGAGAGAAATATGTAGGCAGTGAATAGACAGGATTGGTTGCTGAGAGGCTGTGGAGAGAAAAGGGGCCAGGAAAGTCAGGGGAAGGCCCAAGTTTCTGGCCAATGACTGAAACATGGGCCCCAGAAGAGGAAAATGGATGTCAGGTGGACAGGCCACCCCCAAGGGCTGGATCCAGCGGTTGTTCAGTTGCTCAGTTGTGTCCAACTCTTTGCGACCCCATGGAATGTCACCCACCAGGCTCCTCTGTCCACAGGATTCTCCAGGCAAGAAGACTAGAGTGGGTTGCCATTCCCTTCTCCAGGGGATCGTCCCAAACTAGGGATCGAACCCATGTCTCCTCTGTCTCCTGCATTAGCAGGCGGGTTCTTTACCACTGAGCCACCAGGAGAGCCCAGATCCACCTGATTTCCAATTTCCTGTGAGGCCAGCTCTGCAGTGTTTGGAGAGGGGACCAGAGAAGCTCACAGGAGCTGAGTTAATCTGGCCACATCCCATCCCTCAAAGGTCAGCTCCAGGGTGGCTTTCCCAGGTCAGAGATGAGTCCTTTCTCAGGACTTCCCTGTCAGTTCCGTGGTTAAGACTCCACCTTCCACTGCAGGGGGGCGCAGGTTCAATCCTTAGTTGGGGAGCTAAGTTCCCACAAGCCCCAGGGTATGGCCAAAAGTTAAAGAAGAAAAAGAAATGCATACTCTGTCTCCTGAATGCCCAGTTCACAATCTATAGTGGGCAGTTCACACAGGCAGCTGGATGGGCCCTCAACAGCCCGGCAAGTGGTGCCCCGCTATGTCCCCCTCATCTGGGCAGGCCTGCAGTCTCATAACTGGGGCGCACACCTGGTTCCCCTCTGCCTGTGCACTGGGGTCAAGGGAATCGCGTGCTTCATAATGTTGTGGTAGTGATAAGATCCTGTTCTTTGCGTGTGAGTTTCGCTGCTGCTGGTGGCTCTGTCTGCCTCCTCCTTGGTCTCCCTGATACTGTTGCTATGGTCTGTCTGTTGGTTTCCTGTGGGTACTCTAACAAAATCATCACAAACTTGGTGGCTTTAAACAACAGAAATATATTCATTTAGACAGAAATGTATGTATGTATGTATGTATGTATGTATGTATGTATGTATGTGTGTATGTATGTATGTATCTCTCCTCTCACAGTTCTGGAGGCCAGGGTCTGGAGTACCTGTGTCAGCAGCCCTGAAGACTCCAGCTTCCAGGGCGCACAAGTGTGCCTTAGCTCGTGGCTTTGTGACGCTCCTCTTTGCTTCTGTCTTCACAGAGCCTCCTTCCCTGTGTGTCTCAAATCTTCCTTTGCCTCTATAAGAACCCTTGTTATTGGATATAGGCCCACTCGGATAATCCAGAATAGCACTTCTCCATTTTCTTAACTTCATTACGTCTACAAAGACCCTTTTTTGAATCACGCCACATTCACAGGTTCCAAGAGGACCCATCTTTTGGGAGGCCCACCATTCAACACACTATAGTCTGAATGTTCAGATTCACAATCAATCCCAAGATCACACACCCACCTTGTCCCTGGGCTGGGTGCCTGGAGCCACACCCAGAGCCAGGTGCCTACAGCCACAGGAGGCAAGACCACAGTTTGTATCAGCTCTCCAGAACTCAAGGGGAAAGTGGCCCTGGAGATCAGATCACCCAAGCCGCCACCAGCCTGGCAGGGGGAAGGGAAGCTGTTCCCCGAAGATCCTTCCATGTGCCTGGCCCAGGCTGGCGGCTGGGACAGTGTTAAGTAAAGCTCCAGGTGTATCCCAGACTTTGCTCGAGGGATGCTAACGGGCCTTCCCATCATCCTGAGGACCGCAGAGACCAGCCAGCTGGAGGCACTGGGCCTGACACCAAAGTCCTATGTTCCAGCCTTAACCACCACGTTTGTCACTTCAGGTCACTTCAAAGTGGTAAAATGGTAGCAGTGAGCCTGATTTGAAGCCAACACGGTAAAAGAAGAAGTGTTTAGCAATCTGCAAAGGGCCCCACTGGGGCCTTCATAGAGACACCAGCCGCCCTCACCCTGTGTGGCCCAGGAGCTGGCGGGCCGATCTGACTGCCACACTAGATGCAACAGGCTGATGCCCCCACGCTGGGAAAGGCGGGGACTGGCGAGGAAAGGAGGACAGGGAGGGGCTGCTCTTTCAGAGCTCAGTTCCCCTCGCATGCTTGCAAGGACGCACACTTGCAAGGCACACACTTGCAAGGACACAGAACCAGAGAAAGACCATGGCTTTCTCCAAAGTGGGGGAGGGACAACCCAGTGACCAATTTCGGTGATTAGCGGCAAGAAGAGGGCCCTTTATTCCAGGCGTGTGTGTGCCTTTTAATTTCTTCTTGTGGGCTCCTGAGGGGGCCCAGTAACTGTGCAATTGGTATTCCTGGCCAGCCTCGGCAGAGGCAGGCACTAGGTCGGAGAAGGCTCCAGGTGGCGCGGTGTGCCACCTGCCCTGCTGGCTTCCCGATTAACTGAGCCCACACAACCCGCCTTGGGCAGGCAGGCAGGGTGTGCGGGGTGTGCGAAGGCCGCATCATGACACTGAGCCCACCCGGGGCCCAGGCGGGTCTCCTCCAGCCTTTCAGAAGTGGCAGGTCCAAATCGACCTTGAGCCTTTCCTGCTTTATGTGAAAGGAAAAAAAAAAAGCCTTACTATGGGTGATAAATGAACTTGGCTCCCTCAGGCAACTGAAGGCACAAAGGTGACCAAGCAGCTGATTAGGGGGTGATGATTTGCATCAAAAGAACCCCCTGGGGGTTGATGATTCAATAGACAAAAGAGTGATCGGTCCTGACCTCCTGACTCATGCACAGCAGACTCTGTCGCATAGAACCAGCATCTGGATAGATTCTGGATCAGCTCCCAGCCCCAAGACATGTGGTATCACCAAGCCCTGGCAATTTCTCAGATACAGAAGATGTAGTTCCTTCCCAACCTGGCACCTGGCTTGGGAAATGAATGCTGGAGCCAGGTGCTTAGGCCCAGGAAGGGAGGGCTCTTGGGGGAGAGGGGTGTGTGAGACCCAAGTCTCGGTCTTGCTGGGCCCCCAGCAAGTTGTGGGGCCTGTTCCCTCTTTGGGGCCTTAGTGTCCAAGTGCATACAGCAAGGGAGGCTTGATGCACTTCCTGTTTCTTCATTCCAGGAGCACCACCCTTGGGCTGGCAGGGTGACCCTGGAGATGCCCTTGACCTACCTATAAAATGGGATACGGACATTGCCCTGAATCGTGCCCAGAATAATGACGATGGTAAAAATGAAATATGTCTGTGAGGGTACTTTAGAAACTGTGCCGTTCACAGAGCAGCAGTGGCCTGAATCCCTGTACAAAGAGCATTTTCAAAGTCAGCTGCTTCCTCATCTGAGGCCCAGGTGGTCTGAAGCCTGCTCAGTGGGTGCATGTGTTCCAGGTGTGGAGTTATTTCAGGGATAAGCTTAGCAAGCTCTGCAACGTCCCATTCTGAATGAACACACAAGTGAACTCTTAACCCTACAGTGGGACATATCGAGGAAAGGAGATTCCCAAAATGCTATGTTTGCATTTCACAGAGCTCAACTGGCCTCAAGCTTGGAATCCAGTACAAGCTTATGTAAATGACTAGGAACTGCTCACTAGAAAAAGAGTTTTGAAATAGAATGAATTTTCGAACTTGCCCAGGGTCTGTGAGGGGAGGGGGTGAGGGCAGGGTGCAAGCAGTCCCTGTGTAACTTGGTGCAAGCCGTGCTCTTTGCCCCATCCCAGCCCCATCCCAGCCATTGCTCACATTGAGAAGTTTGTACACATGGTAAGGATTCGAAGTGGTTTAAATGTTCTGAAATTCAAGCTCCAACCAGAGAATTGTTCTCAGAGCTAGGAAGTTTGAGGGACTTGTACCAGGACGGGAGGCAGCAGAGGAAGGAACCAGAAAGACAGGGAGAGAGAGGCTGAGAGGAAAGGAGGTGGGAGGAGAGAGACGGGAACTAACAAATGCCAACATTTCCTGGTGTGTTTTTTTCACACCCCAAAGCACCAGGCAGCAGGTGACCATTATACTACCTACTGGGATCCCAGGCAGGGACCTCTGGGAGCGGAGGATGTGGAACTCATTCCTTCCCACTCCAGCCAGACCTGCTTGCTGCTGTTCGGATGCAAAGGATGATGGAAGAGCCAATGAAAAGTGTCAAGGGTTTGTGCTCGGCAGCTCTTCATTGCCTCTCACTCTTTTAGACTTATAGGTGAACTCTGCCCCCAACTCCGCTCCTGGATTTTACTTACCTCAGTGCCAGGAGCCTGGAGTTAGACAGAGGCTGCCTTGGGTCCTCCAGGGCACCAAGGTCTCAGGGAAGAGGCAATGAAAGAATCCAAACATCACTAGTCCAGTCTTGGTCAGCAGGCCCCTCATTCGGTCAAGGACAAGCTGCAGCATCCATGTTCCCAGGCCCTTCCTTGAAGCCGTCGGGTAAGTTACCTGATGATGAACCTCAACTAAGGGACTTTGTACCCTGGCCTCCCAGCAGCTTCCTGCTCCCAAAGCATCATTTTCTTTTCCTGAAGTCTTCCCATCCTCCAGCTGCACCCCCACCCCACCCCCTGTCCATGCAGGCCCTGAAGAGACTTCTGCTTCTGTCTAGGTTACACGAAGACTGGCTTCTGCCCGTTTTGCCACTTAGTCGCCTGCATTATTTTCCCGTGGCTGTTGCAACAAATCACCACAACTCTCATAGTTAAATATCTCAATTTGCTGTAACACTTTTGGAAGGCACAAGTGCAAAGTCACTTTCATTTGGGTAAAGTCAAGGTAACAGCCGGGCTGGTTGCTTTTACAAACTCTGAGGGAAGAATCTCTGGTGGCTCAGACAGTAAAGAATATGCCCGCAATGTGGGAGACCTGGCTTCAATCCCTGGGTTGGTAAGATCCCCTGGAGAAGGAAGTGGCAATCCACTCCAGTATTCCTGCCTGGAGAATCCCAAGGACAGAGGAGCCTGATGGGTTACAGTCCATGGGGTCACAAAGAGTCAGACACGACTGAGGTGACTTAGCACACAGGCATGAGAGAAGAATCTCTTCCCTGGCCCTTTCCAGCTTCCGGTGGATGCCCGCATTCCTTGGCCCGTGACCTCTTCCTCCATCCTCAAGAGGCATCCATCAAGTTTCTGCTTCCAGTATCACATTGCCTCCTCCTCTTCTGTCCGTATCAAGTCTTCCGCTGCTTCTCTTTTTCTTATAAGGACATTTGTGTTTGCATTTAGGGCTCATTCAGAAAATCCAAGATAATCTCTCCTTCTTGAGATCCCTAATTTAATCACATTTGCAAGGTTCCTTTTCACAGGTTTCAGTGACTAGCACATGAACATCTTGGGGCCAGGATTCAGCCTCCCACGCCAAGTATGGGTCTTTGAGCAACTAAGTCGCTTCCCTTCTCTGAAGCTTAATTTCCTTCTTTGTACAGAAGACATGAGGTACCTCCTTCTCACTGCTTGGGCTTAATAGGAGGTTCCAGGGAGAAAGCAGATTTCACGGCATTTTGTAAACTGTCCTTAGGCTTGTTCTTGCTGCCCTACCCATGAAGCTGAGGTCCCCACAGTTTAATCACCCACAGCCTGAGAACTCTGCCTCCAGAACCCTCTCCAGGCATGTCTTGATAAACACTCTGGAAGTTGAAATTGTTCCTAAACTGTCTGACTCTGGCCACCCTGTCCCAGTGAATGACAGTGGAGAATGGAAGGCGCTTGGGTGGGCTGCAGCCATGGTGGCATTGATGCTACATTCCAATTGGCTAAAATTTCCCTTCCCAGCCTGCTTTGTTCCAGTTCCAATGAGGTCCCCGGATGTAGAAATAGGCTCCTGAGCACACTGCTGGGCACAGAGGAAATGGCACACGGCCATTTCTCTCTGTGTAGCAGCTACAGCAGTCTGTGCTTGTCAGCTCTTCGCTGCCTCTGGAAGCTGTCTCCTTTCTCCTCTGCGACATGCCATCAGGTCACAGGCAGCAGCAGGAGCGCGCACCCCGTGGCGCTGGTGCCATCCCTGCCCTCCGCCAGTGGCTATCCACACTGAGTGCAGGGGACCAGGGCCTGTTGGCAGCCTCAGCTGACCAGGCTGCCTGAGGACGGGTCACAGTTTGCCCAGCAGCTGATAGGAGGTAGGCAAGGGACAGCAAAGATTCTGAATGGAGAGACTGGCAAAACCTCCTGGGTGCACGGCCACAGCTGGCTCTGGGCCTGGCCAAGAGCATGGGGATTACCTGCAAACTTTCAGGGGGCAACAGGTGTTTCTTTACCCTAAACCCAGGAAAATCACAACCGCAACCGCTACACCTGGGCGGGGTTGGGGGGAAGGGTGGTGCTGCTAAGCCTGTGAGAAACCCAGAACGGAAAGGCCCTTTCTGAACATAGCCACCTCCTCTCCCCCAGTATCATGCCAGTGTGGAGACGGGATACACGGGGAGCAGTGATGGGTTAGGAGGAAACTGCTGGGGGGAGCTTGGCCATTATTCCCAAACACAGCCAGGCTGGCAGCTTTCATTCTGGGTGCTGCCTTTCCCAGTCTGGGCCCATGGCCTCTTCCCAGGGGCCCAGACAGCTTTGGAGTGCATCACCATTTCTGGGCAGCTTTCTGCAAACATCTCTGCTTGCTGGGATGCCCTACGGCCTCAAAAAGGTGCAAGGCACTGACATCTTACAGGCCGAGAGACAGAGCCAGGGGAGACTGACTCGCCCACATCACACACACGTGGACCTGGCAGCAGACTCCCAGCCTTTGTATGATAATCCAGTGCGTGATGAAATCCTCTACCTCTGTCTGAATGCAAGAGCTGCCCGGCAGCGCGGGCTGAAGCACATCAACTTGTTCTGCTTGTGCATTCTGAGTGCCAGTCCACAACGTCCTCATTCCACTTGAGGCTTCGATGTGCCAGACGACCTTGATGTATGAATCAGTCGTGGTGGTTCTCTTACAGGAAATTAAAGATAGTTTTGCGAACTGGTTTGCCAGTTTCTATTGCTTTTTGGCTTCTTTGGGATTTTGTGTGAACTGTATAAGGCAACTTGGCACCAGTTACTGACCCCAGATTGATGGGTGGACACAGGTAAGGATTTTGGGAACAAAAGAACTCCTTTCTCTCAGGAGTGGGGGGGGGGGATGTTGCCACCTCCTGACAAAAGCTGTAGCATCAGTGCATGGACACCTTATGCAGAACAAGACACCTAGTCCTGCACTTGATCTGGAATATGTCTAGGGGGTGTTGCTTCATATAGAGGGACCCAGGGGCCCCTGAGACCCTTTCTGAGGCCCACAAGATCAAAACCTCTTTCACAATGTCAACAATAAGATCAAGGACTTCCCTGTGGTCCAGGGGCTAAGATTCCAGTGCAGAGGCTCAGATTCAATCCCTGGTCAGGGAACTAGATCCCACATGCCACAACTAGGAGTTCTCAGGCCACAACTAAAGATTCCACATGAGGCACCTAAGACCTGGTGCAACCAAATAAATAAATATTTAAAGCAAAATAAAAAGAAGCGAAAACAATAATATCAAGATGTGTTTGCCTTTGCTTTCCTCTCACAGTTGAATAGTGAATTTTTCTAGAGACGAGGGGACACGTGATATCACAACAGTTTGAACTCAGAAGCAGATACCAGAATCCAGCTGTCTTCTATTAAGCTTGACATTAAAGCGGTTTGCAAAACTGTAAAACAATGTCACTCTTCTCACTAATCACTTTTGTTCTGGAAAATATAATTATTTAATAGGTTTATTAGTGTTATTTTTAAATGAATTAATAAATTAATGGTTGAAAGCCTTCTCAGTTTAACTTCCTGAAACTGTACATTCCAGGAGACAGAGAATGTCTATAGAACCTAGAGCTCTTTTGGGGTCCTTGATAATTTGCTAATTGTGTAAAGGAACTGCAAGACCAGAAACTTGAGAATGGCTGTCCTAGAAGTCAGGAGACACTCTGATTGGACATTTGGGGACACTGTGGGGCAGGAAATAGCCCAAGGTCACTCAGCTATTTCTTGGCAGAAATAGGTGTTCTAAGAGCCAAAGCCTTGATTACTAGGGACTTTTTGTCAAAAAGCATCAGTGACTGGACTCTGGGGCACAGGGTGAAATGAATCCATGGTGCTACACTTCCCCCAGCTACCAAATCCTGGCACCTCCAGTGCCTCTCAGCTCTTTACCCACCAGGGGATTTTACCTACCTACCACCTTGAAGAATTACTATAATGAAAAGAAACTCACACAGATCAGGCAACGAGCCAGTGACCCAGCAGAACCAGGATCTGGGCTTCCAAACTCCCTGTCAGCTGCTGTTGTACAGGCCAGGAGAAAAACCCTCCGTGGGCCAACAAAGAGTATTCAAACGGCCAGGCCCTGTCATTAAACTCTGCAGACTCTTGAAAAAGCTTATTTCCCCTCCAACAGCCCTGTCCCCAACTCTATCCACAAGAGACTCCCGTCGCATCTTACAATGCCTCACTGTTCTGAACCCCTACTGTGTCCTTGGGGTGGGAGTTTTATCAAAGGCCTGCACCACACAGATGATCTCACGGTGCTGAGAATGTCTGAAATCTGTAGACGCCAGGTAGTTCCCTTAAATGCCTCTGCCTTTTTTTATCAGTTTTCAAGCCACCACCATGTAACCTGTATGTACAGGTTATTCAAAAGTGCTCTCTCTGTGCTCTGGCGACCCTTCCATCAAACCCCATTTGATTTTAATAGCACCAGTTCCCTTCTTTTATTCCAGACATCAGACTATCTGAGCTGCAGAATTGACATGCATTTTCTCTATGAATTGCTAGCGAAAGATGAGAGGGGAGGGACTGTGAGTTGGGTACCACTGACAGTCCCTGTTAGTAATGAGACCCCAGCCGTGTACTCATTAAAACACTGTGGCTTTTAAACAAGTTTGACATTGGAGTATCCTTGCTGGCACTCTTCCAGACCATTTGCAAGTTGCAAAAGAAGCTGTTGAATCTTGTTTTTCGATAGACTTCTGTGGCCTCCCAGCCTGGAGTTTTCAGTTTCCCAGTCTTGGGTCAGGAGGAGTTCAGCATTGCTCCAGGGAGGGGAAGTGGTATGCAGGAGGGAAAAGGGAGAACACACCCTGGAGGAGGAGGGACCCAACAGCTCTACTCCCCCTGACATATATCATTAACTATTAATAGAGAATCATTCTTTTTGTGGATTTGTCACAATTGCCTTCTACAACTGGCTTCCTCAATGCTGTGCTAATTATCCATATGTTCTCAGAGGCAATTTGTGAATGCCAATCATTTATTTCCAGTTTACATAATCACAGAGGGCTGTTGATAACACAGAAATGCTTTAGAGTCAATGCATTAGCATTTGCCTCCAGATCATTTTCTGCTCTGACTTGACAAGTCCATTCCTATCATTAATAAAAACCTTTTGCAACCCTGGAACAAGCAGGGAAACTGGCTGCACCTCTGCAAGGGTTATCTATTTCATGTGATAGCTCTAGTTAGGTGCTCTCTTGTGCTAAGAGGTTTCTTTTTCTTCTATTTAAAAACCAAAATAGATACAGCTTCCAAAGCTGACAGAAGAAGAAAAAGAAATTTTGAGTAGTCCAATATCTATCAAAGAAATTGATTAGTTCAAAATAATCCCACGAAGAATCCCCAGGCCTACACTGATTCACTTGTGAATCCTTACAAACCTTTAAGGAAGAAGTAACATTGACCTTACGTAAGTTCTTGCAGAGTAGAAGAAGCGGGAACACTTCTGGTTTTGATGAGGCCACTATAACCTTCATTCCCAAACCTAACAAGGATATTGCAAGAAAGGAGCACTATAGACCAATTTCTCTCATGAACACAGGTTCACAAAACTTATCAAAATGAAGCCAGTCACATCCTATAAATATACACATATAGTATTTATTGATGTGTGTGTATGTTCAGTCATATCCAACTCTTTGCAACCCCATGAACTGTAGCCCACTAGGCTCCTCTGTCCATGAGATTTTCCAGGCGAGAATACTGGAGTGGGTTGCCATTTCCTTCGCCAAGGGATCTTCCCAAACCAGACATCAAAATTACTCAGCCCTAAAACAAAAAATGAAATTTTGCCATTTGTAGCAACATGGAGGATATTATACTAAGTGGAGTAAGTTAGACAGAGAAAGACAAATACCACATAATGTCACTTATATGTGGAATCTAAAAAATAATCCTGGCCCAGGAATCAAACCCATGTCTCCTATGTCTCCTGCATTTACAGGTGGATTCTTTACCACTGTACCACCTGGCAAGTCTCTAATTTATTGCTATATTTATTTACATAGGTATCATATATAAATATATATACACAGACATATGCCTGTTCAAATTCCATTCATATATATGCCCATTCACACACCACACAAATATATATATATGTGTGTGTGTGTGTGTGTGTGTGTGTCTAGAAAGAGAGGGGGGAAAAAAGGCCAGCCTCAGAGAGTGGAGAAGATATTTGCTCTATACATCTACTCAGCCCATGTGCTGCATTTTCTATTGATATATCTGTCTTTTCCTATTGATTTGTAGAAATTCTTTATGTGTTATATACTCTGGATAGTTTTTTGAGATATATGTCCAAAATATAAATCCAAAGAACTATCTTGAATTTATGAAGAATTCTTACAATCAACAAGAAAAAGACAGTAGAAAATTTGACAGAGGACCTGAATAAACATTTCACCAAAGAGGCTATCCAAATGCCAAAGGATGTTCAACCTCAGGTGTCATCAGAAAAATGCAAATGACAACTACCATACAGTACCAGTGTTCTCTGTAGTGTGTTTCCCAGATTTCCCCTTCAGAACTGAAGCATCCAACTCTCCACTTGCTGAGGGTGCTGACAGCCCACAGGCTGAGGTCTTTGGTGTGACTGCATCTCAATCTAACCTTTCCCCCTGCCTAATCCTGTTTCCTCCACTCCCTCACAGATACTGCTACTGAAAGAGCACTTCAATAAACTCCTGCACACTAACATGTATCTTAGAGTCTATTTCCAGAGAAATGAAACCTAGGACAACTACATACACAGCAGAATGGCTGAAATGGAAAAGACAGATAGTACAGTGTGTTGATAAGAATGTGGACTGACCACAACTCTTTTTAAAGCAATATTTAAAGTAATTTAATTTAATTAATCAATTAATTTATATATTGGTCACCCTGTGCAGTATGTGGGATCTTAGTTCCCTGACCAGGATTCAAACCCACATGCACCCCCTGCAGTGAAAGTGTGGAGTTTTAACCACTGGACCACCAGGGAAGTCCCCAACCACAACTCTTATAGACAGATGTAGACCAACCAAACTGCACATGTACTGCTGGTGACATATAAATTCTGCAGTCACATTGGAGAATGGCAGTCTGGCAGTATCTACTACAGTGAAACACACATACATGATGCAACTATTCCACTACCAAGCATTCTAAATTGCAGAAATACATGTATATGTTCACAAACAGACATGAGCATAAATGGGCATAATGGCATTGTTCATATTGTGCAAACTGGAAACAACCCAAATATTCATCAAGTGTACAGTGGGTAAATTAATTGTGCCATGTGCATGCTTGCATGCTAAGTTGCTTCTGTCATGTCCAATTCTTTGCAACCCTAGGGACAGTAGCCCGTAGCTCCTCTGTTCATGGGATTCTCCAGGCAAGAATACTGGAGTGGGTTGCCATGCTGTCCTCAAGGAATTATGCCATGTTCACATACCAAACTTACAAACACAATGTTGAGTAAAAGAGAAAAACTAGATGTGAAAAAAGCAAGTTCTCTCTGAGTCCATTAAAATAAATTACATATACAAGAAAGCACTGGTAGAACTCAGGACACTGGTTACCATTGGTTGGGGGATTAGCAACCATTGGAGGCAATATGGTGGTTTGGGGGACGCCCTAATGTCCTGTTTCTTGACTTGGGTTCTGGTTACAGAAGGCATTCACATTGTAAAATGAACCTAGTTGTACACACATGATCTGGGTGCTTTTCTGCATGTAATACTTCAATAAAACAACCTTGAAAAGCTGAAAGGACACGCATGAACAGATGCATCCAGAAACTAGTGAATGTTCAGGCTCCCTGCTCTAAGTACCCTGATTCCTGAGGTTTGGGCTGGGCTTTGCAAGCAGGATAGTATGACTGGTTGTGGGGTGGGAGAAGCACTGGATCCTTATCAGAGGTTTCATAGTCACCTGCTTTGGCCTATTGATGGGCAATGTGGGGGCGGGCATGGTTTTGTCATCACTTGTGCATGTGGTAGCTTGGGAGGGGTGATGATTCTCCCTGACGAGTCAATGGAGATACTGTACAAGCAGGGCATTTGGTGCTGATGAAAATAAAAAGCCTTCTTCCCTGTCTATTGCAAAGGTTCAGCAGGTACACTCTTTGATAAATGGTCACAGTAATGAAATTTACACTCTTTAATCACAAGGGCTATAACTTAATTAAAAACACATTGAGGATTGATTTGGGTTGGAGAGCTTTCCCGTTTCCTGGGCTTTATTAAATTTTGTGTTTCTTTGCTCAGCCTCATCTGACAGGCTGAAGTGTGGAAGTCGGTGGCTGAGGAGTTGTCACTGTCCTAATGGGATGAATCCAGTTTGGGGCTCTGGGCAGACCAGAGTGAAGGGGGATGGAGCCAGGGGCCCCAGAAAAGGGAATCCAGGCCTACAACCTCTCACTGCCTTTGCCTGCAGCACTTTCCAGGCAACCTAAAAGAAGTCAGAGTCTGTGTGATTCTGAGTTGGAGGCAGGATTCCCTTTGAGCCCACTAACTGGGGTCCCTCAAGAGAGATCTGATGTCAGGGAAGCTGATTTAATGCTCAAAGCCAACTTGTGAGATAGGAACTGCCGCTGTTACCATTTTCTACGTGTGGAAACAGAAGAAGAAGAAAGAGGGTTAGTGACTTGTCCGGTGCCCATGCAGTTAGCATCCTTACAGCCCTCTGAAACACAGTCCCTACACAAACACATGAACTGCCTTTGCATCTGCACCTGAGCAAAGAGAGTTAGATACAGATACACATCCACACGCCCATCTCCACTCTAAACATACACATACATACACACAAATGCACGTGTGCACACGCGCGCGCACACACACACACACACACACCCCTGTGCAGTTACACTCAGATACACTCAGCTGTACTCCCAACACACATGCATGCATTCACACATATTGATATACATACAGTTCAGTTCAGTTCAGTCACTCAGTCGTGTCCGACTCTTTACGACCCCATGGACTGCAGCACGCCAGGCCTCCCTGTCCATCGCCAACTCCCTGAGTTTACCCGAACTCATGTCCATTGAACCGGTAATGCCATCCAACCATCTCATCCTCTGCCGTCCCCTTCTTCTCCCACCTTCAATCTTTCCCAGCATCAGGGTCTTTTCAAATGAGTCAGCTCTTCACATCTACACACAAATATGCACACACACCCATGATAAACATACATGTGCAGATACATCTGGATTTGGAGACACACCTATACACTACACTACACTCCCAACACACATGCACACATGCATGTACAGAAAAAATATGCATATCTTTGTACACCTAGTCAGATACATCCACATACCTGTAGTTATAGACCTGGATACAAGCACAAAGCCACAAACTCATACATATGCACACTCTCACACACAGCCCCACATACACCCCACAGCAACACTTGTGCAGATACACCAAGTCATAGATACATATCTACACACCCATCCACATTCACATCTCCCACACACAGAGAGACAGAAACATCAATACCCATGTGGATACACTCAACTCTATGAATACACATACAGACACATGCATATCTGCATCCAACACACATATGATACATGACACATGATATGTATTCAACACACTCCATACTCACATCCAGGAAGACATCCTTGATATAGACACACGTTCATATACCCATACACACCCACACATGCACCCACACAGACATGAACACACACATACTTAAAGACACATATACATGCACATACACACATACATGACAATGCACTCAAGATAAACATACACTTACACACTCGGACACACACAAATAGTGAACACTACATACTCATGGATATGAGAGTTGAACCATAAAGAAAGCTGAGCACTGAAGAATTGATGTTTTTGAACTGTGGTGTTGGAGAAGGCTCTTGAGAGTCTTTTGGACTGCAAGGAGATCCAACCAGTCCATCCTAAAGGAAATCAGTCTTGATATTCATTGGAAGGACTGATGCTGAAGCTCCAATCCTTTGGCCACCTGATGCAAAGAACTGACTCACTGGAAAAGACCCTGATGCTGGAAAAGATTGAGGGCAGGAGGAGAAGGGGACAACAGAGGATGAGATGGTTGGATGGCATCACCAACTCGATGGACATGAGTTTGAGTAAACTCCGGGAGTTGGCGATGGACAGGGAGGCCTGGCGTGCTGCAGTCCATGAGGTCGCAAAGAGTCAGACACGACTGAGTGACTGAACTGAACTGAACATTCTCATGAGCAGTATAAACACCCATTCACTCCCATGGGTCCTCTGTTAATGCCAGGACACCAAGCACTCTCTAGAATCTGGGGCTGAAAAAGAATGCTGAGAAACCGGATTTAAGCAGCATGATCCATGCTCCCCACCCACCTCAACCCTGGACACCCTGAGGCTGGCCTGCCAGGGCTTCAGCCTCCTCCCTGAGAAATCAGTGGTGTCAGCAGCCCCCTGGGCTCCCTAGGCCCCCACCACGGCAGCACACCTTCTGATTTTTCAGAAGAACCCAGGCCACCATGACCCAGGGCCCTGAGATCGCTCATAGATCAACAATGTCAGTGAGGTGACTGGAAAAGGATGCTGCGGGAGAGCATGACAAGACTGCAGGCAGAGTGCTCTTCAGCCTGGCCAGGAAGCCAGCCCTCCAGCTGGGCTGTTGGAAGTATGCAAAGGACATGGAGGATCCCACTGGAGCCGCATAGAGCAAGGTAGAAGGTGTGCAGTTTGGCAGCGGTGTGGGCAGAGTGGAAGTTGGCACAGCCATCCAGGTAGGGGCAGGGGTGCTGAGGCCAGAGTGTAGGGAGAGGCCGTGGAGCCTTCCAGGCTGAAGGAGGGTCTGGCCACACCCAGTCATATGTTGGATAGAGGCATGAGGGAGAGGGAGGGGTGACATCCAGATTCCTTGGGTGGGGTATGGCTGTCGAGGTAGACAGGGGCTGGCCAGGCAGGCCCCGCTGGCGTGGGAGGGGGCTGGAGTGGGGGCTTTGTCTGGGGGCCATGAGGAGCCATTGAAGAGCTGGCCGCTGAAGAAGGACTTGGTTGCACGTATGAGCATCAGACCACATGGACCACATGGATGATACAGAAAGGCAGGCAGGGCTCTCAGGAACAATGTGTACCAGCTTGAGGGTGGGACTGGGCTATCAGACCAGAGCTCCCTGCCCAGCATCTCTACTAGGAGGCCAGAAGTCCGAAATCAAAGTGTCAGTAGGGCCCACTCTAAACACCTCATTTTAACTTGTCGCCTCTGGAAAGACCTTATTTCCAAATGAGGTCACATTTTGGCAATTAGGACTTTGACATCTTTGCATGCATGCTCAGTTGCTTCAGTCATATCTGACTCTTTGGGACCCCATGGACTGTACCCTACCAGGCTCCTCTGTCCATGGGATTCTCCAGGCAAGAATACTGGAGTGGGTTGCCATTTCCTCCTCCGGGGGATCTTCCTGACGCAGGGATCGAACCCACATCTCCTGCATCTCCTGCATTGTGGGTGAATTCTTTACCCAGTCAGCCTCAGGGGAAGCCCCTGGCATCTTTAGCAGGGGGAGGGAGAAACACAATTCAAACCATAACACTTGTCTTGGCTCAGCTGTGAACAGCAGCTTGCTGGACCCCTCCTGGGTTAGGGCAACAGGAGAGGAAGGGAATCAAGCTGCTGGATCTAGAGTGGGCCTGGGAAAGAGGGGTGCCCAGTTTCAGGGAGCAGCGAGCCGCCTGAGACAGACTTCAACCTGAAGCCTGGGCCCCTGGGAGGGGAAGGCCTCCCATAGGAGAGAGTTGCTGGAGAGCAGAGGCTTCAGGGAGTCTGGGGAGAAGCCCAAAGGGGCTGGCTTCGTGGGGAGGTGACCCAACAGCAGGAATGGTGGATGAGTGGCAGCAAGGGGTTTGTGAGGAGCAGAAGAGACAAAGCCTTTCCAGCTCCCCAGCTCTGCGGACTGCATGATACGCTGACACCCTCGCCCTGGGTCTTTCCAGAAGGGGATCAAGGCACTTGTGCTAGGAATGGGCATTTCTAGGCCAGTGGCCTAAGGGCTGCAGCAGAGAGAGGCCCAGGTTGTAAGAGAACAGAGGCTGGCTTGACAGAGTGTGCACATGGATCTGTGTATGGGTGTTTGTGTGCGTGTGTGAAAGGGGCGTCTTTGGATTCCCGGGTCTGCATGTCACGACATACAGAATCTTGTGTGGCTGTGAGTGTGCCTGTGCCTGCATGCGTGTGGAGTGGTGGTGAGGCCACAGGGGCTCAGGGAAAGTCCATAAGCTGAGCTGGTACCCGAGCTGCAGCTAAGCTTGGCTTTAAACCCCTCATAAAATATCAGGCAGCCTCTTGCATCACCCTTCACCCACCTTAATCCCTCTGCACCTGTCCCAGGCCCCTGCCCTCGCCCCCCAGGTGTATCAGCCCTTCAGTGTCCCCTGACCACCCGCGGGTGCGGCTGCTAAGCCTTCACAGGCCACATTTCACTTGGACACATGCTAAGAGCTTATTTGTTGCCTGTCTTCTCACAATTCAGAAAGAGTCTGGCTGTTCAACTGTACATTCTTGTTGGGAAAAGAGATTACCTGGGTCCAGCACACCTGGGGTCCAGGTGAGAAATGGCCAGGGCTGAGGGACAGCCAGAGGAGGCTCCAGGGCACCCCCAGGCCTCTGGCAGTGAGGGGCTGGCTGTCTCAGTGAAGTGAAGAAGATCCAGACCTGGGTGCAGACAGACAGCAGGAATCCAAGAAACAGACCCTAGGCCTTCATCTTCTGCTTGCCCCTACCCCTGGTATAGGAGGGGAGACAGGCTCCACCCTCTGGTAAAAGTCCTGTAAGTGTAGTGGTGAGGGCACAAGTGTCACAGGGGCTAAGAGGGGGCAGCCTGGTGTGTCTTCTCAGGGGCCTCCCTCCAATCTTGGGATCTAGCTGTGTCTGTTTTTTCATCCACAGATGGGGATGAGAAGAAGAGCCGGGCCATCAAGCCTGGTGCTTGTTGGGAACCCAGATGCCTTGAAGGCTGGAGAGCACTTTTGGGGAGCTCTTGGCCAACCCTGAGCTCCGTGCAGCTGGGAGGGGTTTATACTGTTTGTAAAGGAGACTGCCATGTTGGAAAAGGAAGCATGAAGCCCAAAGAAGCAAATATTCCCACACCTACATATGCCTAGGCACATGGCCCCTTCTGCCTCTTTCATCTTCCAGGTAGATGAATGCCCAGGTACTATCAGCATGTCTTAATCTCCTAAATTAAGGAGTCCCATTGTCAGTTCCCATCTCCAGAATCTTTACATCTCAGTGGCATCTCCCTTTGTCCAGTGACGCTAGAAAGCTCCTTGAGGTGCTCAGAAGGCCAGAGGGAGGCAGTTATTTTGGATTCTTGCTTTTTTGCCCACGTTGCATTTGGTACAATCATTTACCAGTGAGCTGACAAACTCGTGACCTCTATAAAAGATCGTGCACCTCTATAAAAGATCACATTGCTATCTCCATTTAAAACATTTTATCTGCCTTCAAACTGTGTATATGCTTGATCAAAATGCTTCATGTGGTTCTGGATTCTGCCTGTGTGTGTATAGGTATGTATCTGTGTGTGTGCCTGTGTGTGTGTGTGTGTATATATATGTGTGTTTGTATATATGTGTGTGCTACTGCTGCTGCTGCTAAGTCGCTTCAGTCGTGTCCGACTCTTAGAGACCCCATGGACTGTAGCCTCCCAGGCTCCTCCATCCATGGGATTTTCCAGGCAAGAGTACTGGAGTGGGATGCCATTGCCTTCTCCAATATATGTGTGTGTGTGTGTGTGTGTGTGTGTGTGTGTGTGTGTGTGTGTGTGTATATATATACATATATATATATATATATATATGTATATATATATATATATATAGAGAGAGAGAGAGAGAGAGAGAGAGAGAGAGAGAGAAAGTTGAAGAGATTATTTGGTAGAAATAATCATGATACATTAACAAGTAGAGCTCCTTTGGGTTGGGTGTCTTGGGAGTGTCATTTAGGGGTCCTTCGGGGTCCATGCTTCCCCCACTAACACCTCTTGTTCCTCCTCATATCCTGCCATTGGAAGTGTTAGCACAGAGCTATCTGCTCACAAAGAATCAGGCTTTGTCTCTAGCGGTGAGATTGATGGCAAAGAAGCAAAGATTACATTTAATATGTCAGAATTTAAAACAGACCATTTAACAATATTTATCATTTCATTAACAATTATTTTTAAATCTATGTGTTAATTCTTTGAGTGCCCACACATTTGGTCAAACATTATTCTGAGTGTTTCTACAAGGGTAATTTTGGATGAGAAGGACATTTAAATCGATAGATTGAGTAAAGCAGATTGCTCACTCCAGTGTGGGTGGGCCTCATCCACTCAGCTCAAGGCCTGAAAAGAACAAAGGCTGCCCCTCGCCCAAGTAAGAGAATTTCCCCTGCTTGATGCCTTCTACTGGACAGAGGCATTTTCCTGCCTTCAAACTTGACCTGAAACATTGGCAACCACTAGTAACAAGATAGAGAGATATAACCACCAATTGACAAGGATGGAGGAGAGAAAGGAGTAATAAAAACAATTCATCTAAAAGAAGGTAAGAAGAGGACTTGTAAGACTTCTTGAAGTATTTTAGATATGAATCCCTTATCAGACAAAGGATTTGAAAATTTCTTCTCCTAGTTTGTGACTTGTCTTAGCTTCTCTTAGCAGTGTCTTTTGAAAAGAAGAACTTTAAATTTTGGGCCTACCGAACCCGCACCATCATTTGTCCTAGTTCTCAAGCCTTCAGACTCAAACTGGAACTACACCTGGGTCTTGAGCTTGCCAGCTTCCCCTGCAGATTTAGGGACTTGTCCACCTCTGTAATCATATGATTGAGTGAGCCAATTCCTTGTAATAAATATCTCTCTATCAATATATTTACCTCTATATATACATGTATATAGCTCCTATTGGTTCTTTTTCTCTGGAGAACCCTGGATAATACACTATTACATGTCAACACAAATAACATTTGTGTTATGAAAAATAACTATATTCTTCTAAACAAAACAAATGTAATGAGAAGAGTGATATTGCTTGCATTTTTGCAAAACTCTTTAATGTCTAGCTCTTGTGGATTGGTTTGATATGATTTCAAATCCACTTGTTTATGACCTAAGTGAATTTTTTTTTGTATTGAAGAGTAGCTGATTTACAATATTATGTTCATTTCAGGTGTACACCATAGTGATTCTCTTTTTTGCAGATTATACTCTATTATAGGTTATTACAAGATAGTGGGTATAATTTCCTGTGCTATACAGTACACCCTTATTGCTTACCTGGTTTATTTATAGTAGTTTATATCCATTAATCCCATACCCCTAATTTTCTCTCCCTCTTCCCTCCCCACTTTGGTAACAGCAAGTTTGTTTTCTATGTCTGTGTGTCTGTTTCTGTTTTGCACATATATTTGTGAGCATTGGTTTTAGATTCCACATATAAGTGACATTATGCAGTATTTGTTTTTCTCTTTCTGACAATTTTACCTAGTATAATGCCCTCCAAGCTCATCCATGTTGCTGCAAATGGCAAAATTTCATTTTTTGTTTTTATGGTTGAGTAATTTTAATCCCTGGGTCGGGAAGATCCCCTGGAGAAGGAATTGGCAACCCACTCCAGTATTTGGCCTGGAGAATGCCACAGACAGAGGAGCCTGGCAGGCTACAATCCATGAGGTCACAAAAGAGCGGGACATGATTTAGCAACTAAACAACAACAATATTACATTGTATATACATACCCCATCTTAATTCACTTCTCTGTTGATGGGAACTTGAGTTGCTTCCATGTCTGTGTCTTGGCTACTGTATGGCCAACAGGCACATGAAAAAAATTCTCATCTTTGCTAATTATTATAGAAATGCAAATCAAAACCACAATGAAGTATTACTTCACACTCATCAGAATGGCCATCATCCAAAAAGTGTACAAATAGCAAATATTAGTGAGGATGTGGAGAAAAGGGAACTCTTACATTGTTGGTGGGTGTGTAAGTTGGTGCAGTCACTATGGAAAACAGTATGGAGGTTCTTCAAAAACTAAAAATAGAACTACCATGTGATCTAGCAATCCCACTCCTGGGTATATACCTGAAAAACACAAAAACTTTAACTTGAAAAGACACATGCACCCCAAATGTTCGTAGCAGCACTATTTATAATAACCAAAACTTGGAAGCAACCTAAGTGAAGTTGTTTTCATTCAGTTTATTACAATAGGGCTTCCCTGGTGGCTCAGACTGTAAAGAATCTGCTTGTAATGCAAGAGATCCAGGTTGGATCCCTGGGTTGGGAAGATCCCCTGGAAAAGAGAATGGCTACCCTCTCCATATTCTTGCCTGGAGCATTCCGTGGACAGAGGCACCAATCCATGGGGTCGCAAAGAGTCAGACACAACTGAGTGACTAATACTCAAGACATGGAAGCAATCTAGGTGAAATTGTTTTTGGTCATTTGTTTATAACAATAGAATCCCCCCAAAAAGTTGTTTTTTAGAAGTAGAATTGCTTTGATATCAGGAGGAAATAAGCTGTGTCTGGATGTCATCACATCATCTGTTGCCTTTGATAAGCACTCAGGAGTTCAGATGCTGAGGGGCCCTGCCAGGGGATTATCCATAAGAACAGATGAAGAGGCAACTATGGCCAAGAGGCATTTAGACTAGAAATACAGAGAGTTTGTGAGGACAACCCAGAGTTTCGGTTTGGGAAATGCTACTTTTTGCTATTCTAGCCCCTGAAGACCTTGGGACACTAGTTTCTGCCCTGGTAAAGGCGACTTCTTTCCTGAAGTGGTTACAAATCAAGCAGGGCCCCTGGAAAGAGATCTGCCCACTGGTCAACACCACGATGTTGTTCCCTAGCAATGCACTCTAGCAATGAGGGACTCTTATTTTTGTGCTGGCAGCTGGATGTCAGCTCTGTTGACAAAGCCATCTCTCCATTTTTGGTTTGAGAAACCAAAACTCATAGAAAAGGTACACCTCAACTGAATTTCCACTTTCTTCCTTTCACCTCTCCCTGCCTGGAACAATGGTGTGATTAATCTATCGTTGGCTTATTAGGAGATATTATCCTGAATGCTACTGGATTCTGAAATTACAATTCCTACAGTGAATCTGTGTTAAATGAACTATTGGCAAAGACAAGCTCAGTCCCAAGACATAAGATGCTGTCCCTAAAACAAAACAGGGGCTTGATGTTAACAGTAGAAACTGGATTCTCCTATCTGCTCCTGCATTCAAACTGTTGTGATCTCCCACATCACATTGTTGTTGTTCAGTCGCTAAGTAGTGTCTGACTCTTTGTGACCCCATGGACTGCAGTACACCAGGCTTCCCTGTCCTTCACCATCTCCCAGAGCTTGCACAAGCTCATGTCCATTGAATCAGTGATGCCATCCAACAATCTCATCCTCTGTCGCCCCCTTCATCTTTAACCCTCAGTCTTTTCCAGCATCAGGGTCTTCTCCAATGAGTTAGCTGTTTGTATCAGGTGGCCAAAGTATTGGAGCTTCAGCGTCAGTCCTTGCAATGAATATTCAGAGTTGATTTTCCTTTAGGACTGACTAGCCTCTGGAAAGCTCAGGTGTGACAGGAGAGTCAAAAAGGCATCTAATATCTTAGTATCATTATGAAAACAGTTTCGATCTTTCAGACCCACTGGAAGTTGCTTGGAGACTCTGGGGATTCCCAGACTACATCTTGAAAACCATTGCCTGAGAGATTATAACACTCATCCTTGACCTCTGAAAGCCAAATGTTCATTTGTACCTTTACTCTCTTCCCAGAGAATGCACAAGGACCTTAAAGTGCTTTAACTCTACTTCCTCTCTTCTAATTCCTATGGTTTTGTATTAGTGTACTTTAATTCTGTATATACTCTAAAGCCCAATGATATTGATATCATTCTTATTGTTTTATACAGCCTGTGTTCATTTACACTTACTCATAAATTCGTAAATAGAAACCAGTAAAGCTTTTTTTTGGAGAAGGAAATGGCACCCCACTCCAATATTCTTGCCTGGAGAATCTCATGGACAGAGGAGCCTGGCAGGCTATAGTCCATGGGGTTGCAAGAGTCGGACATGACTTAGCGACTAAACCACCACCAAAGCTTTTGGTAAGCTGTACCTTTCGCCTGGAATGGTACTTCCTCCATGGACAATGTAGCAAAGTCAGAGCGTTCCACCTCCTTTGATTCATTCCACATTCAGAAGAGATCCATTCAGTGCCTTCTCTGCTCCAGACATGGTTTTAAAACCTTCTGTAACTTGGCCAGTACAATTGAGGGTCTAAATTCTTTGTTGTTGCTATTCAGTTGCTCGGTTGTGTCTGACTCTTTGTGACCCCATGGACTGTAGCACACCAGGCTTCCCTGTCCTTCACCATCTCCTGGAGTTTGCTCAAACTCATGTCCATTGACTTGGTGATGCCACCCAAGCATCTCGCCCTCTGTCATCCCCTTCTCCTCCTGCCTTTGATCTTTCCCAGCATTAGGGCCTTTTCCAGTGAGTCAGCTCTTTGCATCAGGTGGCCAAAGTATCAGAGCCTCAGCTTCAGCATGAGTCCTTCCAATGAATATTAAGGGTTGATTTCCTTTAGGATTGACTGGTTTGAACTCCTTGCAGTCCAAGGAGATGCTCAAGAGTCTTCTCTAACACCACAGTTCAAAAGCATCAATTCTTTGGCGCTCAGCTTTTGTTATGGTCCAACTCTCACATGGGTACATGACTACTGGAAAAACCACAGCTTTGACTAGATGGACCTTTGTCAGTCAGCAAAGTAATATCTCTGCTTTTTAATATGCTGTCTAGGTTGGTCATAGCTTTTCTTCCAAGGAGCTAGCATCTTTTAATTTCATGGCTGCAGTCACCATCCACAGTGATTTTGGAGCCCAAGAAAATAGTCTGTCACTGTCTCCATCTATTTGCCATGAAGTGATGGGACTGGATGCCATGATATTAGTTTTTTGAATGGTGAATTTTAAGCCAACTTTTCCACTCTCCTCTTTCACTTTCATCAAGAGGCTCTTTAGTTCTTCTTCACTTTCTGCCATAAGGGTGGTGTCATCTGCATATCTGAGGTTATTGATATTTCTCCGAGCAATCTTGATTCCAGCTTGTGCTTCATCCTGCCTGGCATTTTGCATGATGTATTCTGCATATAATTTAAATAACCGGGGTGACAATATACAGCCTTGATGTACTCCTTTCTTAATTTGGAACTGGTCCGTTGTTCCATGTCCGGTTCTAACTGTTGCTTCTTGACCTGCATGCAGATTTCTCAGGAGGCAGGTAAGGTGGTCTGGTATTTCCATCTCTTTAAGAATTTTCCAGATTTTGTTGTGATTCACAACCTCAAAGGCTTTAGCATAGTCAGTGAAGGAAAAGTAGATGTTTTTTTCTGGAATTCTCTTGCTTTTCTATGATCCAGTGGATGTTGTCAATTTTACCTCTGGTTCCTCTGCCTTTTCTAATTCCAGCTTGAACATCTGGAAGTTCTCGGTTCATGTACTGTTGAAGCCTGGCTTGGAGGATTTTGAGTACTACTTTGCTAGCATGTGAGATGAGTGCAATTATTTGGTTGTTTGAGCATTCTTTGGCTTTACCCTTCTTTGGGATTGGAATGGAAACTGACCTTTTCCAGACCTGTGGCCACTTCTGAGTTTTCCAAATTTGCTGGTATATTGACTGCAGAGCTTTAGGATCATCATCCTTTAGGATCTGAAGTGGCTCAGCTGGAATGCCATCACCTCCACTAGCTTTGCTTGTAGTGATGCTTCCTAAGGCCCACTCGACTTCACACTCCAGGATATCTGGCTCTAGGTGATTGATCACACCATCGTGGTTATCTGGGTCATTAAGATCTTTTTTGTATAGCTCTTCTGTGTATTCTTGCCACCTTTTCTTAATAGCTTCTGCTTCTGTTAGGTCCATACTGTTTCCATCGTTTATTGTGCCCATCTTTGCATGAAATGTTCCCTTGGTTATCTCTAATTTTCTTGAAGAGATCTCTAGTCTTGCCCATTCTATTGTTCACTGGGGAAGGCTTTCTTATCTCTCCTTGCTATTCTTTGGAACTCTGAATTCAGATGGGTGTATCTCTCCTTTTCTCCTTTGCCTTTCTCTTCTCTTCTTTTCTCAGCTATTTGTAAGGACTCCTCAAACAGCCATTTTGCCTTTTTGCATTTCTTTTTCTTGGGGATGGTATTGATCACTGCCTCCTATACAATGTCACAAACCTCTGTCCATAGTTCTTCAGGCACTCTGTCTATCAGATCCAATCCCTTGAATCTATTTGTCATTTCCACTGTATAATAGTAAGGGATTTTAATTTTGTTGAAGTTGGATGAATTTAAATCCGGTAGCTACTGGGTTGGGCAGCACAGTTTCAGACACTAGAGAGTGAAAATGAGCACACTGGCAAATGCCTGATGTCCTAGGGCTTATATTTTTATGGAGGAAAGCCAGCACAAAGATGTCCTAGTCAAAGATTGCACCTCCAGACACAGGCCTGAACAGCAGTGGCTCAGGAAATGTGGCTTGACTTGAAGGTGTTAAATGGGTGCAGACTCCAGAGGAGGTTTGATAGGGAGGGTCTGAATTATCCACCCAGGAGCATCGGGTCAAGTAGTGGGAATATCATGGGCTTTTGGAGTTAAACAGTCTGCATTAGAATCCACCCGATGGCTACTTGCTAGTTCTGTGATTTGGGGCAAGTTGCTCAACCTCACTGAGCTTCAAAAATCCCATTCAGCAGGAAGGATTAACGATGCCTGCCTCCTTGAATGGGTGTGAGAATTAAATGTGGTGCTGGGCACTCCAAAATGGCTTGAATGTCCACAGGCCTTCCCCTCCCCCAAGCCTGTTCTGTTAGTAGTGGCCACCAAGGCCCTAAACCTGCTGGCCATTTACACCCCCATGGAAACCTGCATTAGCTGCATGAAAGGCACAGAACTAGGTTAAAGAGGAGATGAAACCATTCCAAGACAAAGGCTGCAAATAACAATGAGAGGAATGTGGCTGTTTTCTGGCCTGAACTCTTGCCCTGGGCATTGGCCCCCAGAGCCAGTCTTCTAGCACAGTGTGGCTCCTTCCTGGGTCATATCTTCATGTTGGTTTAGAGGGGGAGTGGATAAGACAGACCTTGAAGTGGACACTCCTTTCCTCACATCTACAAAGTTGCATTTCTGGGGAAAGAAAATTGTCAGCCTTTCTTGTGGCTGCAGCTGTGGGTACCAGAACTTTCCTGTGATTTAGGGGTGCAGCTCCAGGTTAGTCCCCCAGACTGTGAGGGCTGCCCCTGCTCTACCCTGAAGCTTTCCTCTGACTGGGGGGCTTGCAGACCCAAGGAATTCCTGGAAATAGTCTGGTCAGGCCCAGAGGAAGGCAGTCAGCCAGACATTCCCAAGCTGCTGGAAGGGGAGCAGCTGCAAAGCATGCTGGGAAGGGTATCAGCTAGGCACTGGTATAAACACTCCTGCAAAAAATAATAGGAAAGCTGACTTCAAAATCAGTGAGTCCAAAGAATGGGAAGAGTAATTTGTGTTTTGTATGGGCCTATGGCACAGACCTCTGCCTGCCTCCAAGTCCACCTGCCTCTCTGTGAAACACAGAACACCTGGATCCTTCACTCACCCTGGCCTCCAGTGTCCCCCCCACGCCCCATGCCTCTTTGGCAGTGGGTTGGCGCTGCTGCTGGCAGGCCCTCTGTTGTGCCTCTACTTCTCTCTGCTCCCAATCTGTCCTGTTAGCTTGCCCTCCAGGTGTGGACCAGGTGTGGGAACTTGATGAGTTTTCCACCTCTGGTGACCAGTTCTGACACTGCCAAGAGCTCAGTGACTGCCTTCAAGGGCATCTAGTATGTTCTGCTTCTCTACCTGGCAGTAGGTACCACTTCCTTCTAATTCCCCAGGGCAGTGAGAGACCTGAGAAGACCACACAAATGCCAAGCAATAGGCAAAGAACTTGGCAATGCCTAGGGAGGGGGTACAGTGAGATAAGTGGAGACGTTTGAGCGGACCTGGCTCCCACTCCTTCTTCCTGCTCATCAGAGTTAGCTTTCTAATTGCTTCCTCAATCAAGAAGCCAACTAACCCCAAGTCTTTCCTCTCCCAGTGAATAATTAGGCTATGTGACTCCCTTGTTCATGTTGTTCAGTCGCTCATTCATGTCCGACTCTCTGTGATCACATGGGCTGCAGCCCGCCAGGCTCCCCTGTCCTTCACCATCTCCTGGAACTTGCTCAAACTCATGTTCATTGAGTCAATGATGCCACCCAAGCATCTTGTCCTCTGTCGTCCCCTTCTCCTCTGGCTTTTATCTTTCCCAGTATTAGGGCCTTTTCCAGTGAATCAGCTCTTCACATCAGGTAGCTAAAGTATCAGAGCCTCAGCTTCAGCATGAGTCCTTCCAATGAATATTAAGGGTTGATTTCCTTTAGGATTGACTGATTTGATCTCCTTGCAGTCCAGGGACTCTCAACAGTCTTCTCCAACACCACAGTTCAAAAGCATCAATTCTTCTGTGCTCAGCCTTTTTTATGATCCAACTCTCACATCCGTACATGACTACTGGAAAAACCAGAGTTTTGACTAGATAGACCTTTGTCGGCAAAGTAATGCCTTTGATTTTTAATATGCTGTCTAGGTTTGTCATAGCTTTTCTTCCAAGGAGCAAGTGTGTTTTAATTTAATGGCTGTAGTCACCATCTGCAGTGATTTTGGAGCCCCCCAAAATAGAGTCTGTCACTGTTTCCATTGTTTCCCCATCTATTTGTTGTGAAGTGATGGGACTGGATGCAATGATCTTAGTTTTTTGAATGTTGAGTTTTAAGCCAGCTTTTTCACTCCTCTTTCACTTTGATCAAGAAGTTCTTCAGTTCTACTTCACTTTCTGCTATAAGGGTGGTGTCATCTGCATATCTGAGGTTATTGACATTTCTCCCAGCAATCTTGATTTTGGCTTGTGCTTCACACAGCCCAGCATTTTGCATGATGGACTCTGCATATAAGTTAAATAAGCAGGGTAACAATACACAGTTGTAAACTTTCCAGATTATAAACTTTCCCAATTTTGAACCAGTCCGTTGTTCCATGTGACTCCCTAGACTGCATTTTATAAGTCCAGGTCTAGCTTGGAGCCGAGTGTCATGGAGTCACATACAACGCAGGGAGGAAGAAATCCTTGGGAGACAGAAAGCTGGGGCATATTTCTGGCTCTTCCTCCTCCTCTTCCTTGCACTGTGAACTTGAGCAAGTGGCTCTGAAATTCTGGTATTCCTAGTCCTAGCTTTGTCCATAACTCTGCTCCATTGGGAATGATGAATTTCCTGATGAGTTCTTGAAGAGCAGAAGCTAGATCCTGCTTTCCACTATGCCACCATGGGCCAAGTGTTAATTGCTGTGGGTGCCCTCTGCCAGCTTGTCTGAGTGCCACTGTGAGTTGAATGTCCACATCTAGAAACAAACTAGCCCACTCACCATGCTGAAACCCACCGTTGCCCACTGGCTCTGTGGTGAAGGCCAGGCTGGCTCTGGGTGTCTGAGGTAGGGCCGGCCCCCTGGCAGGGCTGGTCCAGATGACCACCCTGCCCAGGACAAAGGTGCTCCTGATGGCAGACCCCCCTATGGGCAGAGTCTCTTTCCCTCCCCATGGATGCCCAGTGTGCCAGGCATTCAGGGGGAGCAGAATTTGCTGCCCCCAAATGTGTCTCCGTTAGGGAAAACCCACTGATTGAAACCGCCCACCCTGGCCAGGCACCATAGTAACTATTTGCATGAGTTATTTTATGACAGGAAGTCCTAGGGAGGAACACAGAACTAATAAGCCATCACCAACCAGAAGAATTCAAGGAAAGTCAAAAGGAGACTCCATGTGTCCGACCACCTCCCAGAATCCTTCTCATTAGCATCCATCTTGGCTGAATGACGTCAGAGCCAAGTGACACCAGGAAGCACCCTGAGTCAGAGTTATTGGCCAAAGACAACCTGGAAACTTATCTCATCACCATAAAACCCAAGACTGTGAGCCACATGGCAGGGCAGTTCTCCTAAGTTCCCTCACCCTCCTGCTCTCCAGGAATTCGTCAAACCGAGGGGACTGCTTCCACTGCCTCGTGTCTCATCACAGAAGGTCTACAGTGTGGACCAATGGAGATTTCTCCAAGCAGGGTAATGCACTTCTTTGCCACCCTTGACTTTAATCAGTGAAGGGGAAACTATCGTAAAGTGGTGAAAGTTAATTTACCTATGTGCATTGATTTCATGATCAGAGTCTCCTGCTTCTTTATTTGGGGTTGCTGCAAATAAGGGGTTAACTCTACAGGTCAGATGGGCTGGTTTGCAGTTCAGCGGTGCCTGGTGATAATCCAGAGTGTGCTTCCCCCATCTCTGATTTGCACACATCACCTTTGATGTCTCCACAGTGTGGACATGCAGCTGACCAGCCCAGAAGCTGTGAGGCTCAAGTTCATCTCATCAGTTTATGAGCTGATGAGATGTCAAATACTTTACACTTTTTGAAGGTCAGTGAAGTCCCTTATACAAAACACAATCGTTACCTCTTTTGCTTGTCCCCAAGTTGCTTCATATAGCAAACTAGCGATCTTCATCGGCCTGGGATAAATGGTGACTGCAGGTGTCTTGGGAATTCCCTCTCATGGTGGGCTTGGTGGGGAGGCAAAGTAGGATGGTGGCTCATGGATATTCCTGAATTTAACCCCAAATTGGACCTCAACCAGACCTTCCCTTGGGGTGTCCATGAGAGTCCAGACAAGGTAAGAAGGCTTAGGGGTGCTCTTTGCTGTGGGATTTCCAGGAAGGTAGAGGCAGAGAGGATGGAACCAAAACCAGCCCCAGGTGGAGCAGGCAGCAGACTGTCAGTGTCCAGTACATACACCCAGATGCCAGGGCCAACCAAGAGACCCGGGATGGGCCTTCAACACCACGGGGAAAGCCAAGAAGTGCAGCCCGACAACCGTGCGTGCCAGGGGCATTGGGAGTGTTGGAAGAAAGAGAGAAATGGCTGCTTCAGAAGGAGTCTAAGGTGAAGCAGTCAAGTGGAGTCAAGAACTAAATCAGTTTGTTCTGTCTGGGAATCCATGCTCTCCTTTGGATGTTTGACCCCAAAATCCCCCAAGATTTCTCACGTTACTTTGGCAGAAGTTGTGGAGCTGATGGAATGGGGACCACATGGCTGGGAGCCAGCAACACTACCTCTGGAGCCACCACATTTCTGGGCATCCAAATGGTGTGTTCTGTTTGGGGGATGAGGGGCCACATGCCTATGAGTAGTGCTAGAGTTTTCTGAAGGAAATAAGAATGCTTTTCACATTATGAGTGCACCCGGTTCTGAAATTCATTTTCTCCACTTTCAATATAAACTTTGACAGAAAGATGGGTCTATGCTTTCACAGGACTCCGTTTCACTGAATTCCACCTGTCAAAGTGACTTTTTCAGCACAATCGAGTTTGCTGTATTTTTGACACCCCTTCTGTAGGGGGCCTGTCATATATAAATTGCTGAAAAAGCCAGTTAATAAAGCAAATATGAGCATTGCTGTCCTTCAGGTGGTATTTGGCCTTGTGGGCAGAGGGTTTCTTGTGGGGGCTGGAGGCTAGATTCTCCCTACTCCTTCTGCAGCCAGTCCCCATCTAGCTCTTGTCTCTTCCACTGCTCCAGCCTTCTCACTGGTCTCCACAGGTCCAGACTGGTGCTCAGCCAGCAAAGCCCCTTGAGTCTGCATCTGCCAGTGACACTACCCTTCTATTGCATCCTGCTATTTGGAATAAAGGCTGAACCTACCACAAAGGGTCTTCCTTGATCCAGTCTGGCCACACCTCCCTGCTTCCCTATGTTAATGGTGGTAGAGGTGAGTCTTGTAGGTACCCTGGTCACAGTCACTCACAGGGCTGGCCCACTGAGCACCACCTGTCACCAGGCCCTCCACAGGGGCCCTGGGACCATGACCATTCCTTCATCCCACCCTCCAGGGAGGGGACCTGGGGCCAGGGGCAAAGTTCTTTCCAGGAGGACAGCCCCTCTATTTGCTATTGCAATTTTGTTTCAAGTGTGTGATTGTCCCAAAGCCATGAGTACAGAAAAAAAGAACTGAAGTGTAGAAGTCAGAAATCCTTTGTTCTAGTCCATGCTCAGCAAGTAACTCCCATCTGGTCAGGGTGGGGAAGTACAGGGGTCAGGTTAATTCCCTTCTCGAGGCCTCTGTGTCATCATCTGTGAAATTGGAATATGGTGACAGTACTTACCTATTAGGGGAGTTGTCCTCTCCTCTTCCAGGACCAATTAGGTGAATAAGCTCTGAGACTCTTATTTTCTGTTTATTCACTTTATACTCCATGTTTGTTAATTCAGCTTCTGCCTGTGCACATAGTCCCACCTTCTCTTTTCATTGCAAATCCTTTTAATTCATCACACGCTGCACAGGACCCTTCAGCATCACTGGCAGGAGAACTGGCTGTCTCTCATGACTCAGCAACCTCTGCGCCGTTATGGAAGGTCCATTCTCCAGGATGTATCTGATGGCCTGCTCCGTGGTGGGGGGGTAGTGGTGGCTGCGGGGTGAGGTCTCCTGGGACAATCCAGGCACACGTATGAAGATGGCTTGCTCCCTGCCTTCCCTGAGCCCTCTGACACCATTGGCAGGGACTTGTCTAGAAGATGCAGAACTCAACGGGTGAAACAGACCCACCCTGCCTGGGGGGCCTTCCAAAAGCAGGCTCAAGGTGAATTGCTGCTGGGCCATGGACTCTGGGTCAGGATCATGCCTGTTCCTGTCTTGAATCCTGCTTCCTTGCTGCCCACCTGCTCTGCCCTCCTCAGGGGCACTCCACTGCCTTCTAGAACCACTATGATCCAGGTCAGGTGGATTCAGCATTGGAAAGAGGGAACTGGGGAGTGCTGGGAAGCTTTCACTGGTGGAATATATATGCTGACACACACAGACATACACATACCTGCACATACTACACTCAAACATGCATGCACTCTTACATGTTTATATGTGCACACTGTCACACCCATGCACTTTCACACATGCACACGTGTACATGTGTACACAGACCCACACATGCTCACGCACATAGCCAGCCTCGTCCTTGCATCTCTGGTTCTCGCAGGATGGCAGCGGCAGCCCTCCCCACCTCCATGCTACCACCTTCTGCTGAAGCCCTCCAATCTGCAGGCAAGATGGCTGTGACAGCTTCCTCTGCCTCTTGGCAAAAGACCCTGACCTTGGGATTGATTCCTCTCTGCTTTCTCTTTGATAATTTATATTGTTCTACTTCCACCATCATGTGGGCCACACTGGGCAAGATGCAACACCTACTTGGATGGTTTAATATCATCCCATGGCCTCACTGGCTACTAGACCCTGTCAGTCCATCATTTCCTGTCCCCTAGAGCCTGGGCCCTGGTGGTGGCCGTGGAGAAGCCTCAGGTCACACCCCCAGACAAATGGCTGGACGTAGCGGCTGCTTCCCCTCACTGCTGGCCACCCAGGGAAGCCACGAAGGGGAACAACTCAGCCATTCCGAAGGCATTGTGTCACTCTTGGGAAACTAGTCAATGTGCCCATTTGAACCCCCCGACTCTTGGACTTTTCCTTTTCATAGCTTGGAAAAACATTTCCATTTCCAAGCCAAGCCTTTCTCCCACAGCCATCTTTAAGAAGCATACATGGCATCAGGTTTGGGGGGCTTGTTTTAATTACTTTGTTCTAGCCTGTTTTCCAACTTCATAGCAACCTCCCCCACTTTTCTGGAACTCTGGGGGCAATGTCGCTGGGGCCTAAGTGTGATGAGGAGGACTGAGTTTGGGTTTGAACTCTGCCAGTGGTGTGTGCTGTTAGGCAAGCTGACAACCAGACAGTGGACACGCACAAGTTGCCTGGAGGGCTCGGCCACACAGTCCAAGCACACAGATGCTGAAAACTGTAAGTCACACTTCAGTTTTGGTTATTGTCCTTGCACATCATAAGGTTCACTATGTATGGGGTTTGGCCTGCTGGGATCCATCATGAGAAGCCTTCTGCTATCCTCAGGCGGGGGGCTTCCCTGGTGGCTCAGACAGTAAAGAATCTGCCTGCGATAACAGGAGACCCAGGTTTGATCCCTGGATCAGAAAGATGCCCCAGAGAAGGAAATGGCAACCCACTCCAGTATTCTTGCTTGGAGAATCCCATGGACAGAGAGCCTAGTGGGCTACAGTCCACAGGGTCACAAAGAGTCGGACACGACTGAGTGACCAGCAGTTTTTCATCCTCATGCAGACAGATCATGTTTTGGGTTAGGGAGGCAACTCGTCCTGGGCTATTGGTGGATTTGAGTGGGTTGTCCAGGCACCCTGATTGACTCAAGTAAACACCCCAACTTCCCAGACTTGATACCACTTTGGCAGGGTGCAGTGAGTGGGTGAGCCCCACTCACATACCGAGGATCCTCATAGGGCTTTCAGAGGGGATCTGGGATGCCCATCACAAAGTCCTAAGCCAACCCCAGCAGCCATCAGACAATACTGACTGCCTCGCCCAGAGTGGCTCCGACTCTGGGGGGTGAGCCCCCAACGTGAGGTTTTGTTTTATTCTCAGGTTCCTGTGCTAGTTGCCCCTAACCGTCAGCCCCATCTGCTCAGAGCCAGCGGGGGGTCCACACCAGGAGTGATAATATCAGAGGGGCCATCTTCGTCCCCTGTCTGCCTCAGCCCTCAGTCCAGCTCACCAGGTACCCTGATGGATACACAGCTCTCTCACTTTTCCTTACTTTTTTTTTTTTTTTTAAAGCAGCAGACGGTATCAGATATCTTTAAAAAGAGAGTATAGGAGGAGATGCTTTTGAACTGTGGTGTTGGAGAAGACTCTCGAGACACACTTGTACTGCAAGGAGATCCAACCAGTCAATCCTAAAGGAAATCAGTCCTGAATATTCATTGGCAAGACTGATGCTGAATCTGAATCTCCAATATTTTGGCCATCTGATGTGAAGAGCCAACTGACTGGAAAAGACCCTGATGCTGGGAAAGATTGAAGGCAGGAGAAGAGGGTGACAGAGGATGAGCTGGTTGGATGGCATCACCGACTCAATGGTCATGACTTGTAGCAAGCTCTGGGAGATGGTGAAGGACATGGAAGCCTGGTGTGCTGCAGTCCAAACAACAACAACAAGGCCTAAGAGGAGGCTTGGGAGGTACCCCTGAAGGACATCCCAGAAATCCAACAAGGGGCTGCTGCCTTGGATGGCAGGGGCCTTTGTCTCTTCTTGGGGACCTGGGAGTGGCTCTGAGTGAGGACAAAGGGCAAGAACTCAGTCTGCGGGCAGTGCAAGAGGGAACCTGGGACCAAGAGAAAGATGAAGGATCTTGGTTCAAACATGGAAATTGTGGAAAATAAATACTGGGGACACCACTGTTTTTCATCACTGACTTTCCCAAAATGAGACTACAAAGCAAGTTTCAATGTGATCCCTTCAGATCGAGATGCTGTGCACCATGGCAGTGAAAGCCCTGAACAGCTTGTTGACCTTCCGTGCTTGGTGACCATGGTGGACGGATGTGGCTTGAGTGAGAAATAGCCGAGCTGAGAGAGCTGCTCTGTGCAGTATCTGCCTGATGGGAAGTCCTCAGGAGGGTTCTCACTGGCTGGGGTGTTCCACTGTTAGCACGCTCAGCCTGTTGGAGGAAGAGGAGTTGTCCAGGGCCTCCAAAAGTTCCAGAGAAACCAAGAAACCCATGCTCTCCACCATGCACCTAGGCACAGTGAGCCTCAGTCCTTGGAGGAAATGGCTTCTTTCAGGGACTTGAGCTCTTTTGAGTTAAGTGTATAGTATTGCTGAGTTCTTTGCCCATATGCTAGAATGCAAACCCCAGAGGTAGCAAGAGTGAAATGGGTTTTTTGTTTACTGCAAACAAATTTGAAAACAAATTGAAAATGGTTCTTCCAAACCATTTTACAGTGGCTGGGATGCTGGTGTTTTTTTTGTTCCCCCTTCACCAATAACAGCACAGAGGTTTCCTCCTTGGTGAGAATTTGATCTCCATTCAGAAGAGCATCAGCCTCAGTAATGGCTTAGCTCTCACTTTCCTGTGTCTCGTGTTCTGGGTGCTTCTCCCTGTGGGAGGCAGGCTCATGAGAAACTCTCCTCAGCCTCTCGGGGGTGGGGCTGGACTGGCTCTGTCCTGCCCACTGCTGACCAATTCTGGCCATTTGGTCTGGCTCTGGATGCATGTGGCCCCTCCAACAAGCTTTCAAACCAGACCAGCAAGTGTAACCCCAAGGTGGCAAAGGGAGGGCTCTGGAAGGAGGACCGATGGGGCATCTTGGATGCCATCCCAGCTGTGGTGTGTCTTCACATCTGGCTAAGATACCATGGCCCAGCAACATCTTCAGACCACAAACATCCACTTGGGCACATTCCTGGGTTGGACCCAGGTCCCAGCAGGGTCTGTGGCGGCAGAAGGCACAAGTCCCTGACTGATGTGAATGCTGACTTCGGAATCTTCTCTGGAGCCAGGGAGCTCTGGCTGAAGGCAAGTCCGGGCAAGAAGCAGCTGTGACCAAGGTGGACAGGGATCTATCTCCCAGGTACAGATTGCAGCACAAGACTGAGAGAGACATGCTCATTTTCCCAATATCTAGTACTGTTTGCTAGTTAACCTTGACATTGACCAGGGGCTTCCCAGGTGGTGCTAGTGGTAAAGAACCTACGTGCCAATGCATGAGATGAAAGAGACACAGGTTCGATCCCTGGTTGGGGAAGATCCCCTGGAGAAGGACATGGCAACCCACTCCAGTATTCTTGCCTGGAAAATCCCATGGACAGAGGAGCTTGGTGGGCTACAGTCCATGGGGTCGCACACAGTCGGACATGACTGAGAGCACATGCATTCACATTGACCAGAGTCTGGGCTTTGAGCACAGCCAGATGGAGTCTTCTTGTCTTCAGAGTACCATATAGTGGGTTCTCAGCTCAGGAGCTGGTTTGGTGACTCATTTTCAATGCAGGTGCTTCTATTTTCCAGCAGGCTCCATCACAGCCTGGCCGTTTTTCTAACAAGCCACCAAGTCCCCCTGCCCGGAGCCACACACAGGCAAGATACAAGTCCCTAACACTGAGCCTATTTGAGTGACCTCCGGGTAGACTGCTGCCCAGCTGGAGCCGACCCTGTTTAAAAGGACTCAGCTTATTTGTTGGGGCTTGGCTCTGATTGAACACATGTGTTTTGCATGCGATTTTATTTAAATTTAAATCTCATTTGCAATGTCTCAGAGGTAAGGCTTTCCCAGCTGAGGAGATAAACGAGGTGGTTCTTACCCCGTGTGAGGAATGGAATTGAGGCTTTGAGTGATGCCCACTTGGGTAGGTTGTTTGTTCGTTGACGGTGGCTGTCTGTGGATGGCTCATTTGTTTTCTTTTAATCGATTTTCCTTAGCAGGCTGGGGAGAGGTGACTTTTATTATTTTACAATTTTTTTAAGAACAAATTACTTTGGCCATCATTCTGTGCCCTGTTTCCACTTGGTTGCCATGACAGCAGCTGGGCTTCTTGAAGGGCCATTCAGGAACAGGGGGATCCAGAGACCAAGTGATCCCAAAGAATCCTTCCAGCTCTGATGTTTCTGGACTGTATGAAGCAAAGGTCAGTTAGTGGGAGAAACTGTTTGCAAATCATATATTTGGTAGGGACTTATATCTAGAATATATTTTAAAAATCAACAATAAAAAGGCAAATGAGCCAATTAAAAACAGGCAAAAAATATCTGAATAGACATCTCTCCAAACACAATACACACGTGGCCAATGAGCACATGAAAACATGTTCCACACTGTTAGTCATTACGAAAATGCAACTGCAGATCAAAAATCACAATGAGAGAATACTTCACATCTACCAGGAGACACAAATAAGTGGTATGAGAATGTGGAGAAATGGACCCCCCCATGCACCACTGGTGGGAATGTGAAATGGTGCAGCCACCGTGGAAAAGAGTTTAGCAGTTCCTCAAAAAGTTAAACATACAGCTACAATACGACACAGAAATTCCACTCCTAGGTGCATACCCCAAATAACTGCAAACCCACGGAACCAAGGGGGCCTGACTATATCTGTGAATTATTTCTTAGGGTGACAGATACGCTGAAATCAGCAGTAGTGATGACTGCACAACCTTGAGAATACATGGAAAACTGTACAATTTAAAAGGGCAAATTTTATAATATGTGAATTATATCAATTGTTTGAAATGCAATCAGTTCAGTTCAGTTGCTCAGTCGTGTCCGACTCTGTGACCCGATGAACCGCAGCACGCCAGGCCTCCCTGTCCATCACCAACTCCTTGAGTCCACCCAAACCCATGTCCATCGAGTCGGTGATGCCATCCAGCCATCTCATCCTCTGTCATCCCCTTCTCCTCCTGATTTCAATCTTTCCCAGCATCAGGGTTTTTCCAATGAGTCAGCTCTTCGCATCAGGTGGCCAAAGTATTGGAGTTTCAGCTTCAGCATCAGTCCTTCCAATGAACAACCAGGACTGATCTCCTTTAGGATGGACTGGTTGGATCTCCTTGCAGTCCAAGGGACTCTCAAGAGTCTTCTCCAACACCACAGTTCAAAAGCATCAATTCTTTGGCACTCAGCTTTCTTTATAGTCCAACTCTCACATCCATACATGACCACTGAAAAACCATAGCCTTGATTAAGTAAAACAAATCAGTTAAGGGTGAGCACTGTCTATCAGAAACGCGGGTTTGGTATTAACTTTGGTGAGATCTGCAGTCAGTACCATTTGGCATCTATCCTTGGGGGTGGTTACCACAGCAGGTAAACCAGAGCCCTTCATTTAGGGGGTTCCTCTCTCTCACTGATCCTCAGTTTCTGATCATTTCTTCATTTGTAAAAATAGATTAATTCCTCCCACTTTCCTACCTATGATCAGCCTGCCTCTGGAGCCTTTTTAATGAGGAAAAAGGGTCTGTCTGCTTTGGGGTGAGGGGGTTGCTCTTTCCACATGCCTCAGATTGGCACCTCCTAGGCCAGCAACTGCCCTCTGTTGTAGCTCCACTCTGGTCTAGTGGAGCCTGGCAGGGCCCACGTGCCCCAGAGAGACTGCTTCCCCATCGTGTAGACCAAGGACCCTGTCCCGACTCTGCCACGGACCCATGCAGCCAGAGAGGAACCTGGGCTGCCCACTGTCGGGTGCTCTTCCAGCTCAGCCTTTGGGAGCCCATCTCTGTTGCTGCCCCTGTACCTGCCGCCTCCCCAGTCTTGGATTTCTACTGGCCAGTCTTGTTGTTTGTTTTGATCCCCAGTCTGTGCTGTTGAGCCCACTTGTCCAGCTCTCATGTGCAGCTCTCACCATTTCACCTGGCTCCTGACAAGCGTTGAAACCTCTACACCACCATCAAAGAGTGCTTTCTGGCCAGAATCAAAGTGCTTTCAGAAAACAGTGGTCCCTGGCTGAAGTGAGTGTGAATGTGTGGGTTGACCTAAATGTCACTGAATTTGCCAGTCCTTCCTTCTTTCCTACAAGCCGATCCAAATGGGGCTCTTGCTTTAAAATTGTTTATTGTGGTAAAATTATGTAACATAACATTTAGCATTTTAACCATTGTCCAGCCATCATCACCATCCATGTCCTGAACTCTTTTCATCTTGCACAACAAAATTGTCCCCACAAAATGTGAACTCCCCTTTCTCCCTCCCCTAGTCCCTGCCAATCACCATGCTAGTTTCTGTCTCTATGATTTTGGCCAATCTGGCATAGCTGGTAAAGAATCCACCTGCAATTCAGGAGACCTGGATTCAATCCCTGGGTTAGAAAGAAGGGAAAGGCTACCCACTCCAGTATTTTGGCCTGGAGAATTCCATGGACTGTGTAGTCCATGCAGTCGTAAAGAGTCAGACACGACTGAGCAAATTTTCACTTTCAGGGACCTCCTAAAAGTGAAATTATACAGTTTTTGTCCTTTCATGACTGGCTGATTTCACTTAACCAAATGTCTTTAAGGTTCATCCATGTTATACGAGGTGACAGAATTTCTTTTTAATATTTCTGAATAATATTCCACTGTATGGACAGAGCAGATTTTGTTTATCCATTCATCTGCCAACAGATATTGTTTCCCAGGAGGGGCTCTTTTACATGAAGAGTCCAACAGTGGGAGGCCAGAGAGGTAGGCATAGGCAAGGGAAATGGCAGGAAATAGGGTGTCAGCCTACCCCAGGCCTCATCCTGCTTCACTGCTTCTTGGTACCCTGGCTCTGGCTGAGGAGGATGGGATGCAAAGGAACCCTTGGGAGAGAAGGATACTGTGCTGAGAAGCAAGAGGCCTCTCCCATCTCTGCCCAGGCAGCAGTAACTGATTTGAGCATCCTTCTAGGATCCTTACTGTAAGAAGGCTGCTATCATCCTCCCTGTTCTGGAAGTGATCCCACCAACACCAGTCCTTCAACCCTTTATCTGGAATCGTGCGGGACAGTGGCCTGCCTGCAACCAGAAAGCAACTTGGTAGGACAGAAAGGCTTCTGTCTGTACCTGTCTACAAAAGTCTTTAATGCTTAGCATCTGCTGGGCTGATCCTGAGGCTAAAAAGATGAGAATAATGGTCCCCAGGTTTGTGCATGTTAAATACACTAGAGACACTATACCATCTGAAATGGACTTTGAAAGGACCCCATTGGCCAAATCTGTAATATCCAGTTGAAGCCAGGATCTTGACTACACACATATTCGTGGAATCACAAAATGTCCCCTCCCTTCTTGTATCCCTGTCCTTCTCTGGCACAAGATCCTGTACCCCACGTCCACACCCACAATTGATTTAACTTATATGCTTATTTAACTTATATGTAAAGTACACAATGTGAAATGACAGGCTGGATGAAGCACAAGCTGGAATCAAGATTGCCAGGAGAAATATCAATAACCTCAGATATGCAGATGACTCCACCCTTATGGCAGAAAGTGAAGAAGAACTAAGGAGTCTCTTGATGAAAGTGAAAGAAGAGAGTGAAAAAGTTGGCTTAAACTCAACATTCAGAAAACTAAGATCATGGCATCTGGTCCCATCACTTCATGGCAAATAGATGGGGAAACAATGGAAACAGTGACAGACTACTTTTGGGGGCTCCAAAATCACTGCAGATGGTGACTGCAGCCATGAAATTAAAAGATGCTCCTTGGAAGAAAAGTTATGACCGACCTAGACAGCATATTAAAAAGCAGAGACATTACTTTGCCAACAAAGCTCCATCTATTCAAGGCTATGGTTTTACCAGTGGTCATGTATGGATGT
Organism: Okapia johnstoni; assembly: GCA_024291935.2. Taxonomy (NCBI): domain Eukaryota; kingdom Metazoa; phylum Chordata; class Mammalia; order Artiodactyla; family Giraffidae; genus Okapia; species Okapia johnstoni. The sequence goes on from CM044305.1 coordinate 112,767,608, forward strand.
GAGAGTTGGACTATAAAGAAAGCTGAGTGCCAAAGAATTGATGCTTTTGAACTGTGGTGTTGGAGAAGACTCTTGAGAGTCCCTTGGACTGCGATGAGGTCAAACCAGTCAATCCTAAAGGAAATCAGTCCTGAATATTCACTGGAAGGACTGATGCTGAAGCTGAAACTCCAATACTTTGGCCACCTGATGCGAAGAGCTGACTCCTTGGAAAAGACCCTGATGCTGGGAAAGATTGAAGGCAGGAGGAGAAGGGGATGACAGAGGATGAGATGATTGGATGGCATCACCAACTCGATGAACATGAATTTGAGTAAACTCTGGGACTCAGCAATGGACAGGGAAGCCTGGCGTGCTGCAGTCCATGGGGTCGCAAAGAGTCAAACACAACTGAGCAAGTAAACTGAACTGAACTGAACTGAACTGAAGCACTGGCTGATTACTCCCCAAGTAAAGGAGGATGCTGTCAGGGGATCTGTCCCCTGTCCTAGAGCCCCCTTCCCCAGATTCCAGACAGATGAGGAAGTGATGGCCCAAAGGTCCCAGAGGTACCACCCATGTTTCACATTATGCCCCCTTGGGGAATTTCAGTTTGTCTGGAAAGCCTTTCCATCATGGAACGTGAAAGGCACAAGCATTCTGCTTGATGGGCCCAACTCTAGACACAAGCTGCTAATTTTCTGAGGAAACTGTCCATGCAGAGAGCTCTCTCAGTTCTCAGAGCCCCCACCCATGGTTCTTCAAGTAAATCACACTTGGAAAAGAGGGTTCAAAGCACAAACTTGACCAATTGAGACTGGGCCAGTCTTCTGGGTTAAAAAAAAATGCTGATATTCTTCAGAGATAGGGTTTTATGGACGTGCCCATCTGCTGCTCCCACGGCTCACTGTCCAGAGGGCTCAGGCTCCTCCAAAGAAGGACTAGAAGGGCGTGGGGCCAGGTCTCAGAACGTGCTTCACAAGGAGTGGGCCATGGAATTCAGTGACATTTCCGGAGATCCTCCTGCATACCCAGCACCACAATGGAATTATGGGAGGCAAGTTCACCGTGATGACTTGCGTAGAGATTGGGAAATAGACTTGGGGCGGGGATGAGAAGGGAGGCCAGTACCCAGGGCTGTAACTGACCAGGGACTGAAGAGGGCCACAGCCAACCCAAAGAAGGGGTCGGGAGGCCAGGAGATTTGATTCCTCTGAAGCCAGCCTCGTTTATTTTTCCTGGCCTGGTGCCAGCCCAGGGACAGGGAGGGGTGGCGTGACTGTGGCCTCACCTCTTCTCTTCCCACCTCTTGTCTAGGATCCTTTCCTTTGGAGCCTGAGAGGGGAAGGCATTTGACAGCATGTCTGCCACGTGGCGTCCCCTACCGACTCCCCCAGAAGTGGAAGTGTTGCGTCGACAAATCACTTAACCTCCCGCGTCCCCTGACCACTCTCCAGGGAAGTTGTGGGGTGAGGGAAGAGGAAACACAATTTTAATGTCCCCACAGAGTCTTTTAAGAAATTTTTAAAAACTTTTGAGAAGTGCTTCCCCGATGGTTCAGCAGGTAAAAATCTGCCTGCAATGCAGGAGACACAGGAGACTCAAGCTTGATATCTGGGTAAGGAAGATCCCCTGGAGTAAGAAATGCAACCCACTCCAGTATCCCATGGACAGAAAAACCTAGCAGGCTACAGACCAGGGGGTCGCAAAGAGTCAGACACGACTGAGTGCAGCATTAACATTAGCTTTGAGAAGTGCTAGGGAAGGAGCTAGTGGTTCAATGGGCCAGGCAGGTAAACGTGTGTGTGTGTTATCATTCAGTCATGTCCGACTCTCTGAGACCCTATGGACTGCAGCCCACCAGGCTTCTCCGTCCATGGAATTCTCCAGGGAAGAATACTGGAGTAGGTAGCCATTTCCTTCTTCAGAGGATCTTCCTGATGCAGGGATCGAACCTGGGTCCCTGCATTGCAGGCAGATCCTTTACCATCTGAGCCACCTGGAAGGCTTAGGCAGGTAAGGAGATCCCTAAAAGGAGTTAAAACCACCCTGTTAGGTGAAAATGTAAATACAAGCTTCTGCCTGAATAAGGCACTCAATGAAATGAATAATTTAGTCTAGCCGTGCCTTTTGTTTTGCTCCTAAGTGGGAAGACCCTGTCAGCTCTTCACCAATGACCCCCGGTGACTTCCTCTGAGGCTAGGACATACTCCAAATGGTGCACTCAGCCCCTACCCGAGCTTACTACATTCCCAATTAACACTTTTCAACATGAAATTTAGGCTGCCTTTCCCCTCCTTCTTCCTAATGAGGTTTCTTCCTTCCTGACTGCCTTGCTACAACGCTTGATGCCATCTGAGTGTGTTCATGTGGTGCTCGAGTGCGTTATCTGACCTTGATTGGTGTTTGGGGAGCCGGTTAAATAGATTACACGGGGGTTACCTTGGCAACTGTCTTCGCTGATTTAGCAATGCGGTTCATTCTTGGACACAGGACTCGGCAACTCTGTGATCCCACCGCTGTGCGTTAATCATTAACACCAAGTTGGACATCACCTCTGCCAAGCAGCAGCCAGGAGGAGGCTGGGGAAGGGCTGGACAGTCTTTTTAGCTATGACTGAGTTGGTCACCTTTGGGAGCCCTAAATATGATGCCACAGGGTGGCCAGGAACCATCCTGGGATCTGTGTGTCCCTTGGCCCACAGTCTTCAAGGGGGTTGAGAAAGATCACATGGTTTGGTCTGTTGGGCTAGATGGGCTTGTTAATGGAGATGCTGCCCACACAAACTTCCTCGTGAAGCTGGCAGGGCAGCTGTGCTGGTGGCAACCTGTGGGCAATTGGCCCCTCCACTGGCCCCAGGGGACAGTAGGGACACAGAGACTGAGGCTCTGTGGTGTGCAGCCTCTGGTCCCAATCTGCCACCTCATTCATCGTGTGACTTTGGGCAAGTTTCATTGCCTCCCTCCTAGCACTGGTGAGGACACAGAGAGCGCCTGGCATGCAACCAATGCTAGTGATGATTATTACCTAGCTCCGTGGCTAGCAGAGTGGGAGCCTAGTCATTGTATGTTGAAATCATTTTAATTATTTAAAGTGAAGCCAAAACTCACTGTGTGCCAAAATAATTCTTATCTATTTGATGGGTGCAGCTGAGGTCTGAATGGCTAACTGGTCCAGGCCACACAACAGGTAAGAGACAGAGCAAGGATCAGAACTCAGGACAGACTGATCGCCATCTTGGACTCTGGACTGGTGTTTGCCTGAGAGCAGACAGGTGGCAGGGCCAGAGGTACCCACTGCTCCCCTGTCGTGTCGTTCAGGGAAGTGGCCTCTCCCTGAGCTGGTGGTTTGAAGCTGGGGCAGAAAGCAACCAGAGAATTAGCCCACCAGGCCCATAACCTATTTAAGCTGATAAACATCAGATGACAATGGACCACACCACAAAGCCAGCTCACTGGCTCTAGGGGACCACTGCTTGTCTACTAAGCAGAGACAGGAAAGCAAGAGGATTCTGTCTAAAAAACTAAGAAACTCACATACCCATGAAGCACTTCCTGGTTTGCAAAGCATGTTCATGTCCACCTTTTCCTTAGCTGATGCTACAACCTGGGGCGGAAATGGAGCAGAGAATCGTTTTTCTATTTCATTGCTGAAGAAGCCGAGGGCAAGAGAAGTTACCTCCTTGACTCTGGGCTTCCTGTACATGCACTCATGTTTCGTTCTGAAGAGCTGATGCCTCAGTATTTTGTGGTGCTGAAAACAGGCCTCAAGGAGGACAAAAAGCCAGGTGAGTGGTCCTTCAAGTTTTGGAGTTTGTGACTATCCAAGCTGGAATCTCCCTTGGAGCTCCCATCTAAGCCCCAAGTTCTCTTCCTTGTTTACTGGTTCTCCAATCCATGTGGAACAGGAAAAGATCATGAGTTATATTTTTATTTATTTATTTGGGGGTCAGCACTCATGTGTGAAACGTGTGTGTGTGTGTGTGTGTGTTAGCCCCTCAGTCGTGTCCAACTCTTTGTGACCCCATGGACTATTAGACTATAGTCTGCCAGGCTCCTCTGTCCATGGGATTCTCCAGGAGAGAATACTGGAGTGGGTGCCCCAAGGATACCCAACTGGTTATGTTGATTTACTTCTGAGATCAAATAACCCAAAGGGAATTTCCACTCCCACCACTTGCCACACCAAGTCTTAAAGTATGAGTTGGAGCAAAGGGGGGCAGTGTGACAAGAGATGTCATTTCACCTCCACTGTATTCTTTTGCATATTGTAAAAACATCTGACTTGGTCTTTTAACCTGGCTTAGATCATCATGGAAAAGAAGAAACTGTTCAGCACCAATCCCAAGGAGGAAGATTCAAGGATGTGACAATTCCAAGCAGCAAAAGGCATCATTTAAGGAGACAGAGCTCCACTAAAATAGGTAGATTATTCACCATATATCGTCTCATTTGGATCAAAAAGTAAAATGAATTGGGGGTTTGAAGGCTTTGGGAGTTAAAGGAGTTACAGAGGAGACAGTTTCTGCTGTTCACCCTTAAATAAATAGCTGCTGTTCTTACTTGTTAAAATGTAAAATTTCCAGATATAAATGTCAGAGAATTCTAGGAAAAGTTGCAAAACTATTACTTCATAAACATGTAATTGTGCTATTACTGCTAAATGTGATGACATTCTATAAATACCACAGTTCAGGCCTCATAGTCTATAAATAGACCCAGTTAATCACTGGAAATACATTTTAGTTTTTGAATTATAATGGAGTCAATTACAGCCTTCATTTTCCAATGGCAGAGTCCACTCCCAGTTTTGGTGGTATCTTTCCCTCTGCTTGGGCTCCTCTGTGAGATATAATACTCTCCAGTGACTATTAGGACAAGGACGGTGAGAGGAGGGGCTCAGTTCCAAGGACCAGAGCCCCAACCTAGAACCCCGAGAAGTGTTTAGACTATGCCGCTGAGGCCTGTCGCCCGGCACTTGGATAGGCGGGTGTTGGCACAGCTGAGTGCCCTGCTCAGGGTGCCATTGTTAGCTGTGTGTGGACAGCTGATTAGATAAGCATGGGATGCTGTGGACTCAGAAGTGGATGGAAGGGCAATCTGGAATGCCTTCTATTCCGTGCCACGCAGGCTGGAGGGCTGACTCAGGCAGCAGCTCCCAAGCCATTGAAATGGAGGGTCCTCAATGTGTGGTTGATGCTATCCCAGAATCCCCTGCTATAAACACTTCACTAAGCCACAGACTTGGTCATTTTGTAGCTTCAACCATGTCCCTACTTACACAGTGAAGACCAGCACATGGCTCACCAGAGAAGAGCATGGATTTTCTCCTTCTTCCCTTGAAATACACACATCAACACACAAACATGTGCCATAATGCAGGCAGATCGAGAAGTTGGGCACCTTTGGGGATCTCAGGAATTCTGTGTCCAGGGAAAGTTATCAGCTACTTGTTTTCTGAGCCTCAGTTTCCCCATTTGTAAAACTGGAGGGCAGTAGGTCTGCGGCAAGACAAAGGAGTAACTGAAACAGGAGATTTTCATTCCTTGGGTCATGACCTTGGGCAAGTTTTATTGTCTCTCTTGGGCTCAGTTTCCCCAACCAGTTTGGAGAAAGGAACATGGAGGATTAAGGGGAGATTGGGCAATATACTGTATTGATAAACTACGAATACTGAGATAAAGTAAAGAATTAGAAGGAAAGGAAGAAGGCAACCTGATCATTCCAAGAGGTAACATAATTTGAGGACTAAACATAAAATTATGTCAGGAGTTTACTGGCAGCCAGAGTGAAAAAAGAAAACACAAAGAGAATGCCAGAACTTTCATTATCAGAAAAAAAAGAAAGCATATTTTTTTTTCTCTTCAGTGGGGTGTCTTTCTCCCCAATAGCCCCAAGGTCAGAAGGAAAATAATTTTTTAAAAACCTGGGATTTAGAGTAAAGATACTGAATGGAATGCTAGTCAAGTGTTTCATAACAAATTCAGATGACATTCAGGATGCTTCTTCAAAGACTTAGATTTTGCACAGCTGAGGGCTCAGGATTCAAGCATAGCTTCATGGTTACAGTCCCAGTGGTGGTGGAGCTGGTGGACCCCCCAGGCTTTTTGATGCAGAGTCAAAGGTATTGAGATATGACTGTCTTTGCAAAGTGCACCCAATTAGGGTCATTATTTCCCTTTGACAAATGAACCCCCTTTCCTTTGGGTTGGTAATTTGAAGCGATTTGTTTCAAAGGCTGGAATCAGTTTACATTCAAAGTGGGCAGCACCCAGCTAAGTCTTATGGGCTAAGAGGGGAAGGAGACATGGGGTCACGTCTCAAAGGGCTGTGCTCAAGGGGAGAGAGAAGACTTCTCCCATGGAGCTGCCATGTGGTTTCTCAGGGGCACCAGCTTCTCACTACCCAATGCTGACCAAAGTCAGAGGGAAGAAGAAAGGCTACCAAGGTGTCAACAGTTCTCAGGACTCCAACCACATGAGGGTGAGTAAGGACTCCCACCTCAGAGGCTCACACCTCAGCGTGAACAGCAACTGGGTGTCCACATGGCTTCACTTGTGCACCTTCGGGGCTGGCTCCATTCTGCGGGCCATGAGAGTCAGCCTCTTCCACAGGACACTCACAGGGCCCAAGAAGTCCAGCCTTCAGGGATCTGAATTTCATGTGTATCTATGCAGTCCCAAGCTCATTGGGTTGGGAGGTGGTGGGAACATCAGGCCATCAGTTTTCAGTCAAATGGGGTAGACAGCCATGCGAGTGGATCATCCCAACAAGTTAGTAGGCAACAGCTGCTGCTGCTGCTGCTAAGTCGCTTCAGTCGTGTCCGACTCTGTGCAACCCCATAGACGGCAGCCCACCAGGCTCCGCCGTCCCTGGGATTCTCCAGGCAAGGACACTGGAGTGGGTTACCATTTCCTTCTCCAATGCATGAAAGGGAAAAATGAAAGTGAAGTCGCTCAGTCGTGTCCGACCCTTAGTGACCCCATGGACTACAGCCTACCAGGCTCCTCCGTCCATGGGATTTTCCAGGCAAGAGTACTGGAGTGGGGTGCCATTGCCTTCTCCAAGTAAGCAACAGAGAAGAATCTTAAAGCAAAAGACTGGGAATCCAATGACAAGCAAGGCTTAGTGGCCCATGAGGGCCAGGTTGGTGCAGAGACAGATCATGCAAGGCCTTGCAGGCCATTCTAAGGGACTAGAAATTTACCTTGAGGACAATGGGAACCCAAGGAAAGGTATGGAGCAGAGAAAGGCCAGAGAGTTCAAAGGTGAGGTCAAGGAACCCACCAAAATCACACAGCTAGTCAGGACAGGGGAAGGGATGGTGGAGCCAGGGCTCACCTCCATGTCATCAGGTGCCCCAGCTGGGTCTCCAGGTCACTTTTCCCTGACACTCAGTGTCAACCCCTTCGTCACTAGGTATGCCAGTGCCAGCGAACCCAGAAACATTGGGCAGAAATTATTCAGAAGCTATTTAGAAAATAAACAGTCTTAAAGGTAAGGAGCGAGGCACACCTATTACTGACAATGGCCTCCCTCCTGGTCCCCCACCCCATGGCTCCCCACCCCCAGTCTGCCCACTCCTCCGAGCCTCACTCATGGAGGGCGATGCTGAGGCTGAGGGTCTGTTTACTCTCATCTGACCTGATGCTCTTTTCAGTCAGAAAATATGAGTGTCCCCTGAGGCCCAGCTGGCTTTGTTCTCTTTGTTTGAAAATTAGTTTAGAGATATCAGCCAGCAGATTAAAAAGCGCATATCAGATCTGCTAAAATCTCTTCTCTTCCAGATTTCATTTCTGTTCCTTCAGGAAATTTCGGCCATTCTTTTAAAATGATGGATTTTCTTCCCATTTGACTATGGGAGAAGATGGTTCTTCTCACAGATGCATCTGGTGAGACTCTGTGCTGGGGGGTGCTGAGAGGCTGTGGCAGGACTCACCTTACCTCCCAGGTCTGGGCACCCCCAGGCCTTATCTCTGAGGGGCTGCAGCCCCTCCCACCACCACCCCCTTTCTCAATTTGCTCTGCTTCTCTGTCACCTCCCATCCTCCCAAGCAGTGCCTACCCCTACCAGTCCTCCAAGTCTCAGTGTTTTGCCCTGGGGGATCTGAGAGGAATCTGTCCAAATTCTCAGATTATCCTGGGCTCACCATCCACAGTGCCTGAAGTGGGAAAGGATGGGCAGGAAGCAGGCTGCTTGTTGACACCTTTGAGCAACCTTACTTCATGGTGGCCCTGGCACACACTGGAGTGTCCCTCCGGGCTGATTTTCTGGCGATGGTGGTAGAACAAGGCCTTGCTGACCACAGCTGTTTCTCCCATTAGCCTCTTTTTCTACCAAGCACCTTCGCTGAGGTACGGTGTTCATAGTGGAAGGACGCCAATGCCTTAGAGTTTGTGGTCCTTTGTGAGAATCACAGGCAAAGGGCACAATGATTGACCAAGTAAGATGCTGAGCTGTGATTCACACCGAGATCTGTCTGGTATCTCAAAACAGGATCTGTTCCATAACTGGGCACCTGTGACCACTGCCTGGGTGCCAGGGTCTGTCTGCAGACTGGGTTTGCCTTCTGAACACTTAGCGGTGAGGAGCATCCTTGTGCTGAGGAACAGAAAGGAGCTGCAGGCGAGGTTCCCTCAAGGACCAAAGGCAGGAATCACCCAGAAGACCAGCAAGTATGGCACTGAACAGCTCAGGGGGCAGTGGGGAGAACGGGTGCCCAAGGTGGTAAGTGCACCAAGGAGGGCACCACTGGGCACTGGTTATCTCTTCCAAGGAGAGTTGGAGGAGAGAAGAGCAGAAGCTGGGAATCTTGAGGGCCAGCGAGGTGAGGCGCCCAGTGGAGAGCCAGTCAGAGATGGGTGGGAAATCCTGTTGGGTGAGCACGGAAGACCGGAGTCAGGGGCTCAGTTGCACCCAGTCCCCTCCTTCCTTCCCACTGAGCAGCTTAGCTTCCTCGGCAGGCCCTGCTGGGGTGGGCTGGACTTAAGTTCCAGAGAAATATGCTGTCCAGCGGGGGCAGGGGGGAGGGGCAGCGATGCACAATGCCAGTCTGAAGGGCGATTGGCCAATCTAGTCACTCTGCGAGTCTATTTTGAGCCCCTGCTACATACACTAGGCAGAGCTTTGGGCAGACTGAATCCATCCAGCCCATGGTCAGAGAGGGAGAAGATTCTAGGCACAACTGAGAGCAGCTCATTCATTCTTTCTGCATTGAAAAGAAGCCTTTGTCTGGGATAGGGACTTCGGGGGCTTTGGAGGCTCTTTCTCCCTCTCCCTTGGAGGGACAGCATGTAATGGATTGGGGTTGAAGTGGTGCGGAGGCCAGGCCTGCTTGTGGGTGGGCTCTGAGTGGAGTAACCATGATACCCAACCTCCCAGCTGGCTCCTCTCTAGGGAACTGTACCTTTCCCTATGTTTGGACCTGCTGTTTCATTAATCTGAAATTGTCAGTTCTAGTCAGAACTTTAACATTATGTATTCAGGAACTACATTTTTCAACCTAAACAAAATTGTACTTCTCTGAAGCCACAGGCAAGAAGAGAGGTATGCGGCTGCACACAAGACCATCTTGACCTTGCATCTCACCAGAACACGTTGTCCTTGCTTCCCATTGTCCAACTGCTCTCAGCCCAAGCACCTATGCCTGGCTCTCAAGGCCCTCTGTAACTTGACCCCACCCACTTCTCCAGCTACCCCTCTCCATCTTTCCATGGCCCCAAGGTGGTCTCCATTCGGCGAGCTCTCCCTGTGCTTTCCAGCATCTCTGATTTGGCTCATGCTGTTCCATCTAACTATAATTTCTTTCACTTCTTTTTCTGCTGATGGGAATCCCATTTATCTTCTAAGGAGTAGTGTCAACTCCTCTGGGAAGCCTTCCTTGAAACCATGATATGTAAATAAATGACTGATACAGTGCTTGAGCAAGAGTAGATGTTCAAGAAATGTGTGTGCCCATTCCCTTTGCAGACTGCCACCTTTTCCCCAGGAATTACTCATCTCACTTTCGTCTCTATCCCCACTGCAATTTGTTTGTTCTTAGATCTAAGAAGCCTTTCATCAGGGAGGTTTATGATGGAGCTCAGGAGTCAGATAGCTCTGGGGCAACTACTAGCTGCTGCTGCTGCTAAGTCACTTCAATCGTGTCTGACTCTGTGTGACCCCATAGACGGCAGCCCACCAGGCTCCTCCGTCCATGGGATTTTCCAGGCAAGAGTACTGAAGTGGGGCGCCATTGCCTTCTCTGAACTAGTAGCTATGTGACCTTAAGTCATTTCAACCCTGAGACTCAGTTTTCTCATCTGTCAAATAGGAACGCCAATACTTGCTTCACAGCCTTGTTGGATGGATGGAATGAGATGACATATGGAAAGCTTTTAGAAGACAGAATACCTGGTCCATAGCAAGCATTTAATATGGATTTGTTGCTCTTCTGATTGTTGTTACTTCAATAAATTATAGGGACTTCTAGGTCTGGCCAAGATGGAATAACCCCATTCCTCCCAGTTTCTCTCTGCTTGGGCTGCAATAACAGAAGACCATAGACTGGGTGGTATAAACAACACAGATTTATTTCTCAGTTCTGAAGGCTGGGAAGTCTGAGATCAGGGTGCCAGCATGGTTGGGTTCTGGTGCAAACCCTCTTTCTAGTTTGTAGGTGGCTGTCTTCTTACTATGATCTCACATGGTGACGAGAGAGATGATCTCTCTTGTGTCTCTTCTTAGAAGGTCACTGATCCCATTCATGAAGGTGCCACCCTCATGATCTAATCACCTCCCAATGGCCCTGCATGCAAATAACATCATATTGGGGATTAGGATTTCAGCATATGAATTTGGGGTGGGGTACACAAGCATTCAGTCCATTGCAAGGCACAATGATCTGAATGACAGTGTATTTCTCTTCAGAAATCACAGAGGTAAGAAGGAGGTGGCATAACATTTTTCAAATGTTAAAAGAAAAGAACTGTCAACCTAGAATTACATACTCTGGGAAAGTAACCTGAAAGAATAAAGGTGAAATGAGCAAATAAAACAGATAAAAAACAAACAAAACAGACAAAAGAAAACTAACAGAATATATATCTTTCACCAGCACACTTGCCCTATAAAAACGGCTAAAAGAGTTCTCAAAACAGCAAGTAAATGATAAAATAAGAAAGCCGGGAACATGAGGAATGAAGAACAATAGAAAGAATAACAATATAAGTATTAAGAATAATCTAATCTCTTCTTACATTTTCTAAATCATGTTAGATGATTGAGTCAAAAGTAACGACATTGTTGGGATTCTAAACAAATGCAAATAAAATATCTAAGACAGAAAAAGAGGTAGGATTTCTACATTTTTCTAAATTGGTGAAGTGTTGACACCCTTTCCTGATAGATACTTCCAAAAACACTATAGAAAAATCAAAATGGACTTATAAAAAGAGAGACACGGAAACACTGAATTGAAACTAATGACCCAACCATATGATGTCTATAAGAAACTCATTTCAATAAAAGCAGGTTAAAAATAAAAGGATGGAAAAACAATATCATAGGAAAGGAAAGAAGTGACTATGTTATTATCAGATAAAGTAGACTTCAGAGCAAAGAAATTTACCAAAGACAGAGAGGAAGATTATATAATAATAAATGGGTCAATCCACCAAAAAGACACTGCAATCTTAAATGTGTACACATCAAATAATAGCACTGCAAAATATGTGAAGCAAAAACTGATAAAACTGAGAAGAAAAATAGATACATCCACAATTACAGTTGGAAACCTCAACAGCCCTCTCTCAATAATCAATAGATCAACCAGACAGAATATCAGCAAGGATGTAGAAGAACTCAGCAACACCATCATCCAACAGGATCTAATTGATGGTTACAGAACACTTCACTCAACAACAGCAGAATTCTTTCCAAGTGCCTACAGAATATTCACCAAGATAGACTATATTCTGGGCCATAAAACAAATCTAAATAAATTTAAAAGAATTGAAAATATACATAATGCATATCAAAGTAGAAATCAAAATACAACATATCAAAATTTGTGAGACACAGCTAAAGCAGAGCACAGAAGGAAATTTATTGCACTAAATGCATATATTAGAGAAAAGGGAGAGTCTCAAATAAGCAGCCTAAGTTCCTACTTTAAGAACCCAGAAAAGAAGAACAAAGTAAGACCAAATAGTAGAAATCAATGAAACTGGAAACAGAAAACAAGACATAAATCAATGAAACAAAAGCTAGTTTTCTAAAAATATCATTAAGGTTAACAAACATCTACCAATACTGATAAAGAAAAAAACAAGATACAATATACCAATATAATAAATGAAACAGAAGGTATCACTACAGAATCCATGGTTGTCAAAAGAATAACAAGGGAATACTATGAATAACCTACATGCATAAATTTGACAACTTCGATGTAAAGGACCAAGTCTGTGAAAAGCACAAATATCCAAAAGTTACTCTTTATGAAAAAATAATATAATAGTCATGTGTGTGTTAATTCTCAGGCATGTTCGACTCTTTGTGACGCCATGGATGGATAGGGTTTCCAAGGCAAGAATACTGGAGTGGGTAGCCATCCTCTCCTTCAGGGAATATTCCCCACCCAAGGATCGAACCCAGGTCTCCTACATTGCAGGCAGATTCTTTACTGTCTGAGCCACCATGACCATTAAAGAAATGGAATCCATAGTTTAAAAAAAGACCCCTGAGAAATTTCCAGACCCAGCTGGTTTAATTGCATATTCTACCAAACAACAACTGAAGGTTTAAAGAAGAATTAATACCAACTTTATAGTCTCTTCTAGAAAGTAGAAGAGGAAAGAAAATCTAAACTCATTTTACGAGGCCAGTTTTACCTTGATACTAAAGCTAGACAAAAACAGTACAAAAAATAGGAAACTTTATACCACCATCCCTTATAAATATAGAAATAAACACTTTGAAAATATATTAGCAATAGAATTTAGCACAGTATGAACATATTTACAAACCATGACTAAGTGTGGTTCATTCCAGGCATGCAAACCTAGTTCAATCTATGTAATCCATTGTATCAACAAACTAAAGAAGAAAAATCACATTGATCAATGCAGAAAAGCATGTGTCAAAATCCAACAGTCATTCCTCCTTTAAAAAAAAAAAAACTCAGTAATTTAAGAGTAGAGGATGTTAAGGACTGAAATATGTCTCCCTAAAATTATACATTGAAGCCCTAACCTGCAATGTGACTGACTGTTTTTAAAGTTCAGGCCTTTAAGGAGATAATGAAGGTTTAATGAGGTCATAAGGGTGGAACCCCAATTCAATAGGACTTATAAAAAGAGAGCCACCAGAAATCAACCTCTCTCTCCCTGTCTCTGTCTCCCCTGCATTCGCACAGAAGAAAGTCTATGTGAGGATATAAAAAGAAAGTGATATCTACAACCCAGGAGAGACCACTCCTACTAGGCACCAACCCTGCTGGCACCTCAACCTTGAACTTCTAGTCTCCAGAACTGTGCGAAATAAATGTTTGCTGTTAAAACCAACAAGTCTATGGTATCTTCAGCCCAAGCAGATTAAGACAGAGGGGAACTTCCTCAACTTTATAAAGGACATCTACAAAAAACTTAGAGCTAACATTATACTAGTAGCAGTGTTAGTCGTTCAGTCGTGTCTGACTCTTTGCAAACCCGTGAACTTAGCCTGCCAAGTTCCTCTTGGATTTCCCAGGCAAGAATCCTGGAGTGGGTTTCTATTTCCTTCTCCAGGGGATCTTTTACTGACTCCAGGGATGGAACCTGCATCTCCTACATTGCAGGCAGATTCTTTACCATCTGAGCCACCAGGGAAGCCCAGCTAATATGATACTTAAGGGTAAAACAATGAATATTTTCCCTCTAAGATCAGGAACAAGTCAAATCTCATTCGACATAGGCCTGAAGTTCTAGCCAGCTTAATGAGGCAAGGAACGGAGATACCAGGAATACAGACTGGAAAGGAAGCAATAAAACTGTCTCTATTTGCAGATGGCATGATTGCTCATGTAAAAAAATTCGAAGGAATCTACCAAATGAGTAATGAGTGAGTTCAGCAATGTTGCAGTATACAAGACCAACAAATAAAAATCGATCCTATTTTTATACACTAGCAACAAGCATGTGGAAACCATAATTAAACACACCCACAAAACAAAACACAATAACCTTTGCACTCACCCCCAAAAAGAAAGAAATACTCCGCTATAAATATAACAGCACAAGTACAGTACTTTTATGCTGAAAACTACATTATGCTGATGACAGAAATCAAAGAAGAAGTAAATAAATGAAGAGACACACCCTCTTCAGAGATTAAAAGACGCTACATAGTGAAAATGTCAATTCTTCCCAAATACATTCACAGATTAAAAGCAATTCCTATCAAAATCCCAGAAGAAAGTTGTTGGTAAATGTAGACAATATTATCCTTACATTTATATGGAAAACAAAGGAACTAGGATAATTAAAACAATTTTGGAAAAGAAAAAATTAAAGTAGGAGTAATTACTCTGCTCAATATTAAGACCTGCTGTATAACCACAATAATTGGGAGAGTGTGGCTTGAACAGAGGAATAGACACATAGATCAATGGAAAAGAACAGGGAACCCAGAAGTAGACCCACACAAATACATCCAACAGATTTTTGACAAAGTTGCAAGAGCAGTTCAATGAAGGAAGGATTATATTTTCAAGAAATGGTGTGGGAACATCCATAGGCAAAAAGAAAAGGAAAGAAATCTAGACCTAATCTCCATACCTTATATAAAAAGGAACTCCAGTAGACTTAAGTGTAAAACATATAACTAAAAAGCTTTCTGTCCAATATGCTACTGGGAAAAAGCAGAGGGCAATTACTAATAGCTCCAGAAAGAATGAAACAGCTGTGCCAAAGTAAATGACACTCAGTTTTGAATATGTGGTGGTGAAAGTAAAGTCTGATGCTGTAAAGAACAATATTGCATTAGGAACCTGGTCCATGAATCAAGGTAAATTGGAAATGGTCAAGCAGGAGATGGCAAGAATGAACATCAACATGTTAGGAATCAGTGAACTAAAATGGATAGGAATGGGTCAGTTTAACTCTTATGACCATTATATCTACTACTGTGGGCAAGGATCCTTTAGAGGAAATGGAGTTGCCCTCATAGTCAATAAAAGAGTACAAAATGCAGTACTTGGGTGCAATCTCAAAAACGACGGAATGATCTCGGTTCATTTCCAAGGCAAACCATTCAACATGACAGTGACCCAAATCTATGCCCCAATCACGAATGCTGAAGAAGCTGAAGTTAAACAGTTCTATGAAGACCTGCAAGACCTTCTAGAACTAATACCAAAAAAGATTTCCTTTTCCTCATAGGGAATTGGAATGCAAAAGCAGGAAATCAAGAGATACCTGGAGTAACAGGCAAGTTTGGCCTTGAAGTACAAAATGAATCTGGGCAAAGGCTAACAGAGTTTTGTTAAGAGAACACACTGGTCATATGAAACACCCTCTTCCAACAACACAAGAGATGACTCTACATATGGACATCACCAGACGGTCAGTATGGAAATCAGATTGATTATGTTCTTTGCAGCCAAAGATGGAGAAGTTCTATATAGTTAGCAAAAACAAGACTTGGAGCTGACTGTGGCTCAGATCGTGAGTTACTTATTGCAAACTTCAGGCTGAAATTGAAGAAACTAGGGAAAACCACTAGGCCACATGACCTAAATCAAATACCTTATGATTATACAGTGAAGGTGATGAATAGATTCAAAGGATTAGATCTGGTAGACAGAGAGCCTAAAGAATTATGGATGGAGGTTCGTACAATGTACAGGAGGTGGTGACCAAAACCATTGCCAAGAAAAAGAAACACAAGAAGGCAAAGTGGTTGCCTGAGGAGGTCTTACAAATAGCTGAGAAAAGAAGAGAAGCAAAAGGCAAAGGAGTAAAGGAAAGATATACCCAACTGAATGCAGAGTTCCAGAGAATAGCAAGGAGAGACAAGAAGATCTCCTTAAATGAACAATGCAAAGAAAGAGAGGAAAACAATAGAATGGGAAAGACTAGAGATTTCTTCAAGAAAATTGGAGGTATCAAGGGAATATTTCATACAACGATGGGCACGATAAATGACGGAAATGGCAAGGACCGAACAGAAGCAGAAGATATTAAGAAGAGGTGGAAAGTATACACAGAAGAACTATACAAAAAACTTCTTAATGACCCAGATACCACAGTGGGTTTGGTCAC
The DNA here is from genome assembly GCA_024291935.2 of Okapia johnstoni. Classification (NCBI taxonomy): domain Eukaryota; kingdom Metazoa; phylum Chordata; class Mammalia; order Artiodactyla; family Giraffidae; genus Okapia; species Okapia johnstoni. Next base: position 112,783,867 of record CM044305.1, read on the forward strand.
TCACCTAGAGCCAGACATCCTGGAGTGTGAAGTCAAGTGGGCCTTAGGAAGTATCACTACCAACAAAGCTAGTGGAGATGATGGAATTCCAGCTGAGATGTTTCAAATCCTGAAAGATGGTGCTGTGAAAGTGCTGCACTCAATACACCAGCAAATTTGGAACACTCAGCAGTGGTCACAGGACTGGAAAAAGTCAGTTTTCATTCCAACGCCAAAGCATGTTCAAACTACTGCACAATTGCACTCATCTCACATGCTAGGAAAGTAATGCTCTAAATTCTTCAAGCTAGGCTTCAACAGTACATGAACTGAGAACTTCCAGATGTTCAAGCTGGGTTTAGAAAAAGCAGAGGAACCAGAGATAAAATTTCCCACCTTCATTAGATCATAGAAAAAGCAAGGGAATTCCAGTAAAACATCTACTTCTGCTTCATTGACTATGCTAAAGCCTTTGTGTGTTTTACAACAAACTGTGGAAAATTATTAGAGGTTGGAATACCAGACCACCTTACCTGTCTCCCAAAAAACTTGTATGCAAGTCAAGAAGCAACAGTTAGAACCAAACATGGAACAACGGTCTGGTCAAAATTGAGAAGGAGTATGTCTAGGCTGTATATTGTCACCCTGCTTAACTTATATGCAGTGTACATCGTGTGAAATGTCAGATTGGATGACTCACAATCTGGAATCAAAATTGCCAGGAAAAATATCAACAACCTCAGATATGCAGATGATATCACTCTTAAGGGCAGAAAGTGAAGAAGAACTAAAGAGTCTCTTGATGAAGATGAAAGAGGAGAGTGAAAAAGCTGGTTTGAGACACAACATTAAAAAAACTAAGATCATGGCATCAGGTCCCATCACTTCATAGCAAATTGAAGGGGAAAAAGTGGAAGCAGTGAGATTTTCTTTTCTTAGGCTCCAAAATCTCTGTGGATGGTGACTGCAGCCATGAAATTAAAAGATGCTTGCCCCTTGGAAGGAAAGCTATGACAAACCTAGACAGCATGTTAAAAAGCAGAGACATCACTTTTCCTACAAAGGTCCATATAGTCAAAGCTATGGTTGTTCCAGTAGTCATGTATGGATGTGAGATTTGGATCATAAAGAAACCTGAGGACCAAAGAATTGATCATTTCAAATTGTGGTGCTGGAGAAGACTCTTGAGAGCCCCTTGGACTGCAAGGAGATCAAACCAGTCAATCCTAAAGGAAATCAACCGTGACTATTCATGGGAAGGACTAACGCTAAAGTTGAAGCTCAAATCCTTTGACCACCTGATGCAAAGAACCAACTCATCGGAAAAGACCCTGACGGTAAGAAAGATTGAAGGTAGAAGCAGGGGGCAGCAGAGTCTGAGATGGTTAGATAGCATCACCAACTCAATGGATATGAATTCACACAAACTCCAAGAGATAGTGAAGGACAGGGGAGCCTGGTGTGCTACAGTCCATGGGGTTGCAAAGAGTCAGACATGACTTAGCATCTGAACAACAACAAAAAACCTTCAGAAGAGAACATATGAGAAAATCTTCAGGGCTTGATGAACCCCTGAAGCTCCTAGGGCTTGATGAAGAATTCTTAGTCTTGATATCCAAAGCATAATCAATAAAGAAAAAATTGATTAATTGAATTGCATCAAACCTAAGTAATTTTTTTATGAAAGATCCAGCTAAGAGGATGAAAAGACATGTTACAGACTGGGAAAAAATATTTACAAACTACATGCCTAACAATGGGCATGTATCCAAAATATGTAAAGAGCTCTCAAATACAAGCAATGGGAGGAAACCACTCCCGTTAGAAAACAGCAAAGATATGAAAAGACATTTCATGGAAAATAATCCAAATAGGGTAAATGAAAAGATGCTCAGTATCATTACTCACCAGGGAGTACAAATTAAAGCAAAATAAGATACCATTGCAAACTATTAGAATGGTTAAAATAAAAACAGTGAAAACCCCAAATGCTGGAATGGATATTGAGAAACTGGACCACTCAGACATTATTGGTGGGAGTGTAAAATTGGATAGCCCCTTTGGAAAACAGTTCGACAATTTCTTATAAAATTAAACAGGCAGTTACAACATAACCCAGAAATTGCTCTTTGGAGCATTTATCCCAGAAAAATGAAGCTTTATTGTTCACACACACACAAAACCCTGTACACAAATATTCACAGCAGATTTATTTATATTAGTTCCAAACTGGAAACAACCCATATATCCTTCAACGGGTGAACAGATAAACAAACTGTGGTCCTCCCACATCACAGAAAACTTCTCAGTGATAACCAGAAATGAACTCATGATACATGCAAAAACTTGGATGAATCTCAAGGGCATTACTCTTAGTGGGGGAGAAAACCATTTACATAGTATTTTCAAAATGAAACAATTATGGATATGGAGAAGAGATGAATTGTTGCCAAGGGTTAGGGGTGGTGGGAGAGTGGGAAAGTGGAAGAGAAGGAGTGGAAGAAAGAGAGAGACAGAGGGAGAAAATATAGCAGAAGGAAGATTTTGTAAGGTGAAATAGTTCTGCATTTGCATTGTCATGGTAGTTTCCAGAGTCTATAGATGTGATACAATGATACAGAACTATACACAAGTAGTACTGAGATCTATTTTCTGATTCTGTAACTGTACTGTCCTTACTTCCCTAGTGGCTCAGACGGTAAAGCATCTGCTTACAATGCAGGAGACCCGGGTTCAATCCCTGGGTCGGGAAGATCTCCTGGAGAAAGAAATGGCAACCCACTCCAGTACTCTTGCCTGGAAAATCCCATGGACAGAGAAGCCTGGTAGGCTACAGTCCATGGGGTCACAAAGAGTCGGACACGACTGAGCAACTTCACTTTCACTTTACATGAAATGGAACAATGGGGGGAAACTGTATGAAGGCTACACAGAATCTCTGTAGTATCTTTGAAACTTCCTGTGAGTCTATGATAATCTCAAAATTCTAAGTTAAAAAGAGAAGACTAGGCTCCAAGGTGTGCTATTGTGGAGAGAGCATGGACTTTGAAGTCAGCCAGTCCTGAGTATGAAGCCCATGTCAACTTCTTCCTAGTTGGGTGTGAACCTGAGCAACTGACTTCATTTTTCAGAGCCTTGGCTTCTTGGTTTGGAAAATAGGACTAATAATAGGGCCCACTCCACAGGATTTGGAAGGAGATCACGAAAGTGCTTGCCTCAGGGTCTGGCCCATAATGAACTCTCAATGAGATGAGCTACCTAATGGTAGCCTGATTTATTGTGACATGTCACTTGTGTCATTTGTCCTGGTGTGAAAGAGATTGACAGCAAGGAGATCCAACCAGTCCATCCTAAAGGAAATCAATCCTGAATATTCATTGGAAGGACTGATGCTGAAGTTGAAACTTCAATACTTTGGCCACCTGATGCGAAGAACTGACTCATTTGAAAAGAGCCTGATGCTGGGAAAGATTGAAGGCAGGAGGAGAAGGGGACAACAGAGGATGAGATGGTTGGATGGCATCACCGACTCAATGGACATAAGTTTGAGTAAGCTCTGAGAGTTGGTAATGGGCAGGGAAGCCTGGCATGCTACAGTCCATGGGGTCATAAAGAGTCAGACATGACTGAACGACTGGCCTCAACTGAACTGAAAGAGATTGGATGGCTCGGGCACCTCTCACCACCAAATGAGAAACACCTTAGATGTTGAGCGTGCACCATTTGGTTTTGTGTGCTGCCCCCAGGCCATAGCCCACGCCCTGCTCCATGGCCTATCCAACAGGCGCCTGGGCAGCAGGCACTTCCTAGGATAGCTCCCCCTGCAGGTGGGCCCTGTTCCAGTGGCCTGATGTGCACACCAATGGGCAAGGAGCTCTGGAGCCAAAGGCTTGGCATGGTCTGGGATCTGGGCACAACCCAGCACGACAGGACTGCTGTCACAGGCTCCCTGGGAATCTGCACCCCACGACTCAGTTGGGCCCATTAATCATGGCAGGGTTTCAAATTGCTTGTCTGGAAATGCACACTGATAACAGATGTTATAGAAGTGTTGTCATGAAGGATGGTTGGGAGTGGAAGGTAATCCCACTGTTTGATGACTCTGGTGAGGTTGCACTCCTCACTCTGTTTTTGCTTAACAATGCCACTTTTCCTTCAAGAGCCCTTCCCCCAGCCTTGCAGATTTTCACTGAGGCTCCAGCCTTCCTCCCTCTGCCACCACTTCCCTACTCTCTATTCTGGACAACCGCTCCTCTTCCCACAATGGAGCCTTCCTGGCCTTGGCCCGAGCTATTCCCAGGGCCCCAGTAGGCTTTCCCCACTCCTATCATACTCTGTGGGTCCTTCTCAGCTCTCCTCGGCCAGCTCTCCTTTGCTGCCCCAGCATCTGGCTGGGCTCTGTCCCTCCCCAAGTCATACTGATGGATCCCCAAGCTTCCCTCAGCCCCACGCCCTGTGCTAGTGAGCTCCTGGGCACCTAGTGGCTCCTCAATAAATGTTTGTGGAATGAGAGCCCAATGCCCACAGCTTGCATACAATGAAGAGTGGCCTGAGCCCTGCCAACGGGCAACTGTGCTTGCAGTGTCCCCACTGACGCCGTGGAAGATGAAGACTTTCCAGTCAACGTGAAGGGGGAGCGAAGGCCAGAGAGTGTGAACTCTGTCATTGGCTTGGCAGTTACCCAGCATGCCCCTGGCCAGGAGGTGGCTGGGCAACCCTGGGCTCACAGACGACCATTGAGCAAGCCTCATAAAGGGGGTCTGTGTCTCTAGGCCTGACACATCTGGGCTGGGTGCGTGCAAAGCCAGTTGATATGCTGCATGGCACAGGCAGTTTCCTGTGAGCTGTTGTGGCCAAAGATCTCTCCCTGCCCCCTCCCCTCAAAGCTTCAGGCCAGCTCACAGATATTCTATTAGGCTGCTGTGGGCTGAGGGGCAGCAGATGGGGAAAGAGCACTAGATGGGGAGTCCAAAGCCCTAGATTCAGTATGCAACTCTAACTGCTAAAGACATTTGAGAAAAGCATACGTATGTAGTTCACATATGCAAGTGCCCTACAACTGTACAATCACACACTGGGGCGTTAATCCCAGAAGAATAATATGTATTTTCATGAAGGCTCGAGCAACTTTCTTGGAAATAGCCCCATACTAGAGCATCATCCTATGGGAATGGTTAAACACGCTGTGGTACATCCATCCACAGCATAGTATACAACTCGGCAATAAGAAACAAACCTTTGATACAATAATTTGGACGCATTTTCAGAAAATTATGCTGAGTGGAAAGATTCTTCTGTAAAGGTGACATATGGTACAATGCCACTTATTTAACATTTTTGAAATGACAAAATTTGAAAATGGAGGATAGATATGTGGTCACCAGAGGCTTGAGGATGGGTGGGGGAAGTGGGAGTACTTAGGTGAGGAGTCCTTGTGGTGCAAGAATTGTTCACTGTGTTCACTGTGATGGTGGCCATACCGACCAGACAAGGGATACATTTGTATGCTATAGAAATAAATACACATATGTACTCACAGATGAATACAGCTGACACTGGAGAACTGGGAATACAATTTGTATGTTGTATCATGGGGATACTTGACTTCTCCCCTTCCTCCTTCATTTATTAACTGGATTCCTTCCATAAAAAAAAAAAATTCCCCTCATCAGCTATTTGGTTATCCTGAAGAACAGTTTACATAGGGAAAGCCAGAGAAATGTTTCCTTTTCTCTTTATTTACCAGTTTTTCAAATCAGGGGTTGGTTCCATACCATCTTCCAAAGATGAGGACCAAGGAAACCAAGGTCTTTTAAAAAACTTTTTGGTATCATGAGGATCTCATAGACTTCAACACGGTTAATGTGTTCCTTGTTGATGTGCAGTGTCCTAACTTTGGCCAGTGGGAGACTATACAGATTGGTTCCTGGGTCCTTTTGCCATAACCCCTGTAGTCCTTGACAGCTTCCTTGCTTTCTGGTGTGACAAGATGTTCTGCAATTGTCTGCTACATTTCCTATCCCGGACCTGGTATCAATTATTTCTCCAAGAAGTTCTGGCTCCTTTTAGTGACAAGTAGTATTTAGAAATTAAGATCTGGATGCTTGAGGTAATATTGCCAGTGGGTTTGCTATTTGATTCTAGGGCATTTCAGAAACAGTAAGGGCATATTTTGGGGGAGAAAATAAGTTATAAATCCATATTGATATTTCCAATTCAGACTCAGAACTGCAGGGTTTTTTGTTTAACTTCATCCCTCCAATAAAACCAGAATACTTGGTTGATTTATCCCACAAAACATGCAATGACAATCTCAGAATAACAAAACTAACACTACATCCACCCAGATTATTTCAGAAAACACTTTAAGATTTTTCTGTTGTTCTTTTTTCCCTTAGGTTAAATCCAATTAGGGATGCTTAGTCAAATCACTGTGTTTTAAAGTCACTTGGAATCATTCTTCTACCCAGTTTTAAGTTTTTGATTTTACTTCTGATATTTAGGGACTGTTTTTGTTTTATTTTTAATGTATTTAAAGATTTTTTCAAATGATGGGAAAGATTTACTTGGCTCCAAAGTCAGTCTTTGGAGTTTGGCCTGTTTGTAGTAATGGTCACTGCCCTGTCATGAAGTCTGGTTCTTTGGATTTATTATAATTTCTTGCTCACTCATTATTCTCTCTCCTGCTTTTGCACCCCAGCACCTGACATACAGCCTGGCATGTGGAACAGTGCTCTCTGAATAAACTTGGAGTGAATGACCCCACGTTTGGAGGAGAGATCACCTCAGTGATACCACCTCTGGTGTCCTTACCAGCATCCCAGAAAAGGCATGTGACCCTCAGCCCTCTCATCACTAAAAGAGCATTTCAGTTCACTCTGCCTAATCTTCCCAACCTCCAGCCAGGTTCTCAAAGCTCCTAAATGCCAGTGTAACAGGAACCCAAGTGTCAGTCTTGGTGCTTCTCCCAAGAGACCTAGAGTCCCCTATGGACATGACTCTAAAATGTAAATCTGACATCCCAAAATCTGTAGGGTGGACACGTGCATGATGCTATTCACAGTGAATGTGTAGCTAAAACATAATCACTTCCCCGTCCCTCATTTTCTGGTTGTTTCTATGGAGAACACGATCTAGAGATGGTCAAAGTTTGCCCCACACATTTTCCTTGTTGATACACAGTGTTACAATGGGATATGGAATTGAGACTGTCTTGTGTGGATTTTAGATTTATTTTGTTTCAACATACAAAGTAAGAAGCCATGAATAGATCTCCTGGAGCTGGAGCGTGGAGCCAAGGTTCTGATTCTATGCTCAGGAGAAAAGCAGCCTAGTCCAGTTTCCTGAGAAGATGGAAGTATTAGTAGCTAGGAGCCCAGGGTTGTAAGCTACCTCTGGCTCACTGGTCCCATCTGTGCCCCACAGAGGGAGAACAAGGTGGTTTCCAGGGACTTCCTGTCCTTCTAGATCTGGTCAGCTGAAGCTTCTGTGATGAATTGCTTACCATTGGAAACTCTATGAGTGGGAGAAGTTGAAGACTACGTGGGAACCTGGTAGCAAGTTTCTCCATGCATTAGCCAGGCATGGCATGGGCAGCCTGTCTTGGGGATAAGCCTGTCTTGGGGAGAATCTCTAAGATTCTCAAGATCTACATGCTATCTCTAATGCCTATACTTACAAAATTCAACTGTTATCAACCCCACCCCCAAAGATGTTATTTATCCTGAAAGTATTCTCTTTCCTTCCCATAGGGACTGCCCCGAGGTATGGAGCTGTAGTCAGGGAAATTAAAATATGCAAATGCAAATGCAAATGCTAAAAGCTAGGCATTGTTCACCATGGTGTTCCCAGGGTTTTTTTGAATAGCAACAAATTAAAGAAATGCTATGTAATCAAAGTTTGTATCAAGCCTTAAGAAAGAAAACTCCTGAAAAACGATGGAGTCAAGTTAGCCAAGATCTTCACCTCCAGTATCTTGATAAGAGATGGAGAACTTATCAAGGAACTTGGGCCCCAAAGTCTGAGAAGCAGCATAGCTCAGGAATGAATTAAACAGCTTCCCTGGGGGTAAGCATTTGCTTTGGGCATTTGGTAACTCCTGACATAAACAAGGTTGATGTATTGACCAGGGGTCAAAAAAAAATACCAGTGGTGTAGCAAAGGAATCTCAAATGTCATTTCTGATAGGGAGAGTTTTTTTTTGGATATGGAGATGGAGATGAAGAGTGAGCCTGTGCTTAGGAGGCAGGAAAAGAGCTGACAATAATGTCCCCACTTCTAAACAAAGAAAGACTGAAAAACAGCAAGTTTTACAAATGTCTTTTTCTATTTACCCTAAGTAGACAACACAACCTCTCTAAAAGGGTTTAAACAACTTTTCTGATTTTCAGACCAGATTCAGATGATCTGTCTTCTGATCAGGAAAGCTACTTCTACAAAAATTTTTGCTACTTCTACAAATCCAAGGTAAACTCCTCCACCCATGCATCTGGATTTTACTTGACCAACATTTATGTAGCATTTAGTGCATATACAGTACCACTCTAAGACCTTTCCAAATATTGACTCATTTATTCCTCATAATGATCCTAGGAGGTAAGTGCAATTACTAACTAGATCTACAGAGGAGAAAACTGAAGCACTGGGGGACTAAGAGGTTCCTGCAGCTGGTCAGTGGTGAATGGACACAATTGTGGTACATCCATCCCATGGAATGCTACTCAGTAATTAAAAGTGAACAGACTTTTAACACTCATGACTCATGGATTTCCAGAAAATTATGCTGAGTGAAAAAGTCAACCCTTATCTGTTACCTCCTGTATGATTCCATTTGTGCAATACTATTGACATGGAAAAATTATAGAAGTGAAGAACAGACTAGTGGTGACCAGGGCTTAAGCATAGAGTGAGGTGGACAGGGAAAGTAAGTGGGGCTATGTTAGGGCAACAAGAGGATCCTTGTGGTGATGGGACTGTTGTGTGTCTTGACTGTATCAGCATTGATACGCTGGTGGTGATACAGCATTCTAGTTGTGTGAGATGTTACTATCACAGCAAACTGGGTAAAGAGACTGTGGGTTCTCTCTTACAATTGCATGTGAACCTATGATTATCTCAAAATTAAAAATTTAATTACAAAAATTCATCTCATGTGTTGTCTCTTCCACAAATCTTATCCATGAATGCTTTCCCCATCTCCACACTATATTTAACCTTCACTTAACCACTCTGTGCCTCCATGGCCATATCCACAAAAATGAGGATCCACCTCTGAGGGATGGCTGTGGAGCCTGTGCCTTCTGGTCACAAGGAGGGTGGGTTGGGAGCAAAAGCTAGAAAGGCCTGTTCAGTACTCACACAAGTTACTTTGCTACTCTGTCATCTTGCCAGAAGCCTGCCCCCTGATATTCAAGTGTCAGTTAAGTTTCTGCACTTGAATTGCTCATCTGGCTCAAGCGACTCTTGTCAAGATTTTTTTTTCTCAAAGTAATACTTGTAAATAGTTTAAAAAGTCAAATAGATCACCTGTGTGCTGTGTGTTCTCAGTCGTGTCCAACTCTTTGCGACCTCACGGACTGTAGCCTGCCAGACTTCACTGTCCATGGGATTTCTCAGGCAAGAATACTGGAGTGGGTTGCCTTTTTCTCCTCCAGTAGATCTTCCTGACTCAGGGATCAAACCTGTCTCTCCTGTGTCTCCTGCACTGCAGGTAGATTCTTTGCCACTGAGTCATCAGGGAAGCTAAATAGATCACCAGACATGTATAAAAAACTGGTATCCGTTGCCCCAGCCCAATCCCCAATGCCTACTCATAGATGCAGCCACTTTCAACTCTTGTAGCTCTTAATATTCTAGAATGTACTTTCATATTTCTACATAACATGTTTTTTACTGTTGTTTCTTGATTTCACAATTTCAGAAAATTGATTTCCTACCACAAAAAAATAAGCCTTTGTCTCTTGGATCATCCTGATTCTACCCCAAACTCCCAGTAAAACCATGGTGCCATTGTTATGTAAGTCAGGTTTCACTGTTTCCATTCTTGGGCTGGCCAATCCCCCACGGAGGTGTCCTTCCATCGTTCGCCTGGAAGAGTATAAAGCTGGCTATTGGCATTCTGGAGGCCAAGCAGGGGAGAAGGCCAAGGGTCTTCTCACCATCAGTTATGAGGCTTCCAAGTAGCCTCTGTTTTCAGTCAGCTCTTCCCCATGGGCTCACCTGGGTACCTGTCCAGCCAGTCAACACCTTGTCTTCTATTAGGGTGGTGGTGCCCTGGTTCAAGGAGGAGATTCAGTTCAGTTCAGTCGCTCAGTTGTGTCCAGCTCTTTGCAACCCCGTGGACTGCAGCATGCCAGGCCTACCTGTCCATCACCAAATCCCGGAGTTTACCCAAACTTATGACCATCGAGTCAGTGGCACCACCCAACCATCTCATCCTCTGTCGTCCCCTTCAATCTAATCACATGGACCACAGCCTTGTCTAACTCAAAGAAACTATGAGTCATGCCATGTAGGGCCGCCCAAGACGGACGGGTCATGGTGGAGAGTTCTAACAAAATGTGGTCCACTGGAGAAGGGAATAGCAAATCACTTCAGTATTCTTGCATTGAGAACCTCATGAACAGTATGAAAAGGGAGGAGATTAGAGAGCAGCTACTCTGGACACACATTCTGAACCATTGCTGTTGTCCTCAGCCCTATCTCACCCCCACTTTCCAGACCCAGGTGCCTCCACTCCCTGCGCTGCCTGGTTGCTGCCTCCTAGTCCTCTGGATTTCTTTCATTCACTTTCCAGAAGCATCTCTTGCTTGTAGTTTCCTCCTTTCCCATTTTTCCCCTTTTTTGTGGGTATCAGTTCAGTTCAGTTCAGTCGCTCAGTTGTGTCTGGCTCTTTGTGACCCCATGGACTGTAGCACACCAGGACTCCCTGTCCATCACCAACTCCCAGAGCTTACTCAAACTCATATCCATCAAGTCAGTGATACCATCCAACCATCTCATCCTCCGTCATCCCCTTCTCATCCTGCCTTCAATCTTTCCCAGCATCAGGGTCTTTTCAGATGAGTCAGTTCTTCACATCAGGTGGCCAAAGTATTGGAGTGTCAGCTTCAAACATCAGTCTTCCAATGAATATTCAGGACTGATTTCCTTTATGGAGAAGGCAATGGCACCCCACTCCAGTACTCTTGCCTGGAAAATCCCCTGGATGGAGGAGCCTAGTAGGCTGTAGTCCATGGGGTCGCTAAGAGTCGAACACGACTGAGCCACTTCAATTTCACTTTTCACTTTCATGCATTGGAGAAGGAAATGGCAACCCATTCCAGTGTTCTTGCCTGGAGAATCCCAGGGACGGGAGAGCCTGGTGGGCTGCCGTCTATGGGGTCACACAGAGTCGGACACAACTGAGGTGACTTAGCAGTAGCAGTAGCAGATTTTCCCTTTAGGATGGACTGGTTGGATCTCCTTGCTGTCCAAGGGACTCTCAAGAATTTTTTCCAACAACACCCACAGTTCAAAAAAAAGCATCAATTCTTCAGTGCTCAGCTTTCTTTATAGTCCAACTCTCACATCCCATACATGACTACTGGAAAAACCATAGCTTTGACTAGACAGATCTTTGCTGGCAAAGTAATGTCTCCGCTTTTTAATACGCTGTCTAGTTAGATCATAACTTTTCTTCCAAGGAGTAAGTGTCTTTTAATTTCATGGCTGCAATCACCATCTGCAGTGATTTTGGAGCCCCCAAAAATAAAGTCTGCCACTGTTTTCACTGTTTCCCCATATATTTGCCATGAAGTGATGGGACCAGATGCCATGATCTTAGTTTTCTGAACATTGATCTTTAAACCAACTTTTTCACTCACATCTTTCACTTTCATCAAGAGGCTCTTTAGTTCTTCTTCGCTTTCTTCCATAAGGGTGGTGTCGTCTGCATATCTGAGGTTATTGATATTTCTCCTGGCAATCTTGATTCCAGCTTGTGCTTCCTCCAGCCCAGTGTTTCTCATGATGTACTCTGCATATAAGTTAAATAAACATGGTGACAATATACAGCCTTGCTGCTGCTAAGTGGCTTCAGTCGTGTCCGACTCTGTGCGACCCCATAGACGGCAGCCCACCAGGCTCTCCCGTCCCTGGGATTCTCCAGACAAGAACACTGGAGTGGGTTGCCATTTCCTTCTCCAACGTATGAAAGTGAAAAGTGAAAGTGAAGTCGCTCAGTCATGTCCAACTCTTCGCGACCCCATGGACTGCAGACTACCAGGCTCTTCTGTCCATGGGGTTTTCCATTGCCTTCTCCATATACAGCCTTGACATACTCCTTTTCTGATTTGTAACCAGTCTGTTGTTTCTTGTCCCATTCTAACTGTTGCTTCCTGACCTGCATACAGGTTTCTCAAGAGGCAGGTCAGGTGGTCTGGTATTCCCCCATCTCTTTCAGAATTTTCCACAGTTTATTGTGATCCACACAGTCAAAGCTTTGGCATAGTCAATAAAAAACAGAAATAGATGTTTTTATGGAACTCTCTTGCTTTTTTGATGATCCATCGGATGTTGGCAATTTGATCTCTGGTTCCTCTGCCTTTTTTCTAAAAAACCAGCTTGAACATCTGAAAGTTCACGGTTTTCACGTATTGCTGAAGCCTGGCTTGGAGAATTTTTTTGAGCATTACTTTTTTACTGGCATGTGAGATGAGTGCAATTGTGCAGTAGTTTGAGCATTCTTTTGGCATTGTCTTTCTTTTGGGATTGGAATGAAAAAAAAAACTGACCTTTTTTTTTCCCCAGTCCTGTGGCCACTGCTGAGTTTTTTCCAAATTTTTCTGACATATTGAGTGCAGCACTTTCACAGCATCATCTTTTAGGATTTGAAATAGCTCAACTGGAATTTCATCACCTTCACTAGCTTTGTTTGTAGTGATGCTTCCTAAGGCCCACTTGACTTCACACCCACTTCACATTTTGTGGGTATAGGCTTTTCTTTATTTCTTTACCATCATGTAAGTTTGGAGAGGGAGCAGAGAGAAACCTGGGTATTCAATCCACTATGTTTACCCACAATCCTCATGAGTCTCTTGAGGCCAAGAGTTTGTCTAAAAGGGGAAAAAATGTACTTTTTAGTCTCAACGACTGGGGCAGCCCCCACAGAGCACCCCTTCGAGGTCAGCACCCTCTCTTGGTTTAATGCCACACATCCGGGCCAGGTTGGTCAGGCAGGGTCTTTGGGACCTTCTCAGCCACCAGTCTGACTGATCACAGCAGAATCACCAGGCCTGGATAATCACTGGCAGTGGCAGCCACTGAGAAGCTTTCGATTAGAAAAAACAATGGCTTCTCTCAAGGGATATTGATTCTCTTTCAATTCTAAGAAATAACTTTGACCTCTGTTGCTATGGAAGAGAGAGGCCACAGGGGGATACGGGAAGAGGCATCACATGATATTAACTCAGTTTTCTTCCCCGCAGAAAAATGCCAGCTCTCTTGTCTGGTGTCACTGCACCTTTGGGGCCCAGAGTTGCCGCTACCATAGCAATGAAAATGCGGACCCATCTGACATTTTTGGAAACAATGGGATTGCTGGTAAACACCTGTCTCCGTCTTGCCACCACCACAGAATGAATATGACTTAGGAAGTGGTACCAGAGGCCAAGGTGACCTGGCCTTAGAAAACTTTGACATGCTCTGCACATCCCCGGGAGCCTCCCTGACCAAGGATGGCCAGAGCTCTAAACACTTGCCATCAGCCCCTTCCTGCTGGCCAGGAAAACATGGCAACACTAATCAATCACAGTGTTTATCCCACTGAGCCTAGACACAGCCACTTCGGGTCTGTCCATGTTGAAGCCTAAGGAGAGACCAAGTCCCCTCCTTCTCCTGGAGTTTAAAGGTCTTAGTTGTTGAGAGGACCCTCTCTTGTCAGCAAGCAGAAGTGCCCCCAGGGTGTGTACAGGTTGCAGGTGTCTGCCACGTGGTCTATGTGCCACTCACTTCTAAAAGGGTGAGCCACAGCAGAGCCAGATCGCTGCCAAGATCAATGGGAATGGAATCTTCTCCCACCTCAGCCTCCCGGGCATCATGGGCCCTGAGCCCTCAAGTCTGGGTGAGGTGGAGTGACAGAGCACACTCTCCAAGATTAAAGTGGGAATTGGACCTGCTCTATGCCCTCAAGAAGCTGAGACAGAAATGGAGGCTACACACCATGTCCAGAAACCTCGGCCTCCCTCCCAGATGAAAAGACACAACTTCTAGATGCCTTCAAGCCACCCCACTCCCATCAGTCCTGACAGAGTGATGGGGCCACCTGTCACTTGGCCAAGCCTGTCAATCTCTGGATGCTATACTTTGCCAAGAATACGGGCAAGCCTGTTCCACATCACTCTGTGGCCCCAAGAGGGTCACCAGCAATGCCTCAGGCTGGAGGGGAAAACCTCTGCCCCAGAGCCCCAGGTGGCATTTCTGCCTGGCTGGGCATTTGTCACTTCTTTTCTGACAGACGAGCAAGGGCCTACCCACCTGGCATAAAGAGAGCTCCCGGCTGGGGCATTGGGGCTCGAAACCGGAGAGAAGAGCTGGTATCTGTTTCTTACATTCTCCAGCGTCTCACCTCTTTGCTTCCCAGACCATCCTGAAGGCACATGCCAGGTATTACCTGCCAGTGGGTGACAGCAGGTGGGGACCCTAGGGGCCATGCAGCCTGGCCTGTGTCACAGCCACAGGCACAAGACCAGAAGCAGAAAACTGCGAACCAGTGAGCTGGCCCCGTGCCCAGGGGCAGAAGCCTGCTGACCAGCCAGGGCCCCCAAGCACCCGCCTGCCTCAGGAGCCAGGGATGCAGCCAACGAGTGCACAGGGCTGGCAAATGGGTCTCCAGAGGCCAGACAGGGCCCATGGGCTTCCCAGAGCCCAGAGGCTTCATGGGAGAATGGCTTCCCTGCAGAGTGCCTGTTGGATTCTGGTCCCCAGCTCCTCACAAGCACCCACTCCTGACCTGAGGGCCCACCTGAGAAGAGAGCCCTAGTGGGTCTGTGGCCCCGGCCCACCTGGGAGCCCGTACTCCATCGAGGAGAAGCCCTACTGTTCTCCAGGTTCCTTGCCTCTGCCGCTCGAGGCTCTGTGCCCTCAGGGATCCTGTCAGTTCAGCCTCTTTCAGACCAACTTGAGTCAGGTCCAGAGAGGAAAAAAATTGTCAGCTGGTCAGGCAGGACTCCGGCTTGAGGAAAGCAAGGCGGGCAAAGGGCTCCAATTTCTTTCCCATTTCCTGTATATTCTGTACCACTTTCAATGTGTTAATTCATGACCTCACCCATGCTCATTTCCCTGGACAAATTGGTCTTTACACAGAAGCAATTACCTGGGCCTGTTCCATCCTAGTCAGCAGAGCGGGCAGGAGCCTCTTTGGGGCCACACAAGATTATATTATCTAAAAAGATTCTGCGATTCAAAATGAGGGCAATTATTTCAGCCTTGTAACCTTTTTTGTTTGCCTAAAAATATCTGGCACCAGTGCAGTTCCTACAGGACAGGACGAATAGTAACCTCAGTCTACCTGAAGACCTGAGCTCAAGAGGCCATGTGGGCAAAGAGCAGATCGGGGGAGGAGAGGGATGGAGGAGGCAGAAATACAGCATAGTGAAGGGTTGGGGTCAGTTCATGCTCTGCCACCTGTAGGCTGTGTGGCCTTGGACAAGCTGCTCACCCTCTCTGAGCCTCAGCTAACCAATCCAGGATAAGTTGCTAAGATTCTCTGCCTTGACTCCCTTAAAAGGAGAGATAAGGAGGCCCCAGGTCTGATGGAGGAACCTTCGGAAACAATGTGGAAGCCACTTTCTTCACCTAGGTTCTTGGCTTGTCAGTAGAGGGGGATGTGGGAGTTGGTGGCTGGGTCCTGGGGCAGAGGAAGGCTAGGGTCACAGGCATGCCTGGAAGACTTCCCTGCACCAGTTGGGAAGAGCTTGGGGCAAAACTGAGGTAGGTGCTGTGCAGGACACAGATTATGCTACTGTCTCAGGAGGAATGGCTAGGTCTGGCCAGTGCCTGAGGCCGGGACAGACATAGTGCTGTGTATTAGCTTCCTACGGTAGCTGTAATGAATGTCCACAACACGAGTGGCTTAAAATGATGCAGATTTGTTCCCTTACAGTTCTGGAGGTCAGAAGTCTAAAATCAAGCTATCAGCAGGACCAATTTCTCCTGGTGGCTCTAAGCAGAGTATCTGTTTCTTTGCCTTTTTCAGGTTCTAGAGGCACCCATATTCCTTGGCTCATGGCCCCTTCCTTCACCTTCAAAGCCAGCAGCAGAGTGTCTTCAAATCTTTCTTTCTTTTCTCTTTCTTTGGCATATAAGGACCCTTATGACTATATTGAGCCCACTCAGTTAATTCAGGGTAATCTTCCCCTGTCAAGATCCTTAATCACATCTGCAAAGTCCCTTTTGCCATATCAGGTAGAATTCACAGATTTCAGGGATTAGAACATGGACATGGTTGGGGGAAAGAGGCATTGCTCAGTCTATCGTAGGCTGTGATGGGCTCCTGTCTTAGTCTTCTTGAGCTACTGTGACAAAACACCATAGCCTGAGTGGTTTCAATAACAGAACTTCATTTCTCACAGTTCTGGAGGATGGAAGTCTGAGATCAAGGTGCCAGTATGGTCGGGTTCTGGTGAGAGCCTTGTTCCTGTGACCTCACACGGCAGAGACCAAGAGGAAGCCTTCAGTTCTCTCCTTATAAGAGCACTACAGTAAATCCCCTGCATATGAATGAGTTCCATTCTGAGAGTGCATTCATAGGTCCAATTCATTTGTAAGTCCAGCAAAGTTAGCCTAGGTACCCAACTAACACAGTCGGCTATATAGTACTGTACTATGTAACAGGTTTGGGCTTTCCTGATGGCTTAGCTGGTAAAGAATCCACCTGCAATGAAGGAGATGCAGGCAGACGCAGTTTCAATCCCTGGGAAATCCCCTGAAGGAGGAAAATCCCCTGAAGGAGGAAATGGCAACCCATTCCAGTATTCTTGCCTGGAGAATACCATGGACAGAACACAAATGATACAAAAACCAACACAAAAAATAAAGAAAACGTTTTAAATCTTACAGTACAGCACCTTGAAAAGTACAGTAGTACAGTACAACTGCTGGAATATAGGGGTGCGTTCACATCTTTGAAAGTTTGCAACTTCAAGGTTCATGTGTAGGAGACTTACCGTAATCCTATCATGAGGGTCCCACCCCCCATGACCTCATCCTCCCCTAATTACCTCCCAAAGGCCTCATCTTCAAATACCATCTCATTGAGAATTAGGGCTTACACATATTAATTTTAAAGGCACAATTCAGTCCATAGCAACCCCCAGGCAAGGCAGAAGCAACCCTAGGGAGGACCATTAGGGTAGGAGCCAAAGCTGAGCCCATTGCAACAAGCAGGAAAACTGAGGCCAGCAGTGGCTCATAAGCAGGCCACACACCAGGATCTGGAGATCAGTCAGCAGGGACCAATGCTCTAATGCCTAGGCTGAGATGGAATGAACTGGGCTGGGCTTTAAGGATGGCTGCAGGCCCCACGGAGGCTCTCGGGTTCCTGGGACAGAGCCTGTAGACTGGGGGCAAGCTGCCCCAGAAGTAGGGAGAGGAGGGAAGCAGGGACTGGGAACCAGGCAGAGCCTGACCCCAAGCCTCGTCCTTGTTCCAAGAGAGCTGCAGCTGTGTCTAATTTGGGCATGATTAGATTTGAGAAAGGTCACTCTCTCCCTCAGTCAAGTCCATTTTGCCAACATTTATTGAATACCTGCTGCCTTCCAGGCCCTGAGCTGGCTGGAGGGGGCTGGAGTGAAGAGCGAGACTTGGTCTCTGCCCTTCAGGTTTGCTGGAGAATCAACACAAACACAAGCACACTATAACTAAATAACCACGGAAGGGGCAAAATGAATTCAAACAGGTTCTAAAGCAATCAGGAAAGGCTTCCTGGACAGGGCAGCTCCCAGAAAGACTGGGGAAAGATCTGACTTGGCAGCGCAGAATGCAATCTGTGTGATAGGACAAGATGCATGAAGGCACAGGGCGAGGGTGTATGTGGAGTCGTTGAAAAGACTTCAAAGTGCCAGTATGGCCAGTGTGGAAGATTGAGGTATCAATGAATCAAGGAAAGGCAGACTGACTAGCTGAAGCTGGCAGGGCAAGCAATCCTCCATGTGGATTCTGGACTTCATCCTTCACCCATCACCTCCCCACCAGATCCCCTGAATGGCTATAGGCAGAGCTGGTGGCCAACAGGTCCACCCACATGGCCTTGCCAGCTGGCATCTAATCTGATGGCTGGGTCAGGCCACTCCTCCCAGTTTGAGTAGCCCCTTCTGCTGGACAGCTGTGGTGACTTTCAAGGGGATCCACAACACATAAGAGGATGGAGAGGACCACTTTTCACAGCAAAGAAATAGGCTACATTTTCTTTAGTCTGCTGACCATGAAGAGGGAGGAGGAAATCTGACAGAAGGGTCTTCTACTGATCCAAGCAGAGGCAGATGAGTGAAGGCTCAGAGTAGCTGGCTTGGGAGGGGAGGGAAAGACAAGACCAGAGTCTTCTTTCCTTGTCTTCCCAGTGGGGGAGTCCAACAGGAAGCAACAAGGAGTAGGCCAAACTCAAGGCCACCTCTATCTGAAGAGTTGCATAACTTATGTGCTGTATGGACTATTTTTATGGCCCCCAGTTCTGGGGTTTGACACTTTGGGGGTAGCACATACAATCATTGTCTATTCTGCTACTGTACCACTTTTCAGCCCCCTGGGGCATTTTCAGGGTTTACAGGTCCATTAAGAGCCCCATGTCGTCTTCCAGCCCTAGGTCCATTGTCACTTAAAGATGAACAGCCTCTAATACTTACCCTTTCTCAGACAAGCATCCTCCCCTTGACTGCATGGACCTACAACCCATCTCCTTATGGCCCATCCACCTGGGTAGCCTGGCAGATGCTCACCCACTTGTGGTGATGTCATGCTACAGCCTCAGTTTGCACATCAGATGGGGAACTGTCAACATGGGAAGTGGAATCAGGGCCTTCCCAGCATAGCAGTCAGAATCTGGGGTTACAAGGGGATCCTGGATGTTTGTAGTGGGTTGAATGGTGGCCCCCAAGTATGTGCATGTACTAGTCTCCAGAACCTGCAAATACTATCTTCTATGGTAAAAGATGTTATTGACTTAAGGATTTTGAGATGAAGAGATTATCATGGGTTATCTGGATGGGTCCTAAATGGCATCATTTGTATCAAAGAGACACACAAGGGAAGACAGCCATGTGGAGACAGAGGCAGAGAGTGGAAGGATGCATCCAATAGCCAGGGAATGCCAGAGGCCACCAGAAGCTGGCAGAGGCCAGGAAGTATTCCCCCCTAAGGCCTCCAGAAGGAACGGAGCCATGCCAACACCTTGATTTCAGATCTCTGGCTTCCAAATAAGACATTTCTGCTATTCCAAGCTACTCAGTTTATGGTACTTTGCTTCAGGAGCCACAGGAGAATAATAAAACATAGGAAGTTTATGCCAAGGAGACACAACTCTGGCACTGGTCCCAGTGTAAGATCCCCTGGGACAAGACCCCATCTTAACCCAATCCTAACCAAAAGGCTTTTAGCTCAGACAACTAGAAAATATCTTTCCTCCTATAAAAGAGTGTACTGGCAACCCATAGAAGAGTCAACACTGTTCTGCAGAGACACGCTTGGCAGACTCCTTTGCTGTAATCGATCTCTTCCTCGTAGAGGATGGGGATCACAGCATCCCCTCTGAGTTCTTACCTGGCAGGTATGCTTATAGGGTTTGGAGCTCCCATAATTGTTTAGGGGAGGCGAAACTGACCCCAGAAGGTGAGAGAGGAAATATAAGCATCAAATGTGGGTGATGCCGAGGTGAAAGGGGCAACCAAGTATACAACTCCAGCCTCAGGGCCCCTAAGGGGAACTGGGCCAAAAAAAGCATAGTCAGAGGGAGAAATAGGAGATCCTTAAATGAGAGGTCCAAGAGCAGGTGCCCTAGAACATGGCAATGGACGTGGGCCTTGGCAGCAGGGAATCCTGGCAGCCAGACAAGCTGTGGTGTGTGTTCATAGAGATGGAGCTCCAGAATGAAGGAGGTGAGAGTCCTGCTCCCTGGCTGTTTGTCACTTGATGGCTCAGCTCACTCTGGATTCCAGGTTCTAAGAGGCCTGGTGACAGACAGTAGTGTTCTAGGGGCTAGGCCCCCGATGGGAAGAGGACACAGACCCACAGTCTCCAAGGCAGGCGTGGGGGACTGTGAATGAGGTCCTTAGCTCTCCAGGGAGCTGGCCTGGGACTGAGAGCAAGGTGGTACCCTGAGGTCTCTCTTGTGGAAGCATCCAGAAGCAGGTCAGCATTCCCCACAAAGAAGCCCTGGATGGCAGCAGAGCTATCCAAAGGTAAAAGTTTCTGCCATTGCATGAGTCATTTTCAAGGCCAAGGTGAGCATGAGGCTAATCATGATTTGATGCTTTAAGAGGTAGAAAGCAACAGCTCAGGAAACCAACGTCACGTCTCTGGAGAGTGGGTCCCCCTAACAGCTACTCTGTCACCGAAGAGGCCTCTTCCAGGAGGCTGGGTGTTGGGCGACAGTGTGTATTTTGAACATTCAGGAGCCTCATCTGCAGATTTTCAAGTGGGTTCGTGAGCATCAATTTTTGCATGAGGACAAGTTGAAGGTCATCATCATAATTCAGAGTCTGGGCTTTGTTTTCCTAGGGATTTACAAATAAAATTGTGATCCTTGAAGAAAAATAAAATCCAAAGAACCAGGAAACCGACCCTGAACAGGACAGTTGGTATCTTCCTTAGGAAATGGCATTTATTTTTAAGTGAGCAGTGGTACTTTTTCCATCTCTCCCCAGGGATAAATATAGCAAGGTAGGCTGACATGGTCCCAGGGAGGCAGCAGCCGAGGGGGCAGTGCTCACGACCAGACAGCCAGACTGTGGTGCCTGTGAAGCAGGGTGCTGGCAGGGTGTGGCCCGAGATGATCAGGGGCTCCTGTCAGCTGAGGGCCCATCACGTGGTATGTTGCATGCCAGGTAGCTAGGCTGCCACGAAGTGAGAGGTCAGAGGGAGTGCCAGCCTGCCTGCCTGCCTGCCAGCCTGCTTTCTCGGCATCTGGACTGGGCAATCCTAGAAAGGCTGCAGCCTACAAAACAGGGGGCTGGCCCTCACAGTGGCCAGCTAAGGAGAACACACTGCTTGAGGCTGCAGACAAGAAGCAGCTTTGTCCATTTGGTGTTAACATTGGTGTTGTTTCAGTGTGTCCCGGTGCCAGGTGAGAGACTGCCTTCAGGCAGCACAGTCAGTTAGAAAACAGCTTGTCCACAGCTGGGGAGTGCTGTCCAGAGGAGCTGAACCCAGGGCTCAGGTAAAAGTCTGGATTCTGAGTGAGGGAGCAGGCCCTGCACATGAGGAGCTGGAGGCCCAGGTGAGAGGCCAGTAGAGATGTAAAGAGATCAAGGGTGGGGAAGCCATAGGCAGATGGATATTCCCTGGAGAACAAACAAGAACGAATGGGCAGGCGACACCCCCGCCAAGCCCGGGAGGTGGGACACTGGAGTTGGTCTCTGCTAGTCATCCCCTCCCTCTATGAGACCCTTCCCCTCTCTGGGCCTCAGTTTCCCCATCATTGAGTAGCCTGATCCAGATTGCTCCAGACCATTCTGGCATGGCCAATTCATGATCTTCCCTCTTTTTCCCAGAGAAGGGCACTCACATCAGCCCACCAGTGTTAGAGTCATAGGGCTATCAACTGAGGAGCTAAAAACAACAGAAACTTATTCTTTCATGGTTCTAGAGGCCAGAAGTCCAAACTCAGTGTCACTGAGCTGAAATCAGGGTGTTGGCAAGGCCACATCTTCTCCTGAGGCTCCAGAGTCAACTTGGGGCCTTGCCTCTTCCTGTCTGTGGTGGCTGCTAAGGCTCCTTAGCTTGTGGCCACATCCTTCTGGTCTCTACCACCATCCTCACTCAGCCTTCTCCTCAGCATGTCTGTGGCAGATCCCTCTCTTCTAAGGAAGTTTGTGACTGTATTTAGGGCCCACTCAGATAATTCAGGGGTCTTCCCTAGTGGCTCAGCAGTAAAGAATCTGCCTGCAATGCAGAATATGTCAGAGACCCAGGTTTGATCCCTGGGTTGGGAAGATCCCCTGGAGAAGGAAATGACAACCCACTCCATTATTCTCGCCTGAAGAATCCCATGGATAGAGGAATCTGGCTGGCTACAGTCCATGGGGTCACAAAGAGTCAGACACGACTGAAGTGACTTAGCATGCACAAAAGATGATGTCACAATCTCACTTCTGAAGAGCAGCACCTAGGCTCCTGGGACTGGCTTCTCTCATCAGACAGCTGGCCCTGACCAAAGGCTGAGGGCAGCTGGGCGTGTTGTCAAGCGGCCAAACTCAGGATGTACATGCTGGCTGCTTACATGTGACGACATGGCCAAGTCACAGTGCCCAGGTGTTTGGTCCAACACCAGACTGGATGTTGCTGTGAAGGTATTTCTTAGATGTGATTAACATTTAAATCAGTTGACTTTGAGCAAAACAGATTATCCTCCATAACGTGGCTGGGCCTCATCCAATCAGTTGATGACCTGAAGAGCAAAGACTGAGCTATCCTGAAGAGAAAGGAATTAGGCCTCCAGACAGCAGCACAGAAACCCTGCTTGAGGGTCTAGCCTTCAGCCCCAAGACTGAAACATCAACTCTCACACACGTGTCTGGCCTCCTGGCCTGTCCTACAAATTCAGACTTACCAGCCCCAGAAATCATATGAGTCAATTTCTTAAGACAATAGAGAGATAATCTCCTTTGGGGTCTGTTTCTTTTTATCCTGACTAAGGCAAGACCTGTGTGGTCTTAGAGGGCTCCTGAGCTCTGAGGAGTGGGCCCTGGACACAGCCCACACCTCAGCACCCTCCTCCCTCTCAGCCTTCTGAGCAGCTCGTCTGCTCTCAGACCCAGCCCCGCCCTGTGAACACATCTGTGCTTCCTTCTAAGTCTCCCTCCCTGTGAACACTCACATCCACATTAGGACTGGTCCTCTGCAGCTGGTTCCCCACTCTCCCTGGTGGGCCCAGCCTTGGAGAGCTCACTTTGAAAAGCTGGGGTTCAAGGTCTTGCCATGCCCCTTCACATCCCACAGAGGAGAACAGAGGAGGTCCCTGTATTCCCTGATGGTCATTAACCCATTCAGTCCCACAATAACCCTAGAAGGTAGGGACCACTGCACCATCACTTTCAGATGAAGAATATAGGGGCTCAGGAAGTTTCCATGGCTGGCCTGACATCACACAGGTGGCAGAGAGGTAGTTGAGAGCCAAGGGTCTATCTGTGACTCAAGAGCTCCATTCTTTCTATTATATCCACTACACACAATCACTCATCTCTATAGAACCGGCTAAAAAATAAGGCTTAGACTCACAGAGGGGCGGCTTCAGAAATGTGCTCTGCCTTCCGAAGACACTCAGGTTCAGGCTCAGGCTCAGACACAAGTGTTGTAACTGATCCGAGCGGTTACCTCTGTGTGGCCAAACATTGTGGCTGTCGGGAGCTTGAGGCTCTTGAAACTCAGAAATCACTTGGGAAGTGGATTCTGCTAAGCACAGTGACAAAGTCCCAGACTCATTTGACCAAGCTGGGGAGGAGTCTAAAGAGAATGGAACATCTGGGAAAGAGAGAGAGACTTTCTTCCAATGACAGTGTTGTCATTGAGCTTGAATTTCAATAGAGGTGGTGAGGGCTCCATGGAGACTGGGACATGCTCTCTAGGGGAAGAAAAGCCTGAATTCAGCTCCAGCCAGGAGAGCAGCCATGCTAGAGGGGAATTCAAGAGAGATGCAGAGAGGCCTCTCTGCCAGGACTCCAGCCTTCCTGTGAAACTGATCCTGGAGCAGAGAGAGGTGCACACCCACCCACGTGGCATCTGATCTCCATCCTCGCTGGGCTGGAGAGCATCGCCCAAGAGACTCTTGATTGTAATTCCAAAGGAATTTCAGCTCTGAATCAGAAGCAATGAGCAGAGCAAATGAGGAACATTGGATCCCAGGGAAGAAGGACCTTGGCTGGGGAAAACACACTCCCGGGAGACATGCAGCCATCCTGATGTCAAGGAAATGCCAACAGATAGGATGAGGGGTTCAGGACCTGTTGGTAGGTCCAACTGTCCCGCAATGTCCATGTATCCACACTTCGTTTGGTCTACCCACCCCTTCCATCCATCCTCCATCCGATGCTTCCCTCCTAGCCTACCTGAACCCTGATTCTGGGTCTGGCTCTGGGCTGAGCTCTTTGGTGGGAGGTAGGGAGAGGAACCTGATGTGGACCCACTGTCTTTCTGCACCTTTGTCCTGACCTGGCAAGTGTTCACAGCTCCATCATGCTTCTTCCAGGGGGCCATTCCCCACCTCATCTCCCTGAAGAACTGGCAATAAATGTCCCTGTGTGGCAGGTGGGAAAGCATCGCCCAAAGACACCAGGCTCGAATCCCCAGAATCTGGGATCGTTTCATTACATAGCCAAATCCCAAGATTAATTTTTAGGATCTTGGGATGGGAAAATGGTCCTGAATTATCCAGATGAACCATGAGTGGAATCCCAAGTGTACTTCTAAGAGAGAGATTTGACACACACAGAAGATGAGGTGAGGTGTCCACAGAGGTGGAGGCAGGGGTGAAGGATGCATATTTCCCGTGGATTTCCTGGAGGGACTGTGACCTCGCTGACACCTTGATAAGTCAAACGATCTGGAGTGTGGACTTCTGGACTCCAGACCATGAAAGAACCCTTTCTGTTGTTTGAAGCCACCCTGGCTGGGGGGTGGTCAAGAGTCAGGAAGAACCTATGTCAATATGTAGGCTCTGGCACGCGCTCAGCGAATGGTGACTCAGGTGAGCATCCACAGGAAGTACCAGGCCAAGGGGTATGGAGAGTTCAGTCAAGAATTTCAGGGACTTCCCTGGTGGTCCAGTGGTTAAGACTCTGCACTTCTAATGTTGGGGGAGGGAGCGGGTTCAATCCCTGGTCAGGGAGCCAGGCAGGATCCTGTGCTGCAAGGTCAAAAAATTTAAAAAAAAAATTTATAAACAGAATTGCAAATGCTTCAGGCTCCACAGTCCTGGTTAAATGAAAATCCTCACTGATCTCTGAGGAGAAATAAGAAACATTAAGTTGATTTGATTCATCAGTAGAAGACTTTCTTCTTTCTAAGTAGACCTTTGTCACACCAAAGCCACCATGAGCTCCATCGCCCCACGGTCACCCTCCAATGCTGCAAATAGCTCCCCTCCTGCCTGAGGGAGAAAAACAACAGCCGAGAATTGCTGCTGGTGTGTGTGTGTGTGTGTGGCCATGAACAACAAATTGCTGGGCTTATTAGATGCTACCAAGAGCCTCATTGTGGAGGAGCCAGACGAATCCTCTTCCTTCTGTCTCCTGAGCTACTCCCCACTCTGAGCAAGCAGCAGTTTATTATGAATCTTATCCGATAGCAATATTTCCATTTAGCAACACATATATAAGCTCGGCTTAGTCCAAAAAGATGTAATATGAGATATGTCTGTCTTAGCCACTGTCTGTGTTCTGTAATTGAAGGCTTGTAATTAGTGTGAAGTCACCGGGTTGGTCCCAATAGAAGGGCCCTGAGTGGGGTGTGAAGGAGAGGTTGCAAAAGGCCCAGCCACGAGAAACATTTCCTAAACACTGGCCAAAGAGCTCTTCATTGCGCCCCTTTGGGCTAATAGCAAGCTTGGGCCATCCATTCCCTGGTCTCTCTGCAGTAGGAGGCCATGTGTCAACAGGCCCCGAGGTCAGATGGCCTGGGATTTTAGCCCCTCATTTTTGCCGTCCACCCACACCTAGTCCTGGCTGTTTGCACATGAGTGAGAGTTGGTCTAGTGGGTGCCAGCCCCCGCCTGGACCCCATCTACAACTGAGCTAGGGTAGGAGGAAAACAGAAAATTCTCCCTCAGTGCTGTGACAGGCACTGAATTAGATGCTGATGACTCATCTGAATTAGGTAGAGCAGTCCACACCCAAGGGTCTTCTCAATAATGGAGTGGTGGCAGGGGCAGAGGGGGGCAGGTAGCTGCACAAGCATTTAAAAGCTGCAGAACTTTTAGCAAGTCACCTCATCTCTCTGGCCTCAGTATCCTCATCCATAAACTGGGGCCAACAAGAGTAACAGAAGATGAATTTCTAATGAGATAAGGCGTAGGATTGGCATATACGCACTACCATGTCTAGTGGGAACCTGCGATACAGCACAGGGAGCTCAGCTCGGTGTTCTGTGATGACCTAGAGGGGTGGGAGAAAGGTCTGAAAGGAAGGGGGGGAGATATATATATATATATATATATATATATATATATATATATATATATATATATATATACATACAGCTAATTCACTTAATTGTACAGCAGAAACTCACGCAACATTGTAAAGCAATTATACACCAATCAAAGAAAAATCACGTAGGCAAGTGCTTCTGGGAACATAAAGAGGCAGTGGCCATCATAGGTGAGCCCTACTCACTCCCCCATCACACCCACTAGTGCCCAAGGAGCAAGAGAAGGGCCCAGGAATGTTGTCGCACATCTGATGCTTAGAAATCCCTGTCAGACGTTGGCTTGGTTTTCAACCTTATGCTTCCATGGCCTTTCCAGCCCTGTCCCTATTTGTGAACTTGGATCCTCTGCTGAGAAATATGGAGCCACACTGTCCATGAATGAGGGCAGGGAGAGAGGTTTCCATTCCCTACCCTGAGAAGGCATGGAAAGTAGAGCCATTGCTTACTCCAAATTGGCCCTGGAAACCACCATGTCTGGGACAAACCTCCTCTGATTTGAAACTCTACACCTGCTGCCCACCCTGGACCCTGCCTCTGATACCATGTCCTCGAGTTACCTGCTGACAAGCTAAACTCTTCTTGCTATGCCGTACCTGAGTGTAATTGGGCATCAAGAAAAAACAGAATTTATGGAGATGTGTCCCGTGTCACAGGACACATTCTGCACCAGGAGTTAAGAGCCCTGGGTTCTAGCCTGGCTCTAGTACTTGGTATTTGGGTGACCTCCTTGAACCTCAGTTGTCTCATCCATAAAATGGGCATAACATTAATACCTGCCTTACAAGATTGTTATAAGGGTCAAAGAGATCAATTCCAGTTGGGATAAAATGGATACTTCTTCCTATCCCTCTCACTGAAAACTGCAAAAACCAGTGGACATTATATATATCTATATCTATATCTATATCTATATCTATATCTATATCTGTATATAACACAAATATAAGAAGACTCTGAAAGATGGAAAGAAGAAGTAGACCAGTGAGGAACTGGGGGACAACACTGTGGTGGGTTCCCTGGGTTTGGGGGGTGTTTTTTCTGTTTCATATTGTCCCAAACTTGAAGAAGCCAGCAACTCAGAAACTTCAATACAAGCAGATTTTCTAAAAGCCGCAACAAAAGCCTGCTCCCTCTGGCCAAAGGACCAGGAAAGGAAGAGAATAAAAAAGCAACAAACTTTTAAGAAATAGCTGCTCTAATCCAACCACACATCATGGAAAACCTGTGACCTTCACCTACCCCACACCCTGTGGTCCACAGAGTCTGAATGAAAAGCCTATACTTCCACCCTCGAGGGTGGGGTCTTATTCCCCTCCAGCACTAAAACAATCTCCTCTCATTGTGTCATGGAGGCCACAGGGGGAGCAGTAAGGAGGTGTCCCTTCCCCTTTCAGCCAGGAAGGAGTCTCCAGAGGCCTAATAGAGAACCTGAGTTCCCACTCATCCATTGTCACTGTCACCCAGCAGTGACAAGGTGTCCATTCTCACCCATTCACCCCTGGGGGTCAAATAAAATTGAATGGAAAGCCTGACCTTTCAAACTCCTCCCCAAGCAATGACAAGGCCAGTGAGCAGTGTCAGAAAAGAGAAGGTCTAAATAAAACCCAGAGCCTCACAATACAATGCCTCAAATGTTTAGGATAGAATCAAAATCTCTTGCCACACCAAGAACTAAGAAAATCAAAACTTGAATGAGAAAAGACAATCAAGAGACATCAACACTGAGAAAAGCAGATATTGGAATTATCTGACTAGAATGTGAAAGCAGCTGTCATGAAAAGGCTTCAGCCATCAGTGACAAACATGCTTGAAACAAATCAAAATATAAAAAACTTAGCCAAGAAATAGAAGATATAAAAAAGAACTAGATGCAATTTCTGATCTGAAAAATGTGATAAGTGAAATGAACATCTCTCTGGATGGACTCAATAGTAGATTTGAGATGACAGAGGATTTTTAGTGAACTTGAAGATAGGACAATAGAATTTACTCCATCTGAACAACCGAGAAAATTGACTGGAAGCAAATGAACAGAGCCTTTGGGGGCTGGTGGGACTATAGGGAAAGACTGGTAAAGATTCATGTTACTGAAGTCCCAGAAGGAGAAGAAAAAGAATGTGCGTCAGAAAAGCATTCAGAAAATAATGACTGGAAATTTTTCAAATTTGTCCAAAGATACAAACCAACAGATCCAAGAAGCTGAGCGAACCCCAAACAAGATAAATTCAAAGAAATATATGCCAAGACACATCAAGTCCTGAAAAATAAAGACAAAGGACAATTCTGGAAAGGAGGGAAGGAGACTAATACCTTCCTTACTGGGGAAAAACATTTGAATTACAGCTGATTTTTCATCAGAAACCATGAAGACCAGAAAGAAGTAACACAGCATTTTTCAGGAACTGTCACTCTAGAAATCTACATCCAGAATACACATCTTAACTGTGAGAAAACTAACAAAATTTGTCACCAGTAGACATAACTTAAAAGAATGGCTAGAGAAAGGTCTCTAAATAGAAGTGCTAAAAGGAATCTTAAGGCATTAGGAGGGAAAAAGTACAACAGAAAAAGTAAAGACATGAGTAAAAACATTAGATTTTCCTCCTCTTGTTTTTCAGTCACTCAGTCATGTCCAACTCTTTGTGACCCCATGGACTGCAGCGCACTAGGCTTCCCTGTCCTTCACCATCTCCCGGAGTTTGCTCAAACTCACATCCATTGAGTTGGTGATGCCATCCAACCATCCCCTCCTCTGTCGTCCCCTTCTCCTCCTGTCTTCAATCTTTCCCAGCATCAGGGTCTTTTCCAATGAGTCAGTTCTTTGCATCAGGTGGTCAAAGTGTTGGAGCTTCAGCTTCAGCATCAGTCCTTCCAATGAATATTCCGGATTGATTTTCTTTAGGATTGACTGGCTTGATCTCTTTGTAGTCCAAGGTATTCTCAAGAGTCTTCTCCAACACCACAGTTCAAAAGCACCCTCTTTTTGAGTTTTCTGAATTATGTTGATGGCTGAAGCAGAAATTTTAACATGAATAGTCCTCTGCTTCAGGAAACAAATATGTATATACAGCAAAGAAACTATGTATGGAAATAAAACTAGAAAAAATATGGCAAAATCTTATCAGTAGTTGTTTCTAGGAAAGGAAATTATGGGTGGTTTTCTCCTTTAGCTTTTTTGTTGACGCTTGTTTTGTTTTTTCCTGATTGTCTCCATAAGCATGCTTGCATAATTAGAAAACAGGAAGCACACAGCAGAACAAAGAAGAGTTAAATGAGAAAAAAGCAAATTGCTCCTGGAGAAGAGAGAGCGAAGCAATTCATTACCCTCAGGGGAATTTAGGAGGACTTCATGGAAGAGATGGCTTTTGATTTACTACCTAGAAGGATGGATGGGGTGGAGAGGGTCAGGAGAGAAATTTCAAGTTGGAAAAATGACAAAGATGAGAAAGTAGAGGACACTTCAGCAAGGATGTGAGGCTAACCTGGAGGAGTTATGAGGGACACACAGGAGGGACACTGCAATTACTGGAAGGGTCCCAAAGAGCCTTCTGTACTTGGCAGGCACTGGAGTAAAAGGCAAATCATGTGTGAATCTTGTGGACTGAGAGACCTTAGGACCTTGGCCCTTCTGGTAAATATGACACCTCCTGCTTGGGCCCAAGTTTGAAGCAGACGGATGCTAATGAAAAGCACACTCACCCAGCCGCCTTCTTTCATAAAGGAAACCCGGATGCCTAGTCCCAGCTGGAGCTCGTTCCTGCCCTTGCCTTTTTGGACTTTCTCCTTCCTCCTTTCCTCTTGTGCTGACAGTGTAGCTTCCCTCCATCGTTCTTCCCCTCGACTCTCCTCATGCATTTGTGCTAAGTCGCTTCAGTGGTGTCCAGCTCTTTTGCAACCCCATGGACTGTAGCCCGCCAGGCTCCTCTGTCCTGGAGTGGGTTGCCATGCCCTTCTCCAGGGGATCTTCCCGACCCAGGGATCGAACCCGGGTCTCCTGCAGCTCCTGTATTCCAAGAGGATTCTTTACCGCTGAGCCACCAGGGAAGCCCACTGCTCTCCCCACTGAAACCAAATGCCCCTTTCCCTCATCTCCCCCAGCTCTCTCTGTCATCACATTCTTCTTCACACTAAGACCTGTTTTACCAGCCTGACCCTCACACAGGCTCAGTCTACCTCTGAAAAAGTCTCTCACTCCCATACTGTGTCTCTGTCAGTGTAAGTGTGTGTGTCTGTCTCTCTTACTCTCTTTCTCCGCGCTCTGGAGATGGCCTGGAAGAGGCAGTTACCAGCATGAGCCTAAAGTTGTGAAGAAGAGTGAGACTGTAGAAAAAACATTAGAGGTGCCCATCCAGCCAGAAGACAGTGAAAGTGTTGGGACTTCAGGACCAGAATCAAAGTAAAGGCAGCAGTCTGTCCTTGCCCTTGGAAGCAAGAGGGGAAATATCTTTGCTGGAGGTTTGCTTTGTGACAGCACATGAAAAAGAGAGGTTTCTGTAGAGCTGGGCTAGTCCACATCTTGCCAAAGGCTGTTCTGTGCTGCCCTGAAACAGAGGGCAGAGCCCCAGATGAGCCAGTCAGAGGAGCTGGACTCGCAGGGGATCAAGCACAGAGAGGCAGTGACAAGGCTGGGAGCTGAGTTTGCAGTCAGCCTGGAAGGTGAGAGGTGGCACCAGAGACGGGAAAGCTGGAGGACACTTGGGAAAGTGTGTGGCAGCCATGAGAATGCACTTCACAGGCCTCCACCTTCATTTTACTGTTATGGCCACTGAGGCTCAGTGAGAGCTATTGATGAGCCTGAAGTCACTAAGCTAACAAGTGGCAGAACAGGGACTGGCACCAGGCTGCTGAGGTCAATCTGTTGTCCTTTCCTGGGCACTAAGCTGCCCTATGTGTGGTCAGAGTTGGCTTCATGCTCTCTTAATAACCAGAAATGCTCTGAGAAGACTTTATCCTTGCCACTCCCTGAACATTTTTTTTTTCAGTACAACAGTGCTCTCTCGTGCTCTGTGTGTGTGTGGTGTGTGTGTCAGTTCTTAGATCAACAACTGAATCTGGTTCAGGGCCGCACAGCATAACAAATGCCATTTTTCTTTAGGTGCTGAGGTTTCCAGAGTTGTCACCCCTTACTTGCCTTTCAACTGCAAGCAGTATCATGGCCCAGAAGCCAGGTTTAGGCTGTCCATGGTGGTGATATTGGGGTGAAGCTCTTTGGAGACTGAAGGTGGGGGGCAGACTGAAGCCCAGCCCCCTTCCAGGGCACCTCTGGAGCTGACCCCTTCAATAAGCCTCAGGAAAACCAGCTTCTCTGGCCATCCGTCTTCCCAAATTTGGGACTACCATGGTCATCTAGGGGATCTAGGCAGGGCTTCCTGTTTCCAGCCATTGTCAGGAGCACACGAGGCTGGACGAAAGGGGAGCTGGCTTCTCCTGTCTCCCAATTTCAGGCTCCTTAGCCTAGAAGCGGCTATGGCTGCTGCCAGTCACCCAATTCCTGAGGAGCCGGGGGATGGGGTTGAAGCCCCAGCCAATCCTCCCCCACCCCGTTATCAACCTGGCAGTTTGTATATTTAATAGTATGACTAAGTGACAATTACATAACTCTTCTGCCTGAAGTTGCGCTAGAAAATGTTGTGGCTGAGAGATTTTTGTTTCTTACTTTCCAAGCTTTCCATGACAGCCACGTGTAAGCTCTCTCACTCTGCTTCGTGAATCAAACAGGATAGTTTGCCAGATTCAGAGCACACCTTCTCTCATGTACTTGGAAGTCAGGTGGACTTGCCCATCCTTTCCCTGACCCCCTGAAATCAGCAGCACACCAGCCCTGACTCAGGAGGAGCAGGAAGACCCTGCACTAAGCAACTGGCTTCAGGGCTCCTGAATTCCCCTGAAGTGAGGGCAGAAAACACACTTCCTCCGATGACAGGCAACCTGAACGCTGATAACAGGGCCTTCCTGCTCACTTGGCTTGCAGCCATCTTCTTGGTCGCTGAGCAGGCAGTGGAGCCCAGACTTCTGGGTGTGGCCTGCAGCCTCCAGCTGGCTCCGCCCCCTCTCCTGCCAACCAAGGATGCCAAGTCAGAGCCTCCTCTGCCCACTGACAAGCAATGTTTCTAAGAGCTTGGGGGAGCTCTGCCACGAGTTAGTTGTGTGGCTTTAGACAAGAGCCCTCACCCCTCTTGTTCCTGTCTGCTGTCTGTTAAAGGGAGGAGATAGCGAGTTCACAGGCTCTGATAGAATGACAAGATCCAGTGGCCATGTGGACCCAATCCGCATCTGCTGGCTCCAAGATGTAAGCTTGAGAGTGAGTTCCATCTCCTGTAAACGCAGAGCTGTGGTTTGAGCATACTCGTTCACTGAGGTCAGCCGTCACTGGGATTCTTACCTTGTTGTATGTCTCTGCCTCGGGAGGTTGGAGGTCACTCCCCACATCCCTCTGGCTTTGCCAAGTTTGGGCTATGGAGAGGGCATGGGACTCCACAGTACCTTGTCCCAGGCCTGACTGCAGCTTCCTTGTTCTGTAACCTCCGGACAAGCCCTTTGTCTTCTCTGGGCCTCAGCATCCTCTCTGAGAAATTAGAAATAAGCTGGCTGGGCCCTAATCTGTGGTTCCTCTGATCTTGCTGGGGGTCCTGCACTGTCAAGGACCTGTGTTGACCTGGTGGCTGGAGGGCCTTGGCTCAGGACAAGCTCCACTCCACATCCACTACCAGACAGGGACCATGGCTCTCTCGACCTATAACTTCCCAAGTGCTTCTGGGGCTGTGGTTTGAAGGAGGAGCCTTGCCTGGTTCCCGCTAATTCCATGGAGGTGCAGAGTTTCCAGCCTTCAGCCCAAGACTACAGCATCAACTCTTACCCGAGTGTCCAGCTTGCAGGCCTGTCCTGCAAATTCAGACTTGCCAGCTCCCAGAAATCACGTGAGCCAATTTCTTAAGATGATTTACTGATACATTAGATAGATAGAATGTGACCTTACTTGGAAATAGGGTCATTGCAGATGTAATTACTTAAGATGATGTCATCCTGAAGCGGTCTGGGTCCCTCATCCACCGTGACTGGTGTTCTTATACAGAGGGGAAATTTGGAGACATCATACATACAGAAGAATGTCACATGAGCATGAAGGCAGGCATTGGAGTGATATTTCTAAAAGCCAAGGAACCCCAAAGATTGTGAGCGGTTAAACCCTAAGAAGCCAGGAGAAAAGCATGAAACAGATTTTCAGTCATAGGCTTCAGAAAGAATCAGTAGTGCCAACATCTTCATCTCAGACTTTCAGCTTCTAGAAGTGTGAGGCAATACATTTCTGCTGTTTAAGCCATTGAGCCTGTGGTACATTTTTCTGGCAGCCACAGTAAACTAAGACTCCTGTGTTCCCACCCCCTGCCTCTGAGTTGACCCTGTCACATATGCTCAGTGGATGGTGTGAGA
Source organism: Okapia johnstoni (assembly GCA_024291935.2). Classification (NCBI taxonomy): domain Eukaryota; kingdom Metazoa; phylum Chordata; class Mammalia; order Artiodactyla; family Giraffidae; genus Okapia; species Okapia johnstoni. The sequence goes on from CM044305.1 coordinate 112,817,668, forward strand.
ACTGTGTCCAGGCCATACTTCCTACACCTTCAGCCCAGGAGAGCTTCATAAGAGGCTTTCTATCAGTCAAGTGAAGCTGGCTCAACCAGCTGAAAGCTGACTTGTTCTTTACACAGTGCAGGATTGAGAGCTTTAACAATGCTCAAAATTTTGACCCATGAATTCTATCTCTCGGATTCTGTCCTGGGAAACTGACTTGTATACAGGAAAGTTTCACACCCAGAAAGATCCACTTTGGTATACAATCAAGAAAAACTGGGAACCAACCAAGTGCCTACAACTGAGAGTGGGTCAGACAGCAAAGCTCTACCCACTTGATTGGAAGAATATTATCAAGACATGTAGTCCCCTCAGAAGGAGAGTCTGACACAAGTTTCTTTAGAGAAGTGGTCCCGGGGAATAGGAGGGGGTACAGGAAAGAATTAAGGGAGGTATGTTATTGCGTTGGTCACTGCTGTGGGCAACTGGGTCTCTGACTAGCTGGAGACATTCCAAAGACCCAATAGTATGTGTCTAATTGTCTGCCCAAGACATGGAAGAAAAGACTATCTGTTTATCAAAGAATGCCCTAGTGCGTATTGACTCACATGTCCAGATTTGCACACATGCTGAAAGTGGTTAATCAGACTGCTGTGGTAAAATAGCTCTGGGACAGAAAGTAGGGGTTGTCTGGGGCAGCTGAGGTGAATTCAGACCACCACAACAGAGCAAAAAGGTGGGGGAAGAGGATACGAGAATAAAAGATGGCCAATACAGGTACATAAACATTATAACTGATATTTACAGCAAAAAAGGCGATGACACAGAAAATGCTTCCGATAGCATGTTAGCGAAAAGAAAAGGGTATGTTCAGTGGGATCACATGTGCATATAAAAATCCAAAATCTGTGCTTTTAAAAAAAAAACAGGAAGGAAATATGATGCAAAGTTAACAGTTGATTGTCTCTGGGATATGAGATCATCTTCGGTTCTGTTAAATTTTCTTCTTTGTATCTTTCTGTATTTTCTAAATTTTCCTTAACTCATAAGTATTACTTTTCAAATGAAAAAATCTCAACAGAAGTAGTCCTCACTCATGAGCGAGCATCAGATGACTTGAAAGGCTTGGGAAAACACCATGGGCTGAAGGCAGGTTCATGGGCGTGTGATCTCTGCTTGGTTGAATGCTCTGCTGACACTTTCCTGAAATTCTTAAAATTTTTGAAGTAGGGATCTGGCATTTACATTTCACACTGAGGCTTTCCTGGTGGCCCAGACGGTGAAGAATCCACATGCAATGCGGGAGCCCCGGGTTCAATCCCTGGGTCAGGAAGATCCGCCTAGAGAACAGAATGGCAACCCACTACAGTATTCTTGCCTGGAGAATTTCATAGGCAGAGGACCCTGATGGGCTACAGTCCATGGGGTTGAAAAGAGTCAGATGCGACTCAGTGACTAAGCACACACCACCAGTGATGTAGCCAGCCCTGGCTGGGCCTTAATCCTAGAATCTCTGCTTCAATCTATTTGGGGCTGGAGCAGGGCCTGAGAATTTGCATTTCTAAGGAGCTCTAGATAATACTATTACCACTGGTTTGTCAACCACACTTTGAGAAGCACTGTATTGGAATAATAAAAAAAGATTGCACTGACTAAATTGCAGCCAGGTACATTTAAGAATGTGTTTACAGACCATTAATCACTTTGGAATCAGGAAAATATATTGAAGACCAATCAGAAATGAAGATACAGCAGTGCCCAAATGAGGATGTATGTCAATGAGAAACCCCGACCTGTGGTGCAGGGGACAAGGGGCCCCTTGCAGGCCTGTCCAGCACGTGGCTTACCATTTGTCCATCTCCTCTCGGTGGGGTCCCATCCCTTCAGCTCCACTCTGGCAACAGTCTAACTTTCATCCTTTGTGAAATGGGATAAGATCCATTTCACACACTTGGGGGTGATTGTTGAAAGCCTTGAGACCCTCACTCATGATTCTCAGGGATGTATGCTCTGAGGGGACCTCAGCTCCGTTTCTCCTCCACTAGCTTCTGCATTTTCCCTGGGAGCAGGACCTCAGCTCTGACCGTCTGAGATCCACTGACCTGGGGTTGCCCCTGAAGATGGAACTAGGAGTGGGGGACCAAGGGTACAGACCTACTTTCTGCAAAACCAGTTAGAAACTGCAGGAGAGCCTGCAAGGTCCCCAGTGAGCTGGAGCCCGCATCCATCTTTCTGTTTTCCTGACACAGCTGCTGCTATCCGTCTGTCTCTGGCATTGCCCCAAAGGAGTGTCCTGGCAGCCAGAGGAAAGTGCAGGACCCCGATGTGGGAGGGTCTCTCCCTGGCCTGCTTCTCCTCCCCCATCCCCCCATATTTGAGTCTGGTGAGATGGAAGCTTGTGAAGCCCTCCTCTGCTCTGGCTCTTCTCCCCATGGGGGTGTCACGCAAAGGAGAAGGTAACACGATCCGTAAAGTGAGCAAGCCAGACAGTCATCACTGCTAACCCAAGCACCTAGGAAGCGAGCCTCCCAGATCAATGATAACACCTTCTTGCATTAATCAAACAGCTCTCATAAGGGCCAGTAAAGAAATTCACTTTGCCTTGCTGGCCACCATGCTAACAGGCTAAATGGGTGTCGCTTGGGCCTGCTATTGAATTGGGCCTCTTTGACCCATAAATCATGGCCAATGATCTCAGCCAACAAGTGTGAGCGGCTGGCAGTCAGGAGCCTCAGGCTGTGCGGTGATCTGACACTGACCCAATTGGTTGAACTTTGGCAAAGGCCCTTTCCCTCTCTGAGGCTCAGTGTTCGATCTGCCAGGCCTGAGCACAGGCGTTCAAGAATCCCCTTGCTCAAGACTGAACGAGGCTGCCTGGCCATGGTGGGGGCTGCGTCACTGTTTCCTGAGACGTTCTGACCGAAGCTTGAGGTCAACACTCAGATATGGTGCTAGACAGAGTGTCGCTGCCAGGGCATGGGGCTGCCGGTGGTCCCTGATGCCCGGCCAGCCCCATGCGTTTGGAGGAGTTGGTGACAGAAGTTGAGTCCCACCAGATCCAGAGCAGTGCCTTCCTGCCCCAGCACCGGATGACCCAGGAATCTACCCTCCGGCCTTGGTGGTCCCCTTCCCCTACAGCTCAGAGAACAGAGGGCCCAGGCCCAGCAGGCCCAGATCAGGGCTTGTCCTGCCACATCTTTGCTGAGTGAACATGGACAAGTTGGTCTCCCATGATCCCCCTCTGTCACATAGGTATTGGAGTGGGAAGCCCATGGGGACCATTCTGCAAGTCAAATGAGAGCATTGCTGTGAAACCCTGTGCTCAGGGCCTGGCTCACAGTTAGGCCTAAAGAACCCACTCCTTCCTGTATGAATTCCCTGTAGCTGCTGGAACAAGTTGCCACCAGCTTGGCGGCTTAAAACAGCACACATTTATGCTCTTACTGTTCCTGGAGGGTCAGGAGGCTGAAATGGGTGTGATCAGGCTAAAATCAGTGTGTTAGCAAGCTCTGTTCCTATTGGAGGCTCAAGGGGTATCTGTTTCCTGCCTCTTCCAGCCTCTAGAGATAGCTACATCACCTGGCCCTTCCTTATGTCCTTCCACAACTTCTGGCCCTTCCTCATGTCATGCTAACCTCTTGCTTCCCTTGTCACATGTCCTACTTCTCACTCGGACCCTCTTCTAAGAACCCTTATGATTACCTCTGGGGCCCACCCAGATAAGCCGGGAAATCTCCCCATTTCAAGATCCTTGATTTCATCCCATCTGCAAAGTCCCTTTTGTCACGGAAGGTGACTTACTCCCCAGTTCTGGGAATTAGAGTGCTGACATCTCTAGGGGAGGCCATTATTCTTCCAACAATGTCCTCCAGCCCCTCTAATGGATTTTGAGGTCCCAGAACCAGTTCATCAGTCCCCCAGAGGTACTTACATTAGCTTGAACTGGAGGGCAGGTTTTGGTGACTCAGTGTTTTCAAGGGTGCCAAGCAAGGGCTACTGCCTACAGTTCACACACACTCTCACATGTGTGTTGATTTCTCTTTTTTTTATAAGGACACTCATCCTGTCAGGGAAGCTGCACCCTCACAACCTCCTCTAAACCTAATCACCTCCCAAAAGCCCCACAGCACCTGACCGGAGCCTGATTCATGCCCCAAGGAAGGCCATCCTACAAGCCCTGCCCTGCTGCCAGGGAGCCAAGGCTCTGGGCACTGACTTTCCTGCCAGACACATGGGCAGCCAACAGACAGGCAGCCAGATCTGAGGTTCTGGAAATGCCGCTGTAGCTCAGGGCACCACGGCCTCCAAGGAGAATGAGCCTACGGGGCTGCCCTGGCCATGAGCACTGGTTTCTCCGAAGGGAATCTTAATGAATGAGCTACATGCCATATTGCTCATGCTGGCCACTAGCCTCCCCACCCACCCCCGGCCCTGTGAACTCGGTGAGCCTTCCAACTGCTCATTCAGCAGACACTGGGACTTCTAAATCCCCACCGCTGGACAGGAAACCGAGACGGAGTCTGACCAGAAATGGGGAGGCAGGGGAAGGAGTCTTTGGAGGTTTTATTACTTTTTGCTTTGTGATGACTGTCTCTGAGCCCACACACTTCTTGAATACATAATAGGGATCTGGGCAAGACCACAGAAGTAAATTAACAAACAATCACTGCAGTCTCAGACAGGGCCTTCTTTCACCAGGTCGGGTCAATTAGCAGAATACTGCCAGGCAGGTTTTTGTTTTAAAAGGTATAATTAAAGTTGGGATACAATGACCATGAAAGCCACCAATCTGTCTTTCAAAGCATGTATTTTATGCAAATGGACTGTAACTTATGCTTATCTCTAGATGTGAAATTCCTCGGAAGACATCGAAGACATCCCCCCTCATTCCTCCCTACCAGCCCCGCCCTGGCCCAAAATTTAGTCATCTGGGCCTTGTGGTTTGATGGCTTCTGGGGTTCCCTTGGGATCTAATGTGCACTTGTATGGGTGCTGGGAACCCACCTGGCCTTCTTCCTTTCTTCAGAGAGCTGGAAGCCTCTGAGCCTGCTCTCACCACCCTTGAACCAGCCCCTGCTTCCTGGGAAGGCAAGATAAGCCCCTTTGCAAAAACAGGCTGCCCCGCCACAGACCCCATGGGTCAGGACAGGCCTGGATAGGGCAGTGCTCCCAGTCTAGCGGGCTGATAGCTCCTGTAGCCAGGAGATCCATCCAGATGTCCGCCGCGTGCCTGGCACAGCACTGTGCACTGGGTGGGCCAGGCATTCAGATAGGGTCTCAGTTCCCAGGGGTCTCAGGGCACAGCGAGAAGGCAGCAGTTTAAGGAACTGGGGTCAAGCAAACCTGGGTTGGAATACTGGCTTCCATTGCCACCCCCACTGGGCACCGTGTGGCCGTGGGTAACTGTTTTCTTATTTGCACAGTGGCAACAGCAAGAAACTGCCTCCCAGGGCTGCAGTGGGGACTCCAGAGGGTGGTGGCCCGGAGAGGGGGGCATGTCGTTAAGCCCCAGCCTGAGGGAGGCCGACTAGCTTTTGTTCTGCTGTGCCCTTGGTACCTATGGCTTCTGCTCACCAATCCTGCAGAACACAGGGTGTCCCCGGGTGCGCCCTGGGACCCACACAGTCCACAATGTGGACGGTGGCTCCTGTAGATGTGGTGGGACTGAAGGGAGACACAGAGGGGCCCAAGGCTGGCGTGGCCTCCCATTCCAGGGCAGCAGGCAGTCAGAATCAAACAGGTTGGCCCAGGGGGCAGGTCCTGGCACACCTGGAGCCCTGAGCAGGTTCGTCCCAGTCCCTGGGGGCGTATGGGAGGGATAGGCAGGGCCCTTCAGGTCAGCTAGTACCCCTCCCCCCATGCCACTCAACCTACTGAGAGGTGGAGAGACCAGGCCCACAGGGGCAGGGCTGTGCCCAAGGTCACATGCAAGTCAGGGCACCACGGGGTCCCTGTTTCCTGGGCCAGGGCCTTGGCAGGGCCTCCCCAGGTGCCCGTGGGCTATGGAAGCTTCGGCAGCTCCATGCACGATCACCAGGAGGGGCTGGTCTAACGCTGGGGCCCGGTGGGAGGTTTGCTCCTCCGAGACTCCGGGCCCAATCTGGGCACCTCTGGTCACCTACTGAAGGTGGCACCTGCCAAGGTCGCAGTCCCTAACAGGTCAGGATGTGTTTCAGAAGCAGCCGTCCTGGCCCCACATGGGTCCCTGTGTGGCTGACCGGCTGACCAGGAGCGCCTCCCCCCCACGCCACCAGGATGGCTTGGTCCCCACAAGGTGGAACAGGACACGGTGACACAGCTGGCAGTGCCCACCCCTCCTCCCCACGGGCTCCCACCTGGCCATCACGGAGGACCAGGGGGGTGTGGCAGCCCCGGGGCAGAGGACAGTTGTGGGCGTGTGAGACACCCACAGGACGGGCCTGAGGATGAAGGCAGGAGGGCAAAAGAGGCCAGCGCTGGGATGCCCCCTCCAGGGCAGGCAGCGGGGCCCCCAGCGAAGCCCCCACCCAGGGCAGTGAGGGACCCGAAAGGCCAGAGATCCAGAGGGGTCTGACTAAACCAGAAAAGGCCGTGGGGACCTGGTGGCCGCAGTGACTAAGGAGAGGGTGAGGGTTGGAGAGGGGCCGTCACTCCCCTGGGCTCCCAGCATGGGCTCCCCAACCATCCTTCTCCCGTTGATGCCAGGGTTGGGGCTGAGGATACAGTTTTATACTTCCCACCCCTTCTTTCCTCAACCCCAAAATAAAAAAGGTGGAATCTGAGAGCCTAAAGAATTCCTCAGATTCCTCCTGTGACAGATTTAGCCCTCGAATGGATGGGACTCCTCGTGATGGAGATACTGAGATTGTCTGGGTAGTGACAACAGGCCATCATGTCTGGGTGTGGCTGGCTTTCTGGCCTGAAATCATAGGATTTAGGACAGCCAAGGTAGGCCTGAGCACCAGGGTCGGGGGCCTGCCTGTTAGCCCCACCCCGAGGCGGGAGGAAGGCTGATGGGTCTGATCATAGGGCTGGGGACAGGGCTCCCTGCACCTGGTGGACCTTGTCAGTAGGGCAAGCTGCTGGGGGAGTGAAATTAGTGTAGCAGCAAAGGGAACAGTACTTTAGTGGGAGCGGTCTATCCCAGAGTTCCAGACTTTTCTGGAAATTTCTGGGGAAAATGGCTCAGTGGGCGTGAGACAAGCCCCCACCCTGTAGAAAGTCACAGGCACCGACTGACACCTCTGTAACGGGGCAGAGAGGCACTAGGAGTGGCTGGGGAGTCACACAGCCTCACCCACCTGCCCCTTTTTGACACTTGGATGCCCTCTGAGCTCCCTTATGCTGGGGACAGTCAACACCAGGTCCTCTTCCCTTCAAAACCCTCTGAAGCAGTATGGCACAGTGCAGATAAAATAGACCATGGGGCCCAATGAAGTGGGGTCAGCTCCCAGCTTGGTCATTATTAGCCAAGTGACACTGGGCTTTTGCCTACCCATTCTAAGTCTTGGCTTCCTTACTTGTAACATGCAGGTTTCTTGTACACAGGAGGGACCCAGCATGGTTGCTTCCCCTTACAGGCTAAACACATGCACATCCATGATATCCCCTACTGAGGCAGGTCACTCTATCCCCAGCCCCAGTCCAACAGGGCCCCTTCAAGTCTCTGTAACTCTGTCCCACTCCCAAGTGTCAGGAGTCCCAGGGCTGAGCCTGGCCCTGCCAGCCAGCATGGACGCCAAGTGAAGGTTGGTAAGTGGTCTTGATTGCCCATGGCTTGGCCTTCTTGTGACCTCGCCAAGGTCTCGGCTTCATCACCTGGTTTAAGAGGAAGCCAGTGCAGGATCTTGTCATTGGTCGAGGTCAGTTGATGAATGAGGCAGGACACAAGGGATCCAATGCTCCAGCTTGCCTTGTTCTAACCATACGGTGTTGACCATGGTGCTTCCCAACTCCTTTCAGAACTGCTGTAGACCTTCATAGCCTTTGAAACATGTACCCCTCTTGGAATTCTTTGTTCTTCGTCTGTCTCCCCTGCAGGATGGAAAGCATCAGGAGGGTCGTGATGAGGTGGGTCTTGTCATCACTTCACCTCTGATGCCCAGCACACACCAGCTCTTGATAAATACGTAGCAGATGTTAAGAATCAATGAATGAACGGATGAATGGAATGGGCAAGAACATGTCTGGCAACCTGTCAGGAACTGTGCACACCTGAGGGGGTCCTCTTATGGAAGTCCAGGAGGCCAAGGCAGGAACAAGAACTAAGGCTTCCAATCTCTTCTTCCTGCAGAGGATGCCTCCCTGGAGCGCCTTGGCTGGGCCAGCTCTTCCTTCTAAATTTGGCATGGGTCAGGGCTGCCTGCCAGGGTGTCTCTTGCAGTCCCTGTGAGCAGAGTCAGGGATCAGCCACCCTGGGGCCCAGAAGGAAAGAGTGAGTGAACACGGCCTTGAGGGCAAGCTGCTACCATGGCTCTGGAGCTCCAAGGTCAATACCCATTTGCACTGCTTCCTGGAATCCTGGCCTTTTTCTTTCAGCATAATGGGAGAGGGTGTGTTCCGTGTAAGGGGTGACATGGGGACAATTCTGCTGTTCAGCCCCCTCCCCAGACAATCCAATAGGACATGCCTGGTGTCCTTGTTCAGCTGTTCGAGTTGACCTGTGCTTGGGGAGGAGGAAGGGAGGCCAGGATGGAGGAATCTTAGAGGCTGGGTCTCCTGAAGGTCTTGATTCCTCCCCAGTCTGATCTGTCTCAGCATTGCCATCCCTCGTGCCCGGAATAACGTGCCTGACCTTGTGGGTTTGTTTGTTTTACACAAGTGTGCAAACAAGCCGTTCTTAGCCACTAGTCATCTACAGCCAGTTCCTGAGACCCAACTCCAGAAAGAGTCCTCCATAGAACTCTCTGGAATGCCTCTCTCCATACCTGGGAAAGAGAGGGCTTCAAATTCTGCTGTTAAGACCAGTTTTAAGATGGAAAGCACCCTGATGATCATTCTTGTCTTCCCATCTCATCACACATATGGGATGGCTGAGGCCAGAGAGGAGGCTGGTCTCTTCTGAGGTTACTGGGACAGGCACAATCCATGGGACACCCCCTCCTCTGCACCCCCAGCCCCAGCCTACTGATCCGCACAGAGGGCACTTTGGGGCAGTTCCCAGAAACGTGTCTGTTTGGGATCTGTGGAACCCACAGTCCTGGCTTGAGATTCAGGCTCCAGGTCTTTGGGATGGCTCGTGCAAGGGGTATTCACTCTCCGCAGCCCAGCCAGGCAGGAGGTCTGCACACCCTGGCCCACAGGCCTGAGTACACACGCCCGCAAAACACTACCCAGAGACACTTCCAAACAAACACCCAGGCAAATAAAACCCTGGGGGCTGGGCCCAGACTGTTGCCAAGTTTCTGCTGCTTTTGTAGGAACATCTCCTGTTGGTGGAAAAATCTTGGGGAGGGGTGCATAACAGCCCCCTTGGGCTGAGACCATGGCAGAGCCTTGAGCTTCAGCCCCAAAGCCTGACTTGAGAGCCAGAGGGTGCCCTGAGACGCATGACTCTCGGTCAGCAGGCTGCTTCGCATGGTAGCTGCACCCTGTGGAGCTGGCTGTCCCACCTCTGTCACCACCTACCCTAATCAGTTGAAACTCTGCCTCGAGACTACATCATTAACTCTGCCCACCTTTCCAGTCGGGTGCCTGTCCTCAAATTGGGGGCTTGCCAGCCCCCAGAATTCATGAGCCAATCCCGTGATAAAGCCTTGAGCCCTACTGGTTATCATAAATAACTATCAATTGCTTGGGGTGGCATCTGGGACTGAAGTCCTCCCTAAACTAGAGGTGGTGGGATAAACACCCACATTTGCCCCCACCCTCCACACATCTCCAAGGAAGCTCACACGGCCAGCAGAATTCTCCAATTAAATAGGGAGTGAACAGATCTCCCCAAATCTCAGGAAATGGTTTCTGACACAAATCTGGTCAACGGAAGACTTCTATTCTGTCAGATACTCTGCAAACGCATCTCACAGCACGTTGTAGTTGAGCAACACTCTACCTCCCTCCTGCAATTCACAGCTTCCATTATCTGATGACGACGCTGAGAATTCCTACTGGAAAGAGTGCCATTCATGTTTAAAGCAGAATCTCCTGCACTTTTTTGATCTCAGAAACCTTTTCTCTTAGAACAGCCATTCTATTAACATCTGGTACAACTTGTGTTCCAGAGGGCACATTGCTAATAATATTGAACGTGGTGGCCTTTAAATGGCTTTATCCAACTCTGAAAGGTTAGTATTTTTAAAATTTCTATTTGACTCATAAACCTGGTTGGGTCTCTATTAGTTGTCATCCATTCATGGGGATATTTGGGAATGTTATGAGTGGCTTCTGGCTGAGTGCAAATATCTGTGGCCACAACACCCTTGGCAGTGGCCCAGGGACTTGGGAGCAGCAACCACTTAACTGTATGAATTTGACACTATAATAGCCAATGATTTGTGTAGTGGGGTGCAGGTTCCCTGCAGGCTATGTCCTCCAGGAGAAGTTTACAGCAGTGATTCTAGGCTATTTGGGAGTGACAGACGTTTTTGAACAGCTGAGAAAAGTTATGGAACTCCCCCCCACACACACAAAAAAAGACACAGAAGCACACACACATGCACTCTTATGTACACATAATATCCTGCATCCAAATCCAAGGGTCTCAGGAATGACTTGAAACCCCTCCTGGAGGTCCTAGGGCTGTCTGGACTTGGCTTAAGAACCCCTGGAACAGTCTTGTCCTCCTGGATCAGGCTCACCTCTGAAAATCCTTGACCCCTCGAGGAAGTCTGGAGACTTCTTTCCTGTGTAGTTGGGAGGTGGGGGGCAAGAGATTTGCCTCTGCCCTTCAGAGTTGACACTCTAACAGGAGCCCAGAGCTAGGCCCCAGCTAAATTCGAAGAGCAGCCAGAATTATAGGAGTGCATGGGACGCGAGGCTTCTGCTCAGAGGTTTGAGAATGGTCAGTATTAATCACAGAGATGGCTTCTCAGAGGTGGGGCTCTACACTGCAATTTGAAGAATGTGCGTTGTGGCTTGGGGTGGGGGGGTGGATCTGAGACCAGTTGTTGCTTGCATGAGGGACAACTCAGGCAAAGGCCAGGAGGATGGGGAAGGGGGGCATTTGAGAGAGCAGAAGGGGTGGTAGAAAGAGAACACAATGGGATCAAGAGGAGGGAAAGGTGAACTCAGAGCAACTCAGGGCGCAGAGGGAGAACCCTCTTTTTCAGCAGAGTTACACGGCCTTCCCCTACAGGCAGGACCGCTCCTTCCACCTATTTGATCCCCTGGAATCCTCCACAGCAGCTGCCTGGAGTCCACCACCAGCCTCCTCTGGCCCTGGCCCCACCCACACTCTGCCAGTCGCAGGCTCAGCTTCGGCTTCGCTGAGAGCAGGCCAACTCAGCTTGGGCTTCGCAGAGAAGGGCCAAGTCCGTCAGCTTGAGGTTTCCAGGTCCTTGCCACTTCTAAGTCGGCATACCCACCCTCCACAGCCTCCCCTCCTTCTTTCTCTTCAACCTCAGAGGAAAAAGGGCTGCTGCTTCCCTTGTGGATAGAGACCCATCCCCCTGGGTTCTGAACCCCATCATGTCTCATCTCCTGCAGGGCCTCACTTTCTAGAAAGAATTCACAGCTCCAGCTGCCCCCCTTCCCCACAGCCAGCTCTGCATCTACAACTGAAACATCCAACAGTCTTGGACACACGCCCACTTCTTCAGCCCTGAAAAAACACTCTCCTCAAGAGCAATCGCCCATACTCCTTTCTCCTGACGAGACGTGTTTCACAATTTGGGGAAACCCTCCTAGGCCTTCTTCCCCCAGATGACTGAAGGTTGCTGTGATCTTCCGCATTCCTGCCATACTGAATGAGAGTCATTACAGCAGCTACATAATGTCCTGTTTCCTCTCCAGCCAGTCTGGCAGCGCTGTGAGGGCTGGCCTGTGCTTACTCCCTCAGCCTGCACTCCCGGGAAAGTCGAAACTGAGACAAAGCCTTATGTATCAGGATGTGGCGGGGAGAATGACCCAAAGGAACAGAAGTGAGGGGCAAGGGAGCCACCCAGGGAAGGAAGGAAAGTCTGGACAAAAGCATGTTGATCAAACTGGCTGCCTCTTGAATTTATGGGATCATCTTAGTGCTTGATCAACCAAGATCAATCAAGAAAAGGGGAAGCAGTTATTTCATAGGGTGTTAACTCCGCAGACACCAGCGTGCGCATGCGTAGGTGCTGAGTTCCCACAGGGACCCATCCCTTGGAATTAGAGAAGCCCAGGGGAGCGGGCTGGAAGCAGGCATCACAGGCATCACAAGGTACCGGTAGGTTGCACCCACGGGAAGCTGGTCAGAAGTTTCACAGGACCGGATGCCATGCCAGTAGCTGGGATAAGAGATGGGCAACGCAAAAAGAATGGAAGTGGGGCCTGAAGGCGTCTGATGTCAGCCCCCTGCTTGTATCTTCTATCATGTCCCCTCCCACGGGACCATATGGGGCCTTCATTTCTGAGAAAATGCTTTCACTTCTTCCTCAAGACATTTGAAGTCCAAGACAACTCTATCTACCCAGAGGCCCCTTCAGGGTGCTGACCAGCTGCAACCTCTGCAGAGACTTTAATGCAAGAGGGTTCATAGAAAAGTGACAGTCCCCGATGCAACAGCTGATGCCGGGGCCATAACTGCTAGTCCTTGCGCCCTCCTCCACCCTCTGTTCCTCCAGCTGCTCTGTATTTTTGGCCTGGGAAGGCGACTCACACCTGTACCCCTGAGGAGCTTAAGCCTGTGGCTGCCTTGCCCTGAGCCATGGTTCCTGCAATTGCCTGTGCGCATTTATTATTGGACACGGAAGCACCAAGAAAATTCCCCCATGGAATTTACTGGGCTCTAAACATACTCGTCCCTGCCACTGCTATAATGAGCCCTAACCTCTTGCTTCTTTTCCTGCTGGCTTGCAGGCATGAGAAACACAAACTGACCAGATGGTCACTGCAGCTTTAAGTTCAATGGAATTGCTACTGTGACCCCTGGGGCAAAAAAATCCATCCCATCAAACCAGAACTTCTAATCTGCCTGAAGCCCGTGAAGCTTCCTGCTTCAGGGCCAGGAAGAACGGATTTCACAAAGGGGTCACCGGAAGTGACAGTGAGAAGGCCCACTCCTATGTAGGTCCAGCCCTTGGCTTCCAAACCTGTGGGTCCTAGCTATTGGAGACCATATATCAGCCATCAGGTCCATGTCCTCACTGTGTCCTGGAGAACAGCCCCTCGAGCCAAATGTGTTATTCCCAAACTAGCATCTTTGATAAGCCTTTAATGGTCTATTCTATCAGGCCCAGTGCTACAAGTGATGCTTGGCCTCATGGTCATCCTGGTGAATCCCATGCCCAGTCCTCCATCTTCTTGGCCAGGAACATGATTTTCCAAGCATGTTCCCTCTGAGCCTCTAGCCAATTAGTGTGTTAATTTGCCAGGACTGTCATAACAAAGTGGCTTAAAGGGCAGAAATGTATTGTCTCCAGGTTCCGGAGATTTAAAGTCCAAAATCAAGGAGTGAGCAGGGTTGGCTCTTCCTGAGAGCTCTGAAAAAGGGATCAGCCCCAGGCCTCTTTCCTTGATTTATAGATGGCCACCTCTCCCCGCATCTCTTCACTATGTGTGTCTCTGTGTCCAGACTCCCCCTTCTTATATAGACACCAATCACATTGGATTAGGGCCCATCTTACTCCAGTATGACCTCATCTTAACTAATTACATCTGTGATGACTATATTTCCAAGGAAGTTCATAATCTGAGGTACCAGGCTTAGGACTTCAACACATGAATTTGGAAGGTGGGCAAAATTCGATACGTGACCATAGGCTATGGCAATCACTCCCATTCAGCGGTCTATAGGCCACTTCACCCACCACGTCAGGTTGATAACCAACTCTGTCACTTGCAACTTCACCCACTAGGAGTATTTCCCTTTACCACCCTTCTTTATGTTATCACTGAGTAAAGTTGCAATGGAGCTGCAGTCCACCTGTTTTTGAGCTTTTACCAATACATTGTGCCAAGCCAGTTGAGAGCCAGGCCCAAATCATTTTAACCTCCATCAGTGGGTCACTGGGAAACCATGAAGCTGTAGGGGTGAGCTGATGAAATTGTGTCGTCAACACAACAGATGTAGATGACACTAGAGTTTGTACCATCTGCTTGTGTCATTTACTTGAATCTCTGGAACTTCTTGGATCCAAAGTCCAATTATACTGTTTTCACCATACAAAGGATGTACTTACCTGACCTTATGAATTATTGGATTTAATAATACCTTGTTCACGATGGGCAACTGCAGACTTACGGTTACTTGGGGTTCCACGGTCAAACACTAAGTCTCTACCAAGGCACAGTAGCACTCCAAGAGCTGTTTTATAAAGGGAGGAAAACCTCTGTCACAGAAGGTATGACCTTGCCTTCAGACCTTAGGAGTCTGCACTTAGGTATCTCTGCTATTAGAGCTTGCCAAAGACACTACCCAGCATTTCCTCCAGGGGAAAATGGGGGCAGAGTGGGTCCTGAGATCGGTTGGAGCCATGGAAAAACAATCATCAGAGCCGCCACTTAAAGCCCTATCTGCTCCCATCTGTAGCTGGGACTTTGGAGGAAGAGAGATGGAGGGTTCTTGAGAAGACAGTGAGTGGAAGGAAATGAAGAAGCAGGAAGATACCATTTTGGCCATGGATGAGCTGCTCATTCCAAGCCCACAGCCTCAAGTGAATGGATGGAGATGCCTTCAATTTGCTCCATCCCACAGTCCAAGGAAACCACAATTGAAAATCGATAATCACTAATAAAATCAGTAATGTTACATAGGCAAAATGGCCATTTCATTATTAGGAACAAGCAGACAGCAAGAGGTGTTGGCATGGTGTTGGCTGGGAGAGTGGGCAGGAAATGTTTGGCTTGCTATTCATCCCACTGCAGAGAAATTCGGTCCCTCGTGGCCACCCTACAGAACTTACACTCCATAGCTTTCTTGAGGCTTCCACTCTGATTCCACCAGCTTCACTGAGCACTGTGGAGTGGCACCCATGACGTGGCACACTGCCATGTTTGGTCTTTAGGAATGAGGAACCAAACAGGGCCAGGACTCAGGGATGGATGATGACACGTCTTGGGAAGGATGGCTTCTGTGGGACAGGGCTGGGAACAGGGCAGGATGGGAAAGAAGCTGAGCCCTGCTTGAGGCTCAGCGTGGCACAACGTCTGGCTTGCTGACCACCCCAAAACTCTAAAGTGACCGCTATGACCCTCTCCAGCCAGCCAGGCATCTGCCAGCACATCCAGCGGACTTGATTACTAAAGCTGTTTGTTTTGCCGCTGATGCAACGTGACACCAGCCTGTGTGATCTGGCTCTGGGCATCACGTTGCCAGCACACAACGAGATGGAAATTTGGCTGCATCAAAAGGCACCAATTTTGCCTTCTTCTCTGAATCTCCTTTCTCTGAACAGTAGGGACATTTCAGTCCTATGTAAAGCACACACTCTCTTCCTCCTGGCAAGTGCCCAGTACCGTAATTCCCCATATAGTGCCACCTTGGAAGAGCCTTGGGCAGCAAGGCAGGGGCAAGAAGACTGCACTGAATCTTAGGTCCCGAGGCTCTGGGGCAGAGTTGAGGTGCCCAGAGAGAATGCACTTGGGTAGCGAAGCATCTTCTTGGCCTCTCCTGCCCCTGTGCTCAGGAGAAAGGGCTGGGGAGACGAGTGTCCCAGCTCACAGGGCAGATCGGCAAGGCACTGCCTTGCCCTTTGGTTTCATTACTCGAATTGTACCAGGTGACATCTAGACTCATTCCTCAAGGCAGCGCTTCCCTGCTGGCAGACACAATGTGGCTGGGAGGCAGGATGGTGGAGGCATAGCTCCAGCTCCAACGCAATCGGTGGCCGCCTGCAACCCAGGACGGGTCTCTCAACTACCAAGGCAAGTAGAGGGCCTTTCTGGAAAATGCCGCAGATAGGAGGTCTGTGCCTGTGGAGAGCAGGAAGTAAAGCCCAGGGAGAGAAGGGAACTTGCTCCAGGTCCTACACTGGGTCAGGCACAGGCCTGAGCTGGGAACCCAGGGTCTTGCCTCCCAAGCCAGACCTCTTATCATTTGATGGAGCTGCCACCAACAAAACATCCGCCCATCCCCCTCCCCACATCCACACATGAGTTACTACAAGTCAGGTGTCAGCGCCTGCAGCCAAGGGCCCCGCAGCTCTGCAAAGCAGTACTTCTGTTGGCTCTAATGGTGAGTGTGAGATGGCCCGTTCTTGTTCTCCCAAGCATGCTCAGCCCAAGTCCAACATTCTGCACAGTAAGTGCTCAGCAAAAGCATTTATGTATGGCACAACAGCTCTGCACCTGGCCCTGAGCTGAGACTTTATACACAACAAGTTGAATTCCTGGGGTCCCCAGTCTAGTGGGGGGGTGGGCATATCCGCAGTTACAGGGCAGGGTGGTGAGGACCCCACTCCCCCCCACCTCCACCCTCCATTCCATCCCCTCATCCCTCACCGGTCCCTCCTACCCCACCCCCACCCCTCCACCCCCATCAAGGAGCAGCTCACTTGCCAAGGTGCTTTTTGTAAATAGGCAGCTCCTTCTGCTGGCCTCCGGGAAGGGGTAGGGGTCCATGAAGGCCACACAGATGAGAACAAAGGCTTTGGCTGAGGCCTGATGGCTGAGAGGAGTGGCCCAAGTGAGCTGGGAAAGTAGGGCCCTCTGTAGCCCTTGGGGAACACAGAGTGCACAGCACGGAGGTGTGAAAGAACAATGTGTTTTAGAACAGCCAGTTGTTGGCTATGTCCACTGCCTGAGTTGTTTTTGTGGGGGCTGAGGGACAAACCTGGAGGGCAAACCATTGAACCAGAGGATTATTCACAAACCTAAAATCAGATGGAATTTTCCCTGCTAAGTTTCGGACTTTCCTGGGACCCAGTGGTCCCTAATTTCCTGCCAATCTCATCCTTGTGGAATGGGAATGGCTATCCTCTGCCTGTCCCGCTGTATTAGGGTTCTCCAGAGAAACACAGCCAGTAGGAGATGACAGATTATAGATGGATGAAAGAAGAGGAGATTTATGATAGAAATTGGCTCACATGGTAGGGACGCCAAGAAGTCCCACGATCTGCCATCTGCAAGCTGGAGACCTAGGGAAGCCCACAGTACAATTCAGGCCAAATCCAGAGAACCAGGGGAGCCACTGGACTAAGTCCCGGAGTCTGAAGGTGGGAAAACAAGGAGCTCTGAAGTTCTAGGGCAGGACAAGATGGCCATCGGAGCTTAAGAGAAGAGTGGGATCTGCCTTTCCTTCACCTGATTCATCTGGGCCCTTCATGGGTTGCACGATGCCCATCCTCATTGGTGAGGGTCAGTCTCTCTACTTAGTTTACTGATTCAAATGCAAACATCCTCCACAAATGCCTCACAGACACACTCAGCTCTCTGGGCCTCCCTTAACCCAGTCAAGTCAACACATAAACATAACCATCACATCCATCTTGAAAGCAGATAACTTGTTGCTTGGTTTCACAAGTTCACAAATGAAGAGGAATTTTGGCCCAGGATGAATGATACCTTGAGTCTCATCCATATCTGATTTAGATGATATGTGGATGAGATTTTAGACTGAGAGTTGATGCTAAATTGGGTTAAGACATTTGGGGATTTTGAATGTATTTTTCATGTGAGAAAAACACATGAACTTTTGAGGGGCCAGAGGGTGGATGGTGATGGGTTGAATTGTGTCCCACAAAAATTCATGTGTTGATGTTCTAACTGCCAGTACTTCAGAATGTGCCCTTATTGGGACTAGGATTATTGCAGATGTGATTAGTTAAAGCGAGATGCTACTAGTGTAGGGTGGGACCCTAATTGAATACTGCCCGTGTCCTTATAAAGAGGGGAAATTTTTGACACAGGGTGTGCAATTAAAGAAGAAAATGTCAAGAGACATAGGAAGATGATGGCCATCTACAAGCCAAGGAAAAAACCTGGAACAGATCCTTCCTTCACAGGCTTCAGAAGGAACCAAGCCTGCTCACTCCTTGATCTTAGACATCTACTCTCCAGAACTGGGGGACAATGTATTTCTGGTGTTTCAGCCTCCGGTCAGGGTACTTGTTCTGGCAGCAGCCCAAACAGACTAAGAGATCTTGATATTTTGGAGCAGCAACTTTTCCCTGAGGGTAATAGGGAGCCACAGAAATATTTTGAGCAAGGGAGGAACAAGGTAAGATCTGTATTCTGGAAATTTACCCTCGCATCTATGAGGAGGATGCATTGAAGGGTACAAGACCAGAGGCAGGGAGAATATCTAGGACATGTTGCTGTACTCTAGATGAAGTAATAATACAAATAGTAGTAATTATTAGTAGTTGGAGTATACTTATTTTTACAAACAGTAGCCCACCACTTCTACTGTGGCAGGTGCTTTACATGGATTTATTTTTATTTGAATGCTTGCAACTAGCCAATGAGACAAGCACTGTGATTATCTCCCTTTGGCAGACTAAGGTCTCCATTTTGCCCCAGGCCATATGGCAAGTGGTGATCCTAGGATTTGAACCAGGCAGTCTGGCTCTAATGTCTATATGCAATGGAATGTTTCTCAACGTTTACAACCAGCCTGGACTTGTGCCCATTTCTGGGAGTGTAGCTACTCCCACCATGGTCAATTACCAGCTACCAAGATCTATGAACAAGTTCACAAAATTGCTGAAAATGTGACAGTCCTTTTTCATGAGGCAGTGCAAGCCAGCCAACTAGCAAAGCTGCAGGCACAGAGCTGGTAACATGTGAAGCGCATGTTATTTCCCATCTCCCTGGTGAGTTTTGTCTTCATGGAATTTTTTGGAGGCCACTGTAGCAGACCGCCTAGGACATTCAAATCTTGGTTCCACCAGTGAGCAGCTGCATGACCTCAAGACAAGTTGCTGAACGTCTCTGAGCCTCAGTCTGCACCTCTCTGAAATTAGTTCTTATGAGGCTTCATGAGCTCATGATGTGAGGCACAGGCCCTGGCGTAGAGTAGGTGCACCAACAGTTTGGGCTGCTTTTATTGTTCAGATGATTGTGTTTTCCAAACCAAGAACAGCAGGAGCACGTTGTCCATTTGTGTTTTTGTTTTTGTTTTTTCCTAATGTCTGCCTGGATGGCATGCCTGCTTGATGCTGGGCTCTGGCTGATCCCCTGGCGTTAGGTCATATTACCCTTCTGAACGGTTGTAGCGATGGTGCAGCAGTAGCCTAGCTGGTTGCTAGGACAGCCACAGGCCTGGATTTTGGTGGGTGTGTGTATCTCTGATCACAAAATTGCAAATGGTCTGAAGGGTCCTAGAATAGTGGATGGAGCCTCTTCTCATGTGGGGCCTGAGTCGTGCCTGTGCTGTTGGAAAAAAAAAGTCATCGCATAGAGAGTAATAATTAGCAAGCCATCTGCATACTTTTTTCTATATAAAAGCTTTGACAGTGTCTTTCAGTTGTATGTATGGTGCAAGAGGAAAACTGGCAGTCATCTAGATTTATTTTAATTCTCTAAATTATTTATCTGTTTCCAAAACCATTTCCCATCCTTATCTACCCTTTGATGATACTACCTATGGCATTCTGTGGCATTTGTGGTAAGCAAGGAGCTTCAGGGGAAAAACTGACGTGTAGCCACAGTTTTCTGGTTTCATGGTGAAATCGATGCAAGCCATTCTCCAGCCCTTTAATTAACTGCTCGCTTGCTAATGAGGGCTTTTTTCTTAAAGATTCTTATTTTTTAAATCAGTGAAGTCGCCAGGAACTTACAATCAATATTTTAACAATTTCCCATTTGTTTCCATTGTGAATCTTAAAAGTGCTTACCACCACCACCATCCCAGACAAAATTAAAATTAAGAACATAGTGAAGAGAACTAATTCAACTCGAAATGATACTTCAACTCAAAATGATTTCCCAATGGTTCTCGTCCACCCCACCAGGGCAAAATGCCACATGTCCTCAGCAAGTGCCCCAACCTGACTCCTCACCTGGCATATAATCACCTTTCGCCAGACATAGCAAAACACTCACCACTTGCCTAAATCATTTGCACGTGGCTTTGGACCCACGTGCAGAACTGCGCTTTCATCCTAATATATTTCATCTTACATTCAATACCTGCCTTCTGTCTTTGGGGATGTTTTGGGTACATAACAGTAGCCTCTTCTTTGAGGACAAACAACCTATAGACCAGGTACCCTGCCAAGGGTAGTTCCGTCCAGAGGAGGCTGCAACCCTGATTACACCCCAGTAAGGAGATGCCGGAGCGGCCACACCTGGATCTACGACAGGAGACAGTCACCACCTTGGGCTTCCCCACGGACATTTGTCTGTCCCGGTTCCTGTTGGTTGTGGCCGCCATTCTGCTGTGGGCAGAAAATGCAGGTCATCGTGGTTAGGATTCTATGCAGAGGGGGCATTATTAATAACAAGCCCTGTAAGAATGTTCAGGGAGCCTATCGCTCCGAGCCTGGGCTGTGGGGTGTGGTCTCTGCACAGGATGGGGGAATAACTGCAGGGGGACATGAACAGGGGAGAGGCTAGGAGAGTGTAGGTAGGGGGTGACTTCCAGACACAGCCAATAGCCTCTAAGCATGTGCAGCAACTGGGGGCAAGGGGGGGCAATGTCAGGCCCTGTGCTGTGCTCTTCCACTGTGCATCACCCCATTTCTTTCCTCTGAGTGTGAATTCTGTCATTCAGAGGACATAGTGAGCCCCCCTTTGCCCCAGCCATGAGTCAGCTGTGAGTTCATCAGGGAGGCTTTGGGGGGACCCCAAATATCTCTGGTAAAATAGTGGAACAGGAAGAGCTGAGGGCAAAGGCGTGCAGAATCAGAGAGACAGGCTCACAGCTGGCAGAGGGAGGGAGAGAGGGCACCGGTGCTGTGCTGTCATGCAACTTGAGCCAAGCTTCATGGAGGATGAGAGTTTTGAGAGGAGCCCAGAAAGTCATGTGGAATTTTGACAGGACAGCCAGCATCCTAGGCAGAAATGCATAAGCAAAGTGTAGAGGTTGGAAGAACCAGGATTGTTTGGTGTCCAATCAACAGTCCAACTGGGCAGAAGGCCCAGGAGCATGTGTGAAAACACCAGAAGATGAATCTTACAAAGGCTGAGGCCCACCTGTGGGACACCAGGCTGAGGAGTTGGGACTTAGTGCTATCGGCAGTAGGGAGCCACAGGAGGCTTTGGAGCAAGGGTGTACTGATGAACAGAGCAACTGCTGTACTTGCAGTGAGCATGCCTGCTCTCCAAGGGCCCCCATGAAGGTGACACACAGAGTTCCAGAAGCTGCCCAGTTAAAGCCCCACATCTGTCACATGAACGTGGAAAAACTTATTGTATGTTCACAGGACTCTGCCTATGAATGAGAGGTGTCTGCTGACTGTTTTCTTATCTCTTGAGCTCCAGGCTTGGGTCAGACCAAAGGCAGGGCCCGCATAGGCCTTGCCATGGTGCCCCTGAATTCCCATAGCCCAAGTCTGACCCTTTGCTTGGCAGCTTCTCAAGCAACAGGGCCAGGAGATCCCTGGGGAAGGGCAGCCCCTGGAGAGGCTGTAGGATTCCTTTCCGTGCCTGCACCTGCAGTCCAGGGCTGCTCCCGCTAAATGTGAGCAGCCACGTGACAGGTGGAAGCAGCCCAAGTTTTGAGGCCTGACTGCTTACTGCTCGGCCACTCTCTAGCCGCGTGACCCCAGACATGCCCCCCCCCACCTCTCTGAGCCTCTCACTTCCTCATCGAGAACACAAAGATGACAACAGCTTAACATCTACTGGGTAGATGGACTCATGCAGGTAAAGCATACGGTATACCTTGATGCATGGAGAGAGCTGTTAGCTCCAGACCTGGTCCACATTTGGAGCAACAAAAGGGTCTCATAGCCAGTCTATTCAGTGAGTACAAAGTCCTCTTCCTCACTGCCTCCCATTTCTCCATTAGCCTTGGAGTACTCAAGGTGAAAACCACAAGGGAACCTCTGTTTCCAACAGGAACTGAAAGAACCACAACACATCTGGGCCACAATGCCCCTTGGTGACATGATCCTAGACTGGTCTCATAAACCATCTTAAAATATAACGACAGCTATGGGTCCCTTCCCCCCGTGTGTGTGTACAATCCTGTGGCCCCCAGAGCTTCCTGAAATGTTCCAGGAAAACAGACTCTTACTAACATTCAGCGAGCAGATATTCTGTGCCAGGTACCATGCCAGGAGCTACAAATTTAACAGTGAGCAAAACAGGCACTGATGGTGGCTCTCTTGGGATCTAACCTATAGACAGGTCAGTTAGTTAAGCTAGTTAAGTACTAGAGAGAAAACAAACCAGGGAAGGAGAGGGAAGTGCCAGAGATGGGTATGAGGCTTTGAACTGTTGCATAGGTTGGCCAGGTGACTTCTGCCAAGGTTGGTCAAGATGAAAGGAAAGGAGGGAGTGGACCCAGTGGCTATCTGGGAAAGTGCATTCCAACACAGAGAAGAGCCAGTGCAAAGGCCCTGAGGACAGACGTGCCTTGTGTGTTGAGGAAGAGTCAGGAGGCATGGAGCAGAGCAAGTGAGGGCAAGAAGGAAGATGGTGTCATCCAGGTTGGGAGAAGTGGGGAGCCGCTGCAGAAGACCTTCCTGGGGCAGGGGAGAGGAGGATGAGGGAGGTAGGAAATGGCAATCTTTCAGGTGGCTACTGCAATAATCCAGGTGGGAGATGCTGGTGGCCTGGCACAGAGGGTAGCAGTGGCAGAAGGGAGAAGGCTGGGAGCATGGAACCATTTTGAAGATGGAGACAAGAGAACTGTCTACCTCTCTGGATGTGGGGTGTGAGCGAAAGAAAAGAATCCATGAAAACTGTAGGTAATTTGCAGGGGAGCCGTGGTGAACTAAGGCGACAGACTATAGGAAGAGTGTGTTTCAGGGACGGTCAGGAGCTAGGCTCAGGCCGCATGGAGCTGGAGATGTCTAGCAGCCATCCAGGCCACTGTGCCAAGTGGGCCATGGATCCTCTGGCACGGGTGCACCTGGGATCTCCCTGACTCCCAGGCCCTGCAGGGAAGTGAGGACCACCTGGTCCACTGAGGAAGCGAAGTGACACGAGGGTGGAGGGAAGGCTCCCGGGAACGGATCCCCGTTTTCCACCCCCAGGATCAGTGCACTTGGAGGTGGGTGGGAAGCAAATTTTAAAATCACTCGCAACGCTCGGTAACAGACAACAGTTATGCCTGCTTCCGTTTTGTTTAATCCAATTTTCTTCAAGACGCCAACTTGCTCTCGCTCTACGGGGACGCGGTCGGTCTAGGATGACCCTCGTCCCAGCAGGACCCCGACCCGCCAGGGCCCCGGGTCTCCAACTGAGGCCTAATGGGTACCGAAGGTAAGGAACTGCGATCCGTTTCGATCACCAGAGCTCGATACGTTCTCCTGGCCGCTGGCTCTCTCCAGGGCAGCCCCAGCGGGGCCCGGCCAAGGTGGATTCCTTCCCAACAGCCCGGCAGGGCCGCGCACCCTCCCCGCCCCCACTGGGCCGCGCTTGCCCCCGGACCCGGACGGAGGAGCAGGAATCTGACACCTGTGCCTGCGGGGGGGCCCGGGCGTGGCTCCTCTGTCAGTTAACTTCGGGAAACGGGAAACGCTCTGAGGCGCGCTCATCTCGGGGGCACCAATCAGCCCACAAAAAAGACTTCATTCGCTTCTGGGAGGGAGCTTGGCGCTTCCCTCGTGCCGAGGGCGTGGGCGTGGAGGGAAGGAGGGGCCAAAAGGGCGGTGCGCCCTCCCTTTTATTCCCTGCCCCCAACTCCAGATGTGCTGCTAACAGGTCGCTCCTCGGAGGTGCAGGCGGGAGCCCGCAGGCCACCCAGGAGCTGCACTCGGCGTTGGCCCCCGCCGCCGCTCGGGAAGCTCAGGTTAGGAAACGCAGCCCAGACGGGGACCCCGGACGGGGGGCGCGGGCCAGCCCCCAGAGGAGACGGGGAGAGGAGCCCACGGGCCTTGGTGCCCGGGGGGTGGAGGGTGGGCCGCGGGCGGACGGCACGCTTCGGCTCGCCGCTGGGCAGTTCACGAGTAAGCCCGTGTTCCTGCAGAAGCCGCAGGTGTCTGCCCCGGCATAACCCCGTGCGGCGCGAGGCCAGGCCAGCCCAGCTCCCGCGGGGGCTCCGCCGGCCCGGGGCCAGAGAGGCGGAAGACTGGCTGGCGTGCACGGGCTCCTCGCCGAGCACGCCGGCGGGAGGCGACAGGGTCTGCACCTGGGCGGGAGCGGGGCCGGCGGGGGCCCAGGGGGGAAGGGCGCCTCTAGGCCACGAGCGGGGGCGGGTGCAGTTCGTTAAGTCGCTACCTGAGAGCCTGGGTCTCCACGGCTGTCACCGCGGGACGCCTTGGCCGTCTGGGCGGGAGCTTGCGGGCCGACGCGGCGGCCGTGAGACCTGCGCTCCCCGCCCGGCAGCGGCCCGCGGAAGGTGAGCGCCCTCCCGGGGCGATGGGGAGGAGGCTGGGGCCGCGGCTGGGGGTCGGTCTCTGCGGGGGAGGGAAAGGGGGACGGGCGTGGAACTGGCTACTTGAAGCTGTTACTCTGGCCCAGGTGACGATGGGGGTCCTCCGGGGAGCTGCCAGCTCTTATTCTCTCTCTCTCCTCCCCCGCCCCCCACTGTGTCTCTCCCCCTCACGCCCTCCACTGTGTCTCCTCCCCCATCCCCCACTGTGTCTCTCTTTCCCCCTCCGCCCCCCTCTCCACCAGTGCCTCTCTAGGATTCGATCTCGCCCTCTCTCTGGCCTCCCGCGGTCTCCGTTGGTCTGGCACGTGCTTCGGCTCTGTCGTTGGTGAGTGCTGGTTCTCCCGCTCTCCCTGCTCGCTCTGCGTCCCACCAGGGCGCGCACTGCCGGCTCGCTCGGCCCTGAAGCGGGAAGTCTACCTGCCGCGAGCCGGCTTCCCGAGCGCGCGGGGCCCCGCTTGCTGCCCTCCAGCCAGCTCCATCCGCTCGTGCTCGGGGACGCTCGGTCACCCCGCTGTCGCCTCTGGCCAGCGGCGCACCGTCTAGGCAGGCCACCTGCCGCCTAGGGCACCGACCGTCTCCTGCAGCGTGCGGAGCCACCCGAGGTGAGTGTCCCCGTGCCCCTTCCTTGCCTCCCGCTGCTGCCTGGCCGCCGTGACTCCAGTTGACTGAAGAAGCGAGGCGACCGCAGAGAGGCCAGCTTGCGGCCGCTTTCCTTTTCAAAGAGTGGCCGGACGGCCCGGTAGGCCCTTCTGGCTGTCGCCGCGCTTCCGCTGCCCCCGGCCCCGTGCGGGCCCAGAACTCGGCGTTTCGGGACTCCGGGCCGGCGGGGGTCGCGGGCGGGGCAGCGTGGCTTCCCCTTTAAGGCCGGAGCCGCTCGTCGCCTTGAGTGTGAGGGTGTGTGAGTGTGCGGCGTGCGTGTCTCCTCCTCCCCGAGTGACACAGCAGTGAGAAATGCCTATCCGTAACTTAAACCCCCGAAACTCCACCTTCCGGGCGCGCGGCGCGGAGCCGGGCGGTGGGAATGGAGCGAGCAGACTGAGGCCGCTGCTGCAGCGCCGCCGGCATGAACTTGGCCGCGAGCTGAAGCGGCCGGCGGCGGGCGGGCTCGGGGGGCACCGGCCGCTAGCTGGGGGAGATCTGCGACCCAGCTGGGCCGCTCGGCGGGCGCTGGAGGCCAGGCTGCCCGCGCCGGCGGCCGTCTGCCCCTTGGGCACTGCCCCCGCCCGCCGCCGCCGCCGCCGACGCGGGAGCTCCGCAGCACGGTAAGGCTGAGGGTGGGCGCTGGAGGTCCGAATGCTCTGGGGGCGCCGAGCTGCACTTGTGGCCCCCACTTGTGGCCTGCATCGTGGAGGAGCGCAGGCCCCGGGTTACTGAGGGCAGGGGGACCCCGAAGTTTGCTCCGAGCACACGGCCCACCTGGCGCTGCGCGTGGTCACCCCCCTTCTCTAACTGGCCGGACCAAGCGGAGCGCAGCTCGCTTCGCCCGGGACCATGGCCTGTGCCTGCACCCCGGCGCTCGCTGGGCGTCTGGAATCGGGCAGGGGCAGTCAAGCACCGAGTAGGGAAGGCAGAGGGGCGTGGGCCACGAGGGCTCCCCCGGCCGCGCCGGGCCACCAGGAGGCTCCCGCTCGGTCCCGGCACACCCGGAGAGCCGCTCGCTGCCCCGGATGCCACTGGCGACGCTGCCTTCGCATCCCGGCTCCCAGAGCCTGGGCCAGTCGGCAGTGGGCGCTGGGCGCAGGATTCAACACCCCCCCCCACACACACACACCCGTAGCCAGTTTGCCGCCACCGAACGGGAGTGTGGAGTGTGCGCACGCCGAGCCCGCCCGCCTCTCGCTCCCTTCCCTGCCAAATTCTCCTCTGGAGAGAGAAGCCCCGAGCAGAGCTGGCGGCCAGAGGCAGCCCCGACTGGGCTCCTGCCCGGAGCTCCCGGCGCCCCCCGCGACCTGAGCTCCCAGGCCTCGGGGCAGCGGCACAACCCAGCGCCAACAAGGGCGGGCGGGAAGCCCCCCGGAGCGCCGCCAAATACTTTTCACGGCCAGTTGGCTCGGCCAGGCTCCGTCCCGAGGCAGCGTGTCGGAAGCCTCTTGGAAAGCTGGCCGTACCGTCTGATTTTGATCCGTGATTAAATGCGGACTGAGCAGACACTAATAGGATTAGCTTGTAGAAAACTGCCCTGAAGTCGTCGGAACCTTAGCAAACAGACGCACTTCGTTCCGGGGTTTCGCTCCGTCGTGCCCCTGCAGCCGGGTGCGGCCGTTCGGGGCACCCCGATTGTAGGTGTGAGTGTGTACGCGGGCGGGAGCACAGGATGGCTGAGGGACGTGGAGAGAAGCGACTTCACTTGCTGGGGAGGCTTGTCGTTGTCCGGCAGCAGAAGGAATTTCCCCCAGGGCGCCGTCCCCACAGCGAACGTGCCATTTGCAGGTAGCAGACCGAGGCCAGCTTCGGGACTTGGTGAGGGCGAGCGAGTCGGGTGTAAGAGAGGATGCCTCGCTGGAACAAAGGCGCAAACTCTCCCCAAGCCCGAGCAATTTCGAAAGAGTTAGCTCGGAAGAGGAGAGGGCCCGGGTCTCCCAGGGGAGAACCCGCGGGGATAGCGCCACCCAGCCCGGGTCCCACGGCCAGGGCAATCTGGTTCCCAGGCTTCGGCGAGCCGGCAAGCGGCATCTCAACGGGGCAGCCTAGCCTTCTGCGGGCGCGGGCCCCCACCCGAGTGATCACGGACCGGGGGGTCGGCCGCGCTCCCGCCCGGGGCTTCCTGGCCGCCACGGCCGCTTGGGGCTCCCGGAGGCCGTTCAGCCTGATCCCTCACCCCGCCTTTTTCTTGTCTTTATAGATTCCTTCCCTCCCTCCCCATCCCCGTCGCCGCCGCCGCCAATTCGCTTTATAAAAAGCCCCTTTGTTTTTCCCTGGAGGTTTGAGAGAGGGAAGGGGAAAGGGACCCAGAGGCAAGGGGCGGGGGTCGGCTGCCTCCCAGTGGCTTCGAGCCGCTTGGGACAGGAGGGCAAGTGTAGCCGGTGGGGGAGGGTGCTGGGGTCTCGAAGCCATTCGGCAGGAATCTCGGAAGGTGTGGGGAGTCCCCGGCTCCTGGCGCCAGCAGTGCGCCGGGCAGTCCGGCCGTGGACACCCGGGGCCCCCTGCCGCACGGACGGCTGGGCGGGCGGCTAGGCTAGCGGGCCGACGCGGGGGCCAGAGGCGGCGAACGCTCCGCGGAGTGGGCGGACGCCGCTCGCCGCTCGCCGCTCGCCTCTCGCCTCTACACTCGCCGGTCCCGGGCATAGGGGGCGCCCTTGCCTCGGTTTCGCTTTGCAGCCCGAGCCCTTCGCCGTTAGGACTCAGGGCGGCTGTCGCACCTGCTGGTGGCTGAGGCGACGGCTGAGACGATGGCGGCGACTCTGAGGCGTTTGCCACCCCCCCGTCCCTCCTCCCGCGCCCTCCAGCCGCCTGCAGGCCCCTACACAGGGGTTCAAACGCTCTGCGGGGCCCCTTTGCATGAAGGGAGGGAGTCGGGACTTAGCCACCTCCCCCCTCGGAGGTTTTCGTGCAACCCGGGCTGGCAGTGGGGACTAGGGCGCACCTCTGGACTGTGAAGAGCCGGCCTCCTGAGCAGGAATCCAAGGCCGGGCACTTGGGGGTGTTAAGGGACCCATGGGTTTTTTCCGGCATTAGTTGGAGTGAGGATTCAGCCGGCCCCTATCCCTAACACCTGCCCTGCTCCCCATCCCCCAAACTTGCGGGAAGTCGGTTTTGCGCTGAGGAATGTTAAACATACTGTTTGCAGTAACCTTTAGCCAGCCTGTGGGCCTGACTGGCCCCGCCCCCGCCCCCCTGACGGGTCCGCGGGTCTACTTGTGAAGTTTGTTCAGAAAGGGAATACTGGCCATAAGAAAAATTGACAAATCAGGAGAAGCAGGCGGGGCCCGAACTCGACCGGTAGGTCTCCTGAGCAAATTCCTCCAGATCTCTTTTGCCCGCCTCCACCCCATCTTCCCGTTTAATCTCCTGGCCACGTAGTATGTGTGCCTTTTCACGTGTCCTTCCCCTACAGCACTCTCCTCCGATCTCTGGAGGGTATTCGTAACTGTTGATCCGACATTTGTTCTCTTGTCTTTGGAATAAACGGAGAAGCGTTAACTATCCCCACCCTCGAAACATACACATCTCCATTGCATCTAAAAACCACAGGAAAGTACTCAAAGGGTAAACACGGGGTCTACCTTCTCCTCCCCCTTTGTGCTTCCCTTCTGGAACAAGATCATTGGAAAATAAAGCTGCTGATGTGCGAGATAGAACATATGGTGCCTCCATAAGAGAGAAGCTGAAATGGCCTTGAACCTGCCGGACAGACCAGCTGTTTGCTGCCAGCCGGAGCAGCTAATCAGTGTGTTCCCCTTAAAGTAACAGCCCTCTTTTCTCCCTGTGACCAATGTGCATGTTAAAATAGGATATTCTCCAGAGGAGAAACGTCATGGGCGCCTATATTGCTTTGTGCTTCGTTAGTTCTAGAAGGATCGTCCCTGACCCTGAGGGCCTTTGGCCTCGTCCCACGCGTGCCTCCGCTGCTTGAGCGTGTTTCCTTCAGCACTGATGTACGAATGTTGCTCAAAGTGGAACTTGGGAAGGAGGCGGGAAAAGGGAAAGAGAGCCAGGCTGAGAGATTCCAAGATGCCCAGAAGGAAATCTCTGTTTTGTTTTGGTACTGGCTTTAGAAAAACTGGCAATTCTCTCCCCACCTCTTAAAAATATCACAAAGAGCTGCAGGTTTTCCTTGTAAGATCCTTAAAAAGCATCGTCTTCTGCCTGGGACCATTTTCAGTTTTCCTTCAGTACAATGGGTTTGAGAAAGAAAAAAAAAACACAGTATGGCATTGGAAAAAGAAAAAGACTTGAGATACGAGGAAATTCCATGTTAGGAAATCATTAGCAAAGGGTGACTTCGTCTGTTTTCCTGCCACTGACGCTGACAGTGACACAGATGTGTGGGTTGAAATAGGAACGTCATTGAATTTTTAAACTCAACTAGGAAATAGCCTGTTGCTGGGCTGGGGGTGGGGACCATACACTCACTACATCTTAAGGTAAGAGATTTACCATGGTTGATTCTTTGCACTAAGGAAAGGGATTTTGTCAAGGTTGGTCAGCACATTTAATATCATTTTTTTTTTCCTTTTAAGCAGATCACCTAAAGGCTTAAAATACACCTGTTAATATATTGTCCCTAGGAAACTCAACTGCTGTTTAGGTTTTTGAAATGGACAGAAACTGATCTTGGACAAGTGGTTCTGACAGCGGAACCACTTGCCTTCTTTAAAGGGGCTTCCTATCTGCAGTAAACTTTCTAGGATTCTGATTTTTTTTTCTGCAGTGATGCATTCGAGAGATCATTAGCCTAGCAGCTGGGAAACTTGTGTTCTAGAACAATCTCCCCACTAACAAGCACAGTGATCTTGGGCAAGTCCATCCTCCCTCCTTGTCCCCGTCCCCCCACCATGACCTTGGAGTCCAAGTGCCTTCTAGCTCTAACATTCTGTGATTTTTGAATGGAATAGTCATTTTTTGGGGAACTGAAATACTACTAGGGTGGGGGTGGGGGCTAGATAGGTAAAGAAATGGAGCTGAGATTTTGAGGGGCAGCAAGAAGAGGGAGGAAGATAAAAGGACAGAAGGTCAATCCAAACAACACAGAAGTGAAAAGTGTTCCCTCTCTGTGTCTTTCACCCATGTGAACTTCTAACCCAGAAGCATGGATGCTGGAGGCTAGAAAGCAACCTGCAGGGCTTCCTGTCTGGTATCCCTAATCTGGTGGTCTGAGGACCTGCTGACGGCTGGCCACCTCATCACTGGGTTGGTTTCCAGATAACGGGATTCAAGCTCTTTGAAATTAGACTGGCATGTCTCCAAAAGGACTCATCTAGTATAGAACAGATTTGGTGCTTTGCAGTTACTCAGCAAAGATTTCAAGGACAAAAAGGCCTTCCCCCTCCACACATGTGCCCCACTGGAGTATGGGCTCTGAACTCACTGCTTCCTAGTCCAGCTGGATGTTTTTTTAAAAATCAAATTTCCAACTTGGAGGACACAGCAGCCATTTAAGAATCTGCTACTGTCCTGCCTGATGTTAATATTGATTTTTTCTTTTTTTTACCGATGACATTATGAGGGAGGACCTTTTGTCCTCTGAGCTCTCCGGCAATTATTTTGCTTCCATAAATGTTGATACACATATAATGGATGTAACTAAAAAAATCTCCTTATCCAAGCAGAAAAGGCTGAGTGTTTGTTGGAGCAGATAGAATGCTGAGAGCGTGAATAGACCAACCCAGATGTGGTTAGGGAGGGAGATAAATGATCAGGGAACAGGAGTCAGTTACTATAGATCAGCACAATAAACCAATTCCCATCATACACCTCTCAGAAAGCCAGCCACTGGGGTAACCTAGGCAGCAGCAGTCAACTGTACGGCAGGAAAGCAGTGTTAGCAAGCTCAGTGGGAACAGTCTGATTTTGCAGACACTGAATCCTGAACTGTCTTACAGACTTTTAGGCGAGAAACTTCATTAATCTATACGAACCTGACTGGGTTTTATGGCAGTGCTTATTACTTGTTTCTGTCATCACTTTGTCATAATTTCATCTGCAAGTGGAGCAGAGGAAGAACATCGGGCTCCGGGGAGCCCTCGGGCAGTTAGTGGGGGGGGAATCCCCCAGGAGATGAGGGGCTTGGCTTGTGTTACACTATTTACCTGCCAGGATTTCAATGCATAGTCCCATGGGGTCCTGCTCACAAGAGACCAGCCTGGCAGCTGAAGCACCAGGAGCATTTTCTGCAAGGGGAGGGGATAGGAAAAAAAAACAAACAGTTGGATTCCCTCCCTCTCCCACTCCATTGCTTTCTTCTTTCTCTCCATTCGCAGAAGCTCCCCAATTTCATCTGACCTCTTCATAATTCCCAAAGCGATCAGATTTGTCACTGTGGGGTGAGGCATAGTGGGGGGCTTTGCTGAATGTAGGCTCCCCAGAGTGAAGCCTTCTGGGGACACGGCTTAAGTCCTGCCCTGGCTGCCCTCTGGCCCACACCGTGCCCCTGGGCACACAGCCCAGCCCCAGCTTCAACGGGGCATCCCAACCACCTTCCCCTCCCAGGGTGCCTTGCTGCTTGCTCTGCCCATTAAGTAACCCGTTAAGTGTGGTCTGGGAAATGCTGCTTTCCTAAGACTGAGAATTGTTCCACAAGGCCCAGAGGAGGATGAGCTGAGCGTGAGCTTCCACCCTGCGCTTCTTCCTCTCGTCCACCTGTGGGAGGATCTGGACTTGGTTTCTGCCACTTCTAGAAGAGGCCCCTGAAGGCCGCACGGCCTGAGCTATTGAATGACATCTGCCTTGAAGTACCCAGTGACCCCGGCTTGTGCCTTCTTCCATCTCTGGAGAGGAAGTATGGGCCTTTTGGAACTAAAGGCCTGATGACAGCTCTAAGTTGTCATCCTGAATGCTTCGGACAATCTCAAGTCCTCTGTCCAGCTGTCCTGAGCCCTTTTCCCCATCCTTAACAGTGCTTTTCCACTTTGCCAGTGTTTGAACCCGAACCCCCCACATCACACGAATAGCATGGAGGACAGGATCCAACCTTGCCTTCCTTTTTGGAGACCCCCTGGCCAGGTGACCCCAGTTCCTGCAGAGAGTTAGCACTGGTGAACTAATGTACCTGCACACTCAGATGCTTACAGAATATTCAAGCTGGAAGAAGAAAGTCCCATGGGTGCTAAGCAGGCCTCCCAAACTCGGTACTTACCTGAGAATGGGAGACTGGACTTCTCTTTCCTTAGGGATCCCCTCACTGTGCCACCTCAGGGACATCGGGCCTCCTCTCTGGGCCCCACTTCCTCTTCTGTAAATTCACACGGCTTTTCAGTCTCTTCCAGCTGAAATCAGACGTTGTAAGTGAAGGATCAGACAGGGCCAAGGCTGTGGTGCCTCTGAAAGTCGTGTGTCATACCTTGTTTTCAAATTGCCGATGGAGTGTGGGGCCACCAGCCGCTCGGAGGGCTTGGCTGGGTGGGCTCTGTTGGCAGTGGCAAGGGTTGTTTGGGTTTTGTTCTTAATGAGATCTCAGTGTGTAAGATCTGCCCCTGGAGGTTGCAATGCTGACCTTGGAATTTTAAGTGGGACTGTAGTTTCAGTGAGGTTGCCAGCGTCACATGCTTTGCGTGTCTAATTCTGAAAGACTGGTATACTTTATGCTGGGTTTGGGGAGGAGAGCGTTTCTAAGCTGCTTGTCTGTCAAGGATTAATTTAACCTCTAATTACTCCATTTTCTTCGCAGTTTGCTGCATGAACATGTAACAAAAGCTCAAAGAAGTATGCCATTTCATTTTGCCACCGCTCTCACATCCATGTGGGGGGATATGGAGTCAAATCGGACACACTTGGTATTAAAATAATGGTGCTGACATTCGAATGAAAGTGAACAATCTGGTTGTTTCTAGTGATCTGCCAGCGATGGGGTACAGAGCATTATGGTTATATGTTATGATATTATTGTGGTCCTCGCAGCCACAGCCCTCAAAATCAGCCTTGAAAATATGGAGAGCGTCACTGCATTAATCCCAGCGGGGCATCCAGTGCTCCGACTTATGGCCTGTGTGTTGCCTTTGGCGCATGACTAATGCGCTGCACAGGAGGGCAGCCTGGAAACCCATCCTGTCTGCTAATAGGGCAGGTGGCGAGGTCTGGTTCCTCAGCAGAGGTGAGGCCATTATCAAATTGGAGCCTCCCAAGGGCCTGCTCCCGAGGCAGAACCCGTTCAGAGTGCAGTGACAGTGAAATTGCAGGATTAAGCTACAGGGATGCTCCAAGCAGGCGGCTTTCCTTCCCCCTCCATTTGCCCCTCCCACCAGAGCAGCAGCCCCCTGGCAGCCCTGCAGGTCTCTCTATCCCCAAACAGCAGCAGTGGCTGTGATAGTCAGAGACTCCTTCCCCACCCCAGGGTGGCTGGGAAGTCTGGCTTCTCAGACAGGAGTCCTTCGCATCTGGACACATGAGCTGGTTGTGGGGCCTCGCCTCCCTGGCCACCCGGGGAAGTCATGCAGAGCTGCACTTGTACACATGCATGCACGCACACACGCACACACACACACTCACTCACACACTCTGTCTCAGGAGCTGAGAAGCATGATCCTTGTTCATTTCCTCCCTGAAAGGGGAGGCCCTTTGCCTTTTAGAATATGCTTTGACCCAGAAGTCAAGAACTAGAAGCTGGCATTGTCTCTCTCAGTATCCTCAGCCCGTCCTCTCTGGAAGGCGGCACCCAGACAGAAAGGGCTAGGTCTGAAACCCTTGCTCCACCCATGGCTGAGGACAGCCTGCCTGGCATTTGCAGTCATGCCTTTGGGTTGGCACTTTGCAAAATTCTAAGCAAACTAGTTTGGATTCAGTCCCCCAATTTTTCCCTTCCTGCATCCTAGATCTGCCCACTCGTCCTTACCTGAAAAGGCACTGTCCTCACCCTCTGCACCTTCATTTGATTCCCTTGTGTGTGTGTGTACTAAATCGCTTCAGTCATGTCCAATTCTTTGTGACTCTGTAGACTATAGCCCACCAGGGCTCTGTCCATAGGATTCTCCAGTGAAGAATACTGGAGTGGGTTGCCATTTCCCACTCCAGGGGATCTTCCCAAGTCAGGGATCAAACACATGTTTCCTGCGGCTCCTGGATTGCAGGTGATTTCTTGACCACTGAGCCTTGTGATTCCCTTACTAGGGAGAATCTGGAACCTCTGACTTAAATTATAGGATGTAAGGGTTGTCATTCCTTGGGGAGCATGTGCTCTTCAGGGTGCAGGTAGGAGGGGTTCAACAGTTAGAAAGCCCCTTTGGGCACCCCTCCCCAGTCCCATGGCATCCTGCCCACATAAAGCTGGTTCTGTTCTTGAGATTGGAACATGGCCAGGACCACCTGGCTGCCAAGACTCTTCTGAGCTTGATTTCATGGAAACAAACCCTGGCTGGTCTCTTGAGCCCCATTTTAGTTCAGTCCTCAGTCGTGTTCGACTCTTTGCAACCCCATGGACTGCAGCATGCCAGGCCTCCCTGTCCATCACCAACTCCTGGAGTTTACCCAAACTCATGTCCATTGAATCAGTGATGCCATCCAACCATCTCACCCTCTGTCGTCCCCTTCTCCACCTGCCCTCAATCTTTCCCAGCATCAGGCTCTTTTCAAAGGAGTCAGCTCTTTGCATCAGGTGGCCAAAGTATTGGAGTTTCAGCTTCAAAATCAGTCCTTCCAATGAACACCCAGGACTGATCTCCTTTAGGATGGACTGGTTGGATCTCCTTGCAGTCCAAGGGACTCTCAAGAGTCTTCTCCAACACCACAGTTCAAAAGCGTCAATTCTTCAGTGCTCAGCTTTCTTTATAGTCCAACTCTCACATCCATACATGACCACTGGAAAAACCATAGCCTTTACTAGACAGACCTTTGTTGGCAAAGTAGTGTCTCTGCTTTTTAATATACTGTCTAGGTTGGTCATAACTTTCCTTCCAAGGAGTAAGCGTCTTTTAATTTCATGGCTGCAATCACCATCTGCAGTGATTTTGGAGCCCAAAAAAATAAAGTCTGCCAGTGTTTCCACTGTTGCCCCATCTGTTTGCCATGAAGTGATGGGACCAGATGCCGTGATCTTAGTTTTCTGAATGGTGAGCTTTAAGCTAACTTCTTCACTCTCCTCTTTCACTTTCATCAAGAGGCTCTTTAGTTCTTCTTCACTTTCTGCCATAAGGGTGGTGTCATCCGCATATCTGAGGTTACTGATATTTCTCCCGGCAATCTTGATTCCAGCTTGTGTTTCTTCCAGCCCAGCATTTCTCAAGATGTACTCTGCATATAAGTTAAATAAGCAGGGTGACAATATACAGCCTTGACGTACTCCTTTTCCTATTTGGAACCACCCTGTTGTTCCGTGTCCAGTTCTAACTGTTGCTTCCTGACCTGCATACAGATTTCTCAAGAGGCAGGTCAGATTGTATGGTATTCCCATCTCTTTCAGAATTTTCCACAGTTTATTGTGATCCACACAGTCAAAGGCTTTGGCATAGTCAATATAGCAGAAATAGATGTTTTTCTGGAACTCTCTTGCTTTTTCAATGATCCAGCAGGTGATGGCAATTTGATCTCTGGGTTCCTCTGCCTTTTCTAAAACCAGCTTGAACATCTGGAAGTTGATCGTTCACATATTGTTGAAGCCTGGCTTGGAGAATTTTGAGCATTACTTTACTAGCATGTGAGATGAGTGCAATCGTGCGGTAGTTTGAGCATTCTTTGGCATTGCCTTTCTTTGGGATTGGAATGAAAACTGACCTTTTCCAGTCCTGTGGCCACTGCTGAGTTTTCCAAATTTGCTGGCATATTGAGTGCAGCACTTTCACAGCATCATCTTTTAGGATTTGAAATAGCTCAACTGAAATTTCATCACCTCCACTAGCTTTGTTTGTTCATAGTGATGCTTCCAAAGCCCCACTTGACTTCACATTCCAGGATGTCTGGCTCTAGGTGAGTGATCACACCATCATGATTATCTGGGTCATGAAGATCTTTTTTGTACAGTTCTTCTGTGTATTCTTGAGGCCCAGATCATACCTAAAATGATTCCTGTCTCTCTAGAGCAGGGTCAGCTCTTTGCCTTGAGTGGCTCACAGGCTTCTTTGAAAATTATATGCAATGCTGTGTCTAATTTCAGGGGCTCATAGACCTTTCTGGAAGCCCATTCATGGCTCCTTCAGGGGTCCTTTGAGATGGGTTAAGAATGCTTCAGCGTGGCACCTTGGGCTGTGCCACATTGTGGCGTCATTGCTGGTTACCATTTGGGCAGAAATGCTGCACTGTGGTGGGAAGAACAGTGAGTTTTGCCATTGGAGCCAGGTGTTGACCACCTGTAGGATTTGTTCAAGTTTGTGAAGCTTCCCTCAGTGTCCTCATTTGTCAGATGAGTGTATGAGAAGGTAGGCTCTACCTAGCTTAATGGTATCATGGGAGATTCCAGCAAGATGGAGTTGGTAAGATGGTCTTACGAACAGCCAGTAAAATGGCATGCTCTCAGGTTGCTAATTGGTTACTCTTCATTTTGCCTTCCCATTTGGCCCAAGAAATTAAAGAAAAGCAGGTCTCTTTTGACATGAGCAGTCTTTGTTTCCTTTCTTTTGAGATCATGTAATTTACATGCAGACCAGTTAGCATAAAAGAGTCTCTGGCTTGGGAGGGATAGGGCACATACATTTGTCTTGGGATTTAGACAGTTCCCAAGGCCATGCCTGGTTAGGAGTCCTGGTTGCCCAGCCCTCTTTGGCTCTGGAGTGGGGCCAGGGGGTGTGACCCTGGCCCAGTGCCACGGAGGAGGCTCCGCGTCTGCCTGCCATGGAAGTTAGCAGATGGGATCTGCGAAGGAGCTTGGGGTTTCCCTGTCCTTTATAAAGAGCAGTGCTGGTTGGCTTTGGACTGGATTGCAGACAGACTGAGGTGTCCCCATACCCTTTCTTTCTTTAGTTGAACCAGCCAATTCCCCAGGCTGGCTCAATAGAGAGGATGATGAACAAGGGTGCTCAATACTGGCTCATCATGCGGTGTGGTGACTGCACCCCATCCTTTGCTGGAATGTCTTGGCCTTAGCTTCATTGTTTATCTGGAGGGGAGGAATCGTACAGGCCCCTGGAAAGCAGATAGCTGAACGTTGAAAGATATTGAAAGTGTTAGTTGTTAAGTCGTGTCTCTTTGGGACCCTATGGACTATAGCCCACCAGGCTCCTCTATCCATAGGATTCTCCAGGCAAGAATACTGGAGTGGGTAGCCATTGCCTTCTCCAGGGGATCTTCCTGACCCAGGGATTGAGCCCAGGTCTCCTGCATTACAGGCAGATTCTTTACTAACTGAGCCACCAGAGAAGCAGATGCCACCTGGTAATTTCAGACATCATCACATCATCAACTGAAACAGCAGTGCTTCTTCAATCAGAAAGTATGGCAGTTTGTGTTTGCTCTTTGGCAGATTCCCTGTTTGCAACCAAATTTCTGAGTCTGGGAGCATCCCTAGTTCCACAGTGGGAAGAATATTCACCTAGGGGTTGGCCAACTTGTGCTCCAAGTCCAGTAGGAGCCTCGGTTTTCCCCATCTGTACAGTGAAGGGATTGATGAGGGGAATCTGAATGCTCTGCCCTCCTCTGCCATTTCATGCTTCTCTGAGTTGCCAGGCTTCCCTGGTGGCTCAGTAATAAAGAATCTGCCTGCAGTGCAGGAGACCCGGGTTCGATCCTTAGTCAGAAAATCCCCTGGAGAAGGGAACGGCTACCCACTCTAGTATTTTTGCCTAGAGAATCCCCACGGACAGAGGAGCCTGGTGAGCAATAGTCCATGGGGGTCACAAAAAGTCGGACATTACTGAGCAACTAACACTTTAATTACAATATTTGAAAAGCAGAAATCATAATTTGTTTTTGAAATGACCTGAGGCTTGAAAGTGTGGTGGTTTCATTTGAGTTTGGTAGGTGGAGACTGTGACTGTTAGAGAGAAGAGAAGACTTGCAGAAGTTTGGGTAAAAACAAAAAGTGGATATGGATTTATGTAGGGCCAAAGAATGGGCTTCCCTCATAGCTCAGTTGGTAAAGAATCTGTCTGCAATACAGGAGACCCCGGTTCGATTCCTGGGTTGGGAAGATCCCCTGGACAAGGGATAGGCTACCCCACTCCAGTATTATGGCCTGGAGAATTCCATGGATGGTATAGTCTGTGGGGTCGCAAAGAGTGGGACACGACTGAGCAACTTTCACTTTCAATGAATGGGTAAAGCAT
Organism: Okapia johnstoni; assembly: GCA_024291935.2. Lineage (NCBI taxonomy): Eukaryota > Metazoa > Chordata > Mammalia > Artiodactyla > Giraffidae > Okapia > Okapia johnstoni. The sequence goes on from CM044305.1 coordinate 112,856,026, forward strand.
GAATTCCCTTAGAGACCCCTGCTTTTACACATGAGGATGCTGGGGCTGGATCCCCCAGCAAGCCACCAGGAGCTGAGCTGAGCCTGGACTCAGACATTCCTGCTCTCAGCCCACTTGGGGGCTCTTTGCCCTACCCCATAGGTCATAGACCCTTACAGAAGAAGCACCCAGGCTTCCAGCTGGGATGGGCCTGTAGTCAGTAGAACAGAGGACTGAGAGATTTTCGTTTATAGCCATCAAATAGTAGCTTATCAAAAAGGGATTTTTGTCCCCATCTCTGTCCCCAGCACCTGAGTTGTTCGCAGCTAAACACTTTTGATGGCCTAATTTTAAATAAATCAGATTTTTTTAAATAACGGGGGGGGTGGTCCTTGGGACCTTATTATTTTAAATGATTTTAATTTAAACATGAAAGATGCTTTGGGTTTGACTTCATATTTGCTGATTTTCATTATGAGAAAAAAAAAAAGAACCAAGCCCCCAGCCCCACCCCACCCTTGATTTTTGCAGTGACTAACAGTTTGTCTTGTCTAAGAGAAGCTTTTGTACTACTGTTTGCACCCATAGTACTCACCAGGTTTGCTTGTTTGTTAGTTTTCTAACCATATAAATGTATTGGCCACCTGTAGTTCATGGGGTTCTTGCAAACTCTACCCAGCTCATCCCCACAGGTCCAGCAGCTGTAGGACTGTTTCTCTTGGTTCTAGCCCAACCAACCACCTCTTCTCTGGGCCTGGCCACCTCCTCCTCTGTTCTGGGACAGGACTACTGTGGGGATGTAAAGTTGGAGAGATGCTGGTCTGAGGGAAGTAGCCTGGATGCCAGGCTCAGCTCTGCTGCCTCACTGTGTGGCCTTGGATAAGTCCCTTTCCTGCTCTGGGCCCTGTAGGTCTCTTGACTACTGTGAGGGGTTGGCCTAGAGGGATGGTGGGCTTTCTGAGATTTTTCTTTTTATTGGTTTGGATTGTTCTATTTGGAGAATGTGATTTGACCAGTGCATTATATGACCTTTAAATCTTTTCTAGTGGTTAATTTCCGTAATTGTCTGAAAGAGGAAGGGGGACATCAAGTCCAAAAAAAAAGATGAAAATTGCTCTAGCACTTTTAAGTATATGTGGTTCTCTGCCCACATAGTTCCTGAAGGCTGTCTGCCTTTTGGAAAAATGTATCTATCCCCTCCCCCTCACACAGATTTAAGAGCATTGGCCTTGCAATCAAAGCAGAAAGGGAGGTGGGAAAAGAAGGCAGTGCCTAAGACCCTTCTCTCTCCTGTGGACCTTCTAGGGGTTGAGGACGGGGATATCGGGCTGCCTCTCCTTTCCCCCTTGAACAGCAGGAAAGGTGGGGTCAGGATGAAACTGGAACTTGGATGCTGGTCAATTCAGGAACTGTTCAGAAATCATTTTGAAAAGCTGATTCAGCAAAGATTTTGTGTGTATGTGTCTATTTTGTGCCAGGCACTGTTGGAAATTGGATGGATGGGGATGAATGAATGGGTGGACAGAAGGATGGAAGGTAGAATAAGCAGATACATGAGAGTTAAGATGTAAAAGGCTACTAAATACCCACAGTGAAAGAACTTATGCCAATTAATGATGTGTCAGGGATGTAAGAGTGACCAAAACAGAAAAAAACCCTCATGGACGATAGTCTAGTGGGGAAGACAAATAACAGCAAGATTAATAAGTAAAAACTATAATATGTTTGAAGTGATGTATCTTGAAGCAAAATGAATCAGGGAAGGGAGTTGGGGGATGTTGGGCAAGGGTGCACTTTTGTTTTCTCTTTAGTAGGTACTTTATTTTTATTAAGTACAGTTGATTTACAATGTTGTGTTAGTTTCTGGTGTATAGCAACTGTTCTTTTTCAGATTCTTTTCCATTGTACTTTATTATATGATACTGAATATAGTTCCCTGTGCTATACCTTGTTGTTAATCTATTCTATATAGATTTGTTTGTATCTGCTAATCCCATACTCCTAATTTATCCCTCTCAGACCCTTTTCCCCTTTGGTAACCATAAGATTGTTTCTGTGTCTGTGGGTCTGTTGCTGCTTTCCAAAGTTCATCTATATCATTTTCCTAGATTTCACATATGTGATATCATATGATATTTGTCTTTCTCTGTCTGACTTCACTTAGTATGATAATCTCTAGGTGCATCCATGTTGCTGCAAATACCAATATTTCATTCTTTCTTAAATGGCTGAGTAGTATTCCTTTGTGTATATACACTACATCTGCTTTATTTGTTCATCTGTAGATAGACACTTAGGTTGTTTCCATGTCTTGGCAATTGTAAATAGTGTTGCTGTGAAGATTGAAGTCCATGTAGCTTTTCAAATTAGAGTTTTCATCTTTTCCAGATATATGCCTAGGAGTGGTATTGCTGGATCATATTGCAACTCTATTTTTAGTATTTTAAGGAACATCCATAATGTTTTCCACAGTGGCTGCACCAATTTACATTCCCACCAACAGTGTGGGAGGGTTCCCTTTTCTTCACATCCTCACCGGCATTTATTATTTGTAAACTTTTGATGATGACCATTCTAGCCAGTGTGAGGTGATACCTCATTGTAGTTTTGATTTGCGTTTATCTAATAATTAGTGATACTGAGCATCCTTTCATGTGCTTGTTTGCCACTGGTATGTCTTCTTTGGAGAAATGTCTTCTGCCTATTTTTGATTCAGTTTTTTTTTATATTGAGCTGTTTGAATATTTTGGACATTAATCCCTTTTTGGTCACATTGCTTGCAAATATTTTCTCTGATTCCAATTTTGTTTGTAGTTTCCTTTGCCATGCAAAAGCTTTTAAGTTTAATTAGGTCCCATTTGTATTTTTGCTTTTATTTCCATTACTGTAGGAGACAGATCCAAAAAAATATTGCTGTGATTTATGTCAAAGAGTATTCTGCCTATGTTCCCTTCTAAAGAGTCATTCTCGCCTGGAGAATCCTGTGGACAGAGGAGCCTGGGGGGCTACAGTCCATGGGGTCACAAAGAGTTGAAAACAACTGAGCGACTAAACAACAGCGACAACTCTAAACTTATGATTTCAGCATGTAATCAGTATAAAAATTATGAGATATTGTACACAGTTTTGGTTTATGATTCTATGTCTTCACATTGCAGTGTATAGTTTGCATTTATAGTGCATCTCAATTCCGACTAACCACATTGCAACTGCTCAGTAGCCACATGTGGTTAGTGGCTACCATATTGGACAACACAACTAGACTATTCAAGTTAAACGTTCTCATTTTAGCAGGTCACTGATGAACTGTACTTTATAAAGTACTCTATTTGCTTTCTGGGCTGAAATTATTTAAAATAACTAATACTGCTAATCATCACTAATTGATATACATTTTTTTCAGCAAGAGTATTTAGTAGCCTTTTATATCTAAACTCTCGTATCTACTGTCCATCCATCTATCCATCCACCCACCCATCCATCCATTCTGCAAATTGGTTCTACCTGAAAAGAGCCCTCCTGTTCTCAGTTTTTCTGCCTTGGGGGCCAGGTTCTGAGTGCGGACCTAGAAGGAGTTCAGTAGACCAGCTGGTGTCTGCCATACTGAGCCAGGCTTGAGGGGCATTTGCAACAGGTTGTCTATTGAGAGGAAGGCTCTGGTTTTGTCTTGAAATTTATCAAATTTATCAAAGCAATAGTTAGTACTCTCCAAACGTGTGTGCCTGAGACACCTGTCCCATTGCCTCTTATAAACCCATGTGACTACTTTCTAACAGTTAGCCCTCAGGCTTCTATCTACACCTTCTCTCCACTGGGTTAACCGATCACTTCTAAGCTTTCTAAGTTTAATTTTTAGCAACTCTGGGAGTTGGTGAAGGACAGGGAAGCCTGGCGTGTTGCAGTTCATGTGATCGCAAAGAGTCAGACATGACTTAGTGACTGAACAACAACAGCGCCTTCTCCTATTATATATTCTTGTCTTTCAAAATCATTTTATTCTGGGACCTGAACCTTTCCATATAAATTTTAGAATAAGCTTGTCTTGGCTACAAAAAAAAAATCTTCCTCAGATTTTGATGGGAATTGCATTAAAATCACAGATCAGTTTGAGGAAAATTGAAATATTTACTATGTTGAGTCTTCTAATCAATAAACACAGTGCTCCTCTTTTGTTTCAGTCTTTTATAAGCAGTTTGTAATATTCTTGATACAGATTCTATGCACATTCTCTTCCATTTACCTCGCATTTTCTTTAGATCAATTGTAAATTGTATTGTGTTTTTTGAACACAGCTTTATTGATATAGTTCACACACCATAAAATTTATTTACAGTGTTAATTCAATGCTTTGTAGTATATTCACAGAGCCATGCAGCTATCACCACTATCTAATTTTGGAACATTTTTGTTACCCCCAAAGAAATCACATCACTAGTAGCAGCCATTCCCCATTTCTCCTCACCCTCCACCCCTAGCAGCCAGGTAGTCTGTTTTAGGTGTCTACGGATCTGCCTGTTCTGTACATTCCTATAATTCGAGCCATACATAGGCACCTTTTGTGACTGACTTCTTTGCTTTACTATAGTATTTTCAAGTTTCATCCATGTTTTAGCACGGATTAGTACTTCGTTCTTTTTTATTGCCAAATAATATTCTGTTGTATCATTCACCAGTTGATTGAAATGTGGGCTGTTGCCACTTTTTGACTATTATTATGAATAAAGCTGCTATGAAAACTCACATACAAATTTTTGTGTAGAGATACCTTTCGTAGATACCTAATAGTGGAATTTCTGGATCATATGATAATAATACGTTTAATATTTGGGAACTGCCAGACTGCTTTGCAAAGTAGTTGTACCATTTTACAATCTCACCAACAATATATAAGGATTTCATTTTCCCACATCCTCATCAACACGTGTAATTTCCTGTCTTTTTCCTTATATCCAGTGACATTAAGCATCTGTTCACGCATTGATCGACTATTTGTATATCTTCTTTGGGGCTTCCCTGATGGCTCAGTGGGTAATGAATTCGCCTGCCATGCAGGAGACACAGGAGATGCGGGTTCAATCCCTGGGTCAGAAAGATCCCCTAGAGGAAGAAAGTGCAACCCACTCCAGTATTCTTGCCTGGAGAATCCCGTGGGCAGAGGAGCCTGGCGAGCTCCAGTCCATAGGGTCGCAAAGACTCCCGACATGACTGAGTGACTAAGCACACACACATACCTTCTTTGGAGAAATGTTTGTTCAGATCCTTTGCTCATTTTATTATTTTTAAAGATTTTTTAAAAAGTGGACCATTTTTAAAGTCTTTTATTGAATTTGTTATTGTATTGCTTCTGTTTTCTCTTTTTTACCTTTTGATTTTTTGGCCATGAGGCATGTGGGATCCTAGCTCCCTGACCAGTGATAGAACCCGCATCCACTGCATTGGAAGGTGAAGTCTTAACCACTAGACCACTAGGGAAGTCCCTGCTCATTTTAAAATTGGGTTGTCTTTATATTGTTGAATTTTAAGAGTTCCTTATATATCCCGAATACTAGATCCTCATGGGGTGGTGGTGGTTTTGTTTCTAAGTCATGTCCAGCTCTTGCATAGCCCGCCAGGCTCCTCTGTCCGTGGGATTCTCTAGGCAAGAATACTGGAGTGGGTTTCATTTCCTTCGCCACTAGACCCTCATACATTATACGAATTGCAAATGTTCTCTTCCATTCAGTGAGTCATTTTCCCACTTTTATGACGGTTATTATTTGTAGCACAAAAGTTTTCATTTTGATGAAGTCTGATTTATGTATTTTTTCTTTTATCACTTGTGCTTTTGATGCCATGTCCAAAAAAGCCATTGCCTAATTCAAGATCACAGAGATTTACTCCTGTGTTTCTTCTGTGAGTCTGATAATTTTAGTTTTTACATTTAGGTCTGTCTTCCATTTTGAGTTAATTTTTGTGTATAGTGAAAAAAGAGTCTAACATCATTCTTTTGCATGTGGATATTGAATTGTCACAACATCTTTTACTGAAAAGACTTATTTTGTCTTGACACTCTTGACAAAAATCAGTTGAGCACAAATGTAAGATTTATTTCTTGACCCTCATTTCTTTTATTTTTAAATTTCACTATAGTTTATTTACAGTATCATGTTATTTCAAGTTATAGGTTATTACAAGATAATGAATATAGTTCCCTGTGTTGTACAGTAAATCTTGGTTGTTTATCTGTTTTATATACAGTAATGTGTATCTGTTAATCCCATACTCTTAATTTACCCCTTCCCCTCCCTATTCCACTTTGATAACCACGAATTTGTTTTCTTTGTGAGTCTGTTTTGTAAATAAGTTCATCTGTGTCATTTTTTAGATGATACATATAAGTGATATCATAGAATGTTTGTCTTTCTCTGCCTGACTTAACTTAGTATGATAATCTTTAGGTTGATCTAGGTTGCTGCAAATGGTAACATTTCATTCTTTTTATGACTGAGTAATATTCTGTTGTTTATATATTTAAAATCTTCTTTATCCATTCATCTGTTGATAGACATTTAGGTGGCTTCCATGTCTTGGCTATTGTGAATAGTGCTGCTATGAACATTGGGGTGCATGTATTTTTTGAGTTAGTTTTCTCTGGGTATATGCCCAGGAGTGGGATTGCTGGGCTGTATGGTAACTCTGTTTTTAGTTTTTAAACCTTCATACTGTTTTCCATGGTGGCTGCACCAAATTACATTTTTACTAACAGTGTAGTACGGTTCCCTTTTCTCCACACCTTCTCCACCATGTATTATTTGTAGACTTTTTGGTGATGGCCAGTCTGACAGGCATGAGGTGATCCTTCATTGTAGTTTTGATTTGCATTTCTCTAATAACTAGTGATGTGCATCTTCTCATGTGCCTCTTGGTCATCTGTATATCTTTGGAGAAGTGTCTGTTAAGGTGCTCTGCCTATTTTTTGGTTGCATTTTTTTTTTTTTTTTTGGTATTGAGTTGTATTAGATGTTTGTATATTTTAAAAATTAACCCCTTGCTGGTTGCATCATTTGCAAATATTTTCTCCCAGGCTGTAGATTGTCTTTTCATTTTGTTTATGGTTTCCTTTGACTGCAAGGAAATTCAACCAGTCCATCCTAAAGGAAGTCAGTCCTGAATATTCATTGGAAGGACTGATGCTGAAGCTGAAAGTCTAATACTTTGGCCATCTGATTCGAAGAACTGTCTCATTTGAAAAGACCCTGATGCTGGGAAAGATTGAAGGTGGGAGGAGAGGGGGACGACACAGGAGGGGACGGTTGGATGGCATCACCGACTCGATGGACATGAGTTTGAGTAAACTCCGGGAGTTGGTGATGGACAGGGAGGCCTGGTGTGCTGCAGTCCATGGGGTCGCAAAGGGTCGGACACAACTGAGCAACTGAACTGAACTGAACTTGTGCAAAAGCTTACAAATTTGATTATGTCTTGGCCCTCATTTCTGTGTCGTTGATCTATCTATATGTATCTATCCTAATGCCAGTAGAGAGCTTGCCTGATAGCTCAGTTGGTAAAGAATCTGCCTTCAATGCAGGAGGCCCTGGTTCAATTCCTGGGTGGGGAAGATCCACTGGAGAAGGAATAGGCTACCCATTCCAGTATTCTTTTGCTTCCCTTGTGGCTCAGCTGGTAAAGAATCCACCCACAATGTGGGAGACCTGGATTGTAGACCTGTTGGCTCAGATGGTAAACCGTCTGCCTGCTATGCGGGAAACCTGGGTTTGATCCCTGGGTTGAGAAGATCCTCTGGAGAAGGAAATGGCAACCCACTCCAGTACTCTTGCTTGGAAAATTCCATGAATGGAGAAGCCTGGTAGGCTACAGTCCATGGGGTTGCAAAGAGTCGGACACGACTGAGCAACTTCACTTTGGATTGCAGAGTATTGTGTTTTTAATTTTAGAAATTTTATTTAGAATTGAACATTACCAAATGTTCATTGTTGATATATAAAAATATGATTGGTTTCTGTTTGTGGAAGATAAGGAAGGTTGTCCTTTTTTATTCTTTTATGAGAGTTCTTTTTTTTTTAATCAAGCACAATTCAATCCTATGGTTTTTCTTATTTAGCCTGTTGATATTGTGTATAACATGAATTAATTTTTTTCTTACTTTGTTCTTTTTAAAAATTATAGTTGATTTACAATATTCTGTTAGTTTCAGGCATACAGCAAAGTGATTTGGTGTGTGTGTATATATGTATACATATTCTTTTCTTCAATTAGTTTCCATTATAGGGTATTATAAAATGTTGAATATAGTTGCTGTGCTATACAGTAAACCCTTGTTGTTTATCTAATTTATATACAGCAGTGTGTATCTGTTAATCTCATACTCCTAATTTATCCCCTCCCTTTTTCCTGTTTAACCATGTTTGTTTTCTATGTCTGTGATTCTGTTTCTGTATTTTAAAAAAGTTCTTTTGTACTATATTTTTATTTTTATTTTTTTTAATTTTATTTTTATTTTTTTTGTACTATATTTTTAGATTCCACATACAAGTGATATCATATGATATTTGTCCTTCTGTATTAATTTTTAGAAAGTGAAACAGCCTTGCAATCCTGGGATAAACTTCAGTTAGTCATTGTGTTATTCCTTTTAGATATTCCTGGATTTGATTTGCCAATTTTTAAAAAATTTGGATCTTTTAAATTGGCTTGTAATTTTCTTTTTCTGTACTGTGCCTGATTGGGTTTGGTATCAGAGTCATAAAATGAAATGGGGAGTTTTCCTGCCTTTTCTGTTTTCTGAAAGAGATTATATGAAAGCAGTACTGATTCTTCTTTAAACATCTGGTAAAATTCTCTCATGAAACTGCCTAGGTTTAGAGATTTCCTTTGTGAGAGTTTATAAACTACAAATTAATCTTTTAAATCAGTATTGGGTGACTTGGGTTCTATAATTCGTATTGTGTGAGTTGTGGAATTTTGCTAATAATTTCTTGAGGATTTTTGCATCTGTGTTCATGATGGGTTTTGGTCTCTAGTTTTTTGTTCCGTCTTTATCTGTTTTTTATATCAGGGTCCAGTTCAGTTCAGTTCAGTCGCTCAGTCATGTCCGACTCTGCAACCCCATGAACTGCAGCACACCAGGCCTTCCTGTCCATCACCAGCTCCTGGAGTCCACCCAAACCCAGGTCCATCGAGTTGATGACGCCATCCAACCATCTCATCCTCTATCATTCCCTTCTCCTCCTGCCTTCAATCTTTCTCAGCATCAGGGTCTTTTGAAATGAGTCAATTCTTCGCATCAGGTGGCCAAAGTATTGGAGTTTCAGCTTCAACATCAGTCCTTCCAATAAACACCCAGAACTGATCTCCTTTAGGATGGACTGGTTGGATCTCCTTGCAGTCCAAGGGACTCTCAAGAGTCTTCTCCAACACCACAGTTCAAAAGCATCACTTCTTCAGCACTCAGCTTTCTTTATAGTTCAACTCTCACATCCATACATGACCACTGGAAAGACCATAGCCTTGACTAGACTGACCTTTGTTGACAAAGTAATGTCTCTGCTTTTTTTATACACTGTCTAAGTTGGTCAAAACTTTCCTTCCAAGGAGTAAGCGTCTTTTAATTTCATAGCTGCAATCACCATCTGCAGTGATTTTGGAGCCCAGAAAAATAAAGTCAGCCACTGTTTCCACTGTTTCCCCATCTATTTGCCATGAAGCGATGGGATCAGATGCCATGATCTTAGTTTTCTGAATGCTGAGCTTTAAATCAACTTTTTCACTCTCCTGTTTCACTTTCATCAAGAGGCTCTTTAGTTCTTCTTCACTTTCTCCCATAAGGGTTGTGTCATCCGCATATCTGAGGTTATTGATATTTCTCCCGGCAATCTTGATTCCAGCTTGTGCTTCCTCCAGCCCAGCGTTTCTCATGATGTACTCTGCATATAAGTTAAATAAGCAGGGTGACAATATACAGCCTTGACGTACTCCTTTTCCTATTTGGAACCAGTCTGTTGTTCCATGTCTAGTTCTAACTGTTGCTTCCTGACCTGCATACAGGTTTCTCAAGAGGCAGGTCAGGTGATCTGGTAATAATGACCTAATAAAATGATTTGGAAAATCTTGCTCTCTAGTTTCTGTAAGATAATATATAGAATTGGTATTAATTAATATTTAATGTTTGGTAGAATTCTTCAGTGAAATCACCTGGTTCTGGTGTTTTGGGGGGAGATTTTTAAACTATGAATCCATTTTCCTTTAGAGTGTTAGGGCTATTCAGATAATCTATTTTGGTAGTTTGTGGTTTGCAAGGAACTGGTCCATTTCATTTGAGTTGTCATATTTATGTGTGTAGAGTTTTTCATAGTATTTCCTTATTATTATTTTCCTGTCTTCCATGTCTTATAAGTGTTATCCCATGTTTCATTTCTGATATTGTTCATTTTTGTCTTCTTTATTTTCTGTCTTGATAGAGGTCAGTTTTACCGATCTTTTCAAAGAACTGGCTTTATGTACATGGATTTTTCTCTGTTTTCAGTTTCATTGATTTTTTTTAAAATCTTATCTGTATTTCTTACCTTCTGCTGCTTTGGGTTTTTCCATGACTCTTGAGGTGTAGCTTAGATTATTGATTTAGCTTAGATATTGATTTGGGGCCGTCCCTCCTTCCTAATATATGCATTTAGCTCTATCCATTTCCCTCAACACTGCTTTAGCTGTGTTCCATGCGTTTTTATTACTTAAATTTTCATTCTCATTCAGTTCAATGCAGTTTTATTTCCTCTGTGACCCATGGCTTACTTAGAAGTGTATTGTTTTATTTTCAAGTGTTTTGAGATTTTCCTGATTTCTTTGTTGTTGATTTCTAGTTTGAGTCTTTTTTGATTAAATAATATACTCTGTGTGGTTGCGGTTCTTTTAAATTTGTTCAGGTATGTTTTAAGGCCCAAAATGTGGTCTATCTTGGCATATGTTCTATAGTATCTTGAAACAAATGTACAATCTACTATTTTCGGGTGAAATGTTTTATAAATTAAATATTCTTGAGTTCAACTGTTGTTGAGAGTGGAGCATTGAAGTCCTCAACTGTAAAATGAATTTGTGTATCCTGTTAACTCTCTCAGTTTCTGCTTCATGTGTCTTGAGACTGTTGTGTGATACATGACGTCTTACTAGTGGATTCTTTTATCATCATATAATGTCTGTCAGTTTCCAATAATTTACTTAGCTCTGAAGTCTTTTTCTGATATTAATATAGCCACTGCTGGTCTTTAAAATTATGTTTGCTTGGTATATTTTTTTCCATTCTTTAGTTTCAGCGTACCTGTGCTGTTGTATTTGGAGTATCTTGTAGATGGAATATTGTAAGGTCATTTAAAAAAATCTACTTTGCCAGTGTCTGTGTTGTGTTTGGTATGTTTATACCATATACATACAAGGTGGTCATTGATATGCTCCAGCTTAAGAGTGCTATTTTATTATTTGTCTTTTTACTTTCTCTGGTTCTTGTTTCTCTGATTCTCTTTTTTTGCATTCTTGTGGGTTACTTAGACATATTATAGGAATCTATATTGATTTTTGTTTAGTGTTTTTGAGTATATCACATTGTATAGTTTTCTTTGTGGTTACTCTAGTAAGCACTTAGTGTTACTCCAATAACAGTGTACGTAACAGTGTACATTTATCACAGAACCCTGGGTCGGGAAGATCCCCTGCAGGAGGGCATGGCAACCCACTCCAGTACTCCTCTTGCCTGGAGAATCCCATGGACAGAAGAGCCTGGCGGACTACGATCAGTGGGGTGACACAGAGTCGGACATGACTGAAGTAACTTGGCATGGCACAGCACAGTCTACATGTTAATCACTTTAAGTATAGAAATATTAATTCCATCTAAATCCCTTTAACTTCCCCACTTTTTACGTGTAATTGTGCTAACCATTTCTTTTGTATACATTGAGTATCAGATGAAATGGTGTTATAATTTTTCCTTCACCCATCAAATGTGATTTTAAAAACTCACGAGAATAGCTTCTTGTGCTTATCACTATTTTCACCTGTTCTGAATTTCTTCTTTCCTTTATGAAGTTTAAAGTCATTTCCTTTCTGGTTAGAGAACTTCCTTTAGCCATCCCTTAATGGTGGGATTATTAGCAACAACTCTTAGTTTTCCTTCATCTGAAAATGTCTTGATTTCCCCTTCATTCCTGAAGGATCATTTTTTGCCAGATATATAATTTGGAGTTGACAGTTCTTTTATTTCAGCACTTGAAAAATGTTATGCTACTTCCTTCTGCACCCCATGGTTCCTGAAAAGAAATCCCCTGTCATTTGAATTGATAGCTCTCTATGCATAACGTGTCAGTATTGGCTGGTTGTTCTCAAGATGTGTTTGTTTGTCTTTTAGTTTTCAGAAGTTTGATTATGGAGTGTTTTGGCCTGAATTTCTTTGGATTTTTCCTATTTAGGATTATCTTGGATTCAGGAGTCTGTGGGTTTATGGTTTTGCCAAATTTGAAAATTTTCAGCCATTATTTCTTTGATTATTCAATTGCTCTCCTCTTCTTCTAGGCCTCCAGTGATGTAAATATTGGAACTTTTGTTGTTGTCCCAGATCCCTGAGGGCCTCCTCTTCTTTTTTATTTTCTTTCTGTTTTTCAGATTGGGTGAGTTCTATTGATATGTCCTCAAGTTCACCAGTTCTATCTTCTCTTATCTCCACTCTACTTATTAGCCCATTCAGTGGGTCGTTTTATTTTTATTGTATTTTTTTTAGTTTTATAATTTCCACTTGATTCTTTTTTATAAATTTTATTTGGTGAGATTTCCTGTTTTTTAATTTGATCCAAGAGTATTTGTAATTGCTTGTTGAGCATTTTTATGGTAACTGCCTCAAAATTCTTGCTGAATAATTCCAATATTTGAATAATGTTGGTGTTGACATTTGTTGATCATTATTAGTCATTCACACAGTGATTTTTCTGGTTCTTGGTATAATGAGTAATTTAAAAAAAATCATATCCTAGACATTTTGCATATTATATTATGAGACCTTGGGTGTTATTCCATCTCACTTTCTAGCAGGCGATCCCCCTGCTGAGGCATAATGTGAGGGTTTGCTCAGTATGTATGTGTTAAATTTCTTGCTGGTGCCCACTGACCCCAAACTGGCAAAAGTAGAAAGCTGAACTGATACAGCCTTATTGCTGATGGCTGAGGTGGATGTTTAGCTACCCCTGGGCTGTGCTGACACCTTCTTTGGCAAAGTGGAGCATGGACTTTGCCTTGCCTTGCCTCTGAGTGGGGTATAAGCTCAGCTTCCCCATTAAGTTTTGCTGGGGAGGGGGAAGTGGGTGGCTGACCCACACTGTCATTTTGCTGCCATGTGAAAAGAGGAATCTCAGATTCCTTCTGGGTCCAGCGGACCCCAGGTGAGGAGAGGGGGAAAGAAGAATACATTGTCAACCTGCTGCACCCTGCTTCATTCAGCCTTGTTGTTGCAGGTGAGGGTGTGGATGATTAATTACTCACTAGACCTTTTTAACTCATGCCAGTGATCAGGTGGAGATGGGAACTTTGAGAGGCCTTGACTTGCAAGAACTTGTTCAATTTTGTTGACACTGGGTGGAGTGGACATTAAGCTTCCCATTCGATCCCCCTGATACCTGGGGAGAGAAGGACTTGGTCAGGTCTACTGCTCCCGAACCCCAACTCACACCAGCTGTTTAAGTCTGCCAGGTGGGTATGGAGGCTCAGCTCCCTTCTGGACTTTGCCGACACTGCCTGAGTGAGGGAGGCATTGTGAGTCTGCTTGGACCCCTGACACCTCTGGGCAGAGGAATCCGAGTGCAGACATGTGCTCACATGGGGCTGGGGCTGGGCTGACATGGAACCCACTTTGCCTGACTGAAACTACAGGACAGGGATGGCTTTTTTGTTGGTATTGGTTAGAGTAGAGTGAGGATGTTCAAGAAACTTTGCTGTCATAGGCTACCTTCTTCACCGTCCTCTAGGGGGAAAGTCTTTTATTAGAGGGTGTTCGTGTGTGTGTGTGTGTGTGTGTGTGTGTGTGTGTGTGTGTGTGTGTGTGTGTGTGTATGCATGTGCATGCATGCGCACCTGTGGTTCCCTGCTGGAAGCTTCAGCACCATTTTGTTCAGTATATCTGAGAGTGAATGAGGCAACCCAGAAAACTCAAGCCTATAGAGTTGACCACCTTTTCTTTGTACCTTCTAGAGTCCTCCTATGCTTGTTTGTTGTATTGTGTCCAAGTTTTGCTTGTTTGTCTCTGCAGTTTGCTTTTGAAAACATTTCTAATTGTGGTAAAATACACAGCATGTGGGGCTTCCCTGGGGGTTCGATGGTAAAGAATCGAGCTGCAGTGCTGGCAACCTGGGTTTGGTCCCTGTGTCAGGGAGATCCCCTGGAAAAGGGAATAGCTACCACACTAGTATTCTTGCCTGGAGAATTCTATGGACAGAGGAGCCTGGAAGTGATACAGTCCATGGGGTCACAAAGAGTCATACACGACTGAGCAACTGACATTCTTTCACACACATAGCATGTGAAATTTATCCTCTTGCCCATCTGTAAGTGTACAGTTCAATATCATTAAGTATATTCACATTTTGGGGCAATGTGCAAGGTTTCTTTAATTATATGAGGGAGGACCTGGGAGGAATGGAGCTACTCCATCTTGGTGGGAGCATATGTTTTACTGGCTACTTTTGTATGTTTACTTTTTTCATATAATTTAGTATTAACTTGTCTAGCAGCATTAGAAAGCTTGTTGGTATTTTCACTTGGATTACATCTGATATTTATAAACTAAGTAAGCGAGAACTGACATCTTTATGACATTGAGTCACCCTGTTCAAAAGAATAAGTGTCTTTCCATTTGTTCATGTCTCCTTTCAAGTCATTCTGGAGTGTTTTAGCATTTCCTTCATAGAGGTTTTGTACATGCTTGTTTTGTTTCTTCCTAAGGATGTAATTTTCTTTGTCGTTTTTTGTAAATGAGGTTGTCTTGCCTATTGTGTGTGTCTCCTCCTTGCTCAGTTGTTTTAGGAAGTACACCTGTGACTCAAATCTGGGTTTCCAGCCTGTCACGTGAACTCAAAACCCAGATTTGTCTCAGTCCTTTCCACCTGCTTACCTGTAGCCCTCTTATCCCCTCAGCTCATTGTGTGCAAGGATTAACTTTCCTCCCTCCCTGCCCACCAGCACCCTCACTCCAATAATAGTAACACTCACCAGAAACTGGGGCGTTATTTCCAACTTGTGCTGTCACACCCCCTCACTAGCTAATTGGTCACGCAGTCCTGATTCTCTAGCATTTTAGAAGCTGCAATCATGAATTCCCTGTGTTAGAATCATAGTTTCCTAGCCTCACCAGACTTATGATGCCTAAATTCTCCATTCAGTGGTTTTCCTGGCATATGCTTGAACATACATTTCCAGGGCAGGAAACCCCCACTCCCTTGTGTGGCAGTCCATTTTGTTTCGGGCCATGTCTGACTCGATATACATATGTATTTCAGACACATCACCTTCTTTTAAAATCATCACCCCTTGTGCTTGTTCAGAACCCTCCCCACGCCCATGCCCTTGCCTAACCTAATGCTCCCTCATTCAATTGTGCTTTCCCATCTCTTTGTACACTTCTGATGTCTCCTACAACACGGTTCTGACCTCGGCTCTGCCAGGACCCAGGACACACAGACTGAAGGCTAAATTTCTTTGGCTAACATCCAGAGCATTTTCTGAGGTGACCCCAACCATCCTCTCCCACAGCATCTCCAGTAGCTCTGACGTTGGGGGAAGGGAGAGGGAGAGGAAAAGAAGAAGGAGGAAAAAGAGGATGAGGAGGGGGAGAGAGAGAAGAAGGCAGAGGGTGAGGAGTAAGGATCGAGAAAACACTAACTTGCCAAAAACCTTTATCAACACTGCTTGTGGATGGATATTCCTTATTGCTCCAAAGACAGGCTTGATGGATGTTTCACCTGGGCAGAGATGCGGGCTAGAATGTGTGATAGAACTACTGTTGTGAACAACTCAAACATTTGAATGGTGTCCCTCAAAAGATATGTTCTAAAGTCCTGACCCCCACAGCCTAGGTATGTGACTTTCTTGGGAAATAAGGTCTTTGCAGATGTGGTCAAGTCAACATCAGGTCATTAGAGTGGGCCTTACGCCAGTATAACTGGTGTCCTTATAAGAAGAGGGAAAGTTGGACGCAGACCCACAGAGAGAAGAAAGAACCAACTCTGTGGACATGCTGATTTCAGACTTCTGGCTTCTCAAACTGGGGAAGAATCAAGTTCTGTTGTTTAAAAACCCCCAGTTTATGGTGATTTGTTATGGTAGCCACAGAAAACTAATATGAGTGGTATGAAAGAACAATTGAATGGGCTCTCAGGGACTCTTGAAGGGGATGTGGAGGAGATATTCTTGGTGTAAAAATCTGGCAGTGGCTGTATTGGTGGCTTAAGAAGAGATTGTCTTATATTTCTGACCCAGCTTGCCCTGTTGCTCTCTAAAGAGATGCTCATTAGGACAAAAATGTACTAGGTGTTGGTCAGAGGGCTTCCCCAGTGGCTCAACGGTAAAGAATCTGCCTGCAATGCATGAGTCACAGGAGACACAGGTTCAGTCCGGGTTGGGAAGATCCCTTGGAGGAGGGCATGGAAACCCACTCCAGAAATCTCTCCTGGAGAATCCCACAGACAGAGGCGCCTGGCAGGCTATGGTCCATAAGGTTGCAAAGAGTTGGACACAACCAAAGCAACTTAGCATGCACGTTGGCCAGAAGTTGTCACATGATATTGTCAGAGAAACAATATGGTAACCTAAGAGATCTACAGATTCATTCTGCCCTGTGACTTAAGTGGTACGTCTTGGACAGAGACCAGAAGTTCTCTGAGAAGGTTAGTCATTGCATTACATACACTGGAATATTACTTAGCCAAGAAAAGGAGTGAGATACTGAGCCATGCTATGACATGGATGGATGTCCACAAGGACAAGAAGCCAGATGCAGATGATTATGTGCTCTATGATCCCATTTATAGGAAATGTCCAAAATAGGTAATCCCACAGAGCCAGAAAGCAAATTAATGGCTGCCACGAGTTGCGGTGGGGCGTGGGGGATGGGGAGTGGCAGCTCATGGGTACAAGGCTTATTTTGGAGTCAGGAAGATAACTGTGGACTGGACATAAGAGGTGGTTGTGCAGCCTTGTGAATATACCAGCAAACTGTACACCCTAAATTGGCTAACTTGGTTACATGATTTTTACTCCAATGAACAGTCATTGTAGGCTTGAAACTATATTTATTACTTGGTTTCTGAAAATTTGGAGATCTGTAATCCTGTCTTGTGACCCTGTGGAGGGCCAGGCAGCCCAGAAGGCCTGAGTGAGTGGAGACCGGCTCTCATTTGTCCATGTGGAATGAAGGGCCAGGTTGCCCAGCTCTCCGGACTTCACTCCTGGGTGGATGTGGTGGACAGGGGCAAAATGGCACTGGAAAGAGGCCAGGCCCACTGCATTCACCCGATGGCTTCCTGGGAGCCTTCCAGAAAGTCCAAGTGAAATTGTACCAGACACTATCACCTAGGAAGCTGGGCAAGCACAGGCCCACCAGAATGCCAAGCAAAATGCATCAACACATGGTATGAAAGGCCAAACATCGCCCACACTCCAGCTGAGCTGCTGGTGGGATGGTTTCATTGCTTTGTTGAAGTGTAATTGAGACCTCAACAGACAATTGACAGACAGTAAACTATATGTATTTGAAGCACCATTGGATTAGTTTTATCACATGTATACACCACCACAGTCAAGATCACAAAGATGCCCATCACCTCCCCAAGTTTCCTTATGCCCAGTGGTGACCCCTCCCTCTTGCCTCTCTCCACCACCTCCAGGAACCACTGATCTGTTCTCTGTCAATCCTGAATAGGTGCCTTTTCTAGAGTTTTGTATTAGTGGAACCACAGAATAGGGATTCTTTTGGGGGGTCTAGTTTCTTTCATTCAGCTTAATGACTGAGTGCCAACTCATGTGTGTATCCATCGTTCATTCTTTTTTTTTAATCACTGAGGATTATTCTGTTGTATGGATTATGTCACAGTTTATTTATCCATTCACCTGTTGATGGATATTTGGGTTGTTTCCAATTTGGGGCGACCATCAGTACAGTGGCGGTCAGCATAAGTGTGGACATTTACTCTTCCATTTCTCTTAAGTAAATATCCAACAGTAGGATGGTTGGGTCCTAAGGTGTATCTCTTAACTTTTGAAAAAAATTCCCAAACTGGTTTTTTTCGAAGTAGTTGTATAATATCACATTCCACGCTGGTGTGATTTTTTTTTTTTAATCCATGGCTTTCTATGGGGTTGGCCAAGGTCCAGGGCTTTTCACACATTCTGCAGCAAAGTAGACATTGGGCTTAATCCAGAAATCGGCTTTGCTCTATATTATAAAACAAGATGGGAAGTGGGGGCAAGTGGTGAAGGGAAAACTGGATGAGAGGGGTCAGAGATTTGGAAATAGGGAACATCAATGTGGCTCAAAGTGGCCCCTTTGAAGGGGAGGCTGAGAGCTACGGGGGCTAAGGGGAGGGAGGGGACCACCAAGTGCTCAGAGCCTGGCTCTGGCGACCTGCTGAAGAAGCAGAAACTCTGCAGAGAGTGAGTGGGCAGTTTTCTGGGCCGTGGAGCCCACCTGTGAAGCCATGTTACTGGGCGGCATACAGCTGGCCTCTAACTTGGAATGAATCAGAAAGAGGGGGTCGTTGTGCTCTGTTTGCCACCCTTGGAGCACTGTCTCTTTTATAAGCAGTTCTTTTTCCTGTTATCTCTTTAAAGGCTTATCAGAGAGAGGCGAGGTGGGAAGGAGGCTTGCGTGACACCATGGCTTCTCATAGAAGTCCCTTGCCAGCAGGACAGAGGCCTTATGTGCCCGGCATTGCTCTGTGGCTCTCAGGGGTTGTGTTCAGAAAGCGCCTGGGAACTGGTGGCCCTGGAGGCTGGAGACTTCTGCTCCAGGGCTGGTGCTGTCAGGCCGCTCCCCTCTTTGGGCCTGTTTCTTCTTCAGTACTTGACTCCAGGGACTAGAACTTGAGCCCAGCTCTGAGGACTCATCCTACTTGATTTGTAGAAGGGAGTGTGTTGCAGATATTTATTAGCAAAGTTCTCATCTCTGAAATTTACAAAACCAGCACTTACTGGAGGCTTTCCTGCCCTGGTGCAGTCCTGTCTCTTCTCACCACACTTGGGTTGAAAGTGATGGGATGAAGAGGAAGAGAAAGATCTGAACCTGTATTGGGCCTACACTCTTAGCCAGGCCTGGGTGCTGGGTGCTACACAGAGCAGTGACAGCAGCTGGTCCTTGGCACTTTATGCTTGGTGCCTTTAAAAGCGCCTGATGGGTAGATTCCATGATTATTGCCTTTTACAAAGGAGGGGCACCAAGGCACAGAAAGGGTAAAGTCTGATCCGTGTCACATAACCAGAGAGTGGAAGGGCTGTTCAGAAGAAAAAGAATTCGTGCAAGGACCTCCTTTTCCAGCACAATGAAGTCTAAACATGCAAGTCAGGAAGGAAAGGCACACTGCCCTCGGACCTCCATCACCGTGCAGAGCCTGGGGAGAAATGAGCAAAAACAAGCACCGCCCAAACTGAACTGCTCCAAAAATCCCAAACTGCAGCTTGGCTTCCTTAGTCTGTTAAAATACAAGTGCCCAAGATCCTGCAGACATCTGTAGGATCTCTTGATGCTCAGCCAAGAGGAGGTGGGTCCCCTATTGCCTGGATGACCCACCCTGTGCTTATTCTTCCACTAAAATGGTAACACACTCGTTCTAGACTTTCTCTGTGGCAGATACTGGCCAGGTTTGAGGCCCCACTGAGGGGATGCAGGCAGAGGAGCTGAGCCACCCCGGGGTGATTCAGCCCCAAGAGGGCAGGACAGAACCCCCTTTTCATGAAGCAACACTTTCAGGAGAGCCTAGGAGAGTGGTCAGGGGTGTGACTCAGCCTCTCCCCAGCCCCTCCCTCTGTCACTCTCTCCACTCCAGCTTTCATCTCTGAAAGTTGCTTCTCAGCCATTTCCCAGGAAGGACTGAGTCACGGGAGCAAGCTGTCTCACCCAGGAAAAATGCTGGAGTGCCTGCCGATGAGCCCAGGCCATGGGCAGAGCCTCTGTCCAATTGGGCGCAGCCATTCTAAATAAACAAGCATGCCTGTTTCTGGGAACCAGACATGGAGCTCTCAGGAGAACCTCTCTAATGATCAAAAGACTCATTATATCTGGGCATGGTGCCACTAGTGGTAAATAACCCGCTGGCCAGTGCAGGAGACACAAGAGCTGTGAGTTCGATGCCTAGGTCTGGAAGATCCCCTGGAGGAGGAAATGGCCCCATGGAAAATTACATGGATAGAGAAACCTGGTGGGCTACAGTTCTTGAGGTCGCAAAGAGGCGGTCACAACTGAGTGACTGAGCACATGCACACATGGGGCAAAGGGGCTATAGGTCATAGGATCCTTACAGCAATTGTGATGGGTTGTTTCTGAGCTTCCTGGGGTCATGCTGGTTTTCAAACCTGGAAGGGAAGATGCTTGGTAGTGGATGCTGTTTAAATTCTTCTCCAAGCCTGGAATTCTGAAGCCTTTTTGTGCAACAATGCCCTTGACTTTCTGGTGAAACTTAGCGACCTTTGTAAAACAATAATAAATGGTTTAAAAGTGCACAAAAGAATGCAGTGGTATCACCAAGGATAGCAGTCAAATCAAAATGGCCTCAAAATGATTACCTTACTAAGAAAGCAAATCTGTCACATAGAAGTGTTTGTTAGCGCATTAAATAAGATCCAGCAGTATGTCTCGTAACTACTGTAACTTCAAAGTGGTGATATTTGGAGATTCCTGCTGTGACTGCAACGTGAAACAAAAATATCTCTGATTTCTCTTGGCGACACAGCCACAGGTTATGTAAATATTACTGTGGTTTGTTGCCAACATTCATAATTGAAGGAAATGCTAAATTTCTGTTAGAGGTTAGTGAAAATAAAAATGTAATTTTTTCCTCCACTTGAGTTTACAGACTCACTGGATTGTGTTCATGAATCTTAGGTTAAGAGTCCCCTGCTAAGGCAACACTTAAACCTATTTAATTAGGAGGCATTCCCCCCAACCCCGACTCCACAACTGAGTCAAACTGTCGACCTTGCAGCTTTTTCTTGTACTACACTTTCCTCTTACTGCAAAGCACAAGCAGGGAACTTAGATTCTAGTGCTAGCTCCCCTACTTAGGAGCTGTGTGACTTTGGGTGAATTGCTGAGCCTTCCTGAACATCAGTTTTCTCCTCTGTGAAACAGGGATGATAACAGGACCTACCTCCTAGTGTTGACATGACGGTTAAGTGAGAGAATATTTGTCAAACATCCTGGCACTATGTTGGTCCTTCATAAAGGTTCATTATAATAATTATTTTCATGGGAAGAGTTTTATCAACCAAAAGGCAGCACGTGTGGACCATTATGGGTGCTAAGTTACTTCAGTCGTGTCTTGACTCTGTGCGACCCTATGGACTGTAGCCTGCCACACTCTTCTGTCCATGGAATTCTCCAGGCAAGAATATTGGAGTGGGTTGCCATTCCTCCTCCAGGGGATCTTCCCAACCCAGGGGTCGAACCCCGGTCTCCTGCATTGGCAGGTGGATTCTTTACCACTACTGCCACCTGGGGAAGCCTGTGGGCCATTGTAACAACCTGCTTTATTCTTTGGTGATTTCTCTTTGCCATCTCCATGATCCCAGAGTAGAAGGCACAGAGGAAACACACAGTGGAGGGGACAGTGGTGTGCTAGAACTCCTACTGGCTTCCTGAACCCAGTTGTTTTCAGGAAATTTACTATCTGGTTGATATCATGTTGGTAGCTCAGAATCAGCCACAGTGAGAACATTTTCAGCAGAAAGCCATCAGGTGCTGTGACAGAACCTTGAATCAGAGCTTTTTTACCCCCCCAGAAAGCTGCTTGTTAAACACTTAGCAGCACACTTCTGGGGTGGGCGTGGCCACTGTTACTGTAGTGATGGTGGGACAACCTATATACTGTATCTGGGGAAAAATGTAAAACATCAGGGTTTGGGGGGAGAAAACTAAGTGTTCCTTGTGGTCCAAGTTAATTTCATTTTCAGTCTATTGGTTCTTCCAGCTACCCAGTTTTAGATCAAGGAAAGAACAGATTTTTCCTGATGAATGTTCTCAGTTCTTGATAATTACTTCCATTTCAGCAATTCTGTAGAAGAATGTGTTCTCAGATAAGAAAGAAAAATCTCTATTCTTTTTATCTGCAGAGTGCAATATTTTTTAACTTAAAATCCAAGATTTCTATGTACTGGTAACTTACTTCCACGTCAACTTTTTTTTCTGTAACATTCCAGTGCATCATTCCCAGAGAATTTTATAAAGGCACACAGCAGAAAAGTGAGTTGCCTGATGATGTAGTCCTGTTAGTGTCCCTTGAGTCCAAACGTTGACTTAGATGGTGTTTTCAGAACTCATAAGTGGATGTTTATGTCTGTGAATTGAAGTGCTGAGTAGCTTGACTTGCAAGGCCAATGGGCGGTGGGGGGTGGGTAGTCAGTCCTGGGATGGTGGTTTATTCAAACATTGGGATTTGGTTGCATGAGCTGTTTTCAGATGCTTCTCTGCTAGCTTGTCACTGTCTATAAGCCACTTGTATATGTTACTCTCCACCTGTGAATTGTGCTAACACATGGTTGAGAAAGGAAACATGACGCAGGTGGCCAGCCAGAGAACTTAAAACATGGAGATATGCAATCTGGCAGAGGAGGAGGGCTATAGAAATTATGAGCTCCCTCCAGTTTTGGCAAGGACCAAAGAGACAGCCTCTCTTGTGAGGATGTTGTGGGATGATCCAAGAAAGTGTGCAGCAAGCACCTTCTCGCCCAGAGGAGCTCTGCAGAGACTGTGGGTGGCCTGTTGAGCTTTCCCCACCTGGGTGAAGTTTCTGTGGAATCGAAACCATTCTTATGGATTTTGGGTACCATCAGTTTGATGCTCCTGGGCACACCACTCCTTCCCTTGCCAGGTAGTCAGCCTTACATAGTCCCTATGCCAGTGCGAGGTCTCTGACTTTTCCTCTCGATAAAACTCCATTCATTGGGGACCATTCCTCTGACTGGCCACTTAGCAGCATAGAGTAAGCCAGGCCCAGCATCCACACTGGCCATTCCTGTTGTGATTATCCAGAGATGACAAATACAGTCGGGGATCACTGCTGCCAAGATCTGGTCTCTGGAAGCATTAGTGGTCAAGTTAACAACCTAAAAGAATTTGAGCCCTCTTCTCCAGGATGGCTTGGTCCATGCACTTTACATCAAGTTCAGGCTAAGAGACCTCTCCACAGACTCTGGGGCTCTCACAAGCAAACCAAACAACTGTGTCTATACTTGTGTTTATACCTGTGGCAATTTCAAATTGTTCTTGTCAAAGTGTACCTGTTTCCCAAAATATCTTATTTAAATGTAAGTTAGGAATTGGGGGAAGGGAAGTGAACATTTTATAGAGGAAGCCCAAGAAATTGGCTCCTAGAGTTGATGTAGAAATGAT
Source organism: Okapia johnstoni (assembly GCA_024291935.2). Taxonomy (NCBI): domain Eukaryota; kingdom Metazoa; phylum Chordata; class Mammalia; order Artiodactyla; family Giraffidae; genus Okapia; species Okapia johnstoni. The sequence continues at coordinate 112,879,628 of CM044305.1, forward strand.
GTATGGATATGGCTATCAGAAATTGAGCCTGACCTTGAATTTGACCGGAGTGAGCCCAAGCCTTGGAACTGGGTGTGTCCCTTCCTATCTTGTTCGGCTAGTGCCCTGTGTGTTCTGGGCCCTGATGGGAAAGGAGCTTCCTGGACGGCACAGAGCAGGGCCCAGCTTACATTGTTTGTCATCCAGAGAGGATACTGAGGCCAAGGCCCAGGGATGGCCAGGCCCTGCAGCAAGGGAGCAGGCCCCCGACTCCTAGGCCACCTCATGGTTCTGACCCAGTAGAATGTCTGAAGCCTGCTTCAGTGTCTTTTGCTGTCACCCCAAAGTCTTTGGAGCCAAGTGAATAAGTTTGAGTGTTGACACCTGTTTCCGGGTCATCCACCACAAGGGGGAATTCCACAGCTGCTTATTCACTGGTCGTTGTGTGCCCGCCCTGCAATGGGCTCTCTTCTAGGGACTGGCAGATAGCATGGGCTCGTATTCTTGTGTGGAGAGACTGGACAGAAAGAGAGTCAGCATGGCTCTCTGTGCTCTGATGTTTTACTCCACCCAGTGGCTAGGGCCACCGTGGCCAGGTTCCCCTCTGCCTGGACCTAGAGGAAGACCTAGAGGGGGTCTAGAGGAAGACCTGCCAGTAGTGAATGTTTGGTGGGGCTGACCGCACAAAGCACATGATAGATACTGTGTCTTTGATCTTCATCACAACCCTCTGAGGCAGATGCTATTACTATCATCTCTTTTATAGATAAGGAAATAGACACACAGAGAGGTTGAGTAACTTCACCAAAGCCACACAGCTCTTAAGTGGCAGAGCTAGGATTCAAACTCAGGCCATTGGGCACCAGAGTCTATGCTTTAACTGCTCAGCTACTGCACTGCCTCTTGTGTGTGTCTGTGTCTGTGCGTGTGTGTGTGTGTGTCTGTGCTCAGTTGCGTCTGACTCTTTGTGACCCCATGGACTGCAGTCCTTTAGGCTCCTCTGTCCATGGGATTCTCCAGGCCAGAACACTAGAGTGAGTTGCCATTTCCTCCTCCACGGGATCTTCCCCACCCAACCTTTCATGATGGGGCAGAATCTGAAGCCTGGCTCCCACCACCTTCAAGGAATACCTAGGTCTGGATCCAGCCCTAGGTTCTCTCCCTAAGGGTGTGTGCCTTCACCATGGAGGGGACACCGAGGCAGCCATGTGCTCACTGGTGTCACCAGGCCTGATCAGTGCCCTGTTCCCCTTTCTCCGCTCAAATGCCCTCTTCAGGGAAGGAACCCCAGCTCTGTCTGCTTCACAGAATGAAAGCTCCAAGGCGCCAACTCTGATCACACCAGCTTGCCTCTCCCCACCCAAAAGTGTATTAGCACCAACTCCCCACCCCCACCCCCACTCTGAGTTCCAAGCTGGGACACCAGGTTTGCAGAGAAGGGGAGATCATTATCATGCTGGGTCAACTGGTTGCCACCATTGCCTGTGCCAAGGCACAGTCTTGCCAGCTGCAAGGCCATTTCAGCCTTTGGTGCACCCAGTGTCTCTTGGGTTTGGCCTCCAAGCCAGGTGGGGAAGTGCTAGCCAAGGCTGAACAGTGGCGTCATCTGCAATAAGTTGGAGGCTGCCTAGAGGCCCTGTCACTGTGTCTGGGAGTCTGTCTCCATATCCCACACTGCACCTATCTCAAGATTGCCCTATAGACCTTGGCACTGGAGCCCTTTGCTGCCAGGGTGGCTTTCTCTGGCTTGGTTCCTCCTTTCCTGGGTCGCAGCAAGTCAGCTGGTGGGAGCTGTCAGAGCCCCAGGAGCAGAAACTGCACTTCCTGATGGAGAAGCAGGCAGGCCACTGGGGAACTGAAGCCACTTTATTTAATGGACCCGTTTGCCAGAGGCACAACACAGGGAAGATGAGAAGAAACCCTGTTCCATGAACTCGAACCAACCAGACGTAAGCTCAAAGACTCCAGACTGGCTGGAAAGGCAACACAACATCAGACCAAAGCAGCCAAGATGGATCCGAATCAAAGGTGAAGCACTGGGGGGATGTGATTGAAGGGAGAGAAGAAGGTAAGGACACCCCACACTCAGGGATTCCTGGGCTGGCAAAGAGACTCATCTGCGGGAGAAGAAGCCAGGCTCTTAGGAGGAAAACTTCAGGCTTCTTTGTAGAAGAGATTGCCCTTCAACCTGAGAGTAATAGATCGGCTGGTGATATGGTTTAGCTCGATGGGGAGATAGTGTCAGATGAAGGGGATGCAGAGCATTCCCATTCCCTGAGAGCTGGGACGATTGACAGTCCCAGGGCACAGAGCAGGGAAGAGCATTCTGGATCATGCAGAACTGCCAAAGAGAACCATAAAGAACCAGATGGGCCAGCTACTTGCAGATTTCCAGAAAAGAAACTCCTTAAACTGGATATCTTACATGATTCTAATTAGCTTGATGTGGCTCCCTGGGAAAATTGTAGAACATGCTCTTGGAGCTGTTGCAGGCATGGGGGTGCTTAGAGAAGGAAGCCAGCCCAGGGCAGGTCTGAAAAACAGAAGGAGTGGGGCTCCCCTCTAGTCCCCATGGGCTCATGGGAGAGTGCATTGGGTAGAATATTATTTTCTGTTGGAGGAGCTCCCTAGGCAGGTAGGGCAGAGAAAAGCAGGCAAGTGGTTTTGGACCTCAGCAAAGCTCTTGGCAGCAGGGCTTGTGAAATCCTCATTTATAGCCCAGTTATGTGATTGTGTAACCAGTGAAGACCGAATCCAAAGGCTGTGGAGTCATGTCCCCCTTGGAGAAGGAAGTCTCGAGGCACGTTCCAGGCAAGTTCCTCTTGGCCTGCTTTGCTTTTTTTCTCAATGATCTGGATGAGACAAGAGAATCAGTCTTTCCACATCCGGCCCTGACATAGTCCCAAACGATGGATTCTCTGTAGTGTGAAAGTATCGTAGGATCCAAAGAAATCTTGATGACCCAAGATTGTCATGGGAGGTTCAACAGGGACAAAAGGCAAGGTCCTATATTTGGGTCTTGAATTCATCTGCCCAAGAATGGGATGGGAGGACTATGACTTGAGGAAAAAAAAACTGGGAGCTTCTAGTTGACCTCAGTGATGGTGATTCAGTACTGAGCTGGGCCTGCTCTCAGGGTGACCATTCCTTAGGCTGCAGTGTCTGCCCTGGCGCACCCCAGCTCCCATCCAGCAATATAGACAAGTAGGGGTCATAAGGTTGGAGAAAGACAGGGTGATGAGCACACTCCAGATACAGGCAGTGTATCCCATGACCTCCCCAAGCTGGGACTTGAACCCAGGGCTCATGATTCCAACTTCAGAAGTTATAATGAGTGCCTGTGTGCAACCCTGCGGGCAGCATGTAGACTGCCATGTACTAGATACGAAGCCTTGGGCTCATTTCATTCTGATTCTTCTGAGTATGTTGACAAGTGCTTTGACAGTTGGAAAACATTTTCATAGAAACCAGAGACCCTATCAGCCTTTAAAGGTGTGGGGGCTTCCTCCTCTAACTTCCAGTGCCCAAGAGAAATTCAGCAGAGATCCTCTCTCATACAAAGCTATTTCATATATGAATATGAAATGAATTTCATGAACCACCAGAGGCGTCTTACCATTAAAAAAAATAAGCATTATTAAAACAATACCTTCTGGATGCACCAAGGTTATAGAAGTAACAGGACTTTACCAAACCTTAACTGCAATACAAAATGAAAAGTTTGTCTCTTTTCTTACACCTTCTCCACAACTCTGTCATACTTGCTTAGTATAAGGAGTAAGAGAAAGGACAGCTCAGTGTAACACAGGCAGCTTGATTGCATGAATACACAGATGGCTGATGGGATGAATGAACTGCAGAGTCTTGGCACAGAAGTGTTTATCTGGTGAGTTTCTGAATTCCATATCTCCTTCCGTGGTAGCTCAGCTGGTAAAGAATCTGCCTACAATGCAGGAGACCCCGGTTCAATTCCTGGGCCAGGAAGATATTCTGGCGAAGGGATAGGCTAACCACTCCAGTATTCTTGGGCTTCCCTGGTGGCTCAGCTGGTAAAGAATCTGTCTGCAATGCGGGAGACCTGGGTTCAATCCCTGGTTTGGGAAGATCCCCTGGAGAAGTGAACAGGTACCCACTTCAGTATTCTGGCCTGGAGAATTCCATGGATTGTACAGTCCATGGAGTTTCAGAGTTGGACATGACTGAGCGGCTTTCACATTCTGTGCACAGTTGAGATTTGGTAATGGTTGATACTCCTCTGAAGCATCTCAAGTTCTGTGGGTTTGTAATGTATCTTGGTAATGTGGCTTTTAAGCTTTAGCTGTTTGAATTAAGCACACAAATATACATTTGTATTTGAACCACAATGGAGTTAGATATTCATCCTTGAAAGAAGTAGAGCAGGAAGGACTGCTGAGATTATGGAGGTGGTCCTGATTTGGATTTTGAAGATATTAGTCTAGAAGAAATACAATGGATAAAACCAAGAAGAAAAGTAATACAACATTCTACAGAAACTATACTCCAATAAAAACTTAGAAAATAAAATCAAGGAGAAACCAGAACCTTGGGATTCTTGGCTGCCTTCTTGGTGCACAGAGCTGCCTGGGTCCCTTGAGCACCATAGGGTAAGCCTGAAGCAGGACATGGGTCTTTTTCAAGAGCCTTCTTCCTCCTGGTAGACTAGCACCCTGCACTTCTAACCCCCAGTTTTAAGCTCCAAAATGGCATCGTTTTTTTTCTGACTCAGGGAAGACACTTTTGATCAAGTAAAAATGTCTTATTCACCCTGGTATTATATAGCATTTGGGCTTATGGGTTGGAGTAGTTTTTGCTTGAAAAATAAGCTAACTTGGCATGGGGCCAGCCATAGAACTTGTGTAGTTTGAACTGTAGAAATCAACTCTCACTATCAACCCAAGTAGCCTCCTAAAGGTATTTGTGTCCATGTTCCCTTCCTACTCTTCTACAAGCCAGGCTCATTTGTACCACATTGCTCTTGCCTGTTTATCATGCCGTGCATCTGAATGGCTGCCTGTGAAATTGCATTCGTCTTTAATGCCTGCTTCTGTGCATTTTTGTTGACTGTGTTCTCAAAGGGAAGTGTCTGGGGACCATTTCTGAAATGCACAGGCATTATCCCACTGTCTTTAGTAACCGGAGCCATTGTTGCCTACTTGCAATAGATAAATATCTGGAAAATTATATTGTTTCCTCCAAAGCTGATGGTAGCAGCCTTGACTGGTTTATTTCAGTTGTGAAATAATATCTAAAATACTTGCAGAGAGGCATTTCCAAGAATGGAGAGAATTGAATACTGAAGTGGGTACCTGTTCACTTCTCCAGGGGATCTTCCCAAACCAGGGATCGAACCCAGGTCTCCCGCATTGCAGACAGATTCTTTACCAGCTGAGCCACCAGGGAAGCCCAAGAATACTGGAGTGGTTAGCCTATCCCTTCGCCAGAATAGTAAGTAGTGAAAGCACATTTCCTCCCATCAAATGGGATTTCATATGAAGTCTTTAAGTGCAACCCTAGTGCTTTTCTTATTATCCAATATCCATCTGGAGAGTGGAATGTATTCAGGAAGACTATTTTTAAAAAAGTTTATTTATTTATTTGGCTGTGCCAGGTCCTAGTTGTGGCACGCAGAATCTTTAGTTGCAGTCATGTGGGATCTAGTTCTCTGACCAGGGATCGAACCCAGGCCCCCTGCCTTGGATCACAGAGTTTTAACCACTGGAACACCAGGGAAGTCCCAGGAAGACAATTTAAACATGTTGTTATTCGGTTGCTCAATCGTGTCCGAGTCTTTGCAACCCCATGGACTGCAGCACACCAGGCTTCCCTGTCCATCACCAACTCCCAGAGCTTGCTCAAACTCATATCCATCAAGTTGGTGATGCCATGTAACCATCTTGTCCTCTGTCATCCCCTTCTCCTCCCACCTTTAGTCTTTCCCAGCATCAGGGTATTTTCCAGTGAGTCAGTTCTTCTTATAAGGTGGCCAAAGTATTGGAGTTTCAGCTTCAGCATCAGTCCTTCCAATGAATATTCAGGGTTGATTTTCTTTAGGATTGACTGGTTGGATCTCCTTGCAGTCCAAGGGGCTCTCAAGAGTCTTTTCCAGCACAGATTTCGAAGGCATCAATTCTTTGGCACTCAGCTGAACTCTTCACAAATCTTTTCTAGCCTAATTGTCTTTATTATTTTTTAATAGCTCTTTTCTTCTTTTAACTCACTGCTCCTCTATGCCACATGTTACACACCCTCCCCTTTCCTGACACATTTTCTCAGTTGAACCCACCACAGTGTAGATGGACACAGAAGACTGGACTGGGGTGCAGACCTCCAAGGATGCCTCCTTGCAATGCCTGATGACAAGTGCCACGTTTCTTACCTGTCACCTTCCTTGTTTCCTCTTTCTTTTTAGAGTGTTCTGGACTCTGAGGTTGGTGAATTCTCCAGCCTTGCCCTAATTCATTGTCCGGGGCTCTGATCCCCAGATGGCCTTGTTTAGAATCTGGGGTGGTGGTCCCACGAGTGTTTGCTTGAGTGTGGAAGGTGGAGACCCCAAACCCTGCCCAGCCCCACCAGGAACCTGCAGGCAGCCACTGAAGGAAGTCTGCACTGGGGCTTTGGAGTCCTAGTCCGTGAATGGCCATCGAGGCAGTGCTAGTTGGCAAGGCTTGTAGGGCCCTCCAGGCCAAACTCTTTGGTCTATTGAAAGAAAGTGAACACTGGAGAGGTGAAGTGGTGCGCTAGCCAGCCTTGGCAGGGAGAGACCCCACCCTTAGTGCTGTTGATGGTTTAAAGCGAGGTCAGGTCACTGTATGGCCTGGGAGCCAGCCTCAGGGGTATGTTAGGCTTCTTGGCTCATTCCTTTTGGAATGTGGACCCAAGGACACATTAGATGGGGTGTCTGTCTCTAGCCCAGCTCACCTTAATTGTGCCCTGACTCCAGAGTCAGTGAGCCTAACAAGTAGCATTAGCTCTTCCTGCCCATCACTCCATGCCATCGTGGACCAGTCTCTGCCTTGATTTCCCTCTCTGTTCAAGAAGAAGGTCGCCTTCTCATCTCTAGTTTTCCTCCGCATACTAACATTGTAGGACTCTAAACAAGTGTGAGTATATAGAAGCTGGGGACAAAAGTGACAGCTTCTGTTCAGTTTCGTTGCTCAGAAGTGCAGAAAGGGGCTGCCTCCCCCTAATCCTCTTTCCCAGGGACTTTCAGGTTCCGATTCTCATCTGGCCCTCACACAGTACACATGAAAGGCAAAGAGCAAAGGGCATCAGCCGCACTTTGCAGATAAATCTGAGGGTTAAAGAGTCTGTGATTTGTTTGAGATAGAAGTGGACCCCAGGTCTCCTGACTCCAGTGTTCGGCCCAGGATGTCTTTTGGGCCACTAACTCCAAACACTTTGCAAATGTTCACTTGCCTGCTTGTTGATAAGCTTGACACTACTACCTACTGAAATTGCCACAAAACCAAACCTCTTGCTCCCTACCCCAGCATCTCCAGTGATTCTTGTATGATAAATCTAGGGGAAAGGAATCTTGCTTGCATGTATGCCTTTAGGGCCAGGGCCAAGGGGTGAGCAGGGAGGGAGGCGGGTGAAGCTATGTTTCTCTTCCCTGTGCTGGTGGTACTGGAGCTGCCTGAGGGCTTCTGAACAGAAGCCCATCTGGATGGCAAGATCGAGGGGCCAGGTGCCCACTGGGACTGATGAGGACATCCTCCACTGAGAAGGGGAGTCTTTCCCCTGGGCCTCTAGTGCTTGGGTACTTTCTGGGACAGGGAGAGAGAGAGAGCAAGTGAGTCTCTGTATGTGTCTCTGAATGTGTGTGTCTGTGTATGCCTTTGTATGTCTGTGTGCACATCTGTGTCTGTCTTCATGTGTCTGTGTGCACCTGTGCATCTGATGTCTATTTGTATGTGCATTTGTGTGTACATGTGTGACTGTGGGTACCTGTGTCTGTGTATGTTATTCTGAGCATGTGTGACTGTGTGCATCTGTGTCTGTATGTGTACCAACATATGAGTGGCAGGTTTAGCCCTGTAGAGGACACTGGAACAGTTTCCAGACACCCCCCCTCCAGCACAACACCCACCTTGGTCATCTACTGTGGGAAAGCTTGGGGGAACTCATGGGCGTTCAGCACCCAGGAAAGCCAGCACCTAGAGGCCCGTCTGGACTACCACTTTAAATCCCAGGGCGCTTTCAGTGTTCAAAACGCATGATGTCTAAAACAGAAAAAGGTGATGGTGGACAAGTCCAGTAAGAAATGAGGTCTTGACAAAACTTGGCCTCGCATCACCTCGCAGATGTTTCTGCCACAGTCGATCATGTGATAAGATCAGCATTGTTACCCCTGCTCTAAGACTGTCTTGGTCTGCCCTCATTTCTGGATGTCCCCAAGTTACAGAAAACTCTTGATGTCATGGATGGACACTCTGTGCCACTCGGTCTTGGAGTCAAATCTGTTTCCAGGTGGGGCCAGCTGGAGACACAGTGATCCCAGTTGACTTGTTGGTTTGTATGAGTTTCGGCTCCTTTTGAAGCAGAAGTCTGCTTTCTGAACCCACTGCATGGGACCGTGGGACTTTTGTACTTGCTGGAAGCCCCCGGCCTCAAGCTGATTCATCACCAAGCAGTGCAGGACGCTCGGGGGTGTATGTGGCAGCCAGTCATTTATAACCTCGGTGGCAGTATCCCAAATGTAAAAGGAGGCAGATTGCAGTGGTTCCCTGAAGCGGAATTCGCAGCAACCAGATCTTGAGGTATTATTTCCAAACCAAGTCTGTAAGTTCTTTATTGATGATGTGGGAATGGTCCCAGCAACTCTGTGTCATTTAAGGGCTAGACCTGCTCAGAGTACAGGATAGAAACTTTTTCCTTCTCCCCAAACTTATACCATATTGCTTCATCCTTTTTCTAAAAGGAACAACTTCCTAAAACCCCAAGTTAGAGAGTGATAATAATTTGGTCTTTATTATAAAAGCTTAATTAATATATAATTTACATACCATATGATTCACTCTTTGAAAGCATACAATTTGATGTGTTTTTACTGTTTTGACTTGTCTATTCTGGACATTTCATATAAATGGAATCATACTCTGTGTGGTCTTTTGTGCCTGGCATCTTTCAGCTGGCATAATGTTGTCAGGGTTCATCCATGTTGTAGCATGTACCGGTACTTCATGCCTTTTTATGGCCGAGTAATACTCCATTGTATGGAGAGCCCATGTTTGACTTATCCAGTTACCAGTTGTTGGACATCTGGGTTGCTTCCACCTCCTCTCTGTCAGAAGTAGTGCTGCTATGAACATTCATGTACAAGCTTTTGTAGAGGCCTGTTTTCATTTCTCTTGGCTGTATTATACCCAAGAATGGAATTACCAGGTCGTATTTGGGGCTTCCCTGCTGGCTCAGACAATAAAGGATCTGCCAGCAATGCAGAAGACCCAGGTTTGATCCCTGGGTCGGAAAGATCCCTTGGAGAAGGAAATGGCAACCCACTCTAATATTCTTGCCTAGAGAATCCCATGGACAGAGGAGCCTAGTGGGCTACAGTACATAGGGTTGCAAAGAGTCAGACATGACTGAGTGACTAACACTGTCACACTTTCATGGCTATTCTATGCTTAACTTATCCTGGAACTGCCAAACTTTTTTCCAGAATGGCTACACCGTTTTACATTACCACCAGCAATATGTGAGGGTTCCAATTGCTCCACATCACTTTGGGCTTTTTCAAGTCAACTTTTAAAAAATGGAAAGCAGTGTTTTAGAATATTGAGGTATTTATTAACCTGTAATTACATGCCTTGTGGCTCTTGAATACTCTCAAAGCACTCCTTTCAAATGCACAGAAATATTGAACAACGTGTTATACATTCCTAGGGACGTATGGACTCTGATCCAACAAGTCATCAAAGCTCTAGGCTGACAGACTCCTTCAGATGGTTCTAGGCCACCCAAGTTTGAATCCATTCACACTCAGTGGTAGCTGTTAGATTTCTGTATAGAACTTTGCACTTTACATGTGAAGAAACTGAGTCTTCAAGGTTAAGGAGTCATGGCTGAGAAGCCAGCCTTCCTGCTTCAGGTCTTGTTCTTGGGCTTCGAAGCCCTGACTCTCCTAACATCTAGAAGGTCTGTCTTCTTCACCCTTGACCCACCCGACTCCAGCCTTGGCTCTGCCTGTCTCACCCAGGACAAGCTCCTCTGGACCAGGGCATCTCCCTTGACTCCCTACACCTTCACACCAACATCGCTCATGGCAAATCGGAATTCACAGCAGTCAGTTCCTTTTAGAGCAGGGTCATCTGCTATGATTAGAGCCCACTGTGGCTGTGATTGATGGCAGTGGGTTGATGGATCTGTTCCCACCAGGCGTTCTTTGCTGGTGTTCTGGAGAGTAGCAGTGGCCTTGGCCTCCTGGCATGTATTCAGCCCACCCTGTGATTCTCCACTGGAGGTGCCTCCTTCCTGTTGCTTCCTCTTACATTCCACACAGCCTTGCACCCCAGCCAGTTTTGTCTACACAAGTTTGTGATGCTCTCGCCAGGAGCAGAGCCCTGGGCTGGATGCTCCAGCTCTCAGCTGCCCGAGTCCCTGTCTTCAGGTGGTGGGACAGGCCAAATAATAAGAGTCTAGAACTGGGTGTTCTTTAAGTGCTGAGAGTCACAGATAGCCCTGGGCTCAGAACGCTCCAGCTCTTAGTCATCCAAATGAGAGGGTCCTTTACCCCCGAAGAGTAAACAAGCCCTGAAGCTCTCTGAGGGAGCCTCCTTGCTGTGGACACAGGCCAGCCTCACTGGCACCTGTGCCTTCCCTTTAGCATTTCTCTCCCTGGTATAGGAGTTTGCTAGCGCTGCTGTAACAAAGCTCCACAAACTTAAACCAAAGACAAGAATTTTCTCACAGTTGCAGAAAGCATAAGTCTGAAATCAAGGTATCAGGAGGGCCACCCTCCTATGTCCAAGTGTCTCCTTTTCATAAGGACACCAGCCCTATTAAATTAAGGGCCCACCCTACTCCAATCACATCTGTAACTACCCTATTTCCAAGTAAGATCACACCCTAAGGTACTGGGGGTCAGAATGTCAACATGAATGGGAGGGCCACAATTCAATGTTAACACCAGTGTACATGTCTGAAGACAGATTTGAATTATTTTGCCATCCTATTACCTCCACCTGACTGGGTTCCATTCCTCCGTAAGCCCATTTGAAGTCCAGAGGTCTTTTGACTTTTTCTTTCGTTTGGAAGCTAAATTTCACCCTTGAAAAAAGTGAGAACTCTAATATCCCAGTGTCTCCTATCCTAACTCAAAATACACCCAACAAGCCAGAGACCTGGGATGGGATCTCATGGTCTCAGAGATTCCTATGGGAATGGCTGAGCAGGACCCTTCTCACCCAATCCGAGGACTGTAGGGGAAGAAGCAGCTAGGATGAGGGATGTGGGGTCAACTTGGCCTCCCTGTGCAGCTCACCTTTGAACCTTTCAGTCTGAAACCCAAGGCTTTCTGCTCCTTAGTTCCTTGAGGGACAGGCCTTGGCCGCTGTTGCTTGGAAAGATTTCAGTCCTTCAGGGTTGCTCCATCCTCATGCTCCCCTTGCCTCCTTGCCAAGTGCCTCTGATTTGGTTTGTTTCCTTTCTCTGTCATGCCCGGAGATCTGACCCCGACTGGCAAGTTGAGATGGACATCAGACATCTGGCTGAGTCCACAGTCCGCAGCAAGACATCTGGTACTAGAGCCCTTGGCTAAGGCAGGGAGCAGTGAGCTGGTGATGACCCTGGGGTCCCTCGGGTGCCTTCAGAGCCTGGGCTGAAGGGGAGAGAGACTGCCTGCAAGCCTCTGCCCTGAACCTGAGCTGGGAGGACACCCCTCACCCCACCCCATTCCCCACGTCAACAGGTTACTGAACCCCAGAGCCAAGCCTCTCCCTGGAGCATTGACTTACTTGATGATGCAGGCAGGGGGATGGCATTTTCTCTCTGTATTAAAGCCAACGTGAATAGAGAAAGCTGAATTCACATGGATTTCTGAGGCTGAAATCCAAAGTGTGTGTAGCAGATGATTTGGGAGTTCATCCATAACCTTGGATTGTGCTTGGAAACATTGCTGGAGTTGGGTTTCTGTTAACAGGGGGCATTAGGCTTCTTGTCCAGCTGTTCACAGATGTTGCTAAGGCAGAAGGAGCCCAAGCCAGCGTCGTGTGTGCTAAGGTAGCACACCACTGCTGTGGCAGAAAGGTTTGCCTGAGGGCTGGTTTCTGGGCCTGGATTCCTCTAGAGGCAAAGAGGAAACAAGGTCACGGCTGGAGAGGCTGGGGTGCTGATGGTAGGAGACCCCCCTTCTGACTTGGACCAAAGTCAGTTTCCAGGCAGGGAACTCTCACCTGGGTTTCCTGTTGGCCATGCTCACCTGGCCCAGCTGGTCCCCAAGCGTAGTGATGCAATGCTGAGTCAGGAGGTTGCCTTCATCCACACAGCTCCAACTGCTGCCAGCACCTGTCCTCTCTACACTCGGCTGCTGGGAACTGCAAAGGGGCAGGGCAACAAATCGGTAGAGGGGAGTCTTTAAGAACCAAAGCAGCATTATTTTTTTCAATTTTGTCTTTTTTCCCTCAGAGCTAACTGGGTTGCTTGTTTGATAATGGTAGGTTTTGTGTGGACATAAATTTTCACTTCTCTGGAATAAAGGCCTTAGAGTGCAAGTGCTGTGTCATCCTATAGCTGCGTGGCTAGTTTTACATTTCCAACTGGCAGGGAGTGGTCCAGATAATCCACATTCTCACCAGCTTTTGGTGTTGCCGCTGCTCTTTATTTTAGCCATTCTGATAGGTAGGGCTTCCCTTACACTTCAGTTGGTAAAGAATCTGCCTGCAACGCAGGAGACCTGGGTTCGATTCCTGGGTCAGGAAGATCCCCTGGAGAAGGAAATGGCAACCCACTCCAGTCTTCTTGCCTGGAGAATTCCATGGACAGAGGAGCCTGCAGGCTACAGTCCATGGGGTCTCAAGAGTTGGACACGACCTAGCGACTAAAGAGAGAGAGAGATAGGTAGGTGGTGGAATATCATTGTGATTCTAATGTACAATTCTCTAATATTTAATGATACTGAACATTTGTGTATGTGCTGCTTTACCTTCCAGAGAAACTCTTCAGTGGAATGTCTTTTCATCTCTTTTTCCCATTTTCTAATTCGGTGGTTTGTTTTCCTACTGTTGAGTTTTTGAGATTCTTTATATGTTCTGGATACTAGTCCTTTATCCAATAGGAGATTGGCAGGTATTTTCTCCTAGTCATGTTTTCATCCGATTCGCAGGGTCTTTCACAGAGCAAATATTTTTTACTTTTGATAAGGTCTAATTTATCAATAGTTCCTTTCATGAGTCATGCTTTTGCTGTCAAGTCTAAGAAAGAACTTTTTGCCTAGCTCTACATCCCAAAGATTTTCTCCTACCTTTTCCTGAAACTTGTGTAATGTTACATCTTACAATTAACTCTTTGGTCCATTTTGAGTTAATTTTTGTGTAAGGTATGAGATTGAGTGTGAAGTTTATTTTTTACCTATAGATGTTCAATTGTTCCAGACCATGTGTTAAAAATGCTGCCCTTCCTGCACTGAGTTGCTTTTGCATTTTGGTCAAGACTCAGTTGGGCATATTTATGTGGATCTATTTCCGGAATCTGTTCTGTTCCAGTAATCAATGTGTCTGTCCCTCTGCCAACACCACGCTATCTTGTTTAATGCAGAGATATAATAAATCTTGAAACCAGGTAAGTTGATTCCTTCCACTTGATTCTTCTTTTGTCAGAATTGTTTCATCTCTTCTACTTCCCTTACATTTCCATAGAAATTTTAGAATAATTTTATCTATATCTACCAAAAATCATGCTGGGATTTTGATAGGAATTTGTTAAAGCTGTATATCAATTTGAGAAAAATTGATATCTGTACAATGTTGAGTCTTTCATTCTGTAAACACAGAATATCCCTCTATTCATTTATAGCATCTTTGATCTTTCATTAGTGTTTCATAGTTTTTAGCGTACAAGTCCTGGATGTGATTTGCTTGATTTTCACTGCAGAAGTATTTGAGCAATAGTAAACTGTATCATATTTTTAATCCCAGTGCCCATGCATTCTTTGCTGGCATTTATAAGTGCAATTGATTTTTATATGTTGATCTTGCATCCTGAGACCTTCCTGAACTTGTGTATTACTTCCAGGGTATACTTTGTAAATTTTTTAAGATTTCTATGTAGAAAATCATATCACGTACAAATAGAGATAGTTTTACTTCTAATATGTATGACTTTTATTTCATTATCTTCCCTTAATGAACTAGCTAGAACCTCCAGTACTGTTTCTGTTTTATTGTTTTTTGTTTTCTTTGGGATATATTTGACACACAACGTGGTGTAAGTTTAAGATGTTCAACATGTTGATAGTTGAGGAAGTTCCTCTCTAGTCCTGGTTTTCTGAGCGTTTTCATCATGAATGGGTGTTGAATTGCGTGATGTGCTTCTTCTGCATCAAATAATATGATCATATGCCTGTAACTGAATTTGTGGTTTTGAGACAATTGTAGATTTACATGCAGGTGTAAGCAGTAATGCAAAGAGATCCCTTGTGCCCTCTTAACTAGCTTTGCCTAATGATAGCATCTTGCAAAGCTATATTACAACTGGCATGCCAAAATGGGTATAGTCAAGGTACAAAACATGTCCATCTCCACATGAATCCCTCATTTTGCCCATTGATGGACACATCCACTTCCCTTCCACACCAACCCCTTCCTTACTCATTGGCAACATCTAATTAGTCCATCTCTATAGTTTTGTAATTTTAAGAATGTTATATAAATGAAATCACACAGTGGCTAAGTTTGGGAGATTGCCTTTTTTTCACTCAGCATAATTCTCTACAGACTCATCCAGGTCATTATCAACAGTCATGTCTTTTTATTGCTGAGTGGTATACCATGGTATGTAGGTACTAGTTTGTTTCTTCATTCATCCATTGAAAGATTTCTGGGTTGTTTCTGGTTTGAGGCTATCTTGAGTAAAGCTACTATAAATGCTTGTTTGCCAATTTTTGTATGAATACAAGTCTGCATTCCTATGGGATACATACTTAGGAGTGCAATTGCTGGGCCATGTAGTAATTATATGTTCAGTTTTTAAGAAACTGCCGAAACAGTTTTCCAGAGGAGCTTTGCCATTTTTCATTGTCTCCAACAATGCATGAATAATCCAGTTTCTCTCATTTTTGCCAGTATTTGGTGGGTTTTTCGAACAAATAAAGGTGAAATTCAAATGACAATTCGGTGGCATTAGTCCATTCACAATGTACTATAC
The DNA here is from genome assembly GCA_024291935.2 of Okapia johnstoni. Taxonomy (NCBI): domain Eukaryota; kingdom Metazoa; phylum Chordata; class Mammalia; order Artiodactyla; family Giraffidae; genus Okapia; species Okapia johnstoni. The sequence goes on from CM044305.1 coordinate 112,894,988, forward strand.
CATCTTCTCTATCTAGATCCTGAAAGTAAAAAGTCTCATCTCTAGTAAGCAGTTAGTACCCCCTTCTCCCCTCCCCTCAGTCCCTGTCAACCAGCAATCTGCTTTCTATCTCCATGAATCCAGCTATTCTGGATATTTTGTATAAATGGCATCATATAATATGTGACCTTTGGTGACCGACTTGTTTCACTTAGGTTTTATCTATATACCAATACTTCATTCCTTTATATGGCTGAATAAGTCAGTGGTAAGGACAAGGCAAGTTTTGTTTATCTGTTTACACATTGATGGCCATTTGTGTTGTTACCACCTTTTGATTGTCATGAATAATGCTACTGTGAACATTTGTGTGGAAATATTTGAATACCAATCTTCATTTCTTTTGGGTATATACGTAGGAATGGAATTGCAGGGTTTGATGGTAAATCCATGTTGTTACTTTTTTTGGAAGAACTGCCAGACGGCTTTCCTGAGCAGCTGTAATGTTTCAATTTCCACCAGCAATGTATGAGTGTTCCAATTTTTCCACGTTCTTGTCACCACTTGTTATTTCCCTTTTTTTATTATGCTATCCTACTGTGTAGGAAGTGGTATGCCATAGTTTTGATCTGCATTTCTCTAACATCTCTTGATAGTCAGCATCTTTACCTGTGCTTGTTGGCTGTTTTTAATATCATTTCAATGTTAATTTTAATATGTATTTTTATATTCCCTCCTTTGTTTGCTTCGGGTTTATTCTCCTTTTTCTTGGTTCCTTGGGTGGAACCTTATCGATTTTAGCCTTTCCCTCATTTCTGTTATAACTGTAAGTATCTCTCTCAACACAGCTTTGCTTGTGTCCCACAACGTTTGATGTAATGTGTTTTCATCTTCATTTAGTTCAATTTATTTTAAACATTTCTCTTGAGACCTCCCCTTTGACTCCTGAGTTTTTTTCAAGTTTGTTGCTTAGTTTCCAAGTGTTCAGCGATATTCCTGTTGTCATTTCTGTTTTGGTTTCCTAAATGATGTCTGTATTGGTATATATATATATAGTTCTTTTATATCTTGCTGATTTTCTAACTGCTCTATCAGTTATTGAGAGGACATTGAAGTCTCCATTATGAATGTCAAATTTTCTATTTCTTCTTTCAGTTATATTAATTTTGACCCATATATCATGTAGCTGTGTTGTTTGGTGCACACACATTTAGAATTACTTTGTCTTCTTGGTAGACTGATCTTTTGCTCTTCTCTGTGCCTGGTCATTCTCTTTGTTCTGAAGTTATTTGATGTTACTAGAGCCACCCCTGCTCGTTTTTAAAAGTTTTTTCATCCTTTTACTTTCTACATGCCCATATCATTATATTTGAGGTGAGCATCTTGCAGACAGCATATAGTTGGGTTATGTTTTTTTTTACTTGACTCTATCGACTTCTCTTTTTAATTGCTGTATTTAGATCATTTGCACTTAATGTACTTATTGATGTTAGTGTGTAATTCTGCCAATTTATTTTTAATTTCTGTTTCCTCTCTGTTTTTGTCCCTACTTTCTTTTTCCTGTATTCCTGTGGGTGACTTGAAAATTTCTTAGAATTTCATTTGCTGATTCATGTGTAGTGTTTCTGCATGTATCTTTCTGTATGCCATTTATTTGGTGTTTCTTGGTACTGCGTCATATGTACATAACTTATAAGGGTCTACTGATGTCAGCATTTTAACAGTTTGGGTGAAGTATAGAAACCTTACTTCTCTTTCCACCCCTTTACCACTGTCCTCTGTTTATAATGTAATTGTGTTAAATATTTCTTCCACGTACATTTGGAACCACAGAATGCAATGTTATGTTTCTTCAGCTGCCAACCATAATTTAGAAAACTTTAAGGAAAAGGAAAGTCTTTTCTATTTACCCATATTTTTTCTCTTTCCATGGCTCCTTTTTCCTCAGTGATGTCCAAAATGTCTTCTTTTATCACTTCCTTTCTGTTTAGAGAGCTCCCTTTAGCCATTCTCTTAGGAGAATTCTGTTGTTAATGAATTCTTTTCGTTTTCGTTCATCTGAGAATGTTTTGATTCCCCTTCCATACCTGAAGCATGATTTTCAGCACTCATTTAGATCTTCTGGTTAGCTGGCTTTCTCCGACAGTGCTCTGGCAGGGAAAGGGGTGCACTGTCTCATTTCTGCCAGGTAGCTATGAAAATCCAGATTCTCCACTTAGCCTTCACTGACACCAAGGAGGTTGGAGCTTCTTATTACTGCTGGGCAGTGATGATAGTTCCAGCTCCCCGCTGGGCTTCTGCTAATACCACCCTGGGTGGGATGGATAAGAGTGCCTCATTACTGTTCCACATGTGACCTCCGCTGACATTGGAAGGGATGGGATGTGGACTCATGACCCTGTGGGGGGGCAAAGGTCCTGACTCTTTGCGGCCTCCTCTAACACCACCCCCTGGCAGGAACAGTGGAGATGACTCATTTCTGTTTGGGGCGGGGGGAGTCTAGGCCCCCAGCTGGCCTTTGCTGATGGGACTGGGTGGAACAACCCTTTTGTCTGTGGTGTTTAGCTCTTGCATAAAAGTTTTCAGTCTTGGGAGACTGCCCCTTTTCTGGCCCTTTGAGTGAAGAGAGGAGACTTTCACAGGAGCTGTTTTGTCTGTGTTCATTAGTACTTTGGGTTGTCTGCTTCTTCAGTCCCAGTGTGGGATCTATGAGGCCAAAAGAAAACCCAGGGAGCTTGCCACTGCGTTGTTCCCTATGTCCCAAGGTCTCTATCCATTTTGCTTTCTTCTCCCCACCTTTCAGGGTCCTCTGGTGCTTGTTTTATATGTAAGGCCCAGAGGTTTCAGTTGTCTGCAGTGGGGGAATGGGGAACGTACTTCTCCACTTTTCCAGAGCCAGATATGTGGACGTGAAATTTTTAGACCTGTGTTTGTCCTGCCAAGGAGATCTAGGGAAGGAGAGCTTCCCTCACACATGAATCTCTTGGCAGAGCTCTAATTCCATGTCTACATTCTGATAAACAAAAAGAAATAAAACAAAGCACATCTGTTGTCCCTGGGTTTGCATGGGTCTGCTCGTCTGTCATGGAGGGCATCAACTGGGACAGCCATATCGTGATCACAGCCGGTTCAGTTACCTTTTTGTAAACCAGTGCACTGGAGTTTCGAGAGCCCCTTCCAACAGCAATTGCTTCCTTCCAGTGATTGTCGGGTCATGACCTGTTAGTCTACTCACTTGGTTGGGTGCTCACAGGGGCAGAGTTGGCAGGTGCCCCTTCTATGGACCGAAGGCTTCAATCGAGCTGAAAGGGCAGTTAAGCCATCACTTGATCCAACCACCTTGGTTTTCACATTAAAAAAAAAATTCTGTGTTAGAGAACGGAAGATCTCATGGTGTCCCACCGAAAAGCCTTCCCTGCCTTGAAGCCCGATGTCGGTTAGTCACATCAGGCTGTCCCTCCACCCATCCCTCAGCTCTCCAGAGACTGCCATCTCATCCCAGCCAACTGCCTACCAGAAGTGCCCCTCATCCCTAGAGGTGGGAGGGGCTCAATGAGGGTGGTGGGGTGGAAAGAGAGACAAGAAAAATGCACGTAGCCAACTCAAACCTGTCCTCAGAGTGCAAGTCTGTGATTCATGGGGTTGATGGTCTCATCTTTGTGTCTGAAAGACAGTGTAGTTTTTGTCTCCCTAAACCCTGTGTCTAGGTCGTTTGGGAAGTGCCTGGGAGAGTCAAGAATAAAATTGAAGGTCAAACAATGGAAGACTGGAAAAGTCGACTTGTAGTCCAGAGCGTGCTTCCCCATTTCGCCGTGGTGGGAAATCATCAGGAGCCCAGAAAGCACCAGGAATCGGTCAGACAGTGGGCTATGGGGGGAGGGGGCCTTTAAATGTTTCTAACCTTAAACTTGAACGTAAGATGTGTTGTTGAAATTCTCTGTGCAAACTTGGTGGCAAGGTACCAACCCCAAATGTAAAGAAACTGAAATGTGACCTAGAAAAGATCCAGAAGATGAGCTGACCCTGCCCCTTGTGAGTTTCAGGAAGAGCAGGAGAGTCCAAGGCTCCGTCTAGATTCCCAGTCCAGCTCTCTCTGCATACACCCCTTCACCTAGGAAGAGACGAAGGGTGAAAACAGGAAAAAGTGTACTTTTTCTCTTAATGGAAGCCAGGAATTTGGGGATGACAGGCACTGGATGTATTATATTAGCTTCTTAGTACCACTGAGAACAGGAAGCCAGTGAGTAGGGCGCTGAAAGATACTCCCATTCTACTCTCTGGCCCTGATGTCCTTTTAAAAACTCACCTGACAAATTTCTGCTTTCCTCCCTCGGAACTCAGACATCATCCATGAGTGTGAAACTCAAGAGTAAGGGATTCCAGAAGTAGTTTGGGGAGCCAGGATTCTAGAAAGGGAGCCATTGGTTGGTTGACTCTGACAATAAAAGCCTGCAACCTCACTAGTCTACCAAGTTAGATTAGTTACTAGGAGTTGCTGCAAGCACAATGGCTGTTATCTCAGTGCATTAGGTCCACAAAGGAGTGGCTTGCTTAATCTTGGCAATTAATAGAGCAGAGAGGAAATGGCTCTTCTAGACCCGTGGGTCTGCTTCCTTCCTGTTCAGAGAACTGGGAGCTGGGGGCTTTAAGGTAATGTCATTTCACATAACCAGAGGGCCCAGCTTCTCCAATTCCAAGGGCAGTCTACTTTGAGTTAGTCAGTTTTCTATTTAGGTGAGAATTTTGATCTTTGCACAGCTGTCAGGGAGTGAGGATGTGGTTGGAATATTTTTTCTCTTTTTTGACCTCATTGTCTGCCAGTAACAATATATTGAGAAGGTGGTGTCTAGCTGAGACATTTACAAAACTTTGTTTACTGGTGTTCCAGCTCAAAAAGGATACCGATCAAATGGGATGGCAGAGAGGGAGCAATTACTTGACCCATATCCTGTCCTTCAAATTGCCAGCCTTCCCATCAAGCATCTTTCCAAGTCAGTCTCCACCCTCCATCCTCATTACGCTTTCTAGCTCTTGCTTCTCTTTTATGGTCAAGAACTAAGTCTGTGAAGGAAAACCTCTGGTGATACATCCAGAGACCATGCTCAGTTTCAGTGGGTCTTGCAATTTCTCCTTTGTTCCACACTTGTTTCCATCCCAAGGAGAAAAGATTGTGGGGGGGGGGTTGAAGATGTAGGATCCTCTTCCTCTTACCCCATGAGCCCCACCACCCCTGTGTAAAGTGTGATTAGTTAAGTAACTGGTTTGGTTTTGACTGGTGTAGATCTGGATGCGGGATGGGTTCCTCCTAGAACATGTCCTCCGAGCAGCCACCCGCACCCTCACTCTGGAGAAGCAGCCCTGGCTCACGCCATTTCCAGGCTTGGCTTCTCTTTGCAGGTGGCCTTTAGAGTCCTTTGTAAGCCTGGCCAAAAATGATCAGCCCTTCTCCCTCCTCCGCAACACCCCTTGTTCTGTGGCTCTGAGTGGGCTGGTTCCGAAAGTCCAAGCTATCCTGGAAGACCAAGGACCTGTCTCAGTTGAGCAGATCCAAAAAAATAAGCCTCAGGCTCCAAAAGCAAGTCTCTCGGATAAGTCCTCTTGGCAATAAAAGCCACATTCATCTTCCTGGAAGATGCCTGTGGCCTCTGAAGGGTCTGACACTCAGGGAGCCCACTCTCTTGGCTGTGCCTGATGGGTAAATGTGGAGCCCAGCCGAGCCAGGCACTGCTGATGTGGCCACCAGTAGCTGGGGCAGCTCTTGGTTTGAGCACAACTGACTTCTCTTGGCTGGTCAACCCTGGCAGCTTCAGTAAGGTAACTGGCACCCACGTGGAGCTCTGCCCTACACGCTCCACATGCTGAGTAGCTCAGCAACCCCTTGATTATGGACAGAGACAGATTCAAAGCATAATGGCCAGTCAGTTCATGAAACCTGCTGTCCAGATAAGTATGGGACCCAGAATGGGAGTAGCAAGAGGCGGTCCTCGGTGGAAGCAGGGCTGGTGCTTCCCAGGTGTGGCCTGGACTGGGGTCTCGGCTGTTTCGTGTGCTTGCTTTCCCTTGGATGCTTTCTAGTGTCCAGGGATGATACCCCACAGCCCCATCCTGGGAAACTGTGTGCTTCTGGAAGCACATCCCTAGCACCACCCTGTCTCTTCCTGCCAGCATCCTCAGTGGAGAAGGTCTGATGCAGACATCAGCTTACCTGGTTTTCTTGTCTTTTTCCAAGAAACAGACTAACAAAAAACCTAATTTCAAGTCAAGATCTGTTCATAAAATTATATCAGTCCCAAAGGAGAGTTCTTTTAAACAGCCCTGGGATCTCCATGTGAATCATTGTGAGTTCCCATGCAGGAAAACATGCATCCGATGTGATGATTGCTCTTGGCTTAAGACCAGGGCTCAGGACACCTGATTCCAGTCTTGCTTCTGCTCCTAACTAGCTATGGGGCTTTGGCCATCCTTTGCCCACCCTGAGGACAAAGATCAAATTAACCAGGAGTAAGAATAGCCACTTTTATTTGAGAATTGACTAGGTGCCAGGCACTTGCTAAGCATTCAGGGTGCCTTATCTCCTGTAATCCTGAGAATAACCCCTGAGATAAAGAGGCTATCTCCAGGAAACTGAGACTCAGGTTAAGGAACTTGACAAAGTCACAGAGCTAAGACACAGCAGAGCTCAGAGCCTGCTTTCTTCGCCGATGGCCTCTGCTGCCTCTTGGCTCTGAATCATGTTGAAAACCACAAAACCCTGGGTATATGTCAGGCGGGAGTAGTTATCATAAGAAAGCACAGCACCCTGTTAGCATTTGTTCATGCATTCAGCTGCCTGATTGCTTAATGACTCTTGTTTGATCTGGAGTTTTACCTTTTGAACATTTGGGCATCCACTCAAGCTTAATAAGGCATCAAGTCCCGGCAGTGAGTGTATGGAGTTTTAACAGGAGGCAAAACATTTGGCCCCTCTTTTTGAAGTTAAGATCTCCACCCATTCCTCCCCCAGCTTGGTGAGTGGATTGATGACTAGCGCACGAATCTCTCAAATACTAGCATGCCAGGTGGGTGTGCTTTGGAGCTCGGGTGGAATTGGAACTCAGTTGTCTCTGTCTCAGTCTACACCCCACCCAAAGTTGTAAAGATTCCCCAGCTCTGAGCAGCCATCTATTCCCTTCATAAGGCAGCTCTAGATGAAATGGAAGCTTTAAGGTATTAGACATACAGTCAGAAAAGGAAAGGCATGCCATGCTCCTGGTGTGTCCTCTGTCCTCTGCATGTCCTCTTTCACCATCTCCCAGAGTTTGCTCAAGCTCATGTCCATTGAGTTGGTGATGCCATCCAACCATCTCATCCTCTGCCGTCCCCTTCTCCTTTTGCCTTCAATCTTTTCCAGCATCAGGGTCTTTTCCAATGAGTCAGTTCTTCGCATCAGGTGGCCAAAGTATTGAAGCTTCAGCTTCAGCATCAGTCCTTCCAATGAATATTCAGGGTAGATTTCCTTTAGGATTGACTCATTTGCTCTCCTTGCTGTCCAAGGGACTCTCAAGAGTCTTCTCCAGCACCACAGTTGGAAAGCATCAGCTCTTCAGTGCTCAGCTTTTTTTATTATCCAGCTCTCACATCTGTACATGACTACTGGAAAAATCATAGCTTTTTTTCCCCACAGCCAGTCCCTCTCATCAGGAAGCTTGCACAAGCCTCTTGTCCTCATCCATCAGAGGGCAGACAGAATGAAAACCACAATCACAGAAAACTAACCAAACTGATCACATGGACCACAGCCTTGCCTAACTCAATGAAACTATGAGCTATGCTGTGTAGGGCCACCCAAGACAGATGAGTCACGGTGGAGAGTTCTAACAAAACATGGTCCACTAGAGAAGGGAATGGCAAACCACTTCAGTATTCTTGCCTTGAGAACCCCATGAACGGTATGCAAAGGGGAGCTATATCAAGGGTCCCCATTTGGGTGGCCCCAAGTGCAGCCTGCTTTGTACCTGTGGTATGACCTAAACCAACCACTCACCCCTTCTTCTTCTTGTCACCTCGAAATGCAAAGGGAGCTGAGGAAAGGGGAGAAAGGAGCCTTGCCTATCTGTCTGCTTCAGATAAAGGAGGAGGGTCGTTCACTTGCTGCCGTGCTAAGTTTGGGACTTTGTGCCCATCAGTCCCGGAAGCACACCCTTTTGTTTGCAAAAAGAGTAGGGGGGACTCAGTGAAGAGACCTCGCATTTCATCCCCAGGCTCTGCCTGGCACTTTGTGAGACCTTGCCTAAGTCCTTTTCCTCCTGAGGTCAGAGGGCCCATCCTGCCAATTTTCTGGGGTCCTTCCTGTGCACCCAGCCCTGTGCTAGACAGTGGGCTACAGCAGCTCCCAGTCAAGGGCAGATTTCTCAGGCCTCCTCCACTGGGAACAGATCTGTCCTCAGAAGCTGGGAGGAGAAGGGAATGCTCCTTCATAGACAGTAGTTTGTCTACTCCTGTGACACACGGACCAAGATCTCCATTTCACCAGGGAGGGGACTGAGAGGCTTTCCCAGTATTACATGGGCAGTAGGTTGGAAACTCAGATCTCAAACCCAGGTGCCCTGACTCCAAAGCTCCTCTTCCTTGCCTGCTTCCCATTCCCCAGTTGGGAGTTCAGACAGACAGAGTCTTCCCCAGTCAGGCACGACTTGGGGTTCAGGCTATAGCAGTGGACAGAACAGAGCCCTAGATTGCCTGGACAGTCCACTACAGTGGCAGACAGCCCACAAACAGAGAGAGAGTGGAGAGGCATCTTGACTTCATACTCGTGGCTCCCTGGAACCTTCTGACTGGCATCACCAGCTGCCCAGCCTGGGAGCTGAGAGCCAGTATAATTAAAACCCCACAGGGAGGTAGGGACAGCCACCCCGGTCCTGGGCTAAGTGGTCAAAACAGCTGTCTTAGAAATATGGAGAGGCAGCCTGGTGTCCCCTGCTTCACGCAGGCTTCAGGCGTGGTGCCTGTGCGGCTCCGGCCCCAGGAGAGGGGAGCTTTCTAGAGCCGGGGGTCGGCTCAGATTGCGGAGATGCGAGTCATAAGCTGCCCCTGGGGTGCCCAGTTCTAGACCTGGGGACAGGAAGCATGAACTTCTAAGGCTTGGCCTACAGATTTCAATGTCTGCAGTCAACATACAATAATTTGTCAAAACCCTGCCTTCTGCCCCTTGGCCTTTCCTTTCTTCTCATCATCTCCCTCCCCACCCCGATCACCAGATCACCAAACCCCAAAGTAACAAAATCAGAAAGGCAGGCAGGAGCCCAGGATGGGTTTGACCACCAAGGACCCAGACCCAAGACCCACATGTGGCTGGTGCCAGCCCTCCCTCCCTCCTGCCCCGATCCCTCTGCACCAACCTGCCTTTTTCTGTGTCCCTCTGGGTCTGCAGGGCACAGTCCCTCTCCTGCTCCCCATCCAGAGTTCTTCTCCAGGCCCATTGCTCCCCAAGGCAATCAGCTGGCAGGTGCTCTCATGACCCTGAGACCTGACTCCATGCTCAACATACAGTGAATGCTCAGTGAGCAGTGGCTGCCTTCCCTTTTGGCTAGAAGATCCCTCGGAAAGTCTCCAGGTCACCCTCTTTGTCGAACACAAGAGGCCCTGGACAAACAAAAGGCGAAGGGGTGTCCTTCATGGGGCCAGTTAGTGAGTTCATCACAATTTCTGGAGAGTGCTTGCCTCTTGGCCTTGTGCTGGGAATAGAAGTGACCAGGGTCATTTGCAGGAAATCTTTTGCTCCGTGGCTTAATTCACATCTGCAGATGCCAGCTGAGCCCTGTCACAAAACTAGGCAGTCTGAGGGTACAGAGATGAGGCGGAAAGAGGCCCAGCCTTCCTTTCATGGAACCCACAGAGCACCTGCCAACAGATGGGCAGTAATAACAACTGTCATTAGTGAAGGTTAAACATGGCATTTGAGACTGCTGCATGCCTTACCCAGTTCAGAAATGGTCACCTAGCTTGTATGATGATTGAAATCTTGAAACTTTTCAGCTCTGAAAATGTTGCCTGCTACTGTCTTGTGACTAGTAGGCCTATATGTGCCCCTGCAGTGTGAGGAAGGCAATTTGGAAATAACCTCTGTTCTTTGGGGTAGATGCCTATGTGGTAGGTCAGGACTTGGCAAACTCCCACCCATGGACTAAATGTGGCCCGCATCCTGGTTTTCTAATTAAAGTTTTATTGGCACAAGCCACACCCAGTCATTAACATATTGTCCACTCTAGAGTTTCAGCAGGGAGTACATGGCCTGCAAAGTCCAAGATAGTTACTCTTCGAGCTTTACAGAAAGTTTTACGGCCTCTGATCTAGGTCACTGGGCTTTGGATCATTTTTCCCAAGGCCATAGTTTCCTCTCATAAGTGGGTACTCTGCTCTGTGCCACTTGAGGGACTATCACAGATTCTGGTACCTCTCCAAGAGTTCTGCTTCCTCTCCTAGGCCACAGCTCTCCCGTCACCATCTAGGCAGACCTTTTACAAATAGACAGAGCTGGTCATTCCTTGGTGCAACCACCCCCAACAGTGGTTTCCCACTGCAAACATCTTCCCATCCACCCCTTTCACAGGGTGGCAAAGCCCTCTGTAACCCGCAGGTGTCCCCCTGGCTCACTATGCACCAAGCACACTGGCCACCTGCCTGTCCCTGGAACACGTTGTGAGCTTCCCCCCAGGGCCTCTGTCCTCCTGCCTGGAGCATTCTGCGCCCGTCCTCCTGAACACTCTGTCACATCACTCCCCTTCGGTCCTCTGAAGGATCCTGCTCACACTCTGTTCTTGTTCTTGCTCTTTGTGTACCGTCTGTCCCACTTGAATTCCAGCTCCTTCGCAGTCTGGTTTCCCACTCCTCTACCCAGTGTGTGCTTATTCTGAGAGGGTCTCTGTTCCAGTCCCCTTAACAGCCCTGCTTTGTACAGTTAAAAACCTCCCTCTCTGTAGTGAACAGATGCTCCGTGCCACTCTCTTTCTCTAGAATAAGCTTGAGGCACTAAAGTTGTCCAGTGTTAGGGCTGCCTGCATGACACTGTCAGAAAAATCTCAGCACTGTCTCGCCTCCTTTTCTTTCTCCTTTAAGTCAAGCCTTTGGACTTTAGAACAATGAACTTGGCCAATATAAAATATCTCCAGGAAGCCAACCCCCAGACACCAACATCCAACATCTGCTTTCTGAATATATGGCTTCAAAGAGCTAAGAGTACAGTAGCCAAGTGCTGTCCATCCTATGTTTTTAAGCCACATGACAGCTAAGGAACTTAAGAATGCCTTGCCCTTTCCTGTACTTAAATCTGACAAAATTACTTTATTGGCAGCATTTTAACAAACAAAAATCTCTTGTGTTTTTGCCGATAATTCAGCTTCAGTTTTCCAAGTGAAAAAAATGTAATTATGAATGATGACAAAGAGACAGTTTTGAGGTTTCTGTTAATAACACATTCAGAATTGTTAACACTTTCAGTCTTCCCCTGGCCCAGTCAGTGCAGCTTCTTACAGTGAGGTGGACCAAGAAGGAAGCACTCTTTAGGAATGGTACCTCAACTACCACCAACACTACCTCCACCAAACACCAAACACCAACACCACCACTTCCACCAAACACCAACACTACCATCTCCACCAAACACCAACACCACCTCCACCAAACACTAACACCATCTCCACCTCCAAACACCAACACCACCTACTCCACCTCATTTACCAGCACCAATACCACCTCTATCACCAATACCATCACATTCACACACACACAGAGGCAGGGGAAATTTTTTTAGGCTCTTTAAGAAAGATAAGTTTGGATGAGAGATCTTCCACTTCATAAAAGGCTTTACTGAGGATTTCCTTTCAATGGCAAATTCTTGTTGCATTTATGATCTGGTTGACAAAAGTTAGCCTTGCAGACAGCTGTTCAGGAATGCCGCCAATGAGTAAAGGCAGATCTGCCTCGAACGGCAAATGCTGCTGAGTAACTGTGTTACAGACTATTTTAGGACCACCAAGAAAGTGTTTGCGTTTTCAGGAGTGGAAAGAGAGAGACTTATGTATTTGATATGAGCACCATGCCAGACCCTACGCTCATGTCCCATCTCTAAGCTCACGTGATTCTGATAACAGATTTGTAAGTGGCCTCACTCTCCCCATCTGGGTTGCAGAGCACTGTGAACATACCAGAGGCCACAGACTTGTACACTCAAAAAAGCTTAATTTTATGCTCTATGAATTTTTCCCTCATTTTGAGAAAAAGAGGACCTAAATCATTTCACAGTGTATACTTATAGTAAATCATCACATTGTGTACTTTTAAAAAAATTCAAACTGTACAACCTCAAGAATTAGAATTTTATTGTCGAGCATACATCAATAAATCTGGAAAAAAGAGAGGACCTAAAGCATGTAGAGGGTCTGTGTACTGGCCCGAAGCTCGTCATCCCATGTTCCCTCCCAGCCTCTGCTTTTATGACATCAGAGCTGAAACAGCCTGACTCGAAGATCTCTTCATTGGGCTGCGTACATCTGCAGGCAGTTTGTGTATTTAAGAGCCAGGAGTTGGTGCCCAGCCACTAAAATGTGCTTATTCAGTAAGCATGTGACCTCCAGAATACACCAGATGAGTCAGGTGTCTCTGGATTCTTCCCGCACCTACACAGCTGCTGAGTTTCTCATGCAGGAAAATTCCTTCCTGCCATGGTCTAAAGCCTGTCACCATCCTATTTAGCCCATTGTTGGGGCAGAGGCAGAAGTGAAGTCCCCTTCTGCTTAAGCTTCAAGACTTGCCTTCAAACCTTACAAAGCCAGGGACCTAATATTGTTCTTTGAACCTTCTCTTCCTGTAAAAGCTTCCATTCCCACAGAAGCAGAGGTCTGCACCTGGGTATAGGGCAGGAGGTTACTGTTCAATCCCCAACTGGTTTTCTGTCCCCCCATTTAAACTACTGTTTCCTCAGATGTGGTGGGAGAGCTGGCAGCCTTCCTGGTAACTGGTGACTGGTAGGACTCTAACAGAATGTGTAAGTAAGCACAGTTCATTTGACTGAGATTGCAACTAATGCAGACCTGCTACTCTCAGTATCAACACGACTAGTCCACACACACACACACACACACACACACACATACACACACAAACACACACACTGCGTTCCAGTCGTTCCTTGCTGAGAAGGCATGGAGAGATATTTGGGGCAGGACCACAGTTTGACCCCAGCTGGGCTGGGGCCAGTTGTGCTTTCTTGAAGAGGGTCTGGAATTGGAAGTGTTATACAGGTCCTGCTCACGGCAAGGACACTTATGCACCATCAGACTTTCCTTGGCCTATCTGTACCCCAGGGAGAAAGGACCTCTTAGGTGGGGGAGAAGAGAATTTATCTTTTCTCTGCAGGAGCATTCCAGGTAGAAAGTCATACCATCAGCTTACCAAAGCTGGAACCCGTACACTTTGTGGGTGGGGAACCTGAGGCTCAGAGTGGGGTAGGGATCTAGGAGAGTTTGTACCACACGGTACTGAGAAGCAGAGACCAGGGAGAAGTGAGAAAACTGGGCTTAAGTGAACTCTGAGGGCTCTTCTGCCCTCCTCACATATAGAAACGCATGTCTGCCCAGTGGCCCTGGTGGCCTCCAACCTCAGCTCTGCCTTCCCTTTCCCCCTTCCCTGCATGTTTCTGGGCACACCAGCCTAATTCAGGTGAAATGCAGATGACACTTGTTAACCGGAGTCCTTCACAAGCAGAGTCATCTGGGCTGGGACAGAGCCCTTGCCTCTGACCTTCAGCTTCTAGTCTGGCTCCACAGGCAGCACCTGCCTGATCTCTAGACCAACCTTGTCAAATCCATCCTGGTACTCGAAAGCTACTCCATCTTTCTCTTCGCCCCCAAGTAGTCATCTTTATCCCCCTGATGATGCTACTTGGAGAGGTGTTTGAAGGAATCCAGGGCAGGGTTTCTTCCAGTGGAAAGAGACCAACCTTGGAGTCAGAGAAACTGAACTGGTCCACGGGCACATCTCTTCCTGGCTCTGCACCTCATGAACCCTCATGTGAAAGGGAGGGCGTTGGCCAGGCATTAAGGGCCCAGCAGTCCTGACAGCATAGGAGCGCAAGGCTTGGACTCGAGAAACACTTGGTCAATGATGGACTATTTGGAGGCTTCTTAAGGGGTGGTACAGGATGAATTATGAGCGCCTTAAATCTATATGCCTCTGTGAGTTTGAGGCCATTCTTAGAACTACGAATTTTTCCACCTGGTATGCCTATACTACAGAAAGTGAGAACACAGTTCTAGAAAAGCCACATCTGTGGGGGCTGCTGTTCAGATCACTCAGGTTGGGATGGCTGAGGGTTGCAGAAAGGGTGGTGGAGCCCAGAGTGGTGGGTGGTGGCAAGCAGTACCACTGGCTGTCAGGTCAGTGCCATCAGTGCCAGGCTGCTCATCTCCTTCCACTCTCATCCCCATGTCTGAATCCTAGAGGATGGGACTTCATTTGCCAGACAGCAAGCCAAGGCCCACACTGGAGGGCACTGTGGAAGCCTGGGGACCAGGGCCTGGGGAGTGACATCAGCGACAATGACTGCTTCTGATGTGTACTCCTCAAAGATACTGTGAGGCGCCCAGGGCAAGCAAATTGTGTACTCATTCTGCAGAAGAAATCGAGGCTCAGAGAGGGGGAGTGACTTGCCCATAGTCACACAGCAGATGGAAGTGGTAGGACTTCCATCATGTCTGCTGGTGCCACTCCAGGGCTCCCTCTTCCACCCCAGCCTGCCTCTGCCAAGCATGAAGCCTGCCAGCTCAGGGGAAGCCCGGGTGAGATTCTGGCTCCAAACCACCTCTTAGCAGAGATTCATTCCTGAGACAAACTGAGTCCTCTCGAAGCCAGTCAGCATTCAGGATTCCCTGCCATTCCCATCCACCCCAGGATTCTCCACAGCCTCAGGTCTTTACAGTTCTGGAAAGTCTTTCTTCTGAAAGTCCTGTTTGTGCTACAGAAATGTCAGTTTTAGTTCGCGGGGATTCTCTTTCTCTCCCTCCTCTCTCTTCCTGCAAACCCTGTCCTAGTCCTGCCACATCGTCCCTTATTCTATTCTGGGGCTGCCTCGCCCAGGCCCCACCGTGTCGTCTCTGTTCTGAGCAAGTCTACTGGGGAACACTCTTGTCTCGAGGGCCTTGAAATCCAAGCTCGTTGGCCAGTGTGAAGTTCCTGGCAACTCACTGGAAGCATATGTAACAGCACGTGGAAAGTGTTGACGGTGCATGGGCAGTCTTGTGAGAGAGCCAGCCTGAGAAGCAAAAGCAGACCTGCTTGGCTGAGCCGCAGGGGGCGCTAGTGAGGGAGGAAGGGGAGATTGCACTGCCACAGGCGATTTCCAGCTTTGTGATGCTTTTGTTCAGGGCCTCTGGAGGGAAAAAATGGTCTCTCTTGGACATGTACACCCTCCTACATTCTTAGCCAAAACGGATAGTGTATATTTTTGCTGGCCTGTTGTAGGTGTTCTTGTTAAACCACCAGCTAGAGTGTCCAAAATTAAATGTTTATAGCAGCCTGCCAGACTTCCTTGGAATGAGTAATATATACGTTGGTTTTATATATATATACACACACACACACACACACACACACATATATGCAATATTCTTTCTTCTATTTATGCCTGTTTTCTGAGCGCAGACTGTACTCTTATAACCTAGACCTTTTTCCAAGATTTTGTTGCCTTTTTTTTTTTTTTTGCCATTCCAGACTAAAATGTAGAAAGGGAAGAATTGCCTTATGTCATTGTTCAGACAGAACCAGAAATAATGTTGACTTCAGAGCTGAAGTTGGCCCCTATCAGAAGGGTTGCCTTTGTTTTCTCATTATTTAGGGGGCGGGGAAGGCATCACATGCTTTGAAATGCATTTTAATGAATGTTTATCAGGTCGTGAGGATCACATTGGTGGCTTTGTGTGCCCAATTATGAAATGGGACTCTGCCGGTCCTGGTGGATGGAGATAAAGTCATTCCTTTCTAAAAGATGCCAGGGCACCATCCCTCACTTGCCCTCCCCCCTCCACACCACAGGCCTCCTGGGGTCTAGTGCTAGTGTTAGCCCCTAACTAGCTGTGGACCATGAGCAGATCATTACCCAGTCTGTTTCGTGTGAACAGGGAAGGTTGAGATGTGGTCTCTGGCAATCCTGCAGGTGGCAACTGATTCCCTTATTAAAAAAAAAAATAAAGCCCTCCCAGTGAGAGGGTAGGGTCACGGGTAGTACAAGGCCCACCTGGAGGAAGTAGGGGCTTCCTGGGAACTGGGCCCACAGTTTGCTGTACAGAGTCCACAAAGACTCGAAAATGGCAATAGGTAAAGCTGTTTAGAAAGGTCTGGAAGTTTGGTGGAGACCTGCTGCCCCCAACACGATGCTGAGAAGGGAAGTCATTCCAGGGTAGCAAGCTCTCTGCAGCACTTGATCAGAAGGGTGGCCACCCATTTCAGTCAAGCACCCCAGCCCAGACAGGCTGACCTCAGTGGCGGCGGCACCCAGGTGCCCAGGTGACCCAGCCATGATGTCAGCATGGCACCAGCAGCGGGAAAGCCAGGCCGATTTCTCGCAATAGAGATGAGTAAGCAGTCATGGGACCCTGATGGAGGAGACACTGAACTTGCAATAGATCGCCACGCCTCCCAGAGGCCTGGTGAGAGCAGATGCTGGTGTAGCCTGGCTGAGCATGTCTGTCCACACAGCCAACTTCCTTCGGCTTATTTAGGCTTGGCTGGGGATCTGGCCGTCCAGCCAGGGTGCTTTAGGCCAACCGTTGAAAGCTCTCCCCATAAAATCTGAAAATGCAAAGCTGCAGCCACTAGCAAAGTAGAACTGAGTGGGGAATAGTGGCTTGGCAGCACTCAGTGAGTGCCTGAAAAGTTGGGGACACATACTCTCTTTTCAGAGAGCTGGAGGCCCCTTTCCTCGCCAGTGGTTCCCGGTGTTAACTTCAGCATCTGGTGGTCGTGGCCCACCTTTCCCACCTCTTGCTCCTTTAGTCCCAAAAGGATAACGGCCAACCCACAGTTAAATGAAAGACCTTGAAACCTACAGTGTGAGCCAGGGAGTCCAGGCCCTTCCAACTCACAGCACCTGCCCTCCCTACTTCTCCTTCCCCAACCTATTCCTATGCAGACTTCCCTGGCATTCAACTTCCGTTGATTCCAAGACTTCAAGAACATCATGTTGAGCATAGCTATTGCCAGCTCGGACTCCCAGCAGGGGATCCTATGTAAAGCCCACACTGAGTCATTCCTTACTGATCCATTTTAGACATTTCTATTTTCAATATATCGGATTTCTTTTTAAGTCTTCGGGCAAAAATAAAAGAGACCAAATTTCAGTCTGAAACATGGTAACTTGTCTGCAGCCCTTAACTGATTTGAATGAATGACCAGGAAGACACGAAACAGAGGTTGCTGGGTGCTGGGTCATTTGCGTTCATTGGTCCATGCATTCATTCAGCTGCTGTTTACTGAGCAGCTGCTGTTTACTAAGCACCTGCCGTGGGCCACATCCATAGTAAGCACTCCTGGGTGGGAGGGGGGCCGCTGTGCCTCCTGCAACCCACCCCAGCCCCTTCCTGCCCACCCCTGCTAGTCAGGCCTCAGTAATCTGGTGGCAGAGCTGCCCCTGAAAGTGTCTTTGTTGGGGTCGCAGACT
Organism: Okapia johnstoni; assembly: GCA_024291935.2. NCBI lineage: Eukaryota > Metazoa > Chordata > Mammalia > Artiodactyla > Giraffidae > Okapia > Okapia johnstoni. The sequence continues at coordinate 112,912,656 of CM044305.1, forward strand.
TCTCAAGAAGAAAGGCAGAGAAGTAAGCAAGTCCCCTCACTCAGAGAGGGGGAGCCCACCCTGCAGGGATGGGTTGACATCCTGCCGTGGGGAAATTAAGGCTGTGGGTCCAGAGGCAGCTGAGTGGCAGAGGCAGGCCCTGCATCTGCTGGTGCCCCCGGGGCCCTCTGGCCATGCTGCCCATCCCTAAGTCTCAGGGCCCCCATCTTCAAAGGACAGGGTTGGACTCCCAGAGCACTTCCATATCTGCCCTCTGTAATGCCAGCCACCAATTAATGATGGTCCACTAGACGTCAGAGATTGTGTCCCGTTTCCCATAATAGTCTGAGCAGCATCATGAGATGAGAACTAAAAGGACACTGATTATATAAACAAACTCAGGACTCAGAGATTCTGTGTTGAGGCCAATGCATAGTCATGTCTGCCTTGAGACCAGGGCTCTAGGCCAGTGGTTATCAACTTGGCGGTCCACTGAGAATCAGCCAGGGAGCTGTGACGGAGCTTGGGGGCCTGGGCCCCAGCTCGGAGGAGACAGTGGTGGTAGAGCCAGGAAGCTGGGGGTTTTGAGGTGAATCCGATGGGCAGCAAGCCCCAGGGGACCTCTTTTGATGTCCACTCTGCCGTGAGAGTCATGACCACTGTTGCGCTAGCAGGTGGCCCCCACACACAAACCTTAGCCCTCCATTAAGCCAAATGTGAAGGCACGTCGCAGGACCATCACTGGATGTCCCGGTGAGCCTGCCAAGTCGGAAAGGTTTCTTCATGGGAAAGGGCTTCAGGGGAAATGGAGCTGCGAGAGCATTGGCTTTTAGGTGGTTCCCACAGAATCCTGTGCTCCACCCCCTTCACTTTCACATGCAGGTCATGGTCACTTACAGGTCAGCTGTGGATGACTGTATGAGCCTTGAATGAGTAGGAAAGACTGCATTACTAAGTGCTTTGCTGTGTTCCCGGAGGCTAGACTTTTATAAATGGCAAGCAGCTCCCCCAAGTGCACATCACAGACTAGGACCATTCCCTGTTGCTTCCTATTACCCCAACCTGAGGATGCATCTGCACACAGGCATTTCTTATTTAGATAGCTGTATATTTGGTGGGGGGGGATTACAGTGAAAGCGTTATTGCTCAGTCATGTCCAACTCTTTGCAATCCCATGGACTGCAGCCCGCCAGGCTCCTCTGTCCATGGGATTCTCCAGGAGAATACTGGAGTGGGTAAGCCATTTCCTTCTCCAGGGGATCTTCCCGACCCAGGGATCGAACCCACATCTCCCACATTGCAGGTAGATTCTTTACCATCTGAGCCACCTGGGAAGCTTTATACATTTGAGGGGGGATTGCAAGTCATTCCCATTAAAAACGATCGACATTTTTAAAAATACAGAGAATAGAAATGGAGTTGCCAGTCACCCTTGAAAGATGAGCACTCCACAGAGCTGCATGCATGTTCTTCCAGTGTGTGTCCTTGGAAGTGTTTGTGTATGCATGTGTACAGATGTACGGAGCCTTGCTACGGTGACTGTTTTGCACATTGTTATTCTCCAAAGAGTGTCTCTCAGACAGCTGCCCAAAAGAACATGCCAGGTCTACTTCATTCCTCCAAACCCTGTGCTGTAGCCAGTTTTCTCACTGGAGCCTGATGCATGTAACCCAAGACAGGGAAACAACCTAAAAAAGTTCAGTATGTATGTTCAATGTGTACCTCACATTTTGATTTGTAAAAATCAGGCTATCAGTACACAGGTGTGAATTGCAACTTTCTTATCAATTTCTTCTTAGCCCTCCAACATCTGCCGGAAAACTCCTCCAAAGGGGCAGAGAAAATCCTGTGCATGACTTTCTGTACTGTTTGGTGCAAACAGCATAATGCTTCATTTGAAATCTAACAAGATAGGCTAAATGAAACAGCAACAAAAAAGCATCATGGTTCTAAAAATAGACTATATTATATAGTTTGTACAACTTTTTCTAAGACTGTTACAGAGACAGAATAATGCTTCATCTGAAATCCAGCAAGATAGGCTAAATGAAACAGCAACAAAAAAGCATCATGGTTCTAAAAATAGCCTATATTGTATAGTTTTCACAACTGTAAGTCTTGAAACTGACACATCTGTTTTATCTTGTAAGTTTCCTGTCCAATAGCATTAATGTGCCAAGCCTTTATAAACACTTTCTCTCTCTCTCTCTCTCTCTCTCTCTCTCTCTCTCTCTCTCTCTCTCTCTCTCTCTCTCTCTCTCTCTCTCTCTCTCTCTCTCTCTCTTTTCTCTCCTCTTCTCTCCATCTCCTCTTTTCTCTTCCAGGCACAGGGAACCACTAAGCAGAGACAGGAAGGAGAAGATTTCCAGCTTTCAGGCATGGGCGACGAGGGTTACCCTAATAAAACCAAGAGACCACGCCTTGAGGATGTCACCCTTTCGATGGGCCCGGGTGCCCATCCCAGCACAGCCTGTGCACAGCTGCAAGTTCCTGCGTTACCCATGAACCCTAGCTCTGCAGCGATGGCAGCCCCTGGCCATCCGTTACTACTGGAGAATAGCCCCAGGAACGGCAGCATCATGGGCCCACCATTTGCAGGGCCACCGACAGCAGAAATGGGAGTCAAAGGCTCCTCTATTCCTTACTATGACAAAACCAACAGCACACCGGCTGTGGATCAGGAACTTCACGATCTGCTGGAGGAGCTCACAGAAATTCAGGAACCTTCTCAGAGTGAGCTTGATCTTGAGAAAATCCTGGGGAGCAAGCCAGAAGAACCACTGGTCTTACACCACCACCCACCGGCAATCTTAGGTGCAACTGCTAAGCCCGCGGTTCAGATGCCACGCTTGGAGAGCCTCAGTTCCAGCAAGGACTTTGCTTCGAGTTGCAGCCAGGTCACTGGGGTGTCGCTTCAGATCCCGCCCTCCTCTGCGGGGCTCAGCTATGCGATTACGCCCACCAGTAAGCAGATGGCCTCCCCAAGTTCCTCGACCGTGCAGGCCAAGAATCAGGCCCAGGCAACACTCTCAGCCGCCCTGCCGCCACTGCCAGTGTCGCAGTGGCATCATGCCCACCAGCTGAAGGCGCTGGCGGCCAGCAAGCAGGGCTCCAGTAAGAAGCAGCTGGGCCCCACCACCAGTTGGTCTGCACTGCCTCCTCCCGGCTTCTCCCCACCTTACCAGCCGGTGCCAGTGGTCTCACAACAGCCGCTGCCGCCTTTCAGCCCTCAGGGGCTCATGGTGTCCTGTATGTCATCGAGCAGCCTGCCGGAGAGCACCCTCCAGGGCTCTCCCAACGCCTTACTGTCCAGCCTGCCACCCAGCAGCAGCACCGTCCTCGGGCCATCCAGGCCCTACGCGCCGGAGAATTTCCCTAGCCCCGCGCTCCAGCAGCCACCACCATGCAGTGCGCAGACCTCTATCCTTGCCAACCGGGTGTCCTCTACCATCAGACACCCTCAGGGGCACATGATGTCTGCTCTGCCCACCAGCAACACGGGGCCCTTAACCCCCTATCGCCCAGAGACACTGTCCAGCCCGGGCCTGCCCCAGCAGTCCTTCACTGCACAGTGCCCCCTGATCCAGGGCCTCACCACCTCCACTCATCCGCTCTGCCAGCCGCAGCCACCAGCCAGTGCCGTCTGCAAGCCCAAAACCCTGAGCACGATCATGCAGCAGGGCCTGACCAGCCCCAGGCAAGGAGCCTCAGAGCCCTTTCCTTTCGGCCACACCAAGCCCTTGTCGCATTTTGTCTCTGAGCCAGGCCCCCAGAAGATGCCATCAGTGCCCGCCACATCTCGGCAGCCTGCCTTGCTCCACTACCTGCAGCAGCCCACGTCACCACTGGCCTCTTCTGCCACAGCCTCGTCCACAGCCACAGCCACCATGCAGCTGCAGCAGCAGCCGGATTTTTCTTCGTTCCTCCTGCAGCACGTGACGCAGCAACCGCAGCGCTTTCAGCCGTCTCTGGCCTCGGATTCCATGCCTTCTCTGCCCAGACAGGTAAGTGGATCTCATCTCTGGTTTTGTCCCTTAGTTTTGGAAATGACAACTGTGTTTCATGCTACTGAGAGCCAGGTTTGGAGGCAAATTCAGGCCCTAGCTCTCTAGAGACTGGGCTTGACTCTGGAAAAGTCTGTTTAAGCTAGCTTATTCTGCACAGTCAAAGCACAATATTAAAGAGGCCAAGGTTATGGTCTCACTTTCTGTGCAGGCCACTTAGCTTCCCTGGGAGAAAACTGCACCCAGAGGTGCTGCCAGGGGAAGGAACCAGGGCAGACAGGTCAGAATTGCACAGACCCACTTCCCCTGCACTGGGCCATGAGGCACGTTTCCTCACCCAGGACCAGTGAAGACTTCATAGGATGCAAGGAAATTGCTCTAAGCACTTAAATCTTGTCCCTGCTGGCATAAGGCTGCAAACCGGGCCTTCCAGAAGTGCCGCAGCGAATGTCTGCTGGGCAGTGTGCTGTTTGTTGACCCCTGCACCAGATGCTGAGGCAGGTCCTAAATGAAAAGGTTGGAGATGTGTCAAGTAGTTATTCTTCACATCCCCATTTTACAGATGAAGAAACTGAGGCTCAGAGCATTGAAATGACTCGCCCAGAGTCACACAGTGAGGGGCCGAGCAGGAACTTGAAGGCAGGTGGTCTTGTCCCAGAGCCTGTGCTTTTCTCAATACCCCTGTGACTTCTCTTTCTTCTCCTGCAGTCTTTTCAATCACTCACTTCACCTACTTCTCGCCAGGTGATATCTATCACAGTTTCCATTTTTCATGCTCTGATCCTTGTCTGTATTAGTTATCTATGGCCACATAAGAAATTGGCCTGAAACAACCACTTTTAAGCAGCACACATGTATTATTTAATACTTCACAGTTTCTGTGGGCTGGGGATCCTGGCACAGCTTAGCAGGCCTTCTGGCCCCATGTCTCTCACAAGGCTGCGGTCATCTCAGGGCTCAACTGGGGAGGACTGGCTTCAAAACTCACTGCTGTGGTTGTTGGCAGGAAACAGTTCCTTATGGATTGTTGGACTGAGGCCTCTGTTCTTCATGAGCTGTTGGCCCGAGGCCTCCCTTGGTTCCTTGCCACATGGGCCTCTTCACAGAGCTTCTCCTAACATGACAGCCAGCTTCATCAGAGTGAGCAAGAGAGAATATGCCAGCTAGAGAGGTTGAGGGGAGGTTGCCACTGAGTCAAAAGTCCCAGTCTGTATAAGCTAGTCTGTAAAGTGACATTGCCTCATGTGTGCAGCATTCTGTTCATTAGACTTGTGCATAAAGTGGTGAATACTAGTGGGTTATCACAAGGTAGTGAGGGTATCAGGAGGCAGGGATCGATCAGTGGGAGCCACAGCAGGTGTCTCCCTGCCCCGGCTCCTGTCTTCATGCTTCCTCTTTACCATTGCTCTCTTGATCTTTGTTCAAACTCATACAGTTGACTCTTAAACTGGTTGCCCCAATTAACCATCCATTTCTCTAAGCATGACCTTGCTATAAGACAGACCTGATCATGTTAACACTTGCTCAGAAAATTCTGGAGGCCTATCAGCTGGCTCCATCTATCTCCTTAGACCGGTGTCCTTTGGGTCTTTAAGTGCTTACAACTCCTGGCCCACTCTGCATTCTTGGCCTTGACTCCCACCATTGCCTGTGTCTTCCCTTCCCTGCCCACTTTTCCTCTCCTGTCCCACTCTTACAGCTCCTAAGGCTCAGGCACCATTCCCCCTGCCAGAAAGCTTTCCCCAGGACTTTGGTCTCCCACCCTGCCTGTTTCTTCTGTAGAAAAGCTGAGGAGGAGGTGGCTGTAAAGTGCTAGGCTTGGGTATGGAGCAGCCCAAGGGATACTCCTGGGGGAGACTGACCTCTTTTCTGAGGGCTCTGGGTGACCATGGCCATGGCAGTCCCAGGAGGAGAGAGACCATGTCTTTTTCATCCAGGTCTCATGAAGCCTCACAAGCCATGTGCTCCACACCAAGGATCAGTCTTTCGATGAGTGCACCCATGGGGGTGGCCAGGGTGAGCGGCCAGCCCTTGTCCACAGTTCAGGAGCACTTAGGTTTGATTTTGTTATAGGCGTGTTGCCAACTGTTCTCGTGGACTTCCATGGCTAGCTCGATGGAGCACCAGCTGAATCAGCACTGGGACCCTTATCCTATCAGGCAGCATCCTCAGCCTGGAGCCGTGTCACCATCTAATATTGTGAGCCTTTTTTGGTTTCTTTTGATTTTGGTGGGGAGTATTTGTAGTCTGACTGTGTTGCCTCAGAGCCGGAGCAGCTGGCTCAGAGAGAGAATCCTTAATGTTCAGGGTCTTGAAAGTCCACCCCCCAACACAACTGATTCCCTAGGTGGGACTGGGGAAAGGGCTTGGGAGAAGGAGCACGTGGCTGAGCTTCCCGAGGCCAAGAGGGACACCCGTGACCTCTGCCAAGCCCAAGGGGCTATGACCACTGCCAGGGGCCACCTTCCGGGCCCCTGCTGCCTGGGGCTGAGTGTGCTACCCAGTTCTTCCCCTCCTATTTCTCCTTGTGGTTCTCAGAGGTAGAGGCTGTTAGCATTCCCTTTAAAGCTGAGAAAACTGAGGCACAGAGAAGTCCCCAGAGTTGCCTGCAGTCACAGAGCCAGTCAGGGCCAGAGCAGGGAGTGTGGCTGCAGAGGCCACGTTCATAACCCCGTGCGCGGGGGCCTGGCCTATCCTGCCTCACCCTCCTCACTGCTGCCTCGTCCACAAAGAGGGTGTGATGATAGGTTGTTAGAGGAGTAAACGTGTTCATTCAGTGCCTGGCCCACACTCTGCAGCTCAGCAGGGCCAGCCTAGGCTCCCAGACTTGGGTCTCGGAGCCCTGGGATCAGATGCGTTTCTAAATTCAGAACTTTAGGGACTTAAGAAAGATAATATGCTGCATATGCCAAATATCACACAACCCTCTGGTGGAATCTGGGGCAGCATTTTATTATTTTTGCAGAGAAATAAGAATATTTATCCAAGCCCAGGTCAAGTTTTGCTCCCAAATAAATTTTGGCACCAAATTTACAAAAACAGAATAAGCTTTCAGAGCTTTTGGCCTTGACATTACAGATAAGGGATGTGGACCTACGATTTCTAAGGGAAGGACTTTGGAGTCAAGACACACAGCCCTGGTGTGTTGCATTTCAATGGCCCTAAATCTCCTCACTGCATTCCCCACCCTACTCCCAAGGCTGGGTGATTTCTCTGTTTTTAACCGAAGTAAAGCAAAATGAAATTTGTTTCGATAATTTCATGCCCCTTCTCACTGAAAACTATTGAAGATGCCTTGGGCATTGTGGACTTCAGTTTTACCATCAAGCCACTGGAGGATGGCACTAACACTTACTCAAAGACAAAACAGTTCTGTCCATGAGATGGGAGTTGTGCTCTGGAAGACTCAGAGTGGCAAGAGGCAGCAGGAGCACCCTGGGTGCACATGGGCTTGCAGAGCTGGATGGGTAGCATCTCAGGGAGGAGGGATGTAGATGGTGGCCAGTTGGAATAAGAACAAAATGCCTGAAATCTGATCTTGAGGCAGGCCGAGGCAACCGAGGGGAAGGGGGCAGCTGCAGAGAAATAGACCACAGAGGCTCGTGATATGGTTTGTACAGATTTTGAGAGGGGACCCGAGCCTGCCTTGGCGAAGGCTAGACAAGCCCTTGCCTGGGTCTGTTACGCTTTCTGTCTTTAACTCCAAGCTTCACATCTCTGGCACTCAGGCAGCGGTGAGCCCCCAGAAGTGGTGGAGGCCGTGGGCTCATGAGAGAACTGCCATCCGCCCTCCTAGAGGGGCTAGGCCTGGGAGGGGGCTCTGGGCACCTTGGTCTGATATAGGACCTAGAGGAAGCTCTCTTGTCACCCTCACTTTTGGGTCCCTCTTGTCCTTGGAATGAGACAGCTCAGAGCCAGGAACATCGTGGCCTTGACCCTTGGGTCTTGGCAGGAGGCGGACCAGGGGCTGGGCTTGAGGCCTGGATGACTGGGATCCAAATACTGGCTCTGCCACTTCTTTGTTTGGCCTGCTCTATCCCGGCTCCGGGCCTCAGTCTCCCCATCTGTGAAATGGAGATGCTAGTATACCTATCGAAGGGGGTTGTTGGGAGTGTTCAATGCAATGAGGTCAGCGTGCTCGGCACGGGCCTGGCACACGATCATCCTCTGCCGATGTTAGCTCTGCTGTTGAAAGTTCTGGAAATTCAGAATACCTCTCTGGCTTCAGGGGTGGGTACTGGCTTGCAGAGGAGGGGTGGGGAGTGCCCTCCCAGTGTGGGTGTCAGGGAGGACATTTACCAGGTGGCTGAGGAGCAGCCAAGGAGTGGACACAGACTGGTGACCCCACAAAGGAGCAGAGTAGCTTCTTGAGCACCCTGGCCAGTGGGGAGGGGACAGTGCTGGCCCTTCTCCCTCCAAGCAGAGATGGCAGGAATGCTGGGATCCAGGCAGAAGTGGCACCATCCCCACGTGGGTGCTGAGTAACAAAGGGACCACAGGATGACTTTAGGCGGGCAGAGGAGGAGTCAGGAGTGCCCGTTTCTGCCTGTACCAGCTGGGCCCCAACCCTGCCCCTGCGGCCCAGGGGCCACCTGGAGCATCTAGATGCAGAGGGCCCACTGCTGATAGGCCGACAGAATGGATAGGAAGGTGAGTAAGGGCCAGCTTTGCACTGCAAACGGCGATCTTTCCCTTCACCCTGTGACCGTCCACTGAAAACCAAAAGTATAAAACCAGGTTAGTTAGACTGAGAGAATTCCCTATTCTTGTCAGAGGGACAGCGGCTCCATTTTCCACTGGAGGCAGGTGGTCAGAGAGATGGTAGCGAGTGAGTCTGCTCCTAGCCTGTATGTCGTTCATGACCCTCCAAAAGCACGTGACCACTACCTTGCCAAAATACCCGACCCCCTTGGAGTCAGATGTACCAAACATTGTCGAGGAAGGGCCTATGACCTTGTGCTGGAAGTCTTTTTTTTTCACCTGCTTCTGTTATTCTGCTGTTTTGAGGCTAAGAGGCGGGACAACACCCCCCATGTTATGAGAAATGTTTCTGTGCATTTGTCTCTTATTAATTCTGGTGAAAAGCATCACAGATTTTGTTTCAAGGGTTAATCCTGCTGAAATGCAAAAGGGAAGCCTCTAGGGGAAGCTTTGGGCTGCAGTGAGCAAGGAGCGGGGCAGGTAAGTCAGATTTCAAAGAGTCCCTGGGTCGGAGCCGGGCCTCACCTTGCACTCACCTTCTCTACCAGAGATAAGGGCATCTGACTGAACAAGCATCTTTATTTTATATTTAAGCACGATCGTACGTACAAGCTTAGTGTTTCCTTTGTTTTTAAAAATTGGACAGCAAAGAACTGTTTAGTTTAGGGAAACAGTTTTTAGCTGCTTTGGGAGGAAATAAAGTTAGACACAGTGTAATAAAGATTTTGATAATTTAGGGACTGACATCTCCATGTTGAACAAATTTTGCTTTAAACCACTCTCAATCGCCAGGAAAGGAAAGTCCATTTTGGAAAACACTCAGAATTTGGTACTAATGTTATCAAAAATCGTATGGTTTTTTCAGTTTCTTTTTGATTTCTAAGTACCATTAATGGTCCTCCACCTCACAGCACACCTCACAAGTCCTTTTATTTTAAGATTAATTAATTTATTTTAATTGGAGGCTAATTACAATATTGTAGTGGTTTTTGCCATACTTTTGACATGAATCAGCCATGGGTGTACATGTGTTCGCCATCCTGAACCCCCCTCCCACCTCCCTCCCCATCCCATCCCTCTGGGTTGTCCCAGTGCACTGGCTTTGAGTGCCCTGTTTCATGCATCGAACTTGGACTGGTGATCTATTTCACATATGGTAATACACATGTTCCAATGCTATTCTCTCCAATCATCCCACCCTCTCCTTCTCCCACAGAGTCCAAAAGTCTGTTCTTTATATCTGTGCCTCTTTTGCTGTCTCACATATAGGGTCATTGTTACTATCTTTCTAAATTCCACGTATATGCATTAATATACTGTATTGGTGTTTTTCTTTCTGACTTACTTCACTCTGTATAATAGGCTCCAGTTTCATCCACCTCATTAGAACTGATTCAAATGTATTCTTTATAATGGCTGAGTAATATTCCATTGGGTATACGTACCACAGCTTCCTTATCCATTCGTCTGCCGTTGGACATCTAGGTTGCTTCCATGTCCTAGCTATTGTAAACAGTGCTGCGATGAACATTGGGGAACATGTGTCTATTTCAATTCTGCTTTCCTTGGTGTATATGCCCAGTAGTGGGATTGCTGGGTCATATGGCAGTTCTATTTCCAGTTTTTAAGGAATCTCCACACTGTTCTCCATAGTGGCTGTACTAGTTTGCATTCCCCACCAACAGTGTAAGAGGGTTCCCTTTTTCCTGCTGCACCCTCTCCAGCATTTATTGTTCATGTAGACTTTTGGATAGCAAGCCCACATTCTGACTGGTGTGTAATGGTACCTCACTGTTAGGTGTTTGATTTGCATTTCTCTGTAATGAGTGATGTTGAGCATCTTTTTCATGTGTTTGTTAGCCATCTGTGTGTCTTCTTTGGAGAAATGTATGTTTAAATTCTTTGCTCCATTTTTGGATTGGATCATTTATTTTTCTGGAATTGAGCTGCATGGAGCTGCTTATATATATATACATATTTTTTTAATAAATTTATTTTATTTTGTTTTTAGTTGGTGGCTAATTTACTTTACAATATTGTTGTGGGTTTTTGCCATACAGTGACATGAATCAGCCAAGGGGTTTACATGTATTTTTTGAGGTTAATTCTTGTCATTTTGCTTCAATTTGTGCTATTTTCTCCTATTCTGAAGGCTGGTGTTTTCACCTGGGCTTATATAATTTTCTTTGTTGTGAAAAAAGCTTTTAATTTTAATTAGGTCCCATTTGTTGTATTTTTTTGCTTTTATTTCCAATATTCTGGAAGGTGGGTCATGGAGGATCCTGCTGTGATTTATGTCAGAGAGTGTTTTGCCTATGTTTTTCCTCTAGGAGTTTTATAGTTTTCTGGTCTTAACGTTTAGATCTTTAATCCATTTTTGAGTTTAGTTTTTGTGTATGGTGTTAGAAAGTGTTCTAGTTTCTGGCCCCTTCTTTTTTACAGATGGCTGAACCAGTTTTCCCAGCACCACTTGATTTAAAGAGATTGTCTTTTCTCCATTGTATACTCTTGCCTCCCTTTGTCGAAGATGAGGTGTCCCATAGGTGCTGTGGAATTTATCTCTGGGCTTTTCTATTTTGTTCCATTGATCTATATTTCTATCTTTGTGCCAGTTACCATACTGTCTTGATGACTGTAGGCTTTGAAGTAGAGCCTGAAGTCAGGCAGGTTGATTCCTCCCAGTTTCCATTCTTCTTTCTCTAAGATTGCTTTGGCTATTCGATGTTTTTTTGTGTTTTCCCTACAAATTGTGAAATGATTTGTTCTAGCTCTGTGAAAAAATACCGTTGGTAGCTTGATAGGGATTTGCATTGAATCTATAGATTGCTTTGGGCAGGTATATTCATTTTCACTATATTGATTCTTCTCCAATCCATGAACATGGTATATTTCTCCATCTCTTTGTGTCCGGTCTTTGATTTAATCTTTCATCTGTTTGTAGTTTCTATATTCATATATGTATAAAATAGTGTTGTATATATATTATATAGTTTTTTTTATATATATATAAGGTCTTTTGTTTCTTTAGGTAAGGGATTCTATTCCTAAGTATTTTATTCTTTTCATTGCATTGGTGAATGGAATTGGTTTCCTTAATTTCTCTTTGTGTTTTCTCTCAGTGTTGAGTGTATAGGAATGCAAGGGATTTCTGTGTGTTTAATTTTTATACCCTGAAACTTTACTATTATTCAATTGGATTTAGCTACTAGTAATTTTCTGGTGAGTGTCTTTAGGGTTTTTCTGTGTAGAGGACCATGTTCATCTGCAAACAGTGAGATGTATTACTTCTTGTTTTCCCAATCTGGAATTCCTTTTTATTTCTTTTTCATTCTCTGATTGCTGTGGCTAAAAACTTTCCAAAAACTATGTTGAATAGTAGTTGGTGAAAGTGGGCACCCCTTGTCCTTATTCCTGAGTTTTAGGGGGAAATGCTTTCAATTTTTTCTCCATTGAGGATTAACATTTTGCTATGGGTTTATCATATATGGCTTTTTATTATGTTGAGGTATGTTTCCTTGTGATTGCCTGCTTTTTTGGAGGGTTTTTATCATAAATGGATGTTGAATTTTGTCAAAGGCTTTCTCTGCATCTATTGAGATAATCAATATGGTTGTTTTATCTTTTTTCAATTTGTTAATGTGATGTATCACATTGATTGACGTGTGTGCGATATTAAAGAATCCTTGCATCCGTTCCTGGGATAAAGCCCACTTGGTCATGATGTATGAATCTTTTTAATATGTTGTTGGATTCTGTTTGCTAGAATTTTATTAAGGGATTTTTGCATCTATGTTTTCATCAGTGATATTGGACTGTAGTCGTATTTGTTTTTTTTGTGGCATCTTTTGTCTGGTTTTTTGGAAATTAGTTGGTGATGGTGGCCTCATAGAATGAGTTTTGAAGTTTCTAACCTAGTCCTCTGCAATTTTCTGGAAGAGTTTGAGTAGGATAGGTGTTAGCTCTTCTCTAAATTTTTGGAGTAGAATTCACCTGTGACACGATCCGTCTGGTCCTGGGCTTTTGTTTGCTGTGGAAGATTTTCTGATTACAGTTTTCGATTTCCGTGTTTGTGGATGAATTTGTTAAGATTTTTTTTGATTTATCTTCCTGTCCGTCAGTTTTAGAAAGTTATACTTTTCTAAGAATTTGTCCACTACTTCCAAGTTGTCCATTTTATTGGCATATAGTCTCTAACAATCCTTTGTATTTCCCTGTTGTCTGTAGTGATCTCTCCATTTTCATTTCTAATTTTTGTTCAGTTTGATTCTTCTCCCATTGTGTTCTTGGTGAGGTCCTGGCTAATGGTTTGTCAATTTTATTTATCTTCTCAAAGAACCAGCTTTTGGCTTTGTTGATTTTTGCTGTGGTCTCCTTTGTTTCTTTTGCGTTTATTTCTGCCCTAACTTTTATGAGTTCTTTCCTTCTACTAACCCTGGGGGGCTTCATGTCCTCCTTCTCTAGTTGCTTCAGTTGTGGAGCTAGGTTATTGATTTGATCTCTCTCCTGTGTCTTGAGGTTGGGGTTGTTGTGTTTTCATTTTCATTTGTTTCTATGCATATTTTGATTTCTTCTGTGATTTGTTGGTTATTGAGAAGCGTGTTCTTTGTCTCTTTTCACGGCCTTTATTTCAAAAATCTATTTTATATGATACGAATATTGCTACTCCTGCTTTCTTTTGGTCTCCATTTGCATGAAATATCTTTTAAGTCTGTATGTGTCCCTTGGTTTGAGGTCAGTCTCTTGTAGACAGCATACATAGGGCTCTTGTTTTTGTATCCATTCAGCCACTCTTTGTCTTTTGGTTGGGGCATTCAACCCATTTACATTTAAGGTAATTATTGATAAGTATGATTCCATTGCCAAAAGCAGGCGTTTTAAATCAAGCTTCTTTTCTGTGGGAACCTGGAGAATGAGTGACATGTCACGTTGCAATGAGGCATCATTACATTTTGCCCCTGGAATAATGGTAACTCACTGAGGTCAACACCAGAATTTACATGAATGCAAAATGCACCCCCCCCCCCCCAGTTCTGATGCCTCTTTAATGGCGATCACTAGCCTTAATTTTTAATTGCTTAACAATTGACTCATGAAAGCTAGAAAGGCAACAGTTTTCAGAAACCTGCTGTGATGTTGCCGTTTGGCTTTTGGTTTGTTTGTTTTCTCTTAACATGCCTGAAAAGCAGTGAACTCGACTAAAGTCAGAGTGCCCCAAATGAGGTGTTTTAAAAGTGAAGTATATAATTTTTTAATACTGTTTCATTGAAATACCTGTGTATTTGTCATTGTAGAGCAAGGAAAGGAATCTGATTTCAGTTTTCAAAGAGTCATAAAGAGGACAGAAAAAATCATTGGGTTGTCTTCCTTTAAACTGTAACTCCTTATGAATATCTATTAATACAAACCCAAAATGTAGACCACCTCACAGAGAGGCCATCCACTTCCACACCTAAAACGGATTTGAAAGTGAAGCGCTCAGCTATTGTTATGACTGTGAATGAAAAGTTTGCAAAATAGAAGAAAACAGATGTCTAATTGGACCGCATGGACTCACACACAGCTGATAGACCTTGACTCAGTGATGGAATGCTAGATACACAGGAAAAAGGGAAGTGGCCAATCTAGGAGATGCTCACAAAGGCCTGAGAGATGCATAAACCTACATCAGAAATTACTCCAACTCTTGCTTTGCTTTTGGGAGCTTTGGAGTTGAAGCTAAACATGCAAGTTCTGTCTGACCTTTTCCTCCTGTCGCATGCTACCATATTTGGCCAGTTTTGAGCAGAGGAATTGAGCAGAGTTGTGGGAACCCAGAGTTCTCTACAGATCCATATCTGGGTAGCATATGAAGACTATTTGCCAAGCCAGCCAATTCAGAAGGCTAGTTAGATGAATGGCAAATACTCCTTATTTGCCATTTTGAGTAATGATCATTTATTTCCATGTGACAAGGCTTTGAAAGGTGTGGGAGGCCCCCAACCCTCCTTGAGTGGGAATAAGTAGGGGCAACTCCATGACATTTCCCTCTATCAGGCAACACTTTTAAAGCTGAGTGCTCAAAAATGCTAACAGTCAAAGCTCTCAAATATCACTTTCTAGTTTCCTGTTGTCAAAAAACAAAATCTTGACACCCATTAGGGTGGCTATTATATCCTTTGTAGAAATGATCTTAGTGGGCTTTCATTTTGATTTCTTTTTGTCATTTGACAGTTATATTGTTAACTTCTTTTATTTTCTTGATTCACTTTTTATTTGGAAGTGTCTTCCTTAGTAGAATAATTACATCACAGAGATTCCTTCCTGTCACCCTCCAGAAAGATCTCCTGATCCCCACTCTTGCTGTATTTAGCTGTTAGAGTTTGAGATTGGTACAGATCAGAGGAGCAGAACGAGGTGGAAAAGGGTAGCCTTTGGCAATGGCCTTGACCCTGTCAATTCCCTCAGAACTCATAGAGATCCAGCATCTTACAGATCTGCTCTGCCTGGCTCTTTCCGCCGCCACCAATGGTCAGTATCTCTCTTCCGAGCTCTGTAGTTACCCCACCAATCATATTGGACCAGGGATCGAGAAAGACAATGAACCCTCCTCCTAGAGCCATCAGCATCCAAGTCAACAACACCTCTTACAGGCTTTTAATTTTTTGTGTATGGCTATTACCTCTGAAATCAAAGTTCAACTTTCTGGTATGTTCTTGGACTTTTTAAGGGATTTAAAAATTTAGGAGCTCAGTGCCAATAATTGCTTTTAGGGGGTAGCACTGCTTATTTACTATAGATGAATTCCAGTTTGGATTGTCAATTATTTTCATCACAGAAACCCACAAAGTACAATACATATTCGAGTTTGCATCAGAATTGCTTTTGATCCAGGAATTCTTAATGTTGTTAAGATAGATTATTGCTACTAAAATGTGGATCACATGCAACTAATGCAAAATAAAGGATTTAAAAGCTTGAGCGCCACACTTGAGATGTGAATGAAGCACCCAAGATTGCAATTTTGGGATCCACATTCAGTGTGTTTGCTGGATCATGTTGTACAGACAGCTGAGGGATGCTGGAATTTTCGTTAGATGAACTGGTCTGTGGATAAAGAAAGATGACACAAGGCTGAGTCGGGTTCCACAGGCCCCAGGCTTTGTTGTTAGAGATGAGCTATCCCCCAGAGCATAATGCAGACCTTGTGAAGGGCAGAGGGGCCAAGCTAGCACTTAGGATATACTGAGTCACAAGTAGCAGGAAATGATAAAGCGAACTAACTGAGTCCTATAAGTGCAAGTCCAGCACTTGGGCAGACTTCTGTAGTGTCCCCAGAGATGCTGTTTCCTGCCTGCTGCCTCTCTGGCCTTCTGGAGCATTGGCTTCGTCCTGAGGCCAGCTCCCCCTTGTGGGCACACGGGTAGCCCTCAGCGAGTCCAGGGGCTGCAAGAGAGAGTTGCTTCTAGAAGCTCTGTCAGAAGAGCACAGAAGCATCTTTCCCAGAAATCCCCTGGTACGTCAGGCACAGTGGCCTGTGTTGGTCCCATATCCACTATGCTGCTTCGTGTAAGTGGCTCTCAATGGCTCTCCAACCCTGGGTGGAGCCATATTCCCAAAGCACTTGTTCAATGTAGGGCAAGTGAGGCTGCCTGAAGGGAAACTGCTGAGAATAGGAGGACTAGGTGCTGGCCAAGTCACTGTATTTATACCCTCCCTCCTTCCCTTGCATGTGCCTCCTGAAATGCTCCGTCCTCCTGAAAACCTATGTTCTTCCTCCCCAAAGGGGTTCAGTTTGGTCAGAGTGTAGCTTCTTGTGTTCCGGGGAACCCTGGTAATAACACTCACTTTGGCAAAGAAAGAGCAGAGGTATAGGAAAGGGGGGGAAAAAACAGCTCCTGTGTGGAAAGGGAGAGTTGGAAAGTAGCACATGGGAGTCACTGGCCCAGCATCCACGTTACATCACGCTGGACAGAGTTAGCAAGGCTGGACCTCAGCTCAAGGGATTCTTGTTTCTCTGGCCCTCAGTCTCCTCTTCTGTATACTGAGAGGGTTGAATTGAAGCAATAGTTCTTTCTTGAGTGTCCTGGAGTGTTTGTGATAGTACAAAGTCCTGGGCTCTGATTCGTTAGGTCTGAGTGGGACCCAGAAGTATACATTTCTATCAGGTTGCCAGAGGCTGCTGCTGCTGCTGCTGTCCCAAGGACCCCCACTTTGAGAACCTCTGGTGTAGATGAGTCCCACAGGCCCTTCTCATTCTGACATGAAACAAACACACTGATGGGCCTCAGCATCCCCGGCAACTGCAGCCAAAGCTTTCACACCTCCTGCCTGCACTCTGGGAAACCTGGTACCTGGTAACTAGGCATCTCCTTCCCAGGCACCCTGGGCCTCCTCTCTCCAGATAGCAGCCCACCTCCCCATTTTCCCATGCCCAGAGTTTGGAGATAAGCATCTGGGGGAAGGCAGTGGAAGCCCCTGCAGCTCACAGCATTCCCCACCCAGCAGGGCCTAGAGAGCCGGTCTGGGTGAAGCCCCACATTTTCCCTCTGCTGTGGTGTGTAAATCTAATGAGACCTTGGGATGCCTGGCCCCGAGAGAATATCTTATTCTCTTGACTCCCAGCTCAGACTCTGGGCTCATGAACTCCGTATCTTGAAGCAAGCAGGTGGCTCCAAATCAGGGAATGAAATGCGAACTTCATATATTCTTTATCCCCAATGTTCTAATTCTCTATTATTGAATGTAAATTTATAATGAAATTAAACCAAACCCACAATTTCTTTATTTAGAGAAGGCAGATTGTTTATTACAGATGAAGTATACAAACTTGACTAACATACACCCCGCAGATGTTGACTTTGAAGACTGTGCTTATATTTGATGTCACTGATGAATCCATTCTCCTCCTACGAGCACACATCAAAAAGGATATCTGGGGACTTCCCTGGTGGTCCAGTGGTTAAGAATCCACCTTGAGATACAGGAGATGCAGATTCCATCCCTGGTCAGGGAACTAGGATCCCACATGCCTCGGGGCAACTAAGCCCTCGAGTCATAACTGGAGAGCCCACACACAGCAGTGAAGATCCAGGGCAGCCCCCCAAAAAGGATATCTGTCTGTCCAGGCATAGTAGTAGATTATGCTTGTGCTTACCTTTTTGATTCCCAGAGGTAGCTGCAAGGAGACAGAACAGGTCAGAAGAAAACAGAAGGTGAGGCGTTCGGTTAAAGGAAAGCAGAGAAGGATGCCCCCTCCCAGGCCAGTAGGAAAGGAAGAAAACCTGATAGGTTGCTGTGCGACAGGGACAGCAGGAAGGCTGACTTGTCATTGGAATACCTACTTGTGTGTCAAAATCTTGGGGGAAAGAAGGCAGAGACCAAATCATGAACAGTGGAATGGTTGGCATTCCTGGCAAAAATTCACCAGGCTACCCCCGAAGCATGCTGAACTGGGTCTTTATGGTCTTGACCCTGTCCTCTTCAACAGTGACTGGAACATCTCCGGAAAGAACTGGGATTGGCAGCAGCAAAAAAAAAAAGACCTAAATTCCAAAGCGACTTTTTTAACCTCTAAATAATGATACTTTTACATGAACTTGAGTTGTTCCCTTGACATAACACCATATTTTTTTACTTACATGAGTCCTGGGGGTTTTTTGTCGTTTGTTTTAAAATCTATATGATACATACAAATCTTTGATGGGAACTTTGTCTTTTTTTAATATGTTTTAAGGTCTTTTGATTACAAGAATGATATATTCTCTTTGTAGCAAACTTGGAAAATGCAGAAAAGTGCAGCAACAACACAAACCCCATGAGACAGCAAAATAGATAAACATAAACGGACTTCCCTGTGGCTCAGAGGGTAAAGCATCTGCCTGCAATGCAGGAGACCCGGGTTCGATCCCTGAGTCAGGAAGATCCCCTGGAGAAGGGAATGGCAGCCTACTCCAGTATTCTTGCCTGGAGAATCCCATGGAGAGAGGAGCTTGGTGGGCTACAGTCTATGGGGTTGCAAAGAGTCGGACACAACTAAGCAACTAACACACACACCATAAATATAAAAGATATAAATAAGCTAGGAATAACCATTGCTAGCATGCTAGAATACAGTAGCTCATTATTTTTTTTTCTATGCCAAAATATATATTTCACATGACTGGCATCAAGCTGCATATGTAACTTTTTCCGTTTATTGTGAAATATGGCATAGATACAGAAAAGTGTGCAAGGCCTAGATGAACAGTTGAAAGAAAAAGTGTAGTCAAAGCTATGGTTTTTCCTGTAGTTATGTACATACGTGAGAGTTGGACCACAAAGAAGTCTGAGTACAAAAGAATTTGATGCTTTCAAACTGTGGCACTAGAGAAGACTCTTGAGAGTCCCTTGGACAGTAAGGATATCAGACCAGTCATTCCTAAAGGAAATCAACCCTGAGTATTCATTGGAAAGACTGATGCTTAATCTGAAGCTCCAAGCAGGAGGCGAAGGGGACGACAAAGAATGAGATGGTTAGATAGCATCACCAACTCAATGGATATGAATTTGAGCAAGCTCCGGGAGATAGTGAAGGACAGGGAAGCCTTGCATGCTGCAGTCCATGGGGTTGCCATGAATCTAACACTACCTAGTGACTGAAAAACAACAACAAAGTGAAAACTTGTGTCACCATTGGTTAGGCTGAGGAATAGAACCTTGTCAACCCCCTAGTAGACCCCGTGTAAAAACAACAACAAAGTGAAAACTTGTGTCACCATTGGTTAGGCTGAGACGTCAGTAGTGGATCTGAGTGTGGGTAGAGCCTGGAGAACTGGGGCCCAAGGGGTTGGGGTTGCCGTCTTGCTTTGCTTTTGTTGCCACAGTCTACCTCCAGTGTGAGTTTCCTGGTGGGGGTCAACACAATGTCTCTGTGGGGTGAAGTGACAGTCCTCAGTTAATCCGGGCAGCAGGATATGAAAGGCAGAGCAGGGAATTCAGCAACAAATGGTCAAGCCAGACTTCCACCAGCGTGGAAGAGAGGCAGATACCCAGGGATGTGGAGGCGGGGCTGTTATCCAGGCATCTACCCCATTGTGTTGGCCACACATATCCACTTCACCTGCCAGTGCTGGAGACTACCTGGGGCTGCTGTTCCTGAGCCTGCTGAACATCCTGCCTTTTAGACCAAGCTGCTTTTTCACTTTCCCTCTGCCAGCCTGTGATTCAGCTTCCCTGGGGCTGTGGAGTCAGTTAACCCTGGTCTAGCTGCTTTAGAGCTTGGGAAAGGCTTCTGCTGCTATGTCTCCTGAAGCATTCACCTTGTTCTTTCAGGGTTGTATCTTTAAAAACCACACCAAACCAAATTCTCATGGCACTTTTAGTGGGGCTTCACAAGGGAGTGAATTTAGATGCATGCATTAGATCTGCTGTCTCAATCCGGAAAGCTCCAGAGGATATCCTGCCGCTCCCTTCCTCAGTTGCCTGAATATGGTGGTTAGTTGGAGGGCTTCTTTGGAACCCCATGGCCTGGCAACACATCTTACTGTAGCCAATGGGGAGACACTAGGGGGCAGGGGGCAGGATTCAGTGTGCATAAGCAGAAGGATTATGCTTTGGACATTGCATTCTTTAGTATTTGTAATTAAGAGTTCTTATTTTGGAACAGGTCAGACCCAGATTCAGCTTTCAGCTCTGACTCAGACTTTGAGCAAGTTACTTTGCCTCTCTGAACCTTCTTTTCCTCAACTAGAAAATGATCGTAATGATGGTACCCATCGTGCAGGGTTGCCATGGGGATTAAGTGAGAGAAAAACTGTACAGGGTTTCACTCAGTGCCTAGAGCATTGCCTTTATTCATATGTGGTAGCTGTTATCCTCATCATCATGAAACAATAGGAACCTTCCAGAAGCTGTCAGAGCCTGGCTTGCAGAGGCTCTGCCCTCTGGAGTTTTGGTACCCTTTGACCCAGTCCTTAATGTTTCTCATAGCAGTGCTCCTGACCTCACCTTGCTCCTAGGGTGACTCCTATTGGCCCACATAGCCTGACCAAACACACAGTCTTCCTTCTCCATTACCCATTGTTACTGCCGACGGGCACAGCTCTGGTCATCTCTTAGAACTACCCCATAGAAAACAGCGAGCCTAAATGTCAGAGTGTATTGTAGACCTGCTCTGTGTTTGGCACTGTGGGAGATACAGAGGAGTACCCACTCTCTCCCCCAGGGAGTTAATAGGTCACAGGCTTATTCATGGAAATTAATGTTGTGGGTATTAGGGGAGGAGTAAAGATGTTTATTCCTTCATTCCTTGATTGATTAAACATTATTGATTTTACCTTTTCCTCTTCTTGAGTTATTTCTCTTTCTTAGGCAAACTAGTAGGCTTCCTGGGTAGCTCAAATGGTAAAGAAAGTGAAAGTCGCTCAGTCGTGTCCAACTCTTTGTGACCCCATGGACTATACAGTCCATGGAATTCTCCAGGCCAGAACACTGGAGTGGGTAGCCTTTCCCTTCTCCAGGGGATCTTCCCAACCCAGGAATAGAACTGGGGTGTCCTGCATTGCAGGCAGATTCTTTACCAACTGCGCTATCAGGGAAACCCTAAATGGTCAAGAACCTTCCTGCAGTGCGGGAGACGTGGATCCAATCCCAGGTCAGCAAGATCCCCTGGAAAAGGTTGTGGCAACCTACTCCACTATCTTGCCTGGAAAATTCCATGGACAGAGGAGCCTGGCAGGCTACAGTCCATGGGATCACAAAGAATCAGACACAACTAAGCAACTAACACACAGGCAAAAGAGCAGTTTACCAGTTGAACTTACTGGTTAATTTCCAATTCTGAATACTTGATTGACTAAGGAAGGGAACTTGATTTTGAAGCCTGTCCATTTTAGCCAATCCTAGATCCAGCAAAGAGACAGGATTGGTGCTACCCTAGAGTTTTTTGCAGAATCTCTCAAGTGAACTTCACACTCCCTGCACCACATGTATCAAAACAGAAATGTCTCAACCTGGAGTTCTCATTTCTTGGTACAGTTGTTATAAAAAAAACGAACACCCGGGTGGCACAGCAGCCTACCCAGTGGCCCTGGCACAGCTTGATCCACTCCTGGAGGCATAGCAGCCCTCCAGAGTCTTCTTCCTGTGGGTCTGCTTATATATCGAATTAGGAAAAGTTCCAGTTGGGCAATTTGAGCAAGCAAAACTCAGGGCCTGGCCTCTGTAGTGTGACAAGGTCTGGGTTCTAGCCCAGGCCCTGGCACTTACTAACGAGTGACCTCAATTGAACTAGTTGCTTAACCTCTTTGTGCCTCAGTTTCCTCAGCTTTACCATGGGATCATAACAGCGCCTCCCTCTTCAGATTGTTCTAAGAATTAATTAATTGAAATGACCCGAAGAAAGGGCTGAACCCTGTTCCTTAGATTTAGTGATCAACAAATCTTTCTAATATTATCATCATTGTCATTTATTATTGTTGTTAGTCTATTTTACCAAAAGATAGGAAAAGTGACAGCTCTGCTGAGCTATTGATCAGACCATGCCTAGAGCGTGTTTGGTTCTAGGAGGAGTGGATCAAGATGGTGGAATAGAAGGACCTGAAGCTCAACCTCCTCCCACAAATCCAGGCTAGCCCATGAAAAACTCATAGGACAGTGCCTGGAATATTGGAAAAGTACTTGATACATGGCGGAAGTGTTATTGTTAATTAAGATCATCACTAACTAACCTTCAGAGAATATAACATGCAGACACTGCACGTGTGTTAACTCCATGAAGTCTCGTAACCCTCACCACTCTATGAATGATGCATGTCTATGACTTCCCCTTTACAGATGAGAATATGAAGGCACAGAAAGGTTAAGCAACCTCCCCACAATTACATAGCTAAGAAGTGTTCAATCCATGAGTCAAGCCCAGGCCAGACCCTCTTTCTCCAGAGCCTGCACTCTTAGCCAGTACGCCAAAGAGCTATACTCTCCATACTGTTGTCATCATTCACATGTAGCTCTTTAAATTTTGATTAATTAAAAGTAAATTCAATTAAGAATTCAGTTCTTCATTTGCACCTGACACACTTGAAGCGCTCTTGTACATTTGGCCAGGGGCTGCCATATTGAAAAGCACATTCTCTTCCTTCTGGGAGGCTGAGTCCCATCTCAACATTCTGTGGGACATGCTGCTTGTTAAACTTCTGGGATTCTATTCCTTACAGAATCTCAGGCTAGAGTTGTAAAACTTCTTGTAGTGTTATCAATAGATGCATGCTTGTGATACAGTGAAATCCCATTTGCATTTGGCCAAGTACTGTAATGGCAAGTAAGAGGCCAAGAAGTCTGACTCACATTACCTTTTCTTGGTTTCCCAAAGCATTGCTTCATATTTACAAAGTTGTCTCCTGTCACTTCTCTTTGACATGTAGGGACAGTCATCAGTTTGCTCAAAGATCCAGCTTCTTCCACAGGTCTGCCTTGCCCTCTTTGGGCTGTCTGGATGGCATTTAGTACCCTAGCATATTCATCTCACTGTTGACTTAACTGGCATCTTGACCTCTGAGAGCCTCTAGCACATGCACAAAGTCTCCAGTTCCTCCTTCTGAGCTCTCTCTGTTCGCCTCTGTTACATGGTCAGTAAAGAAATGGAAGAGTTCAGGATTTGTTGCCTAAACTTTCAGAATGAGTAAGTCTAGAAATCTACAAGCTCCTAGAAGCCACTGGAATTACAGTAAACAACTATAACCTTGCTAA
Source organism: Okapia johnstoni (assembly GCA_024291935.2). Taxonomy (NCBI): domain Eukaryota; kingdom Metazoa; phylum Chordata; class Mammalia; order Artiodactyla; family Giraffidae; genus Okapia; species Okapia johnstoni. The sequence goes on from CM044305.1 coordinate 112,936,043, forward strand.
ATCACATGTACCTCCATCAGACGTCCATGGCAAAGACTGGGCCAAGATCTAATCCAGTTAGTAATTGATAAAGCCAGAGCAGTCATCTGCTTCTTGCAGAGCATCCTGAGTACCTGTGGGGGTCAGTCATAATCTGAGCTTCTCACACCAGGGCCTATTTGCGCTATGGTGAGGTCACAGAATAGCCAACAACATGGAGTTACTCCAGTGTGGATGAAGGACACCCAGCTGCTTCTCTCCATGTGCAGAGAAGGAGCCCTGTTCTCCTCAACCCAGAAGATCCCTGGGTTTTAGTCATACTGTAGATCAGATCCAGGTCTGTACCCACCTTGTCGTTGTGTGTCCTGGGTAAACCTATCTCCACTTCCTTGTCTTGTAAACTAAGGACAGCCTCAAATATATGTGTACGTGCACAGTTAGTCCAATAAATATGTTAACAGATGTTATTTCCACAGTGTGATTATGTTTTCTGTTCTGCCGATGGGTTTTATTAACCTGACAGCATTGAAAAGGGGTGAGTTGATGTGCTTAAAATGAGAACCAAGGCTCAGTTTATCATTAATGTTCATCCCAAAAAGAAGCTAGCACAGCCTTCACTAGATTATCATTTCCCAAGTGCCTGGGTCATCATGCCAAACTCATAACAGAGTAAGTCGGTTGGATTTTCCAAATATTTGTTGAACCCTTTGCCTATGTCAGGCACTGTCTGGGCACCAGAGGGATTTAATTTTGATTAAGACTTGGTACAACAAGGATGTTCAGTCAGTCGGAGGTGTTCAGCCATAGGCGCTGGACCAAAAAGTGTTAGTTGCTCAGTCCTGTCTGACTTTGTGCAATCCCATGAACTGTAGCCCACCAGGCTCCTTGTCCATGGGGATTCTCCAGGCAAGATTACTGGAGTGGGTTGCCATTTCCTTCTCCAAGGGAGAGGCAGAGTTCTCAGGGTGGATCTCCAAGGACATGCAGGACCCCTAAGGACCATGAGCACAGAGGGCTGAATGCACGTGGCAGCCTGTCTGGGGAGCTCCGAGGAGATGGGTATGACTGGAGGTTAGAGTACAGGACACAATGGGGCGGGAGACCTGGCTGCCGAGAAGATGGGAGGCCCAGGGACAAAGAACCCTAATAATAGAGCTTACAGGATATGCTTGGGGCTGTAAGTATGTGCAAGCCATTGGAGAGACCCAGGGACAACCTTTTTCCAGCAGGTTCTCTAGCATGTTCTGTAGCATGGGAGGCCCAGTGGGAGTGAGCTCTGTGAAAACTGGGCACCAGCATCAGACATTATTCATCCCAGGGTCTGATTCTCTGAAATTTGGAATCACGTGGAACCAGCCAATCCAAGAGGTAGTAATCTTTGTCCACCAGTTATGGACTGACCTGCTTTCTGAGATTTTCAGTGATTGCTAAGAGAGAGATGGGTTTTACCTTATGTGTGGAAATCTCTAGGAGTTGAAACATCCCTACTACCTTTTCTTTGGAACCTGGGCCTCCTGCTAACAGAGTGTGGGACAGAGGTTTCTTTGCCAAAGTAAATAAAACAGAGAAGATGCATGAACATCAGCTACAAAGCTCCTTGTCAATCAGAGTCTCGACTGAATCATCTAGTTTATATCTTTCTTTTTTTAACCAAGGATCCCATTGGTCTGCCAAGTGCCTGCTCCCATTCTACTCCATGTGAATGTGTGGCTGCTGGCCCATTCCCAACTGCTGTTGAAACAGAACTGCCCACACTGCTGGGGCATCTTCTGCTGATGGTAATTTCCATGTGCCATTGGCAGGTTTTTTTTTTCTGCCTGATAAACTACTGAGGCACTGGAAGTGTATGTTCCTGCTGATGAGGGGTCTTGCTTCTTGACCCGTCACTAATATCCTACCAGTCACATGAAGCTACCAGGGACTCCTGAGCAAAAGCTTACAATGCTTCAGTTCCCTACAAATAAGCCCCGCTCATTGCTTTCCGACTGTGTGTCGTCATCTGGTGGGCAAGGAATGAGACCTCTAGGAATAGTTGCATATCAGGATTGCAAAAACCCCTCCGTGGCTATAAAACAGTGTTTTAAATTACCAAGGTGCTCAGTATGCGGGCACAAAGAATAGTCCATTGTAGAGAGTAATGTTTCTGCTCATGTCCCAGATGACCTTGGTTCAAGGACAAATTGGAGCTTGACTTAGCAAAGCTGCAGGTGGTCAGTGAGATTGGCTCTGCACTGATGCACCCGCCCAAGTGGAGAGGTGCCAGGCCCTCTGTGGTGGGTATATCGTCAGAATGGCAAAGGCATTTTCTCTCCCACGTGTACTGAGTTCAGTTGCTAAGCATATTCCGTGTGGTTTTTTGGTTTTGTATTTCTTTAGGGAGAGGCGTGTCATCTCTAAAACTCTCAAAATAGTTGGATTTTCTTCCTAATCCCATCTTTGTGTGTGTACTTAGTCATTCAGTCATTTCTGACTCTTTGCGACCCCATAGACTGTAGCCCACCAGTCTCCTCTGCCATGGGGATTCTCCAGGCAAGAATAATGGAATGAGTTGCCATGCCCTCTTCCAGGAGATCTTCCCAACCCAGGGATCAAACCCAGGTCTCCCACATTGCAGGTGGATTCTTTACCATCTGGGCCTAATTTGTTCTTACAATTTTGCCCCGGGGCCCCTTTGTAAAACCTGACCTGTACTTCTCTTAATGGCACATTTGAACAGTGTCTACATTTCAGACTTGTTTTCCACATGACAAGCTAATCACACATACACACACGCATGCATGCATGCACCATGCCAAACTCCATGTAGACTTGAGAACCAGGCAAACCTGCATTTGCATCCTCCTCTGCTACTTACTAGCTGTGTGACTTTGGGCAACTTCATTAACCTCTCTGGGCCTCTGTGTCCTCATTGTAAAATAAGGACAGTAATCGTTCCTGCCTCACATATAGCTGTTTTGAGGGTTGAGTGAGACCAAGGATCAAAAGCACTTGACTTAGTGCCTGGTATATAGCAAATGCTTGATCAGTTCAGTGGTGGCAGTTTTTACCATTAATTCAATTCAGATGAGGCATCCAAATATCTAGTGTCTTGTCATCCATCACAGAGAATTGCCCACTGTAGGCGCTTAGTCATGTTTAGCTGAGGATCGGGAGATAAATATTTCCCTGTCTACTGAGATGTTTGATAGACACGGGTGATCACTCGAAGCTCAGGTATGAAAAGCATGCGAACGAAGAGGCTGCTTCACGTACAAAGAGCTTCTCCTCCGGGCGGGCTCCCCTGGTCGTCTTGGGCACCCCATGGCCAGGTGCTCAGCAGGAGGTCAGGGTTCCCTCAGCACCTCCATGGAGTCTTGAGGCTTCCTCTGACATGGATATCAAGCTGTGAGGGTTTTAATTGCCTTTGTCTGAAAGAATGGGGTCAGATGTTCAATTCAGATGAAATCTCTGTCTTCTAAAACATTATGAGGTGCCACCCACACGAAAGTCCCTATTCCTTGTGGCCCCTGCAGGGTGAAGTGCCTGAGGGCTGCAGCTCAGGGCTGCTGGGAGATTCCTGCCTGACTGCCTAGATGTGCACATTACTCAGCACGTGTACACACATGTACCTACAGAACAGTGTAGAATGGTGTGCTCTGTTGTGGGGGAGAGCATGGGAACAGATTGGGACTGGGCATTGTTGAGGAACCAGCTATCTGACCTAGCCTGATGCCCATTTCCAATCAGACAGTGACTGATGGAGGCAGAGTCTCCTTAACTGAGACCCATGGTTGGGTAGTAAGTGGTCCAGAAAACCCCTGAAATTATATGTAAAATGTTGGTGGGCTGGGAAGGGAGAGACACCAGCATAAGTGCTTTTTCCGCGGAGAGAGACTATAGCTTTTAAGAGACTTCTCAGAGGAGTTTGTGACCCAAGACAATTAAGAGCGCAGAGCTGCTGGGTTTGGTTGGTCCAGGCTAGTTGGTATGTCTAATCAAAGACCCAGATGACCCCTTCTAGGCGGTCAGGGCAGTGACAGGAGTAGTCAGAGGCAAGTCGTGGCCACGCCGCTGACAGACTCTTCAATGGTTGTTGTAGACTCATGTAGACAAAGCCTGCAAGCTTGGGGAAGCCAGGCCCCCCCAGGTCAGCCTCGGGCGACAGCCCCCATCCTGCCAGGCCCTGGGGAGTGAGGCCTTCCTGCCCAGCAGCTCCTTTGCTCATGAGCTGGCCCGAGTCACCTCCTCGTACAGCACCTCAGAGGCAGCGCCCTGGGGCGGCTGGGATCCGAAGGCCTGGAGGCAGTTGCCAGCTCCACTACTGCCTAGCTGCGATGCTGTCGGTAAGTCACTCCCCCCAGCCTCACTTTCCTCATCTGTCAACTGGGCACAGTCCCCTGCTCAGCCTGCCCACCTGCCTCACAGTGTTGTTGGAGGAACAGAGGAGGTGACAGCCCAGCCTGTAAAGCTCTGTGCACCTAGGAGAGATGTCCAGAGCTTTCTCTGCTGCGTCCCAGTCAGTCTTTGGCAGAGAGACCACCCAAGCCAGCAGAGAGAAACTAAGTGGGCATTGCCCCAGGGACAGTTATTCCCTCCCTGCTGTTGGCCATCCAATACCCCAGTTCCTTCTCTGCCTGTCTGTCCCTCTGACCAGACTGTGAACTGGAGGGGGTCAGGGCCTGCACCTTTGGACCTACAAATCCCCCCTGCCCCACGCCGTGCCTGCCTACTCCATAGCTGGCGGGCACTTGGGAGCTGCCTCTCCAGCCATCTGCTGTGGGCTCCACACCCCGAGGTGTTCTTTGACTCCACCTGGGATTCGTGTGTACCTCATGAAGTGGGAAATCAGATGGCCCCACTCGAGGAGGGCAGGCAGAAGAAAGCCAGGCCAGGCCTGGCCAAGAGGGCTGTGAGTTTGCATCGTCCTCCAGATTCTGGAAGAAATGGCTTGACTCATCCTAAGGAGTTGCATTAGCTGTCATGACAGCAAGATGGTGTCCGAGCAGACGTTGCAGAGACTTTTGTTTGGCTCATGGACTTGTTCTGGTGCATGACGTATCAATGGGTGCAGGACTTCAGCCCTCTCTGCAGAGCAAAGTAGAGAAAGGAGCATTTGCTGAGAGAGAGTGATCAGAAGATGCTCATCCAGCTGAAATGACCTCTGGGATTCTGGCCTTTATTGGAAATGCTGCTTCTATCCGTGCGGCCTTGTTCTCCCATCCCACAGGCCTCGGCCCGCAGGAACAAGCACTGCTTTCCATTCAAGGGCTATCAATTTCTCTCTCTCTCTCTTTTTTTACCCTTCTCCTGTGTGCTCTCAGAGTCACAGTGCTCTTCGGCTTGTCCAGCACAAGACTGCCAAGGAAAGAGAATTAGCAAAAAATTAATGGGGGACATCGTCCACTTAGGATGTCTCTGAGTTCCACCCTGGTGTTCCATGTCCCCAGAAGGCAAAGAATGACAAATCCAAGTGAGCTGATGTTGAGAACTCCTTTCCCCAGCATGTTATCTCTCTTCAAAGCCAACCCTTCCACTCAGCAGTGCAGGGCAGGACAGAATCTTGGCCCTCAGATCCTCACTAGTAAGCTATGGAAGTTGGGCCCACCTTGGGGCGTGGGGGGTGGGGGTGGGAAGGCTTGGAGGGACAGGACCTACAGCTCCACTCGGACTCAGGAAGGCCAGACTTTCTGTGAGATGGAGGACGCAGGCCCCAGCCTCTGGGGAAGAAGAGAGGCGAGCTACAAAGACATTTGTTTCCTCTGAGGCCAGATCACTCACAGCATGGAAGCCTGGCCTTTCCGGGAGAGATGCCTGGAGTCAGAAGTCAACTGTAAAGGCAGAAAGTGGAGAGGAGAAAAGGCGACCTTCAGCTCTCTGGTGGTCATTTTCAAAAGCAGTGATTTTTGTGAAGTTGCCAATGGCAGCTTCAGATTGGATCCAACCCAAGGACAGCACCATCACCGAGGGGAGGTCCCTGGCTTCTGCTCCAAGGGCCCCCAGGGGCCCCCAGGGGCAAAGAAAGACCCTCAGCTTTCTCCTGTTTTAGCACCCGCATGTTCCCACGGACCCTTGGGCCTCAAGCCCTGAGCCCGGGTTTCTGCCAATCCCTTCACTCGGTGATTTCCTTTGAGCTTCAGATTGATTCCTGAGAGTCACACACGATACCAACCCCCCGAGGACAGCACCCCATCAGGTCCCTTTGTCCCCTGGGGAGAAACTGAGTCACAGGCTCCTAGAGTTAGGAGGGAGAGTTGGGACATGGTGAAGCTGGCCTGCATTCACTGTGGGCAGCCCATGTTGTATCTGAAGGACACCTGAGGACAGTGTCAGCCTGAGAGCATCCATGCCTTTCAAACAGGGCTTTGGATGGAAGCATCTTCATGGGCCACAGATCTGAGAAGTCCCCCTCCAGGGGGGTTGTGGGAGCCCCTAGAACTCAGATCTCCAGGCAGAATGCTGCCTTCCTGTCATTCTGAAGGAAAAGTCAGAAGAGTCAGTGAGCCGTTTCCAAATTTTTGGCTTACAAAAGCTACCCAGGAAGGTACTTTTCATAGTGGAGTTAGGAACAAAGCAGCCCACACACTGGAGCTCCTTAACCTTTGAGCCTCTAACACAGAGCTGCGTGTCTTCTGCTACCTGCAGGCTGCTCTGTGCATGGCGCTCAGGGGCACATTTGCTGGGGAGGAGGCAGAAGTGCCCAGATGCTGGAAAAAGAAACCCCCACACACAGCCCTTTATTCTCCTCCTCCACCCCTCCTTCAGCCCCCCACTTTTTCCCTTCCCTCCTTCCCTCTCCCTCTCTCTCCCTTATCCCCTTCCCTCTCTAGACTCCATCCCTCATCTGTCAGAGCTATTCGTTTGGAAGTCCTTCCCAGTCAGAACACACTCCTCCTGGGGATCATGGGCCAAGTAATTTCAGGCTGAATCCGCCTGAAGCCCAGGAAGCCAGCGTGGGCATCCATGTGGGGGTCTTGCCAATCCTCTGCCTCTGTCCCATCCCCCACCCAATTAACGTGTCCATGAGCCTTATGAAGGGGTTGAATCTGTCATGAAACCATTCATGGGCTGCAGTGGAGAGAGGGTGCATCAGGTGCTTGCTTGGGGCCTCACAAGAGACCCCTACCCCCGGTGGCTGAAGGCTGAGGCCCACAGGGCGGCCTGGCCTCCTGGGTAGCTGTGTGTTGGGTTCTGCTGTGTTGGGAGGCAGTTGGGGGTTCGGTCCAGTCTTGCGCCTGTCTCTCCCACCTATGCCTAGCACACTTGGATGGAGCGCTATGCCTCAAGTGAGCCCCAGAGCTTCCTTGGCCTTAGCATGAAGCTTCTAGAAAAGCAGTCCCAGGACTTCCTGGATCACCACCCTGCTTGAGGCCTCTCTGAGAGTGGCCCCTTGGCCGGATAGAAGGAGAAGCCTGGGCCTACGTTCTTTGGGAGACTTCCTTCCTTCCGGGGACAACATGGGGAAGCACACCTAGGCTCCCAGAGGGCCCACCTGCCGCTGCCCTGTCTGTGTCACCTGCTACAGCAATCCCAAGTGCCATGACAACCACCCGCAGTCCTAGGAAAAGCAGTGCTTGGCTGAGCTCCTCTGTAACCATCCTTCAGAGTGTCCATCACTAAGCAGCCACTTTCAGCCATCACTTCCTCCAGGTCACTGAAAACATTTGTCGTTTCCTGTTTTCTCCATTTTCCAACGATTCTAATTGTCAGTGTCAAAAGGCAACAACTGTTTTCTTGGGGCTTATCTTTGGAGCACACTGATTGAGAACAAAGGATGGGGGCCTCTGTCTGCAAAACAAAGGAAGCCGCCTCCTGGGGGTCCTGGAGAGAACACTCTGGCTGCTCTGCCAGGGATGGGGACCAGGCAGAGAGCGGAGGGCTGGCAGTGGCCCCCCATGCCCCAGTGGCATGAAGAGGTTCCTGCCTGACAGCGACACCCCAGGATGGCCAGCATCAGCCCTTCTGTTTGGACTTGGAGTTTCTGTGGCCCCGACCAGACTTTTCCTTCAACTCTGGATGCTCCGTATTTTTCTGCTTCCTTGGATGAACGCTGGCCAACATCCCACTGTCCCTGTAACCCTGGACCCTTCAAGAAGCATTTTCTGTCATCTGGCAGACACTGCCCACTTCCTCCACTCTGACCCCTGCCCCAGCCTCGCCTTCACTCTGGTTTCCCAAGCCCTGGGGATGTCTTCCTCTCTATCTCCTTCCCTTTGGACTCTTGGGCCCATCGTCGTCATTCCCTGCTTTTTGTTGCGTCGCCCTCTGTAGCCGCCACCTGCCCCTCTCCCACCCTGTACAACTGTGTCATTTGGTGAACCTAATGGAGCAACCTGTGGGGATGGAGTTAAAGTTGGTGTAGACAGAATTAGAGCTGGTGTAGACAGAGGGCCTAGGAGCCAGTCCCGGAAGCAGCGGGCTAGAGAGTTGGAAGCACTGGACCTGCAGTTAGGAGACATTGCACTTACCCAGCCGTGTTGCCTGGAGCACGTCACTGACCCTCTATGAGCCTCAGCTGTCACATCAGTAAGCTGGGGCCATAGATCTTCCGCCCGGATCTCCTGGTGCGGTAGGAGGGTGACTGGGCCGACCAGAATTGAGAGCTGCCTTCGGAAATGCCTGCCCACCCTAAGCATCTCAGGCAGAGCCCAGCACCCCCTACCCTCCAGCTCCCCCATTTCCAAGCAGCATGGCCTTGGCGGTCTTATGACCCCAGTGATCCTCAGGTCCTGCCCTCCCCAACAGCATGCTTTAGCAGGAAGAGGGCCGCCCCAGGGGAAGGGAGGCAAGAGCTTGGACAGGAAGCAAGCTAAGGGCAGGATGCTGAAATTGCTCGCTGTGTAGTCCGCCCACTGCCACGTGTTCATGTTCATCCTCTGCCTTGGCAGGAACTGAGGCTGGGAACTGCTGCCAGACCTGGGAGCCGGGTACTCTCCCAAGTGCCGGCCCTCCACCCCAGCCCCTTCCCACGCCAGCCATCCAAGAGTGGAGAAGCAGGCCACCCGGGCAGCCTGTATTGTCCGGTCAAGTCTTCTTCTGGCGTCTGCAGGGGTGTGGGGGACACAGTTCTTAAGTAAACTCAGGGAGGTATGCTCCCTGATGGGGCTGCCTTGGATGTTGGCACACAGGGGAGTAGAGAAGGGAAGAGAAACGGCAGCGGGTGAGCAATGGACTGCGAGTCAGACCCGGGGCCCAGCCACAGCCTGGCACCAAAGGGCTGAGGGTCTTGGCACAAGTTATGCCTTCTGCAGGCCCTCAGCTGGCTCTCTGGTGGCGGGCCTCTCAAGGAGCTCCCAGACTTGGGGCTGGGACTGCAGCCCTGAAGCTTGGCTCCTCTCTGTGCCCACCCAGCTTGGAGATGGAGATCGGAAGCCCGTTCCCATCACCCATGCTGCAGTCCATCAGGAAAGCGGAGGGAAGCTGGGAATGAGTGACTACTCCGGGCGTTGGGCAATGCATCCATCTGACCAAGTGATCACCCCTGCTCTTCATGCCGGGACCACCCAGAAAGAGCCTTGGCCCTTTCCCCCATGACAGCCCTGGAGAGGCTGGGCACCCACCACCACATAGCCCAGAGGCTGCTCTGCCCTACCCCTGACATCTCCAGTTGGTTCAGCCATTCTTTGCCCACGTGCTCGGGAGCCCAAGCCCCATTGTCTAGTGTCCTCTGGGTTCATCCAGTTTGGGTCTCCCTGAGACTGGCCTGCCCAAATTCTTCTCAGCACTGCAGACCTGGCCTGGCCAAGGCAGAGGAGTGTAGGACTGTCACCTTCCTCCTTCTACATACTCTGCTTCTATTAATGCAGCCTAATGTCACATTTGCTCCTTTGGTGACTGCATCTCACTGCTGCCCCATCCCGAGCAGAAGGACATCGAGAATGCCTAAACCTTTTCTCTCCGTGCTCTTGCTGTTTAGCTCTGTGTCTCCACCCCATCCTATGCTGTCGCAATTGGTTTTTAACTCAGGTGCCGAATCCTACTTGTATCCATTCCTGTGGAGTTTTGCTTGGGAGGGTGGGGCATGCATGCGAGTGTGTCTTGTTGTGTTCACTCATGCATTCTGCTACACCAAAGCCACGTCCTGAGTACCCACACAGCGACACCAAAGCTAGAATTTCTTGGTGGCCCGAATCTAACACTTCTTTTTTCATCTTCTACTTAGCGAGAGAAGCAGAGATCAGGTCTTATGGCAATGACCCCTGAACAGCGCAGTTCACGTATCGCCCAACGGATGAGTCAGTTTCAAGGTAAACAGTTAAAAGTCCATGTTCTCAAAGGGGTGAGCTGTGGAGACTGTGTGAGGTTGGGGGAGAATTCCCTCCAGCATAAACCATTACTGAGATGATTCTGGAAAGCATTGATGAAAAGAGAGTAGGTCTGTGAGGCACTTCCATGGCACCCTGGTTGGGTGTAAGTAGAGTCTCAATTGAAGGCTCAGTATTAATGACTCTGAAATCAGTTTGATTGAAGAGATTGACTCAAACATTTAATCAACATTGATTGGCTGAAGATACAGCTGTTAGCCAAACACTACAGATGATCTCTGCCAAACTAGCCTGGGAGACGTGTTAAGCAGTTGTCCCCAGCCAGTAGTGACATTGGGCCAGGACAGGGGTATTCTTGCCTGGGGCTCGGAGGAGACTGCTTGCCTTCCAACGGGTGTTCAGCATCTTCGTTGTAGCCTGGCAGCATCATAGCACCATCACTCCTCCATTCTCTTGCAAAACCCCCTTTTCCTTCGGGCCTGATACCAGCTGAATGCCCCCACCTGTTCAGGCTGGAGTGGCATGTCAGGTGTGCCTTAGCCACAGGGACCAAGCAGACAAGTTCCAGGCCAGTGTCAAGAGGTGGACATCTTCAGGGGGTGGGTGGTACCAGGCCTGTGTACGGATTGTATGGGGTTTATAAAAGCAAGCCCAGACACCGTTCGTGGAGCTTAAAATCTACGGGCATTTTCAGTCCGATGTGATCTACTCTTGGGTGGAGGGGAGCTGTGAGCACAGACCTGGGGGGTCTAGGAGGGCTTCCCCCAAGAACTGCAGTCCAGGCTGAGGGTGGAGGAACAAGGGGAGAGGAGGATGCTCGGAAGGAGCCAAGGGCAGGAGGTGAGAGGTCAGTGCTGGGCCAGTGGCTCCCTATTGGCCACTGCAGCCCAAGTGGGAGACACCTTTGGAACTGACTCCCGCTTCTCTCTTTCGGTAGCCATCCAAAATCAAGACATCTCCATGTGTAACTGGACCAAGGCAAGCTCCCCACCCAGCCAGTGCATGATACCACCCAGAGCTGGGCTCCTTCATAGCAGTCTGTGTTCAGGAATGGCCTTACCTATCGGGCAGCAGAGCCAGTACCAGGCACCAACCCCCTACAGGCAGCAGGGGATTTTCAGCTTCAGCCCCCTGTTTCCCACACCTTCACAATTGGGCCACAACCCCGTGGGCAGCCTCGGCTCCATCTGCCAGCACATGGGGATGCCCAGGTTTGCTCCTGTGGGAGTGCCCCAGCCTAGATTCTATCCCAGCCCCCTGGGCAGCCAGGCCCTGGGTCCTTACCAGCTCAGACAGCCCCATGTGTCAGGAGTGTCCACCGTGTTCCACAGCGCTGCCTGGGTGGTGGCAGCAACAGCTCTGCACACCTCAGTCTTGAGCGAGCCACCCCAGAGCCAAGCAGCTCATGGCATGCCGCAGCATTACAGTAGCAGTGCCGTCTTTGCCGAGGCCCTTGTGACAACCTCCCTGGAAGCCCCAGTGTTTCCCTTGCAGCAGGCAGTTGTATCCCCTAGTCAGGTGGCCCCAAAAGGCAGACGTAGCAAGAAGGTGGGTGCTGCCCCCACTAATCCCAGCTTCAGCCTGCTGGGCAACCAGAGTGACCAGAGTGTCAGGCAGAGCCCAGTGCAGGGCCCCGTGCCCACACCACATGCCACCAAGTCCCTCCAGCAAGGTGTGGTCAGCTTCTGGCCTGAGAGTCCCATCCAGGCCATTGAGCCACCAAGCTCTATGGCTGCCGCTGCTGCCACCTCCATTGTGGCTGCCGGCCAGTCCCCGGGTCCCTGTGACAGAACAGGGAGCCCCTCTGAGTTGTCGTCCCAGTTACCACTGGACGATCTTATTTCAATCCCTGAGTGTTCTGAAGTGGATTTGATCGACGCTTTGATGATGGATTCCACCGAGAGCCCAGATGAAGAATGGCTGGGCAACCTGAGCCTGATCAGTGGCACTCTAGAAGACCAAGCTGATGACGAGGGTGCCAAGGCCCAGAGTGCGGGCCACGTCCGCCAGGACGCCGACAAGCTTTAAATGCCCTAGAAACCTCCACGTGGCCATCGCCCCGGGGAGTGGTGTGAGTTCATAGCAAATTGACCACTGGCCCCGCACCCATCCCTCTCTCTACCTGTGACAAAATGGAAATCTGGTGATTTTTTTCAAGCTACCTGTACATATCTGAAAATTTTGTACATGGTTTTCCTAAACGTTCACGACAGAAGTGTTTATACAGCGTTTTGTGAGTTTGTAATTAAGACGACGGCTTTTGTTTAAGCAGGGTTATGTTTATTATGCCATTGTCCGTGTGTATTCTACCTTGCTCAAATATGCAGACTGTGTTGTTCACTCCAGCCATACCTTATCAAACCGAGTGGCTGAGTTGCTTACGCTTTTGATGCAATGGTAGATGTGACAAGAGGTGTTGTGCAAACTGACAAATGCCAAATAGAAGCTCACTTGGCTAGCTATTCCCATTTCCACTAAAACCTATTGCCCAGTGTGATTCTTAATGTCTTTTGCAAACCTTGCAACATCTTCTAGCTCTTTCCTGATGAGCCTGTTACAGCATAAGCTGTTTTATCATTAAGTAGCCTGCAGAGGAATTATTTGCCAGGAGGTAGAGAGTTCTGGAGATTTGAGAGAAGCAAAGAGAGAGTTTGTGAGCTGGGCATCTCTGAGGGTTCTACCCTTTATCACTCAGACAGTTTGCACTACTCTAACGGGCACCTTGCAGGGTGGAGGCAAGATGCTCCTGGTTTAAAGCCTCTCAGTATTTGTTCTGATGTAAGGCTCTGTGGTCTGGGGGAAAAAATGAGTCTGTAAACATGAATAGTTGATTTGGGTTTTGTCTCTGATGTTTTCTATTTGCAGTTATCATCATGTATGTGTCTGTTACAGGAAACCCACACCCACTGTCCTGTAAACTTTTGTCAGTGTCCAGACTCTGTGTAATGACATTTTAATTGCCACCTGGTATTTCGCCTCTGCATTTGAAATCTGGCATCTGTTTCAAGCAAGTGTGTTTTTTTTTCTTCGTTCTGTAATAAACAGGAGAAAAGTACCTCTGTGTTTTCGTTTTTCCAGGGAGCATTCAGTTTACAAACCCATGTCAGTTAAGCCTGCTGGTGTCTTTGGTTCTTTGTGATGGTGCTCCCATCAGTTTTGGGATGCTTGGGCACTGAGAGGAGAGGGGCAAGGAGTTTGTTTAGCCTGCACTGCGATCCTTTCACATCACAGCATAGAAGCACATCATTTACGGTGTAGGCCACTAAGATGACTGACTACACTGGGGGCAGGGGGCAGGTGGAGGCTTGCGTTGAGAAGCTAGTTCCCCACCACCATCCTCTTTCCACTGAGACAGTGACAGCCAATTAAAGATCCAAAGTCTCTCACATAAGAGGTACCCATATAGAGCGGCTAGAGGTTGCGGGGACCTGGAGACTGAAATTCCATCACTTCACACAGATCCAGGAAGACCCTGGTGAAGGCGTGGTCCCAGGAGAAAATGGTCTTTTCACCCTTCCCCTCCCTGTCCCTTGCCCTTCCCCCAAGGTCTAAACTAAGGGCAACCCTGATATTCCTGAGCACTACAGAGGGTAGAGCCTGGTGGTCCAGGACGCTGGGCAAATGGGGCATAGGAGGTGTGCCGCCATCTTGCCCCCTTCAAGCTCGGGCCCCCGCCTCTGGGGCCCCCTTCTGCCCACCCATCAATCCTGATCTGCTGCCCAATCCCCGCTCGGCCTCCTCCTCTCCCCGCCCTCCCCACCAGCAGTTGCCGGCACCGTCTTGGCTGCAGGCTGTTTCCAGTTTAAGCTGCACGAAAACAAGGGCTCTTGTCACCGCACACTAGGGCCAGCCCCTCACAGAAAGAAAGTGGCTTCTACAGAGTATCACTGAAATGTGGCCCCATTTTGAAGCGGATCCTAAAGAGATGGGACCTGTGCCTCTCCCACGAGGTGCCAGGACCTGGTGCATAGGTGGCAGAGGTTGCGTATGGAACCACATCTCCCCAAAGGCAACGAGGAAGCTAGTTGGGGACCCCTTTGCACACACTATGTGCTGTAAAAGTGCAGCTGAAGCACCGGCTGGGATCACGTGTAACCAAAATTGAAGACACACATTTAGCCCCATAACTGACGGAGAGAAGACCTACTCATCGTCAAGGTACAGGATGTTCCAACAGAATGACTTTGGGGGCTGAGGGATGCAGGTACAATGCGGCAGGCCTGTCCTGCCCTGTCCAGTGGAGCCTAAAATGCTCTAAGAAGCATCTAAGGAGATGCCTCCACCTGCTACTCTCAATGGCTATTACTGGAGGCAAAAATCCACAGGGGTGGAGGCAGAACTCCCTAGTCTGTGGGCCAGAGGGATGGTGGGAGCAGTCAGGGCCCAAAGCCCCAGTGGTCCACCCACCTGCTCACACAGCCCCTCCTTGCTTCCCACAGAGCGCTGCTCGTAGATCTGGGGAATGGGGATGTCCTGTGAGTGTCCCACAGCTCCAATCACGACTCCATGTCAGGGGCTTGGCTTCTGTTCCCCCTGTGTTAACTCAAGTGCCCCAGTGGTGCCAGGCCCCAGGCAGGCCCCGGCTGCCCCTCAGGGCCTCATTGGGGCACTTGGGCCCACCTCTCTTGTCCCCTACCCCAGTGGGCCCAGGGGTAGCAGGACCCACCTGCCCACAGACTGTTGCTCACAGCCAACCAGTTGGGGTGCTGAAGGCCAGCCAGTGCAGCAGATCCTCCTCAGCTCTGCCAGCCTTCAGAGTCCCAAAATAAAAGCTGAGCTTGGCCTCCTGAGCTGGGTTAACTTCCCATCCCAATCACGTATTGACCTCAAGGCTGAGCCAGTGTGGACAGCACCCCCCAGCACTTCCTGCCACCTGACCCTGCTTGGCCTCACTGGCCCCAGCAGGCCCTTCCAGCCTGTTCCTCCTAGCGGTGGTTGTCCCAGGTTACTCCTGCCCAGAGATGGCAGCTCCTACCATTGTGCCATCGCTCAGCTGCTGTCTCTCCTGCACCCCTGCACTGTCAGCCTCTTCTCTGCTGGATTCTTCCCAAGGGGGTTGAACTGGGCCGTGTGCAAAGGTCTTCACCCACCTCAGCCCATCCAGCTGCAGCTCTGACGCCCTGCCGCTCCTCCCCTGACTCTCGTCAGCCCAGAGCCATCTGACTCCTGTCCTCATCCTTCCCAAGTATGCTCGCTGGCCAAAGGGCCAACTCCCTCCCAGCCATAAACCCAATGGAAGCTTCTCGGTCCTTCCAGAACAGCACTGCCCCTTGGCTCCTGGGAGTCCCCTGGGATGCTTATTCCCCTCTGAGGTCCATTTTCTCCTGTTGTTTCCTCTCACCTGCGAGGCTTTCTTTCCTTGCTCTCTTTCCTCCAGTTTCTTCCCTGGGAGACAAACAGGTTCCCGAGCCTGCATCCAGCCTCCAAGCATCTCAGCATCTTGACAGCCCAGCCACAAAGAGCGTGGTGTGTCTGGGCAAGAAAGAATGAAAGCGTTTGGATGCTGCTCGATGACCCCCACAAGGAGAGTTCTCCCTGAACCTGCTTCAGACCACAGCTTTGGTTGGAGGCCCCTGGCCTGTGCAGGTCCTTCACTGGGAGGGCTGGGAGGATCTTGTAGGTGGGGCCTGAGGTCTCCCCACAGGGCTGCACGAAGACCGGCAGTCACCAGTGGGGAGGTGCTCTCTACGCACCCTGTCCCATCACCCTGCTCTCTAGAACTGAGGCCGGTCCCGGGGGAAATGCTGGAGGTTGCCAGAGAGGTATGTGAGACCCCAAGGCCTCCATCCTCCCTTAAAGCAGGCTCCAGCCCCTGAAGGTCTGTTTCTCATCGGTCCCCCTTCAGTCTGGAAAGTCAGGGGATCTGGCGGTGGACACAGGCTTTGGGAGAAGCACAAGCCATTGGCCATTCCGTGATTCAACAAGCATGCTTGTGCCAGGCACTGGCAGGTAGACAGATATGGTCCCCAGCCTCATGGAGTAAACTAGGGAGTGCATCTGTCAAGGTCATGCACAGGAATAGTACCAGGAGGATATTACTAGTGTGTGTGTGTGTGCATGTGTGTGTGTGCGTGTGTGTGTGTGTTCTCCACAGAAACCAAACCAATAGGAGATTGATTTGCCATAAAGAATGAGCCTACACACTTATGGAGGCTGAGAAGTCTCATGATCTCTGGTCTGGGGCCCCAGGAAAGACTGTGGTGTCGTTCCTAAGACTGGAGAACCAAGGGAGCCAATGGTGTAAATCCCAGTCTGAGGTCTGAAGTCCACAGGACAAGCTATCAGGGTTTTGAGCTATCAGGCTGCAAACTCGGGCAGGAGCTGGCCCTGCAATCCACAGACTGAATTTTCTCTTCCTCAGGACAACCTCAGCTTTGTCCTTAAGGCCTTTCAGCTGATGGGCTGAGGCCACACTATTCAGGATATTCTCTTTTACTTCACATCAGCTGACAGTAGATGTTCACCACATTCCCACAGTACTTTCACAGCAGCACATCAGTATTTGATTAAATAACTGGCCCATGTAGCCTAGCCAGGTTGACAGGGGGACAGGTGATTGACACATTAGCAAAGACAATCACAACAAGTTGAATTAACATCTACAAAGGAAACACAAAAGGGGCAGAGAGTGAGAGACCCCAGTGTGGTGGGGCTGGTGGTCACACTCAGGAAAGAGTGATTTCACTCTCAGGGAGTGAAATCTGAGCTGAGATGAAAGGATGAGAGGGAACAAGCTATGCCAAGAGCTTGGGGCAAGGATGTTCCCAGCAGAAGAAAGAGCACATACCAATTTGAGGAGGAAGGAGGAAAAAGTCAGTGGTTAGGGCCCAGTGAGCTAGGTGGGGAGGGAGGAGTTGGGGTACCGAGGTGGGCAGGACCCTGGAGTCTGTCTTATTTCCACAAGGGAAGCCTTGGGTCACTCCAGTACCTCCACTCCGGCTGGAGGATGGACTCCAAAAAGGGTGGCTGGTGTTGAGGGCCTGCTTCTCCCTAAGGACTTCCCCTGAACATCTCCAATTCTGAAGGTCTCAGGTGAACTCCTCAGGATCCCTGCAAGCTTGGGAAGCCTTCTGCTCAGTGGAAGGTGGTCACCACACCCTGCTAAGGGCCTCAAATCCACTTGTTCTTGAAGTCCAGACCTGGGAGTCATCCATGTTGTTTGTCTTTCTCTCGTCCTTTCTGTATCCTAGAAAGATAGGATTTCTCCCCCACATCCATCTGCAAAATCTCTGTGATCACAATAAAAACATCAGCGGGATTCCTTTCTGGAACATGACACAGTGATTCAAGGTGACTCATCTAGTGGGTCAACAAGACAAGAATTGCCAGGAAACTTCTAAGTAAGAAGACTCCAGAAAGGGTTCTAGCACTATCAGATATTAAAATGTATCGTGAAGCTACTGTATTTTAAACAATGTGGCTCTGGCACAGGAAAAGACAGATGAGTCAGTGGAAAGAAAATAGATAAAAGTATATATTGGAATTAAGACAACAGCAAAGTGGCATTTCAGATCAGCAAGGGAGACTCAATAAACAGTGCTGGAAAAAATGACTGGCCATCTGCACAATAAATCTGGATCTTCTACCTCCCTCCTGACATCAAGATAAATTCAGATGATTCAAAGATTAAAATAGAGAAAAGAACCCATAAAAGCAATATAAGAAAACAAGGGTGGGTATTTTCATAATGTCAACGTAGATCAAGCTCCTCCTATCATGACATGAAATCCAGAGGCCATAAAGGAAACATTGATAAAATTGTCCACACAGAATTTTGAAACTTGCATACATACAGAAAAAACACCATGAAAGTCAGATGATAAATGACAAATTTAGGAAAATAAAAGGTTTGGGACACCTGACAGACAAAAGGTGATTTACTTAATACTTACAAATAAAAGTAGTAGACTGTCTCCGACAAGAATTTCATAACAATATCATTCACAGTAGCCAAAAACTGCAAGCAACCTGGGTGTCTATCAATAGAAGAAGGGATAAAAGCATCTCCACTGTATCCATGCAACGCAATACCAGCATCAACAGAGAGGGATACTCCTTGGCCACTTGTCAAATGCATTATGCTGCCAGAAAGAAGCCAGACTCAAAAACACAGGTACTGTGTAATTCCATTTATACAAAGTGTTAAAATAGATAAAAGTCATCAGAAGTGAAGAAAATCAGAACAATGGGACCCTCACAGCAAGTATGGGGATTGACTGAAAAGGGGGGCAAGGAGACTTTCTGGAGTGATGGTCAATTCTCTGTCCTGCTAAGGATGTGGGTAACACATGTGTATGCATTGCCAAAACTCAGAAAATGATTTGCTGAAAATCAGGACAGCTCGCTGTTAAAAACATATTGCGTAAACTAGAAAAACCTTAAACAAATATTGAACTCTAGTTAATGATTTGCTGGAGTGCATGGGGTGAAGTTTACTCATGTCTGCAACTGACTGTGAAAGACATTTTAAAAAGATGCTTGATGGATTGGTAAAGGGATGGGTAGAGATATAGAGAGGTGTGATCAGGCAAGTAGAAAAATGTGTGTCAATTGTAGACTCTAGGAGGTTGGTTGGTCTGTAGGGATTCAATATACATTTCTTCAAACTTTTCTGATGACTTAACATTTTTCAAAATCAAATATTGGGGGGGAAACAGTTTTTAAAAGTAGAGGGATTTTTTTTTTGAAAAAACTTTTTATTTTATATTGAGGTATAGCTGATTAACAAACAATGTTGTGACAGTTTCAGGTAACATAAAAAGAGATTCAGTCATACATATGTATGTATCCATTCTCCCCCAAATTCCCCTCCAACCCACAGCAAACATTATCCTCAATGGTGAAAAATTGAAAGCATTTCTCCTAAAGTCAGGAACAAGGCAAGGGTGCCCACTTTAACCACTACTATTCAACATAGTTTTGGAAGTTTTGGCCACAACAGTCAGAGCGGAAAAAGAAATAAAGGAATACAGGTAGGAAAAGAAGAAGTAAAACTCTCACTGTTTGCAGATGACATGATCCTCTACATAGAAAACCCTAAAGATTCTACCAGAAAATTACTAGAGCCAATCAATGAATATAGTAAAGCTGCAGGATATAAAATGAACACACAGAAATCCCTTGCATTCCTATACACCAATAATGAGAAAACAGAAAGAGAAATTAAGGCAACAATGGCATTCACCATTGCAACAAAAAGAATAAAATACTTAGGAATATATCTACCTAAAGAAACAGAAGACTTATATATAGAAAACTATAAAACACACTGATGAAAAGAAATCAAAGAGGACACAAACAGATGGAGAAATATACCGTATTCATGGGATTGGAAGAATTAATATAGTGAAAATGAGTATACTACCCAAAAGCAATCTATAGATTCAATGCAAATACCTATCAAGCTACCAACGGTATTTTTCACAGAACTAGAACAAATCATTTCACAATTTGTATGGAAATATAAGAAACCTCGAATAGCCAAAGAAATCTTGAGAAAGAAGAATGGAACTGGAGGAATCAACCTGCCTGACTTCAGGCTCTACTTCAAAGCTACAGTCATCAAGACAGTATGGTACTGGCACACAAAGATTTAGAAATTATAGATCAATGGAAACAAAATAGAAAGCCCAGAGATAAATCCACGCACCTATGGACACCTTATCTTCGACAAAGGAGGCAAGAATATACAATGGAGAAAAGACAATCTCTTTAACAAATGGTGCTGGGAAAACTGGTCAACCATCTGTAAAAGAATGAAACTAGAACACTTTCTAACACCATACACAAAAATAAACTCAAAATGGATTAAAGATCTAAACGTAAGACCAGAAACTATAAAACTCCTAGAGGAAAACATAGGCAAAACACTCTCTGACATAAATCACAGCAGGATCCTCCATGACCCACCTCCCAGAATATTGGAAATAAAAGCAAAAATAAACAAATGGGACCGAATTAAAATTAAAAGCTTTTGCACAATAGAGGGATGCTTTTTAAATAAATATCTAGCAATTTGAGGTGGGAGAAAAAGGTCATAGGGACGTTTTGTATTTGGACAAAAGGCAGGGGAATATTTGATTTTCATACAGCTTCTTTTCTGGAAGCCAGTGTAGCTGAGCACAAAACCACAGGCACTTCAATAGCCACTCACTACATGAGACAACTAGACAAATTGGTTTTGTGTCACCCCTTCTGACACCATTTTGCAAAAACTGATCACTCAAACCATCGTTTACCTGTTTTGCTCACCTGAACTGTCTCCATAGTCTCAATATTTTTTAATCGAAATATTGGTTTTATTTTTCTAATTTTTATTGAAATACATTTGATTTACAATATTGTGTTAGTTTCAGGTATATAGCAAAGTGATTCAGTTATGTTTTATATATATATAATATGTATGTTCAGTTATGTTTTATATAATATATATATATATATATATATATATATATATATATATTCGTAGATTCTTCTCCATTATAGGTTATTACTAGATATTGAGTACAGTTCCCTATGCTATACAGTCGATCCTTGTAGGTTATCTATTTTATATGTAGTAATGTGTATCTGGGGCTTCCCAAGTGGCACTAGTGATAAAGAACCCGCCTGCCAATGTAGGAGACATAAGAGACACGGGTTAGATCCCTGGGTCAGGAAGATCTCCTGGAGGAGGGCATGGCAACCCACTCCAGTAATCTTGCCTGGAGAATCCCCACGGACAGAGGAGCCTGGCAGGCTACAGTCCATAGGGTCACACAAAGTTGTACATGACTTAAGGGACTACGTACACATGCAAATGTGTATCTGTTAATCCCAAACTCCTAGTTTATACCTCTTCCCACCTTTCCCCTTTGGTAGGCATAAGTTTGGTTTTTATGTATGTCAATGTATTTTAATTGTTCTTTTTAAATGTTTCTATTTTCACCTTCTTAGTTAAAGTACCTTGAAAAACATTTATTCTTTTGTATATACTACATAAAAATTCAAATAGAGCTCTTTCAAATCACTAAGAAAAAGACTAACTGCTCCAGCAGGAGGAAATGAGCAAAGGATATGAATAGTCAGTTAATAGAAGAGACAGAAATTGCCAGTGAACACAGAGAGGATGCTAAACCTTCCCTGTAATGAAAGGAAGGCCAATAGCACCAACGATGCTCTGTCAAGCCCTTTCTATCAATCTGGTCTCAAACGTAACAACAGACAATAGCCAGTGAAGCTGGGGCCTGGGGCACACATGTGTTCTCTTTCCTCCACTCCTCTATGGAGGACGAATGCATATAACTTTTGTGGGCACAGCTTAACAGTTATTGGGAGAATTTCAGCCTTGGCCATGCATCAAAACTGCCCATGGAGCTTTTGAAAAATACACCTGCCTGTGCACTAACCTCAAAGAATATCATTTAGACGGGCTAGGGTGGGACCCACAGATCTGTATTTAAAACTGCAAGATTGAGGATGACTGGCTTGGCTTTGGACATGATAAGAGTTTGTTTCAGAGAAACTCACATAGGTATTCAAAGATATGTGGACAAAATTGTTGATTACAGCATTGTCAGATCTAGTCCTATATTGGAAACAATTCAAGTGTCCAAAATAAGGGCCGATTAAAGCCATTCAATGGAGTAGTATACAGCTGTTAAAAGCATGCAGGACTTCTCATTTGGTAGAAGTCTGGGTTCCACTGACCAAACTAGAATGGAATCCATCCAAAGCCAACTTCTACCAATCTGAGAGCCTCAAACATTCCTTTCTTGTTCAGATCCTCTCATCTTTCCTCCTCCAGAAAGCCAGTCAAGGAGCTTAGTAACTGACCGTCAGTCCTATCTACTAGAAGAAATATTCCAACAGCAAGCCAAAGAATAAAAGATCCAACCAGAAATGGGATGTGGCATTTCTCCGTGAAAGAAAAACTCTGAGGCTCCTGCAATTTACGTGTAAAGATGCATAGGATGGAGATTGGATCAGATATAGGTGTGAACGTGCATGTTGCCTTGCAAAGATGCTTTCTAGGAATTGAAAGCTTTGAGGAATGGACAAGTAGCAACAAGATGCAGCATTCGCTAAAGAATCTTAGCAGCAGATTTGATTCAATTTCGGGGCCAATATCCAAACTTTGCACTAGTAATCTTAGGATCATGATGGGGAAAGCTGGTAGGTTTCTGCGATGGCAGTTGTCTTTTTTCCTTCTCAGGTCTGTCCTTCTCCCTCCAGGTTATCTGCAACCTAAAGTTACCTACATTGTGGGACTTCCTTTCAGATTTCAGTGTGCTTAGTCCCATTGTATTGATTCTCCCTTCTCTGGCACATCATATGTGCGTCTTCAGATTCTAAAGTGCATGATAAGAGTAGACCCAGTATCGAGGGTAGAAAGCAAAAGACTGGTGGGACAAAGAGAGCTGGAAATAGACATTGGTGATTTGACATTGTATTGTTTACATAAACATGATCACATTAAGGTAAATGTTCTTCTGCTCCATACCAATCGTCTTTCCATTTTCAGTGCCAGATACATATGTTTAAAGGAACATACCATTAAAACTCAATTTGCCTTAAAAAAGAAAGTGTGTGGCAGAAGCCGCCCCTACCCCTACCTTACAAACATACCTGAGACCTACCACAGTGCTTCCCTGGCTTCCCTGGTGGCTTAGACCGTAAAGCGTCTCCCTGCAATGTGGGAGACCTGGGTTCGATCCCTGGATTGGGAAGATCTTCCTGGAGAAGGAAATGGCCACCCACTCCAGTTCTCTTGCCTGGAAAATTCCATGAATGGAGGAGCCTGGTGGGCTACAGTCCAACAGTCCATGGGGTCACAAAGAGTCAAACATGACTGAGCAACTTCACTGGTTCACCACAGTGCAGGCTCTGCTTCTCCCTGCCCTCTGTGCCCTGTTCACCCACTACCCCATGTCATCACTTCAACCTGCTTTTCAAACGATACAAAAGGAAGTGGGCTTCAAGTCACTACTGTCACCTCTAACCTCCCCTGAGACAAGTATGCCTGAAGAAGCCAAGCCAGGCTCCCCACTTGAGACTGATATAGGGGGCTGGCAAGGAGAGTGCACACGTGCACACACACACACACACACACACACACACACACACACACACAGTGATATTTTCATAAGTGTTCCTGCCACCTGCAATAACCTGGTCTGCCCATCAGGAAGAAGGTCCCCAGAGCTGTTCCCCAGGGTATCCCTGGGGTGGGAACAAAGCAGGGGCCTGCTGGTGACTTGTGTTTTCTGAAACATGGGATAGCCATGGCTGCAAAGCTCCTCTGGGGACAAGGCTTGGCATGCTGACCACTCTGGCCCACAAGCAGAAGTGGGAGGGCTCTGTAAGTGTGGACTCTAGCCAAAGGCAAAGCTGCCCAGGGCCTCATGGGACTTGGACAGAGTCTGTGAGCCAAGGGGCAGCACAGGGCAGCCGTGAAGCCTGGAACACTGGCGCCAGAGCCCCTGGGTTCAAATTCCATGGGTCCACCTCCTGTTCCCTGTGCCTCAGTTTCTCCATCTGCCAAATGAGATAATAATAGTATATCCACCTCAGAGAGCTGTTGTGAGGAGGAAGTGAGCCAATATCTTGCTCAAATGACTAAACGTAGAGTTATACCATCTGACACTCCTGGGCAATAGCCAAGAGAAATAAAAACGAGTGTCCATACAAAAAGTTGTTCACAAATGTTCATAGCAGCACTACTCATGGTAGCTGAAAAGTGGAAACCACTCAAATATTCATTGATGGGTCAGTAAGCAAACTGTGGTCTCGCCATTCAGTGGAATAGTGTTCCACCTTAAAAAGGAATTAAATTCTGATTCATGCTACAATTTGGATGAAACTTAACATGATGGTATGTGAAAGACGATGGTCACACAAGGTCACACATTTTATATATATAATTTAATTCATTTGAAAGTCCAGAATAGGCAAATCCAAGTAGACAGAAAGTAGGTTAGTGGTCGCCAGGGGCTGGGGGCCATGGAGGGGTAGGGGAGTGACAGCTAAAAGGTAGATTTCTTTTTGTGGTGATGAAAATGTTCTCAACTTGGCTGTGGTGATGGCTGTGCGTATCTGTGAATCGACTCAAAATGATTGACTTGTACACTTTAAATGGGTAAACAGCACGTTATGTGAATTCTTTGTCAACAAAACTGGTTTAAAAACAAACATCTTATGTTACTTAAGATAAACTGTTAATCCAAAAACCTGTCCTTTCCCATCGAATTAAACTCTAATAAATAAGAACCAGTATGTGCAAGACCTGGTGACCAGTGCTGGACACCAGCCACTCCCCTCTCCTGGAAGGTCCACCACCACCCCAGGCGGGGATTTGAAGGCAGAGCCCAAGCACCTGATTCCTCACCCCTGGGCACAACCTGGCCCTGGCTGGTCTGTGATGACTAAGGCAACAGGCCAGGTGGGGCCTCTGGTTCGAAGGGCAGAGGCCCTTGAGAGAGGAGAGGGTTGTGTGGGGCCAGGGAGCCTCAACCCAGCATCAGTCAGCAAATTTACTTGACACAGATGACCACTTTGAACTCTTCCCATCCTGAGTCCTTCTCGAGTCTTCTGGAAGCATAGGACCGTGAGCAGGGGTCAGCCTGCACCTGGACACAGAAGTCCCTCAGGGCAGCTGGGGACTGCCACCCTGTCTCAGGTGGCCGTTCCCACATGGTGACATTAGCTGGACCCTTTGCAGGATGAGACTGTCCTTTGAATGAGAAATAAATAAGAGAGTGACTTGCTCTTCTGCCTCTAGCAGCTGCTCATATTAAATCTGCCTTCTTAAGCAACAGGCCCATCTCCTCTGCGGTCACCAAGTGCCAACCAGGGCTCAAACCACACCCCTTGCTCCACCCTTAGCATCTTTCATGCCCTTATCTCTTTCTTAGCTTTGGCTCTCCTGGCACTTTTCCAGCAGTCTGTGCCCATTGTGCCCTGGGACAACCCTACCACCCACCCTGGGGACAATCTCTGCCATCTACCCTTGTACATGGGAGCTCTCTGGTTTTCCTAGTTGCTTCATTTTATCCTTCAAGGAGATGATTTGTAATCTTAAAGAAAAACGTCAGTCCTTGGGCCAAATGTCAAGCTAAAAATTTATTAATGTGTTATTCTGTTTCACATTTCTTTGTGGGAGGTATTCTACCCAAAATATTCTGGTCACAGGAGAAGATAACAAGAAAGATAAAGCCAACGTATGATACCTCAGATAGGATCCTTGTGTTCATGACAATGATCTGGATAACCAGACTTTATCTACAGAGAAAAGATTTTTCTTCTAAATTCCTTTGACTCCTGTGGTGGTCAGCTTTACCTGTTACCTTGGCTAGGACATACAGCCCAGTTGTATAATCAAACACTCATGTAGGTGTTGCTGTGAAGGTAGTTGGGAGATGTGGTTAACATCTATAATCAGTTGACTTTTAAAAAATTATTTATTTCTTTGGCTGCTCTGGGTCTTAGTTGCAGCATGCAGAATCTTTGGTTGCGGCATGCCGACTCTTACTTGTGGCATGTGGGATCTAGCTCCCTGGTCGCCTGCAATGGGAGCACGGAGTCTTAGACACTGGACCACCAGGAAAGTCCCTCATCAGTAGACCTTCAGCAAAGGAGATTACCCTCCACAATCAAGGTGGGTTTCATCTAGTTGAAAATCAGTTGAAAAGTTTTAAGAGCAAAGACTTAAGATTTCCCTGAAAAGGAGGGAAATTTTGCCTCAAGCCTGCAGAATCACTTCCTGCTGAGTTTCCAGCCTATAGATTTGCCCTGCAAATGTAGACTTGTGTAAGCCAGCCCCCAGCATCACAATTCCTTATAATACATGCACATTCTCTCTCTCTCTCCTGTTGGTTCCATTTCTCTGGTAGAACCCTGCCTGATGCAGTGCTCACTGTCATCATATCAAGAACTAAGCCCATTTTCTTATGTGCAGAAAAGATGAAAAAGAGGCGGCAAGGATTCCCATCCCCCAGCCTCTCACTCAACATCAGGCCAAAGGAATGGTGGGGAAACAAAAGGAAGAGCTAGAAGTGCACATGCAGGTCTCACCTTCCCCCATGGGACTACAGTCCCATGCAGGCTATGTGGAGGCTGGGGCCACACAGAAAGGTGGTCCAGGGAAGCTGAAAGCTAAGAGGACTCCCCACTCCCCATGTGAGGGCCTGGGAGGAGCAGCAGTGGGGGGACAGCGAGGGGAGGAGCTCATGGGCCTGCCTGGATGCCACCTTGGAAAGTGGTGGAGAGAAGGGGCACCTTTACCTCCAGGTATGACTTGATCCAGAGATCAAATTGCCAACATCCGTTGGATCATTGAAAAAGTGAGAGAGTTCCAGAAAAACATCTACTTCTGCTTTATTGACTATGCCAAAGCCTTTGACTCTGTGGACCACAACAAACTGTGGAAAATTCTTCAAGAGATGGGAATACCAGACCACCTGACCTGCCTCTTGAGAAACCTGTATGCAGGTCAGGAAGCAACAGTTAGAACTGGACATGGAACAACAGACTGGTTCCAAATAGGGAAAGGAGTACGTCAAGGCTGTATAATGTCACCCTGCTTACTTAACTTATATGCAGAGTACATCATGAGAAATGCTGGGCTGGAGGAAGCACAATCTGGAATCAAGATTGCCGGGAGAAATATCAATAACCTCAGATATGCAGATGACACCACCCTTATGGCAGAAAGTGAAGAAGAACTAGAGAGCCTCTTGATGAAAGTGAAAGAGGAGAGTGAAAAGTTGGCTTAAAACTCAACATTCAGAAAACGAAGATCATGGCATCTGGTCCCATCACTTCATGGGAAATAGATGGGGAAACAGTGGACACAGTGAGAGATTTTATTTTGGAGGGGCTCCAAAATCACTGCAGATGGTGACTGCAGCCATGAAATCAAAAGACGCTTGCTCCTTGGAAGAAAAGTTATGACCAGCCTAGACAGTATATTAAAGAGCAGAGACATTACTTTGCCAACAAAGATCCATCTAGTCAAAGCTATGGTTTCTCCAGTAGTCATGTATGGATGTGAGAGTTGGACTATAAAGAAAGCTGCCAAAGAATTGATGATTTTGAACTATGGAGAAGATTCTTGAGAGTCCCTTGGATAGCAAGGAGATCCAACCAGTCCATCCTAAGGGAAATCAGTCTTGAATATTCATTGGAAGGGGTGATGCTGAAGCTGAAACTCCAATACTTGGGCCACCTGATGGGAAGAGCTGACTTGTTGGAAAAGACCCTGATGCTGGGAAAGATTGAAGGTGGGAGGAGAAGAGGATGACAGAGGATGAGATGGTTGGATGGCATCACCAACTCAATGGACATGAGTTTGAGTAAACTCCAGGAGTTGGTGATGTACAGGGAGGCCCGGCATGCTGCAGTCCGTGGGGTTGCAAAGAGTCAGACACGACTGAGCGACTGAACTGAACTGATGACTTTAAAAGTTATGACCTCCAACCTGACAAGACCACCCTCCTCAGTGGAGGCCCATGAGGTCCCTGACAAAGACCCCTTTGTCTTAGCACTTGTGAAGAGTTGCTCAGCTGTACATTTCCAGCCCAGACACCACGGTCTGCTCGTCACTGCTCATACCAACACTCAGGAGCTGGGCTGGGAGGCCCTTCTACACAAGAGGAAGCTGCACTCACAGAGGTAGAGTAACTTACCTGAGGTCATGCAGGTGATGAAAGAGGAGTCGAAAAGAACCCGAAAGTGCCCCCTTATCCCCCTGTGCTTAGCCACCAGGCAGCAGCATCATGCAACAGCCAAAGACACCCTCCAGAGGCACTCCTGGGCCCAGCAGCAGACCTGGGCAGCTACCAGCTGCTCTCTCCTCCTCAGATGTTCACCTCCAAGTGTGGCTCTAGAGGCAGAAGAGTCACAGGAAGAATGGCGACCTCCACACCCTCTTTTCACAGTAAAGAAGCTGCAGAACGAAAATGCAGGGCCTCAACTGAGGCTAGGGAGTTGCCTTTTACTTTTGGGGGTCCACTGCCCCAACCTACCATGGGCAGATGACCTCCAGGAAAATGAAACCCCTGTGCCAGGATCTGCTTAGTCCCTGTGTGAGGAGTGGGCAGAGACCCCACCAAGGTGTACAGAAAGCTTGCCATGGTACTTACAGTCTGGGCCAGTCTCTGCCTAGTGCCACCTGAGATGAATGCGTGGCATCACCAGACCAGGAACTTCAGAATGCTTCCAACATGGGAATCACTAGAATGGGGTCACCAGCCCGGCCCAAGGCAAGCTATGAGGAAGGCCCTTGTCTTAGTCAGCTGGAGTTTCCATAACAAAATACCATGGACTGGGTAGCTTTAACTATAGACACTTATTTTCTCTTTGTTCTGGCATTTGGGAAGCCCAAGATCAAGATGGCCACAGATTTGGTTCATGGTCAAACCCCACTTGCTAGCTTGCAGATAGCCACCATCTTGCTGTATCCTCACAGGGTGGAGAGAAAGAGCTCTTACGTGTCTTTCTCACTTGTAATGGAACGGTCTCTACTGGATTAGGGCCCCACCCTTATGACTTCGTTTAACCATTATCACCTCCTCAGAGGCTCTATCTCCATCTACAGTCACATTGGGGATTAGGAATTCAACATATAAATTTGGGGGGAGGGACAGAAACATCCAACTCATAATAGCCCCTCTGTAACTTCTACCTACCATTGGGATAGTCCAGGTTGTCATTCCAGTTGGAGGCTGCCCAGATAGAACAGAAAGCATGGAGGGATTTTGTCAAAGGCCAGTGGGCAACTTGCCTGATTTTGTTAAATGTCCTTGCTGAAGGACGTCCCAGATGGACAGAAGTGAAGCCCATATGTATGGCCAGTGTCAACGGTTCTTAGATTCCTGTTCTAACTCTAGCAGGCAAACATGACAGTGCCTGTCATGTACCCACACAGTCACAGTGAGGTGTTGGGGACATGCTCATAAAAGTCAGCAGAACACAATTCTGTCATCAAAATGGCCTGCTACAAACTTAAAAAGTCAGGGAGCACAAGAGCATCAAAAAGATGCTAAATAGTCTCCAAAAATGTTCCTCGAGGAGGCAGAGTTTCAGTTCACCCATAAAGTCAAACGGCCCCCTCTGGGATTGTTCTGGGTACCATGGATGCCTTAGAGACACAGGGGCCATATTCTCCAATCCAGTCCACCAAAGAGACTCATGTTCTGCTGGGATGTAGCTAGGACAAGGATAGGAGCCCGGGGCACTCGATGTCACAGTTCTGGTTTGAGTTCATTGACAACATTTTAAAAATGGAAGGTCCCCACGCTCCCCCCGCCACCAAATTCTGATAGATTTTGTGTTTGGCTTAGAATATCTTTGCCTCTAAAGTTCTTTTCCATACCAATTTTAGTGTTTGCTGTGTTTCCTCTGTGAACGCCCAGCACTGGGCCAAGTGTTTTTCATGGGTGCCTGGTAAAGTGGAACCTTGCCCCTTTGCCAGTCCCTTCAAGATCCCCGGAACAGTATTTTTGTTTGTTTGGGGGGTTTGTTTTCGTTATTTTTATCATGAGAGTCCTGGGCCTCACCCCTCACAGTTCTGGGAAAATGAGGGAGCCTGACAAAGGCTGTCTCTCTTCAAAGCTTTTGATGCACAGAGCTGAGCTGGGCTGGGCTGGGCTCCAGGCCCCAAGAGAGGGGCTCAGAGATGCCAGGGACAAGCTGCTCAAGGGTTGGGGAGCCTGGGAACCTGGCAGGGGTCAGCTGGGGAGTGTTCCTGACCCTGTCAAACCCAGGCTGGAAGAACCAGACATGAACGTGAGGCAAAGGGTAGGGCAGCCAAAGTCACGTGTTTCCAAAGAATCTCTTTTAGCAGCAGAAGCACGTTGGCTATTTCTTTGTGTTTGACATTTTCTCTAGTGAAGAGAGGCCAGGGGGCCCAGGGTGAAGACTGCACGCAGGGTCTGAGTTTGAGTTACAGCTCAGTCCCTCTGTGGCGGTGTGATCCTAGGCAACTCAAGGGCCTCCATCAGGGTTCCGCAGCCAGAAAGGGCCAATCCAAGAAGCAGATGTTCAAAGCCAGTACTCTTAACCATGATACTACACTGCTCAGCAGCGATGCCAGGAAATGGTGTTATCTAAGTCTTCTCAGTGGTGCTGTGTGCTTCTGTGGTGCTGGAGAAGACTCTTGAGACTCCCTCCAACAGCAAGGAGATGTCAGTCTTAAAGGAAATCAACCCTGAATATTCATTGGAAAGACTGATGTTGAAGTTGAAGCTCCAATACTGTGGCTACCTGATGTGAAGAACTGACTCATTTGAAAAGACCCTGATGCTGGGAAAGACTGAGGGCAGGAGAAAAAGGGGATGACAGAGGATGAGATTGTTGGACAGCATCACTGACTCGATGGACATGAGTTTGAGTAAACTCTGGGAGCTGGTGAAGGACAGGGAAGCCCGCCATGCTGCAGTCTATGGGGTCACAGAGTTGGACACGACTGAGCAACTGAACAACAACAGTCTTCTTAGTTATAATAATAACACTCCCTAGCATAGGAACACTCCACATTGTCCAGTATCCAAGGACACCCCTGAAGTCTACGTATTTTTCCACTTCTCTACACAACTATTTCACATTTTCACCTCCCTCCACCCAAAAGTAGAAACAATCAGACCATAACTGGCACGTACCTACCATGGACTCACACCTGTATCTGCTCACCCTGCCTCTCTTGCTGTTACCACAGACACCCGTCCCCATGCCACTCCCCAGAAAACTGGAGTCCAGTCACATCACCTTCAAAAGAGCTTTGCTCCTGCAGTTATACCAGTTATCTTCTTTCACTGCGGGGTACTCAATCCCTCCCTCCTCTGGATGGTTCTCCCTGTATCCATCTCCTTATCTCCCTCAAGCTAACTGCCTCACTTCTCCGCTTCCACTCACAGCATAAATTCTTCAAAGACTCCCCTCTACAGCCTACTGTCATGTCTTCATTCCCACTGTCTCACCAGGTCACTCTAATTGGGTTCCCAGCACCATCACGCCAGCACAACAGTTCTTATCAAAGTCACCAGCTGAGGTTCTTCAGACAAGAACCTTGGCAGATCCTGTGTGGTCCCTGCACGCTCCCGGCATGAAGACTTCAGGGAGTTTCCTCGGGTACCTAGTTCAGGCTTCCCAAGATCTGAGGAGAGGGTCCAGGGTCTGTTGTCCTTCAGACAGAGCCATGGATGGCTAAGAACTCCACCTATGGGAATGAAGAACTCAGGTTCTGGTAGCAAATGACACCTAAGAGGACTTGGGAGAAAAGCAAGGTTTGCCCACGGCGGGAAGGGGACAGCTGGTCCCCTGCTGTTGGTGGGAGGCCTCCACTTGCCAGGGCCGGCCAGAAGCTGACCTCTGCTGCAGCCCACATGACTCCCCTGTCCCTCTGCTCTGCTGCTGCCATTGCCCACCACCTCTGGCAGCCATGCCACTGCCAGGTGTCCTTGAAGGGACAACAGTCGGTGGACCTCCCCAAAGGGCTAGCCTTCCCCACTAAATCTACCACCAATGCCCATCAACTCACCTTCCACCCTCCATGGGGACTTGTGACATCACACATGCCCTGTGAACATGGACAGGTTCCTCTCCCTCCCTGGGCGTCAATTTCCTCACCAAGATGAAGGGGTTCAGTCAAAGTCTCAAGTTCTTTTTAGCGCCAACGATCAGCTCGGCAGAGTGATTCTTATTCTGGGGCCACGGAGCCAGATGGCCTGGGTTTGAATCTGGCCACTGCTACTTCCTAACTACATTATCACAAAGTTACTTCCTTTCTCTGAGCCTCAGTCTGCTCGTTAGTAAAATGGGCATCATTATGAGACCTGCCCTGGAGAATGTTTGCAAAGATCCAGTGAGACTCTTCCCACAGAGCAAGCAGCTGGCCCGGTTCTCCAGGAGTGTGAGCGACTCGCCTCTTGTTATCTATCACACACTCCTGATTGACCTCATATGCACCACCGGGATTGGGGGAAAATGCTGACAACCTTCCAACCTGCAGCTGCTATGCAGGAGGGGCCACCTGCCTCCATAAATCCTTTGAGAAGGATCCAATCAAAATCAATTTCCTTCTTCACGGTGGCAGGACCTGGGGACTGGGGAGCCCACTGTGCACAGCTCCCCTGAGGTCTGGGGGAGGCAACTGGAAAGAGAGGTCTGTTTTTTCAGTATCTGGGCGCTTGGCTGGATTCTGCATTCCCAGGGAGGCTGTTTCTTGATCCAGAATTGATTATTCTAATCAAGGCACTCCAGTGCTCAAACTGTTAGACAGAAATAGGGTAGAGCAGTGTAACAGTGTGACTGAAAGGAATTAAATCAGAGAGTGCTTTCCTGAGAGGTGTCTCAGATAAATGCACAAGGTTTACATGCAGCAAATGCAATCATGGAAACCTTAGGCTCTGATGGACACAGACAGGGAGAATGAGGAGGCACATTTTCAGGGAAAGGCTTCACGTGCCCCCCCACACACCTTGCAATTGTTCTTCAAGATGCAATCTGGAAGCTTCCAACAAACCCAGAAGCCTTGGCCAGAATGACGTTGCTCTCAGTCTAGGGAAAGGCAGAGATGGGTGGGACGATGAGATGCAGGAAGCGTGTCACTAGGGATGCTCTGGGGAGAAGACCAATGGGAATCCTCTCTGCATGGAGGCTCCCAGGCCTCCCTTCCTGAAGAAGCACTGGGATATCAACATTAGGACTCTAGAAAAAATGGGGGAGTTGAAAGCTACCCTGGACTTGGCCTGGGGTGGGGGTGGGATGGGAAAAGGGAGACCAAGGCATGTGAAGCAGCAGGAGGTAGCCCTGAGCAAAGGCATGTTTGGAGTGTGGTCCTAGGGTGGACACTCAAACTCCTCCAGTGGACACCCAGGGAGTGCAGGTCCTGCTCTTCAGTTGTTAGGGAGACTCGGTGACAAAATTTGAGAAGCAGCAGCATACTGGCGTAAAAGGTGGCATTTGTCATCAGATGAACTTGAGTTTCCACTGCACTTCTGTTATGGGTTGCATTGCGGATCTCCCTCCCCTCAAAGTCCATATGTTAAAGTCCTAACCCCCAGGACCTTGGAACATGAACTTACTTGGAAATAGGGTCGCTGTGGATGTAATTGATAAGATGACGTCCCTGTGGAGTAGGTGGGTGCCTCACCCAATACAACTGGGGTCCTTAAAAGAAGGGCAAATGTGGACACAGAGAAGCACAGAGGGAGAAGACGGCCAAGTGAAGATGAAGGCAGAGATTGGGGTGATGCTTCTACAAGACCAGGAACATCAAAGATGGCCAGCAAAGTTCCGGACGCTGGGAGAGAGGCCTGGAACGCACTTTCCCTCTCAGCCCGTGGAAGGAACCAACCCTGCCCACACCTTGATTTCGCGAGGGCACTTCCAAGGGTGGGGGCAGCCCATCAGTAATCAGTGTCCAAACCAGAACCTTCCCAGGCCCTCAAGCCCTGGCCCCCCTCCTTCCGCAAAGCCCCAGAGGCCTGAGAACTTCTCTTAGAGCTGGGAGGAAGATGGCAGACAATCGTGGGGGTAAAAGCTCAGCCTGGTGCCTGGCACCGCAAACACCCCAGAAGCACAGGAACATGCACACCCCTCACCAGACAACAAAAGCAGGCACTTCCGGTGGGGGTGCCCAGTGGTGGGGGCAGGGGTGAGGGGATGGGGGGAGGTGGTTGGGTTCCTGGCCCCAGGGGAATTGGTGCAGGGCCCCCTGTCTTTCCTTAGTTTCTCGTCCTGGGCCCATCTCAAATGTAGGCGTTGTTCCCAAGTATTAGAATTGCCTGCTCGCTGCCCTTCCCTTTCTTTGTGCCACCAGTGGCCCAGTTCCCTCCATTCTAGTGAAAAAGTGGAGCATGCCAGCACTGTCCTTGGTCTTCCCTTCATCCCTCTTGATGTAGGTGTCCCCTTACCCCTCCTGTCCATTTCATTGTCTTTAGTGGAGAGCAGAGGGCAACATGCAGTCCCGAGGCAGTCCTGAGTGACTCCGTGATCAGGTTTTTGTTACTTGTTTTTCGAACTGTCCTTCCAAACTAGCAAGTGTTTGGAAATTAGGGAAAAAATTAAATTCTCACCAACAGTTGCTGTTACAGTTGAATCAATAAAGATTTTAAGTATCAGAAAAAGAAGGAATTGCCTGCTCAATTATATATATATATACATATATATATATATAACTAAATCACTTTGCTGTATATCTGAGACTAACACAACAACATTGTAAATCAACTATACTCCAATAAAAAATAAAAATTAAATTAAAAATATAATTGCCTACTGGAGGTCTGAGCGATTTTATCAATGGGGAGGTCAAGCTATGGGAAGAAGGAACATGGAAATTCAAGGCCTGCCTCCAGCATGCCAGTACCCCTCGTGCTTTTTAGCTGTGTCCCTCTAACAACTGAACAGAATGAAATGTAGCCCTGGAGGATGGTCTGTGGCATAGCCCAAAGCTGCCATTTTGATACCTAATATGTTATAGCTCAAAAATCCAGATGTTTGGAGAAGTAGTGGGAAGGAGGTCCAAGAGGGAGGGGATATATGTATACATATGGCTGATTCACTTCCTTGTACAGCAGAAACTAACACAACATTATAAAGCAGTTATACTCCACTAAAATTAAAAAAAAAAAAAAAACTATTGTAAACCTACAAAAAAATCCGTATGGAGTTTGCATTCAAAAGCATACTACATCCATGTATGTTTAAATAGGAAAAACTGATCTCTACAGTACTGACTAGTTACATTAACTATTTCCCCCCAGTTTTGGAGTAAAATTTACCCTCCAGGAAGATAGTCTGTAGGGATTGAAGCTAGAGAAAGCTGGTGTGGCTCCAGGCTGTCTTTTGGTACTGACAAGCACTCACAAATTCCCCCTTCCCCTGGGGCATGAAACACCTCCTCACACACTGCCCTCAGGTTGCAGGCCGGGGTGGGGAGGTCCTGGCCCTCCCCAGCTCTTCTGGCCTTGCTTACCCCCACTCCTAGGACTGGCACCTGTTCCTCCTGGTGGCCCCATGCTGTCCCTGGCAGGGTTTTGTGCTCCCAACCCCTGTAGAGGCTCAAGACCTTGCATTCCGCAGCCAGGCAGCAATCCAAGGCCCCTACATGCCCTCGGGCCTGGCCATGGGCCCTGCCTCCCACCACTTGAGTGGCCAGGGCTGTGCTTGAGTGGTCAGAGGCATTTGGTGGGGTTTGTATGGCTGTCTCTCCTTCCCTTGAAGACAGTGCGATGCTCACTCATTCATGCTTGGGATCATGTATGCTAAGTCCTTGGCCTGCAGCTAGGTGTAAGTGACAACAGGAAGTGATCACAGGGTCATGGTGGAAAAAGATGTGATAGTACAGGACGGTGGGCTTCCCTGGTAGCTCAGCTGGTAAAGAATTTGCCTCCAATGTGGGAGACCTGGGTTCGATCCCTGGGTTGGGAAAATACCCTGGAGAAGGGGACGACTACCCACTCCAGTATTCTTGCCTGGAGAATTCCATGGACAGAGGAGCCTGGCAGGCTACAGTCCATGGGGTTGCAAAGAGTCAGACATGACTGAGCGACTTTCACTACAGGATGGTAGGTTGTCTTGGCCAAGGCAAGCTCAGGGAGCTGTGAAAGCACAAGGGAGAAGGCCACACTTGGCCAGGGTGGGGGTACAGGGAGATGGCTCATCCCTGGAGGGAGTGATGTATACCAAGAGATAGGAAAGACCTCAAAGAATCTGGGTAAGGAAGAGTGTTCCAGGAGAAGCCAATGACATATGCTGCCAGTGTGCTGACCTTGCAATAATCAGAAAACCAACAACCCTTTTCAGCTAAGAATCTTCAAGCATCTCCATGTGTGCTATGCACCCCAGGCTGGCGGGCCTAGCTGGAATCCTAGGATTAGTATCTGTGAGCACACGAGAAGTTCATGTGTGCACCTGGCATCCCAGAATTCCACAGTAGGGTCCCATTGGCCTAGGTTCAGGGATCTGTGGGGAGAATAGATGGTGTGGCTGTCTCATTGGAGGGCTATGCCCCTAACTCACCACAGCTATGCCTGCGGCAGGGGAAGGGGCCTGCTCTGGAATGTATGTTTGTGTCCTTCCATAATTTGTATGTTGAAGCCCTTCCCTCCAATGTGATGCTATTTGGAGGTGAAGCCTTTGGGAAGTAACTAAGACTACATGATGTCATGAAGGTGGAACCTCATGAATGGGACCCTTATAAGAGTCATGAGGGGCTTCCCTGGTGGCTCAGCAGTAAGGAATCTGCCTGCCAATGCAAGAGACCTGGGTTCCATCCATGGGTCAGGAAGATCCCCTGGAGGAGGAAATGGCAACCCACTCTAGTATTGTGCCTGGTAAATCCCATGGACAGAGGAGTCTGGCCAAGGTAGGGGTCAAGAGGCTAACTTAGCATCATTTGCCTTCTCCCAGCAGCATCAGGACACACCCCAGAGCCTCCCCTGCAGCAAGCGCAGGGGCTGTGGGGAGAGGTGAATGGACCCATGGCACCGGTGGGAGGTGGGAGAAGGAGGCTCTCTTAGTCCAGCTCTCCCGACATTGAATGATCCTAAGAGCACCATGAAGGTCTCCATGCCCAGCTCAATGCCTCTATGATAGTGGGTGCCCAACAGAGATGTGTCACACGAGTAAGAGGATGGGTGGATGCAGGAATGGGGAGGGAACACAGGTGATATGAAGCAGGCTGGGCGAGGGTAGGGGGAGCTACAGGAAAAGTGGGCTTTCACTCTGAAGGGGTCCTCAGAATGCAGGGAGGAGTGCCAGGCAACCTCCCTGAGCACACCAAGCAATGCTCACAAAAATCCCCGGAGGCAAAGACTCTCCCTGCTCTCCCCTTCCCATCTTGTTACAGATGGTCCATCAGAGGCTTAGGAAGCCAAGGCCACTTTCTCAGGGCACCAAATGACTGAGTGGCAGAGATGAGATTCGAGCACAGGCTGAGAGCCTCAGGGTCCATGGAGCACGAGATGGGGAGCTGAGAAGGCAGGCCTCCTGTCCCCAACTCCCAGCTACAGCAAGTCCATTGTCATTCATTTTTCTACAGAGACGCACCTAAGATTTCCCTGGAAAGAGGGCCCTGCAACTTCGGCACTGTTCTGCACCCTGACTTGGGCCTCAGAGTTGCCACCCCTCAGGCAGCAGCCCCTCTGTCTGCAACCTCAACCCACCGCCTTCTGGGAATCCGGGTGATGACTCTTATATCACTGTACATCTGGGAAGAGATGCAGGGCCTGGCACAGGCACGTTAAACATGACCCTGGAGTACTATTCATAACCAAAGGGCACCAGTGCATGTCAAATCCAGAGGGTGACACAAGGACAGGCTGGAGGAGGAGGGGTGAGGTCAGTGGCCAGGAAAGGCCAGTCTGAGGGAGGGGGGAGTGGGTCAGACCTGGTGCGGGCCCAGCTGCTTAAAGGAGCCACACCAACCGGACCTCTGGTCACCCAGGGCTCCCTGTGGCTGCAGCTCAGGACTTCCAGATGGGAGGATAGTGCTGGGGACTTTAAGCTGCTGCAAGCACTCACACACAGGCACATTCCACTTCAACTCTGGCCTCTGCACACCCCCACTCCTTCCTAGCCCCAGCATTCTACCCACCCAGCCACTCACTTATCCTCTCCTTCATTCAGCAAATAATACAAAGCAGCTCTTCTGGGGCAGTCCCTAGGGCCCCAGAGCACTGGAGAAAGCCCCCACCCCTGGGTTTCATCTTCCTAGAGAGAAGGTGAGAGGAAAAACCTCCATGAACAGACAGTGGCAGCAGTGCTGTGATAAGGTAGCCCAGTGGCTTGGGGAGCCCCGAGAAGAGAAGGCCTGACTCAGCCGGGGGCTGGGTAGGGGCCTGGCCACATCTGCAGTTGGGAATTTCAGGTGAAAAGCGGGAACCTAGATTTAACCCAAATGGCACATGGCATTTCCTTCCAAAACAGTCACTGATCCAGATGTGAGCCTGTGAACTAAGCAGGCCCATCAGAACCTTTACTGGCCCTTTCATCCATGGATACAAACAAGACATCACGGAGCCAGAGCTGCTATCTGCTGCCATATGAGGGACCCTGGGGGAGTCAGCCTTTGGATGAGTGCTATGGCTGACAGTGAAGAAGGGCAGAAAAATCTGAAAGCTTGTGGGGCCTGCCCTATGTTTGGACTTCCTGTTATGAGTTAATAACTTTCCTTATTGTTGACATTTTTTCAAGTGAGTGTAATGACATAGGAAGTTTAGGTGATGGACAAAGGCCAGGAAGCCGTGGTTGGGGATGCTCCATGGCCCTGAGCTGTTAGTAGAGTGACAGGGCCTGGGTGGGCTCTTATGCCAAAGCCTGGTGATTCCTGGCATGAAGCTGCCTACCATTTTCGTACCTTTGCCTGAAACTGGACGCTGATGAGGACTTGCCATCCTGAGGACAAAGGGGCATTGGGTAGAGAAGACTGCTGTTTTAAAAATTCATGACATAAAATCCACCATGTAAAACAAATCAGTGGCATGTAGTATATTCACCATGTTATTCAACTAACATCTCTACCTATTTTCAAAACATTTCCATCATCCCAAAAGGAAACCCTGTGCCTATCAAACCATTAGTCCACATGCCACTCCCAGACCTTGGCAGCCAGTAATCTACTTTCTGTCTCTGTTTAATTGCCTGTTTTGAATATTTCACTTAAAGGGAATTATAGAATATGTGGCCTTTTATATCTGATTTCTTTCACATAGCATAATACTTTTAAGGTTCATCCATGGTGAACCTTGAAATAAAGTAATTCTTTATTGTGTGTGTGTGCTTTGTTGGTCAGTCGTGTCCAACCCTTTGTGACCCCATGGACTGTAGCCTGTCAGGCTCCTCTGTCCATGCAATTCTCCAGGACAAGAATACTGCAGTGGGTGGCCATTCTCTTCTCCAGGTTATCTTCCCGACCCAGGGATTTAACCTAGTTCTCCTGCATTGCAGGCAGATTCTTTACTGTCTGAGCCACCAGGGAAGCCCGACACTTTACTACTTTTTTAAAATTTAGATATAATTGGCATATAACATTGTATTGGTTTCAGGTGTACAACATACTGTTGTATGTATATAAGAATTCAGTCTTCTTCTATATTAAAAAGAGAGGGAGTATGGTTGGTTGTTGTAGACTTCTCAGTGTCAGAATCCTTTGTTCTTGCAGCTGTCCAGGTAGGTCAGGTCATGATGTTCCTATAAGCCTCCAACAAATATTATTCTCTGTTCCACAACTTTTTATGTCTATATGAATGGGTAAGTGTTATACTCTTAAAGGTCAGAGCCTTGACCATGGGCTATTCTGTATATTTCAAACTATAGACAACATTCTTAACTTGTAGCAAAAGCAATAGAATACAAAGGTTAAACTAAAAGAAGTGGATCCAATATGGAGTCACATTTGTTCTTCCCTATTACACCTCCACCACCAGGCAGTGAGAGGAGCTCCTCATCCCTGTGGTTGCAACTGAGATATAATTACCAGAAGCTCCAGCTAAAGAGGTGCAGTCTCCCCAGGCTGTTAGCCCAGAGTCTGGTCTCCAAATCCCAAAGGGCAACATGAGATGGGGAGGCCAGGCCAAAAGTAACATCCCAAGGGGCTGCTACAGGCGGAGTTATGAAGAGGGACTTCAGCTTGTGAACTAATGTTTCTGGGGGTGCTGCAGCCTTGTTTACTCTTGTTTACCTCTCTGAAAACTGTCACTTGGAACAGGGATCTTTGTCAGGGACTGAGCCCCTACTCCAGTCCCCGCCTTGTTACTCCAGGTCCCATGGGGGCAGGACCACCACTCTGAGCCCCAACCCACAAGGCCGGGATCCTTCCCTTTGGGTGGTCCTTGCAAGCCTCTTCTCCCAGGGGCCAAACCACATCACAGGGCCACTGCGTCAGGACAAACAACACACAGCCACTACTGGCCTTCTCTATGCCAGGCCCTGTGAGTGGAGGATTTAGCGAGAACAATTTTACTCATGCAATGACTTGACCTCTGGGTGCTGAGAACCTTCCCTGTGCCAGGGCCAGGAGCTGGGTATAGCAAAAGACAGGCCAGATGTGACCCTTGGCCTTGGGAATCCCACGTTCAGGAGGGAAGCACAAGAAGAAATTTAAAAATACCACAATGACCTACTACTTCACACCCACAGGACGGTTATAATAAAAAAGACAAATAATAACAATTGCTGGCAAGGATGTAGAGAAATTGCCACCCCTGTGCATTTCTGCTGGGAATGTAAACGGGTGCAGCCACTTGGGAATACAATTTGGCAGTTGTTCAACAAGTTAAACGTTTAGTCATCGTTTGACCCAGCAACTCCACTCCTCACTAAAGACCTAAAATAATTTAAAACAGATGTTCACACAAAAACCTGTGCACTAATGTTCATAACAGCAAATTTCACAATAGCCAAAAGGTGAGAACAACCCAAAAGTCCATCTGCTGGTGACTGGGAAAAACAAAATGTGTTAGATACATGCAATGGAATATAATACAGCCATGAAAAGGAATGGAATATAATATGCCAGAATCTTGAAAACACTGTGCCAAGTGAAAGAAGCCAGACATAAAAGGTCACATAATGTATGATGCCATTTATATGTATTGTCCAGAAGAGGCTAATCCCTAGAGACAGACAGCAGATTGTGGTTGCCAGGGGCCAGGGACGGGGTAATGGAGGGTGATTGCTAATGGGGATAGGGTTTCCTTTTGGGGTGATGAGAATATTTTGGAACTAATAGAGTGATGATTGCATAGCATTGTAAATATACCAACTGTCACTCAACTGTCCAGGTTAAGATGGTTATGTGAATTTTACCTCCATGAAAACAAACACATGCCTTGATTTCAGTAGTGACTAGTACTATGTAGACATTGAAAGAGAACAACCGAGGTGGGGTGGGCGTTAGCCAGGGAGGTCAATAAAGGCTTCTTGGAGGAGATGATATTTAAGCTAAGACTTGAAAGAACACAAGTTCCTGTGCCCGATGCATGGTGAGGCCAAACAAATCAAAATGCTGGAGTCTGGAAGACAGAAAGGTCAAGCAAGGAGATGCGTGACTCATGCCCCCAAAACTCTGACATTCTCAAAGGGTCTCAGCAAAGCATTGTTAAAGGCCAGGGGAGGGATGGGCGAATTTGGTTGTTGCAAACTTCTTGGTGTCCAAATCAGGTCAGGATGTTCCTATAAACTTCCAACAAGAATAATAAAATGTTCTTCTCTGTACTACAACTTTTTGTCTCTATAGGCATGGACTGTTGAAGGTCAGAGTCCTGAGAATGGACTATCCTATATATTTCAGGATATGGGCAAGATTCTATTATGAAAGGTGCTATAGGGGATGGGGAGTTACTGGCTAAGTTTTGCAATATGAATGTTTGTCAGTCTTTTTGCTCTAAGACTGTTACAGAAATTAAATAAATAGTCTCATTTAGGATTCAGAGACAATGCAGAGCAGGCCTCTGACCTTGCTTCTAACCTGCTTGCTGTGAATGCAAGACTTGCAGCACCTTAGATAAGATGGGGGAGTAATCTTGAGAGTGTTGAGCCCCTGAAGGGGGCCTGGCCAACCAAGCCCCAGGCTTAACAACATTCCAAGCTTTACAAGCTTCCCTTGTGGCTCAGCTGGTAAAGAATCTGCCTGCAATGCAAGAGACCTGGGTTCGATCCCTGGGTTGGGAAGATCCCCTGGAGAAGGAAAAGGCTACCTACTCCAGTATTCTGGCCTGGAGA
The DNA here is from genome assembly GCA_024291935.2 of Okapia johnstoni. Classification (NCBI taxonomy): domain Eukaryota; kingdom Metazoa; phylum Chordata; class Mammalia; order Artiodactyla; family Giraffidae; genus Okapia; species Okapia johnstoni. Next base: position 112,977,967 of record CM044305.1, read on the forward strand.
ATTCCATGGATACAGTCCATGGGGTTGCAAAGAGTCAGTCATGACTGAGCCACTTTCACTTTCACTTTCAAGCTTTACAAGACAAAACAAACAGCATTAACAGGAAACTAGGCTTGCAATTTGATCACAGATTGATGATGGTATCAGTTTGCATCTGTTCTGGGATTATAAGCGGGAACCCGCTGTTCTGGGATTATAAGCAGGAACCCGAACTGCAATCTTTGAAGTCTCACCCATGGAGAGGACGTGCTGCCTGGGACCCTCTTCCCAACTGGGACTCCAGATGTACTGTGACACGGGACTTCCCAGCACTGATTAAGTCTGGATGTTGGTCAAAACCCAATTTGGTGATGTATCTTCTCTCTTTGTATTTCTCTTTTCTTTTAATGTTAGTATGTTGAAAGTAAGCTAGATAATTCTCTAATAAATAACTGTATTATTTATTTGTATATAATGAATGGCTTATTTTGTTAACAAATTCTTTGAACCTGAGACAAAAGTGAAAACTTTCAGCAAAACAAAGGACAACAACCTCAGAAGTCTTTTCCAGCAACTTTCGTTGTTCGGTCACTAAATCATGCCCGATCTTTGCAACCTCATAGATTGTAGCTGCCAGACTCCTCTGTCCTCCAATATCTCCCAAAATTTGATCTGACTCATGTCCATTGAGTCAGTGATGCTATCTAACCATCTCATCTTTTGCTGCCCCCTTCTCCTTTTGCCTTCAATCTTTTCCATCATCAGAATCTTTATCAATGAGTCAGCTCTTAGCTTCAGGTGGCCAAAGTATAGGAGCTTCAGCTTCAGCATCACTCCTCCCAATGAATAATCAGGGTTGATTTCCTTTAGGATTGCCTTATTTGATCTCCTTGCAGTCCAAGGGACTTTCAAGAATCTTCTCCAGCACCACAATTCAAAAGCATCAGTTCTCTGGCACTCAGCCTTCTTTATGATCCTGCTCTCACATCCATACATGACTACTAGAAAACCCATAGCTTTGACAATATGCACCTTGGTTGGCAAAGTGATGCCTCTGCTTTTTAATATGCTGTCTAGGTTTGTCATAGCTTTTCTTCCAAGGAGCAAGCATCTTTTAGTTTCACGGCTGTAGTTACCATCCTCAGTGGTTTTGGAGCCCAAGAAATAAAATATGTCACTGCTTCCACTTTTTCCCCTTCTATTTGTCACGATGTGATGGAACCAGATGCCATGATCTTAGTTTTTTAATGTTGAATTTTAAGCCAAGCAACTAGCAAATGCATGAAAATGGTAAGTGAAAAGACAATCTTTGCAAAGACTTCAAGAATCACTTCATCTGTACCCCCTCATTTACCAAATAGGGAAACCAAGACCTGGAGCATGGATTCAGCAAGCTAGTGGGCACAAGGGTCACAGAGCAGGGGGATGGATGGGGAAGAGTTTAGGTGCTGGATTCAGAGAGAACAAAGTCTGAACCACAGCCATACCTCTCAATTCCTATATGACCCCACACAAGGCTTTTTTCTTGAGGGGCCTCAGTTTCCCCATCTGTCAAATGGGAATAATGGTATGGCCTCTCAGAGTTGTGAAGATTAGAACTTGTGTGACGTAAAAGGCCTGATGCTTCAGAGGTGCTCGGGAAATTGAAATACCCTCCTTTGTTTTATAACATCTGTTCTTGAGCCTGCCAATCAGGCCACTTGACCAAGTGGTCTTTGTACTTAGAGCATCCAAATAGCTCAGCAGAACAGGGACCTCTGGAGAGGCAAATGACCACTGGACATCCCATCCCGAGCATATTCCAAACAGGCCACGGGGTGGTGGGCACCAACCCTAAGAAGGCGAGGTGCAGAGAAAGATGAAAGAGCCATTTGTCTAAGAGTCAATATCCCTTTCAGAATCTAGGCATGCTCTGGGTCAACATCAGTCGAGCAAGGCAGAGCTGCAATCCACCGCTCTGTTTTCTTTTGAGTGACATGGAATGCTCTTTTTCTATGCAAAGAAAAACAGAACAACCCCTGCCATTGTTCTGACATCAATTCAAAGTGCCTTGGGTGGGAGCTGTCCCCTCCCTCTCCACCCCCCCACCCTCTGCCCCAAGATTGAATCCCTTCCAGTCCCTAGCATCTGGACAAGCTCCAGCTAGGTTTGCCAGGGAAAATGCAGGGAGTCCAGTTACATGGGATTTGCATAGAAACAATAAATAATGCTGTAGTATAAGTATGTCCCAAAGATGGCATGGACCATACTTACCCTACAAAACTATTCATTGTTTATCTGACATTTAAATTGAACTGGGCATCCTGTATTTTTCTTTGCTAAAACTGGAAACCCTGGATCCAGCCAAACCAGCCAGGAGTGAGACCGGCACCTGGCCACAAATCTGGGTCACTAGGCAAACCGCAGGAGGGTTTCAAGGCTGCCTGAGCTCCAGCCTCATGTGCCCAGCCCTCCAGAAGCAGCCATCTTATGGATACCACTGAACTAGGGGGACAGCCAAGCACGCTGATTCCTGTCTGTGGGTTCAGCACCCAGGAAGGGAGTTCTCCACACTCGGCTCTAAAAAAGACCCAAACTGGGCTTGGTGGTGGGGACTTCTGGAAATACTACCCCACACTGGTGAGCCTCCCTCCCTCCTCCAGCCCCAGCCGCAGCCTGCAAGCTCAGCCCTGCCCAGTTTGGGAACCGAGGCTGGCCAGGCAAGGCAGAACTGCCACAGCTCCCTCAGCACCTTTCCAAGGAGTGCCCATGAGGCCTTGGAGGACCACAGGGTGGTGAATGAAGAAGATGCAGCCCCTGCCCTCCAGCAGCCCTCAGACTGCCATTTGCCGAGGGCCATTTCTATACCAGACATTTTGTAGGAGTCACTGCGTTCAGAGCTTGTCACGATCCTAGTGCTATTATGAACATCCCATCTTACAGGTGCAGGTGCATCTGTGCTCAGTTGCTCCAGGCATGTCCGACTCTGTGTGACCCCATGGACTATAGTCCACCAAGCTCTTGTGTCCATGGGATTCTCCAGGCAAGGATACTGGAGCAGGTTGCTATGCATCTCCTCCAGGGGATCTGACGGACTCAGGGATGGAACCTGAGTATCTTAGATTTCTTGCATTGGCAGGTGGGTTCTTTACCAGTAGCACCACCTGGGCCCACAGGTGCAGATGAAGAGGCTCAAAACAGAAGCTAGGAAGCGGGGATGCCAGGATGTCAACCCAGGTTTCTCAAATTCTAGGTGATGGGACATACCCAGGGAGTGGCACCAAGACATAAAGTGCAGGAGGTCCAGGGCAAGGAGGGGTCCTCGCTTCTGGTGGAAGGAGGAGGCTCCCACAACTGATTTGCTGAACTGGAGGACCCCTAATTTGTGGCTGTGTGGACTGCATGAGTGTCTCTTCCTGGGAACAGTGGTGTTGGAAGAAGCAGACATTAGAACAAAAAGGAGAGGTATCACCATCACATTGTTCAGACTTGCGATGTGCCCCCAGAGTGGGCACTGTGGCTATTTGGCCTGAGGTCATCCCTTTAGGGAACAAGAGAATGGCAGCTTCCTCTCACTGCAAAATGCTCACAGCCCCTCAGACCCAGACACTCGTGATGACCTGCAGCATCCCCCCAAGAGGCCAGCCCTCAGCCTCTGCAACAATTGCCAGGCCTCATTGATTCAATCTGGAGAAGGCAATGGCACCCCACTCCAGTACTCTTGCCTGGAAAATCCCATGGATGGAGGAGCCTGGTAGGCTGCAGTCCATGGGGTCGCTAAGAGTCAGACACGACTGAGCGACTTCACTTTCACTTTTCACTTTCATGCATTGGAGAAGGAAATGGCAACTCACTCCAATGTGCTTGCCTGGAGAATCCCAGGGACGGGGGAGCCTGTTGGTGGGCTGCCATCTGGGGTCGCACAGAGTCGGACACAACTGAAGCGACTTAGCAGCAGCGTTCATTCAATCAACCCGTGTTTCTTCAGCAACACACACTTGGGTCCACACACACCTACTAGGTGCTAGGTGTGAAGTGTGGGCAAAGTGATCCAGCCCGCCCTGCCCACAGGGAAAGGTCAGGTGTGTCCCCTCAAGAACCATCGGGTACCTCTCTTCCATTCTTTCAGGCTCTGGGTATGTGAGACAGGTAGGAGGCGACCCTCAGAAGCTGTCCCCCAGCACAGCAGACGGGGATCCCGGGAGGGACGGCAAGCCAGCTCTTGAGAGGCCACCTCCCCCTCCTGGTCGGGCCGCCCTGGGAGTCCGTTCCCCGCAGACTCCGCTCGACCGGTAGTCCCGGCCGGGTTCCGGCAGCCCCTCCCCTGCCCACCCCCTCCTTCCCGCGGAAGGCCCAGCCCTTCCAGGCCTCGCCGACCCCACGCCCCGTGCCCTTGACCGCGGATCTCCTCGCCTCCCCTATTGGCCGGCGGGTCACGTGCCCAGGCCCAGCAGGCGACCGAGCGGCCGCAGAGCGGGGTTCTCCGAGTCCCAGGCGCGCTGCCGCCCCTTTCCTGCCTTTCGGGGCCCCAGCCTCGCTCCGCGGCCTGCTCGCTGCTCGCCACCCCCCACCTCCCCGCCACGTGCGCCCCTCAGCCTTCCTCCTGCTGCCCTCCAGCCCGCGGACTCACAGCCGATCACTGTCAACTCAGTTCCTCCACGGGCGATGGAGACCAGGCAGCTCTGAAATGTTAGCGGAGGTGGGTAGGAGACCCGGTGGGCCAAGTGTGTCTATGAACCACCTGCTGGGTGTTGGACACTTGCTGGGGGACAGAGATAGAGTAGGGCTGAAGACAGGTGAGAATCCTGCCCTTAGGGACCCGCCATTCTAGTGGATAAAACAGGCCCACGGGCCTCTCATTTCAGCCCTTTGTATTGAGATGCTATCAGAGGGTCTTTTATCTCTGTGGGTGTTCTTCTGAGCTGTTCCCAGCCTGGATTCTGAATTCTGCTGGGCACTTTATGGGGGGCTGGCTGGAGAGAGTGAGGGGCTAGAGTCAACATGAATCAGTCCCAGCCCTCAAGAAGCTCTGAAAACCCAGTGAAGACTAAGAGGAGAAAACCCCTAATTATACTGGAAGCCGGTCCAAACGCAGTGTGAGTGGGCCTGGGCTTTCTGCGGAGAGTGAAGCAGAGTTGTTTACTGAGAACTCTGGGGAACTCCAACTCCATCACTAACACTAGTCATTTCAGGCTCCAGCATGAGCTACCAGCCAAAATTGCTGTCCTGTGCAAACCCCAGCAAGGGGTGAGTCATTGGGCTGCCAGGCTCAATGTGTCCAGTTAAAAACAGGACGCCCAGGTACATTTGAGATACAGATAAACAAACAGGGGAGGAGGGATCACTCTGGTATAAGTATATCCCCAACACTGTATAGAGTCAGACACGACTGAAGCGACTTAGCAGCAGCAGCAGCAGCAGCGATATTGTATGGGATGTACTTTTATACTAAAAATAGTCATGGTTTACATGAAATTCAAAGGTAAATGGGGGAACTCTTTTTATTTTCTAAATCTTGGAACTTTGAGGAGGGGGGAATGTGGAAATGGCCCAAAGAGACGCTGTCTGGGAAGAGCAGGGGGTGAGGCAGTGACTAGAGTCCCCAGTCTGGAGCTCCTCCTAGAAAGAAACTGTGTCAGGAGCAACTTGGAGTGAGTGGTTATTGGTACCCAGTAGTTCCCTGGACCCTGTTGTGATAAGCAGGGACAGCCCCAAGTAGGGGAAAGGGGAGAAAAGCATTAGGATGAGTCCCACCCAAGGAATAAAGGCCTGAAGGCTAGAGGCTTCCTGGAGACGATTTTTAGAAGGGACTCCAACCTCCTTGCCAGGCACGATGCTCAGAGAGCCTGAGAAGCTGTGGAATTCGTCATCTCCCCCTGCAGGGCTTGGGGTCAAGTAGGGGAAGGGCTTCCAGGGTGCAGGGGTGGCCCCCAGGAACTGCAGCAGCTCTCTAAACCCAGAGAAGCACTGAACATGGAGAAAAGGGGTATCCAGCCTCATCAATTCGCATTGATGATGTCTGGACGTGGGTTATACGAGGCCTGGAACACACAAAGTGAACACAGCCCACAGAAAACCAGAACCTAGAATGAAGATGCAAACAGGAAGAAGTGGCAAACTAACAATGATTTTGTTGCCTTTTGCACACGTTAGAAATATTTTAGAGGCAGATGGTATTTTAAAGGTCTAGATCACTCCTGAAACAGGCACAACCGCCCCCCTCCCAGAAGGTAGGCGCGGTGCCTTTTTTCTAGCTCCCATAAATTTATTATGGGAATTGGAGGCCTTGGGAAGTAGTGCATCCATCTTAGAAGGGACTGTTAAACAACCACAATGAACACACAGATGAGGCAGCCGCCCAGGGCAAGTTGGGGTGCCAAGCTTGCCCTGTCCACAACAGGATGGAGAGTACACATGTGGGCTCTAGACGGGGTCATCATGGCTACAATTCAGTCTGTGTGCCACTTAAGAGCCACATGACCTTAACATGGTTCCTGAACCTCTCTGAACCTCTGTTTCCTCATCTCTAAAACGGGTCTAATAATCATCCAGACCTTGCAGGGCAGTTGTGAGGGTTTCATAAGGTACTATATGGGAAGCTATGTTCAGGGCTCAAGAAATGGACACTCAGCGTCAGAGCAAATAAATGGCCTTCAGACAGGAAGCTGTGGACCTCGGGCTGGGGACGCTGTGTTCGCACCATGACCACTCCTCACTCTGCACCATCTCACTGAGACGGATTTCTCAAAAGGTGTTTCCCAACAGCGGCTCCCACAGTTAGAGCACCCTGACCCACCTGGTGTGGGCCTGACTGCCCCCCTCCTTCCTGTCAGCCTCCTGGATGCTGTGAGGAGGAGAGTGCAGGAAGGATGGGTTGGTGGGGGGAGAGAGGGGTGGGGCTGCGCTGGTTAGTGTTTATCCACCAAGGTTGCTCTGGCCACCCTGGGTTGGTTAGACCAGGGTATGCAGAGGGCACCATGAGCAAGACGTGTTTGCCCTGACGAGGGAGGTGGGGGAGTGGAAGTGATCCAGACCTTCCTCCTCCACCCTCATGTAGACTTCTCCCCATGGCCTTCTGGAGCCCAGGGGCCCCCAGCGCTCTGGCCGCGCATGGTACATGGGATCAGCTGTGGTCCGTCCCTCCATTTTTGAGAGAAGTCTAAATAAGGTGTCTGCAGAGACCTGCTGGAAGGCCTTTCTAGAGCTGCCGACACGAGGTACCACAAACTGCCTGGCTGAAAATAACAGAAATGCATTGTCTCGGTTCTAGAGGCTCAAGAGTTCAAAAGCTAGGTGACAGCTAGGGTCGTGTGGTCTCTGAAGTTTCTAGAGAATGACCCTTCCTGTCTCTTCCAGCTTCTGGTGGCCTTGGATATTCCTTAGCTTATGGTCACATCCTTCCAGTCTCTGCCTCCATCTCCACGTGGCCTTCTTTCCTGTGTCTCTGTGTCCTCTCCTCTTATAAGAACACCAGCCACTGGATGTAGGGCTCACACGAAATCCAGAAGGGTTTCATCTCAAGATCCTAACTAGTTGCATCTGCAAAGACCCTATTTCCAAATAAGGTCACATTCTGAGCTTCCGGGTGGACATGAATGCAGGGGTGAGGAGATACTATTCAACCCACCACACTCTTCTCTCTGAAGTTTGTGCCAAAGTGAGCATTTCAGATTTAATCTTTACTAGCTATTATTAATAGTTATGAGAATATTTTTAATTGACAAAAGTGTGCTTCAAAGTGGCTTCTGTTATCACCAAATTGCCCTCTAACAGCATTACCTCAGAAACACACCCTGACCACTGCTGTATGCTACTCCCCAGAACAGTATCAGGTATATAGTTCAGTTCACTTCAGTCGCTCAGTCATGTCCAATTCTTTGCGACTCCATGGACTGCAGCATGCTAGGCTTCCCTGTCCACCACCAACTTCTGGAGCTTACTCAAACTCATGTCCATTGAGTTGGTGATGACATCCAACCATCTCATCCTCTGTCCTCCCCTTCTCCTCTTGCCTTCAATCTTTCCCAGCATCAGGGTCTTTTCCAATGAGTCAGTTCTTCGCATCAGGTGGCCAAAGTATTGGAATTTCAGCTTCAGCATCAGTCCTTCCAATGAATATTCAGGACTGATTTCCTTTAGGATGGACTAAAGGTATATAGCAGGTGATCAATAAACATTTGCCAGATGAATAAATTTAATAAAATCCATTTAATAGCCCAAAGGACTTGCCCTTCGGCTGAGAGAAGCCAGTCATGGGTACAAAGTCCCAAGTTTGCCCAGTTTCTAGCAAAAGAGTACAAGGAATTTTTTTCAGACAAATCTGACAAGTGTAAAAGGGTCCAAGATGAGCCCTTCCTGGGCACCAGGAGCCATGTAGAAACCCTGGTCATAGGACTTCCTTGATGGTCTAGTGACTAAGACTCCACACTCCCATGCAGGAGGCCTGGGTTCAATCCATGATCAGGGAACTAGATCCCACATGGCACAACTAAAAGATTCTGCATGCCACAGTAAAGAGCAAAGATCCCAAGTGCAGCCAAATAAATAAATAAAGATGAAACAACCCTGGCCTACGTCAGGAATCAAAGGTAGATGAGATTTTTCAGTGCTAGTTACTACATCACACACAGCACCAAGGCATTGACAACCATCCCTAAAATTCACCCTGTAAAATGGCACAGCTTTTTACTCTACAATCCCCGCCCCCGCTAGCATTCACAAAGAGTTGGCCTACACGTGTACTTTAACAGAGGGGGCAATTGTTATTTTGCAAGGCAGGTGGTGAAGATGTTTGGTGAGTGAGGAACTACCCTTTTTTTTTAGATTTTTTTTCATGTGGACCATTTTTAAAGTCTTTATTGAATTTGTTACAATACTGCTTCTCTTTTATGTTTTGGTTTTTTTGGTTTCAAGGCATGTGGGATCTTAGCTCCCCCACCAGGGATCAAACTCAGGTACCTTGCATTGGAAGGCGAACTCTTAACTACTGGACCACTAGGAAAGCCCCAGGAATTACCCTTTCTATTAAAGGGATCCTGTTTTTTCAGGATGCATTTTTTGCTTTCTTTGATTTCCCAAAGGGAAGTGCAATATGACAAAAAGGTATTTTTGTGGATGTGAGGATAATAATAATTAAAAAAAGCCTCAAACACATTGTCCATTTCTAATTGGACTAAACTGAAAGGCTGGGCTGCCAGGATGACTGTTCTGAAATGGACCGTGCTACATGCCAGCTTACCAACTGGTAGTAATTCCCTATGACCTTCAGGATGGCCTAGACTCTTTAGTGTGGCATTCTTTCACAGCTGTTGCCATCTTTTGCCTCACTGTTAATGACTGAATTGTGTTTTTCCCCCAAAGATGCTGCAATCCTGATCCCTAGTGCCTGGAATGTGACCTCCTTTGGATCTTCACAGAGGTAACAAGATGAGGTCTTTAGAAAGCAGGTTCTCACCCAGTGACTGGTGCCCTCATAAAAAAGGGGACGTTTGAGCACAGAGACAGACACACATAGGTAGGACGCCATGTGGTCTGAGTCATGCTGCCACAAACAAGCCAAGGGACCCCCAGAATCTGGGAGAAAGGCCTGGAACAGATTCTTCCATGGCACCTGCAGAGGGAGCACAGCCCCACCAACAACTTGATCTCAGACTTCTGGCCTCCAGGGCTAAGAGGATACATATCCGTTGCTTAAGCCACTCAGTTTGTTGTATTAATATTTGGGCCCGAAGCCTTAACCAGCTAACGTGCTTGCCTTCCCTGGATCCACCCCTCACCCCCAAGCCCACACTGTGATTCAGGGGTCCCCAGCCTCCGGGCAGCAGACCAGTGCTGCTATCAGGTCAATGCTGGTATTAGGTTAGAAATCAAGTGCACAATAAATGTAGTGTGCTTGAAACCATCTGCCCCACTCCCAGGACGTGGAAAAATTGTCTTCCATGAAACCAGTTCCTGGTGTCATAAATGTTGGGGACTGCTGCTTTAACGGCTCTATTGCCGACACACTCCCAGCACCCTCACCACTGCCATCGTGTGCTTTGGCTCAGAGGAATCACGCATCTGGGTTTCTGGGGACAGTTCCAGCTTATACCCATCATGGCAGCATAATAGTGAACACTGCCCCCTTTCAAAGGCATCCACATTTGGACCCTGTATCTGTGGTCACGCTAGCATTCCTCTGTGCTCACTCCAGCCTGCACACAATTTGAATGAAAAAACATCACAAGTGTGATTCCGTTCTTGTCATGCCAGTAAAAGCTGTCATCTCTTGCTGATCTTGGCTGTGTCTTCATCCTCTCTCTCCTCTTTAGCACCTGCTACTGTGTCTAGAACATCCAAGGGCTTGATGCCTGCTCATTGAAATCATGTTTAATTTAAGAACATAACTCAGTGGCTGAACAATACTAGGAGTCAAAAAAGGATATTGTATGTTCTTCTTGCCCTGAAGGAATACCATGTGATGCTGGGGGCTTTCTGAACAATAAACACAACTGGAACAATCATAAGTCTCAGATTATCTGTTATACTGGGATGGACAAGTGAAGTAGTGACAGTAGCCTGCTGTCCAGCAATAGCTGCAGTGAGGGGGAAGGTGCAGGAAGTGGCCCATTTTGATCCCTGATCCAGATGAGTTCAGGCAACAGGCATTGTAGAAACACAAGACTAGCGACTCCCCGCGTGTATTTTAGTCCCTGAGAGTTTATAAAATGTTTTCACTTAACATGAACTACATTGAATATCCCACCTCTATAAATGAGCCAGAACAGCGAAAGGAGCTATGGAAGCTGCCTTTATTTTGAAGGGTCAAACAGCATGTCTTTAAAGTCTCACCATTTAAAGAGAGCTAGGCTGTCCAGGAGAGAGTTTGAGTTTATAGTCGAAAACTGGGTGGTGGTCCCAGCTCTGCCTTCTATCTGCACAGTTACCTTGAGCTACCTATAGCCTCTCTGAGCCTTGGTTTCTTCAATTGTAAAAGAGGGATATTCACCTAATTTATTTGTCTTTGTCTGCTGTTGTATGGACCAGAGAAGAGGGTTTGAGAGGGCCTGGGGAAATTGAAAGCACTGGGTATATTAGGTGCCATCCAAGGTGGTCTTCCCAGTGATCCCAGAAAGAAAAGAGAAAGAAAGAAGTATGGTACTGGCATTAGGCTAGACATGCAGATCAATGGACTAGAATTAAGTGTCCAGAAAGAAACACATACACATGGTCATTGATTTTCAACAAGGGTGCCAAGACCATTCGTGGGAAAGAATAGTCTTTTCAACAAATGGTGCTGAAGCCACTGGATATACACAAGCAAAACTATGAAGTTGGACCCCTACTTCACATCAAAACAAAAGTTAATTCAGAGTGCCTCATAGAGCTACATGTGAGAACTAAAACTCTTCTAAGAAACCATAATGGTAAATCCTCATAACTTTGGATGTGACAATGATTTCTTAGATATGGAACCAAAAGCATAAGTGACAAAAGAAAAAATAAACAGATTAGACCTCACCAAAATTAAAAACATTTGTGTTTCAACAGAAACCTTGCAGAAAGTGAAAATACAACTCACAGAATGGGAGAAAATTTTTGCAAATCATGTATCTGGTAATGGACCTGTATCTGGATATATATATATATATATATATATATATATATATATATATATATATCCAGAATATATAAAGAATTCTTGCAACTCAGCAATAGAAAAGTAAATAACTCCATTTTTTAAAAAAAAAGGGCAGAAGATCTAAATAGACATTGCTCCATAAACGATGTGCAAATGACCAGTGAGCTAATGAAAATATGGTAAATATAATTAGTCACCAGGAAGTGCAAATCAAAACCACCATGAGGTACCATTTCACACCCACTAGGAGGTCTAGAACAAAAAAGATGGACAATGACAAGTGTTGGTAGGGATGTGGAGACACTGAAATGCTGATGCATTGCTGGTGGGGATGGAAAATGGTCCAGCCACTTAAGGAGACTGTGAGTCCCTCTAAATGCTTAACATGAGAGTTATCATATGACCCAGCAATTCCAATCCTAAGTATGTATATCCAAGATAAATGAAAATGTAGGTTCACACAAAAAATTGTGCACAAGTATTCACAGCAGTGCTATTCATAAGAACTAAAAAATGGAAACAACCCAAATGTCCACTGATGGATGAATGAATAAGCAAAATATGGTAGGTATAAACCATTGATTGATGGTTTTCCTGGGATGGTGGGGAGGGAGAAATGGGGAGTGAATGCTCATGGATATGAGGACTCTTTTGGGGATGATGAAATATTCTGTACTTAGCGGTGATGACTGAACAGCTTTGTGACTACCCTAAAAACCATCTGATTGTACCTTTTACATGGGGCTTCCCTGATAGCTCAGTTGGTAAAAAATCTGCCTGCAATGCAGGAGACCCCAGTTCAATTCCTGGGTCAGGAAGATCTGCTGGAGAAGGGAAAGGCTATCCACTCCTTCTTGGACTTCCCCTTTTGGCTCAGCTGTAAAGAATCCACCCGCAATGTGGGAGACCTGGGTTCGATCCCTGGGTTTGGAAGATCCCCTGGAGAAGGGAAAGGCTACCCACTCCAGTATTCTCGTCTGGAAAATTCCACGGACTATCCACGGGGTCACAAAGAGTTGAGCACGACTGAGTGACTTTCACTTCACTTTACGTGGGTGAATTTTATTATGTATAAATTATATCTCGGCTTATATCTTAAGCTGTTACTAGACAGAGAGCCTGCTCCATGTTCTGTGTTGGGGGCAGAGGTGAGGGTTGGGAGGGGGCGCTTAGCCCAATCAGGTTCCCACGCACAGCCCTGAGGCTGGGGCTTTCCTGGTGCTCCCTAGCAGTCTGAAAAGTTGCCAGCCCCCTCATTCCCCAGCATGTCGGCCTAGTTCCCAAACCCCATGGTGCGAGGAAGGGCAGGTGGGTGGTCTGCAGCTGTCACTAGAAACACCCCGTGTTTTACTCCCTCAAGGCTCCACGGGGGCAGCTGTAGGACTGAGATGGCAGGGGCTCCATCCTGCTCACAAAGAGCTAGCCCCGGAGGCCCTGGCTTGAAGACTCAGGGCTAACAATCTCCTTTGGCGGGGTACACATTCCCCGCCCCCCCCCCACCTCCATTGGCTGATGACGTCTTAGAAGCGATCCCTGGAAGCTCTAACTGGAAATGGAGCGCCTCCCTCAGACTCTCAGAGGCACTTTCCCAAAGAACTCCCCCAGCTCCCCACCCGTGATGGGTGTGACCCTTAGGAAGCCGCTCTAGGGCCGTTCCGTTGTATCCTGCCCACCCCAGCCTTCTCCCTGGTGTTTTTCCTCTGGAGTGGAGAAGAAGGGTCCAGAAGACACTCTGGGAAAGGATCTCCCTCTACAACTCCCACAAGTTTTTGGCAGTGACACAAAGAAGAGGTGGTAGTATTTATTTTGGAAAGGACCTGTGTGCTTCCTTCCCTCATCCTTCCAGTCGCCTGGGACCGGGGCTCTTGGTTAATTCTGGCTCCCTGTGGGAGGCTTTGTTTCTGAAGCAGGACATGGGACCTCCGGTCCTGGGTGGAAGCTGACCTTGGAGGTGTACAGTCCCATCTGAGATGGACCACAGAGGATGTTGTCAACGAGTCTAGGTTTCTGGTCCCCTTAGCTCAAGCTACTGTGGAGGTTTAATTAATCTTTAAATAAATTGTGTCCTAATACTCATAAGCATCAAATTTACCATCTCAACCATTTTTAAGTGTACAGTTCAGTAATGTTAAGTACATGCACATTGTTGTGCAACCAATCTCCAGAACACTTCATCTTGAAAAACTGAAGCTGTACTCATTAAGAAATAACTCCTCATCCCCCTCCCCCCAGCTCCTGGTAATCACCATTTCAACTTTGTCTCTGTGAATTGGATTACTCTACGTAGGTGCCTCACATAACTGGAATCATGCAATACTTGTCCTTTTCTCTCTGACTTATTTCCCTTAGTATAATGTTCTCAAGGTTCATCCATGCTGTAACAGATGTCAGAATTTCCCTCCTTTTAAAGACTGTATAATACTCCATAGTGGGTTTAGACCATATTTTGCTTGTCCATTCATCCATGGATGGGCGCTTGAGTTGCTTCTACCTCTGGCTATTGTGGGCTTCCTTGATAGCTCAGTTGGTAAAGAGTCCTCCTGAAATGTGGGAGATCTGGGCTCGATCCCTGGGTTGGGAAGATAACCTGGAGAAGGGAAAGGCTACCCACTCCAGTATTCTGGCCTGGAGAATTCCATGGACTATATAGTCCATGGGGTAGCAAAGAGTCAGACACAACTTTCCCTTTCACTTTTCACTGGCTATTGTGAAAAATGTTACTATGGGCATTGATATACAAGAATCTCTTTGTAATTCTGCTTTCAATTCTTTTTGGTATCTACCCTGAGAGGTGGAATTGCTGCATCATATAACAATTCTGTGTTTAACTTTTTGAGGAGTCACCATACACATATACACTTTTCCATAGTAGCTGTACCACTTTACATTCCTACTGGCAGTGCCCAAGGGTTCCATTTCTCCACATCCTCACTAACACTGGTTATTTTCTGGGGTTTTGCTTGTCTGGTATTTTTTTTTTTTGATAGTAGCCTAATGAGTGTGATGTTGGATCTCATTGTGGTTTTGATTTGCATTTCCCTGATTAGCGACGTTGAGCATCTTTTCCTTTGCTTGTTGGCCTTTTGTATGTCTCCTTGGGAGAAATGTCAATTCAAGTCCTTTGCCCACTTTTTAATTGGGTTGACTTTTTTCTTGTTGAGTTGTAGGGGTCCTTTGTGCATTCAGCATATTACTGCTTCACCAGATATGCTATTTGTAAATACTTTCTCCCTTACCATAGGTTACCTGTTCACTCTGTTGATTGTACCCTTTGATGCACAGAAGTTTTAAATTTTGATGTAGTCTAATTTACCTGTTTTTACTTTTGTTGCCTGTGACCTTGTTGTCACATCTAAGAAATCATTACTAAATCCAATGTAAAGATTTCCCTCTGTTGTCTTCTAAGAGTTTTATAGTTTTAACTCTAACATTCAGGCCTTTAATCCATTTTGAGTTAATTTTTGTTGCGTGGTGTAAGATAAGGGTCCAACTTCATTATTTTGCATGTGGATATACAGTTTTCCCTGCACCATTTATTGAAAAGATTGACCTTTCCCCATTGAATGATCTTTGTACCCTTGTTAATAATCATTTGACCTTCTATGTGAGGATTTGTTTCTGGGTTTTCTATTCTATCCCTCGGTCTATATATCTCTCTTTATGCCAATACTACACTGTTTTGATTACTGTTTTAAAATCAGGAAGTGTGAGTCTTCCCACTTTATTCTACTTTTTCAAGATTGTTTTGGCTATTTGGGGGTCCCTTGAACTTCCATATGAATTTTAGGACGGAATTTTCTATTTCTTCAAAAAGAATGCCATTGGGATTTCGATAGAGATTGCATTAAATCAATGTATATTGCTTTGGGTACTATTGATATCTTAATAATATTAAATCTTCAAATCCGTGAACACAGATGTCTTTGCATCTATTTGTATCTTTAATTTTTTCAACAATGTTCTGTAGTTTTCACTGTACAAGTCTCTCATCTCCTGGTTAAATTTACTCATAAGTTTTAAAAATGCTTTTTGATTAATTTATCTTCACTAACAAAATTTTATTCAGGTTCAGTGGCTAATTGCTGAGATTCATGTTTTTTTGTCTGTCATTTCTCCCTCTCATATATTCTCGCTCGATTTTGATCTTGGATCTCTCAATTTCTCAGTGTTTGGAGCGTAGCTTGCTATTTTTCTCAACATAAATCAGCCCAGCCCCTTTAAATAAGAAGATAAAACTCTTTTTAAACATCTGTTTTGAATAAAACACACTTGAATGTATCATGAAATAGTTCCTCATGGGGCTTACTTCCTCAAAAAATGTTTAGTGTACGAAACTGAGATTTGTAAATAAAATTCATCATCGGGGGCAGAGGGAGGGTATCTAGTGAGCTGAGCTTTCTTCTGAATGGCTTTGTTTGGCCGTGTGATCTCACTGGGGCATGGGGCAATTTTCTCACCAGGCTGCTTGTGGACTAACCTCACTGTCATTGCTGAACACCCTCTATTTGCCTGGCGATGGGGAGGGAGACAGACAGGGCTGGACCATGGAAACCCTGTGATGTCACAATGCCTGCATGTCGGCTCCCTGTGCCCAGAACACCCCGGGGACAAAAAAAGTCTGAGTTTCTCCCTGTGGGTAAGTGTTTTCACATCCAATTCCTTGGCTCAGACCCCACCCAGCACCTGGGCAAACAGACACTGCAGACCAGCGGGACCTCTCGAAGCAGGCCCCAACTCAGCACCGAGTTAGGCGGGAACCTGGAAGGGAAACAGCAGCACCAGCACTCTGGTCTATGGATGAACACAGGGTCTAGGCGGACCCCACGGTACCCTGGAGTCCTTCCCTGTGCACCCCAGCTCACTGGTAAAGTCTAGAGAGAAGGCGCTGACAACTTCCTGTCCCTGAGCCCACGAACATCAATGTTCTATTTCTCCAGGCTCAGCTCTCCGGCCTCCTCCATCCAGGTAAGCACTCCCCATCCCACCTCTGCAGAGCTGGGCCATCGTCCTCTCCTGGTGATGGCTGTTCCCTAGCCCCACCCAAGCGTTTGCCTTACAGCTCACCCTTGGTATGTGTAGGGCAAGCTTCACCACCCTTTCCCCTTCAAGGCCCTGGGCCTTTTGAAAGCAACCAGCCAACCAAGCAAACAAAAACAGATCAACAGTTGTGGGCAGCCTCAGGAACCTTAACTGAGGCTACTTCCTCCCACTTTTTAAACTTCAACTTTACTGAAGTATAATTTCTCTACAATGAAATTCACCTATTTCATGTTTAGAGTTTAATGAGTTTGGGGCAATTGTATATGATCATGTACTCACCGTCTCGGTCAAAGCATAAAACATGTCCACCACCCCCAAGACTCCCTTCTTTGCCCTTTCAGAGTCAATCCCCTTCCCATATCTCTGGCCCCACAAATTTGCTTTCTGTTAGTATAGTTTCACCTTTCCCTAAATGTAATATACGTGGAATCATACAGTATATAACATTTTGTGCATTATTTATTCTACTTAGCATAACATTTTTGAGATTCATTCCTATTGTAGCATGTTCCAGTGGTTCTTCCTTTTTGTTGCTGAGTAGTATTGCATTGTGTGGACCTATCTTTGTTTAGTCATTCATCAGTTCAGTTCAGTTCAGTCGCTCAGTCGTGTCCGACTCTCTGTGACCCCATGAACCACAGCACGCCAGGCCTCCCTGTCCATAACCAACTCCCAGAGTTTACCCAAACCCATGTCCATCGAGTCGGTGATGCCATCCAAACATCTCATCCTCTGCCGTCCCCTTCTCCTCCTGCCCCCAATCCTTCCCAGCATTAGGGTCTTTTCCAATGAGTCAACTCTTCGCATGAGGTGGCCAAAGTATTGGAGTTTCAGCTTCAACATCAGTCCTTCCAGTGAACAACCAGGGCTAATCTCCTTTAGGATGGAGTGGTTGGATCTTCTTGCAGTCCAAGGGACTCTCAAGAGTCTTCTCCAACACCACAGTTCAAAAGCATCAATTCTTCGGCGCTCAGCTTTCTTCCCCGTCCAACTCTCACATCCATACATGACCACTGGGAAAACCATAGCCTTGAATAGACGGACCTTTGGTGGCAAAGTAATGTCTCTGCTTTTAAATATGCTATCTAGGTTGGCCATAACCTTCCTTGCAAGGAGTAAGCGTTTTTTAATTTCATGGATGAAATCACCATCATCAGTGATTTTAGAGCCCCCCAAAATAAAGTCTGACACTGTTTCCACTGTTTCCCCATCTACTTCCCATGAAGTGATGGGACCAGATGCCATGATCTTAGTTTTCTGAACATTGAGCTTTAGGCCAACTCTTTCACTCTCCTCTTTCACTTTCATCAAGAGGCTCTTTCGTTCTTCTCCACTTTCTGCCATAAGGATGGTGTCATCTGCACATCTGAGGTTATTGATATTTCTCCCAGCAATCTTGATTCCAGCTTGTGTTTCTTCCAGCCCAGCGTTTCTCATGATGTACTCTGCATATAAGTTAAATAAGCAGGGTGACAATATACAGCCTTGACATACTCCTTTTCCTATTTGGAGCCAGTCTGTTGTTCCATGTCCAGTTCTAACTGTTGCTTCCTGACCTGCATACAGGTTTCTCAAGAGACAGGTCAGATGGTCTGGTATTGCCATCTCTTTCAGAATTTTCCACAGTTTATTGTGATCCACACAGTCAAAGGCTTTGGCACAGTCAATAAAGCAGAAATAGATGTTTTTCTGGAACTCTCTTGCTTTTTCGATGATCCAGCGGATGTTGGCAATTTGATCTCTGGTTCCTCTGCCTTTTCTAAAACCAGCTTGAACATCTGGAAGTTCACGGTTCACGTATTGCTGAAGCCTGGCTTGGAGAATTTTGAGCATTAAGTTGATGGGAATCTGATATGTTTACCTCTGCACTATTATTTTTAAAGGCTACAATGAATATTTGAATACAAGGCTTTTTAGGAACATAAGATTCCATGTGTCTTGGATAAATACCTAGGAGTGATATTGCTTGGAGGTGTGTACCTTTAACTTTATAAATCACTTCCAAACTTTTCCAAAATGCCTGCACCATTCTCCTGAGGCTACTTTTTAAATAAAGGGCAGGGGTTGGGAGGAGGAGACAGAAGGACCTCGTGGTTCTTTTAGAAGCAGAAGTGAGTCCTAGGCACTCATGTGTTTATACTGCTCCATAAGCTTATGAAGTAGACATTAATATCCCCATTTCACAGATGAGGAAATCCAGGTTTAGAGAGATGTACTTGCCCAAAGTCACACACTCAACAAATGGAAGAGCTAGAATGAACCCAGGGGCCTTCATGCTGATGCCCAGGGGCCTGCATCCTCCTTCTCCTGCCTCTTCCCACCAGCCACCTGGCAGCTTGGGCATGCTGCTGCCTCAACACTGTACAGCACACTCCCCTCTGTCTTTGATGAACTAGAACACAGCAATCCTGGGAAGTGGTCTCCAACTCCCTTTTTCAGAGGAAGCAGCTAACAATCAGAGAGGTGAGGTGACATTGCCAAGGCTAACAGCTTGTCTATAAAATTTCTGGGACTGGGATCCAAATTTCCGGACTCCAGGCACTCTTTGCCAGTGCTCAGGGCCTTGCAGCTACATTGAAAAGTTTTCATTTCTGACCACTTCTATCTTGAGCTTTCTCTTTTATAAGGATGTCTTTCCCTTTCCTCTACCTTCCTCCACTTCATGCCCAATATAGGGAACCTGGCAGAATAAGGTGGTCACAGTCCCCAGTCTGCATCAGGCCAAGGCAGGGTGGGGACTGGAGGGCGTCAGAGCACCAGCGCCAGGGACCTTGGGATGAGTGTGCTGAGGGAGAGAGGTAGGAAACAGGCCATTTCCTCTCTCAGGACTGCTTCTCCCCAGGAGGCTAGAGGTGGGGAGGGGCACACCTAGTCAGGCCAAGGGTGTGGGCCCCTCCTGGTCCTGCTTGCTTTACTTCTCCCAACTTGGGAGAACAGGATGGAGCCCCAGGGCATAGGCAGCTCTGTGTCTTAGCAAATGTAGGCAGCCTTTGGTAAGGCTGGATGTGGGATGTTATGCTCCATCCAGAAAGGTTGTGATGGAGAAGCCTCTGTTAAGTCTACGGCTGCCCCTCCCTCTCCACAGGGCCCTGGATTAGAGGTGTGTGCCCCTGTGAAACAGGAGGAAGCCTGAAGAACCCCCAATACACACACACACACACACACACACACACACACACACACACACACACACGTGCACGCGCACATGTTTGGACTGACCAAAAAGTTCATTTGGGTTTCCCATACCAGCATACAAAAAAACCCAGACAAACTTTTTGGCCATCCCAATACTTTGGCCTGTGAGTTGCCACCCCAACCTGAGGCAGGGCAGGTCTTGGTCAAGAATACCACCAGCTCACCAAGGGCATGGTGGGAACTCCTCTGCAGGGCTCCAACTTGGCAATTTTCAAAGTGCTTTCACCTCTCTCCCCTAGTGATCCTGCACCAAGGCCATGAGGCGGGAAGGCAGGAAGGAGTCCCCGCCTCCATTTCACAGGCCAGAGACTGGCCTTCTCTATCGGGCTGCCTCCTTCTCCAGCTGAGGCTGGGTCAGGGCTGGGCCCAGGTTTGAGGTGGTGGTGAAATCTTCAGTCACAACCTCCTTAGGACAAGGAGTGTCTTTGCTCTGTACCCTGACCCCTCCTTCCCATCTCCCCATCCCCAGTGAGCAAAGGGCTTCAGCCTCATCCTAGGATGCAGTGCTTACAATAGGCAAGGCCTCCCACCCAGCTGCTGCCCTCGCTCCATTTAACCACAGGGTCCTTCTCCCTCTGCTCCAAGACTCACAGATTTGGGAATCTGGTTACTTGGTGGCCTGCCAGGGAGCCTGTGCGGCATGCAATGCATGCAGTCAAGAAGCTTTTACTGAGCTTCCTTTGATATCTGGTACAAGAGTGAATGTGCTTCAAAGAAGCTCACAGTCTGGGGAGGGGAGTTGACAGGGCAGACTGGTAAGCAAATTGTAACATCATCAGTGCTATGAGAAGGGCCCTGAGAGGAGCTTCTAGTTCTGCCTGTCCTGGAGCAAGTGCTATTCTGCTGCCTTTCTAGGAGTATGGCCAATCCAGGAGAAAGGAACGACGAGTGGAAGGGGCTGGAGGGAGGAAAGAACAGCGGTGCATTCAGAGAATAGAAAGAAGCTGGCTGTGATTAGACCAGAAGTTGGAGTGAAGAGAGAGGGAAGAGACACACTAGGAGAAGTGGCTGATGAGTAGGTGGGATTTGAGTTTGAAGGGCCTTGTTATTCAGATGAGAAGTCTTGAATCTTCAATAGGGTTAATACGTATGTGTATATATATTGACATAATGATATATATATATGCTTATTTACACACACACACGTACACACAGTGGTATCATGTTTTTGATGCTGGAGTAGTAAGAAAGAGGCAAAAAGTTCGTGTTAAAGTAAATCCTATTTACCGTCACTTACCTCAGCTGCTTAGCATAATTATAATTTAACCCAAGGACTATTGCAGTAATAATAATACTCTTTTACTATTTTTTTTGTTACACACTGAATTCTCTTCCTGAAGTTGTCTTTTTTCTTTTCCTTTCTTTTTACTGAATTAATGATCGCCTGTCCTGAATCTCAAAAAAGTAGAAGGAACTTTGTTCCGAAATGTTTCCTTTCACTATGTCTCTAGAGAGTTCTTGGAAAGGTGCTGGCGTGTCATGAAGGACACCACAGTCAGTGAAATTTTTTTTCTTTATAGGATCTCAGCTTCACACAGCCAACCCTGAGTCCCCCAAAAGCTCAGTTTAGCGACGCCCGCTGATGTTTTATCTAGAGAACTTTTCCCTCTGAATTTCCCCTTTACTGGGGAAAAATAGCGAGACGCAGAGAAGAACTCTGGGACTACACTACCCAACTGCCTCCGCTCGGAGTCTAGCCCAACTTCTTTTTAACAGGGTGGCCCCTAGAATCTTGGTCCCGCCCATTCCCGGTACTGTATTTAGAACTACAACTCCCAGCTGCTTCCACGCGCCAGGCCCGTCAAAGAGGGTTTCCCAGCAGCCTCCTGGGCGAACAGTAGCAGCTCCCCGGGCTTAGCCTGCTCCCTCTACTGGCCCCGCCCCTAGCACGTGACGCACCCCCACCAACCCGCTCGCGGAGGAGGGCGGCGGGCGGTGGCCAAGGGCGGGGAGGCCGCAGGGGGCGGGGCCTGGAGGGGGCGGAGCAGGGCCCGGGAGCCGAGCAGCCTGGCAACGGCGGTGGCGCCTGGACCCCGAGGTGGGTGCGCGCTCGCGGCTGGCCTGGCTCGGAGCCGGGTCCTGCGGGAATCCGTGGTGGTGGGACAGGGAGGACGAAGTTGTGACTCCCGGGGCCGGCAGGTCCCATGGGGCCTTGAAGCACCCTCAGGAGTGGGCGGGGGGGCAGTTAGCCCGAGTGCCTTCGCTGTCCCGGCCAGCCGGGGCTGGGGCCGGGGAGCAGCAGGCAGGTGCCTTCGGCTTCTCTCGTTCTCCCCGCCCAAGGTCCCGGGCCGGCAGCGGGCGAAGGTCGGGACAGGAATCGGGCGGGCGGGCCGGGAGGGTGGGGGAGTGGGGGCGTCGCGGCCGCTGTCCGGACTTTGCTTCCCCGTCCCGGGGCGGCGAAGGGGCTGGGCAGCCGCCCTGCCTCCCCCGCGACGCGCCGCGGCTGGTCCTCGCCCTGACCCTCCGGGCGGGGCGGATGCCTGCCTGCCTCATCCCCCGTGGGTCCGGCGGAGGGGCCGCCGTCCGGCACTGTCCGCGAAGCCTTGATCGGCGCTCCCGACTGGTGTTTCTGTGTCACACACTGGAGCTTTATCTGCTTTTGCAACAGTTGACGGGAGATCTGAGGAGCAAACGGTTAGTTCCCTGATACGCAGTCGGAAGTATATACAGGCACGATTGCAAGCGCCCTTTGCCGAGTGGCCTCCCTTAACTGTCTTGCTGCGCTCAGGAAGTGAAAACTAATTTTAGTTTTTGCCTAAGCAAATATGAAATCAGTTTGCTGCAAAAACTAAATCATGGGCTTTATAGAAGCATGCAAAGTATGAAGCGAAGTGGATTGGGACTGGTTTTTAAACAGACATAGTAGACCTGCACAAGAATGGAATCAGGGTATATAGGAATTGACTAGGACCTTTAAGTGTATATACTTCACTTGTTTTCTCGATAGGAAAGCTAAAGCCCAGAGAGGTTAACTAATGTGGCAAAGTTAATGGCAAAGTTTTTATCACGAGTCAGGTTTCTGGGGGCATCATAGCATCCCTCTAGCGTGGGTGGCTTTTATCGCAGATCAGTTTTGTTCCTTGTAAAGTATCCACCCTAGTGTCTATGGAGACTGAGCCAGCGACTTTGCTGTAGTTCAAACCATTTTTTTGAATTGCTTTCAAAACCAGTTTATCAGACTCTTTAAGGCTTCTTTTATAGACACATTTTCCTTTCCTCCAACATATATATTGAGGATGATCACTTGTTCACCAGATTTGACTCTGAATGACTTTTTGATTGTTTCACAAAACCCAGCATAGCGTCAAGAGATTCCACAGCATGGAGTAAGTTCAAACCAGAAGTCCTGCCAGTGTGTAACAGTTTCTCGAGGTACTTGAAAGTGGAGAGCATTTGAAGGGGCTTTTAGAGTCCATGGGGTCGCTAAGAGTCGGACACGACTGAGCGACTTCACTTTCACTTTTCACTTTCATGCATTGGAGAAGGAAATGGCAACCCACTCCGGTGTTCTTGCCTGGAGAATCCCAGGGACGGCGGAGCCTGGTGGGCTGCCGTCTATGGGGTCGCACAGAGTCGGACACGACTGAAGCGACTTAGCAGCAGCAGCAGCAGCAGCATGGTCAAGTCTGGGGCTTCCCAAGTGGCACTAGTGGTATAGAACTGGCTGCCAATGCAGGAGACATGAGATGCAAGTTCAATCCCTGTGTGAGGAAGATCCCCTGGAGGAGGGCATGGCAACCCACTCCAATATTCTTGCCTGGAGAACTCCGTGGACAGAGGAGTCTGTGAGGTCGCAAAGAGCTGGACATGACTGAAATGACTTAGCTGACCATGCATGCATGGTCAAGTCTAGTATGACTTACTAGAGTCTAGTAAGTCCAGTAACCATTGGTCTCCTTACCTTAAAGTTCTAAGTTGTATTGATTATCAAGTTGTCAGTGGTTTCATTCATTAAACCCAGAATGCCCATGCAGTGCCTGTAGAGTCCTGAGTGCTAGGAAGATAACAGACAGCACCACTGATGAGGTCCCTGCCTTCCAGAGCTTCTGTGTGGGGAAGCAGACAATAAAAAAATAAACAATGATATATTTTCCACCAGAGATGAGCACTGTGAATAAGAACAGAGCTCTGAACCTCTGAGATGACCATCTAGCAGGCCAGCATGCTTGCGAGGGGGTTGGGTATTACTTAGCATCGCTAGTGTTAGATGGTCAGCTGCTGCTCCATTAAAGCAAATCACCATATCCAAAAGTAAATCTGTCTGAATCCAGGAGATCCTTTGGTGGGGGGTCATCATTTCTCCAGCGATTGCCTCTTAGATGGTAAGTTTGTCACAGCCTCATTTTTACTTCCATTCCCTCCACCCCACCCCATGCAAACAGTAAGTGGTTTCAAACACCCAGGGAAGTGAGCTTCTAATCCCTCGTTGTCTCAGTAGCTGCCTCACTCCTGCTACGAAAGGCCCTGCTGACTGAGGTAAGGGTTGGGTGTTAACCCTATGCCAGTGTCTGCCGGTTGGGAGCTACCTGACACAGCTCTCTCTCCCTGCATGCTGGTTTGTACTGGGAACCTACCTTGGGAAGGAAACCTCAACCCTTGTATTGTGCTTAGTAAAGAAACTATTTCATTTTGAAATTGGCTCTAGAGTCAAGAGGCACCCAACTTCCTCAGAAGAAGAGTGCCAATAAAATGGTAATTTAACAAAGTTCATATGCTTAGTACCCTCTCAGTGCTTTCCTTTTCTGTATGTTCAGTGGCGTCAAAGTAAATGTTTTCATTTTTACAGGTTCCAAAAAATCATTAAAGTTACCAAAAAATATGCCAATATTCTTTGTTCCTAAATGAAAGGATTAACAAAATGTAGTTACTTTAAAAACCACTGGAAGAACATGGGGTTCTGGCTCTTATTGAGGACTGCAAAACAAGGAGAAAGCGGAGCCTCTTCAAGGCTTCGGCGGCAATCTGAAGTGGTGGCCAAGGATTTCAACAGGCCCGAGTTTCTCGTTATTTCTAAAGTTTTTTCAGCTTTATGAAAGAATAAGAGGTTGTTTTCATTACTCGCTAGTAATTGCCCTTCCCTGTTTCTGACCCCTTTGAAGTTCTGCTTTCTTTATTTTCTAGTTTCTCGGTTCATTATTCCTTTTTGGCAGATGGGGGACAGCCCCTGTTGTTCGCCTTTGAGGTGTTGACTCAGGATTTGGGTCCTGGCTGTACTATTGGCTTTGTAACTTGGGATGAGTTTCTTACCTCTGTGCCTCAGCTTCCTTATCTGTAAAATGAAGATAGTAATGGTAGTCCCTTCCTCGCAGGGTTGTTGGCAGGCCTGCAGGATAAGGTATATGAGATGCTTACCATAGCATCTTACACGTAGTAGGCTCAAGAAATTTTAACTGTTACTAGCTTGAGCTAAGTGGGACTCCTTTCTTTAAAGAAGAAAAATATTAGCAATGTCTCATTAAATGTTTGGAAATCCGATGAGTATGATTTCCTAGACATTTTTCTGCATTTCATGGTTGACCCCAGCATTGAGTTTCAGGTGACATTGTCAGCAGCACAGACAGTTCTTGCCCACCTAAGTTCTGTTTTACTATTTGGACCCAGAAATTACTTAACCCCATATTTTGTTTGATGCTATAGACAAGAATAGAATAAGAGAGGTTTTCTTTCCATTCCTCTGCTTTGAGAGCCAGAGAGGACCAGGAGACCCAGTTGGCATTAGTCAGGTGAGATCCAGTTGCCATCCTGTAGTCAGAAGATAGTTTCTCATATTAAATGTTTACAGTGGGTTTATCCACAGGACCACCAGGAGGGTGGCATCCTTTTCATTTTAAGAATGTTGCAGGCATCTCTTTAGAAAATTGGCATCGTGCACTAGTGCTTTGTATTTCTACCCGAGGAGCAAGGAGGAGTAAAGGAGCCTTGTGGCTGTGGGAGGTGGTAGAAAGCCCCTTCTTAGCCCCGTGACACTGGACAAGTCTTTTCTCCTCGCTGCTGGTGGCTCATCTTTGTAAGATAGAGCTAAGGCAGCCTGCACCACCAAGATCCCAGAGCTCTTCAGGGGAGCCAGTGTGCATCAGCATCCTTTGCTGACTGTAGGGCATTATTATTATGGCATCCATGTGTTATGTAAGCCATCACTATTTGGAGAACTGGTGTGAGAGGGCAGCGTCCTTCCAGTTCTTGGCACATCCTCGCTGGGAGTGTGAGCTCTTTGCTCAACCCCACTTCTGTCAGCATGGAAACATGCACGTGTTCTGTTGACTCTCTCAGATGGACCTGAAGCCACTGGTACACCGTGTGAGCTTCCATTTTGTTGATTCCTAAAATGATAGTGCTGTGTCACCAACAATCCCAGGGCAACAGTGAGGTCATCTCTGCACCAGGGAATACTGCCTGCCTCTTCTGTCTCAGAATGGAAGGCTTTCATTTTTCAAATCAGCACCTTACCTCAGCTTCTCAATGCAGCCTGATGCCCTGCCGAGTTCCTCCACTCCTGGGGCTCAGGTTGGAAGCAGTCCAGGGACTCACTGCTCTCCGGGTCCACAGCACCTTCCCTTCCAACAGGATGGGGCCCAAGTGCTCTTTGAATGTTTCTCAGTATCTTGAGATGACTCCATAAGCTGAGGTTGGAGACAGTTTTCTGGGCAAGAGAACCCTAACATGCCCCATGCACGTAGGAGATGTTTAGTGAACGTTCTTTGACTTGAACTGGACAAGGGTGCATAACTTAGAATTGTTGGGGTGTGTTCATTTCAACAAATTCTGTTGTTGGTCTAAAGATCCTGTTTCCTGGTAGTAGATGAAAGGGAGCTCATGCTTAGTCTTTCTTTCCATGATCAATTAGCCAATGAATAAGAAAGCTCTGAGTCTTGGGGAAGAGGTCCCATGGGTTGTTTGCTCACCCATTTCTTTGGGGACTATTGTCACCGGCAGTATGAGTTTAGGTTCGTTTTTTTGCTTTGCTCGTTGATGTGTTGGGGGGGTTGGGGGTGGGAAGGGAGGAGTAAGGGAAGTTGAAGGGTAATAATTGAAAGTAAAAATAAAAGTAACTCATTCAGCTCTCCTTCCCTGCCTTCAGACCTTGGCTGCACAGGATGCTTTTCTTAAGCTTGTGATAACTGTTACATGTTGCTATCTTGTCCCTGAGCGTTTTGTGAGAAGGAGGCCACTGTGTGCTTCCCAGAGGCTCTCCCAGTGCAATGGGCTAACCCTCCGGCTGTCCCGCTTTCACCTTCAGGGGGTAGCGTTGGTCATAAAGAGGATTCTTAGCATCAGGTGGTGGGGCTTGAAATGCCCTTGTATGACCCTCAAGTTCCTTTGTGGCCCTGGGATGACTTAGGTGGGGACAGAGCTGTCAGGGTTCATTCCAGCGGGCCTGCAATCAGCCGAGCTCTTTGACTGGAAGAGGAAATGTCCCTACTGTGGCAGTGCCCCTGGCTGAGATGGGTCAGTACCATCCGTACATCACCATGAGAAGAAAGAAGAAAGATTTGCACTTGGTTTCAGTGCACCCAGGAGGGTGTGGTCCTTGTTGCTGTGGCAGGCAGGATAGAAGAGCCCCCAGTCGGAGTTCCATTTTGAGCTTCCCGGTCCTGAGTTGCCTCGCACGAGGCAGTGCTGCTGGGTCTCTTGGAGCAACTGAGAGTCCCAGATGGAGGGCAGTTGGAGCTGGCCCTCACCACCTCTGTAGCCCTTGCTGTGAGGCCTAACAACTGATTTTTTCAACTTGAGGCTGAGTGTGACCCTGCTGTCTATTGCCTTTCTTTGCTATTATCAACTCTGAAGTGACACGATCCATTCTCCAGAGCCTCCCATCAGGTCTGCTGCACAAAACAGTTTTTCCTTGTTGATAAAATTGTTCTGATGCCCCTGCCCCTGGGAACATAGGAGACATGCAGACTCTTAGGCCCCCACAGACCTGCACAACCAGAATCTGCAGGTGAAGAAGACTCCCAGCTGATCTGTATGTAAATTACAGTTCGATAAGTGTGGTCTGAGTAGCAGTTCACATCCCCGCTTGCTTCCTGATCCTTTGGGACCGACCACGCTGTTCATTTGAAAACTAACTCAAGCCACATGTGTCATCCATTTTCCTAGTAGCCACATCAAAAAAGACAGATGAAGTCAATTTTATAATGTATGTTATTCAGCTCAATATGTTCAAAACATTATTTCAACATATAATCAGTAGGACAGTGAGATGCTCCCCTCATCTTATTTGCATGAAGTTGTCGAAATCCAGCATGTATTTTACATCTGCAGCAGGCCTCCGTTTGGACTAGCCGTGTTTCAAGCTCCACTTGCCAGTGGCTACAGCTTTGGACAGCGCAGCTTTGAGAGATACATTTTGGCCTTGATTTGCTGATGATGTCATCAGATTTGCTGTGGAGGCCAGAAGAGCAGTTGGAGCCTCTGCTGCCTGGGTAGTAAGTTGCATTGATGGTCGCTGTATTCGGTGCAGAGCCCTCTGCCTGGTGTGCTCTTCTGTACATCTCATTTGGATCCTCACAACATCCCCACTTCTTTACCGAGACTTCCTCTCTGGGCCTCAGCTTGGTAAGCTATACTGAGATGTCGTGGTCGTCAGAGGTGAGGAATGCCAGCTTCTTTCTTGGGGGCATCTTCAGAGGACTCAAGGGACACCTCTCCTCTGGCTCAGTGGAGCCCCCAGTTGGATGCTTCCTTCTGTGGGCCTGCGACCCCATGGTTTGTCCGCCTGGCTGCTCATTAGAATCACCTGGGGAGCCTTAAGGACCCGATGCCCCAGCCCTACCCAGACATTCAGATTTATTTGATGGGGGTGGCGGTGAGGGGTGGTAGAGATCAGACCTCCTCATCTTTAAAAAGTGTTCTGGGAGATTCTGGTGGGCCGCCCAGCTCCAGAGCAGCTGTCCCCAGTGCAGATTCTGACTGTGGGGGACAGGGACGGGATTCCTCTCACAGGTAGGTGACAAGGATGCTGGCAGCTGCACTGGGACTCAAAGGAGCCTGTGCTCCAGAATCACCAGAGGGTGGTTCCTAAACTCCACATTCCCTGGCAGCCAACCTGGAGATTCTGATTCAATAGGTTTGAGGTGGGGCCCAAGATCTGTAGTAGAGAAGGCGTGATGTTTTCCGAATTTCACCACAAAGTGTTATATGTTGACTTTAGGGTTTGCGTAGGCACATTTCTAGTGCCCTTTTTTTCGGGGTGGGGGTTGTTTGGCGCAAATGGATGTTCAGCTTTATCAATCCCTGTTTCTGCCTTTGTGGAGATTTGTCCCCGACCCTTTAAACCGGTTAATGCAATTGGCTATCTTAAGAGATTTTCTCATATAACTTCGTAGCATTAACCAGGTTTGCATGGCTGGCATAGACATATCTCTTACTGCTGGGTTGGTTTGGTAATGTTTTCTTCAGGATTTTTACATCTGTATTTGTGAGTGAGATTGTGCTTTAATTTTGCTTTACTGTCTTTGCCTAGTTTAGTACCTTTTTGCTAGCCTTATAAAGTGAATGAGAGCATTCCCTTTTTCCGGTCTCTGGAAAACTGTATAAAATTGGAGTTGTTTGTTCCTTGAATATTTAGTAGAACTTGCCCCAGAGCCAGCCGTGCCTGGTGCTTTGGTGTGGAAATACTTCAAACTACCACTTACTAGCCGCCATGTCTGTAGTTACATCTGTCTTTTCATTCTTAAATCTTCATTTTGTTTACTTGTGCCTTCTCCTTTTTTTCTTGATGAGTCTTACCAAAGGTTTGTCGGTTGTGGTTATGCAGTATGAGGTTTGTCACTGTGTAGAAAAGAATGAGCATAATTATATTCTCAAGCTTCTTTCTGATTAACTTTAATGAAACTGCATAATCTGAAAGTCAAATTTATATCAAGGTATATTCTTAAAACCTTTCCTTTCACTCGTGTCTCCTGCCAGGCATGCTGTTTCTCCTAGCCACTCTAATCAGTGTTATTAGTTTTTAGTTCATTCTTCTATGTTTCTTTTGCAAATTTGAGCTGGTGTGCATGCGTATACATACACACAGATACACTCACACTCATTGCATTTCCTCCCTTTTCTTACACCAAAAAAAGCGTACTACATACACTCTTCAGCCTCTTGCTTTCTTCACTTAAAATATGCCCTGGAAATCTCTCTCCTCTTCATTTTCTCCTTTCGTCTTTCTTTGAATTTATTTTGCTGCTTGGATGTTTCAAAACATAGTCTTTTTACTATTATTTAGTTCTAATATATTCTGATTTCCATTGTGATTATTTCATTCACCTGTGAGTTGTTTAGAAGTTTGTTTAAATTTACAAATGGGTTTTCTAGGTAAATTTTTAAAAGCGGTTTCTCAGTTAGCTGCATGCTGGTCAGAGAATGTGGTCTGAATACTAGTAGTTCTTTCAAGTGTGTCGAGGGTGGATTTATATAGATAGCACTGTGTGGTTGGCTTCTTTCGTTTAGTGTAAAGCTTTTTATATTCATCCATGTTTTGTCATTCATCGTGTATCAGCAGTTGTGACTTTCTTTTGCCGAGTACTATTCCATAGTGTGGCTATAACAATATGTCTCTTCACTAGTTCATGAATGTGTGAGTTAATTCCGCGTTTTTGGCCATTATGAATGTAAAGTTGCCATGAGCATTTGCTTACAAGGCTTTGTATAGATTCATGTTTTCATTTGTCTTGTGCAAACACTTAGATGTGGCATTGCTGGGCCATATGCTTAGGGTACTTTCTTATACTTTACAGGAAACTGTCATCCTGTTCTCCAAAGTGTGCTAGTTTGCATTTCCATCCCAGTGGCAGAGTCAAGTATGAGAGTTCTGCTTGGGTCACATTTTCACTAACATTTGTTATTGTCTGTCCTATTAAACTGCAGCCATTCCAGTGGTTGTGTAATAGTAGCTCATTGAGGTTTTATTTTGCATATTCCTAATGACTAATGATGGTGAGTATGTCTTCATGTGCTTTTCGACCATTCATATATCTTTTTTGATGAAGTGTCTGCTCAGATCTTTTGCCTGTTTCTTATTGGATTGTCCATTAGTTCTTTATATATTTTGGATACAAGGCCTTAATTAGGTAATTTGCAAGTATTTTCTCCTGGACTGTGGTTTACTGTTCCGTTTTCTTAGCTGTGCCTTTGAAAGAGCAAACATTTTTAATTTTGATGAAGTCCAGTTATTGGTTTTTTTCTTTTATGGTTTGTGCTTTTTGTGTTCTCTAAAAAACTTTTGCCTAACGTAAGTTCACAAAGATTTCCCCCGTGTCTCCCTCTAGACTTTTGCAGTTTTAGCTCTTTGTTTAGACCTGTTTTGGTAGGTTGACCCAAAGGTGGTCCCCCGATTGCTGCCCCGCCATGTTCATACCCTGTGTAATTGCTTCCCTTGAATATGCAGCCTTCTGAGACTTTGAGCAGAGGATAAAGTTAAGACATGCCTGGACTTCTGACCCACCACCCACACAAACTATGAGAAAATTAACGTGTTGTTTACAGCTACTAAGTTTGTGTGCAACAGTATAAAATTAATACTTATGTGCTTCAAGTTAATTTTTTATGTTGTGTCAAGTAAGGGTCAAGATTCACTTATTTCCATATGAATGTCAAATTGTTCCAGCATCATTTGTGTAAAAGACTAGACCATTGACCATTCCTAGGACTTCCAAAAGATGGACCTATTTCTGGACTCTATTCTGTTCCATTGATCTATATGTCTAATATTAGGCCAGAACTACACAGTCTTGATTACTGAAGCGTTACAGGTCTGGAAATTGGGTAGTGGAAGTACTCCAACTTTGTTCTTTTTTATTCACCATCCCTCAAGATTATTTTGGCCATTCTTGATCCTTTGCTTTTTCATATAAATTGTAGAATCATCTTGTCAGTTTCTGTGACAAAGCCTATTGGGAATTGATAGAGATTGTGTTGAATCTATAGATCAATATTGACAACATAACAATATTGGGTCTTCCCATCTGTGAACATGATATGTTTGTCCATGTATTTAGGCCTTTAATTTCTCTCAGCAGTGCTTTATAGTTTTCAGTGTATGGATCTCATGCACATTTGTTAAATATATCCCTAAATATTTCATTTTTATATTATGCAGATGATATTTTTGTACTTCAGTGTTCATTTGTTCATTGCTAATGATACAAATGGGACTTCCTTGGTGGCTCAGATGAAAAAGAATCTGTCTGCAGTGTGGAGACCTGGGTTCAATCCCTGGATCGGGAAGATGCCCTGGAGAAGGGAATGGCTACCCACTCCAGTATTCTTGCCTGGAGAATTCCATGGACAGAGGAGCCTGGTGGGCTACAGTCCATGGAGTAGCAAAGAGTTGGACATGACTGAGTGACTAACACTTTCACTTTTAAGTGATACAAATATAATTTTTAATGTTGATAATGTATATCATGCAGACTTACTTATATCATGCAGACTTACTTTACTTACTAGTAAATTTACTAGTTCTAGTAGTTTTTCTGTAGTGTTCTTAGGATTTTTTATATGAATGATCATGTTGTCTGCAAACACAATTTCAGTTCTTCCTTCTAGTGTTTTATATGTTTTATTTCTTTCTCTTGTCTTATTAAAGTTGCTAGGCTCTCTAAAATATATTGAATGAAAGCAATAAGAGCAACTAACCTTGCCTTGTTCCCACACTTAGTGGGAAAACATTGCATCTTTCACCATTAAGTAGAGTTAGTTATAGATTTTCCATAGGTTACCTTATCTATTCCTAGCTTGCTGAGATTTTTTTTAAATCATTATTAGATGTTGAATTATGTTTGTAGGAGTTATGTCTCAGATATAATCTTCAGGAAGATAGTATACCTCAAGAATAGCCCTTGTTGACTACATATCATCACATTCATACTTTTATCAACCACCAGTACCCAGCTTTTTCTTCTTGTGTTGATAGTAGAATTTCCATCTGGAGCTTGGGAATTTTTTTTTTTTCTGTAGAGCAGCATGTGCAATCATTCCTCAGTATTCACAGGGGTTTGGTTCCAGGACCCGTTGTGATATCAGAATCCGTGGATGCTGAAGTCGCATAATCAGCCCTCCATATCTGTGAGTTATGCATCCACAGATATGGAGGGCCAACTGTATTGCTCCTTCAAAAGCCATGGCAATTCTGTGTCAGATTCATACATGTCATTTTTAGGGTACTGGAATTTCTTTACCTTCTTTCTTTGCCATTCTCTTGGTACTGTTTTTGGTTCTTCTTCATCTCCTTGCCTTATTTCTGCCTTTTTTCTTAGATTATTTTTTCTATATCTATCAAAGCTTCCTACCTGCTAATAGTGCCAAGTTCTTGATGAGTGTGTGTGTGTGTGTGTGTGTGTGTGTGTGTAGAGCAGGGATGGATAGCTGCTTGTATTTGTGGCTGGAATAATAGGTAACTGCCCCTGGTAGGAAGATACCATTGTCCATGCTCTGTGTCACTGCAGGTCTCTCTTTCTGAAATTCCAAGGCTTTTTAATGAAGCTAGTCTTTGTAGATTCCCTTTAGACACTCCTTTAACTACTATGGCAAAGGGCCTGTTTCCCAGGCTACTAGTCCTGCTGCTGATCTCTGTTAACTTTCAAGGTCAACCTGCCCTTGTATTGATAAATTAGGACTAATTAAGGAGTATGAAGCTCAGCATTTTTAACAATTAGGAGACCCTAGGCAACATTGGAAAACCCCACTTGCTGCTTTTTCTTCTAGCCCTTGTAGAGAAGGGACAAGTAGCTCCAAATCAAAATTATCCAACCCATTTTTGGAACTCTTCTTTGGAATTGCCTTCGGAGACCATGACAACTTTTACAAAATATCCTGTGAGTAAGGACTTGGCATTTGGCTTCAGGATATAATCATTTTGCGCCTTCTCTATTAAAGAGAATGGGCACTCGTGCTGTGGGAAGCATTGTTTTTTGTTTAAAAAATGAGATATGGTAAAAATTCATGAGATGGTGTCTTATGTAGCTTTGCTCTACAAGCAGTTTCAAAAGAATTGGAAGAATATTTTTCATAGTGACTGTGTTGCTGGAATGAGTGCATACCATCCAAAGGGCCAACTTCGTAGAATAACTCATCTAGCTACATGTGCTCTGATAGACATTTTGAACCCTCATTAAACTTTGTCCTTCTTTTTAAATATAGTTTGAAAAGACTCTTTCATGATACAGAGTACTACTGCAGTTAAACAAGAGGGAATATACTGCCTCAGGGTCTCACAGACATGGATTTGTGTGTGTGGGGAAGTCGCTGTTCGTGGGTATAGTGGGGACAAGGACCAGGCTGCCTGGGTTTGATTTCCAACTGCAAATGTTTTTAGTGGACACATTTAACCTTCCTATTCTCAGGGTTGGGTGTTTTCACATGAAGGAATATTAGTAGTTGGCTTATGAGGTTATTGGCAGTATTGAAGGGGTTCATCTGTGCTTAGAACAGTGCCTGGCACATAGCAGATAATCAGTAAATGGAAACCAGTTTGCTTTGTGTGTTTAACTTATACCTATTCATTGTCTTTATTGCTATTTAGCTTGTCTTATATTTATTCATCTTCCCACCTCAGTTGCTAGCTCCTTGAAGACTTATCTCTGTTTGTTTTAGAATTTCTCACCATGCTCTGGACTTGTTTTTGTTGTTGTTCAGTTGCTAAGTTATGTCCAACTCTTTGAAACCCCATGGACTGCAACACACTAGGCTTTCCTGTCCTTCACTATCTCCTGGAGTTTGTTCAAACTCATGTCTATTGAGTCAATGATGCCATCCAACCATCTGATCCTCTGTCACCCCCTTCTCCTCATGCCCTCAGTCTTTCCCAGTATGAAGGTCTTTCCAAAGAGTCAGCTCTTCGCATCAAGTGGCCAGAGGAGCTTCAGTTTTTTTAAGCATCAGTTCTTCCCAAACACTGCTCGGCCCATTCTTAACCTGATCCAGACTTCTCCTTCACATCCAACGTACATGACTACTACTGGAAAAACCATAGTTTTGACTAGACGGACCTTTGTTGGCAAAGTGATATCTCTGCTTTTTAACATGCTGTCTAGTTTTATTATAGCTTTCTTCCCAAGGAGCAAGCGTCTTTTAATTTCATGGCTGCAGTCTCCATCCACAGTGATTTTTGAGCCCAGGAAAATACAGCCTGTCACTGTTTCCATTGTTTCCCCATCTATTTGCCATGAAGTGATGGGACTGGATGCCATGATCTTAGTTTTTTGAATGTTGAGTTTTAGGCCAGCTTTTTCACTGTGTTCTTTCACCCTCATCAAGAAGCTCTTTAGTTCCTCTTCGCTTTCTACCATTAGAGTGGTATCATCTGTGTATCTGGGGTTGTTGATACTTCTCCTGGCAATCGTGATTATATAAAACAATTCTCCAGATTACCAGCAACCAGTGGCAGCTAGGGGGGACAAAGAAGGTTCTTCTCTGCCATAGAGCCTTTCAGGGGTGGGGGGGGGTGGGAGCATGGTCCTGCCAATGTCCTGATTGCAGTCTTGTAGCCTCCAGAACCGTGCAGGAAGACATTTCTGTTTTAAGCATCCAGTTTGTGGTACTTTGTTTCAGCAGCCCCAGACACCCATCCATTATTTTGTCTTTCCCCCCCTTGCTGCTTGAATTAGAGTGTTGACAACCCTGGGATTTCATTTCATCACAAATAGTAGCATTGCCTCCATTTTCATCCATTATCCATCTTCTCCACATATTTTGAAACTCTGATCTACCAGAGAGATGCAAAATGTCATCGAATAGGTAAATACCGTACAGCACAAGAAGTGAAATGTTAAGAATTTATGCAGTATACAGAGAAATGAAGCATGTGTGTGTTGTGTGTGTACGTGTGTACATGCGCAGACCCGTCCTCTGTCATGAAGTGGGCACCTAAAGACCCGGTGCCAACACAGCTCTTGCTTCTCCTCCCAGTGAACATGCATGAAAGGAATTGGGCCAAATGGCCGGTTGTCATCTCCAACCTTCTCTCCTCCCTTTGTTTTTTTAGAAATTGCACATCTGCTCTTCAGTTTCTTTCTGATCCTTCCCCTCTAGTGCTAATTCCCATTGGATTCATTGTCAGTGATGCCCTGTCTGGGAAGGTCCATGGGAAGTTCAGTGTTCTGAGCTGGCACTTTCATGACTAATATAGCTGTGGCTCTTCGTATGGGTTTACTCTTACTTTCAACAATTACCATTTTAACTTTTGCGTAAGAAGGTCCTTTTCAATTATAAATTGAAAATACGCTTTTGGGGAATAGTTTCTCCCAGGGGAAAATAGTTCAACCAGATACAGTTCTGTCATGGAGCAGATGGATCAGCTGGGTTCCTGCATGAGTTTGGGAACTGGCAGGTGGATGGGGAACTTGATCTTGTTCCTATTTTAAAACTTTGTTTACTGGCAGGTGTTTGGTGGTTACAAAATCCATTGGTGAATTTAATGATATGTTTAAATGTATGTATGTTTTACTAGGTTGCCTTTTTATGTTAAAAGAAAGTTAACCTGATGGTAACTGGCTTTCCTAATAGTTGCTTCAGAATACCAATTTCAAGTTATGAAGTGTTTCTAAAGTTACTCTGTTCCATGGCCACTGCATATACCACTGGAGCCAGTCAGCTGTCTTGAAGACTTGCCATTTGTCATGAGGGGACCAAGAAGTAGGCTGAATGGATCAGCTCAAATCTATCACTAACCACTGGAAAAATGATTCAAAATGCATTCTTCACTGATTCTGAATTATGTATTTTTTTAGCCAAAAGGTCTTTGCAACATTTAAAGAAGTGGAAGTAAGTGTATTGTGATCTTTAAAATGAACAGTAAATATCAAAATGACACAGAGTGAGTTTCTAAATGAAATATGATTTAACATTTTGTAATTTCCAAAGAAGAGTCATGAAAACAATGTCCCTTGAGTCCTGAGACAAATTGAAAGGCTCTAACACATGTATTGACTTCCCTGGTGGCTCAGAGGTTAAAGTGTCTGCCTCCAATGTGGGAGACCCGGGTTCGATCCCTGGGTCAGGAAGATCCCCTGGAGAAGGAAATGGCAACCCACTCCAGTATTCTTGCCTGGAGAATCCCATGGACGGAGGAGCCTGGTAGGCTACAGTCCATGGGGTTGCAAAGAGTCGGACACGACTGAGTGACTTCACTTTCACTTTCTTTCAACACATGTATTGCAGGTGTCTATTTGGACAATAAGCCACTTACAATTGATGGGGGTACTCTTTTGGAATAACTATAGTTGGACCTACTCTAATACCTCTAGTGTATTTCTATATCCTTGAGTCAGAATAGAAGGTAAAGAGGCAAGATCTCCACGTAGGGATCCCTGGGCTAGGAGTCAAGCATTTTCTTTTTTTAATGGAAGTAGGCATGCTTTGAGAGTAACCTGATTTAAAGCTGTCCAGAGCTTTGTCAAGATTAGATGGATTATCTTAGAAAGAACATGTGTATACAGAATGGTTAGGCAGTGTTAGATAGCGTATGTTCTGTGGAAAATCCAGCCTAATGTGTTAGCGCCACTTTGAGAAATGGCTTCAAAGCATCTCTTTCTAAGAGGAAGGGACCTGGTTTTTGAGTGCCTCTGCTTTGCCATCTACTGTTCCTGCATTTTGCACATTCCTTATAACGACTCCATGAAGGTAGGTAGTATCATGCCCCACCTACAGAGAACTGCAGTCTGTCCAAGATTGAATTACTGGTATTAATTGAGTGACAAAATTGGGATTTGAAAGCCAAACTGGTCTGAACACAGAATCCCTTCCTCTTTTCAACTGTGTCACACAAATATTGCAGCTGGCCATAGTATGTTTTTGCAAGGTATAAGCTGTGAATGGTGGGGTTAATGGCTTATATGTTAGTTTAAAAGGACACGATTATTATTTACTTTGGCTGAAGAAAGTTCATTTGGAAATACTTTAATAGTTGAACAGAGTGGCAGCCCATTTTTGTAAATAAAATCATGCTGGAATACAGCCACACCCCCTGTATTTTCCGTATTGCCTGTGGGCTGCCACAAAGCCTAAAATACCCCTGGAGGAGGGAAATAGCAACCCACTCCAGTATTCTTGCCTGGGAATCCCCATGGACAGAGAATCCCTCCCCAGGCTAC
Source organism: Okapia johnstoni (assembly GCA_024291935.2). Classification (NCBI taxonomy): domain Eukaryota; kingdom Metazoa; phylum Chordata; class Mammalia; order Artiodactyla; family Giraffidae; genus Okapia; species Okapia johnstoni. The sequence continues at coordinate 113,015,860 of CM044305.1, forward strand.
CGTCCCAAGAAGAGCAAAGAGCTGGAACACAACTGAATGACTGAGCCCATAGCACAAACTCCCAGTTTTAGCAGATAAACTGACTTTCCAAACAAAAGCATATTCAGGGGTCAGACTGAGCTTAGATGGAAATAAATTATGCTCAACTGAATGACAAAGTTCAAAAAACTAAGATTTGAAACATGTGGCAGGGTGTCCAGGAAGCACCCGTGTCAGTTTAGTGTCCTTGATCCTCAGAACCATCATTACAAGGTAGGAGCTATTACTATCCCTATTTTGAGTAATTGAAACTGAGGGACAGAGAATAAAGTAACTTACCGATCCCAGAGGCAGTCAGCGCAGAGGTGGGTAATGAGCTTGGACAGTCCAGTCTGTAGGGTGTGCACTGTGATGATGAGATAATTTCCTGACATCACAGGTTGCTGAGCCTCTCCATGACAGGTTCTCACAGTAATAGGATAGTGCCCCTGCCTTTCTGTGGATAGCCATTTTGCATTATGAACCCAGCATAAAGCATTAAGCCCCATAGTTACTGACTTCAATGTTACCTTTAACGACCTGACTAGGTCCTAAAAAACCTGCTGAGTACAACAATTGACAAAATGCTTAAATTATTATCAATGCCTAAAAATAAGTGATTGCCATTTAGATCCTCATTTGCATTTGAATTTATGTCCAACCAGAATCTCTTAGTTGTGAGCATTAAATGAATGTGGTCATTGTCTCCCTTTTTAATCTTCTCAAATAATGGCTCTGACCCAAGCTATTAGCCCTTTCTGAGTCCAGCAATATCAAGCAGCGAGTGGGGTGTCCGGCAAATGAGACGTTACTTCAGCGTGCATTATGGTGTCATGGGTGGTCCCTGATGGCTCTCTGTTGGTAGGATAAGTTCTGGTGGTTTGTGTTTCCATTCATGGCGGTGGAGTTGGTCCCGATCCGTCCCCAGCAGAAGTTCCCCTTGTGAGATAGAGAGAGCTATGAGTTTGTAAGATGCCTGGTCAAAATGGGTGAGTCCTTGCTGTGGAACGTAACACCGAGCATAAGGAGGGAGCATAAGGAGAATTTAGGTTGATTGGCAGCAAACAGAAACTTTCTCCATGCATCTGTGAGTGGAATATGTCCCATCCTACCAGCTGGGACCCTCTACTCTACTAACTCTACCACTTCCTCAGTTTTTTTGCTTGTTTATCATTTAACTACTGACAAATTAGAAATCCACCCTATTTTAGTCTTCAAAGCCTTGATATAATCTGACTTTAGTTGGCATAAAAACCAACAAATTAACACAACCAGATGACACTGAGGATCTTCCTCTCTCCTCATTAACCTTTGGTCATCAGATTGTAGTGTTTTGTTGACGTGGGTCCCTTGGATCAGACTTCCAGAGTATGAGATCCTTGCTCTGTAACTTACCTGTTGAATAACCGTTAATCTCATCTCCGATGTCTCAGATTCTGCATCTGTAAAACAGGAATAAAAATAAGTGAAGCTGTGAGGATTAGGGCACCTCATAGTAAAACCTCAGTAACTATCATTATCTCTATTTTCCCATCTTCCTTAGGTGGTTCAGTGTTATGTGTGGCTAATTTCACAGGAGTAGACATACGATTTGTTAAACAAAGTTAAAAGAATTATTATCTATTTATTTTTGGTAAACCAAAAAAAATGTGTTGTTTTGGTCTCCTTCTTTTCTTTTTTGCTTCTGCTTCATGCTATGGTGGACAGCTCTCTTGTACCAAATGGCCTCTTTCCTGTGATTATTATTTCATAATCTATAACTAGTCAAATCAGATACCCAAAAAAAAAAAAAATGGCAGTATTATTCAGTCTAACCCACCCCCAAAGTGGAGAGCATATATTTGACTGTTGCCATGGTGATGTAGAAATAAATTTGTATAAAACATTTGGCCCTGGGGGCAGGTGCATGAGTCATTCTTTTGAGGCTGGGTGGGGATAGGGCAACTGCTTTCAAATAAAACCACGCCCGCCAGACCCATAGTTGAAATGAGAGACCCCACTCTTTTCCTGCAGTAAATCAGAGACATCTCATTCTGGGGAATTTGTTGTACATTGTGGTTCATTTGTTTCGTGAGAATGTTTTTTCTCTATTTTCTTCCTCAGGTAGGACGGAACTATTGAATACTCTTTTGCTCTTCCTACTGCATATTTCTTAGGACAGCAAACTTAGTTTTGATAAAAAATATGGTCCTGTTTGTCCCATTAGTGTCCCTGACAAAACTAAACCTATAATTGTGAGCTGCTTCTCTCATTTCCGTGCCTCTCCACACATACTCATTGTCCATAAGTGGTGGCATGCTGAAATATTTATTCAGCATTTTCTTTCCTTCCCATAGGAGTAAAGCACACAGGAGGAGAGTTTCAGACAGAAGTGTTGCAACAACGTACAGGCGATTGTGATTTCAGATGGAAAATCAGTACCAATACGCTGTCTGGAATTTACTAGCTGGCTGAAGTCAGTAAATCAGCATCCCGAAATCTGAGAAGCAGAGTGACATGCTATCCCCTGATAAAAATGTTGTCCCAATGGTCTCAAGTGCCATGGGTTTGTTTAAAATTAATACATTGGCTTAGTGTCCTTGACCATCATACATAGTTGGGCAGGAGCAGAATTTACACATGCCCTCTTGTCTTACTCAGCCTGTCGTCAATGCCCAAGGTACCAATGCTAGGCCAGAAGCCGAGATATAAATGACTGAAACACAGCTTGTAACCCTTCTAAAGTTTTCTAAACTAGGTAAGAAAAATACAGGGAAAAAAAAAAGCAGGGAAAAATTATCTAGCAATAATATGAGGTGGCAAGGTAATATAAATTGAATAGTAATCAGCAATGGTTTGGCACATGTTGGGAAGAGAGAAGATCACCCTGGACTGTGTGAAGGCAGTGTGGGATCTGAATGAGACTTGATGGGTGGGTAAAGACAGTGAGAGGCAATAAAGAAAGGGAAAGAAGAGCAACATGCAAGAGGTCGGGATCCCCAGCAACAGGAACTTGGTCTAGGAAGGGGTGTTAGCATAACGCGCTTGTGCTCATACAGTGAAGAATCTACCAGTCAATGTGGGTGACCTGGGTTTCAATCCCTGGGTCTGGAAGGATCCCCTGGAGAAGGAAATGGCAACCCACTCCAGTATTCTTGCCTGAAAATCCATGGACAGAGGAACCTGGCAGGCTACAGTCCATGGGGTCACAAAGAGTCAGACATGACTGAGCAAACTAATACTAAAGGAGGGTCAAAAACTTAGGGACAAGACAAGGCATTGGTGTGGATGCTGTTAGCCAATGATGCGTGGGTGTGGGTGGAGGGTGGTCAAGCCAAGAGCCTAAAAGACTACAGATCAAACAAAAACCAGGAGAGCCGTGTAGAATTCCTAAGAGAGGCTATTTAAAAATGTGTGAGTTATGCCCTTCGGCCAAAGAAGATATGACAGAATTTGCTCCACTCAAATCCAGCAATAAGGTACAAAAGTTTACAACATAATTCTATTCTGCTTCAAAAGATTCTGATGAATTCGGCATAAAATATAGTGACTTGAGAGTCCAAATGGAAGGTCTCAATAACGGATAGCAAAAAAATTAAAAGTAGAATAAACTAAATCTACAAAGTCAGTTTTAAACTATTTAGGCATTTAATTAATTTTGTGAAGGCACATCTTAAAAATGATGTTGAATTGGGCCAACTTGATTAATAAGTTATGAATATCAAGATGTAATACTAGAAAGTACAGGGACTTTAAAAGTTATCTTTGAGTAAACCAAAAGTTAATCTTGAAAAATTCAAAGTTGACATAGGACACCTATTCAGGATAAATCTGTGTGAAGATAAAGCACGTTTGGATGAGTTTCACCGCCCCCTTAGGTGAGTGTTTTGACCGACAAGCTGCTAATAATCATTGTTCTTTGTACAACCACCACTTTGGTGAACACCAATAACCTGACTTGGCGTTGGCCAAGTTTCAGAAGCAACCTTCTGTGGAGGAGGAGGAGGGCTGGCTTGCAGCCCACCCAGTGTGGCAAGGACCCTCTGTATGCTATAAGAGGTTCAGGCAGCCAGGTGGTGAGCATCAGGAAGGGGCCGTCAACCCTTTTGGACTGGGTTTGAAGGAAGGAAGTTTAGTTCCAGGATACCGGAGAGGCACAAGAATAGGCCGTGATAGCATAGGATCCCCGGCATGAAATGGAGTCCAGGCGTGTCAAACCAGTCAAGGTTGGCAAGAAAGTCTTCTCTAACAAGGTTAAATGAGCACAGGGAAAGAGAAGAAACTTTTAGAGAAGAACAAGGTGGAAATCCCAATTAAGCATTATGCTTTTGCAAAACCCTATGTAACCAGGATAACACTGGTACTAACAGGTCTCTTTCTTAACATTGACATTTAATATCATTAATCTGGCGCTTTTAAGTAGAATTCAGTGTGCACTGTGAGATTGGGGGCAGAAATCCGAGCCTGATGTGAAGCACGTTAGAACAGGAGTGCTTTTTAAAAATAATATACTGTTTTATGGCCCTGCTGGTGACCAATTGGAATCAAATCCCCTGGGTGGGGAACCTGGCATCACCCTGTTTTTTCTAAAAGCTCCCTCATGATTTTATGCACAATCCAGGGCTGAATTCTTTGAACCAACCAGAGTGATGGAAACCATAATCCCAACTGTAAGCCAAAGACTAGTTCAGAGTCCCAGTCTGAAATAAGCTCCCAGGTATTCCCCCAAGAAATCAATTTTAACTGGGCATCTGTTTTACTTCAACTAAATAGGAATTGTCCCCTCACTAGTTACGAACATTCTGTGATCACACTGAGGAGAAATTGCCTTCTTTATAGCTCAGATACTAATCAGTCCACAACCCTGGCGGCTCACATCATCTGGAGGAATTTCACACGAGAAAGAAGATGCTAGCACTCCACTGCAGAGCAGGCCAGGGCTGGGTCAGCAGACAAAATGATGAAAGAGCAAATAATAGCAACCACAAAAAGCCGCCTCACTTCCCTTGGCCCTGCTGAAATCCTTGTTTCTAAAGTGAACTTAAACAGTCAAAGAACAATTAAGATCTCAGGTGGTGGCTTACGTCATTTGTATTCACTTTCCCATCTTGCTGTAACCAGTTTTACCACGAAACTTCAGCAAGTTTAAACAACACAGATCATTATCTTATGGTTCTTCCTAGAAGTCTGACCTGTTTTCACACGGAGCTAAAATCCTGGTGTCCACAGCTGCGTTCCTTTCTAGAGGCACTAAGGGGCACTTGTTTCCTTCCTCATTGGATTGTTGACAGAATTTAGTTCCATTGCTTGTTTGTAGGACTGTGATCCTGAATCCTTGCTGACTGTCAGCTGAGGGCTGTTATCCAGAGACCTCTCCTTCAAAAGCCAGGGGATTGTAGGCTGAGTCCTCCCTTACCCTTCCAGTCTCGCCTTCTTCCCCTTTCTTCATTTCTAACACAGCCAAGAAAATTTCTACTTCTAAGGACTACTGTGATAGAAGGGAGCCCTCACCCAAATAATCCGGATAATTTCCCTAATTTAAGATCCTTAACCATCATCAACACATCTTCAAGGAGGTCTCTTTTTCTGTTTGAAGTGACATATTCATAGGTTGCAAGCGCGGGATGAAGACATGGGGTGGAGGACATGTTATGAATACGGCATTATTCTGCCCACGACACTCTGGCACTCCAGTGAAGATTTTTTAAAAAGATAAGAAACCGAGTGGAGTTTGTGGTACAGTGTAGTTCTAAAGGTTTATTTCAGAATCACTGCCATACTGATCCTGGAGGGTATGAAAATGTCTAATTATCTAAATGATTTCCCAGAGTAGGGTAAAAGGGGAATCCCAGATCTGAGAGTGAAAGGTCGTTGTCTTTCTTTGATGCCTGAAATGAAGCTCCAGTACTTTGGGCCACCGATGCAAAGTAGCTGACTTAATTGGCAAAGACCCTGATGCTGGGAAAGACTGAAGGGCAAAGGGAGAAGGGGGTGGGTGGCAAGGATGAGATGGTTAGATAGCATCACTGATTCAATGGACATGAATTTGAGCAAACTCCAGGAGAGTGAAGACAGAGGAGCCTGGCATGCTGCAGTTCATGGGGTCACAAAGAGTAGGAACGACTTAGTGACTGAAAGAGCAACGAACAAAATACAAAATAGCATGTCTATCTATTAGTACATTCTTGAGAGCAAGCCAATAAGGCTGAAAAACTCCCTTCTGGGCAGAGCTTTTTTTCATCCCTGTCCCATGGAATTACATGCTTTTTCTAGAATCCGTTTGTAAGAAGGAGGTCTGATGACCCTGCTGGTTATGCTTAGTTTGCCGCCAGTTTATCTTCTTAAGGCACTAACATCATAAAGAAATTGAATTTGGGGCACTGACAAAGTGAATGACAGAAGCTTCAAAAAGAGGTGAAAATAATTTCTATTTTTCAGAATCCTCCATGTACTATAAAAACTGAATTCCAGGTCACAAGGCTCTGAAACTCTTAATATACAATGCAAAGATGTATTTGTTCAATAAAGCGAATTATTTGGGTCCCACTGTACGAGACATCAACCAAACCAAAGATCTCTGGGAGGCGAAGCAGGGTGTTTGTTCTAATCAAAACAGGCATGGAGCCAATTTCCATGTTCTTAGTGAAAGGGCTGCCTTGTTGACTTTGGAGCGTGTACAACTCGCACAATTGTTAATGCAGAGAGGAATCTGTCCCGAGTCTCCTTGAGTTATTTCCCTTAATTATATTGTAATTAATTAATTATTCAAAGAATGGTTTCTACTTTATAGCAAGAGAGGACAAAAGATACTGTATTTTGACTTTTTCTTGCGTTTTCTTGGAACTTTTTTTTTTTTTTTTTCTGGCACACGCTGGCAGGGAAAGGAAACAGGTTTGATTTTTGAAAGAGGATGGAAATTATTGCATTCCAGGCTTTCCACTCTGGTGTTGATACTGGATAAGGCGGAATTTGGGAAAACGTCCGCTGGAAAAACAGTAATTTTTTCCTGATCTTCCATTAAAAAAATGTGCATGACTGTTTTCGGCATTTACTTTAACAGTGTCCTTTGATTTAAGTATTTCAGTTCTGCATATGAAAGTGTGCCACAGTGGAAGAGCACGAGATGAGAGAGACCAGTTCACCTAGATCAAACCCTGCCCTGCCACATCCAGGGTTTATATCTTATATTGTAGGTCCTTAGCCCTTTCTTAAAAGTTTTATTTCCCACAATGGGGGAAATGCGATAGGGTGTGGAAAGTGATATCCACCTGTAATCAGCCAGGTTCCTTAGTTTATAACAACAGAAAAATCTCATATTTAATTGCACAGTTAGCCCATAGGGATTTATTAAAATGGTGATTGGATACTCCGTGAATCTAGAGAAATGAAAATCCATAGAACAGGGGAGGCCAGCTAGCGCCAGGACTTCAGGTGAAGTATTTACAGAACTTGGTCCAACGAGACCAGCAGTACCATACACTGACTCTGCTGAACACAGAATTTTAGGTGGCACCTCTCAGGCTGCTGCCTCCTGCCCAGGCACCGATTCAGTGGATTCTCTGCAGTCTCTAACTATGTACAACTAACTTTCCAAATTAATGTTTGGGCAAGGCATTTCTGCTTGGAGAACTAGAGGTCCATCTGCTACTCTTAGGCAGTAAAGGAAATCTGAGAATCCAGTAGTAATGTTTCAGTTGTCAGCAGTATAGGTGGGCCTCTGCCCGATTCAGCCAAACTCCCCAAGAGTGGAGAATTTTCCAAATACAGTGTAATAGAGGATCCAGAAGCCACATGACCAACAAAAAAAAAAAAGACGCCCACAAAAAGCCCACAAACAACCTCCCCCCCAACAACAACACAAAACAATCAAAAAATCTCAAAAAAACCGAAATCCACCAAAATAACCCCTACTTACTGAGGTCCATCCTTCAGTGACCTACAGTGCCTACCCTCCTAGGTTCCCTACATTGATATATTCCAAAAGAAAAAATTTCTCTATTCACTGAGTGCAGCTATAATTAGTAATAATTTTAAAATGCTCTCACTTCTTCCCCAAGGGAAGTCCTCATCTGCAAAGTCTCATGCAAAGTCTCACAGCTCGTCTTTCACATTCAAGATCTTCTAGTTGTGTCCATTCCTTCTCAGGTCTGGCAAGATCCCAACTCAATGTTCCTTAATGTTATAGCTGAGATTAAAGCTAATCATCACAGTGCATGATCCTTAAGTAAGAGAGAAAGAGAAAATAATTTAAATAGTGGTATTTTTACATATGGTTTTTCCAGTGGTCATGTATGGATGTGAGAGTTGGACAGTGAAGAAAGCTGAGCGCCGCAGAATTGATGCTTTTGAACTGTGGTGTTGGAGAAGACTCTTGAGAGTCCCTTGGACTGCAAGGAGATCCAATCAATCCATCCTAAAAGAGATCAATCCTGGGTGTTCATTGGAAGGACTGATGTTGAAGCTGAAACTCCAATACTTTGGCCACCTCATGTGAAGAGTTGACTCATTGGAAAAGACCCTGATGCTGGGAAGGATTGGGGGCAGGAGGAGAAGGGGACGACAGAGGATGAGATGGTTGGATGGCATCACCGACTCGATGGACATGGGTTTGGGTAGACTCCGGGAGTTGGTGATGGACAGGGAGGCCTGGCGTGCTGCAATTCATGGGGTCGCAAAGAGTTGGACACGACTGAGCGACTGAACTGAACTGAACTGAACTGATATATATAGTATAGAATTATATAATAAATTTATATATATATACACACACACACACATATCATTGCAAAAAGAAGGTGTGAATAAATGCTAAATTCCACATGCTGCATCAGGTCACAAGCCAAAGTAAATATTTGACTTCATCATTCCCCTATTCCATATCCTTTTATCTTGGCAACTGAGGTTCTTTTTTTTTTTTTTTTAATTTTTGGCTATGTAGGGGCATGGTATGTGGAATCTTAGTTCCCTGACCAGAGATCGAATCCATGCCCCATGCAGTCCAAGTGTGGAGTTTTAACTGCTGGACTGCCAGGGAAGTCCCTCCTGATGTTACTTTCAGACAGGGTTGGTGTTGACCCAGACCTCCACTCCTGGATCCAAGCCCTCGCAGTCCTATCATGTATCTTCTTCATTCTGGTCGTTGGAGAACATGGCAGTACCTAGAGTTATCCCCAAGGAAACTCCTGAATCCATCGGAGTCCCCTTTCCACCTCATTATGTAGCAGCATCCCAATTTCCTCCTAATATTCAGGTCAACCATCCCTAAACACTGAATAACCGTGCTGCTGACAGTCGTTTATTAAAACATCGCAATGTTTTGTGTGATTAGAGGTTGGCAAACCTCAAACCCAATCTGGGGGAGAGTCCGTGAGACTGTCCTGTGTGAATTGCCATCCTCTGGTTGAAGCCTGCAGTTCAGTAGTTACCTTGACAACCACCGGAAGGTAGCAGCACCAGTACCCTTATTCACTTCTGCTCTCTAGCTGTTAGGGTCTTGTCCCTAGGTAGTGGCAGCATGGTGGTTAAGCTCAGGTGATATGTGCACCCCCTCGCTCTCCCTCAGCTCCACGTGACCTAGCATGGTAATGTAGAAACATTGCCACTGCTTGCTTTAGACCTTTTCAGTGATTTTTTTTAAATTGTAGTTATTCTTAGCCAAATAGTTTATATTAAAGTAGTGCCATTTGTTGTGTATCTTGGTATATATTTCCATTATTTTAGGGTACTTTTTTTATCTTAATAGACAAAGAAGTTATTTACATATGTCCTTTCAATGGCCCCATTAAGGGAAGAGTTTACATCACAAATTATCGTCTTTATTTAAGAAGTTTGGAAACGGTAAGTAAAATCTAAGACCATAAAGATGACCCTAACTGTTAAAGATAATGCTAAACTGTTTCTCTTCTACCTTGCAAGATTGACTGTGGATCGGATTAACATGGGGGATATATTTGCTTCTCAACTCTTAATTTTTGGCTTATGCAAAGCTCATTTAACACTACCACCAGTAAATGTAGGAATAGAGTGAATTAAAATAAGTTTTGTCCTTCATAATATGGGGAGAGGGATTTGGTAACTGTACCTGTTTGCTCGTTTGGAGAGATTCCTTAGGTGGAGGACAGTGGTTCTTTACCAGAAGCACCATTGAGAACCACTTGTGGCACTTAGTAGCCATTACAGATGCTGTGAGATACTGCATCCAAATGCCCAGGTCTGTGGTCCAGGCACAGTGGTCATTTTTTTTAAAACATCACAGACAAGGATGCTGATGTGAGTCCCTTGTGTAGGCCCACTGCTCTAGAATTTTCCAGGTGTTCAATTACAGAACACCAGGTAGTGGTTTAGAACTAGGATGTCTGTGGTGTGGCTGAGTGCCATTCTACCTTTTATTCCATGGCATTTCAAGAAATGTTCCACTGATGGAACAATGAGTTGGACATGAGATGCCCCAGAAGGGAAAGAGTGAATGAACAGCTGCTACGGCTGTCCCAGAAGGGCCTATGGTGGATGTGGTGGGTTCACGTTACCCAGGCCAGCCTGAAGGGGCAGTTGTATTTTGATGAGGTGGACCAAGCGGGGGATGAATAGGTCTGGGGCACATGAAAGAGGAGCCAAACATCAGCTTATACACAGGTGTTGAGACTGTTGGGGGGAATCTAGCTTTTGTTTTACTGCTTTTACCCTACAACTTCTTTTGAACAGTTCTAATCTAGATTAGTTTGCATCTTTTGATTTAAAAAAAAATTATTTTCATTTTTGTGTCCAAATTCTGAAAAATGCTGTTTTTATTACTCTTGTTGCCTTCACTATGGGAGCCCAGTTCTGCGGTGTTTCTAGGTCCACATGGTCCTGAGATTCAGTCTTTTAGTTTTGTGAATCTATTCAGGCCTCTAAGTAAGAGTGGAGCTGAGCACATATTCTAGTTTTCCAGAATGTGAAAGATTCTGAAACTTAACAGAGCAATGAGCCAAATGTGGGTAGCCATTCCCTTCTCCAAGGGATCTTGCCAACCCAGGGATTGAACCCAGGTCTCTCGCATTGCAGGTGCATTCTTTACCCTCTGAGCCACCAGGGATGCCCTCAACCCTTGGCAGCAGTTATATTATAGAATTAATTATTTGAACAGGTGATTAAGTACCCAGGAAAGAAAGAAACCCATTGGGAGTACAATTGACACATTGTCTTGATTGAATCAAAGCATATGCCTGACCCTGACAAAGAAACGTGGTGGCAGTACACTTCGGTGGAGTTATAGACTGTGTAATTGGCATCAAGCCTTTGACTCAGAAGGTGGTTAAAGGGAAGGGGAAGGGGTTTGAAGTAGTTTTAATCTAAGATATTAGAGTGAAACTACTAATGTGAAATTTAGTGTAGGTAACCTTTAGTTCATAAAAACCAGTAGTATCAGTGAAAGATGGAAGAGGTCTGTCTTTATAGGGGCTCAAGCTTATCTGAGCCACTAATCAGGTGGGAGGGATTAAAAAGTTAACAGACATATAGGCTGAACTAACTATAATACAGTACAATACCGTACAATACTGTATTATACTACACAATATAATATGGCCAGCCAAAGTGAGACTCATTCTGTTTAGCTCCCAAGTGTCAAACTGGGGCACACTGAGAGATTTTATGCTAATGTATGCGATAATCATCAAAAATGAAATTAGAGCAGGTTGTTGACCAGCCACACGGCCCAGTTCCATTTCGTGCTGTCACTGTTGATGAACTGGGGAAATTATTTAAACTGCAGTGCTGTGACAAGATTGTGTCTGTTCTGTGATCTCAACTGTGGAAAACAAACAAAAACTCTATGTCAAAAAGAAAGCAGAAAGAAATACACCAATAATGTTAATACTTGGGATATATAGACATGCTTGTTTCCCTCCTCCCACTTGGAGGGAGCAGGCATTACTTTTGTAAGTGGGTGAGCACTTAGCTGGCATTATTTATTTTGTCTTTATGCGGCACTCCAGAGGCCAGGGATTAGCACGCAGTGGGTGGAGAAAAGACCCACTTGACACCAACTGCTAATCTTTTTCTTTTTCCACCAAGTTTTACATAAATATTTTGACCAATTGGCCACAGCATTTAGTCCAAGTATAAAAGCAAGCAGCTAATGGCAGAAAACATAGTATAAAGCAAGCCATTTGGGGGATTATGCAGAGGCCTCAAAACATAGTCATCATAGTGTCTCTCAAAGTCCTAAATATGAACATTAACTGTGGATTCTGCTGCAAAATGTGAACGTTTCGTGTGTATTTGAAAAAGAGCCGTCATGTCCCTGGCCTTTGGAAGCGGACACCTGTGTGGTTCAGGTATGTAAACACTGCAGTGGGAGCCCGGCCAGACTCGGGAGTCAGGTGTCCTGTTTCATCAGGTGATGTCCTGGGCTGGTGGGCACAGTGGTCTTTGGGCTGTCACTCGGCCTTCTTCCCCTGGGCCTCCTCTGGGGTCTCCCTACTCCACTCTCACTGGCTTACTGGAAATTCTTGTTGGATCTCTGTTGCCCGCAGAATAAAATCCACTCTCCTTCGTGGGACAAAAAAATCCTTCTGAGTTCTCTTGCCTCAACTCACAGCGCTTTTCCCTGTGCTGTTGTCTCTTCCCTGCCTGTGAGGCCCATCTGGGCTGTTCTTGCTGTGCCTGGATGCCCTCTTGTCCCTCAGATCCCAGTCAAAACTCACGTCCTCCCTGGAGCCTTCACCAGCTTCCATCATAGCCCTCACTCCCTCTCTGTGTGCCTGTTCCCATGTTAAGACTTACTACTGGGCACCTCCCCTGCCCACTCTGAACATCTAACATCCCTTCCCCTCCTCCTCTCCCCCTTTCATGTTTATTCGTTTCTTCACTGTCTCCTACTTGATATATTTTACTGCTTTGCCTCATTCCGGTCCGTCTGAGGCCAGGGATGCCTTGTGTCTTTTCACTGCTGTGCTCTGAGACCTAGGACAGAGCATGGCGCGTGGCAGTGAAGGATTTCAGCCATATCTATGTGCCAGTGTCTCCATAGCCATCAGTAATGGGGGGTCCTCCTAGTCCTCCATGTAGACAGGAGGTACTCAATAGCAGTGTGCTCTAAGTGATGGGGAGGTAGCAGGCAGCATGGACCACACTGTCATGGCATCCTGAACACCACCGTTGCTTTTGAGTTGAGAAATCCCATTGCCTCCTTTTGACCTTGAGGGTGCTCTGAGGTTGGGCTTGGCTTCGATCTCGTGACTCCAGTAGGGCTGGTTAGGCCTGTAATGCTCTTGTCCTCTGTGGACTCCCGGGGCAGCACCACTTCCCGTTTCCCTCCCAGGAATACTTCAGCTCAGGTGCTCAGGTGCATGAACAAGACAGATTAACCCTTTGTTCATTCAGGCGGCTGTATCCTCATTCCAGAGACGCTCAGCACCAGGATGAACCTGCCACGGTGCTGGGTGCATGACACAGAGATGAACAAGTGTGGTGTCAGGTGGCAGAGCCCGCAATGGGTGCATCATGCTGTTAGATTACAGGACAGAAGTAGGGTAACTGTACGCTGAGTCATGGCATGCCTTCCAGAGGAGGTGATGTGGGAACCAAGTCTTGGTGAATGGGAACCATTACCTGGACAGGGGGGAGAGAGAGAGGAGCCTCCACATGGTGTGTGTACAGTGCTATGGAGGAGCCCGGTGTCTGGTGACAGTGGCTGAGTCTGTGCTAGAGCGGAAGCATGGATGGGGAGGGGAGAGATGAAGCTGGAAGCATCGCCAGCCTTGAGCGGCTCGTAAATCACCAGTGTCTGTGTCACGTGGGCGTGTGTGACAGATTGGGGGAGGGAAGACTGGAGGCGGAGAAACCATCCAGGAAGTTATCTTTGTTTTCTAGGGGAGCTGGTCCTAATCGAGTCCAGGTTGCAGTAGAAAGGAAGGAACCGCCGTGAGCGAAGCAGGAGGATCTGGGTGGCATTTGGAGCTGGGAGCCAAAGGGAAGAGTAGAGTTGAGGATGATCCCTGTGGTCTTGGGCTTGAGTGGTTGGAGCCGCTCCCATCCGTGGAAATAGACATCAGAGGAGAAGGAGGGGCTTGAAGCCTCGGTCGCAAGAGACACGTGTGCGTGTGCAGACTGACAGCTGTGCGAGTGCAAGGTGTAAATAAGTGGCTCAGGAGCCTTGAAAACAGGAGTCTGAAGCTGAGGAAGTCCAAACACACGGGTATCACAGTAGCAGCAGGTGCACATACAGGATTTCCTGGGGACACCATGAGACCAGCAGAGATGCAGCTGCGGAGGGATCCTGAGGGCAGGGACTGCATCTGAGGGGGTGGGGTGGGCAAGAGCAGAAGCCACAGTCAGAACAGAGGACCGGCTCAGACAGGGAGTGGGCGCTTGGGAGAAGAGAGAAATATCTAGAAGGAAGGGAGTGGACCACAGAGTGAAATGTTGCAAGGTTCGGTGAGATAAAAAAGGAACAGGGGCTCCAGGGAGGTTTGGGGGAGGTCGCTGGCAGCCCTGGGGAGAACACAGGCCTTGGACACGGGAGCATCATTGGCCTCTCACTTGGTCCTCCTTCTACCAGCCCCCAGGCCTTGGCACCCTTCTCTCTATTCATTCTCCGAGAGGCTTCCTCCACTCCCTGGCTGCACTCAGTTCTCCCCAGATAACATTGTTTGTCAGCAAAGCTCCTCGCAGCCTGCTGAGCCCTGGCCCACACACTCAGCCCATCTGATAGCAGCTGCCTGGCCCCTTCCCTCAGGCCCCGGTCCTGGTTTTCTAGCGCTGACCTTTCTTCTGCCCCCCAGCTCTCATTTCTCACCACCTGCTAGAGACCCCAGGCACCTGGCAGGGCCAAAACTCTCCTGTTCATTCTACTTGCCAGTTCCTTCTTTGGTGAGAGATGGTTCTTCTCTTCTTCTAGGCACCCTCCAGTCACCTCCTCCCCCTCCTTGCTTCTCGTCTGCAGTCCTCATTGCCTTCTTCGCGCCTGCATCCTCTCCGTATCCCTGTTCTTAGCTCCTGCAGATATTCTCCTGCTTGGCAACTCTCAGTGGCTCCCCCCACATTTCAGACTCCTTAGTGTTCATGGTCCTCTGCAACTCAGCCCTGAGTTGCCTCTGCACCTCTCTCCTGTGTGTCCCCGAGCACGCTGGCTCAGCTGTCTGACTCACCGTTCCCTAACCCAGCCCTTCGCCACCTCTGCCGTGGACTTTCCTCAGGCAGTTTTCTCCATTAGAACACATCCATGTTCATTCCCACCCACTCCTGCCATGCATACCCCCACCTGAATAAATATTATCATTATTTTATCCTTAGTATGATTTTTTGGCTGCACTGTGAGACTTGTGGGATCTTAGCTCCCCAACCAGGGATCAAACCCGTGCCCCCTGCAGTAGATGCATGGAATCCTAACCACTGGACCACCAGGGCAGTCCCTAAAAATTATTTTGAAATAGTTAAGATAGAAAGTTTGTAAAGAGTTGAAGAAATTTAGTGACCCCTCCACATCAGGGTTAGTCACCACATGAAAGTTACCAGTTCTCACCCCCAGTCATTCCACACACCCTTCTTTACAAATAGGAAGAAGTTCTGGAGATGCACAGCAACATGTAGGAAGGGAGGCTTTGAAGCTTCCCATCGAAGCAGGTAACCCTGCTGCTGTTGGCAGCGTGAGCAGTGTGTACACAGACCATTTTCTGACAGTGGGAAACAGTACGTTCTTCCTGGATTAAATTCAAGGAGACATTTGTTGTTAGGGTTTCCTCTAAAAGATAGGACCACAGTGATTTTATTGTTTAGGCCGAGTATTACCTACAGATTCATGAATACCATCCAAGAGCCTCTTTAAGGACAGAACACATGTTAACTTTTACTGGGTAAAAGTACTTCTGGGAGAGACTACCAAGACGGAGTCCGTCGACTTTGCTTTTTGATGGTTTACCAGTACGCACACAGGACTTGGGGGGATCAAGGTGGATGGGCACCACTCATATCCATCAGACTTAGCCTCTCAAATATCTGGTTCTGAAATGAGTGTTGGCCAGGTTGGCTGTAATTGGAGCTGTAAATGTTGGGCGCTACCCGGAAGGGAGGCAAAGGTTACCTCCCATTGTGCGCATTTCAAAGCCAGGCGTGTATTCCCTTGCAGAGAGAAGGCATAGCCGCTTCATTACAAGCATGGACAAAAGAGTTCCTGTAGTATTTTTCTTTAAAAAAAAATTGGAAACTTCAAGATTGGCCTTTTTTCATTCCTTCTGTCTAATGGATTTGACACCTTTTTTTTTTCATTTTAAAAGAGATGAAATAATGCTAAGAAGACTATAATAATAAAACATCCTAGTGTGTTTGTAAGTAGGAACGTCAATGGGAGTGTAGGATACAAACTACAGTTTTTCTTTTAAATTTCAGTCTTAAATCGTCTCTTTATTTTGCTGCTGCAAAAGGAATGAGGTTTTCAGGTTAAAACAGTCCCTGCTGATACCCCAAGTCCCCCTGCCCCTTGTTGCCATCCATTCTCAATTTGCTAGTCCTCAAGATGGAGAGGCTGTGTACTACTGCACCATCCTGTTGCAAATCAATCAGTGGATTTAAGGAATGAACTCCACTATGAGTTTGCACTTTCACACCCTAGAAAGGGGCTCGTGGCTGCTTTGGCAGTTCTCTTCATCTCAGATCGATGTATCACGTCCCCCACCACCTCAGTGACGGACCCCTCTGAGCTCCTTTACTGACCTCATCTTGTGCTCTGTTGCAGAGTTAAAAGTTGTCTTCCCTAGCTCCCATAAATCTCACTCATCACCTATCATCAGCTTTCACCTGTCCTTTGTACCTCCTCCCCATCTCCAAGGAAGGAACAGGATGTCTTGTTTTACAAAGTGAGCCTTCCTCCTTCTAGTCTCTCTGGTGCCGTAGTGCCCCACAGTTCGGTGTCTTACGTGCATGGTTTTCATTGGCTCCCCGACCCGCAGACCTGCTCAAGTCTCCGCTTTAAAACAACTTGCCTCCCTGCTACCCCAACACTACAATCCTCTTTCTGCCCCTTCCTTGCTAGACTTTTTAAAGAATGAGTCCCCACGTGCGGCTTCTGCTTCAAGATTAGGAACTCCTTCACTTCTTGATCTGGCCCGTGCTTCGTGTTGAAGCTCCTCTTTTCTTGCTTAGATCTGCAGAGCTCTTCACCTTCTCTGCAGTGAAAAGCCGGTAGTGTGTTAGTGAATTCCACCTTCTTTGTCCTTTTCTGCATGCGTCCTTGACTCCGCTCTCACTTCTGCCTTTTGCCTTTATTGCAGTTCATTTCTCCTTCATACCCCCTAACTGTATTTCCCAAGTTCTGTCCTCATCCTCTTCTTTCTCACTTGTCAGTTGCTTTCGAACTCAATAGTGCCAGACCCAATCTTTCATTCTTTATTCACTACTTGAGAGCCTGCTGTGTGACAGACTCGAGAAGAATTGAAGAAGTCAACATGGAGATTGGATTAAGGCTAATGGAGAAGGGAATGTGAAGGATGACCGGTAGGTTTCCAGCTTTTGTCACACGGTGTATGGAGTGCCAGCCATTGACAGAGGAAGGTGTAGTTTGGAGAGAGAAACATCGTGTGCTTTAGTTTTGGGCATTTGGAGTTTGAGTGGCCTTTGGGATTTTCCACTTCTGCATTTCCAGCTGCCTCCTGGATATCTGTACTTGATTATCAGTCAAACTCCGTGTGTTTAGATGCTTAAACCGTGTATGCCTAAAATTGACCGTGTTAATCTTTCTCTCAGCCCACCCCCCGCCCCATGCTCTTCACATCTCTTGGTGGGACCACCATTGTCCCAGACACGTGGGCCTGCTCTGTGATTTGCCCCTCTGACTTGTCTCTTCCTCTTGCTTTCCAGCTCGGTTGCTCTCTGCTCTCAGATCCTCATGGTGATCGTGTCACTTGCACAGCATTAGCAAGTGGCAGCATTGGCAGCATTAGCTTCCAAGATTGCAGGGCATGGGCATCTCCCCCCTTGGCTTGTGCAGGGCGCTCAGGGCTGCTGGGTGCATCTGCATGCAGCAACATTCTGTCATTGCAGGCCGCTTCCCAAGATACATTTCCTGGATCCCAGCCACCCTGATCCAAGCTCTGGGATACTCCACAGGGGATTCTCCTGCCACCTGATCTTAAACCCAGCCCACTTGTTTTTGTTTTTTGTAAACAAAGTTCCCATGCTTTCCCACATGTGTAGCCACTGTCACCATGACCTGTTTTTGGAAGGCCAACCTTCACCTGCTTTTATTCCACCCTTTAAGGATTGTCTATAACTTTGCCATCACAGCAGGACCTTGTTGTGACCCAATCAGGAAGAAGTCATCCTGCCATCTTGGACCTCTCATCCCACTTCATCTGGATTTTTAAAGTGCCTCTTGGCACTTTGTTGTTGTTGTTCAGTTGCTCAGTCATGTCCAACTCTTTGTGACCCCAGGGACTGCAGCACACCAGGCTCCCCTGTCCTTCACTATTTCTCGGAGTTTGCTCAAACTCATGTCCATTGAGTCAGTGATGCCATCCAACCATCTCATCCTCTGTTGTCCCCTTCTCCTGCCTTCATTCTTTCCCAGCATCAGGGTCTTTTCCAACGAGTCAGTTCTTTGCATCAGGTGGCCAAAGTATTGGAGTTTCAGCTTTAGCATCAGTCCTTCTAATGAATATTCAGGACTGATTTCCTTTAGGATGGACTGGTTGGATCTCCTTGCAGTCCAAGGGACTCTCAAGAGTCTTCTCCAACACCACAGCTCAAAAGCATCAATTCTTCAGTGCTCAGCTTTCTTTATGGTCCAAGTCTCACATCCATACATGACTACTGGGAAAATCATAGCTTTGACTAGATGACCTTTGTAGGCAAAGTAATGTCTCTGCTTTTTAATACGCTGTCTAGATTTGTTGGCACTTACAATCTGGCATTTTGGCTGTTTGGGTGCATGTGTCTCATTTCCCAGACAGGGCCCTGAGCTTTGTGAGGATGACAAGTACATCTTATTTCTCTCCATGGTCCCAAGCATCCAGTAGCTTCTGTTAGTCAGTATGAACTTGAGAGAGAAGGCAAATGAGTGCATCTTTCAGACTTTTTGCTATGTGTACTTCTCAATTAGTTTAGATACTTACAGGTACAGAGGCATAGAATTTAGAGTTAGAATGGACCTTTGAGAATTGTTAAATATTTAATGATATTCGGATAGTGGTGACTCAGGTTTCTAGAGACTTAAGCTGATTTTCCTATTCCTAGATCTTCCAGTTGGGCCTGCTGGGTTATCTGATCTTGAACCTGTCATTCGGGGAGACTATGGTAGGTAGCCTCATTAGACTGTGGGTCTCTTTGGTCAGGAGCTGGCTGGTTCTCCTCAGTGTCCAATTTTCTGTTTTGTGTTGGGTCAGGATAATCAGAAGTGTAGAATTTTCTTGATACAGTGGCAAAGAACAGTAAGGTCTCACTCACTTCTAATCCTTCTGTTTTTTTACATTTGCATTCTTGCTTCCATCTTGATATTAGAATATCAGACTTTTATTTAGTGTCTGTCTGTGTTTTTTTTAGGTACAAGTTTGATATTTAGGATTACAGTTGAATAGACTGTATAAATTACATAACTCATAAATTTCAATATAATCTAAGTGTAGTAACAGTGCTTGATAGTTTAATAACTAAATGATATTGAGAAGAAAAAACATTATCATATGCAGTTACAGATGTACATGATTACTGAGAAGTGTCTTTTTTCTGTAAGTATTTAGAATTCAGTTATGGAGTGAGGGGTCTCACCCCATGGCACCAGCTAAAAAAATGCCTCCTTTCCAAGAGGAAAGCCCTGTAGCAAGCCCTGTAGCTGCTTGCTGGAGCACTGATTCACTGTTTTTGAAGAGCACAGTTATGTATTTCATATACTAGGATATTCTTTATAATAATAATAATAATAACTTCCTTTGTTATCTAGCTACCTTGTGCCAGGCCCCATGCCAGGTACTTTTAAGTCCATTATCTCTAATCATGCCTATTTTACAGGTAAATGTAGCTGAGAGATACAGTAACTTGCCAGAGTCATCCAGCTAATAAATCTTAAAACTCTGATTTGACACTTCTTTTTGTCCAACTTTCGAGTTTGTGCTCTTTTCTCTACACCACGCTAGCCATACTGTCACACTTTTTAAACTTTATTTTGAAATACGACCTCTCAAGAGCTTGGAAGAAGAGTCCCTGAGAGGTCCTAGGTACCCATCACTCAGCTTCTCCAGTAACTGTACTGCTTTATCCGACCCAGAACATCCAGGGGCATGGTAACATTAACTAAGACTCTGACTGTGCTTGAATTTCATCGGGTTTTGCACACACTCATTTTTGCCATGTTTTTGCATAGCGTTTGATGACATTTTATGCCATGTGTCAGTTCATGTTCCCACCACCAACAGTCAAAATATGCAGCTCCTCTGTGGATGCAGAACTCCATTTATAGCCATGCCCTACTTCCCCTCAGCCCCTGTGGCCACTTCTCTGTTCTCTAGCTCTACAACTTTGTCGTGTCAAGAAAGATATGAATGGAACCATAGAGCACATGAGCTTTTGAGAGTGGTTTTATCCAGTCAGCATGATGCCCTCAAGATTCTTCTAGGTGGTTGCATGTATCTGTAGTTCATTCATTTTTGTAGCTGAGCAGTATTCCATGGCATGAACACACCAAACTGTTAGACTTTTTAAATTTCTAGAATACCCATGAGTGGTATTTATATTTTGTGAAGAAATGATTACTTTCTTATATTTTGTTTTAAAGAGATTTAAGGTAAAAAGCAAAAATTCCCTTTATTTCTATTCCCCTGCAAAGGACCTCTTTTAAAGAACAAAGACTCAATAGGCAGCTTTTAAAATTTTTGTTATCAAAGTTATCTAACACAGCATTAAAGAAAATATTGGATTATTGAAAATTTCTGTAGCCCTTTCTATCTTTGTACATATGAATATATATTTTACATTTTTGGAGTCACAGTGTATTTTGTTTGCTGCTTTTTTTCTACTTCACAGCTTATTTTTCCATGTACCATAATTATTTTAGTAGCTTGTGCTCTTCCATCAAGTTGATTATAATGTTCTTTGTCCTGATGGCCACCTCTGGCTCCATCTTCACACATGTAGCTTTTCCTTCTGTTGCTCCATAGCTGTAAGATAATGTCAGAGGAGTGTCATTGTGGGGTCAAAGAGTAGGACCATTTTAATGGTTCTTTTGATGTATGTTCCAAGACGTTGGCTTGAATCTCAACCTTTCCCTGTAGTTAGCCAAAGGTTTTTAAAGCCTTGGTGATGACATCAGGCAATGGGAATACTTCACCTGTGTCCAGAGTGGTTGTCAGGACAATGCAGTCCAAGGCCCTGTTGTGGCTCCTGGCCCAGATGACATATTCTGAACATGGCAGCTGCTGCTCTCTTGGTGTGATGTGATTCCATCTTTTATGCCAGCAGTCCTCTGGACCCCTTGTGTCCAGTATTGGGTAAGGAATGACGGAGAAGCATGGTACGCACTCAGGCCCTTCTTTGGGAAAAACACCTGTGCCTAAGATACACACCGTTTCTGGATGCCTGGCTTCTAGTGGGGGAATACAGAAGTGGAAGTTCATGGCGACAAGACTAGAAGCAACTGGCGTAATAACATCCAAACTGAGTGCTGTACAACCGAAGAGAAGGCAGTGGTCAACTCTGTGATCAGATGGGAAGCAGGGCATTGTTAGAGGTGATGCTGGCTGAGCCAGGTCTGAAGCCAGGGGAGAATGTTGGTAGTTGGGAAAGCCAGATCATGTGAGGCAAAGGGAACACTGTGCACAGAGCCCCTAGGCCTGACTGTAGACAAAATATTTGGAGAACTGTGAAGGCATCTAATTACTTGCAGTGTAGAACGTTGTGGGACAGCAGCCTGCAGAGACAGGCTGGGAGCCACATCTCGGGGCCCCCGAGTTGTGTACCTGCAAGTTTAGTCTTTATTCTGCAGGCAGTGCACAATGGCACATGTTTACTGTAAGTCGCTCAGTTGTGTCCAACTCTTTGTGACCCCATGGACTGTAGCCCACCAGGCTCCTCTGTCCATGGAATGCTCCAGGCAAGAATACTGGAGTGAGTTGCCATTCTATTCTCCAGAGGATCTTTCCAACCCAGAGATTGAACCCACATCTCCTGCACTGCAGGCAGATTCTTTACCATCTGAGCCACTAGGGAAGCCCATATAGGGGATGCATTTGGTTGCATAACTGACTATTCTCATGCTTGCTTTTTCCTGTGTGATTGCTATCATATTTTTATTCATAAAAGGTGGTAAAAGGACCAAGGTAAAAATGCCCTGAAAGCACGTGGGTTTTTTAAAAGTATGTTTTTGATTGTTTAATTGTACTGACAGAAATACTGACTTGTGTCTTTTTGTCCATTACAGGATTCTGCTCTAATACTTGATGTTCCTCTGGGTGTGATCTCAAGAATTGAAAAAATGGGAGGCGCCACAAGTAGAGGAGAGAACTCCTATGGGCTAGATATTACTTGTAAAGTAAGAGATTCAGTACTTTCTTATGGGGAAAAAGTCACGTTAGTGTTGAATGATAAGTAAATAAAAAGTGAATGTATGTTTAAAAGAAAACTCAAAGACCCTTGTTCATCCAAGGCCTTGGAGTGGTTCTCCCTTCATGATCAAATGTTCCAGAATCTTCTAGGGAAAGAGTTCCTATGAAAGAAACCTACTGTTGTCACCAAGCGTGAGGACCTGAGCCAGTCAGTTTTTGCCCAAGTCTGCTCCTGGTGTCCCTTTGTGTGATGTGTCTCCAGCCAGACACCTTCACACCACGTCGGGCATGGGGAATGGCAGAGATTTAATGATAATAACATTCAGTCAGCTATAATAGTAACTGTTTATTGAGCATCTCTGTCATTCTAGACATATGCTAGGGCCATTGCATTAAAGCCTCAGGGCAGCCTTCTGAGATGAACAGTGATGTCCCCATTTTATAGATGGGGAGCCTGAGGCTAAGAAGAGTTTGGTGACTTAGCTAAGATGACCCAACTGATGGCAGAGTTGGGATCCAAATCCAGCGAGATAATAATTTTTCAAATGACAGAATAAACCTTCTTGCCAGAAAACTTCCTTCTTGGGTATTCCATATTAGAAGACTATAGTACCCAGTCCTAGAAAGATCTAGAAGGGGTTTGGAGGTCATCTGTCCAAGTGGTTCCCACAGCTAGATATGCATGAGGGGCACCTGGGAAGCCCTCTTTGGGTTGACAAAGGCAAAGCTTTGGGTTCTACCTCAGATCCTACTGTAAGATAATTGGTGAAGGCTGTGTCCCAGAGGCTGAGACTCTCTCAAGTGTCTCTGACCATCAGTCTAGTACAGGGATCAGTAAAGGGCCAGAAAGCACATAGTTTAGGCTTTGTGGGCCAATAGGATCTCTGTCATACATTCTTCATTGTATTTTATTTTTTTCAACAAAATACAATGTCTTTTATTTTTATTTTTAAAATATAAAAAACAATCTTAGCTTGAAGACCACGCCAATACTGACCTGGGCTGAAGTGTGCTGACCCCTGGCCAATCCGAGTCCTTCATTCTGTAGATGAGAAAGGAGGTGTTTGCTCAATGGGCTTCCTTGCCTACAGGTGCCTGAGGGAGCTGATGGAGGAGCCACAGTCCTGGCCCATGTCTCCTTTTCCTGGTCTCGTGCACTGTGGTTTCTTAAAGCCAATCTCCTGTACCTTGTTTTGGATTTTGAAGATAATACATTTTTATCTCCAGTTTGTAAAAGATCAAGACTAGTACACTCTATCAGAAAGTGAAGGATTGTGTCATGAGACTTGAACTGAAATGCTCCCTCAATCCCCACCTTGGCAGCCTTTTGTTGATTTTGGTAGAATTCACACTCCCTTAATGCCTCATCTATAATCCTAGCTACTGTCTACCCTTTGGGGCCTAGAAATTGGGGGCTTACTTTTGAGGAAGGTTTTTCTCTTTTGCATAGAAGAATCTGTGGGGGGAGAGTGTTATATTACAGCACTTCAGGGAAAATGAGGTTGCTCTTCCTATGATTTCAAAGTGACTCTCATTCTAATCGAATTGAAAAAATCCTATTTGTTGCCTTGTCAATGGGAAGAACTTGTATTTAAATATGAATCACCCAAATTGACAAGACAAAGCACACTCTTACCCTCTGACTGTGTATTGTAAGAACATGGGCTGAGGAACAAGTCGGCAGGCATAATTCTCAAATGTTCCATATGTATATTTCATGGAATTCGTGTCAAGCCCAAAGACAGTGGCCTAGAACCATGTTGTAGCACAACCTTTTAATCCTGTTATCTCCCTGGAAACACAGGACATTGTGAGAGTCAAATTCCGTTTTCTCAGGACCAGACCTGAGGGTGACAGAAAGAGAATCTGCTCCAGTGGTTCAGGGCTCGCCCCCTGTCTCCCGCAGGTCCCCTTTCATCTGCAGTCACTAACCACAGCCCCACTGTGCTGCTTTCTCAAAATGAGAACATGGAACCCCTACAGATTGTCTCCACCAGGGCTGTACCTGGGGATTTCTGCTTACCAGTGGCACCTTGCTCACGTTGGACAGAAGTCCCAGTGGTTGTCATCTACAAACAGAAGAGAAGGCAGCTCCAAATATAGGAATTCTTACCCCCCAAGCCCATGCCAGCCCCTGCTAACAACTCGGAGCTTAAAAAACTAAAAAAGCAGAGCCAGACCATCTCACCAGGGCTGCTGCAGCGGGCTGTGTTTACTCTGTTATCTCGAGGCTTAGCGCAGCACCATGTGTCCCAGTTGCTGAACACCAAGGGTCTGATGGCGAGACTTCTGCTACGTGGCTCTTCCCCAGGTGTCCTTCCCATCTGGGTCAGGCTCTAGGAGACCAGGTTGAAGTTATCCTGCAGTATATGCCCATAGTCCTGTTACAAATTTGGTGATCAGCCCCGTGTGACTCACTTGCCTTTTCCACTTCAGTTTTCTCGTTGTCAAAGCAGGGTAGTGATTCTCCCGGCCCTTGAATTCCATCTGAATCAGATGGCCACACCAAGGCACTTAAATCACTTGTGCTTTGGCACATCGAAAGTCGTGGTTTGAATCACTGATGGACCAGAATAAAGATTTACTTATAAATGGTCTAGTATATGGTTGAGAAGTTAAGGGTTATCATTGGAACCAAGGCTGATGGGAAGAAGATCCTTCATGCATCTGTGAGCCCTGGGGATCCTCAGCTAGCCACTGCTGTACTTCAGGCTCCTTGTAAACCCCTTAAAAGCACATCATCTTATTGAAATGATTTTTTTCCCCTTCTACTTGACTAGTACTTTGCATCATGAGACAACATCTGGTGTCTCAATGTTTTTGGAAGATGTTGTGAATCAGTTTTGGGATGTTATAAAGTTTGTTGTTGTTGTTCAGTCACTAAGTTGTGTCCGACTCTTTGTGACCCCATGGACTGCAGCATGCCAGGCTCCTCTGTCTTCCACTATTAAGTTATGTGCTTTTAAAAATGTAAGCATGGACTCCTGGAGCTGGCGAGGCCCAGTAGATGCCATCCGTATAGAGAGATGAGTGTTGGATCGTTGATGAAAGGTCTGAGAGCCTGGTTCCATACATTCCCTTCACTGCCCCTTGCATTTGGGGATGTGTATAGCAAGGCTTTTGTCTCCTGCATGTTGAAGACTTAGGAAGCTTCAAGAGTGCTCTTGAGATAACAAGTGAAAAAGCACTTAGGAAAATATGAAGATGATGATATCTGAGAGGGCAGGGGCTGGATCTGTCTCACTCCTGAAGTATTGAAAGTGCGATGCAGAAGGTGATGGCCATCACTCAGCCACAGAACCATGAGCGATTTAAGAGACAACCTCAGAAACTGTCAGCTTCAAAAATATGATAGAATGTTATATCTTTTGCTGTGTAATACAAACTGATTTTTAAGGGAGGTTATTTTACTTTACTTACTTTACTGAATTCAGTTTGAAAGAAGGTTTCCCTGCTTATTGAAGAGATATGTATTGGAAACTATCTCTAAAATCTGGTTTTGAGCATTAATTCTTAGTTCCTAGAAGCATAGTCATTCCTACTATGGTAGATCTTAAGGTGGTCTTTATAGAAGTCTGTGAAAGTAAAATTCTGATTGTACAGTCCTAAAGAAACTGGCTGTTTGTTTTCAGCCTGGTTCCTGTTTGCTGATAGCAGATATTTTAGCTCTTACACTTTTTATCTAAGTTACACCATATTGTTCCAATGAAATGTGATTTTCTTTAAACAAAAAAAAGTAAAATTGTATAACAAAAAAAATTACATTACTTATATGAGAGCTTAAAATGCCAGTCATTTCCTAATTTTTAAAAGGGAGACTTTAAAAGCACGAGAGGAGAGGGAGAGAACTTCTGTATTTTAATGACCTGTTTGACAATTTTGAAATATTTTTGGCAGATACACATTTGATAAAAGTCCTATGAATAAAAATTTTTATAATTAAAATACCTCAGAAAGCAGTTAGACAGACACTGGAGTGATACACTAGGCAAGGTTTGGTTTTTCTTTTTAACAAATGAACTTTAACTCTGTCTTCTCTTTAACGTGAGTTGTCTTGTCTTTACAATCATGACGATGATGGGAATATTTTCAGGGGTTCTTAAGACCAGATATTTCAAGATATGGTACAAAACAAAGTAATTTTCTTAGTGGTCTAGCTTTGTTGCCTCTTCAGGTGAGTAGATCTTCTACCAGAATAGGTTTTTTGCTAACGAACGTGACTCAGTTTGCAGACTGAACTGGCACATTTGTCCTTTGCCCCCAGGACTTGAGAAACCTGAGGTTTGCACTGAAACAGGAGGGTCACAGCAGAAGAGACATGTTTGAGATCCTCACAAGATACGCCTTTCCACTGGCCCACAGTTTGGTAAGTCCCCGGCTTCTCCTCCTTCGCTTCCTCTGCCGTGTTCCCCAGTGGGGTGTGTGTGTGAGGCTGTTTACTACAGAAGCTTGACCTGTTCCCAGAGGGCACAAGCCTCTCCTCTGCCAGTCTGTATGGGGTGGCTCAGCGCAAGTGACCCCTGCCACCCCCGAGCCTGCCCTCTACCTGGGCCAGCCCTCTTCCAAAGGCCAAAGGTGGTAAGGTGACCACAGGCATGTCCGTGAAGCGCTGTGACATCACATCCCAGAGCTCATCACCCTCAGCTTGGGAACTGAGAGTGAGGTGGGTCAGGCTTCTGTGGTTCCACTTATACATGGAAACAACTGCTCTGAGCCTAAGGGCCATTGTACTTCTCAAATCCGGATTTGTGGTTTAGACACAGATTCTTTCTTTTTAAGGACTGACACTTTAAATGTCACTTCATGGGGTTTACTATATATTTGCAGGACAGACTTATTATGCATTTGTTGCTTACAACCTGTGACTTAGTGCATAACGAGTTTGGGGCTATGTATGTCTAGAACTTTTCCTCCCTATTTAGCAGACTTAGTAATCTCACCTTGTTTTACTGCGGGATTGAAATAAGCTTTCCATGCATCTTGCTCTTCAAACTATCTTTCTTTGTATTCTGCCTTGCTCTTGCCTTCTTTTTTCCTATCTTTTTTCCTAGCTTGTGTCCTCTTAATGCCTCCTTCACCTCTGCTGCTTGACTTGTTGTTGTTCTTGTTATTTGAAACTTAAATTTCAGAAGATTTATTGATTTTATTTTTGATAGTGTTCTCAGTATTTTCTCTAAATGTCTTTTTAAAAAATTTTATTGAAGTTCAGTTGATTTAATAGTGTTGTGTTAATTCTGCTGTACAGCAAAGTGATTCAATTATATATATATGTGTATGTATATACACTTTTTCGTATTCTTTTCCATTTTGGTTTATCACAGGATCCTCTGTTTGACTTTAAACAAACTTCAAGGCAAACATCTATCAAGGGGAGAGCAGGGGAATAATCATTTAAATAAATATATGCCTTTATTTTAAGTATAGAATAAATAGTGCTCCAGCTAGACTGAAGGTGATGGAAGAGATCGTTAAATACAAGAACTGCTTTGTGATAGAACTCTTCTTCCCATGCCTGTCTTTTATTTATTTATTTGTTTTGGGGCAATAGGAGCCTGAATTTTTTTTCTAGCAAGACATGGCTTCTTTCTTCCGAAATTTCATCAGCAGTTTTTCCGTCAAAGGAAATTCATGACTGATGAAAAGGGCAATTATACAAAGACTGGTGGTCTAGGGGGATCTGCAGTACTCATTGTGAGTCATGGGTTGATTAGAGATTCATATGTGATGCTTAAAGCAAATATAATGGTATCAAAGAGTTGAATACATGTTACGCCTTTTCTCAGTTTTTGGTTAAATATGTGATTTAAAAGATATTTCAATATTAACATTTTTAAATGACTAGAATAAAATGTTTAATGGGAATACATCTTTGGAATTACTGTGAAAGTAAGAATGTACATCTAATCCAGGAAGATTAATTGAGGGGATGGGTTCTGTCCTGGGTTTTGCATATCTGGCCTTACATAATCAGAGATGTAAAGATGGTTCACACAGCAGGTGTGAAGGAGCTGAGGCCCCAGTCCATCTCCTGTGTGATCTTGCTCGATCAGTCATCTCCTTTCTCTGGGACTTTCTGTCTCCTTTTGGTTTTACTAGACAGTAAAGAATCCACCTGCAATGCGGGAGACCTTGGTTTGATCCCCGGGTTGGGAAGATACCCTGGAGAAGGGAACAGCTACCCACTCCAGTATTCTGGCCTGGAGAATTCCATGGACTGTTTCGTCCATGGGGTCGCAAAGAGTCTGACACGACTGAGAAACTTTCACTTCACTTCACTTCACCCTAAAAACAGGTTAAAGTGTTGACCCAGCTTTCCCCTAAACTAGTATCCCATTTCTCACTTCAGTCCAAACTTCTGCAAAGAATATTCTAGTCTCTCCACATCTCTGGTTCATTCATTTCCCCCAGACCATTCTAGTATCCAGTTTTATTGAAGGTACCTTCTTGGAACTGAGACCTCTCTGGCTAAATCTAGTGACTCACTTCAGTCTTCATTGTGTTTGATCTCCCCCAAGCATTCAATAATTTTGACCACTCTCTTTTTGTGAGTCTTGGTTTCTATGTTGCTGTACCATCTTGACTGTTCCTTCCTAGTGTCCACTGCCTGTTTTTTCCTTAAGTGTAGACATCTTGTTGGTGGTTCCCTATCAACCCTCTTGTCTTGTTACTCACTTTGCCTTGATGATTTTGTTTAATCCATAACTTAAGCTGTCATCACTATATGGGTAATTTCTAAATCTAGTCTTGACATTGGCCTTGAGTGAATCTAAATGAACGTCTCAAACACCTTCCTCTGGAAGTCTGTGAGAATCACAAGCTCACCATCTCCCTAACCTCTTTGCAGTTCACCAGACCTATTCTTCAGTCTACATATCCGTCAATTTGGATGATCCTCAGTTTCTCAGGTTCAAGAACTTGAAGTCAACTGCCCTGCCCCAATCAGGCATAAAACTTATTTATTGTATTGAAGTACGGTTGATTTACAATGTTATATTTGTTTCAGGTATAAAATATAGTGATTTAGTGTTTTTACCAATTATACTCCATTTTATTATTATAAATATTGGTTATATTCCCTATGCTGTACATTACATCCTTGTATTTTATTTATGAAGTCAGCTTTCTCATTCCCCTGCCTTGCCTCCCTAGCTACATCAATTCCAAACCCTGTAGGTTCTGCTTATTGTGTGTTAGTTGCTCAGTTGTGTCCGACTCTTTATGACTCCATGGACTGTAGCCTGCCAGGCTCTTTTGTCCATGGAATTCTCCAGACAAGAATACTGGAGTGGGTAGCCATTCCCTTCTCCAGGGGATCTTCCTGACCCAGGGATCGAACCTGTGTCTCCTGCCTTGCAGGCGGGTTCTTTACCATCTGAGCCATGAGGGAAGAAGCCCAGGTTCTGCTTATTAGTAACTCTCAAATATTTCTTCCCATCTACCTGTTCTTCCTAACTCACTTCCCTTCCAACTTATCCTCCACAGTGCTGCTGTCTTTTTTTTTTTAAGTACTGTGTGATCATGTCACTCTATGTCCTGCTCTTCACACAAAAAATGTTCAGTGACTTCCCATGGCTTATACCCTAGACTCTAACCACATAGGATGGCCCTGTGCCCCTCTGATATACATAGAACTTTCTCAACTCAGTCTTTGGTTTCCCCGTCCCCTCTACCTAAGGTCCTCTCTACTTGAGGTCCCCTCATCTCTCCAGAGCCCATCCTTCACCATTTTGCTCAGTCCTATGTCCTTTCCCACACCATGTGTGATCCCTGGTGCGAGTTCATCACACATGTCACTTGTTGGGACTTTCTAGGTCCTGCTACTGGAGCACTTACCTCCCTCAGTCTTCTGTCATAATTATGTAGTAATTGCCCATCCCCCTCCTATTCTGAGAGCTTATCAAGGCAGGATCAGCCTTTATCTACCTCTCTAACCTCAGCATAATCACTTCTGCATGGGAGATGTACAATGACGGCTTTTTTAGTGAATACAGGTTTAGAGGAAAGTGAAGGAAAATTTCATTCTATGGAGACACTTGGGCTGGATTTCTGGATATTGTGGGTATGGTATCAGAGGATATAGGATTCTGGGTCGCTGTTGTTGGAGTGGTCCACAGAGGGGTGCTTTGCCTTATTTTTTGTGTCTGTGCTAGGCATCCCTACTTTTTTGTTTAGGAAGACAATAAAGTGAAAAACTGGAGGAAAAAACGGGAACTGAATGGCTCATACAAAGTTGTGGAAAATGACCTTCTCTAAGTTTTAACCACTCAAAGTCATCTTAAAAATGAAAACCAAACTATTCACCAAAACAATACAAAATACAGATAAAAAACGATCAGCTATTTAGATAGCTTTTGGAATATTAGCCCCTGCTATTCCATTCAATGTGTGCAGGTATTTCATCAGTCAAATTCATTTCAGGGTAGTGTGTTGGTTGGCTTGGGGGGAGCCATGAAGGTGGTTGACAAGAAGTTGTAGCAGGATGAATGAGACCTGGTTCCATTTGGGGGTGTGACAGAAGTGATGTGACAAATGCATTATGGCTCTGATACAGGTTGGTTGACAGCCAGTGCCTTAAGAGGACAGGGAAGCCGGCTGGGGATTCCCAGGAAGAAGGGAACAGGTCCAGCTGGAAAAGCCTGCATGGAATTGATAGTCATTTGGGTTGGGCCTTGAGGATGGTTGTCATTTCCTGTGGATGAGGATGGCGGAGGGGGTGGTTTTTAAGGCAGAGGCAAGATCCTGACCCTCAGCACTAGGGAGGGTAAGTTGGCAGCATGGAGAGTGCTTATTAGGGTCGCCAGAAAGCATGGGATGGGAGGAGAGGGCAAGAGCTGGGCGCATCAGATGGAGGGATCTGCTGACTCAGGAGCTTGTACCTTGGGAAGCAGCAGAGACTTACTGAAGGTTTTGAAATAAATGAAGCCAGGAGTGGGGTCGGAGGGAGGACCAAGTGAGATGCTGGTGGTGCAGGTGGAGACCACATGCTTGGGCGGTAGTTTGATCTCGGAGAACCGGGAGGAAGGCTGAGTCATCCTTCCTTCTGAGGTCTGCGGCCTGAGGGATAGCAGGGCAGGGAAGTAAAAAACGGATTTCTTTTGGGGAAGCAGGTGGGAGATTGGGCGAGGAGGAAGGGATGGAGGATTCTGTTTTGCTTGCAGGGCCAGTTAGTACCTTTTGACAAGAGTTTCCAGCAGCAATTGCAGGCCCACCTCTCAGAAGAGAGTCCAGAGGTATAGACCTGGAATCGTGGTGCTCCATCTGTTTGGAGTCATGGATTCCTTTGGTAACATGGTGCAAATTAGAGTTTCTCCTCCACTGACAGACACACATAGGTACAAAACTGGATGTAAAATTTTAGGGGACTTAGAGCCCCTGGGAAGCTCACCTGTGGGTCCTGGGTTGAGGAGCCCTGGTGTGTACCAGAGAAGCCAGCAAGGCGAATGAGGATGGTGAGAGAGGTGACGGGGAGAGCCTGCAGGTTGGGGTCTGTGGAGGCCAAAGGCAGAGCGAGCTCTGAGAAGGTGGTGATGGGTGTGCGAGGTTGTGGAGGTGGGGAGGACTCTCAGGAAGAGGTCCTTGGGGACTGGACCCCCCAACTGTGGACTTCTTGAGGCTGGGACACTCTTTCCTCATCCTCCCCACCCCCAGTGTCCAATATAGGCATACACTGGTTGAACTTTTCTGAATCGCAGGAGGTGGTCTGAGAGGTGGGGATGGGAACCAGTTAATGGAGGTTTAAAGAGAGAGCAAGGGGTGTTTCAAAACACAAAGTAGTGGTAGCAGTCAGCTGGAGGGAAGACGTGTTTCCCTGAGAATCCGAAAAAGGTGAATGAAGATGGTGGGCAGGGGAAAGCAAGAGAGAAGAGGGTTCCTTTCCTGAGCGGGAAACGGGGTGGGGTGGGGGCATGGGATGAAGCCCATTTTGTAGGGCAGGTTGGGAAAGGAGAAGGGACAATTATTCCTCTGAGACAGGAGGGGAAGAAAAGTTTCCAAACTGCCACAGTGGGGAATGCGAGAGTGTGCCAGAAAGGGATTTCCTGGAAGCGTAATCTAAGCCTGATTGCATGGAACAATACAAAGGGCCCCTGCTTGAAAAATAGCACTTTGTTAATATTACTGAAACTGTTAAAGCAGCTGCAGATTATTTCAGTGATTGTTATTGGCACTGGATGCCAGAAGTAACGTTGCAGTTGTGTTGGTGAAATGGCGCCTGGAGGCCAAGAGAGCTGGGTTCCAAATTGAGCCATGAGGCAAGCGGCATGTGAGTGAGCTTTTTTCTTTCACACCAGCCCTGCCTCTCTTGCTTCCTTCCCCATTAGTATTTTCTCCATTCAGTGTGTTCAGTTGGGACTGAAACTTTGAATTGACCTTGAGCCGTTTAGTGACACACAGTGGATCCAAAACCATTACCTTGATTGGTTCTATATTAGGTCAATCCATTAAGACTTGAAAATTGTTTAGATTGCACTTTCTATTTGAACAGAAACATTTATTTTCTTGTTTTATTTTTGCTTTGCTTTTCAAACAGTAGAAATCGCACCGTTTTCTCAAATGACATTGCAAGACAATACTAGTTCTAAGGAAATGATACATTTTTATGATAGGAAATGTGACAATGCCTCTGATATCATGGTTGTTTTTTAAAGGCCGGTGTACATATGAACAGAGCCTGATACTACTACAGAAAAATAGTTTAATTGTTGGAGTGGTATGTTCAATGCTAAAGATCTTCTTTCATTGATTTCCTTTACTGTTTGCTCATTTTTTTACTCAGATGGAATCATCAGAGATAGTACAAATTTTAGATGGGAGTTTTTCTTTTTTAAACTCTGAATCCCAATCTGTTATTGAGTCATGAAAATATTAAGAGCATCTCTGTCTGTTATCTGTGTGTGTCTGGATCATGGTGTAAAGTCTTTGGCTTTCTGTTAATCATAGTCTAGAACGTTTGATAATGATAGAATATGTAGAATGAATTGCATTTTAAGTTTATTTATGCACTAATACAGTCGCTTAAATGTATCTTTAGGTCTGTGTGGATTTTCTTGACATTTGTTTAAATGAAGGGCTTGAGTGTATGGTTAAACTCATGGTCTGTAGATTCACATGAGGGAAATGTAGAGGTAGAAGAAATGGAGCCTAAGACCCAGCTGCCAGGCTCCCAGTGGCCTGGATCGGGGAGGCTCAGTGGGAGGAGTCATTCGCAGGTCCCTTCTGCAGGGTGGTTGCCAGCATGGGGCCCAGGCATCCAGAGGCCCGTGTCTGAATCCAACTCAGTCCCTTACCTGCTTCGCAACTTTGAAAATCATGTAATATTTCTGTGCTTCAGCATTTTCATCTCCAGTGGGGATAATAACAGTCTCTACCCCACAGGGGTTTTGTGAGGATTAAATGAAAAGTACTTACAAGAGCTCCTGGCATGCAGTAAATGCCCAATAAATGTCAGTGCTTCTGTTCTTAGCACCCCGTGTTTCCCAGCAAGTGAAAAGAATAAGGATGATTACTCTGACCCACTCTTCCCAAGAATATGAAAAAAGTCGTTATGATCATATGTGGGACACTTTAAGCCCTTTAAAAGAAAGATGCTCCACAGGTAACAGTTAGTAGTAGTCTCATTAACCAACCGAGGCTTGTACCTTGCCAAAGGATTAGTCGAAAGTCTTCTATTTGAGAGCGTGAAAGCCAAAAAGCATCTTAAGTAGAAATGGGATGTATTGGCAGCGGTGCCAGCTAATACACAGAGCTCTTCAGAAGCTTTCTGTTCTTTCCACCTGTGACCCTGCTTGCAGAGTAACATGGCTCACTAAGGTGTGTGTCTCTGCACTTGCCCCCTTCCTGGATTCAGCTCTGCAGTATCACCGTATTCCTGCTTTTTGTTCTTCTGTGAGCTGATTGGCAGTCAGAGACTTGCAAAGTCTTCTGGTGTTTGCTTTGGTAAATTTGACCATCTTCTGGGCCTAGAGGAGAAGATCCACTGGCTCTGACCCCAAAAGAGATGCTGCGGGTTCCAAGGCCTTTTCTGTGGAGAGCAGCGAGCAGGGCCCTTGTCTTTCTTCCTGGCTTCACTGAACCCTAGCCTGCCCTGCTGTGTGGTCTGAGCAGTGCCATTTCCCCTTGTCTTCTCATGGCACTTCTCATGGTGCTTGCCTACCAAAATAATTCCATGAAGGATACGACACGGGGCTGGGAGGGTACACCTCTTTTTTGACCCTATGAACCGAGAATGAACGACCTGGGGTACTTTTTCTGTGCTTTGAGGTTGTAAACCAGACTGAAATGGAGCAGACTCTTCCTTTCTAGGCTGATTACAGATTTAATAGCCAACAACCAGAATCTCATTTTCACCCAGGAATTGAATGAGAAACCACACATGTGCACTCGCCTCTCAGCCTGGATGCAGCCTGAGACCCAAGGGTGGCTTGGTTCTCGATCTCTTTTTCTGACCAGGACATTTTTTTTTCTTAAATAAACAGTAAACTTGGCTCATAGATGGTCTAATCATGATTTTAAAGCTCCTCCCTTCCT
Organism: Okapia johnstoni; assembly: GCA_024291935.2. Classification (NCBI taxonomy): domain Eukaryota; kingdom Metazoa; phylum Chordata; class Mammalia; order Artiodactyla; family Giraffidae; genus Okapia; species Okapia johnstoni. The sequence goes on from CM044305.1 coordinate 113,050,890, forward strand.
GCCTCCTGCAAGACTTGGCCCTCTGTCTTCTTTCTGTCTCTCTCTGCTGCCCTCTTCCCTGGTCTCGAGACATACCTGGCCATCCTCCCTGCGCCCGTTTCTGGGGACTGTGGTCCCAGCTGGATTGTCCCGCTAACTCCCTGTGCCGCCCTCCATGTCCAGAAGCACAGCACTCACTGCTGGTCCTCACACCCTCCCTTATCGCCCCACTCCCTGCCTTGCAACTTGGGGGAACTGTTGGGTTTTTTTGAGGGGTTGTTTTCTTTTAATTAATTTATTTTTAATTGGAGGATAATTGCTTTAAATGCCGTGTTGAGACAGTATGGTACTGGCACAAAGACAGAAACATAAATCAATGGAACAAAATAAAAAGCCCAGAGATAAATCGATGCACCTGTGGACACCCTATCTTTGACAAAGGAGGCAAGACTATACAATGGAGAAAAGACAATCTCTTTCACAAGTGGTGCTGAGAAAACTGGTCAACCACTTGTAAAAGAATGAAACTAGAACACTTTCTAACACCATACACAAAAATAAACTCAAAATAGATTAAAGATCTAAACATAAGACCAGAAACTATAAAAGTCCTAGAGGAAAACATAGGCAAAACACTCTCTGACATAAATCATAGCAGGATCCTCTATGGCCCACCTCCCAGAGTAATGGAAATAAAAGCAAAAAATAAACAAATGGGATCTAATTAAACTTAAAAGCTTTTGCACAATGAAGGAAAGTATAAGGAAGGTGAAAAGGCAGGCTTCAGAATGGGAGAAAATAGTAGCAAATGAAGAAACTGACAAAGAATTAATCTCAAAAATAAACAAGCAACTCCTGCAGCTCAGTTCCAGAAAAATAAGCGACCCAATAAAAAAATGGGCCCAAGAACTAAACAGACATTTCTCCAAAGAAGACATACAGATGGCTAACAAACACATGAAAAGATGCTCAACATCACTCATTATCAGTGAAATGCAAATCAAAACCACAATGAGGTACCATCTCATGCCAGTCAGAATGGCTGCTATCCAAAAGTCTACAAGCAATAAATGCTGGAGAGGGTGTGGAGAAAGGGGAACCCTCTTACACTGTTGGTGGGAATGCAAACTAGTACAGCCACTATGGAGAACAGTGTGGAGATTCCTTAAAAAACTGGAAATAGAACTGCCATAAGACCCAGCAATCCCACTGCTGGGCATACACACCGAGGAAACCAGAATTGAAAGAGACACGTGTACCCCAATGTTCATCGCAGCACTGTTTACAATAGCCAGGACATGGAAGCAACCTAGATGTCCATTGGCAGACGAATGGATAAGGAAGCTGTGGTACATATACACAATGGAATATTACTCATCCATTAAAAAGAATGCATTTGAATCAGTTCTAATGAGGTGGATGAAACTGGAGCCTATTATACAGAGTGAAGTAAGTCAGAAAGAAAAACACCAATACAGTATATTAACGCATATATATGGAATTTAGAAAGATGGTAACGATGACCCTTTATGCGAGACAGCAAAAGAGACACAGGTGTAAAGAACAGACTTTTGGACTCTGGGAGAAGGTGAGGGTGGGATGATTTGAGAGAATAGCATTGAAACGTGTATTATCGTATGTGAAATAGATCACCAGTCCAGGTTCAATGCATGAGACAGGGTGCTCAGGGCTGGTGCACTGGGATGACCCTGAGGGATGAGATGCGGAGGGAGGTGGGAGGGAGGGTCAGGATGGGGAACACATGTACACCCATGGCTGATTCATGTGAATGTATGGCAAAAACCACCACAATATTGTAAAGTAATTACCCTCCAATTAAAATTAAAAAAATTAAAAGTGCCGTGTTGGTTTCCACCATACATCAACATGAGTATACATATATCCCCTCTGTCTTGAACCTCCCTCCCAAATCCTACCACATCCCACCTCTCTAGGTTGTGGTTTGAGCCCTGGTTTGAGTTCCCTGAGTCATTCAGCAAATTCCCACTGACTACCTAATTTATATTTGGTAATGTATATGTTTCGATGCTACTCTCTCCAGTTGTCCCTCCCTCTCCTTTCTCCACTGTGCCTACAAGTCTGTTCTCTATGTCTGCATCTCCATTGCTGCCCTGCACATAAGTTCATCAAAACTGTTGTTTTGAAAGTGGTTCCAGGCCCTACAAGTTCTCCTGCTTGGTAGTCTGTAAGACCTTGGCCTCTTCCACTTTTTTTTTTAAACTGAATAGCTGCAATAGGTGTTTATAAAATATCTACCAGATATCCCAGGTTAAAATTGACAGAGCATCCCTTTGTGTTGGGGCTGCTGGGTCTTCCACTTCATTCACCACCTCTCTCTTCAGCCAGGCCTGGTCTCCTGGCTTGTGAGGCCTACTTTCTTGGGCTGTTTGTGATGATTGCCTGTGGACTCATTCCTTGGGCCTTTATCTGTGGGACGACTCCAGGGCCAAGATTGAAGGCAGTTTTACATTTTTTTTCTGCCAGGTGTTTGGGGGGCACTCCAAGCCTGGGGCACTCACAGATTAAATTATCTGCAGGATGTTTTTTGGGACCATGCAAGTTGTGTGAGTTTTGGCAGCCCTGTGCTGCAGGCTCCCTTGCTCAGCACAGATCACCTAGACAGGTAAGTTCCCTCTGAGTCTCTGAGACACTTGTTTCCTGTTTATCCTTGCCCTAATGGATACAGTGTTATTGAAGGAAGTTTCCAGTTTGACACCCATCTTGGCCAGCCCAGGGCATTACATATTATCTCCTGGAGCCTGAGAGGCCTCGGAAACCAGTCCTGCCCACTCTTCTTGTTCTCTGTATTCCATTCACAGTTTGGCTTGGGCTTCTGAGAGTTTCTTCTTCCCTTGTAGGCTCACGAGTGCATTTTTAAAAAGGGTTTCTGTTTTATCCAGCAATTTTAGATGTTGTCAGCAGAAATATCAATTAGAGCATCTAGATCATCACACTGCCAGATACTTCTCCTTTGGTTTCAGAGGTCTCAATCTCCTGGCCCTCCTTTTCTAGTTCCTCAGCTTGCTTCTGTCATCTAAATATGGGTTTTCTAGAAAAGTCCATCTTTGCTCTGTGCTATCCCTGTTTTTTTTTTTTTGTTTTCGTGTTGACCAGCATTGCCTTCATGGCTTTGTGTTTCCCATTAGCTGCTCCATGACTTCAGCTGATGCCTAATCTTTGTTTAAAATGAATCTCTCATTTTCCCCTCAATCTTCCTTTGAGCTCCCAGTTTCTCTGTTGCTGTCATTTCCTTCTCCCCGTCTTTCTCCTCCTCCTCCAAAATCAAGGTCAGTGGGAGATTTCCCTTTTCTGTAACATTTGCTAAATCCAAGTGTTCTTCGTCCCCAGCCCGACTTAGTTCAGGTTTCTATCTCTTCTCTTCTGAGCTGTGGGGATGGTGCTTTTGCTAATTTTTGTGCATCTGTTTCTGATCCAGCCCACTCTACACGTGCTGTCTGTCAGGTTGCTGCCCCTGGGAGGCAGCTCAGACTGTCTCACACCTTTACCTCTGAAACTTCAGCCACTCGTCCCTCCCTGTCAGTGTAAATGCAAACCTCTGTTCTGTCCACCATGCAGCCACATCTCTCCATGGTCTCCTGTTTTTCTACCCACCTGCGCTGGCTGCCAGACTGAGGTGTTTGCTGATGGCCTCATGTTTTCTTCCATTTGTGACTTTTTTGTGGTCCTCATGGTTATCGTGTCCAAAGTCGTTTTACCCTTCCAGGTGATCTTTCATGCCACTAGCACCCCTCCAGGCCTGTCTGTCCAGAAGTAACCCTGGCATTCCCTGGCATCCCATGGCACTTTACCTGTACCTTTCAAGGCACTTAACCTGCTCCTCTTTACGTGAGCAGTAGCTGCGCCCTCCTCATCTCTCTCCTTCAGAGGATTTCTAACTCTTTAAAGACAGTAGCGGTGTCTCACTCATTTTTTTATCTACTTAATACCTTGTTCATAAGAGATAGTGTCTGCTAAGTAAATGTTTCTTAAATGTATCTACTAATGTCAATGGAATGAATGAACAGGAGCTAGCAGCCACCGAGTGATCTATAAGAATATTCTGCTGTTTAGAAAGGGCTTTGATTCAGCAAGCATTTACTTTGAATTTTTGTAAAAAAATGACTAATGTATGCATGGTTGAAAAGTAAGGAAAGATTAAAGGACTGAATGTTTTGTATCCCCCCAAATTTTCTGTGGAAGCTCTAACCCTCAATGCAATAGGATGTGATTAGCTTTAAATGCAGTCATGGGGGTGGTGTCCCATGATGGGATTATTGCCCTTTTAAAAAGAGGCCAGACTTCACATCTCCACCTTGTGCAGTACAGCAAGAAGGCCATCCTTTGTAAACCAGGAGGTGGATCTCAACAGAATCAGACCATGCTGGCTCCTTGACCTCAGACTTCTCAGCCTCCAGAACTGTGAGAGATAGTTTGTTCTTCTAAGCCAGGAAGTCTGTGGTATCTTCTTATAGTAGAGTGAACTGACTACAGCAGTAAAAATAGTAAAAATATCTCCCTCCCAGCACCCTTTAGCCATTGCATTCCCCAACATTCTCAGCATATTGGTATCCACCCCATGATAATAACCTATGCAGGCAGTTCATTATTTATATTCCTTCCTCCTTTGACCCTAATGGAGCATGCTACATATGCACCTCCGTAGCTTGCTTTCTAAATTTACCAATACACACTGCCTACCAAGTGGGCTTCTTCACTCTGTTAATATTATTTTTACTGTCTCATACTTTATTTAATCCTCTGTTGATGGATATTGACATCATTTCTAATCGTTTGCCCCTTGGTATGTGATAATGAGTCCTTAAAATGGGACAGTGGAGAGGGACAGAAGAGAATGGATTTGAGAAAGATCGAGAAGATCAGATCAGTAGAATTTGTTGATGAGGGGAGATGGGATGATAGGGATGAATCCAACCTGGATAAACAGGTTGCCGGTGGGGCCAGTGGTCAAGATGGGCAACATAGGAACAGAATGAAGAAGAGAAGACAAGTTTATTTTGGCTGTGTTGAGTAACAGGTTCTAGGGGACAACCAGGTGTGGGTATGTGGGAGGCCAGTGGGTGTGTAGACCTGAAGTTTTGCCTGGGGAGAGGCTTATATGGTAGACCTGGATTTGATCATTGGCATTTTCATTGACGTGGCCAAAATTACCAGGAGAGAGAATTACAGTGAAAAGTGGTGTCGCATATGAACCCTGAGAAATGTCAGCCTTAAATGATTATGATTTTGACAAATAGTAAAGAATGTTCTTTTTCTAAAATGATTTGAAATGACATTTCAAGTGCACTTTTGTAGTCCTTTTCTGAATAAGTGAATATGTACATTTATAAATGAAGGTAAAGGTGACTCAAGAATATTAAAGCCATTTTCTCCAGGGAAAAGGATAGTGGTAGAACTAGGAGAACTCTTTATGCAAACAGAAGTAGCAATGGTAATTCAGGCACAGGTTGCTTTTTGACCTATGAGACTTTGTTCAGACTTTTGGATGAAATTACTTTTGATGCAGTTGTACAAATTCTTACTATGTCAAATCATAGTAAAAGGCTGAAAGCTGTATCAAGCATGAAGCCGTTGCTTAGAATTACACACTTTGCCAAGTTTCAGCACCTCCTATTATTCCTTAAAATTTTAGACTTTTCCTCCTAACTTGAGTGAAAGCATTATTGTTCTTATACGAAGCGGTCTTGTTTCTTGAGGTAATTTTACATTGCTGTGCCGTTCAGTGGTAGATGGAAAATTTGAAAAAGGCTGATGTCTTCAATTTTGAAATCAAATTAGGAAAAAGCCCCTCAGATTCTTGTTCACTAAAGAGTTAGTGACTGGTTCCCTGAATTTTTAAAGCTAGGTCTCAGAGATGCACTGAATCATGTCCACTGATAACCATGCTTTGTGTGGTGACAGCATCATTTGAAAGCACTATTATATCTACAGAGCTGATCGATTTACTTCCTTGAATACTATGAAAATTGTTTTCTTCTGTAACTGTCTCCCTCTTGAGTGGTATTTAATTTTTATAAATCTGACACTCAAACATCCAGTTCTGAGAGACAGCACGACAAGGCTTCGGCTATCTGCGAGGGCCCTTTGTGAGATCTAGGAATCCTCTCAGTGACACAGTTCTCCCTCCTCAAAGAAGGAAGCTCACGAATCACTCAGGGTTTATAGAATCTGCTCAATAACAATAAATCCAATCTAGATGTTTAAAGCAAGTCGGTGCATCTTTATATAAGTGCCATTTTAAAATGATGGCTAATTAAGTGAAAGCTAATTAGTTGTCTTCCCTAGTGTGAAACTGGAGATTTTCATCTCAACTTTGTCCTTTATCATTTTTCAAATGTTACATTGTGCTATTTTTAATCCTGGAAAAATGCACATGATTGCTTTTTTTTTTTTTTAAAGTCTCCATGCCTGATATTTCTTGACTAGTAGGAATCTGAATTGGTGAAATGCCCAAATATTCATACAGAGCCGAATAAAGGAAGACATGCTTACTTGAAGCCAGGGGTGAGCACTTGAGAGTATCTGTTTTCTGATGTCAGTTGCCCAACTTTGATACTGGGCTCTGGTTATGCAAGATGCTCATGTGTGGAAGGCTGGGTAAAGGGCACATGGGCTTTCCCTATAGCTTTCTCTGCAACTTCTTGTCAATCTATAATTATTTCAAAAATCACTAAAAAAAAGAAAAAAGTCAAGCAGCCCCTCAAATAGGTTGAGCACACAGCCCCCAGGAAGATTCTTAGTGTTCTGGGGTATCCATGGCCCTTCAAGATCATGGCATCACCACCCTCCCCACGGTGGGTCTTGATTCAGTGGGTTGAGCTGGGGCCCAGGCAGTGCCTGGCACATTGGGGAAACCCCAACCCCATCTCTGAACCCCCCGCCCACTCCCTGAGCTGGGATTGAATCCTTCTTGGGAAGCAAGATGGGTGCGGGGACAGGGTCACTGAGGGCACGTCATGACCATGCCTTGAACCTGACTCCCTGCACACTCCCACGAGGGTCAGTCTCTAGAAGCAGTTCCCTCCAGGGGACTCGTGTTTCCCAGTGTCCCCACCCAACTCAGGGCTGTAGGTAGGAATCACTGTGGAAAATGGCAACCTGCGAATCAAATCTCAAAGACTCAAAGCCTTAAAACTACATGTCTATAAGGGAAAATAAATGACAGGTAAAATCCTCAAGAAACGTAAGCTGCTAACTTTAGGTTTTAGCATTTTCACGCAGGAGCTATAATTAACCTTGTAACAAGTAATCACTTGTAGGGAATTCTGTACTTTTTAATAATGAGGTAAAGATGAATGGGTGATGTTGTCCTTACTTTAATGCTTAGTTGTCTTAATTTTTTGGTAATAATCCACCTTTATGTTCCTCTATTGAGAGCTTGTATTTTTAAACTCTTGCCTTGTTCTCTTACCTTAATCTTTAAGGGGGGAAAATGTAGAAATTAAAATATCTGGGAAGTAATTCCTGTACATTCAACTTTAGAAAATGTCAGCATTGCTTTTTTTTTTTTTTCCAAGGAAGTGGGATTGTTTTTATTTTTTTTATTTTAAATTAGTTCATTTATCTATTTTTTAACTTTACAATATTGTATTTGTTTTGCCATACATTGACATGAATCCACCATGGGTGTACATGTTTTCCCCTTCCAGAACCCCCCTCCCACCTCCCTCCCCATCCCATCCCTCCGGGTCATCCCAGTGCACCAGCCCCGAGCGCCCTGTATCATGCATCGAACCTGGACTGGCAATTCGTTTCACATATGATAATTTACATGCTTCAGTGCCATTCTCCCATATCATCCTGCCCTCGCCCTCTCCCATAGAGTGCATAATACTGTTCTATTTATCTGTGTCTCTTTTGATGTCTCGCATACAGGGTTATCTTGACCGATTGACTAAATACCATACATATATGTGTTAGTATACTGTATTGGTGTTTTTCTTTCTGGCTTACTTCACTCTGTATAATGGGCTCCAGTTTCATCCACCTCATGAGAACAGATTTGAATGTATTCTTTTTAATGGCTGAGTAATATTCCATTGTGTATATGTACCACAGCTTCCTTATCCATTCGTATGCTGATGGACATCTAGGTTGCTTCCATGTCCTGGCTATTGTAAACAGTGCTGCGATGAACATTGGGGTACACGTGTCTCTTTCAATTCTGGTTTCCTCAGTGTGTATGCCCAGCAGTGGGATTGTTGGGTCTTATGGCAGTTCTATTTCCAGTTTTTTGAGGAATCTCCACACTGTTCTCCATAGTGGCTGTACTAATTTGCATTCCCACCAACACTGGCCACAGTCATCAAGACAGTATGGTACTGGCACAAGGACAGAAATATAGATCAATGGAACAAAATAGAAAGCCCAGAGATAAATCCACGCACCTATGGACACCTTATCTTTGACAAAGGAGGCAAGGATATACAATGGAGAAAAGACAATCTCTTTAACAAGTGGTGCTGGGAAAACCGGTCAACCACTTGTAAAAGAATGAAACTAGAACACTATCTAACACCATACACAAAAATAAACTCAAAATGGATTAAAGACCTAAATGTAAGACCAGAAACTATAAAACTCTTAGAAGAAAAGATAGGCAATACACTCTCCGACATAAACCACAGCAGGATCCTCTATGACCCACCTCCCAGAATATTGGAAATAAAAGCAAAAATAAACAAATGGGACCTAATTAAAATTAAAAGCTTCTGCACAACAAAGGAAACTATAAGCAAGGTGAAAAGACAGCCTTCAGAATCGGAGAAAATAATAGCAAATGAAGCAATGGACAAACAATTAATCTCAAAAATATACAATCAACTCCTGCAGCTCAATTCCAGAAAAATAAACAACCCAATCAAAAAGTGGGCCAAAGAACTAAACAGACACTTCTCCAAAGATGACATACAGATGGCTAGCATTGCTTCTTATAGAAGGCTTACTTCAAAGAGTTAGTGACAGCTCAGTGTTCACATCATATTTTCCTATTTAAACTAACAAGTAATACTTTAAAAAAGTATTTTCTTGTAATTGTAGGGTAATTTATTTGGATAGTTAAAATATTGGCTTGAACATCTGTTCTTTTCCACCTTATGCTCCAGTTCTGTGTTAGATGCGTTGCTTTGTATTTCATGGCAAGAAATATCTGGCTGTTAGTTGATTCATAAACTTGCCTGAAATGTTTGAGGTCCAAGTATGGCTCTTAGCATCAAGTGTCGTCACAGAGTTCCCATAGGCACATTTCCCGGGTCAAGGATGCCAGTCGTGGACTCGTCCTATATATCTGGACATCACTCAGAGTGTGACATGTTATTCTAGAACTATTTCATGAGAAAGGCCACCTGATAGGTTGTGCTACCTTGAGGACACTGTATCATTCCCATATTAATGACAATTCTCTTATATGACTTATAAAAGAAGTTATGGAAATAGTTTTAGTTTGGGCTATAGAATGTTATCTTCTGATGATAACAATTTTGTATTCTTAATTTACACTTATCGGTAATTTTAATATAAAATGCAAGAGGATATTTGAAGCAAAGAAAGAGTTGCTATATTTTTAGTGATTAAGAAATAGTAAGTTACATTGAAAATGCTGCTGGCAAGTCAGAGGACACTCTTGGCATTAATACACATGATTTTTCTGGAGAGAAAGCTTTATCTGGCCTTTTTGAGTGAGCAATTTTATTCTTCTTGAATGGCCACCGTATTTGCTTAAGCTTCATGGGAAAGATGCAAATAACTAAAAACCAGAAAAAAAAATGAACAAAAACCATGTTGAAATCAGGAACTTATTTCAAGAAAGCAGATTCTAGGTTTTCTTCTAAAGCAAGTGACAGTACAGCCTCATGTCATCTGCACACATCCCACCGGCACGAGGTTCAGCAGTCTTGAGTATTTACCCAGGCCAGGTCCTGACAGGTGCAGTATTTGGTGCTCAGATGATGTCACCAAAAGGATGGTTGGGCATGTTCTGTAGATGCCGTGTATGGATAAAGACATGTGCTATGCATTTTAGTGTTTGTCTCACCAAAGGTCCCTCTGTCTTCGAGTTAAACTTCAGTTAACAGACATCACTTGTTTTCCCCAAGGGTACTGAATAATCAGGTATTGCTGTGGATTCACTATCAGCCTAAAGCCTCAATGAATCACATAGCTAGATCAGTGTCATTGCTAATAGACAGCACTGGAGTCTAGTGCAGAGTTGAGACCTGCTGAGGGGGCCACATGCTTTGGAAAATTCAAGAAGATCTTCCAGAGATCATGATCCTGATCCGCTTTCACCTTAAACCTCTTGCCACTTAAATACAGAAAACCAGTGCTGCTAAGTGATGATTTTCCAGAAATTCTCTGTAACGTTGGAGTCAGGGACACCTGAGGCCTTAGGCTGATGGATGGAAGGAAGAGACTTAGAGGAAAAGTGCCTCCAGAGAAAGTGCTTGTGCAGGGGCTGTATAAAGCTCTCCATCTTCATTTGATCAAGAAATATGTATTCCACCTATGTGGGCCAGATACTGTTCAGTTACTGGGGATTGAGGAAGGGAAGAAAGCAAGTGTCTGCCTTCATGGAGCCCATGGTCTAGAGGATGGTAGGGGTCCAACAGTAACAAACAAGTAAATACATGTCAAATGGTCACAAGGGATGGAAATAAAATGGGAAGGAGGATGAGGGGTGCTGTTGGGGGGGTGTGTTGTTTTTCTGTAGAGTGTTAGAGAAAGGCTCATTGATTAAGGTTACATTTGAGCAGAGATGTGAAAGAACTAAGGGAGGAAACCACGAGGGCAAGGATTCCAGACCACTGGAACAGCAGGTGCAAAGGCCCTGAGATTGGTGTGTGCTTAGTGCTCTTGGGGAGCAGCACTGAAAGCCAGCATGGCTAGAGCAGACTGAGGAAGCGGAAGGGCAGAGACATCATGGGACATGTGGCCAGATGGCGAGGGCCACGGGGGCCATGGCAAGTATGTCCATTTTTACCCAAAGTGAAATGAAAAGCTCCCACAGGAGGATTTGGGGGCAGGGGAAGGATTTGAGCTGACTTAGGTTGTGCCACTACTACTCTGACTTTAGGTATAAAGGTGAAAGCAGAGGACTAGTTAGGAGGTGTTATTATAATAATCCAAGTGGAAGTGGAAGAGCCTTAAACCAGGGTGCTAGCAGTGAAGTGATAAGGATAAACCAAGGTGCAAAAGATGGGGCTGGCATCTGCTGAAATGGGGAGACTGGGAGGAGCAGGATCAGGTGGGAGTTATGAACGTCCCAGTCCTCTAGCTGTGGTGTGGTCGCTTGTGTGGCCAAGTCTGAAGATCATGGTGGGGCTGCAGAGTGATAGATATTTAGGAATCACCAGGGTATGGATGGTATTTGAAGCCATGAAATTCCTTAAATGTCACCTTGAGAATGAGCATAGAGAAGAGATGAGAGCGCTGAGGCCTGTCGTTTCAGAGATCAGAGCATTGATTCAGAACTCACAGAGAAGTTAATTAAGAATTTTCCTAATGTTCTGTCTCTTTTTAAATAGATTAATGCATCACTGGTCCCTTTTGAGACAGTGGCACTGTTTACTAATCATTGCTGGGTTTTCTTTTTCTTTCTTTCTTTTTTTTTTTTTTTTTAAGTGTCTTTTACCTGATCGATTGCTAATACTGCTTAAAATTGATGGCCGTTTTGGGTCTGGAAGTCTGATTTTTGTGCAACAGCACTTTAAAAAAAACACACCAAAAGTCATGTTTATTGTAAAGTAATTAGCCTCCAATTAAAATAAATTAATTAACTTACAAAAAAACCTAAAAAAACAGACAAAGTCATGTTTGTAGCCATAGAAAACTGTGGTCTCAAAAGTAATGGTTAATCAAGATAGAGGGTAGCATAAGTGTCGTCTGAATTTGCCACTGTTATTTCTGGCTTAATGGGCAATTCATATTGATGTATGGCAAAAACCATCACAATATTGTAAAGTAATTATCCTCCAATTAAAATACATAAATATATTTTTTTAAAAACTAAGAAGAAAAATTATTAGGTTGTTATTTTATCGTAGGCAAATCCGGTAACAAACAAAATAAAAATCTAAGGTGGTGGTTTTAACAGAATATTAGCTCCTTTACACTGAACTTGACATTCTGGTTTGTTTTTTTTTTTTTGCCTTTTCTAGCCAATATTTGCATTTCTGAATGAAGAAAAGTTTAGCGTGGATGGATGGACCGTTTATAATCCAGTTGAAGAATACAGAAGGCAGGTAAGTTAGTAGATATTGAGCCACAAGAGGAATCTCAGATGTGCCTGCTGAGGATATATGCCTTTGGTCATGCTCTTTGAGAATCAGTAACACCATTGCTAAATACTTTTTTCCTAGCAGTAGTATAACATGGCTTATTCTGTCTGTCTAGTACCGTGGAGCCTACAAGCTCTTACAGGACCATGTTCAAGCTGCATTGAAGGTTGCTTGGCTAGGTTCGTTTTCTTCCTACTACATGAAGAACACCCATTATATGTTGTCCATGAAATGAATCAAATACTCAGAGTCTAGAAAAGCCAAACTTCTGTATCTTACTACTCAGGAATTGATGTCATAATGTATTTATGTGTTTGGGAGCTTGACTATTATTGGCAGTTAGATTTCAGTCATATTTATTTTGGCTTAGACATTCGAATGAATTAGAACTGTAATGATGACTTTTCCAGGCAAGCTTTGATGAGAATTGCCTTTACTGCTCTCTTAGTAAACTTTACCCACGTGCATGTTTATTTGTAACAATAAAGTAGGAGGCTTTGAGGATTGTTGCTGTTCAGGGGTGAAGGTCTCCTGGCATTTTTAAGAAGATTCCCATGCCTCTTATGGAACAAGAGCTGCACTTTGACCTCTGCTATAACCAATTCATGAGACAGCTAGGGGTTTTGTGATGAGATTTTTCCTAAATCTCATTCTATAAAGCTTGTAAAATAATTGGGAATTTTGTTGAATTAGGTTTGAGAATCAAAGCAAGCCCAGTGAGTGTAAAGTCAAATTGCAAAACACTAGATTTGAGAACCTAAAGCCACCATTTCCACTACCAGGCCTCTTGGCTGAGTTCCCTGTTTAGTCTTGATCAGAAATGCAGTTGTGAGAATTTATCTCTGGAGCACATATATGAAGTAGTATGCCCTGTTGCTAGCTTTAGACTGTTTCATTTTCAAAGGCTGTGTGTACCTCTTACATTAATAACCTGTCTTCTGGGTTATATATGGAGGCAGAAGAAGGACCATTGAAACATCTTGCATGTTCTGGAGACCTCTGTAGTGTTATGTATTAAACTGTTTGCACCTTAATTTTGGAGTATTATTGACAGTGTTAAGACTTATTTTTTAGGTCAAAGCTTCTAGCTTGAAACAAAACAGTTCCTGTTTTTAAGCTTGCATGCATATATGAACTATTGAAGGTATTTTATTTTAGACTGCCATTATATTCCATCTTTTTTTCTTATACCTTTCTGATGGGACTTGTAACTCTCTAATTGGACTCGACATCAGACTCATCTGCTTGGTTTGGACTCTATAGGGCCAGACCTAAAGACAAGGTACAATGCCTGTTCCCAAAACAAGCACCCACATGGCTCACTTTTGTGTGTGTACTTCTGTATTTGTGACTGTGGGGAGGGAGTTATTCTAGCACCTCTGGACCTTGTCCCCACTAGATCCAATTTTGTGAGTAGGCGGTAGGATGGAAGATGTCTTCCATGTGTCCCTGTCACACTAGCAGTCTGCCTCAAATGCAGATGACTCTATTTGTCATACAAGCCATAGGGCAATTACCCATCCCAAACCACTTGATTGAAAAAAACTCAGGAGGTGGCAAAATGAGCCTCCCCAGAGGGGTTTTCCTTACTTCCGTTCTGTGAATTTCTTTTTAAAATTAATTTATTTATGTTAATTGGAGGCTAATCACTTTACAACATTGTAGTGGTTTTTGCCATACATTGACAATGACATATATTGTGAATTTCTTTACAAGCTTAGCTTCTTTCTACTTTGGAGCAGGTTGAAGCATTCCCCCTGTTTTGAGTAGGGGGTAGAAGTTGCCCGATAGCTTTTCTACCCTCAATTAGACACACATGAAGATTATACAATGTACTTTTCTTTAAGGTGCGTGAGTGGGGGGAGGACCTTGGGTTTCTCTGTACAAGTAGTAGAGCAGAGTTTGGCATGAAATGAAGGAAGATCTCAAGTTGAACAGAATTTGCATTTATCAATGACAGTTTAGAATTTTGGAGCCCACCTGTGTTTTGTCTTGTGTTCTGTTGTCTGAATTGCCGATTTGGCTCCCTTACTTGGAATCAGTAGAGTGTTACCACTCTGCTGTCAGACGCACGTTTACCTTCTGCTTGAAAGGAGAAAGGAGACCCAGCGATGGCCAGACCCAGAGAGGAGTCCTCTGTGTTGATATGAACTTCCTTTTCTCCTGCAGGGCTTGCCCAATCACCATTGGAGAATCACTTTTATTAATAAGTGCTACAAACTGTGTGACACTTACCCAGCTCTCTTGGTGGTTCCGTATCGTGCCTCTGATGAAGATCTCAGGAGAGTTGCAACTTTTCGATCCCGAAACCGAATTCCAGTGAGTACTGCAATTCATGTTTTTTGTAAAGGGTGCCATGGGGGTGGTAGTCAAGTAATTCAGAGAAACACTCTTTTGGAATTTCAGTCCCACAAGACATTAACAAATGTCTTCTGAGTGCAAAGCAGCAGGCCAAATGGGGAAATAAGTAAGTAAGACGTCACCTGCTCCCCCAGAAGCTTGCAGTCAAGGACAGAGCATGAACTCAAGTAGTTTTTATATAGGAGAGGGGACAGGTAACACCAGGTGAAAAGGAAGAAGGGGGGACAGGGTCTCTGTGGCTTCTGTCTTTGCAGCACAATGATTAACAGATGTGAGGCTCTTGGTCAGTGTCAGTTGACACCTTAGAAACAACGCTAGAAATACCCTATGTTATGGAGCGAAGCTTTTACTTAGCACCTTTATTAGGATTCGTCTATCTGTATCACGTTTGTAAGCTGCATTCAAACCATTAGCAATCTTGAGACAAGTGTGGATTATCCCGAACAGTATATTACAGTATCACTGAACCTAGTTCGTAAATTAGTATTTTGGTTATTGAATATTTATGGGTGAGTTGCACTATAAATCTTGTTGACTAAAGTGTCTATAAATCTTATTGACTAAAAATTTAGAGAATTTTTCCCCTCTGTTAGTTTTCAGGGTATCTCATAATAAGTTTATTGTTTTGTTTTGGTTTTGATTTTGAAAAACAAAGGTTGAGGAAATTAAACTTTAATGTTATGTCACCTTTGACTTCCAAGTCTAGACATTTTTGTCCTTAAAAGAATATTTGTGTGAAACTTTTGTGTAGTATCAACATAATATGAATTGTAACTTAAAATGCACTTGGTTCACTAAGGGCGAGTATCTGTTCCTATCTTCATGAGGTATATATTATATTTGGAAGTATGGTCTTTAGCTCATTTTTCTAGAATGCTGTGCTAATGAAGCAGTTACCAATGCACTCCTCTTCTGCTCTGCTGAAACATACTTTTCTGTGCTGTAGCCACAGACTCCACCCCTCTCCTGGCCAGCTGTGTTGCTAAGACATGCCTTGCCCACAGGAGAAAGGGTTAGGATAGTGTGGGTTCATTTTGTTCACTCCTTCATTCAATGAGTATTTATTGAACATGTACTGTGTTAAAAGTGCAGGTGAGTGCACATGTACATGTGTGTGAATTTCATGCGATTAGGGGCAGGAGAGGAAGTGAAACAAATGAGCCAAGTACACTGTGCTCAGGCTGCAATGTTTGTGCAGCAGTTCCCACAGTTCCAAGTGAATGGAAGCCCACTGTAGAGCAAATAGAATGCTTAGCTTTTTACTTAGCCATTTTATTGATCCTCCTTCCCTTGTGATGGGCACTGATTTGCATTTATTTTTTCTTAAAAATTTAAGGCTAAACGGTCCATCCCCTCTCTATAGATTACAATGCTTAATAATATCTAATAATAGGTGATGTACTCTGTCTGATACAACTCCTAACCACCAGACTCTTGACTGTAACCCAGGAAATGTATTTCCTTTTAGTATTAATAATATTAATATTAAATATCAATATTTAAACATTAAATAATATTAATAATATTTCTTTTAATATTTGATATTCAGTTCATTAAGAAAAAACTCATAAAGATACAAAAAGAATTGGTGAGAAAGCAGTCTTATTATGTTATCCACAAATAAGATATATAGTGTTATAAAATATCACTGAATAATAAAATAATCCACATGCATTAATGTTCCCATTAAATGGGTACCTATTCCTTTGTTCTCCAATAGGTTGGTCTTAAAGTTATTGAATTCTTTAACATATAAGTAACACATATTTATTTATTTTAGACATTTAAAAAACTACTGTTAAACATCAAAGAGATTGCCACCTAGTGAGGACCACACTTAACATTTTGATATATTTCATTCCAGACTTTCTTCTATGCATACATATTTTTATTTGAAAAAAAATGAAATTCTTTTGTGGTTTGTGTCTCAGTCTGCTTTTTCTAGCTAGCATTTACCTTGGAAAGAACCTTCCACACTGTTGACTCTCTGCTCATGTGCCAGTATGTGGAGCCAATCAGTTTTCTATTGTGAGACATTTAGCTTCTTGCTAACCTTTTGCTATTATAAACAGTGTTTTGGTGGCTAAATCTTTGTGTACATCGTTAATTATTTATGGCTTCTACATATTAACTTCAATAAGAATAACCTAATATAATGGCATATACTTTGAAAGCACTCATGGTAGTTGATGTTGTGAAGTTTACATTATTCGTACCTGGTCCAGCTATATAGCAAGCATCCTTTTTATAAAGGTAGAAAAGAGGGAGAAAAAGCAAGTAAGAGGTGAAACAACTCATAAGAATAGCATTTCTTAACATGGCCTGCTGATTCCAGTCTTAAATCTCCCAAGCAGAGAGAAGTGGGGAAGAAGAGCAGAGAGCACTAGGGAATGAGGGTCTTTATCAAATAATAAATGTATTGTATATGCAGCAGTTTGCTCTTTTAAAAGTGATCTCGTTTGGGGAATTCCCTGGTTGTCCAGTGGTTAGGACTCTGCATTTCCACTGCTGAGGGCCCAGGTTCAATCCCTAGTTGAAGAACTAGGATCTCACAAGCCACCTAGTGTGGCCAGAAAAAAAAAAGTGATCTTGTATCAAATCAACATATTGTACACCTTAAATTTACCTAGTGTTGTAGGTCAAGTGTATCTCAGTAAACCTGAAAAAATAAGTTAAAAATATATAGAGACATAAAAGTGATCTCATATCTTTTCTCTCTTGGAAGCCAAGCCATGGGAGGTGGGCGGGCAGGTCTCACCTCCACACTATAGATTGGAAAATGGAGCTTGTGACCAGGATCCCAGTCCTGAGCCTTTGGACACTTAGTCAAGGCCAGTGGTATTTTGACTGGGCCCTAGCAGGTGCAGAGACTCAGTTGAATGAGTATTCATTCATATTACCATATAATCTCTTCTCACTAACCTGTTGTATTGTTGCACACTGCAATTTTTATGGACATCAGTGCTTGTAATTTGCCAGAGTGGGGAGGTGACTTCAAAGATGACAGCGTACTTGGCTTTGTATTAAGTGAGCTCGAACACTTTTGCGGTTCTTGTGCCTGATTTTCGTGGGTTTTCATACCCTGCACTGGGTCCATGCGTTCTCCATTTGTCCTCCCAACAGTGCCACACAATCATGTAGCTCCATATTTGATGAAAGAGGGAAAGGAAGTGACGAGAGGCCGTGAGCTCAGTACCCAGGTCAGAGCCACCACGAGAGGCTGTCCCAGAGCTCATGCTGTCACCCACCATGCTTACCTCCCAGCTCCTGTTTTTTTTTTTTTAACAGCTTTATTGAGATAGAGTTCACCTGCCAAAATATTCAGTCATTGAAAGTGGACAGTTCTGTATCTTTGGCTATGTTACATTGTTAGCTTCCTTTTACAGATCTTGTTTCTTAGGGGCTATGAGCTGAGAGACCAGGTAGCAAAGTGTGCTGGGCTTGTGTATAAAATTAGAGAAGGTTGATTCTGAGAAAAAGCTTGAAGAGCTCTCCCAGGAGGCAGGTGTCCAAGCTTCGTTATGGAGACCCTGGCAGCTCTATGGCTATCCTAAGGTTCTGTTTGCTTCCTTTGGGTTTTCTGTGTTAGATTCTAAAATCGAGACTATTGGGAAAATGACTTGCAGACATGAGTTGAGATTATAGAGACAGGACCAGGACTGGTTTCCTTTACCTCTCACCTTTTACCGAAGCTGTTTCTGGGTGATGACAAATCCGGTGCAAGCTGCAAGACTAAAATAAAATGTCTGAAGCTTTCTATTTCAAGTGATGTAACTATTTTTAGGTTAGCATTTAACATTTTTAGATGTGGTGCAAATTGAGAAAAGACTAGTCAAGCAATTAGTTGTTCTCATTGGCCCTGAATCATCCTAACGGTTAAACATGTGTTTCTGGGCACACAGGGAAATCAGAGGTGAACAAACATCCTATTTTGGCAAAATCAGTTTCACTTCATCATGATTGTTAGGGCTCTCTTTTTTTATGGTTTTAATTGAGATTTAGTTGTTTTCTTGATAGCTTTAAATTTCTGAACCAACCATAGGTGCTGTCATGGATCCATCCTGAAAACAAGACTGTCATTGTGCGTTGCAGTCAGCCTCTTGTCGGTATGAGTGGTAAACGAAATAAAGAGGATGAGAGATATCTCGACGTCATCAGGGAGACAAACAGACAAGTTAACAAACTCACGATCTATGATGCGAGACCCAATGTCAATGCAGTGGCCAACAAGGTGAGTGTATTTCATGACATCGTTCTACCTTGTATACAGAGTGCAGTGTTTCACATGAATGTTGTTGTCATGACCTGTCAACATGTGGATTTAAATTCATTAAACTTTGCTTAGATCAGAAAATGAGTTCACTAAGGTAGAAAGTAGTTTTAATCATAAAACATATCTGAAAAGTTGATTTCCTTAAAATCAAATGAAGGGGGCTTCCCTGGTGCTCCAGCAGTTGAGACTTCACCTTCCAATGCAGAGGGTGTGGGTTCGATCCCTAGTCAGGGAGCTGGGATCTCATATGCCTCGTGGCCAAAAACCAAAACATAAAATAGAAACAATACTGTAAGGAATTCAAAAAAGACCTTAAAAATGGTACACATAAAGAAAAATCCTAAAACAAAAATCAAATGAAAGTCAACTTTTGATAAACTAGGCAAATCTAGAGCTGTAATGAACTTGGGTTTTGGCCAACATCTCAGGAATGTGTTAGAATCTCTTTGGAGCCCTTTAGGCTACTGATGGTCATCCTCAATGTCAACACTATGTCATTCTTAATGTATACACTAGGGAGGCATCTGTGGGGATTGTGGGAAGCTGTAGTTGTCAAAATCCTAAATTTGTAGCTTTATCCAAGCAGTCTTGTCTCTATACTCAGAAATGTGTGTTCTCATTTATATGAGATAATCCAAGAAATGAGTAGCTCCATGTATATGCATTTTACAGTTACTTGTGCATGCGTGCCAAGTCACTTCAGTCGTGTCTGACTCTTTGTGACTGTATGGACTCTAGCCTGCCAGGCTCCACTGTCCATGGGATTCTCCAGGCGAGATTACTGAAGTGGGTTGCTGTGCCCTCCTCCAGGGGATCTTCCTAACCCAGGGATTGAACCTGAGTCTTTTATATCTCCTGCATTGGCAGGCGGGTTCTTTACCATTAGTGCCACCTGGGAAGCCCAGGTGTCAATGTTTTCAGAGAACTCTTTCTCCGGGGTTTGCTTGGCCTTCTTAAGCAGAGTATGCTGAGTGCCCCTACAGTAAAGTGATAAGGCAGCATTGCCTGCAGGTGCCCTTCAGCAGCTGCTGTGAAGGCTGTTTGCCCCTGCACAACATGGTCCCAGACTCAGAAATACCTTTGGCATTCAGTTTCACCTTTTGGTTTTTTTTTTCCTTTTCTCATTGCCAGTTGTCACTTATACATGTTCACAGTGGGCCTGCCCCATCCCAACTTTTTATTACTGCTGGTCAGATGTAGGCTTACATTTCATCATCTTGGATATTTTGCTTATCCCAAAGTCATTTACCTGGCATCTTGCATTATTGAAAGCACAAGGCAAGAACCTGAAAGTAAAACAAGTCCTGAAGCAGCTCACCTAGATGTGGTAGTTTCTTAAACAGACCCTGTAATGTCTCTCTACGTGGGCGTGTGTGTGGAGCTCCATTCACAATTATTTGCTCACAGATCATGACACATGACACCTTTACTCCTGGGGAGCCCCCTGCCCCTCGTGTATTCTTGGACCAGCTATTTGTTACTGCAGTTGATTTGAGTTTAGATAATGAAAATGATTTTGAAATTATCCATAAAGCAATCATGAAGTGAAATCAATCAATAGATTAGGAATTAGAAGAAAATGTTTAGTAAATTCAGCCCACTTATGAATATCTTGTTGTATCATCCTTACCTTTATATTTCTGCTATCCTTCATGTATAATTCAGAGTTGAATACATGCATAAAATGAAGTATTTCCATGTATACATTTAGCCTGAAACAGATATGATATAACATTAAAATAAGGTATTTAGAAAGGCTATTTTAAGGTATATAAAATGTATAAAATGAATACCTCTATCACATTAACTCTAAAGCTCATTTCTGTAGCAGTAGAATTATTGAATGCCTTTTTAAGACTCAGGAAATTTACCTGTGTATCTAGTCTGTTTAGGAATGAAAGGAAGGAAAATATTATGGAAAAAAAAAACCTAGGCTTGAAAAACCTGTGCATCCTTCCTTAAAAACCACAATCAGGGTCCCCTCCTCCCTCAGCTGTGTCTTCCTAGCCATCTGTATCCATGGCAACAGTCTGTGTATGTTGTACTAGGTAACTTGGGTTGTTCTTTTTTCTTGAAGAGAACTGAAAAGAAAACTTCAAAACTAATCTGAGTTGGAGATTTTGAACTTTTGGGGACTCAATCTGTGCTTGACTAATAGATTTTTACCCTTCTGACTTCTCTTTGAACCTAATTGTTCTGCCCTTACGGATATTTAGAAATTTACAACCCCAGATGTAACAAGCATTTTAAATTAAACAAACAAAACCCAGAGGCAGACAAGATCCAGCACCCTGTGATGAATTAAAGTGGGACTGTATTAATGTCTGTTTTGGCAGAAACTTTGGCAATGAATTATGACTTTCTCTGTGTATCATCTTCAGTTATTTAAAAAACAAACTCCAGCATTCGGAATGTCTTTGAAAAATCAGTAGCTGTTTACAAACCACATGTCACGTGTCCATGGGAGGGTGATGTGTGTCGTTGTGTGAGAGGCTTGCAGAGCTAGTTCACAGTGGAACAGGTACACTCCTGTTGTGACCTCTGATTGTAGCTGCAAGGTGTTATTCCCTGAAATGTGATCCATGTGAGTGTGTATTTGTTAGCTGATAGCTATTTAAAAACAACAAAGTGAATGTTTGTTGTCTACTACTGATGCTCTTTGTAGCAAGCTTTAAAAACACATTACCGTTGCAATAAAAAAACAATTTCTCATCTGGAGTCTGTGGAGATTAAGGCCTCTGGCTTGTACATAGGTCTTCAGGTTTGAAGTTCAAGTGGTAGCCTTACTTCTACTGCAGGAAACCTTCTCTGTGACTAACCCTGGAAAAAAACCATACGACGTATTGGCCCTTCTGTCCCGAGGATTGTAAATAAAAAGAGAAAAGGTTTTCTGTGGCAGTGGCAGGCATGTGGCTTGTCTGTCCTCGGCTTTGACTGTTTACTTACCTTTACTTGTGAGTTTACACATTCATATGTTTTTTATGATGTTAATTAGCATCCTTCCATTTCTGCTTGCTTTCTTCACAGGTTCCTGAGTGATTTAACCTTTTCTTAAAAGGCCAGAGGCCATGTGTTCCATGGCATTTTCAAACATTAAGCAGAAATCAGCCCAGTTCCTAAACAAAATCGTGGCATTTCTTTTTGTCTTCGTGGAAAACAGGCATCTTCACGACCCTGTGAAGGGGAAGTGACGCCCACCCTGGCAGGTTGATGCTGGCAGGCACCACGGCAGGTGGCGGCCATCTCATCCCCTCTTGAAACCTTTTGTCCTTCGATTGCCAACCACGTGCAGCACTGTCCCTGGTGTTTTTGTATAGCACACGGACAGTCACAGGGCACTAGAAAAGGTTCAGGCTTTAAAATCAGATGACTTAAATTCTACTGCTTACCTCTGACTTTGGGGGTAGTTAAATAGCATCTGTTCTCATTTGCAAAATGGAGATAGTAATACCTGTCTTGTAGCATTGTTGTAAGAATTAGATACAATGATGTAAAGCAAGAATCACCATATCTGGGATGTCAAAGAGGCTCGTTAAATGGTGGCTGGTGTTAGCTGTTATAGAGCCCAGTTCCTTTTAATCTTAGGAGACCTCAGTAGTATTACCTCCTGTTCTTCAAGAGACAACATTGAGGCTCAGAGAGGTTAAGTGCTTTGCCACAGGTTGCACAGCCAAGAGGGGCTAAAGCTGAGCTATCGACCTGGGTCTGTCTCCAAAGCCGGTCTTTTTCCTGTAGCTCATCGTGTCGCATGAGAGCCTGCCCTTGGAGTACTGTTAAAATCAGATAGAAGATGAGAACCATTCAGAACCAGCTCTTGCCTTTCCAGATCCAGAAGAAGAGTTAGTAATTAGAGAACATTTTGAAAATGATTTTTTCTTGCAAATACAGATTCTCAGGAAATTGCCAGCTCCCCATCTTTTTTTTCCAGCTCAGAGTGTGACTAATATTGTTGAGGCCTAGTGTAAGATAGGAAGTCGAGTCACATCAATTATTAAATCAGAGTTACAAGGTTTTAGGTTAAGATTTGGAAGACTTATAACCTTTGAAATATTTGTGTAAGTAATGGAAGAAATAGAAAACCCAACTTACTGTTTTGTGTGTCTTGTTTCTTAGGCAACAGGAGGAGGATATGAAAGTGATGATGTGTATCATAACGCCGAACTTTTCTTCTTAGACATTCATAACATTCATGTTATGCGGGAATCTTTGAAAAAAGTCAAAGACATTGTTTATCCTAATGTGGAAGAATCTCATTGGTTGTCCAGTTTGGAATCTACTCATTGGCTGGAACATATCAAGGCAAGTGTATGTTTTGAAAAAAGATGTGTATATATAAAAAGAAAAGTAATTGGTCAGTGAAATAGGAAATTGTTTTAATTCCTTAAATTGAAAAAAAAATTGAACAGTGAGAGAAATAATATTTGTTGCATAGGGCCGACAGTTTGTGTTTCTTTACAATTTGCTTACTTAAAGTAAAGATATTCTTGCGAGTTTGTGGAGATGTCACTTTCCAACTCATCAATAGCGAGTAGTTGAGCCTTCCCCCCAGGTTTATGTAACCATTACTGCATATGACCTTCAAGAACCTGGAGCAATTGTTTTTTATTGAAATTAATCTCAATGGACTTAATTTAAAGAATGAGTTTTGTGTTTTTATTATAGTCATTCCTTCATCTTGATAGAGGCATCAGAAACCTCCATTCTTTTAAAAGTACTTGAAACTATGTGAGGGAACTAACAGCTTTAGAAACTGCAGTTTATTTCTGTAAACAAACAAGGGACTTCCCTCGTGGCCCAGTGGTTAGGGGGTCTGTTCTTCCACTGCAGAGGGTGCAGGTTTGATCCCTAGTTGGGGAGCTTATACATGCGTTTGTGTTCTCCCAAAATTTATATGTTGATATCCTGACCCCCAGTACCTTAGGGTGTGACCTTATTTGGAAAGAGGGTCATTGTAGATGTGATTGGTTACGACAGGTTCATACTGGAGTAGCATGGACCCTTAATTCAATAAGGCTGGTGTCCTTATGAAAAGGGGAGATTCAGACACAGAGACATTCTCAGAGAGATACCATCTGAAGATTGGAATTATGCTGCCAGAAGGCAGGAACTACCAGAAGCTTCAAGACAGGCCTGGAACAGGTCCTTCCGTAGAGCCTTCAGAGGGAGCATGACCCTGCCCACACCTTGATCTCGGACTTCCAGCCTCCAGACCTAAGAGATGATACATTTCTGTTGTTTAAGCCCTCAGTCTGTGTGACGCTATTACGATAGCCCTAGTGAACTCGTATAATCACATATGTCTTACCTCAGCTTCCCTTGTGGATCAGATGGTAAAGAATATGCCTGTAGTGTGGGAGACGTGGGTTCGATCCCAGGGTCAGGAAGATCCCCTGGAGAAGAGAATGGCAACCCATTCCAGTAGTCTTGCCTGGAGAATTCATGGACAGAGCAGCCTGGCAGGCTACCGGCCATGGGATCACAAAGAGTTGGGCACAACTGAGTGACTAACACTTTTCACTTTCACTTTGTCTTTGAAAGCAGTTTCTGCAGAGGAAAAGCAACAGACCTTGTAGTTCCTGGCCTTCCGTTTTCAGAACCTTTTCCATTCCAGACATTAAGAGTATTTTAAAGTAGGACTTTTTACCAGGGTTAAGGGCTTCAAGTTCAAATTTAAACAGTCCCTTCCAGCTGGCCATTCACTTGCATGTTTTTCTTTGCCAGCTTGTTTTGACAGGAGCCATCCAGGTCGCAGACAGGGTTTCTTCGGGGAAGAGCTCGGTGGTGGTGCACTGCAGTGATGGTTGGGACAGGACGGCCCAGCTGACATCCCTGGCCATGCTAATGTTGGACAGCTTCTACCGGAGCATCGAGGGCTTCGAAATATTGGTCCAAAAAGAATGGATTAGTTTTGGACATAAATTCGCATCTGTAAGTAAACAAAACTAATTTTTAAATTATCTGGTCATTACCACCTGGTATTAAAAAAAAAACTAGTTTGTGAAACCACTGATTTCCTTTTAAAAAGAAAATCTGAGTAGTAGTATAAAAAAACACTCTGCAGGTTTGAAAATGTGTGGCGCCTTGGGTTTAGCCAGTCTTTTCAAGAGACATGTTCATCCATCTGTGCGATTCAGTGTCACTTGAAAGTGATATGGAAAGTGTTTTGGTTGAAATTGTACAAAAGAAGGAAGATACTCCTTTCTCAACTAATATTATAACTACCAGAGCCAAATATTTGTAGATATGCTAGACTTTTAATTGAGGCTTTTGCTATTTTCTGATAGATATTTCGAAGACCAAACCTATTAAAATGTCTGTTTGCAGGTCTGGTTTCCAGACACCCTTTGAATATTTGAACAAGTTCCATGGATGGTTCTCCTGAAGTGAACCCATAGACTGTTTTAGAAACACTGCTGTGTAGCCTTGTAGCCTGCATCTAAATTTCATAAGTACTCTGAACAGCATTGTCAAATAGAAAGAATCATTGTTAATAGTGAAGTTTTTGACTTGTTTTCAAGAAAGAACTTTTTTAAAAAGAACTTTTTAATTATAATAATCACACCCTTTTGGATATGGCTTCAAGATTTGAAACTTCCAGACTGATCCCTTAGCAACTGGTAACAGTCTGCAGGGTGATCTGCTCCAGTCTACCTGTAGCTGCACAAAATTCTGATCAGATGAAATAGTTGTGATGCTCACATAGGATCATGATGCTTTCTCAGTTTGTATTGAGATTTTATAGAAGTTTATATGCTTAATTTCCATTGTTTTGAAACCTTACATTATTTTCTTTATTGCCATGGGGAAAAATACTCTTCACTCTCTGAGAAACTTGGTGTTTGGAAGGCACATTGCTGAGTTGCGACTGTCACATTTTGTGGGTTATACCTTTCTCAGTTTTAAAACAAATCATCAATTCCTTTCAGAGAATAGGTCATGGTGATAAAAACCATGCCGACGCTGACCGATCTCCTATTTTTCTCCAGTTTATTGATTGTGTATGGCAGATGTCAAAGCAGGTAAGAGATATACTGGATGAAAATACATTTGGCTTAATCTTTAAATATTTTGATACTATATCTGGGATTTTTGTCAGAGTAACACAGGGTAGAGTTAGAGATACAACAAGGTTGGCCATGTGCAAATAATTCTGGACACTGGGTGAGGGGTACATGGGGTTTTCTTTTTTAATCCTCACTACTATTTATATTGACTGGAATTTTTCATAATAAAGTTTTTAAAATTTGATATTTAGCTATACTCTCTCTGCTAATGGAGGAGCAGTGCAATTGACACCACCAGTCATCTTTTCCAATTTATCCTACGCTGGTGTTTGTGTATGGGCATGTCTGCTCCCTTAGACTGCTGTAAATAACTAAATCACCTCAAATATCCTGTACGCTCAGGAGAACCCAGAAAATGGGCTGGTTTCCCCTTTTTTACTCTTTATTCCTTTACTTGATGCTCATTTATGCTCTCCAGCTCTGGGCAGAGCACCAACAGATGAGCCGTAGGGTGCTGCAGACCTCAGCCTCAGCTGTCCCCCCAGAAAAATTATGCACCTTTTCTGAGCTCTATGAGATCAGCCTCAGGTTTTCATGCATTCCTTACCCATTTGCTTCTGTCTAGTTCCCTACAGCTTTTGAATTCAATGAACGGTTTTTGATTACAATTTTGGATCATCTGTATAGCTGCCGCTTTGGTACATTCTTATACAACTGTGAATCTGCTCGAGAGAAACAGGTGAGTGAAAAATGCTCATCTTTTTAGTTAAAGGGTCACCAAAATGTGTCTAGTCTGCCATGAAAGACAAAGAATTTTATAGCTCCGTTTGTGGTGAATGCAGAGTGTCTCGTTTTGTACCCCATGCTTGGGCGTTTTCACTTCAACCAGAGGTTATCGAGTTTGTGGTGTGGCCTTCATGGGTAAGACGTTGACTTTTCCCTCAGAGAGTAAGAATGATTTTTTTGTTGAGGTATAGATGATTTACAATACTATGTAAGTTTCAGTATATAACACAGTGATTCAATAGTTTTATAGATTATACTCCATTTAAATTTCAGTTCAGTCGGTCAGTCGTGTCTGACTCTTTGCGACCCCATGGACTGCAGCACGCCAGGCTTCACTGTCCATCACCAACTCCCGGAGCTTGCTCAAACTCATGTCCATTGAGTTGGTGATGCCATCCAACCATCTCATCCTCAGTTGTCCCCTTCTCCTCCCGCCTTCAGTCTTTCCCAGATCAGGGTCTTTTTTCAAATGAGTCGGTTCTTTGCATCAGGTGTCCAAAGTATTGGTGTTTCAGCCTCAGCACATTAAAGTTATTATGAAATAATGGTTATATTTCCCAATGCTGTATATCATTGTAGCTTATTTAGTTTATACCTAATAGTTTGTACCTGTTACTCCCCTACCCCTATACTGCCCCTCCCACCTTCCCTCTCCCCACTAGCAATCACTGGTATGTTCTCTATATTAGTGAGTCTGTTTCTGTTTTACTACCTTTCTTCACTTGTTTTATAGATTCTTCGTATAAGTGAAAACATACAGTACTTCTCTTTCTCTGACTGATTTCACTAAACAGAATCATCCCCTCCAGGTTTAGCCATGTTGCTGCAATTGGCAGCACCTCATTCTTTATGGCTGAGTAGTAATCCATCGTATATACATGGCACATCTTATTTGCCCATTCACCTGTAGATAGACACTTAGGTTGCTTACATATCTTGGCTATTGGAGTAAGCATAGCTATTAAAGGCATGCAAGGTCACCCTCCCAAAACGCCATAAAAATGTCAGTAAGGGAAAATTTTTAAAAGGTATTAACCCACAAGAACAGGGGGAAATAAGAAAGGAGACACACCAACAAACTTGGAAGCTGGAAAGATAGTAGATAAGTGGAAAATAATTTCACTTGAGAATCTCATACCAGCAGTAGGGAAGGCAAGAACCAGTCCACTTTGCATCGCAGGAACCCCAGATGACTTAGGGCTTCTGGGGCAAAGGGGGAGGGATAAGATACCCTGAAGGTGTGTTTAGAATAAGGAGGCAGCTTTCCTGGATCACCCCTACCTATCTCTGGAGTTGAGGACAGAGGTTTCTTCTCGAGAAAGAGTGAGAGTAGGTCTCCAGGCTGGAGACCCAAGTGTCATCAGGGGTGGAGTGAATGGAAGAGCTGGCCTGCGAGGGCCTCGGCACATGTCCCCTGCTGACTCCTCACATCGTGGGAGCAGGTTCTTATCTTTCAGGTAGGAGCCTTCTCTGTTGGCAAGGAAGGAGAGAGAAGGGAACCCTTGGATGTTGCTGGTGGGGGTGTAAAATATCATGGGAGCCAGCATTTCTACTCCTTGGTATGTACCCAAGAGGGAGGAAGACAGAGGTAAGGCAAAAACTTAGGGCAGGGCCGCCCTACTCATAATAGCTAAAAGGCCTCAACAACCCCATCATTCATTAGCTGATGAACAGACAAACTGTGGTCTGTCCATTCAATGCAATATTATCCAGCCATCAAAAGGAATGGAGTTCTCACCCACATCACAAATGGATGACCCTTGAAAACATGCTTACTGAAAGGAGTCAGACATAAAAAGGCACATATGATATGATTACATTTATCTGAAATGTCTAGAAAATCAAGTCCATAGAAACAGAAAGCAGACTAGTGGTTGACAGGGGCCTGAGGGAGGGGAGAATGGGGAGTTCCTTCTTAGTGTGTACGGGCCTTCCTTTGGGGATGATGAAAATGTCTTAGCACTTGACAGAGGTGGTGGTTGCATACCACGGAGAAAGTACTAAAAGCGTTTTAGTACTAAAAGTCTATCATTGTAGACTAAAACGGTGAATTTTATGGTATGTGAACTACACTGAACTTTTAAAAAACAGGAAGAATCATCTCTGGATAAACTGACTAGCCAAAGAAGAAGGACCTCAGCATTTGCTGAGTCATAGCAATCTAAACCCTAAACATGGATCTCATCAAAGCTACGCTATATATTGGGGGTTCCCAGGCAGGATGTGAGCACAGCAGTGTGGGGTGGGAGCCATTCTCCCTGTGACAGTGTCAAGAGTTAATGCCTGTAAGTGTGTAGTCAAAGAGGAGCAAGAGGATGGTGTTTCTCCAAGATATGGAGGTAAGTACCAAATAACCAGATACATTTAAAAAGTCAAACACAGTTGTTTGGGGGAGAAAGGTGAGAGACTACTTTTTCCATAACAAACCTTGTCTAGCTGTTTGACTTTAAGTCAACTGTGTGCACATATAAAAATAAAAACAAACATGCAAATAAAGACAAGGCAGTGTAGATTGTGGCATCCAAAAGGGTCAAAAGAAGTTTTAGGTGGATCCCAAGAAGGCAAAATTATGCTGCTGTTATTACTATTCACATTCACAAAATCTGTATGTTCAAGGGATTTCTTCAGTCACTTATTTCAAGCTGTTCTTTTCAGCTTCCACTTTTATCTTATTAGTCCTTTCTTTTTGATTTTTTAAAAAATTTACGTATTTTTTAATTGAAGGATAATTGCTTTACAGAATTTTGTTGTTCTATGTCAAACGTCAACATGAATCAGCCATAGATGTACATATGTCCCCTCCCTCTTGAACCTCTCATCACCAGGAAGAGTTTCCAGTTCTGCCTTCAATAATTTTAATACTTGCCTTTTTATTTCCCAAGTTTTGATTTTCCTCTATTTATGGTCAGAACTGGTAAAAAAAAAAAAAAACCTATAATCGAAAATCAATGAAGATATGAACATCTGTATGAAATGATGGGCACCAGATGTAAAAAGTGAAGCTTCACTGAAGTCAGGTATCCAGATGTTTCAAATATCTGGATATTGGCATGATACATTAAACCTCTGGATATTTCATTAACCTAACTATCTAGATGCAAACTGTCAAGTAGACCCAGGTTAAGATTTTGTAGTTTGAACAAACACAAAAATGGAAAAAGTCAGTGAGATCTTGTGATAATTTTTCCTTGCTGCTGAATTCAAAAGAGCATGGTGCCCATCTGTTCGTGAATGTTTTCCCAGCCAGGAATAGTTTTCTTAGGTCAGTGGATTGCATTTAATGTTACAGCTTCCTGCCCCTCTCTTTTCCAGCAGAAACAGAGGCTCTCAAGCCATTATGTATGCAAATATCAGGAAATGGTTCTCAGCACTCCGGGCACAGGAGGCTTTTTGAGCTATTATGGGGATAATGTACATGTGTGATTCAAGTTGACGCTCAGCTGTATCACCACAGCCTGAAAAATGGTTTGTGTACTGGGGTGTATTTTTACTTAGGCTTTCCACTTTCTCTTTCCTCTAGAAAGTTACAGAAAGAACCGTTTCTTTATGGTCACTGATCAACAGTAATAAAGACAAATTCAAAAAACAAAATCTAAGCTAATTTTTTTTATTGAAGTATAATTGCTATACAATCTTGTGTTAGTTTCTCTGTACAGCAAAGTGATTCAGCTATGTGTATACATGTGCTGTGCTTAGATGCCCAGTCATATCTGACTCTTTGCAACCCCATGGACTGCAGTCCACCAGGCTCCTCTGTCCATGGGGATTCTCCAGGCAAGAATACTAGAGTGGGTTGCTATGCCCTCCTCCAGGGGATCTTCCCGACCCAGGGATCAAACCCAGGTCTCCCACATTGCAGTCAGCTTCTTTACTGTCTGAGCCACCAGGGAAGACCAAGAATACTGGAGTGGGTAGCCTGTCCCTTCTCCAGGGGATCTTCCTGACTCAGGAATCGAACTAGGGTCTCCTGCATTGCAGGTGGATTCTTTACCACCTGAGCTACCAGGAAGCCCATATGTATACATATATCCCCTATTTTTTGGATTTTCTTCCCATTCAGGTCACCACAGAGCACTGGGTAGAGTTCCCTGTGCTACACAGTCAGTTCTCATTAGTTATCTATTTTGTACATAGTAGTATATACATATCAGTCCCAATCTCACAATCCATTCCACCCCTCTCCCCAACCTTGGTATCCATAAGTTTGTTCTCTACATCTGTGTCTCTATTTCTGCTTTGCATGTAAGTTCTTCTATGCTATAAGATGTAAACTAATTTAAAGCTCTGGAAAATGTCTGAGTTTTCATAGTAAAGGATTTCCTTTAATGACTAAAATTTGTTACACCTCATAAGAAGGTTCTTTCCAGCAACTAGACTGAGATGACCCTTCAAGGAAAAGAAACATTTTCTATTCTCTATTCACATGTATGTACTTGTCAACTAATATCAGAGTGCTTTTTACTGAAAGTCTTTACTTCTAAAATAAAGATAATTGATCTGTCAAAGGATAGTACTGTCAATTGGCCATTTATCAGTCAAACATGGAAACGGTGATTTTTGAAGCAAAAGACTCCACATTTTATTAAAGACACAGTCAGGCTTTCTCCCACTCCTACTGCATCCAAGATCAGAAGGAAAGTCCAGCGTATTTGTGAGGGCTCAGCAGTACATCCATTGAGCGATTTGTTCTAAGCACTGTAAATAGTAAGTATTTGCAACTACTCTTTCTAAAGGTTTGCACACTTTCCTGCAGTTAGGATGGTTGACTACCTGTTCCCCCAGGCCAGTCTTACATAAGTTTCAGCTTTAATCCCACTACACATAGTCAGGCAATAGAAGGGCCCAGTGCTCAGTCTGACTCTGGATTGTTTATTCCACTCAGGCAGCTGGCTACATGCCAGTGTGTGTACTCTCTTCCCACCAGGGAGATGCACGTTTAAGCTCGCCCTCTTGTTTCAAGGTCTCTGCTTGCTTGCCTGAAAGCCTTTTGCAGTTTCACAATGGTTGAAATGTATGATCTTTTGGAAAGTGACAGATTCCAGGGCTTGAGAACATTCACTTATTTAGTTTAGGATTTGAGAAGTACACAGAGGGAGTGTATTTAGCTGTAGTTCGAGCATTTGGAACATCAAATAAAGAGGAAATAGGAATTTTCCCAAGATTCTAAGCACTGTTACACGGGACATGTTTCTTTGCTGGTTAAAAAATACTATATAGATGAGCCCTGTTTGTCCTATGAATTTTACCTTTTCTGTATTTATTGTGGCTTAAAAAAATAGATGTTGGTGATTAGAAAATGTTGATAGTTTCTGTACCTTAAAAAAAAACTGTTGGTGATTAGAAAATGTTGATAGTTTCTATACAGATTCTGTAGTCTCTTCTCCTCATTCATCTGTACTTGGAGAAGCTCTTGAAATTCCATGCATTTAGAGCAATTCACTTATGACATACAAAGGTAATGACAATTGTGTGACAAGTCAGGTTTTCAACGACATCACTGGCAGAACTTAATATGACGTGTCTCTCCCCCTTATTCTCCCAGACTGAGCCAAATGGAACTGGGACAGATAGGAGTGAACATTTCTTTGATTGAGGTTTTTGAGACAGAGATTGGTCTGTATTATGATCTGTGAGATTTACTCCAAGAAAATAACTCACCCTTCCTATATAGATTTTCTGAATGTCAAGGGTCCTATACACATCTTTATGTTGTTCTGAATCTTGCATTTTCATCTGCCAAATACCATGCATCAGGCACCGGGGGGACCCAGAGATTAAGAAGAGCTGGTCTCTGTACACCAGGAGCTCCCAGACTGCAGGGGCACCCAGGAACAGAAGTTGATGATCAAGCTCGAGGAGAAATGTGAATTAAGTGCATCAAATTTCCCAAAATCTTATGCAGAACATTATTTCATACAGAAATAGATTACAATCCAATCACACAGGACTTTTCAAATTCTATAATGTAAACCTAAAAGAATATACTTAACCAATGAAATTGTTCTTCAGTTGTGTGGCCCGGTTGGTATACAGGCAGTTGCTGAATGCCAGGGGCATTCATAGCACTGTGGTCAACTATCCGTGTTGAAAGATGTAGAAACATATCCAGGCTCTCCCCACGGTGAGCTATTCCCCAAGAAGGCAGGGCTAGTGTGCTTTTTTAAAAGCGGAATCCACTGGCCCTTGCTGCAACCTCAAAACTGAGAGTTGATGGCAAGACCAGTTCTTATATTTGACAAACTGTGAAGAAGCAAACTTAGTACTTTTATTTAATATGAGGAAGTTGCTCAGGCCAAAAGCCAATGGAGAATTTAGTCCCATAAACCTAAGTGAGACCTTCAGCTGCTGGTGTGTTGAATATTGTCCTTTAGGGACGTCTGCACTCCACGTGGCTCTGAACCAGGGTTGCCCCAGCAGATCCTGTTTTACTTAGGATGACAACAAGGATAGATCTTCACAGGCTTGCCCGGGTGGGATTTAAGTCACTTCTGATAGAAAAGTTAGAAAGGAATATGAATATGAAAATCGTTTGAAGCCTTAAATACTTGTGTAGCCACTGACTGCCTGTGCCTGGCATGCTCCTTACTTCATACTTCATTCCCCAAGGGACATGTCGAGGTGTGGGATTTAGTCACTTGACTGTGAATTTCATTTCTCGCTGTTCTGTCTCTAGGCTAATGACTGCTAGGCATCTTTTGTACCCACTACCAGACTGAATGATCTTTTTTATTTCTAATAGTTTTCTAACTCTATAGCCTTGTCCATCGTTGGCAAAAATGATTGTTTTACCTCTGATTTCTTTTTCTTGTCTTGCTGGTACAATAACAAATAGATTCTAGTAGTCATATGGAAAAGAGAAGTTTTAAAAATAGCCAAGAGCATTTTGGAGGAGAGTGTTGAGGAAACCCTTGCCCTGCCACGTGTTAGGACTTATCTGAAGCAGAACAGAACCCAAAAACAGACCGGAGATGGCAGAGGCTGGGGATGGGGAAGAATGGACCATTGATGGTAAATGTTTAGTGGTCCATGGCCCTGGCACAGCAAACGGAGCCAGTGCACATGGAGCTTCTCTGGTGGCGCTAGTGGTGAAGAACCCACCTGCGAATGCAGGAGACATAAGAGACCTGGGTTTGATCCCTGGATCGGGAAGATCCCCTGGAGGAGGGCATGGCAACCCACTCCAGTATTCTTGCCTGGAGACTCCCATGGACAGAGGAGGCTGGAGGACTACAGCCCCTGGGGTCACAAAGAGTTGGACACAACTGAGTACGTGCATTCAGTGCTGAATCCTGAGCCCCTGGAGCAGTGTCCAGGTCTCAGTGGAGCATATACAGAGAAAAACATGGAAAGGGTATTAAGGGGCAGTGCACAGCACTTACTTGGCATCACTCACTCTACACGCATTCCTGTTCGAATGCCAGTATGTGTGAAAACCTCACATTCTACAGAGCCATACAGTAAAAAGAACGGGCTTACAGGAAGGACGGGGCTAGGAGGGAGAAGGAGACTTCTCCAAACCCTGCCCCTTTGTAAGCAGAGCGCTGAGGAGAGCACCAGTCAGGCCTTGGCAGCCTATAGTGGGTTGAATGGGGGCCCCCAAAACACACATCCGCTTGGAACCTGTGAATGTGACCTTACTTCGAAAAAGGGTCTTTACAGATGTGCTTGAGTTCAGAATATCAAAAGGAGATCCTCCTATATTTAGTAAGGCCCTAAATCTGAGGACGGGCTTCCCTGGTGGCTCAGATGGTAAAGCGTCTGTCTGTTGTGCGGGAGACCCGGGTTCGATCCCTGGGTTGGAAAGATCCTCTCGAGAAGGCAATGGCACCCCACTCCAGTACTCTTGCCTGGAAAATTCCATGGACTGAGGAGCCTGGTAGGCTACAGTCCATGGGGTCACAAAGAGTCGGACACGACTGAGCAATTTCACTTTCCTTTCACTTTAAATCCGAGGACAGGTGTCCTCATAAGAGAAAAGAGAGGAAGATTTGAAAGCCAGACACATACACGATATGAGGCTGTGTAAAAACAGAATGATTGCAGTGCTGCAGCCACAAGCCAAGGAAGCCTGGAGCTGCCAGAAGCTGGTAGAGGCAATGACGTCTCCTCCCCTAGCGTCTGGCAGCCACAGGAGATGAATACAGTCTTAGCTCCTGCCATCTTCTCTGATGCAAGTCCCAAAGAGCATTATAAATCAGATCCAGGGTGTAGCTTTCTCATCAGCATAGCGTCTTCATGGCTTCCTCATTGGTACTTGCAGCTTCAGCATGCAGCTTGAAGTGAAAGTGAAAGTCGCTCAGTCGTGTCCAACTCTTTGTGACCCCATGGACTATACAGTCCATGGAATTCTCCAGGCCAGAATACTGGAGTGGGTAGCCTTTCCCTTCTCCAGGGTATCTTCCCAACCCAGGGAACGAATCCAGGCCTCCCACATTGCAGGCAGATTCTTTACCAGCTGAGCCACCAGGGAAGCCCAAGAATACTGGAGTGGGTAGCCTATCCCTTCTCCAGGGGATCTTCCCAAACCAGGAACTTAACTGGGGTCTCCTGTATTGCAGGTAGATTCTTCCAACTGAGCTATAATGCAGTGTAAAGCAGGACAGTTCTAGAAGCCACTAGCCGTAAAGGAAGGCATTTCAGTGGACTTTTGGCAGACTGGAGATTCACACTAGGCTGCTTGTTGGGGCCAGTATTCTCTGCTATACGTTAATACAGACAGTAGAAAGTTAAAAGTTGTGTTAAGGCCCAGCAATACAAACTAAACCTACCATGAGATACCATGTTATACTCATCAAATTGGCAAAAACTGTTCTCTTACATTGCCAAGGACTGGTGATGGGGAACCTCCAGGCACCACTAGTGAGACGGTAAGATCATCTCCCCACCTCAGAGAACAGTCGGACTGCATGTGGTCAAGTGGAACTGATCATACTGTCCTCTTCAGCAATTCCTTCCCCACCTACCAGAACAATTCCTTCAGGTAACGTTCATATACTTGCCTGAGGAGACGCGTCCAAAGATGGCCCAGCATCACCTGTAATACTGGGTACCATCCCCCTGTGGGGGATGGATAGAGCAGCCATCGTTTATGTATTCCATGGAACTCACCTGAGATCCAGTTCAGAAACATAGTGGCAGATGAAAATGTGGATTGAGAACTAGAGAAAACCACCATTGAGGTCCAGTTTTACCAAGTAGAGAAGAATGGTGTATTTTGTTTCTGGACATTCACTTAGAGAAAACCGGTCGCAAGTCTGCACAGGAAGGAAGCCTGCACCCCAGCCTGAGCAGGGTTGTTGCCTCTCAGAGGACAGTGGGGACAGGTGACACAGCAGCCCGGACCTATGCCTGGATAGATGCATTTTAAAAAGATGGCGACACATGTGTGTGGAACTGTGTGTGTGAGTTATTTCTTGGTGGCAGATAGCTGGATATCTTTTTATTATCATGAATCTTTGTGCTTTTCTGTATTTGCAAATTGTGCAGTATTGAACTAAATGATGTCTGTTAACCCCCAATGACAGGGCTTGTTCAGAAAGCAGCAGCCACAGCAGATGGGGGCACAGGTGTGTCTTGGTGGCAGAAAGCACTCACATCTTTCCTTCTGTCCAGCAGCCAAACCCAGTGGAGCAGCGTTACATGGAACTCTTGGCCCTGCGCGATGAGTACATCAAGCGCCTTGACGAGTTGCAGCTTGCCAACTCTGCCAAGCTTTCCGATCCCTCGGCCTCACCTTCTAGCCCTTCACAAATGGTGCCCCATGTGCAGACTCACTTCTAATAAAGAAAAAAGTGGACTTTTCATTCGGGGCCTCTGTACAAAGTAGGTTAAACTATTTGCCTCCATTTAGAACTTGAACTAACATAATCTTAAACTCTTGAATATGTGCCTTCTAGAATACATATTGCAAGAAAACTACAGTGTCTACACAGCAGTTGGAAGAAAGGAGCCCAGATGGGGTTTTGGAAAATCCTGATACCTTCCAAAAGTGGTTTTTGAAAGATAATATTTAAATCATATTTACCTCCTCAACCTCTTCAGAAATACTATGTGTACAATATGTGCTTTGTGGGCCTCATTGGAACAACGACATTTTTAACTAAAGGGGGAAAATGTATGTTTATGAGATGGATTTTCCTCAGACTGCTTATACTAGTTGCTTTGGGTGATGTAAAATGAACCTAAATGTGAAAGATGTGTGTTCCTGCCAAAACCAAATTGAGCTCAGCTTCTGAGGCATAATCCAAAAACAAGGTGTTTAAATAATTGCCAAATTTCACACCATCATATGTGTGATGACTTGAGAAATAGCTGTGTGGATGAGTTTTCCATTATTTTGAAATTTTGAAATATGAAGTATTTTCCCCTAATTTCCAAGAGAAGCATATTTTTATATTTAAAAAAAAACCGATAGGGCCCAGTTAAATATGATTTGATTATTTTTAACATTGCCACTTCTGTTTCCTAAGTTCTTTCATGAGCTTGCCTAGAATTCTGACCTGTTTTCAGGTGGTGGAAAGCCCTTCTCTAGCACTGTTTGAAGATGTCGGATGCGTTATGCTGCTTACGTGAATGTTTTCGCAAATGTTGCTCTAGTCAAACTAGCTTATCTGCCAAAGTGTCGGGCTGACCATCTTGGATGTGTGAGCTGTCGCTAGAGCAGCAGCCTCTGAAATAAAAGCCGCAGATGTACATTTGTTGAGCATATTCTTGAAAGTATGGTGTTTATGAATTTCAATTTCAATGGTGTTTGACACCCTTTCCCACCCAGGAGTGCATAAAAACTGGTTCTACAAATTTTTACTTGAAGTACCCAGCGGTTTGCTTTTTCAGGTTTTTTTCTTTTTTTGTAGTATTAAATGCAATTTCAGATGCAGTTCTATTTGATATCTGAACTAATTCATTTAGTCAGTATATTTGTAAAAGTTAAGGCTAGAGTTAAAAAGCAATTAATGTGTTTTACAATGATTTGTAAAGGTCTATTTATAGCTAATATGGTTTTGTTTTCAGTGAATTAAGAGAGATTAAATATATCTTTGTAAATTATTTTATGTCATAGCTTAATGGTTTACCAAATAAGACATCTCAAATGCAGTAGTATAAATGTATAAATTTTGTATGTATAAGAAATTTTATTAGTCTCTTGCTTTTTGTAAACGCTGTAAATATTTCATAAATTAACAAAGTGTCACTCCATTAAAAGAAAAAAAAGCTAATACTAATAGCTGAAAGGATTTTGTGAAATTTCATGACAACTGTTTCATGGCAATAATGACTAAAGACCTGCTGTAATAAATATATTAACTAAACATCGCACTCTATTCCCAGGGCTGTAACTGTAGTGTATGTGTCTTAAATGTGCATGTTGCCCATCTTATTTGCTTTTCCTGGATCTACTTCACATGCTTTTTATCTTACTAGCAACCTTGTATAGGGCTCTCCCCAAATCCCAACAATATTAGAAATTTAAGTGCATTAACAATGCAGATTTTAAGCCACAGCTGCCTTTATTTTGGGCTTCCCTGGTGGCTCAGACAGTAAAGAATCTGCCTGCAATGCAAGAGACCTGGGTTTGATCCCTGGGTGGGGAAGATCCCTTGGAGGAGGGCATGGCAACCCACTCCAGTATTCTTGCCTGGAGAATCCCCATGGACAGAGGAGCCTGAAAGCCTATAGTCCATGGGGTTGCAAAGAGTTGGACACAACTGAGTGACTAAGCACAGCACAGCACAATGACCTGTGTTTTTTAAAATTTATTTTGTTAAGTATACTTGATTTACAATGTTGTATTAATTTCTGCTGTATGGCAAAGTGATTCAGTTATATATACATATTATTTTTCCTATTCTTTTGCATTATGGTGTATCATGGTTATTGAATATTGTTTCCTGTGCTATACAATAGGACCTTGTTGTTTATCCCTTCTATATATAGCAGTTTGCATTTGCAAATCCCAAACTCCCACTCCCATCTCTCCCCCACTCCCCTGCCCCTCGGCCACCACAAGTCTGTTCTCTATGTCAAACCACAGCTGTCTTTATTAACGTAAGGATAGCTTTTACAAGAGTTCTGGGCTGCAGAGACGTGAGACTTTAGACTCTGGATGGAGAATGTAGCAGTCGATATTAAGGGAGATTGAGAGACTGAAATAAGTCATACTCGAAGTCTCTTTAGGTAAGAAATATGAAAATTCTTCAGATGCTGCCAACTGGAAATTGTTTATCTATGCGTGTGCTAAGAATACTAAATAGTTATAATAGTTCACTTACCATTTAAAAAATCTGAATAGGACTCTTAAAAGAGTAAGTGTCTCATTTAAAACTATGAGTAGGTTTACTCATAGAACTCTGCAGGTTCTTCTTCAGGCACGGCTGTGTTTCACCCTTACTGTGCCCTCATGGCCACGCAGTGTTCTCTTGTCCCTGTTGTTCAACTGAGGAGAGCACTGTGGATGCAGGGCTTCACCCATGTGCCCAAAGTTCCAGAGCATTGAAACAGATGTATCCAGGCACCAAACTGAATGCTACCTCTCTTGGATTCCCACTGAATAGCTTTAGCTCTGCCTTCTGGAATGAAATAGAATAAACTCTTCCTGGGGCAGCCCTTCAAGTAATTGGAATCATACATATTTTTGATAATATAACAGGTTTTCTCTAACTATAGTCATGGTATTTCTGATCTATTTGTGATAAGACAGCAAAGCTCCTCCTGATGCTTTTGGGGTTGAATGATACTCAAAAGTTGGAAAATCCATTGACCAATATCTCCTTACTTGCAGTCCTCTCTACAGAACGCAGCTGTCAGTCATGTGCACAGCTCATGTGGCTTTTGGGAGCTTTAGGCAAAGGGGTGTGTGTGTGTGTGCTAAATCACTTCAGTTGTGTTCGATTCTGTGCAACCCCATGGACTGTAGTTCACCAAGCTTCTCTGTCCATGGAATTCTCCAGGCAAGAATAATGGAGTGGGTAGCCATTTCCTTCTCCAGGGGAATCTTCCTGACCCAGGGATCAAACTCATGTCTCTTAAATCTCCTGTGTTGGCAAGCGGGTTCTTTACCACTAGGGCCACCTGGCAGGACTATTATAAAGGGAATGTTCTTAAAACACAGGGATTTATTACAGAGTATATACACCTAGGACTAGAGGATGTAGTTACTGATGGCTATTAAAGTAAATTCTGGGGACACTGAAAGGAAAGAAATGTATGCAGCAAAAAAGAACATGAGGATTAGTACATTCAAGGGAAAACCTAATGGTTGAAATAGATTGCAGTTGAATTCTTTTAGGTTCACAGAATCTCTAAAGCATACTGCCAGACAGAATACCAATTTCTGAAGTGAGTCTGATACTCTGACATTGATTGGTAGATTTATAACTTAAAGAATTATTAATACAGTATTTTGTGTTTAACTCATCTGGAAGATGAAAGATCAGCAAAACAAAGTATTTTCATTTTCTTATGAGGCTTAGATTCATATATGGATTATTCCTTATTTGCAATAATTTGTCCGTTAAAAGCAAAGGTAATAATGTTTTAAACCACATAGGATAGCTAAAATGTTTAGTATTTAAACTATGTAGGGTAGCCAAGATGTTTAGACATGACCATTAAGACATAGCAGTTTGTTTTCCTAGTAGCTTCAGACAACATGGCTTATTCCTTTACAATGGTTATTATGTATGTGCTTTTGAAATGGACTGTTCCACAGTGCAGCCCACATAAATTACAAAAGAAGGTTGTTCATCTCATTTCGGGTGCTTTATGTCACAAACATATATTAGAAAGAACCCAGTTCGGGCCTTGTGGGGACCTGGGTTTCCGTCTGGGCTGTGGACCTGCTCCTTGGATAGAAGACATGAGTTCCTACCAGCCCCCATCTGCCATGGATCCAGAGGCCTGCGAGGAGGCCTTAGTGTCCATCTGCTCAGTGAGGGTAGGGACTGCTCATGCTCAAAGATTCCTTACAAGTCACACAGCCCTTTTCAGAAACACACTTTCATCACCTAGCACATACAATATTTATGGCACTGGAGGGCATTGGTCCCATGTATTCGTTTCCCATTTCCACTGTGAGAAATCACCACAAACTTAGTGGTGATTTATTATCTTCCACACACATTTCTTCTCTCACAGTTCTGGAGGTCAGAGGGCTGAAGTTAGCCTCCCTGGCCTAAAATCAAGGTGTCAGCAGGGCTGTGTTCCTCTGGCCGCTCTAGGGGAGAGTCCTTGCCTTGCCTCTTACAGCCTCTAGTGGCCACCTTCCTCCGGCGACTAATGCCCAGTGCCTTCAAATCTCTCAACTCTGACTCTTCCGCCTCCCTTGTTGACATGTAAAGGACCCCTGTGGTTTTATTAGGACCCTCTGGATGACCTAGGCTACTCTTCCCGCCTCAGAGTCAGAGAATCAGCAACCTTCATGCCCCCTTGCTGCGTAAGGTAACATGGACAAGTTTCTAGGTATTAGGAAGCTGTGATGCTGCTACACAGCCCAGTCCCTGGTGGCAGGTGGCAGGTGGGTCTGCAAGCCTTGAGAGGTCAGACACACTCTCCTGTTACTAGCTCCACAGTGATTCACAATTGGGTAAATGAGTAGCTCAATTCATTTAGTTACATTGCAGGCGAAATTTAGACTTCGAGTTGCCTCTGACTTTATTCCGTATTTCTAGCCTCGCGTCTCTCCAACTCCCTTGGCCCCTGAATGGAAGAAAGGGAGCTAAGTATCAGGGGCATATCTGCCAAACTCGGTACTATCTAGCTTCACCACAACATAAAATTGAAAGGGTTGCTTTTTAAGGGTTTTTTAAAAATCGTTTTAGAGGTGCGACAGAGAACCAGAAGTGTTTTTTCCTTTAAGACAATATTTTATTTGTTTGGCTGCACCACACAGCATGCAGGATCTTAGTTCCCCAACCAGGGATTGAACCCATGGCCCTTGCAGTGGAAGCGTGGAGTCTTAGCCGTTGTACCATCAGGAAAGTCCAAGACAATATTTTAGATAGTTATTTGAAAAGTCTCAAAAAATGGCCTTTCCTCAGTGCCTCCTTGCAGGGAGAGTCCAAGCTTTCTGCTATCTTTCCTTAGAAAGGCACTAATCCAAACATTTCAGGGCCCCAGCCTTATGACCTAATCAGCTCCCAAAGGCCTCATCTCCAAATACCTCAATACCAATTTGATGGTTAGGGCTTCAACATATAAATGGTGGAGGTAGGGGGAAAGACACAAACATTCCATCTGTAATAGTGGGTTAAACATTTGATTTAATAATTTTGGAAAACCAGAAGCCTGCAAGAGGTGGGTCTCCAGTATATCTGGAAATCTGCCCTTCCTTCCTCCAAACTCTTCTCACCCTTTCACTCCAGGCTCATCCCCTCTTGGGTGTTAGGGTTTCAAGCATCAATTTCTCACAGTTCAGTTGGAAGTTATCAAGGTAAGAGGGCAGGATGGGCTTGGGATACGAACTAATAACTCCTTGTCTATAGGTCTGCCTTTTATCAGAATACAAACTATTGCCTTTATATTTCACTGGCCAGATTTTGGTCACAGGTCATACCCAGGGCAATCACAGGCAAAGGGCAATAGCCATCATTCCCACCTCCAACTAAATCAGGGGTGGGTAACAGGCGGTGAGCTCGTTGGATATGCAAACCCTAATAGAATGGGCAGGAAAATAAATATAAAGCAGGAATCAAATATCCTAAATGCCTGTATCATCAGCTATGGACTTGATTTCCACAAGCTGTGATTTAGCCGACAGAAGTTACACGTTGCTGTTAATATAAACCGAGGGCGGATGTTCCGAGGGTGGCATCAGAACACTTGGTTGCCCTACAGATGGAGGGGAGGTGGCTTTGTGGGGGCGTGGGAAGGCGACTAAGAACGGAGTGAGGGCAGGTTGCTAAAATGTATGGGATTGCTCGGGGTTGGAGATGTCAAGACCAGGGAGGCCCACGGGGCATTGGGGCTTCTCCCACCGCAAAATTTTTCTAAGGAAGGAAAACTGATGGAAAACAAATCGTACTGAATACCTGAATTACTCTAAACTTTTTTTCTTTAACCCTGCATCGCTGTAGCCCATCTAG
The DNA here is from genome assembly GCA_024291935.2 of Okapia johnstoni. NCBI lineage: Eukaryota > Metazoa > Chordata > Mammalia > Artiodactyla > Giraffidae > Okapia > Okapia johnstoni. Next base: position 113,093,686 of record CM044305.1, read on the forward strand.
GGGTTTCCCGAGCAAAGCACGTTCTGCCTAAGTCGTGGGTCGATTTCGACCCCAAGTGGCTTGGGAGGTGTCCGGGTCGTCCGGGCCTCACCCTGCCGGCCGACGGGCCGGTGGCCCAGGTGGGGCTCGGGCGAGGCTGGGGGTAGGAGGCTGGGGACTGGGCTCCGGGTCGCGCGCCGCCCTCCTCGCCCCCACCCCCCACGCGCGCGGCCTTGTGGGTAACGCGGGGCGCCAGGTGACAGCTAATGGCGGCGGCCGTCTGAGCCGGGCGGGCGGCAGATCGGGGCCGCCGGAGGCGCGCGGCCGGACCTTCCGGAGCGCTGCTCCCCTCCCGATTGCGGCTTCCCCGCGCGGCGGCGGGCTCGACGCGCCATGGATAGGCCGGCGGCGGCGGCGGCGGCGGCGGCGGCGGGGTGCGAGAGCGGCGGGGGCCTGGGCCCGGGACCAGCGGGCGGCAGGAGGCCCCCTCGGGTCGCGGGGGGCCCCGCCGTCGGCTCCCCGCAGCCCAGCGTGGAGACTCTGGACAGGTAAGCGGGGCCCGGCCGCCCCCACCCCGGGCCCCGACTCCCGAGGGCCCCGCGCGAGCCCGGCCCGGCCGCCCCTTCCCTGCGCGCTGGCCTGAGGCCGAGCCGGGGCGTCCGCCTCCCGACTCCCCTCCCCGTCCCCTCCGGAGCCCCGCGAACGCCTGCCTGGTCGCTGGTCCCGCACCTGGCTCGTTTTCGCCGCTCGCCGGAGCTTCCCCGCACCCCGAGGGGCTTCGCAGCTGTCAAACCGTGTTCCAGGCTGCCTCCTACTGCACCTGGGAGCCGCCTCGGCGGCCGGTAACCGGCCACGAATCCTTTAGGAGGCAGTTTCATCACGGCGCTCCTTTTTTCGCATGACCTTGCCTTGAGTGATCTCAAGATCCAAATCCCGCCGCCGCTGCTTGGGGGCTTTGATGTGGGGGTTGGGAGGGAGCACTGGGGGGCGGAACCCCGCGGGTGTCGGGGCTGGTGCAGATGGAGGCAAAGATACCCTCATTTCGATGGAAAACTTCAAAACTGCTCCTGATGCAAGAACACATCAGCGTTTACTTTCAGTGCTTTACACTTTGAAGGGACCAGTTCATTGTTTTCACAAACACGTAAGCCCACTGCTTCTTAGGCAGCCAGTTAGAAACATAAACCGACCAGATCTAAGTGGGAGGGCCACCTTGACCCTCTGAGGACAAGAGTTGGCTGACCCCATCTCCTAGAGTATGTAGCTTTCCCTCATCTTGGGCATTTCGCTGACACTAGAGTGCAGTTAGGCATCCTAGTCAAAAGCCCCTAGGATAGTTTCATATGTTGGTTCCAGCCTCAGTCACTCCAGTGAGCTAAACTTTTGGGAGTTTCTAAAGGCATAGGAACAACAAGAAACACTCCCTTTGTGTAATTACAATACATTTTAATAAAGTCATTACCCAAGTGGTCAGCTTCTCTGAAAACTAATCACAGCTAAGACAGTGTGCGGAATGGTCAGGGTTGCACCATCTTTAGATATTCTATGATGTATGAGTGCTTGGAGAATCAGAGAATAATGGCAGACGGCTTTTGCACTCTGGCTTAACATCTAGTGGAGAATGCAAATAAAACAGCCATTGAACCAAATGTGATAAGTGCCAGGGTGGAGGTGCGCTTGGAATCGCTCAGGATGGCGTGTGCATGGAAATCATCTGAGAAGCTATTTAAGAACTCCAGGTGGCCAGACCCCCCTTCTGAGGCTTCTCATTCAGGAGGTTTGGGTGAGGCCTAGGTGTTAGAATTTTTCAAAAAGGTTCTACTGCCTCAGTTGTGATCCACTGCACTATGGTACCCAGAGGTGGGGTATTCACTTTGTTTTTAGTGGTAGGGACAGACAGGGTGCACTGTTTGGCCACCGGAGTGGAACGTGTGTCATCCTGGCTGTATGCTGGATGTGGGGAACAGGTAGTAAAGGCCTATGGGAAGGCAGGGGCTAGATCCTGACGGGGCCTGTGTGCCTTCCAAGGAGCCATGCCTTTGTCCTCTAGGCCAGTGCTTCTCCACACAGCTCTGTAGAGCCTAAGGCAGAATCACCTCTAGTGCTTGATTCAAATGCAGACTCTTGGGTCCCACCCTAAATCTGATTCACCACCTCCTGGGTAGAGCCTGAAATTCTGCATTTTTAATAACCACCCTAGCTACAAGTAGGGTGGACTGTGTGGTCTCTTTGGCCCCAGATGGTACAGGGTACTGGTCGGGCCAGTGAGATTATCAGTAGCATCCTTCTGCGACTCACACTGGTGTCCTGGTTTGGAAAAGGAATTATATGGTCACCTAGTTATGGGGGTCACAAGAGGAGTTCCATCAGGGGAGCTACAGGATGGTCTCTGCATTTGAGAACAAGTGCCATAAGGTAGCGTTGTGAAGGGACTGGAGGCAGGGTGGTCTCATTGAGTTAGGTTAAGTAGGTTCTGGAAATGCTCCTCTGTCAGTCATTTATTCTGTGAATACGAGAGCCTGCTCTGTGTCTGGCACAGAGGATACAGCTGGGAACACGCACGCACAAATCCCTGCCCTCGCGGGTCATCTTTAGTGGGAGAGAGAGACCAAAGACCAAGTCACATGTGTTCTGTTAGCTGGTGATAGGTGTGAGGGGACAAGAGTCATCCGGGAGGGATAGGAAGTGGCTGGGGTATGCACTCTTGGCAGTGCTGGGAGTGTTGTGTAGGGTGGTCAGGGAAAGCCTTTCGGAGAGAAGTGGCATTTCAGTAGCACCCCTGAAGAGGGATCTAGTCATGCACGTAGCTGGGCGACAACACTCTAGGCTGAGGCCTGTGCTTGCAGCCATGGGCAATGAGCCATGTGTTCAAGGGTCAACTTGGAGAGCCGTGTCACCAGCACAGAGGGTGCTGGGGAGACTCAGCGGAGGACAAAGTCAGAGAGGTCACAGGGGCCACAGACGGTGGACAGTCGTGGCGAGCCAGTGGGTGGCGTGGAGCAGAGGGGGGGCGACACCTGGTGTAGATTTCAGTAAGCTCTCCACGGCCGCTGTGCGGATGACAGACCGGAAGGGGAAGGAGTTGAATCAGAGAGTCTAGCAGGTGGGAGGCTGTTGCAGTCATCAAAATGAGAGAGGATGGTGGCTGTGAGTGAAGCCGCAGGCTGGAGGAAGGGAGAAGTGGTCAGGCTCAAGATATCATCTGAAGGACGTCTGCAGGGTAGAGCCAGCAGGGTTTGCTGCAGGTTGGCAATTGGCTAGGAGAGGAGGAGAACTGAGGAGAGTTCCAGTGTCTTTGGCTTGCAGGAGATGGTGTGGCCGAGATGGAGAAGCCTCTAAGTGGAACAGGGTTAGGAAGTTAGCAGGCGCTCACCCTGAATAGAACAGCAATAAGATGTCAGCTGGATGTCCCAGAGCAGATGTCAAAGAGGCAGTTGGTTTGTTTAAGCCTGGAGTTTAGGGGTGGTGTCTGGGTTGGAGACCTGAATTTGGGAGTCACTGGCATAGAGGTGGAGCTTAAATTCATGAGGCAGGAGAACCCGGAGGGAGTTGGAATAGGAGTGGGCAAGGTGCCTTCTCATGATACTTAGCAGATAAGAGTGACAAGACTTGAGTATTCAGATATGAGAGCGAAAAGGAGTATGGGCCTTAAGGTAAATGTCAGCTTTGAAGTCTGAGGTCCCTGGGTGAGGTTCTGCTTTTCCCTGACTTAGGAAACATGAGGGTGGAGGAACAGGTTGCAGGCTGGGTGACTGAGGCTGGTTTAGACACGTGGAGCCGACAGGGTTTATGGGACTGACTAGTGGAGCTGTCCCACGGGATCCTGGGCCTCTGGATTGAGAGCATCCAGGCTGGGGAAGCAAAGCTGGGGACCCCCAGGCTGCAGGTGGCTGTTGTCACCAGGAGCGTGCAGGGAGATTGCGCTGAGCAAAGAGCAGAGACAGGAGAGGAAGCGTGGCCTTCTCAGTCTTGTCCTCGTGCCCAGAGTAGACCCTGGCTCTGCACGTGTGGCTCAGCCGTGGACTGTGGGCCCTCCTTTCTCTTCTGAATGCTGTACTTCTCTAAATGCTGACAAAGCTGTGGGCCTGTGAGAGGATGTGGCTTGCTCAAGTTGGTGACAGAAACAGGACCCGGATCCAGGCCTCCTGTCTACCAGTCCACCATACCACACTGTTCATAACTCTATTGGCCAGGATGCTTCTGGTTGCAGGTACAAAAACCACAAATCATTCTAGTTCCGGCTGGGAAGGAAATGTCTTGGCTCCATCACTGCTGCAGACAGGGGGAAAGATGGCCACGGGCATGGTTACAGCCAGAGTTGCAAGCACTGTGGTTGGGGCTCCCCATCTCTTTTTTTTTTTTTCTTATCTTACTCTTTATCTCTGTGGGTTCCTCAAGGTGGTGGGGTGGGAATGGCCTCCAGCAGCACTGGGGCTGGGCACACCTCTGATCCAATGGGAAAGCTTGGGCTTGGCCTGGTGACCTGGGTGCGGGCAGGAAGGGGGGTGTCCTCTTCCTCCTCCTGCTGATGAAATGGGGAGGGGCAATTTCCTACAGTTTTCAGAGGCATCCTTATCAGAAGGAAGGGGAAAGGATGCTTGGCAGAGGGTAACAGCAGCCCTCCCACCCCCGTGGTAGGTGAACAGGCAGGTTCCTCTGTTACATTTGCTATCAGGGGTGGGTGCTGATGGAAAAAAGGGCAGCATGCCAAGAGAAGTATGATAAAACCAGGCAATAAAGGTGACTTAGCCTTTAAAAGGAGACTAATCTCCCTCCCTTTCCCCTCCTCCTTCCTCTTAAGTTATTAATTGTGGTAAATAGGCTCTTAGAGTATGATAGGAATGTCTACCCCTTCAGTGAATATTCTGACTTACATTTCTAGCCCCACAGACAACCACTGGGCTGTCTTGCTCTTTATCTTACTATTTAGGTTATTTTACATACTGCCTAGGGATTCCAGGTTTTTCTGTCCTTCCAATACACGAGTGTGGATTTCATTAGTGATGAGATTTCCAAAGGTCTGAAACATTCTTCACAGTGAAAGCTACCTGTGAGGTAAACTCTCATAAGTATCTTATGCCCTTTAACTTGATTTCTTCAGTGCTTTCATGAGTTGAGAGAGGAGCCTGGCCTCTGGGGGCCATTTTTAATTGCCTCAGTGCCTATATTGCTGACATGGTCCTTTAGGTCAGGTGAGAACAGCCTGACCACTTACCAATGATGGGACCTTGGTCAAACACTAGAGCCTTAGTTTTCTCCTCTGTAAGGCGGGTCACTTGTGAGCCTCGGGTGAGGCCATGTACAGAAATGTATTGAACACTTGAGAGCAGCACACAAGTGGGCGATGCCATTTTCTCTGCATTGTTGTGTTCTCATATAAGGCAGTGGTGAGCATCCGTGGCACTGGCCTGGGTTTTTGCCCTCTGACTCCATGAGTTGGTCATTACTGGTGGTACCGCATCCTGGAAGGACAGCCCCAGTGGAGCTGGAGGCAGGCCTACCACTTTCTGATGGGCCTTGTCACTTCTGCACCTCAATTTTCTCATCTCAGAAACCTGTTGGCTAGTCCCTGTTCTGCCTTCTTATCACTTGTCGTTGTCAGGCTCTGATATAATAATGGACTGGTAGAGCCTTTTGTAAGTTGTCAGAGCACTTACAGAAATGTAAGGTTGCATTATTACTACACACAGGACATAACTTCTCTAGTCTGTTCTTTTTAAAATCCTACAATCAGCTTTGCTCCCTTAAGAGTCACTTTGATTCACTTGAAATTACATCATTTTATAGATTTAAAGCTACCAACATGAAATTGATTGCATTTTTGAAGAGCATATGCTGTAAGATAAATATTTCATTTTAGAATTAATTTTCTACTTACATTGAGAATATTCACTCTGTATAGTTGTAACTGAGTAATATTTCATTAAAGGCTAGAAAATAACATGCTTAACTGGATGAGGTCTAGAATCTTTACCTTAAAATAAATTAGTTTGGTTTATTTCAAATCACCCTGGAACCTATTCTTCCTTCCTAATTGTCAATCAGTATTTCAGTTCTTATAGTAAATGTAAAGGTAACCAAATAGTCTAATTGAAGTTCGTTTTCTGAAAAAGAAGTGTACATATATCCCTAGTTCATGCTAATTTTTCTCACTCAGAGCCTATGTCTTAAAATATTTTAATTGCACTATTTCTTTTAGTCCTACAGGATCACATGTTGAATGGTGTAAACAGCTTATAGCTGCTACAATTTCTAGTCAGATTTCAGGTTCAGTGACATCAGAAAATGTATCCAGAGATTACAAGGTAAGCAGAATTGAGTCCTTAATTCATTTTCAATATACCGAGTAGCCAAGAAGCTTTGCAAATTTAATGCAAATAAGACTTTGGCCCCCTGATGCTCACTGGCCATTTGCTTGGGAACAAGGGTGAAATGTCCTCTGTTGTTAGATCTGAACTTTAAAAGAGACATTTTTACCAGGATCAGGTATATGTGATCATAGTTTTATAACCAAGAGGAAAAGTTGACTTTTGATTATGATCATTCTTTTGAAAATACAGTTCCATGTTACTATCTTATTATGTATTTTATTATATATTATATTTTTAGATTTGATTGTAATAAATGCCTATATTTTCTTTATTAGTATTCTGAATTTCAGAAAACATCTGATAGGATTTCTCTAACTTCACAATTTGTTTCTGTATTTATGTACTACCTGTGGGTTTTCAGCATTAATATGTGATACTGGAATGCCAAAAAAAACTTGTAAAATCTCAAGAAATATTGTATGGGCAGCCTTATTTTGTAGTCCTTATTGAATTGCGAAATCTCTTCTTGTTTATTTTAAAAGTTGGATTCCCTGCTTATTCTAAACTTAAGAGTGATAAGCTCCTTGTCAGCAGAGACTGGGGCTCTTTTTCTCACCACTGCTCCCCCAGCACGATCCTGGAACATAACAGGTGCTCAATAAATTTTTGTTGAATCACTTAACAAATAAAATGCTTGTGTGCTCCATCTTTATTAAGGCTAAAGACTAACTTTGTTTTAATGTCAAGAAATTATTAACAGGTACATTCAGTGAAACCATGTTTAATTTCAGTAGTAGAGTTTGCTTGAAATGAAGTTTATTATAGTCGTTTTTGCCCACTGGTAAGAGAGAATAGATTTTCACAAGTATGGATGAATTATATTTTAGTACCCTAGGTCAACGGCTCTCAAAATCATGGCCCTTGCCAGGCATCAAATCTTAAAAGGAGTTCAAGAGCTGTGATAACGATCTTAAGTCATTCTTAATAGCTGTCCTTGCTGAAGGGCTCTCACCTCACTTCCTCTTTAGCTTGCCCTGTAACAAGTACAGAAACTGACTCCATGGGATGTGTAATTGACATTTGGCTATGGTGTTGGACTTGCTTCATCCAAACCACCGGATACTATCGATTATGCCTCCCAGAGGAAGGCATGGCTGTGGCTGAATAGAGATTGGATAATATGCCAAGCCAAAAGAGTGGCAGTATATAGTTCTGGATAGGTTTCCCTGCTGTCTGGTTTTTGTGTTTGCCCACGTAGGAGCAGCTGGGGTTCCTGTTCTACAAGACCTGGTGGGCAGATATGCTGTTTCCAGGTGGGAGAAGTGTTTGCTGCGTCACCTATGCTGAGTGGCTGGGCACTGGACAGCTGCTGACCCACTGGTCCCAGGTGCCCTCCTGCCCCCACCGTAGCTGAGACACTGCCCCACTGAGTGAATTTGAGTGAGAGGCTCCAGGATCCATATTAGCAGAGAATGGCTCTCGGACCTTGGATTGATTTTTCTTTACGGACAGTTATGAGTTAACTGTAATATTTTCATTTGTTGTTGAAAAGTTGTTAGTGCTGTGTGGGTTCTAGAAAAGAACGGTGACCATGTGATAGCTATCTAACCTCTACATGAATAGATCAGACTGAATCTATACTTTAACATGAAGCAACTAAAGTTTTTGTTTTTTTTTAGTCTATTTACGAATTTTGTGTAGCAGAATTAGCTCATGTTGGAATGGTTTAACAGATGGTATTCAGAGAAAAAGAAGGCTTTTCCATGTTTTGAAAATTGAATTTTAAGTACTTACATCAGATCATAGCTAAAATTTTAGATGAATTATTGTGAGAGCATTTTTTTTAATCACTGTCTTTGTTAGATTCGTCCTATAGCCAAGTCTGCAAATTTCATGTTAAATTAATAATTCAGGAGTTGTTGTGTTTTCTTTAAGAAGAGAGTTCTTTTAAATAATAAAAGCATGAAATGTTTATAAACCACAGATAATTTTACATGCTGTGTATAAAGTGGTTCTTGAAATCAGGGTATCCCAACAGGCCTTTGGGACACCTCTGGCACGGGAGCCGTGCCTGGCATTGGCCCTGAAGGCCTAGATACAAATCCTTGAAGATTTAGCGTGCAGTCATAAGTCACTAATACTTGAGATTATGTATTGTGCAAATATCTTATTTGAAACAGGCACTCAATTTGGGGGTTAGTTTATTATAGGTTAGACTCAATGTCGGTAGTGAAATGGAAGCAGATGTTTTTCTGGAGCAGAGCCCTTGCATCTTGATTTGGAATGCTGATTGTGTTCTCAGTTGTAGCTGCTGAGAGTGGTTCAGCATCCTCACCCTCGTAAGCCTTCTAGCCTGTGTAGGGCTCTGGGTTTTGTCATACTTTTTTGACATATCATCCATTTAATTCTTAAGACACCCCAGTGAGATGGCATTTATTATAATCATCGCTTAACAGGTGAGGAAAGCAAGACTCAGAAAGATTAAGTGACTCAGTTCCATGGTGGCTCAGATGGTAAATAATCTGCCTTCAGTGCAGGAGACTGGGTTTGATCCCTGGGTCGGAAAGATCCCCTAGAGAAGGAAATGGCACCCTACTCCAGTATTCTTGCCTGGGAAATCCCCTGGACAGAGGAGCCTGGTGCAAAGAGTTGGACATGACTAAGCAATAACACTAGTATCATGCAGTTAGACTTGGGATTTGAACCCAAGTCATCCTATTGAAAAGCTAGAGTGATTTTAAGAATTTTGTCCTGCCTTCCTGTTCACTATTTTTCAAAATGTGGCCCTTGGGTGTTCCCTGTGATGGCTGCAGAAATGCAGCTTCCACGGTCCACATCCCACTCAGTGAATCAGAATCTCTGAGGGCAGGGAAGAGTTGATCTTATGTATTTCTTGTGTACAATAAATTGTGAAAAGTTCGGCTTCCCTAGGTTTGTATCTGTTGAAATTGATGATGATACCATACATTTCTGGTACATTCCCACAAACCTGAATAATTGGCACTCATGTTAGATTTTAAAGTACAGTTGCTTTATTATTTTCCCATATCATAAATTGACAGCTTAGGGTCAGATCACCCAAGGTGTGGTAAGAATAACACTGGCGTCACTTGAAAAGAGTTAAGATGGTATGCCCATGAACATATTTTAACAGTTATATAATTATTTTAATGTGTAGTAGAAAAATTGTCACATCAGACTTGTGATTTAATAGATGGATGCTATTGCTTAAAGCCAGGCAAAATATGAAAAAAAGAGTGGATTTAAAGTCAACATAAATACTAATATTAGTACAGGTGACATGCAGGTATAGCAAACCAGACTTGTACAGGTGGTATATAAGATGCCAGAAGTTTGGAAAACATTGTCCCTGTTGAAAGAGTATATAGTAATTATGTGAATTAAAGATTAACTAAATTAATAAATGTATGCCTTAATACCAAGTCATCCTGAAGATTTACCTGATAATTAAGACTACTAGAAGAAATGTAATAAAATGTCTTCTTTGCCCACCCTACTACTAACTCAGTTGCTTCCATTTTTAACAGGCTAAGAAAGAGTACAAATCTCTCTTTTGAATTTGTCAAAACATTTAAGAACAAGATCTGAATGTAATGTTCCAAAGATTAGATGAAAAAATACAGTCATAAATTGTAATGAAACATTTTTAGGAACTGTTAGCAGAAGTGACAAAGTTGATGAGCTTCCATTGTTTGCAAAGCAGAACTAGGCCAAGAAGAGGGAACATGGTGGAGCCATACAGACTGTACTGGTTAGCTTTGTAACCTTGTATAACCTCTGAGTGTCACTTTCCTTTTGTGTAAGGATACGAGTTTGGATTAGATTTAAAGTCTCTAAATTACTTTCTTTCTAGAGCATTCTTCAGTTGTGTTTTGTCCAAAAGGATTTGATTCTGGCCAGCCTTCAGGAAATTAGGACACCATAGTTTCAATGTGATCATTCTCTTTCCTCTTGCTCCAACATCACCATCACCATCCCTCTGTCCCTCCTGTTTCTCCTACTCTCACCACCACACACACAGTAGCTAGATCTCTTCTTTAAATATTCTGAAGAAAAAGGAGAAAATGGAGAGGGTCTTGTACTAAATTTAATAATTTAGTAGGTTAGTACAGTGACTAAATTCTGGATCCTAAACAAAAATTTCCAGAAGGGCTTTGGAGGGAAGTGGGATGCAGTGTGTGGGGAAGGCTTCATTATGCTTGAGCTTGGTCTTAGTTAATACTTCTTAAATTGAGTACAAGTCTAGAAAGAGGGAAGCTTGAGCATGATCATTTTGAATCCATGGGCATAATCCACTGTTGATAGCTTGGCCTCATGATCTGTTTATTAAATCAGAGTTTGCAAACACAGATGTCTACAGGGGAGAGCTAACAAGCTAAACAGACATGGGTGAGGGCTGTGGAGAACTGGAGACTTCAGTGTGTCCCCTTAGAAACAATTTAATTATAAAAACAACCATGCTCCTGCCTGATTGAGCAATAGGCCTCCAGTTTGTAATCACTGTAATGGCAGAGTACTGCCCTATCTCTCGGGATTACTTGTGGGTAGAATTATTTCTTAAAAATATCAAGGTTTGGGCTTCTGCTTCTGGAAAGATGAAGCAGATGTACTTTTTCTTATTTTGCACTCTCAGTATGATTAAATACCCTGGACATGATCTATAGGATAAACAAAAGAATGCCCTGAAAGGTAGAGAGAAGGAAGCAGACTGGTTAGGAACCTCAGGACCCAAGGAAGAGTGGGGTGGTGATGTCCTTGTTTTTTTGTTGTTGTTTTTTATTTTTTTTTTTTTTTACCACATATGTCTCAGACTTGTTGCCGAAGAAGCCAGCAACCTAGAAATGCCAACGGGTACAGACAACAAAAGCCTAGTCTTTCTCGCCAAAGGACAGGAAGGGGGCAGCCGAGTAGGAAAAAAACTTTTAGACACTAACTACTGTGGTCCAGCCAAACACCATAGAAAACGCTGCAGCCCCACACCTACCAGCAAGGCCAAGTGGGGAGTCTAGATTCCACCCTCATCAGGCTGCAACGAGGCACACCAAGCATGGCAGCTGTAGTGTTGGGAGGCCTTGTGGACAGTCAGGGTTTTCAGCACCACCCATTGGCTGGGAAGCCACACCCCCACTATGGGATGGGTGCTATCAGTCATGTGTACTCCTGCCACTTCCAGCAGGGCAGGTATCAGCGGAAGCCTAACTGGACCCTGGAACTCTCATCCCCACCCAGAAATAACTAGGAGACCCCTGGCCTTTGATGTCAGTGGGGGCCGAGAGGGGAAACTGAACTTGTACCCCAACCCACCTGTAATGAGGCACTGCTCCCCACCCCCATCCTGCTTGAGCAGTGGCAGAGAAACAGCTACAACAGAAGGGTTAGGTAAGACCCACACTCTTATAATACTCAAAATGGCCAGATTTCCATTGAAAATCACTCATAGTACCAAGAGCCAGAAAGGTCTCAAACTGAATGAAGAGGATGAGTAGATGCCAAAACTGAGATGACAGATTTTAGAATTCTGTGAAAAAGATTTTAAAGAAGCCATCATAAAATTGCTTCAATAAACAGTTAACAGATATGTTTGAAACAATAAAAACATAGAAAGTGAGAGACAAAAAATCGGAATGTTTCAGCAAGGAATATGAGATAAGAACCAAATGGAAAATTTAAAACTGAAAAATACAATAATGAAAAAACAACCCCCCAAAAAACACACACGAAAAGAAAGAAAAACACTAAAGCCTCAGTGGATTGGTTCAACAGCAGAATAGAGAGGGCAGAGAAAAGAACTGAATGAATCTTGAGGGAATTACACAGAGTAAAATTGCCACTCCCAAAAGGTCACATGCTGTATGATTTCATTTGTGTAGTGAAAGTGTGTTAGCAGCTCAGTCATGTCCGACTCTGCGACCCCATGGACTGTAGCCCACCAGGCTCCTTTGTTCATGGAATTCTCCAGGCAAGAATACTGGATTGGGTTTCCATCCCCTTCTCCAGGGGATCTTCCCGACCCAGGGATCGAACCTGGCTCTCCTGCACTGCAGGTAGATTCTTTACCATCTGAGATTTCAGGGAAGCCCTTCATTTGTGTGACAGTCTTCAAATGACAAAATTATAGAAACGGAGAACAGATTAGTGGTTGCCAGGGCCTGAGAAGGGGAAGGGCTGGGAGGAAAGTGGATGTGGCCATAAAAGAGCAACGTTAGGTGATGAGGAAATTGTTCTGCATCTTGGCTGTGTCAATGTCAGGGCCCTGGTTCTGGTATTGTTCTGTAGTTTTAAAATATACAACTAAAATTTGGTGACATGGTGCATGGAATCTCTCTTATTCTTACAACTGCTTATGAATCAACAGTTATCTCAAAATTAGAAATTAAATTTTCAAAAGATCAAGATTTTTATAGACTGCTGAATGACTCTATATTGCATGTAGAATAAATTTTGATTAATATTTCCAACAAGTCATGACATATCAGAAGTATTATTTAAATGAAGCATATAGTTATGCAAATAAAGATGTTAGAATGTTTTTACTCCACTATTACAGTCTCTTCATGGAAAGAAACTCTTAGAGGCATAGGCTCAAAGATAACACACTTATTAAAAAAACTGATATTTGACTTAGAATCATATGGTTTATCAAAAAGGTCATAAAATTTGGAGTCAGGGCACTTTTCCTTGAGTCCCACCCTGTACCTGACTAGCTGCTCAAGTTACTTTACCTTGCTGAGCCTCAAGTGTTCTCATCTGTAAAGTGGATGTTATAGCGGAGGTTTAATGTATTAAAAATGGCAGCATATGTGTGAAATGCATGCAGTGCTCATTTACGGTATGCTATTATTCTATGAAAATGTATATGATATGTAAAAATGAATACAAGAGGAGTATATTATAATTGCTGAACACAGGTCCACTTCCAAAAATGTGATGTGAGTACCTGATATGCATAGGGGCTGGACTGCATGGAATTCATAATAGAGGAAAGAGACTCAAAAAAATACAGTACAAATTGAACTGTGGAGACTGTTGCAGTAGACAAGGAAACAAGGTGTGGTTGGAGGAGCCAGACAGGCAGAACAGGGCATTCTGGGCATGAAGCCTTGAGGCCCTTAGTCAGGCAACTCAGAAAGGGAACAGGTTTAGGTGGGGCCATGTAGAGATGAAGAGCATCACACTGACACCAGTCAGCTTAGGTTGGAATCCCCACCTGCTTAGAACACTTGTGACACCAGATGTGTGGGTTTGTTCCCACACTGGCAGATTCTCCAACACCAGATGAGTGTTCTACAATTCAATATGGTTGTGATACTCACCGGAGTTAGTGCAGACCCCACAGGTTAAGGGCTCAGTCCACAAAACTTCTCACTTCACTTGTCCAGTTTCAGGTAGTGGGTTCCCAGGTTACCTGGAACTTCTGCTTGGCTTGGCTACAAATTGGGGGGTGCCCACAACTCCCTCCCTGAGTTCGATCATTTGTTAGAACAACTGACAGAAGTCAGGTAAACAGGTTTACCAGTTCCTTATAGGATAAATGACGTAAAAAATGATACAGCCTGTGCGGCCGTCTGAGGTCTTGAGGGCCATCAGCGCTGGTTGCAGGACTTGACTCCTGAGCTGTGCTTTAACCACTGTGCTGATTGCCGCCCCCCACCCCCACACCGAGTTTTCTGAACTCTTCCAAGGAAGCTTAAGTGGCTCCTAGGGTTTGGGGACTGGTCAGGACCTCACAGCCATTTGTAGACTCCTCTCCTTTTCTACGTGTAGAAACTGAGGCTGGGTGCGGGCATGCAGAGAGAGGCTCCAGGCCTCCTGACTTCAAACCACTGCTCTCTGCCTTTGATCAGAATCACATTCACGTGTAAGGCCCAGATGCTGCTTGTAGCACTGTTTTTCAGTTGTCAATTGTTACTACCTCTTTATAGACAAAACATTACAAAATTAATTGCAGTTTCAGAGCAAATGTGAAAAACATGCTGGAGTGGAGGTTTGGGGAGAGCAAGGAGAAGCGAGGGAAGAGGTCATACTGTTGCTTTCTTCACCCACCCTCGAGGGAGTTAAGAGGGAGTGGAGCTACATTGGATGGCTTTAGTTCCTGTGCATTAATTACAGTGGGACCACAATGAGGTGGTGTAGCAGACTATCTGGGTGTAAGTACTTGCTCTACACCTTGAACTTGGCCAGATTACTTACCTGTGCCTTGGGTTTCTCATCAGAAAATGGGGCCCATGATACTTTTTATCTCACAAGGTTGTTCTGAGAATAAAATGAGTTAGTACATACAAGGTTCATAGAAGAATGGCTGCCACAAAAAAATCATTTCATGAATTTTTTTTTTAAATGATGCAGCTGCTGCAGAAGGACGACAATAAAAGGACTAGAAATTACAATTTCAGTCAGCAGATTGGGAAGAGGGAGGGAGTGGTGTGAGAAAGCATGTTTCCTCATCTAGCTAGGTCACTAGCTGCTGTTTGAAACTGACAAGTCAGGAAGTAGTGGTGTCATTTACACATTATACAATGAAACTTTCCGAACTCTTCCACGATTTTGTAATTTATGTTCAGTTTTTGTCATCATTTAAAAATTCTGGTAATAGATTTATGTTATAGTTGGATAATATACAAATGTATATAGATCTTAAGTTGTATGCCAACTCTCTACCTAAAAATTGTTCTTACCTTCAAGGAAATTTTTGTGATTTATATAGCAAAGCAAATTTGGAACTTAACTTACACACACACACACACACACACATGAAACTATTACCTTTTATGAATTTTCACCTTATATAATGATTTTAATAAAAAATTCATATATGTTCTAGGAATGTGCTAGTCACAATGCTCACTTTATCTCGTAAGTCATGATACTCCCTATCCCTATATCTCATTGAAATAAATAATACCTCAATCTTTTAGACATTTGTGCCTCATCACTGAACTCTTCTTCTGTTGTTTCTAATTATAAATACTAAAATAAACTTTAAGTATTAAGTAATACATCATTTTCATGATATGCTGTGTCTGTATGTGTGAAATGTACTGCTGGAATTTAATGCAATTTTAGTTATGCTTCTGAACTAGATGAATAAATACTAACTATGTGAAAAAAAGAAGTAGTGATGTAACCATATTTATGGTTATGGAGACATAATTTTTAAAATCCTGATTAAATGTGGTTATCACTGACAAATGAAGCTGGGGAAGGGAGCCTCTCTATTTTGACTTTTTATTACCATGGCTGTCCCATTTTGAGTTTTTTCAAAATTAACATAAGCATGTATATTATGTATTTTCTACTAACTTTTCAGTTGTAAATAACAAATGATAAATGTCACATATTTAAAGTATACAGATTGATGAGTTTTTGATAGGTGCCCCCTTGTGGCACTATCACCACAATTAGGATAAACATATTCATCACCACCACCTCCTCAAAAAAAGGGGCAGATTTAAGCTTCTTAGCCTAAATAGTCTATATTTAGGAACTTCTGGGCTTTAATTCCCTTTGAGCTATAGCATCCCTTAGTTCAGACACCTTTTTTACCTCAAAGAGTATTTTCTTTTAATAGCGATACAATGATGTTTTTTGAAGTGTGTCCTCATGTTCACGTGATCCTCTTATCTATCCTGAGTAAAACCTATGAAGCTAATAAGAACCTCCAGTGATTTTTTTTTTAATGATGCTTTCCGTAGAACCTCCAGTGTTCTATCGTATGCAATGATCGGATTTCAGAGTCAAGAGTGGGGAAGAAGATGATTCAAGCCTTCCTCAGACTGTTAGCACTATTCGCTTTTCAAAAGTTCCATTGGTTCTCTGGGCCGTTTCCAGAATGCTCCTGCTGCACGTTTCCATGTGCAGCAGTCAGGCCTGGGCTAACGTGAGGGCGGCAACTTCTCCCTCTGGGGCGGCCACATCAGGGGGTTTAATTCTGGAGTCCCAAGTGCAAATTGGAAATAGAATTCCTATAGAAACCAGATTAAGATTGTGCTTAACTAGGCTTTGTGATCACATTAACACCATGGCTGAACTGTGCTCCGCGCCAGCTGTGGGCGCTTTTGTGGTTTCTTGGTTCGGTTTTGTTTTGTTTCTGTGGGCTGGTTTGGGAGCAGAACCACCTTTTTATATTATTGTTTCTATGGGGAAAATGCATTCAGTATTCAAAACAGACACACAAATGAACTTTTTCAAACACAGCCTGTTCACACTGTCTTGTAATAGCCCTTGACAGAAGGGGTTTGTGTTTAAAATAATGTAGTTTGTCTTAGGCTAAGGGCAATAAGTTTCTCCAAATCATAGACTTGCCTGCAAATTACAGGACAAATGTGTTAGGATTGATTGGATATTGAATGAAACTTAGAGGGCAAACATGTTAAGATCGACCTGCTGGGTTTTATTTGGAGTATTATGATGTTTCTTAGAGCATGGGCTGGAGAACTTAACAGCATCTTTCACAGGTCAATAGTGATATGTCCGTGATGATGATGTTCTGTGTTTTAACTGACAGGTTTTCAGGAGGCCTGATATAAGGGTAAGGATATTTGGTTTTCAGCACATGGGCCTCCGCCTTGTGTGTCTCTGTGCTTTATCGGACACTTAGTCTATTTAGTATTCTTTGCCTTCTCACTGGTTTTATGAATCACTCAGATCAATTTGCTCTGCTGTGTCATAGCTTTCAGTGTTCACTAGAAATGCTTTATTTGTTATGATGTTTTCATGTGCGAAAAAGCCAATGTGTGTGAGGGCAGGATGCTAAAATTGTTTCCAGTGTGCAATACTGACTTTTGTTGTGTTACAGGAATTCTGACCAAGTGGGTATTCATGGCATGGGGTTTATAAGTGTAGGCCTACAGAGTCCTGTTCATTTAACCTTGTTTATCACATAATTCATGCTAGAGTATTTATTAACAAGAAAAACAACAAAGTGGTCAGTTGTCCATCCTGAGTAGGCGATCTAAGATTTCAAGTCTTGATTACAAGATCAAATAAGATTTCATGTTTGCATGCTGACTCCCAAAAGAAGAAGTGCTAATCTTGAAGATGAATTTAGCAAAATCAGCCTCATTTAGTATTTCTTAAAATACAGACGTAGCTGTTATAGCTAGTGGATTATAGTTTATATTTTCCTCATGATTTTCCTTCCCTTTATTTCAGAATATTCATAAAGCAAGACAAAGATTGGTAATGTGCATGCATTTAAACCTGAGTATCAGATGTTAAAAATTAACCTTGTTCCATTAAATGAAAACAATGTGGATTTTGACAGAATCATTTAGTGACTTGGGTTTTAAACTTTTAAAAATAAGCAGGTTAAATCAAATTCTTAGATTCTAGTTGGTTTATCTTTGTTTAATTTTGTTTTCACCATGTTTTCTTTTGCTCATGGGAATCATTTTCTTTCACTGATTCACATTGTTAACCGTTAGTGTTTGGCTTTACACTTGCATGGACTTTGAAATGCTATTTGGTTTGTTTTTTTTTTGGTTGTTGTTTGGTCATTCATTCTTTTGTTTTTAAAATTGTCATCAAAGAATGATTCCATTTTCTTTGTATTAAAAACAATGGAAATTCAAAAAACTGGCTGTGTTTAACAATTTGTCCTGCTCTGAATGGTAGCAGTACCAACTGTGTACTAAATTCAACCTGATGATAAAGTATAAAAATATTTTAAGTAGCTATTTCATTTTACTGACAAAAATACAAGGTGAAGAAGAGTAAATTCTTTTAAAGCTTTGCTACTTATTCACTGATTGCCTTTTAAAGAAATGTAGTCCTTGGGATCAAAGTTTCTTGAAGGAAAAATATATTGATGCTAAATTTTAATATTTTCAGCCTCAGAGACTTGATATAACTTTTAAAAGGGGTTATAATTTTGTCATCTTCAATATTCATGTTCATTATACCACAGGCTAAACTAAAAGTCCAAGTTTTTAGGGTTTCAAAAACTCATTCTATAAAGAAATTAAGAATAGTAATACATGTAAAGGGATTGGAAAATTTAGATAAAGATATGTAATATTTTAGCTATTTCTTTGAAGCTCATTGATACTGTAATTAGAAAGATTTAATATGATTTTGAGTCATAAGTCACAGTATTTAATTAGCAATAAGCAATAAGTAACAGAGCATTTGTATGTATCTGCATATGTATTACCCCAGCATGTGATATGCACATGTGCATGTGTGGAAATGTTAATTCCAGTGGCATGGACCTCTGGGCAACATAATAGTTCCTTTTAAAAACACATGTCTATGAACCACCTTTGGATTTTGGCTGGATTTTGGTCACTGTCCGGTCTCTGTGGTCTGTTTTCTTTTCTATGAGCATGTTATGCATCTGCGATTTTGATTCCTTGCTGTATGCTGCAGTATTGCTTGATTTTAAAAAGATAGTACATTCTGTGTAACCCATGATGTTTGTTTGCTTTTCATTTTACACCCCAGCACAAACACAGAGTAGATACTCCACTTTAGGCTGAGGATGCTATAGATGGCCTCCACATTCTTTCCTTAACTCCAAGGGGGAAAATGTTGGGATTTGCAAAGCCATGAAAGATGTGTTACATGCTTACTGTCTCTTTAAGAAAGAACTTCTGTCCTTTCACCTGTCTGTTTGCACGTGTTTCTCTTTCCCCTCTTTGCCTTTTCTTGTCCATGCACCTGGTGCTGTGCAGGAGATTCAGGAAGAACACAATGGCTACCCTTCTGAAGCTGAAGCTGATCAGGTGGCAAGTTGTACATGTTCATCTGTTTGTAGTTACAGACGGTGTATTTAGAAGCCATTTCATACTAGATTTCTAGGCAACCAGCAAATGCTTTTTCCACTACAGTAGCACTCTCCTGTCGAAGTTTGGTAGATTCCATTATGACATTATTTGCAAAAATTGGTTTATCCAACGTTGTGTCAACCAGAAATTTGTTCATCTCTGCCTCTCAGTTGTCCCAAGAAGATTTACTGATGGGAATAACGAGCCTCAGTCATGACACAATTCTGAAGGGCCTTCACGAAGACTTAGAGGGGCAGATGCACACATTCAGGGTGCTCCTCAAGGGTGCAGACTTTGCTTTATTCAAATTTGCAAGGTCTGTACCCAGCACAGCACCTGACACGCTGTAGGTGTTTATGGAATGAGTCTGTGTATTTTGTAGAAGAAAAAAAATCATTCATTGAGGTTTCTTGAGTACTTACTCTTTGCTCAGTACCTCTGGACTCTAGAGAGATTTAATGCAGCAGAGCTTTCCCCAAAGCTTATGTAGAAACTGAGTATATGAAACCTCTAGAGGAGCCACTCCAGGGAAGCATGGCAAACTGCCAGTGCTCAGCTGTCCCTTTGCCCAGCCCTCCCTGGTGACCCTGGAAGTACCTTGGAGAGGCCTGTCTGAAAACCACTGCTTTCTGCAGGCAGCTGTTACAGAAACTATCCACTCAGCAGCCTGGGTTCAGGAGAAGGAGAAAGCAGTGGAGAGCCAGCAAGTTGTTGACCTTCCAGGTCACCAGCAGAGGGCTGCGCTGAGATCATCAGATAGAATTCCTCAACCGGGCAACACTTGGAGCAGAGGCCCCAAGAGGGCTGGGTGTATTCACGAGACATAAGACATATTTTATCCATAAGAACATTCCTCTTTGATGATGTACATGGGTTGGATAAATCAAGGGTCAAATCATGTCCTGTGCAACTTGGAAGTTGCAGTCAAAGCTTAATATAGCACAAGTGTGTGTCCTATCTCCTAACACCGGCTTTTTAGAGGGAATCTACTGTCCCCGCAAAACAATGAGGCTTTAAGATCCATTCTCCTCTTGAATTCCTACGCTAAAGCTGAATGTCTTTCCTGTACACAGTGAACCTTTTATAGGGAGATCTGAAGCAGTGGGATCAATGATTTGTTTTATTCTGATAGTTGCTTTTTCATCATGTACAAAGCATGTCCCAGATTTAACTATTTTTAGTGAGAGGTTTGTCTCACTCTATCCCATCAACACGTTTCATGCCTCATATAAATGCACGAATATTTCACGCCAGATTTAAAGTGACTGTTAGAAGAGAAGAGAAACCTTTGATCCCTAGCCTCTATCTTGAGAGTCTTGTACATTCTCAAAATGGTCCAGTCACTGCTGCCTCCCATCAACGGCATCTTATTAGTTGGTCCAGGGTTGAGGACTTGAAAGTGTGTGAAGTAACTTCCTATAAAGGTTAAAGTGAATCAGACTTTTCCCCCACCTCTTCCAAATTCAGTTGATTAGAACAGCTTGCTTTAGTAAATATATTTAAAAATAACCTATTCCATTTATTTTTGAATATCAGTTAACGATTTTAAGTCTATATGATATATTTAGCCATTAAAATAAGCTTTAAAAGTGTAACATTTGAAGTTATTTAAAACTTGAATATTGATTAAAATAGCTTTCTCACTTTGTAACTATATTATAAAATTAGTCACTAACTTAGGCAATAAATTAAAGAAAGCAGACTTTCAAAATAAGTCTTCTGTGAAGATTGGTGATTTTTATTGTTT
Source organism: Okapia johnstoni (assembly GCA_024291935.2). Taxonomy (NCBI): domain Eukaryota; kingdom Metazoa; phylum Chordata; class Mammalia; order Artiodactyla; family Giraffidae; genus Okapia; species Okapia johnstoni. The sequence goes on from CM044305.1 coordinate 113,114,508, forward strand.
CTAAAACTGGACATTGAAAAGTATAAATATTGGTTTATGCTTTATTTTGTTAAAGATGTATTTCCAAAACAGGTATGAGAATAAATGCATCCACAAACACTTCTCTGTGCCCCCTTTAACAGTTTTCTGCATCCCTAAAAATGTTGATTGAGAAGTGTCTTAAAAACCAATCTGGACTAAAAGTTTAAACTGAGCAATATTGCTTGGAGGTGACGATGAACACTAATCTGTAGGAGGAGGAAGAACTGTGTCATTTTGTACCCTCCCCAAACAAATATCATTTGACCAACATTTAGCATAGAATTCGCTCTTTATATTTTGACATTTTCCCTTCTTATTTTATAAAATTGGATGAACCTACTATATATAGTGTTTTTAAGTGGACCTTTAAGACCCTTTATAAAATATATTGAAGTATTCTTATAACTGTGAAAAATAATTATTTTGAATTTTCAATACTTTTGACTAGAATTATAAAAGCTACCAGTTTTACTATTTTGCTTCATAAAACTGTGTTGAAAACTTAGGACTGTCTACTCTGTTTTCTGCCAAACACTAGTGGCCTCCTGATGTTAACAGGTATTTTTTGGAGAAAGCAGCCCCTAATGGACGAGGTAGGGGAAATGCAGCATACTCTAGCGCCTCCTGGCGGATTCGGCCTGCATTAACATGCTAAAGATTTGTTTCACACACACACACACAAAAAAAGAACCCAGCTAAACGTGTTTCCTTTAACCCAGCATTTCCCAAACTTTTCCAAATAAGTCCTATTTGCATCTCTTGGGAATTTAGGGCTCTATGAAACACAGCTTGGGGATTTCTGGGGTTTTGAACACCTTACTCTTATTCATGACATGTTATGTCAGAGATGCCTGGAGAAAGTGACCAGTTTCCTTGGCAGCATCTCACAGGGTGGCAGTACCTTGGAACAGGCACAAAGTTCAGGCTGTGGTCCCTAGATTTGTAGTTCAAGAACACCATTTTCTCAGCTCCCCTGAGTTATCTGGTGCTGTACAAGCAGGCTTGCCAGAGACTGGCTCTACTGGTCCGTAGTGCCAATCTGGACATTTAGAAACGTGGGCATGTATCCTTGCAGCCATCTAAGACATCCTTTTCCTGGTGATATTGTAACAGGAACTCTGAGACCTCTTTAGGAATTTGCTCGGTAAGCATGGAATCAGCAGTGTGAAGTGACTGGGGAGAAAAGCCTGATGAACAACACAACCCTGCTCCACAGGAGTGGATGAAATACTCTTGTCTGCAAGATGAGGGCACATTCTCGTGGCCTGTATATACACTGACAAGCACACTCGCGTGTCCCCCCTCCTACGCTTTGTGCAGCTGCAGGTAGCTGGTTTGGAGTAGGGAAGCCTAGGGCTTTCCTTAGTAAGAGACCCTCCTTGCTTTCTTAAATTAGACTTTGGGGTTTCCCACACACTGTCATAGCTGGGCCATTTCTACAGCTGCTTAAGCATCTGCATCTAATATTGATTTTATTTGTACTAGTTTCATGCTCAGAAGGTAACCTTTTTTGACCTTATTTCCAAATTCTGGAGGCACCTTGTAATAGCTGTCTGTGTAGTGATTACAGTATCTATCTGTCATGTCAAACCATCTCTGTATTAATGCTTTCTAACTGTGAAATTTAACTACGTGTAACAATTTGCTAGACTATGCAGCATGGTGTCCTGTGATGCGGAGCTTTGAAATTGTCTTGTAAGGGGAGGGGGGCATACATTTTGCACGCTTCTGTAGCCTCGTAGCAAGAGCACAGAGCACTACCATTCTTCCCAGGTCTACAGATGGAAAGGGAGATTTACTTGTGTTTGGTTTCTTGCCAGGCTCTAAGGGATGGAAATAAGCTGGCACAGATGGAAGAAGCACCACTTTTCCCAGGAGAATCAATCAAGGCCATTGGTAAGTTTAACGAGTACATTTTGCTCATGGAGATCCGTAAAATGACATGGCACATTACTTGTAAGCACAGGTGATGTATGTGCTGGAAATCAGCCAGATCCATTTAATTTGGGGACAAATGGATGAGACCTTGTCCTTCTTCATGTCATGACCTTAAGAGATGAGGGACTATAGAGGATCCCTTGAAGCTTCGAGCGAGTCTCGGGTGGCAGTACCAACAGAAGAGGGGCCCAGCTTTGCCCTATGAACTGAGGCAGGTGAGTCTTTCATGGTGATGTCAGTTCAATGATTTGTTGGAAGCCTTCACTAGAAGGAAAAGGTCCTGAGGGATGATCCACATCATATTTTCAGTGGCAATTTTGAGAACTTGGCAAAGAAATTTTAGTGGGTTTTAAGAGTCCAGAAAGTACAATTTTAGTTCAGGGAAAGGGCATGTGTGCCCGCCCTGGATTATAAGGGCCGAGGCCTGCAGTGGATGGCTAGGCATTTCAGCAGGCAGTCCACTGTGCCGGGCTGGGTGGGAGGGCAGCCGGCTGGGACCACTTCACCTCACGATTGCCAGGGTTAGGGTTGACGGCCTGGTTTGCAAGGCTCAGTGTCGCCTTCTTCCCTCCTGGCTCCCTCCCAAAGGTGCGTGCCTGGTCCCGGAGCACGGTCATGTTGTGTTTGAGTAGCTGGGCTCTCCTGCCAGGACCTCCACACACATCCTTCCTCTGTGATAGCCTATTCTGTGGCTCTGGGCTCTGTTCATCCCAACCTGAGTTTTGAAACGGTTTCTCTCTTGGGCTTCAGGAACTTCATCCACTCCTGGTGCTCCGCTGGCCTCTCTGGCATTTCCTCCTCTGGGAGCATTTCTAGCCCTGCCTGTGTTGTTTTGGGAATGATGGGACTAAAATGCAGAGCTAATTCTGTTATGCCTCTCCTTCTACTCCAGACAGACTACACAGATTTAAAGTGAATGTGAAGAGTTTTGACATATTTATACACCTGGGAAACCACCATCACAGTCAAGATAATGAACATACTTATCACCTCCCAGAAGTTTCCTTAGGCCCCTTTATAATCCCTCTCACCCATGCCTTCTGCCCCTTTCCCAAGCTCTAGAGGGTTGTTGATATTTTCTAGAGTTTTATAGAAATGGAATCATTGGGTATGTCCTTATGTCTGCTTATCCCATTCTGCTTAACTATTGTGATATTCACCCATATTGTGAGTGCTATGGTCAGCAGTCATTCCTTTTCATTGCTGAGTCATATTCCATTGTGTGGATACATCACAGCGTGCTGATCCATTCACCTCTTGACAGACACTTGGGTTGTTTCTGTTGTTTGGCTATTACAAATAAAACGGCCATGAACTCTAATGAACAAGTCATCTCTGGCCTTGTGTCCCATCATCCTCATGCACCCTTGGACCCAGCCACACTAACCTCTGGCAACTTGCTGACCTCTCTTCCCTTCCCCTTCCCCAGCCTCCCTGCTGAATTAAGTCATTCCTTTTCTGAGCTCTTATCACATCAAGTCCACATGGTTCTGATAGCATTTATCAGCCTCTGTGGTGATTTTCTGTGTAGTATCCCTCAGGGGTTACCTGGTGAGTAGGAAGGAATCTTGTCATTTATACCTAGAACCCCAACAATAGGAGCCACTCAGTACATAATGAGTTTTATAAAAGTTTAATAAAAGTGTTTTGAGAATTTGGCTGAATGACAGCTTTAGTGCTGTTATTTTTCCCCTCGGACTCATCAGTAGCTGTGTCCATTCTTGAGCTTTCAGTGGAATGGCACTTTTAGTGGAATAGCACTTTGGGAAGATTGGGAAGATGTGGTACCTTTGTGACTGGCATGAGCTTCCCAACATTCATAGGAGTCATATGTGTCATTGATTTTGATATGAAGGATGTTGATATTGATATAAACATTAAGAAATATGGAAACTGATGAAGAATTTGAAGCAAAGAAGTGTTTCCCTACTTCATTGACGTGGTTTTGGTTTTTGCCATCTGTAAAGCAGTTTTTTTGGAGGTTCTTCAGGGGACAGTGTTTAGCTTTAGTTAGTTTTCATTAGCAGTGATTTATGAAATATAGCCCAGGATCTTCAGAGTTTAATTAATATATTTTTGAATGTGATTAATTTATCACTCAGAGAAAATGTGAACTGCTTGGAAAGAAATGACAAAATGTAACTTATTATGAGGCTCTTGACTTAAAACCTCATTAAGTAGCAAATCAGACTTTTGTTTTAAAAAATGGAATTTTATTAGAAGACTATCCATCTATGCCTTTATTTAAAGTAATGAAAAAATTTGAATTCCTAGAAAACTAGAATCACGCATTTGTGGAAACTCATGTTAAGATTTATTGAAACACAAGCCAATGGCACTAGATGCTATTTTGGGTTTTTTTCTTTCAGTGAAAGATGTCATGTATATCTGCCCATTTGTGGGAGCAGTGACTGGCACCCTGACAGTGACAGACTTTAAGATGTACTTCAAGAATGTAGAGAGAGTGAGTATTTAAAAGTGGGTTTTATTTTTAAAAATGCTGCAGAAGAAAGCAAACAATAAAGAAGATAGTAAAAAATATCCTGAAATCCTACCACTCTGAGAGAAACTGAGAGTGAGTTTTAAAATGTGCCCATTTTAAGATGTGCAAGCAGATTTTGCATGTTGAAAAAAAAGGCCATTAAAGTAGCACTTTCATGGGGGTGGGGGAGGGGTTAATTATAGTTTCAACATCTACATCACCAAGCAGGTGATAAATCAGACCTTGGTGCCTTAGCCAGAAGCAAGAGGAAAATCAAAGTAACAAGCAAACATGTTTTTAGCCAGCGAAGACTTGAATTGGAAAACTCTGTTGACTGACACTGATTGGCATTCATGTTCATCTGTGAACCCAGGACCCACATTTCATCCTTGACGTCCCTCTGGGAGTGATCAGCAGAGTTGAGAAGATTGGAGCACAAAGCCATGGAGACAACTCTTGTGGCATAGAGATCGTGTGCAAGGTACGGTGCAGACAGAGAGAAACTGAGATGGGGCGGCCAGCTGGAACATCCTTGGGCCTTTGGATAGTAAGAATAATTTGGACATTAGTCACTCACATGTCTTCGGGACACAGACCTCTTCAACCTTTCATCAACCAATTCAGACCATTATATAAGCTGTTGAAATAAACTGCTTCTTTTCTGTTGAAGTGTTCTAATTAACATGGACCTGTTACCTAGGCAGTGACATGATTTGTTACATTTCAGAGAAATCAAGTGGAAAGCAGAGATCAGTATTTTTTTTTTTTGCAGTCTGTCATTATAAGACTAGTTTTCAGTTGAAGACTTCCTAAAGGGACAATGGGCATGTATGTGCTCAGTTGCTCACTCGTGTCCTACTCTTTTTGACCCCATGGACTGTATCCCGCCAGGCTCCTCTGTCCATGGGATTTTCCAGGCAAGAATACTGAAATGGGTTGCCACTTCCTCCTCCAGGGGATCTTCCTGACCCAGGGACCAAACCCGCATCTCCTGTGTCTCCTTCATTGGCAAGTTGATTCTTTACTACTGAGCTACCCAGGAATCCCTAAAGGGACAACAATATATTTATAAATTCTGCGATTAAAAGCACAGTTGAGTTTCATGTTGCAATTTGCACCTGCTGCTGCTGCTAAGTCGCTTCAGTCGTGTCCGACTCTGTGCGATCCCATATACGGCAGCCCACCAGGCTCCCCCGTCCCTAGGATTCTCCAGGAAAGAACACTGGAGTGGGTTGCCATTTCCTTCTCCAATGCAGGAAAGTGAAAAGTGAAAGTGAAGTCACTCAGTCGTGTCCGACTCTTAGCAACCCCATGGACTGCAGCCCACCAGGCTCCTCCGTCCATGGGATTTTCCAGGCAAGAGTACTGGAGTGGGGTGCCATTGCCTTCTCCCATTTACACCTGAGCCATGCTTAATTTTGTTTTTGCCCCTTTCCTCCAATGGATTAAGTAAAATTTGTGTGACAGCTTTGATGAGGACTAATCATTAAAGATGAACATGAATTTGAGCCAACTCTGGGCGATGGAGGACAAAGGAGCCTGGCATGCTGCAGTCCATGGGGTTGCAAAGAGTAGGACACAACTTAGCAACTGAACAACAACAAAATCATTTAAGAAACACCTTAACTGATGCTTTATTCCAATGACTTTGCCTCGTGGAATACAGTTGATTAACAACCTCACCTAAAATACCAGGCAAGAGATCCTGCCTGCAGCACCGTCCAGGTCCCTTCCCAGTTTGGCGTTTGGATTAGATTCCTGCCAGTGTGTCTGCCTCCATCATATCTCTGAGCAAAGCTCTTGCTGGTTGGCCCTAGACTGCAGTTGAACCCACGTTTTCAAATAAGCCTTTACTGTGCCGGGTCAGAAATCTGCTGGCTTCCTAGCATCCCTCGAGCAACACATGGCTGTCCTCCCCTCTGGTCCATGGCAGCAGTCCTGATTCTCCAGAATTCTCTGCAGGCAGAGCAGTGGGAATCCTTTGCAGAACTTAAAGTCGAGGGCGGGGTGGGTGGGTCAATTCTGTACTTGTGGAACAGGTCACTTCCCTACTCAGAACTCTTCAGTAGCTGCCTTGGGCTAGAGGGGAAACACAGAGACCCCACAGTGTGAGTGGACTTGCTTTCCTTGGCGGCTCCCACTCCAGCCTGCCTCCCCATGCTCTTGCCATCCCTGTTCCTATAGTTGCTCCCACCCTCCTTGGACCCCACCAACCCTTGCCACACTCAGACTCCTGGGGCTTCACATATGCTCTGTCTTTGCTGGCAAGGCCTTTGCCTCTGAGCTGAGCAATCCTAAATAGCAAGTCAGCTCAGTCAGCGACCGGAGAGCATGTGTGTAGCCAGAGTAGCTTGGCGGGAGAGCACAGCAGGAAGTTATGTCACTTAGGCAGGTGTCTTGTAGCTGTTTTCCTACAATATTTTTTGTGTGTGTGTGGCCAAGGTGAGCCTTTGTGAAAAGCGGTTTTAAAATGTTCTTCAGTGTAGGGCCATGCTTAAACAGGTGATATGCAATTCAGAAAGTACAGAAACTGCGTGTAGTAAAAAGTCAGTTTCTCTCCAGCCACTGTGTGGCCACTGTGTGGCCTGATCCACTCTGTGCAGGTACCCACTGGCACCAGTTTCCGTAGATGACCTCTGCATACAAGCCTGTGTCTGAAAATGTGAATGGTCGTGTGTTACATTCATTGTCTGCGCCTTTCTTTCCCCCTTCAACCATTATCTTGGAATTTCTTGCTAGCAGTAGCTAATGAGCCACTTCTTGTTTTCATCAGCTCTGTGGTATGCCATCAGTGGTACTGTAGTTCGTTGAGCCAGCCCCTATTTATTGATAGGTGTTTAGGTTATTTCCATTCTTTCACTGTTATAAATAATACCACAGCAACACCTTCCTCACTTCCCCAATTGCTTTTGCTTTAATTTGTTTGTGGTCATATTTATTTTTGAATTCCGTGTAAGATTAAAGAATGAGATTCTTGTGTTTTAACAAAGAGAGTAGGCTTAGGAAGTTCAGGGGGTAGTGCTCAAACCAGTCCTGGGAAGACATTGCACCCTTCGAGCCACCTTGTCGACCTTGCTCCTGACAACTTCCACTTGGGCTTCAGGCTGGCAGCTTGTGCGGCAAGGGGCTTTCAGATACTCATCTTGAGAAGCAACATTGTAATTTCGGTAAGGAAGTCACTGAGAGCCACGGTCTCTATGTGACACAGAATCCTTGCTCCGAGTTCAGAGGAGAAACCTCTGTTGCATTTCTATTTGATGGATGGTGCGAATTCCATAATTGACTCTTTGAGCAGCTTAAAGCCAGAACTGATTCTACAGCACACCTTTAGCACAGAAGGGCACACCACTTGATGGCCCGTCATTTATGTGCTAACCTTACTCCTGGTTCCATCTGATGAGTTTTCCCCCTAACACCTCCCCTTTGTCCCATTTTCCTCACTTAATTTATTATCTTATTGGAGGTGTTTTGTAAATTGCCTTTTGCTAGTTGCAGTAAAATGGAGTCCAGTCACTGCTCGGTGTCCACCGGGGGCTAGTTACAGGACACCCCCTCACCAGCAAATACCAACATCTGGAGACTTGAGTGCCCGAATGTAAAATGGCATCTTATTTGTATACAGTCTCTGCACATCCTCCTGTGTACTTTAGATCATCTCTACATCATTTTAAATACCTAGTGCTGTCAGTGCTATGTAAATAGCTGCTTGACAGGTTGTGTGTTTTGGAACTTTCTTCCCCAATGTTTTTGATCCATGCTTGGGTGAATCTGTGGGTATGGAGCCTGCAGATATGGAGGGCCAACTACGTTTTGTGAGAAATGAATAAAAATATTTTCTCTCTTCATACCATGGGGTCTACCTCATAGGTACTCAATACATGTTGAATAAATGAGTTTTGCTAATTGTTTAACAGGATATGAGGAACCTACGACTTGCTTATAAACAGGAAGAACAGAGTAAACTAGGGATATTTGAAAACCTCAACAAACATGCATTTCCTCTTTCCAATGGGCAGGTAAGTACATGGAAATAACCTTCTTTTTGTGCAGGTCTGAATGCCTTCGTGGCAGTCTAAAAATGTTATGTTTAGTTATTCTTTCTTCCAGAGGTTTCCTTTATCTCTTTTCTCTCTGTTGGTAACTAACATTGAGTAGTTAAAATTTGTCAGTTCTGTGTAATGATGAAGAAAACTTCAAATTGTTGTTTTACAAAATTTTTAGATTAAAGTAGGACTCAATACATTCAGCTCATAACTGAATGAAAAGCTTTAGTAGTGTGCACGTGACATTGAAAAGATGCTGACATGTCTATTTTGTGCTTTTGTATCCAGATACTCTTTGCCTTCAACTATAAAGAAAAATTTCCAGTGAATGGATGGAAAGTTTATGATCCAGTATCTGAATATAAAAGACAGGTAAAGTGTGCTGCTTATCAATTTGAAAATAATATGTTGAGCATCTTTTTCCTAAAAGGGTAGAAATGTAGTGGAGAAGAAACCTTTTACAACAAGTTGCAACAAGTTGTCACCTAGCCTGTCCATTCTTCAGCTCTGGATGCCCATTCTCCTTGCACCACACCTTCAGCTGTGCCACTGTTTGTTCTTCCTTTTTTTCAGAGGGCAAGTGGAGTACCAGGATGAGGGGGAGGGGTTACAAAAGAAACCAGCCAGATGGTTTTTATTAGATATTCTGTAAGATGATTAGTAAGGATAAAGCAATGGCTTAAATTAGATTATAAGACATGGCTATGTCACTCCAATGGCATTTCTACACCTAGAAGTTCTTTAGTGCATTGTTAGTTTGAAGGTATTCCAATGAGACGTTATTTTCATGACATTTACTCTTGGTCTGCACTTTATATTTGGTATAGTGACTTTATATTCCTTTAGAAATTTTAAAGAAGTTTCTGTTTCTCTAAAGGACTTCCTTGGGTATTTTTAAAGAATAACACTATGCTCACTTGTTATCAAAAACATGACAAGAAATACATAGGACTGGAATTCAAGTATATAATTTACATGTTTTAGTATGTTTGGAAATTATGCTTCATTAGATTTTTTTAAATGAATTAGGCAGGCAATGGCTTATATAAAATAAATGTATATTTAATCTTTTAAGCAGTAATGAACAATGAATTACAAATGGATTTTACTAGAAAATAATTGGATGTGGTTCATGCTTAGTACTTTTTGAAAGTGTAAAAGTATGCTCCCCACACACATCACCAACTTTCCTCTGACACCTTGCAGGGCTTGCCAAATGAAAGTTGGAAAATATCCAAAGTAAACAGTAATTATGAGCTCTGTGACACCTACCCTGCCATCATTGTTGTGCCAACTAGTGTAAAAGATGATGATCTTTCAAAAGTAGCAGCATTTCGAGCAAAAGGTAGAATCCCGGTAAGTAATAAACAATGTTATTTAGATATGAACATATACTGTATTTGGTCTAATGTGGGGAAAAGCAAGTTAGAAAAAATCTCGTGAAGAAAATGGAAAGTAGAAAAAGAAGTCTATAAACCTGAACATATCTTTGATTCTCAAGAACTATCTAATTATATAATCATTTTGTTTGCCTGCTATGACCCCACTTTCCATGACTTCATGTTAGTAAGTACCTGGGTGACTTCAGTCATGCTTTCAAAACATGGTATAGATAGCAGAAGGCTTAGCTTGTTAGTGCGCTGACAGTTCGTGTTGCTGATGTCACTGAATCATCCTGGATAAAATACATTCTTTCTTAGATACTGAGGGGAAGACTATACCTGTACCGGGAGGGCCACCACTGCAGAAAGAAATAGTAGCCAACAGGGGGTGAAGTATTTTAAAAGATTTGTTGGTATACAAAAAACCCTGCGCATGTTTAGTGGATCCAGTTTGGTGAGTTTGGATATATGTGTACACTGGGGATACATATGATCACCACAGTTAGGGAGGGAGTGCATTTCTTGAGCCCTGCATGTGCCATCTGATTGACCCCGAGTGTCTTGGTCACTGGAGGAAAATGGTAGGTTTGGGGACATAGCTTTAGATTTTACAAGAGACTGTTTACTTTGTCCTCATCTGGCCACGTATGCCATTGTTGAGATCCAAGTGTTAATTGCCCAATCATGTCTGACTCTTTGTGACCCCATGGACTATAGCCCACCAGGCTCCTCTGTCCATTGGATTCTCCAGGCAAGAATACTGGAGTGGGTTGCCATGCCCTTCTCCAGGGGATCTTCCTAAGTCAGGGATCAAAGCCGGGTCTCTTGCATAGCAGCCAGATTGTTTACTGTCTGAGTCACAGTTGAGATTCAAAGGTGTTTTTAAATGACGAGACAAAATCAGTCGATCAAATAGAAATGGGCTTGGTGTTAGTCATGGTTTGACTTAGTTTCTGTTTTTCTTAGAATCCTAGAATTTTAAAGGCAGAGGAGATTTTTTAGAGCTTACTTAGACTTCTTTCAGCCTGACCCAGACATTGAGTCTCATGGCTACTTTCACACTGTCTTCAGGCTGAACCTTCCCTTTTGACAAAAATACAAAAAAAAGCAGGTGTGCTTAAGAACTTAGTGGCTCAGTGCTAAAGAATCTGCCTGCCAGTGCAGGAGATGCAGGAGACCTGGGTTTGATCCCTGGGTTGGGAAGATCCCCTAGAGAAGAAAATGGCAACTCACTCCAATATTCTTGCCTGGAGAACTCCATGGACAGAGGAGCCTGGAGGGCTACAGTCCATGGGGTCGCAGAGAGTTAGACACGACTGAGCAACTGAGCATACACACAGGTACATTAGAGCACATATTGGTTTAGGAGCGTACTAATACTTGTTGCTTTCAAACACTAGGTGTTGTCATGGATTCATCCAGAAAGTCAGGCAACAATTACCCGTTGCAGCCAGCCGCTTGTGGGTCCCAATGATAAGCGCTGCAAGGAAGATGAGAAATACTTGCAAACAATAATGGATGCTAATGCACAGGCTCACAAACTCATCATCTTTGATGCCCGGCAAAACAGCGTCGCCGACACAAACAAGGTACTGTAGAAGCTTTTCCTGTGAACTGTTTGTAAAGTGTCATGCCATTCAGATAGCCCTGCGAAGGTGGACCCCTGAGGAGCAGTCCGCAGCGGGCCTTCTGGATCTCCAGCCCTCCCGAACCTGGTCTTCTCATTGCCCCTCCACGATCCTGTCTGCTGACCCAGAAAGTACAGACCCAGAAAGAGATCAATCACCTAGAGAATCTAGTAAGCATTTTAGTGAAAGGATCGTGAGGCTCATGGAAGTCCCTTTAATCTTTGATTACTTGACCAATTCATATCTGGCTTGAAGCTCTGTACGAATGGAGTCAGCTGTGTGAAACAAGGCACCCAGCTCCATCTGATCCCACCAGCTGACAGGGCGGGGCTGTGCGGTCCAGCCTCCTACACCCTCTTTCCAATGGAAAGGCTCTGGGTGGAGTCTTTTCTATTTCCCACAGATGACTTGCTGACAGTGCAGTCCTGCTGGCAGGCCTGTGGCATTCAGAGTCCTGGCCCTTCCATGAGGAATTTCAGGTATCGGGATGGTGGGGACAGCCCTTACCATCTCATGTTGTCATTCAGCCACTCAGTCGTGTCCAGTTCTTTGCGACCCCATGGACTGCAGCATGCCAGGCTTCCCTGTGCTTCACCATCTCTTGGAGCTTGCTCAAACTCATGTCCACTGAGATGCTGATGCCATCCAACCATCTCATCCTCTTTTGTCCCCTTCTCCTGCCCTCAATCTTTCCCAGCATTAACTCATGCCTACATGTAAAATGATACTCGGGTAACAAACATGTAATGAGCACATACTAGGGAGCAGGTGCTGGGGAAACTCCAGGGTAGATGAGGTGAGGTGCTCCTTGTAGGCAGAGTTCACCATTCTGGTGGAGCTTGTGCCACTGGGCCAGGCTTCACAGAGGAAGTGGCATCTGAGGTGGTTTTGGATGATCTGTGGAAAGACACATCTGATGTATGCCTGAGCGTGTCATTTATGAAAAGGGAAAGAAGGGGAGTGCCTGAGGGCTCCCCTGCTGTGCCCCGCTCAGCAGTGCTTGGAGGTATTTGTTTCTCTTGGCAGCTTGTGCCCCTGCTTTCTTCCGTGATTGTTCCATTGTTGCCCAAGTCCTCCAAAAAGCCAACCTCCTGCCTCCCTGTCTCACTGTCGGGAGGAGCCCTTCCCAAGACTTCAAAGAGCAAACAAGCCATCAGGTATGCCCTTAACATGTGTGCTGCTGTGGGCCATGCACACAAACTGCCAAGCAGCCCCCACCATAGGCCTTGGGGAGGGGGACGTCCAGCTCACACTGAGGGAGCATAGCGGTCACATGGTTGTTTGTACATGACTGTGAGCAGTCACTGCATCTCTTTAGACCAGTCACCTCCTCTGAACTGGGAGTAGCAGCATACTTCCTCCCTAGACTGCATGTGAAGGTTGTGTGGGTGCCTGTCCCTGAGAACTCTTTCAGGTTAACTTCACTACTGAACTTTCAGGTCGTCTTCACTACTGACCCAGAGTGGACAGCTCCATGCTCTTGGCTCTCATGACAACTCTCACCCCAGGACCTCTCTCTCTGCAGCCTGGTCAGCTCAGCCTCCTTCCCTGCTTCCACTTCCTCTTCCCAATTGGCAGATGGCAGCATGCCTCGAACCCAGTCTGGGTCCTCTTTTCTCCTTTGCCCAATCTCCCTGGGCCATCTCCTCCATTGCCCTGACTCTCAACACTGCCTCTGTGTTGAGTTTGCCCTCTAAGTTTCTCTCCCACCCTGATCCCCACTGAGGTCCAGATGGGATTTCCATCCTATCATCTGGTTGGTATCCCCTCTTGGTTGTCTCCAAGGCAACAAAACCTAAGCATATCCAGACCAGCCTAAGAGTCAGGGTACTGACAACCCTTGGCTTGGCATTCAGTTACACCTGGAATTTCCTCCTGGCTCTGCCACTGGTGCTTGGGAGGACCCTGAGGAAGTTACCTAACCGCTCCAGAAGCCTCTTCTGTAATGGGGGTGGGGCGGGATGGGGTGGGGTGTGTGGGGGGTGGCGGTGTCTCATGTAGAGGGCTGCATCGGGATGGAAATGGGGTGAGAGGAATGAACAGTGGTATCAGCTACTGAGGCGGGGAAGCTGAGAGACGACCAGGACAAGGAGGAAGATGGACAGCACCTGAGTTCCCTGAGGTGCTGAACCAATGACCACAAACTCAGTGGCTTAAAACAGCGCACCTTTATCCTCACACCCTTCTGGGATCTGGCTGCAGTGCCCTCCTGAGGCTTTCTGGGGAGATCCGTTCCCTGCCTCTTCAGGCTTCCGGCAGCTCCTCTGTACATGCGGCCATGGCACTCCAGTGCCTGCCCCTGTTGTCACAGGGCCTCCCCCTTCCCATGTCTCTATGTCTTCTCCTCTTCTCTCTTCCAAGGATGCTTGGGATGGCAGTTAGGGCCCACCCAAGATAACCCAGGATTCTGTCTTCACCTCAAGAACCTCAATCATACCTACAAAAAAAGGGGCACATTTACAGTTGCCGGGGATTTGGTGTGTATATATTTTTGGGGAGGGGGGAGGCATTTTTCAGGGGACAGGAACCGGACACCAAATTGCATGTCTAGAATGATTTCAACTCTAGTGGTGTAAGTGTCTACAAACCAGACAAGAATATTTATCTGTCCAAGGCCCCATTAGCTTGTCTATATATATCATGTCTGCAAGTAGAGATAGTTTTTCTTCTTACTTTCCAATCTCAATGTGTTTTATTTCTTCTTCTTGCCTAATTGCCTGGCAAGAACCTCAAGTACCATGTTTTTCTTTTTAGTTTTATTTTTTGGAATGTCCAATTGGCTTTATGAGGTGATTCATGAATCTGACAGAATCCCATCTAGCAGCCAGAAGGGTACTTACTCTCTGGGACCCTGTTGAATAGAAGCGGTGAAAGCAGGAATCCTTGTCATGTTCCTAATCTTAAAGGGAAAGCTTTCAGTCTTGCACACTGGGTATATTAGCTGTGGTTTTTCATACATGCCCTTTTCAGGTTAAGGAAATTCCCCTCATTTCTTAGGTTTTTGTTGAATCGTTTTATCATGAAAAACCATGAAATGATATTGGATTTTCAAAAGCCTTTTCTGTATCAATAGATCTGATTATGTACTTTCCCCCTTCATTCTGTGTCATGTGGTGTATTATCGATACATTGGCTGATTTTTGTATGTTGACTGATGTAGTGGTATGAATAGCATGTCCCCCAAATTCATGATCCTCTGGGACCTCAGAATGGGACCTTATTTTAAAATTGCGTCTTTGCAGATATAATTAGTTAATATGGCGTCAGACTGGATTAGGGTAGGCCTAAAATCCAATGATGTGTGTCCTGATAAGAAGGTCGTGTAGAGACAGTGACCCAGGGGAGATGGCCACGTGACAATGAAGGCAGAGATTGGAGCCATGCAGCTACATGCCAAGTGGCCCCCAGAGTTGCTGCAGTCCTTGGAAGCCAGAGCCTCTGGAAGGAACTAACCCTGCCAATAACTCAATCTTGGACTTCCAGCCTCCAGAGCTGTGAGGGGATCAATGTGTCATTCTAGGGCACCTGCTTTGTGGTGCTTTGTTACTGCCACCTATTACTGTTACTTATACAAGCCCTCACATTTCTAGGATAGGTCCCACTTGGTCATGATGAATAATTTTCTTACTATGCTGCTGGATTCAGTTTGCTGGTACTCTGTAGAGGCTCCCTGCCACCCTTTCTCCATACCATGGCCAGAGGGATTTTCTAAAGGTCCAACTCTGGGCGCCCCTAGTGCCTTGAGGCAGTGACAACCAGTTTGTGAACAGGGCCTCTGAAACCTTCCAAGCTGAAGGCCCTTTCCTTCCAGCCTTGCCACACCTTTGAGGCCCACATCCCAGCTGTGGCAGGCACCTTTCAGTTCCTTCAGCATATCCCAGTGCCATCTCCCAGTCTCCACACATGCACCTAACCACTGCCCCATCCTTCCGATCACAGTGGGAACATCACTTCCCCAGGGTGGTCTCCCCAGATGAGGGGCGGTCTCCCGTGACACGGTGCTCTGCTCTTTCCTTTCTGTAGTCCTCGGCACACTGCCAATTCCTCATTCAGTGTGTGTCTTGCCCCTCAACATCAGGGACTGGAGGGTACTGAGCACACCTGGATCCCCAGAACTGGGCCGTCACACAATAGCTGCTCCCCAACTGGAACAAAGAGCTGTTGGTGGGTGGGCGGGCTCATCTTTCCATGGGGGACCTGATGGTGAGTGGCACTGGATGTTAATTCAGAAGTCCAGACTTCATTATGGAGGTCAGCTTTAAGTTAACTTTATTCTTGAGAAAGTGAAAGGGAAGGGAAGGAATTTCATTTTAAGCTATTACAAATTGAGGAGCCTGTGTGGAGAGGATATAGCTCTGGAACTCAGAAAAAGGTCAGGTAGGAGGTTGAGACCGGGGCCCAGTAGCATGTCAGATGGAGATTGCAGCCTTGGATGGGAGGGGATGAAGTTACTGAAGTAGTGTAGGTCATGGGTGCAGGGGCCTGGCACAAGAGCCCCTGAAATGCTGCCTGGGGCGGGTAATAGAGGAACCTAGTGAAAGGAAGGGAGAGGTCCCAGATGCCAACAGATGAGTGTCGGGGGAGATTACAGGAAGGGGTGTCTTAGTCAACTTGGGAAGTTATAACTAAATATCATAGGCTGGGTAGCTATAGACAGTACCACTTATTTCTCAAAGCTCTGGAAGCTGGAAGTCTAAAATCAGGGTGCCAGCAGAGTTAGTGTGTGGTGAGAGCCCATGTCCTGGCTTGTAGAGAGCCATGTTCTTGCTGTGTCCTCACACCGCCAGAGAAGAAACTGGGCAAACTCTGTCCTGTCTCTTCCTAGAAGGGCACTGTCCCGATCATCAGGGCTCCACCTTCCTCATCTTCTAATGCAGTCCCACTGGGGATTCGGTTTGACATGGAGATTTTGGAAGGGACACAAACACTCAGTCTGCAGCAATGGGGAGCTGTGTGACCTTTGGTGTCTGAGTATGTGGAAATCCTGTCCTTCCAGTCTCTTTGGGAGTTGGCTGCCCTCTGTGAAAATTTTGATATTCTCACATGAGAATCCTCCCCACTGCCTAGGGTCTGCATCTGGTGATTGAAGAGCCTTCATTAGGCACTGAGCAGCTGGCCTATAATCATGAAACCTGAGCCAGTCTTCAGGTGCCTCCTTCCCAAGGGCTGTGACTCTTGTTTTTCCCTGAGGGTTGAGGATGGCCCTCCCGCCACTGCTGTGAGCTGACTCTTAGGGACTTGGGGGCCAGTGGGGACCAGTGTCCCAACATAGCTGGCTTCTCTCTGGAACCCTGCTTTGCCCCCATAGAGGGAGGGCTGGCCAGCAGGTTCACATCTTCTAGAAGTTTGAGCCTCTCCCCCGCCCATTCCTGCTGGGGTATATGTGGGGCCCTGTCTCGCTGTATCAGCCTGCCAATTGTCTCACTGTTCATATTGCTCCCTGAACCCAGGGTAGGCAAGGCGTGAGTAGGGGAGCTGGAAGAAAACTCAAGGAGCTGTAGGAACTGCAGACATATTTATTCTCTAATGGCAGGTGTGGTGGCCATAGCACCAGACATGCTGTATTCTCTCATGGTTGACCCAGCGGATGCAGCCATAACATAGCTACAAGGGCTTTTCAGGTGGAGCTTATATATGTTTACAGAGCAAGAGTGGCCCATGGCCAAACGGGTACATCATGACACTCATGCACAGTGCTATATGTTATCTCAGCTGTTACATAACCATGTATTTATAAAACGTGGGGTGAGAGCAAGAGGCTGTGGGGTGAGATTGCCTGACCACCGCCATCTTGGCTAATTTGCTCTTTACCTACAGGTCCCTTCTCACTCTCCTTACCCTCTTCTGTCTCCAGACCTCCAGGTGCCTGCTCTCTGTTCTGGCACAGAGTAGGCACTCATGCTTTATTTCTCCCGTGATCCCATTTTCTGATTGTTATTTGTCTTATTTGGAGCTTTAGTAATCAGTTTTCAGGCAACCAGTTGGCCCCAACTAAGTTCTCCTGGTTAACACCAGCCCTAAGCAGGTGTCCTCTGCACTCATGCACTTACTGGGTATGGGGCCTCTGCCCCAGCCTCCAGGCTCCCTTGGTGGGACCAGGTCCGAGTCATTGCCCATCTCAGGGCTCTGCATGGTAGGTGCTGAGGGAGGTGATAATACAAAGGTGCCGAGTAGCGGGTGAGGGGTGCCGAGCCTTGCACAGATTAGCTTTCATTAGATAGTTTATTTAGTTAGTATTTAATCCCCATAGTGAGCCTCTGTAGTATTTCAGGTGAGAAATCTGAGGTTCAGAGAGAAGGTGAGCTATTGGGTGGGGGCAGGGCTGGGATGATAAAGCCCATGCTCCTGCCACCAAGGCCTGTGCCTTGAATCCCTCAACCAGCAGCATCTTCTGTGGGTGTAAAGGGTATTGTTATGAAAAACGTCACTGTGCCCCACAGGCAGGACTAGGCTCTAGGCTGCATTGTCCGCAGTGGGTGTTCAGAGAGTCTTCCATCATTCCATGTGGTTGTTTGCCCACCAGTCGTGTTTGCAGCTCCTATTCTGCACCCTCGGGCTGAGGCATGCTCCCCTGCCCCTTGCCGCCCACCTGCCCCAGGGCCATGCCAGGACTGCTGAGCAGAACCCCTGGATCAGGGCTGTGCTCCCCACCTCCTCCCCAGGGGCCAGGTCAGCCTGGCCCCACGCCTTTCCTCCCTGACCTCTGGCTGCGCTTGCTTCTGCACAGAACATACCAGCCCTCGGACAGGAACTGCCCCCACCTGCCCCCATCACACTGCACCCCACGGCCTGGAGATGAGGGTCACCTCTCCACGGCCCCCTGTGTCCTCCCCTGACTGCTGCCGGCTCTTCCCAGCCTGCTCCTATGCCAGCTGGCTCCCAGGAAGTCTGTCCATCTGTGCAGATAAGCCCTCCCCAGTCCCTGTCCCCTTCCCCTTGGAGCTGGCTCGGCCATTCCTATTCCCGGACTGTTTACGGTAAGGCCACCAAGTGCCTTCTTGTCAATCTCACGAGCTTTTGATGCAGTTAAGTACCCTCTCGTTTTCGAAAGACTCTCTTCCCTTTTCTCTTTATCCTCCAGTCTCCAGCTGCTCTCCTCAGTCTCGTTTGCTCTGCATTCCCTGAATGTTGGCCTTCCTCTGACCTTGACTGCTCTCCTGGCCACACACACTGGCCCTGAGCCCTGGACCCACACCCAGAGCCACAACCCAGCCCCCTGATTCATGCTGCAGAGCTGTGCATCCTGCTCCCCGAGACAGCTCCATCACCCAAAGCCCAACGCTGTGTTCCTCCTCCAGAAACCATCCCAAATTTTACAATTCAGTGTCTTCCAGTCTTTCGACAGTGTTGTGCGGCAGTCGCTACTGTCCCATTCCAGAATGCTTCCACAGCCTTAGCTGGAAACCCTGTGCCCACTGGCAGTTGCTCCCCATCCCCTCCTCTTCCCAACCCATGTCAACCGCTAATACTTTCCATGTGGATTGCCTTCTTCCGGACACTTCATATAAATGGAATCATACCCTGTGTGGTCTTTGGTGCCTGGCTGCTTTCACTTGGCATGATGTTTTTATGGTTCCTCTGTTGTAGCACAAATCAGTACTCCATTCCTTTGTGTAGCTGAGAAATAATCCATTGTAAGCTTACAGCACAGTTTGTTTCTCCATTCATTCATTGATGGACATTTGCGTTGCTTTCAGCTGTTAGCTATTGTGGATATTGCTGCCACGATTTGTTGCATACAAGTTTTCATGTGAATACCTGTTTTTAGTTCTGTGGGAGCTGGAATTTCTGGGTCATGTGGTAGTTCTATGTTTAACTTTTTGAGGAACTGGCAAATCTTTTTCCATAAGAGGCTGCATAATTTTAACTTTTACCAGCAATGTATTGGGGTTTCAGTTTCTCTATGCCCTGGAGAAGGGCATGGCAACCCCCTCCAGTATTCATGCCTGGAGAATTCATGGACAGAGGGAGCCTGGTGGGCCACAGTCCATTGGGTCACAAAGAGTTGGACACAACTGAGTGACTAACACTTTTACTTTCACTTATTCTTATAACAGATGTATTTTGGATGTTGACCTCTATGAAGTATAAGCTAATTATGGACCACATTTTGTTATCAGATTACCAAAGAGTGAGCCATATTGTCTTTTTAGTTATATTTGTATTTTATTTTACTTAAATTACTTAAATAAATCTCACTGAGATTTAAAAATTATTTTGTACAGAAGTTTTGCAGTAGTACAACTTTTTTATTTAGATAGATGGCAGAAGGTTTTAAAACCCAGTTCACCTTGCATAAGATCCAATTGTTAATCATTTTAAAACTGCTGACAGGTGATAGAAGATTGTTGTGGGTCGAATTATGTTTCCATTTAAAAACTATGTGTTGAAGTCCCAACTCCTGGCACCTGTGGCTGCAGCCCTGTTATGAAATAGGGTCTTGGCAAATTAAGTAATTAGGTAATCAAGTTAAAAGAGGAGGTCATCGAACCCGGGGCTCCTGCACTGCAGGCAGATTCTTTACCATCTGAGGCCCCAGGGAAGCCCCCATATTGAATGAGGGTGGGTACTAATCCTTATAAGAAGACACACCGACCCAAGGAGAAGACCATGTAAAGATGGGCCAGCGGTTAGTGTATCTATAAACCAGGAACCTCCCAGGCCACCAGAAGCTGAAGGAGACAAAGAAGGATCCTCTCCAAGAGGGTTCTGAGGGAGCACGGGCCTGCCAGAACATTGATTTTGAGGTTCCAGCCTTCAGAACTGAGAGAGAAGACATTCCTGTCACTTTAAGCCACTCAGCTGGTGGTATTTCCTTTCAGCAACCATGGGAAACTCATACGAGGATGTAGGAGGCTTATTATGATACACAGATGAGTCTGAGGCACAGATGAGTCTGAGGCTTTCTGAGTGGCCTCTATCTGGCAGCACTAGGAAAAACAGTAAAAATTCACTGAGATGAAGTGACGTCTGTCTTTTGTTTTCACAGGCAAAGGGTGGGGGCTATGAAAGTGAAAGTGCCTACCCAAACGCTGAACTCATGTTCCTGGAGATTCACAACATTCACGTCATGCGAGAGTCGCTGCGAAAACTGAAGGAGATTGCTTACCCGGCCATCGATGAGGCACGCTGGCTGTCCAACGTGGACGGGACCCACTGGCTAGAGTACATTCGGGTACAGAGAGGGCCCGTCCTTCCCCACCGTCTGCTTAAGACTTCTCTGCGGATGGCTGTAGAGCTATCTGTGTCTCTCTCCAGGTGGCTTCCCAGCATTGCAAATGCTTGCATCTTTGCTGTGTACTTGGGCTTTCAAAGTTTGCATGGACAGCATCCAAACTGTGGTCTTTGTTGAGGTACTCCTGTGACATAATAGAAAGGGATAATGCTTTCCTCACCTCAGGTTTTTAAAGTACTTTGTGGCCCTTTGGTAAAGGACCCTATTTACTAGTGTAGTTTTTCCTTAGTGTAAATTTCCGCCCCCCACCTCCACCAGGATACTAACGTTTCCTAGTGATTCTTAAATTGATTCCATTGTTTGTTTATTGACTTGAACTTCCAGTGTTCTCCACAGAATTATTTTTGCTGTGTTGTTCTTATTGTTGTTGTTTAGTCACTAAGTCTTGTCCGACTCTTTGCAACCCCATGGACTCTAGCCCACCAGGCTCCTCTGTCCATGGGATTCTCCAGGCAAGAATACTGGAGTGGGTTGCCACGCCCTGCTCCAGGGGATCTTCCCAACCCAGAGATTGAACCCAGGTCTCCTGCATTGGCAGGCGGATTCTTTACCACTGAGCTACCAGGGAACTTTTTGCTGTAATAGAAATTAAATGTTGCCTGATTTAATGTGCCTTCTTTTTTGAAGATGCTTCTTGCTGGGGCAGTAAGAATTGCTGATAAAGTAGAATCTGGGAAGACCTCAGTCGTGGTGCACTGCAGTGATGGCTGGGACCGAACAGCCCAGCTGACGTCTCTGGCCATGCTGATGTTGGACAGTTATTACCGTACCATTAAAGGATTCGAGGCTCTCATAGAAAAGGAGTGGATAAGCTTTGGACATAGGTTTGCACTGGTGAGTTGAGACGGTGAGGTGCACGTTTCACTTTTTGTTGCTCCATCATATGCACATGCATATCACACATCTCATACACACACACACACACACACACACACACACACACACACACACACACAGATACACTTACACGAGGGCTTTGTGCTCTGAGAACTGAATTGCCATAAGAGAATACTGTGGACATCAGCATTGTATTAATATGTCTCTGGTAGGGCAGTCTTTGTTTTCCGTGTCGGTATGCCTTTTTTTTTTTTTTAATTTTAAAAATTGAGGTAAAATTCATATAACATAGGATCAACCATCTTGAAATATGTAGTTCAGTGGCATTTAGTGCTTTCACAGTGTTGTGCAACCACCATCTCTCTGTAGTTACAAAACATTTTCATCATGCCCAAAAGGAAACCCTATATACATTAAGCAGTCATTCCTCGTTTCTCTCTCCCTGCCTTTGACACCCACTAATCTGCTTTCCATCTCCCTGAATTTGCCTACTCTAGATTCCTGACATAAGTGGAGTCATACATTATTTGTCTCTCTACAACTGGTTTATTTCACTAAGCCCAGTGTTTTCAAGGTTTATCCATGTTATGCTGCTAAGTCGCTTCAGTCGTGTCCGACTCTGTGCGACCCCATAGACGGCAGCCCACCAGGCTCCGCCGTCCCTGGGATTCTCCAGGCAAGAACACTGGAGTGGGTTGCCATTGCCTTCTCCAGTGCATGAAATAGCATCTATCAAATTTTAATTCCTTTTCGCGGCTGAATTCCATTGTGTGGATATACTGCATTTTGTTTATTTACCTGTTGATGGACATTTGGGTTGTTGCTACCTTTTAGTGATTGTGAATAATGCTGTTGTGAACATTGGTGTATAAGATTTTGCCAGACAAAGTACCACAAGACTGGGTGGCTTAACAGGAATTTATTGTCATCATTCTGGAGGCTGGAAGGCCAAGATCAAGGTTCTGTCAGGGTTGATGTGTCCTGATAGCTCTCTCTCCTTGGCTTGTAGATGGCTGCCTTCTTGCCGTGTCTTCATGCTGCCTTTCCTCTGTGCACACACATACCTGGTGTTTCTGTGCCCAGATTTCCTCCCCTTGTATCAACTGTGCCCTTCTAAGTACGGCATCCTCACTCTCCCTCCACCCCTCCCCACTTCTTCTAATAGAATCTACCCCTGGCCAGTCGGAAGCTTGTCTTTCAAGCTTTATCTCAAAAGAGACTTCCTCCAGGACTGTGACTCATGACTTTCCTGCCTAGCTCCCTCTCATTGCCCATCCTGGGATGCTCATTTATTTGCTTTATGGCCCCACCATACCCATCTCAGACTAGGAAGTTCCAGACACACTTTTTTGGTTGTTATTTACAGGTCTTCTCCTGTGACTAGACCACAAGTGAATTATTGATTTAACACAGATGCTGTGTCTCATGTGTCTTGGTACCCCAGGTACCTCTACTGGATACCATCAAACTGCCTGAAATCCTGAGGGCTGGGGGGAGGGATGCCTTGCATGCACTGTAAGAGTTCAGTGCCTGTCTATTAAGGGAAAGAACAAATCTTAAATTGTGAACTGTCAGTGCAAAACTTCCCCATGTGCCTTAAATACAGGGGCAGTTTCCACAAATTACAGAGAAGTACAGAAATAAGGCAATGCGTGTAGCTACTCTGGAAAACAGTATGGGAGTGCCTCAACAAATTAAAAATAGAGTTGCCATATGATCCAGCAATTCTGCTTCTGAGTATATACCCCAAGGGAGTGAAAACAGACTCAAACACTTATTTGCACACCCATGTTCATAGCAGCACAATTCACTAACAGCGCATAGGTGGAAGCAACCCAGTGTCCATCGACAGATGAAGGGGTAAACAGAGTGTGGTCTATCAACACAGTGGAATGTTATTTAGCTTTCAAAGGGAAGGAAATTCTAACACCGGCTACAACGTGGATGAACTATGAGGACATTATGTTAAAGGAAAGAAGCCAGTGCAAAAGGACAAACTGCATGATTCTGTGCATATGAAGGATCTAGAGCAGTCAAATCTGTAGAGACAAAGGAGGATGAGGGGAGCCAAGGACTGGGGGAGGGGAATAGGGAGTCAGTCAGTCATTTGCAAGTGTAGTAACTTTCTTAAATGTCCATAACTGTGAATTATACTAGCTGTCAAGAAAAATCCAGTAAACAAAACTGACTTCTGGTTCTTATTCCAAAAGATCATATGGCTATTAGAAAGAGAATAAAAATGCTTAAATATCAACACTTCAATTCTGTAATGTCCTTCATGTATTAGTCCAGACAACTCGCTAAAAGATGATTTCCTTCTAAATAACTCCCTTGTTGAGGTGAGCCTACTCCCAGTAGATGGGAGTCAGCCAGCTAGGTTTTGTTTTGGAACTGCTGGAGACAGATGCTGGTGATGGTTGTACAACAGTGGCAATGTACTTAACACCACTAAACTGTACACTTAAAATGGTTACAATGGTAAGTTTCATATGCATATTTCACTTACAATTAAAATGTCTTTTTAAAAAAAGAAGGCATCTCTTCCTCTGAGATGTTCATTGTTGATTTGGTCATTTCTTTTTCTGTCTTTCCTAGTGGCGGTTTCATAGGCTCAGTATTTGTCACTCTTCCTATGTGGTGATTGCCTTGTATCTTCATAACTTTCTCATCCTTTTGCTTAGTCACCAAATTACTTGAAGTTTCTGTTAGAATGCTCACTCCTGGGTGGTCTTTAAGTTGACATTTCCAGTGTTTTTGTCAGTCCTGTTTATGTGTTTGAAATTATGTTTTACCTTTTAATATGAATCTATTAACATCTTCAAAAATATCTAAAAGTATGACATACAATGCTGGATGTCAATTATATCTTAAAACTGGAAGAATAAAAATTCAGAGATACTACCCTGGCCTACTGCGAGGACTCCCATTCGCATTTCAAGAGTGAGATTTTGAGGTTCTCTGAGTCGTGCAGAATTGGCTTAAGCTTGTAGATTGTTAATCATTATTTTGATTCTCAGACTTTCTGACATTTGTGAAAAATGGGGGAGAGAAACTACACTTGTGGAGAAAATGACCATCATAATGTGCTCTGTGAGCTGCTAATTGCCATCCCAGGCTGACACGGAGCACTCGGTGTGGTGGCTGGGGCTGACCCCGTCACTTGGAGTGCAAAGTTGACTGGCCATTTGCTTATAAGTTGTTGATCTCAACTATATTAAAGCAAAATTATAAGACCATCAACATGTAAACTGAAATTTTGTTTCCTAAAAGTAATGGAAGTCAATTCAGTGCAATGAACATTTCTGAGAGCCTTTTATGTGCCAGGAATTCTGTTGGGCCTTGAGACATATAAAAGAGACATGCTTCTTGCCACCAAGCAATTTAAAGTGACTTCTGAGAGGACCATGGCATACATTAAATTGTTTAACCTCTTGATTCTCTTCAGCGAGTTGGCCATGGCAATGACAACCATGCAGATGCTGACCGATCCCCTATATTCCTTCAGTTTATTGACTGTGTCTGGCAAATGACGAGACAGGTGAGAGGTTTCAAGTCCATTTCTGACCTTTATACCCTGATCCAAACATAATCGTAAAGTTGAAGACAAACTTTAATTTCATGTTCATTCAAACTGAAGATTGTGTGTGTGTGTATCAAATATGACCCATTTTGTTATTTAACTCAGTTTGATTCTAATGACTTAGAAATATAAGCAGAATATTGGAAACAACCAACTTTATACCAAAAGGTGCTTTTGTCGTGCATATGGTTTTTTGTCGGTCATGCTGTCCAGCAGCTGCCCCTGCCCTCCGTCCTTCTTTTTCTTTCACCTGCCCCCTCTGTCAGGGTGAGCACGTGTGGACCCCTGCCAAGCAGGTGCTAGAAGATTCCCAGGTGTTGAAAATGGGGATGTGACCAAACAAAGGGGCGGAGACCAGGGAATCCAGGACCCTCCATACCCAGCCCCAAGCCACAGCCCTTCCCACCCCTCAGTGTGGAGGGAAGGGAGTGTCCCAGGACCAGGGGCAGATGGGAAGCTGCCGAGTGTCCTGTCATTCATTACCCATGCAGGGGCCCTCTTCCCCAAGCTACTCGGCCAGAAGGCATGTGCTGTTTCTTCCCTCATCTCCAACATCAGAACCCGAGCTTAGGATCTGATCCTCATCACAGGATGTGGTGCCAGAGAAATGGACCTGGAATCAGTCAGAGAGCGAGGCCAGCATGCCAAAGAGAGAGAAACGAGGGAAACAGAAATAGAGGCAGAGATGTGGTGAGAGAGACTGAGGGGAGGGAGAGAGCAAGCAAAAGACAGAGCCCTCCCAAGCACCTGCTTATATGGGATCATGGGGAAGAGAGGATGGTAGGGCATGGCCTGGGCTCTCGCCTTCCTGTTCAGCTGGAGGTCTGGCCTTGGTGGCTTCAGGCACATGGAGAGGACCGTCTCCTAGCAAAGATGTGCTTGCTTGAGCCCCAGCCCTGGAGACCCTTCTTTGGGCCTGGGCAGAGGCCTGGGTGTGTGTGCTGCTTAAAAGTCCCCTAGGTGCTTCTGAGAGGACCAGGGATGCCAACAAGTGTTTCTGGATGCAGTTCTGAGGCCAGTAGCCTCAGCCTCCTGGGTACTGAGAGATGCAGGTTTTCAGGCCCTGCCCAAGACCTGTGACACTGGGTGGCGGGCAGCACTCTGTTTCAGAAGCCCTCCAGGGGTTCTGCTCAACTTTCATGGTGCACACAGATCCTCTGGAAATCTGACCAAAATGCAGTTCTGATTTGTGGGTCCAAGGAAGAGCCTGAGATTCTGCATTCCCAACAAGCTCCCAGGCTGTGCTGCTAGAGTAGCAGGGATCACGAGAGAATGGCAATTCGAGAAAAATTGCAGTGGGGTGGCATTCTAAGCAGCCAAAGTAGATTTCACAGAGTCCTCAGGCCCTCCCTTAGAACAGCATACTGAGGTTGATTGTTTTAAAGCTAGCTTCCCCAAGCTGACTGGGCTCTTGCCTTATCTAAGTGCCAGTTCCCAGCTGATTCAAGGCACCCAATTAGCTAGAGGGCTGGGGCATGGAAAGAGGGCTGGACTCAGAGGTAGGCACCCGATGGTATGAGTAACAGGTAATGGCAAACACATTCTCAAAAGGCATGGAGGCTGGCCTGAAGTCTGACTGTTTTGTAGTGCCATGTACTTGCTGTTTGTTTTGATGGCAAGTCAGCAACAAAAGTAGATGATTGTTACATTCAAGTTAAGACTGCTGCTGCTGCTGCTAAGTCACCTCAGTCGTGTCCGACTCTGTGCGACCCCATAGACGGCAGCCCACCAGGCTCCGCCGTCCCTGGGATTCTCCAGGCAAGAATACTGGAGCGGGTTGCCATTTCCTTCTCCAGTGCATGAAAAGGAAAAGTGAAAGTGAAGTCGCTCAGTCGTGTCCGACTCTTAGCTACCCCATGGACTGTAGCCTACCAGGCTCCTCCGTCCATGGGATTTTCCAGGCAGGAGTACTGGAGTGGGGTGCCATTGCCTTCTCCGAAATACATTCTAGAAAAATTACATAAGATGGTTGAACACAGAAGATAATTCTGATGTTTCTGAAGGGATCAGCCCAAATTTTGTGAATGTGAAGTAACTTATTCCTCCCAAAAGCCTAGACAGAGAGTGTATGTGAGACATCTTCAAAGTGACTTCCGTTATTCATATTGCTTAGTACCTATTTTCACGTCTAATCTATATAATTTCTGTAATGTTTACTGGATTTTTAAGAAAATGAGGGGTTTGGGTTAGAAGATTTCAGATGCCTTTTACAGCTTTAAGATTCTGTCCATGAAATGTGTATAATTAATTTCTTTTAAAATAACATTGTTAGAGTGAGACACACCAATGATCAGTGTATCATTATCTAAAGTCACAAGTGAATGAGGTATGCAGCTTGTTAGAAAAGTTGCATTAATGTGACAAGATTGACTTATTTTTAGGTTTCCTACTGCTAAATCAGCTATGTCAGTGTAACGTTTTTAGACACCTCAGGATAAAATGAGCTAGTCTGTGTGCACAAACTGATATCAAAGGAATTGAGGGAAAAAGTAATTGAAGGACTCTTGACAACAGTCTCAAAGACATTCTGCAATAACCCCAGTTGAACAGACTTTTTTACCCTTTCAGATCAGTTTAATCATTGTTGATGTTTTTGTCCTTCAAGAGGTGCAGAATTTCATTATGGATTTCTATGGGGGTTTTGATACCACAGTTTTTAAAGTATATAGTATAGCTTCCAGAAGAGGCCAAAACAACTGTGAATCCCAGAGGCTTACTCTTTTATTTGTTATCACTCTAGAGGTCGGTACTTCCGCTGATGGAATGTTTCCCACCACTGTGCCCTTTGGAAGTGAAGAGCACTCCTGAGCTAACCTGAGTAGATGTGGGTGCTGAAGGGCGTGGGCTGAGCCCACCCACCCTGACCTCCCACACCTGCTCCCCACCAACTTGACCAGAGTAAGGCTTGCATTTGGTGGCGACAGAACACCCTGAACCAAGTTCCCAGATCCAGATTGCGGGCTCAGGGTTAGGAATAAAGACTCATATGGCTTCAAAAATATGTCAATAGAAGCTCTGCTGTGCTATTGGTAAATGTATATTTTTAAATGTTTGAAAATGAAATACAGGCCCTCCATTTTTATCCTTTATTTAATAAAGCTTCAGAATATACATAACTTGTATTTTGCTTAAAATTCATAAATTTCTTGGTGCCAATAACTTATTAATAGAATATAACCAAGCTGCATGGAAAAATACTAGGAAGAATTGACACAATGTATTTGGCCTTTTAAAAGATAGCCATTTGGAATGTGAGGCCATTTACAGAGTTGCGAGGAGTGACCTTAAAGACTGAGACACTATTAACCAGGAGATATATTTAGTATTTCGGCCTGATTTATTTGATTTACTTCATCATTGATTTAGTTCCTCCAAGAACATTAGAACAATATCCATAGCTAGTTTCCAGAGGTTTCTAAAGAAGTGGTATTTTGATGGGGCTCCTTAGAAGAGAGTTGTGTGTTTCTCTGAGAGCAGTCCTTAATGTAGAGAGAGGCAAGTCTTAATCTAGGGCAGCTGAGCAGAATTTCTGCTTGCCTAGTGAGGGAAATAACAATTTTTGATGGAGTCTGAATAGTCCTGTGTTGACCATTGTTTCTAATTGAGAAGCTTGTCTCTGGCCTAGTAAAGTACTAAAGATAAGCTTCAAAAATAAACTTTCTATCGGGGACCCTGGTTGTTCACTCTACAGATGACATAATTAGTTGCGATAGCGTGCAAACATCTCTTGATTAGGGAATAGATCTTTAAAGTACACTGACACACAAAAATATGCTGGGTAGTTCTATTTGGTTTTGTTCTAACTGGCCTTGCTTCATTGAATAGGTGATGAATATTTCAGTATGTTTTTAAATTAGAATTCTGGTACAAGGTCAGCTCCCAGTACATACCTATTGCTAGGACTGTTGTTACCATTTGCAGAGCATCTCTATCATGGCTACTAAATGTCAGCTACTGGATAGAACCTATTGGCAGTGGTCATTCTTTGCTGGAATTATGCTAATCCCCATGAAGAATAAGCTAAGATGGCAGCTGAGAGGATCGTGTGGTTTTCTTCCATATTCTGTTAGTATAGTGAAAGTGAAAGTCGCTCAATTGTGTCCAACTCTTTGTGACCCCATGGACTATACAGTCCATGGAATTCTGCAGGTCAGAATACTGCAGTGGGTAGCCTTTCCCTTCTCCAGGGGATCTTCCCAACCCAGGGATCGAACCCAGGTCTCCCACTTTGCAGGCAGATTCTTTACCAGCTGAGCCACAATATAGTGAATTACTATAATAGATTTTTTTAGTAACCTTGATCTTCAAATCTTAAACCAGCCTTGCATTCCTGAGACAAACCTCACTTGGTCATGTGGTGTTACCCCTTTTACATTATATACTGCCAAGACATTGTATTTCTTCTTGAATTGCTTCCCTGGGACCACCCCCCACCACCACTTTCTTCACTTAGAATGTGCCCCCAAATGGAAAGCTAGGACAACAGTAGGACTTATCTCGCTGGTTTCCATTCTAGGCCAGGGAGTCATCACAGTCCCATGGCCCTGCCAAGTGTCCCGCTCTCTAGTTTCTGGCAGAAGGGTGAATGGAGGCTCTTCTATCATCGTGGCAAGAAATGGAAGCCCCATAAGCTTTCTTAGGCACTGAAAAGCACACCAGTTTTTGTTGCTTCAGGTTGTTTCTCTGCCAGACCTATAAGCTTGAACTGGAAACTATAGCTAATTAAGTTCTACATGGGCCAGTTTTCCTTTTCATCTTTAACTATATTCCAAGTTGTAGCTTAGCAGCCTTTAACCAGTTTGTTCTAGAATTTGAACTTCAAAACTAAACCTTATTTCTCTCTCCATTTAAGTTTCCTTCAGCATTCGAGTTTAATGAACTCTTCTTGATTACAATTTTGGATCACCTTTATAGTTGTCTCTTTGGGACTTTCTTGTGCAACTGTGAACAGCAACGACTCAAAGAGGTAAGTGTATTATATCCCCTGGCTTTCCTGACTCCTGGAGGGCCTTGTCCCTTACATGCCACTGTAGAAGGGGGGCTAAATGGAGAGGGCACTGGGTCTCACCCTCTGTTGTCTGTAAATGGAGGACTGGCACTAAATGCCCTCCCAGGGTTCACCAGCCCCAGTGCACGTGTCTAATCTTCTAGCCCCTTCTGTCAAGGTAGCAAGCTCAACTTGCTTTCCATCAAGCTTCTCCGTTAGATTTACCTCTTCCTTTTCTCCTCACTTAGGGATAAAAGACAGAGATGATACAAAGTGAGGAAGCATTGGGAGAAGGCAGTTTCAAGAGTGTCCTCTGGTTCAGAGAAAAGGACTTCTGCCTGGTAGAATATTCGAGAACTTAGGAGAAAAGAGCATGTCCCCAGTGCCCACCTTCCCCTCTCTTAGCAGCCTCCCCACAGCTGACGACTCCCTCACCCCACACCCTCTGTGGTTCTCCCCCACCTCGCTGGCCTTCCCCATTCGGTCTTTTCTCTTTTAATCCATCTCTAAACTTGGAGTCTCCTGAACAGGCCCTGGTCCTCCTCTTGTTCTCTCTCTAGGTGACTTTGTCCATCTCAGGGATCTAAATGCTGTTTTCCTGTTCTTCTCTTTTGCATCCCACTCAGTACCACCTCTGCCCATCCACCCCAGCTGCCACATTCAGTCCCTCAGTGAGTGCTGGCAGCCAGGTCCCCAGGATGGATTTGTAGTCTGGCCGCTTCTCACTGCTCCAAGTGTGTTGAAGCCCCCCTGTCCCCAGTCTTGCATCTGCACTAAGGCAGCTACCCAGAAATGAGCTTGGCTCCCTGCATTTCTGACCTCCACACTCAATCTAAACACAGCAACCAGATGGGCGTTCCCCAACTTCAGTCCCATCGCATTCCTGGCCTCTGCCTGAAACCTCCCTGTGGCTTCCCACTGACGTCAGGATCAAATCCACATTCCTACAGGCCTATAGGAATTTTAAAAGACTGAATTCAATGGCATGTGACTTATCTCAATAAAGCTGGTTTTAAAGAAAAAAAAAATCAACAGAAGAATGTAGTTCATATGCCGAATTTAAACTCTTTTGGCCTTATCTTTTTTTTTAAAATCAAAATGTACTCTCTAAAAAAATCACCTCTTGAGATATAATTTACATACCACACAATTAATCCCTTTAAAGTGGACCATTCAGTGGTTTTTAGTGTATTCAGTGTGTAATCATCACCACCATCTAATTTCATAAAATTCTTATCCCCCTCAAAAAGAAACCCCATACCCATTAGCAGACACTCCCCAGTCCCCCTCCCCCCCAGCCCCAGCAACCACTAATCTGCTTTCCATCTCTACAGATTCACCTCTTCTGGACATTTCATATAAACTGAATCATACAATATTTGTCTTCTTGTGTCTGGCTTATTTCACTAAGCATACTGTTCTCAAGGATCATGGATAATTAGCATATACCAGTGTCTCATCCCCTTTTTATGAGTGAAAAATATTCCACTGTATGGAGACCACCACTTGTTTATCCAGTCATTAGCAGATAGACATTTGGGTTGTTTCTACTTTGGGTTCTTACAAATACTGCTGCTATGAATGTTCATGTTCAAGGTTCTGTGAGGACATATGCTTTTACTTCTGTTGGGTAGACACCCAGGAGCTCTATGCTTAACCCTTTGAGGAACCACCAGACTGTTTTTCCAAAGTAGTTGCCACATTTTACATTTACCCTAAGCAGTGTCTTAGGGTCCTGTTTTCACGTCTTTGTAGACACTTGTTATTGTTTATCTTTGATCCTAGCCATCCCAGTGGGTGTGAGGGAGTATTTCATAATGATTTTCATGTGTGTTTCTCTGATGACTAATGATACTGAGTATCTTTTCATGTACTTATTGGCCATCTGTATATGTCTGTGCACAAATGTTTCTTCAGATCCTTTGCCCATTTTTGAGTTATCTGTGAGGAGGGCGTGGCAATCCACTCCAGTATTCTTGCCTGGAGAATCCCTTCGACAGAGGAGCCTGGTGGGCTACAGTCCATGGGGTCACAGAGTCGGACACGACTCAGTATGCACACGTCTTTTTATTGTTGAGTGAAAAGAGTTTCTTATGTGTTCTTTATATG
Source organism: Okapia johnstoni (assembly GCA_024291935.2). Lineage (NCBI taxonomy): Eukaryota > Metazoa > Chordata > Mammalia > Artiodactyla > Giraffidae > Okapia > Okapia johnstoni. The sequence goes on from CM044305.1 coordinate 113,146,750, forward strand.
TACAAGTCCCTTATCAGATACGGTTTGCAAATATTTTGTTCTATTCTGTGCAGTGTCATTTCACATTTTTGGTAGTGTCATTTGAAACACACAAGTTTTTAATTTTGATGAAGTCTAACTTATCAAAGATTTCATTGCCTAACCCCAAGGTCATGAAAATTTAAGCACTGTGTTTTCTTCTAAGCATTTTGTAGTTTTAGCTTTTATGTTTAGGTATATAATCCATTTTGAGTTACTTTTTGTATGTGGCAGGAGGTAAGGGTTCATTTTTTTTGCATGTGGTTATCCAGTTTGTTTTTTTTTTAATTGGAGGCTAATTACTTTACAATATTGTGATGGTTTTTGCCATACATTCACATGAATCAGCCATAGGTGTACATGTGTTCCCCATCCTGAACCCCCCTCCCCCCCCTTCCTCCCCATCCCATCCCTCAGGGTCATCCCAGTGCACCAACCCTGAGCACCCTGTCCCATGCATTGAACCTTTATCCAGTTTTCTTAGCACTGTTTGTTGAAACAGTCTCCCATCGAATTTTCTTGGAATCCTTGTTGAAAATCAGTTGACCATAAATGTGACAGTTTGTCTCTGTACTCTCTATTCTATTTCATTGATGTCTATCCATCCTATGCCAATACCACCTGTATTGATTACTGCGGCTTTGCAGTAAGTTTGGAAATTGGGAAGTGTGAGATTTCCACATTTGTTCTCTTCTTCCAAGATTGTTTTGGCTCTTTGGGGTTCCTTGAAATATTGCTGGTGTTTCTTATAAATACAAAATATAAAATATGAAACAGTCCTAATTGAATCTCCTCTGTCTAGATAACTTGACAATGTACTGTAAAATTGAGAGGTGGGGACCTATAATTTACTGATACGTTCTCTATATAAGGCTTTACCCCCAGATAGTCATGATTTTCCAGTGAAAGGAATCTTATCTGTAAATTCTACCTATGGTTCTTAATATTAAGGGTCACAAGAGCAAGCTGCAAAAAGAATAAAAAATGTATTGTTAAATATGGGCACCATCATCCTGCAATTTGTAGAAAGTTCTCGTTCTGCCTTCACACAGTCACAGTCTCCAGACGTCATGTCACTCAGCAGTATGTTTTTGAGACAGGCCCACCTCTAGGTCATGCACACGGTGGGGTGGGGTGGGGCTTAATAAATGTTCCTGATTTTTATCATTTGAACTCACTTCATTATTCAAGTCCTTTCTCTACATGATACAGGCTCTTGAGGATATGAAGGAAAGTTGAATTTTTTTTCACTATATTCCTTGTTTGGTTTTCAGGATGTATCTACAAAGACTGTATCTTTATGGTCATATATCAATAGCCAGCTGGATGAATTTTCTAATCCCTTCTTTGTGAATTATGAGAACCACGTCCTCTATCCTGTTGCTAGTCTGAGTCATTTGGAATTATGGGTAAACTATTACGTGCGATGGAATCCACGAATGAGGCCTCAGGTATGTTTTTCTCATTTCAAAAAAAGCGTATCTTTCTGCCCAAGGAAAGATGATGGTGTAGAATTATATGAAGGCACAGAGCTGATGAAGTGTTGTTAAGTTACTGCTTCCTGCTCACTCGTTGGCTCCCCACTCGCCTCCTCTTTCCCCAGAATGCTTCCCTTGCCCTTGGCCTCTCACCATGCTGGCAGGCGATGCCCTGAGAACTTTTTCTGCCCCTCCCCTGCACCCCCTCTGAGGGCCCAGCTTCTGTCACCATGCATAAGGCAAACGTCTAACACGGACATAGGGCCACTAGCTGCTTCCTGCGCCTGAGCAACGAGGGCAGCTGGCCTGTCCACACTGGCACAGACACACTGAGCACCACTGGGGCTGGAGCACGTCTCTACCTACCCAACACCCCGATCCTGGGTTGAATGTATGTTTTGAATAGTATAAACACACCAACTTTTATTAAGAGTTGTAAATGTTCTTTTATTAAGAATATCTGAAACCAGGGAGATAGTCTCAGCCCTTTTCCCACAAAACCTAACAGTATAGTTAGACAGTATGAGTGGTCAGTATTCTAAATACAGGTTTTCAATGTCGTGGCCAGCAAGCCGTCAGTGCTATGCTCATGCCTGTATGAACAAGCACCCCTCTTACTCGTTCCACGGCATGTGGACACTTAACAGCCGGCCGTGGCCTTCAAACGACCCTCAGAAGCATGGCTCCCAAGCCCGGCCCCTTCCCTCTGTGGGTGACACCCGCACCTCATGCGACTCCCGACTAGTGCAGCCCGAGTCCGTGCCGCAATGGTCCCGGGGCGGAGGGCCTCCAGGCTGTTGCCTGGAGGAGTGCACTCCGGGGAGTGCGCCAGGCCTTGCTGATGTTGGAGGCCAGAAAGGTGTGCAGGTCCAGGCCTTTGGACCTGATCCTGGGGGCTGCGGGGGCCACCCTGGGTGTTGCAGGAAGCTCCCTCGAGCAGTGCAGTTCAGGAACAAGGGAGGTGGCCATGGAGACCGGCAGAGGCATCAGCAGGAGCCGGGCCAGACAGAGGGGAGGTGGCGGGACAAGCCCATTGGCCTCTTGGCTCTGAGAAGGAGGGCCCTGCAGACATCTTGTGTGTTATTTCCTTTGGGACCCTTTTGGCTTTCATCTCACACATGGCACCACTGGGTGACTGGCTCCGAGATGGGCATTTTCTCTGCTTTATTGTAAGTGAACATGGTGGATGAGAAAACAGAACGAAAGGCTGCATGGAGACGTAAGACGAGTGTCTCAGCCTGGGCAGGTGTGAAGCTGTGTGCTCACCCGCATGGTCTCCTCTGACCCCAATGGCGGGTGGTTAGTAATGGCTGCTTGATTGCCAAGCAAGTGGAATCAAGTCCCCCACAGCAGGGACATACCAAGTGGGCCCAAGGCTAAGAGAGGAGCTTTTTCCCACCCCCAGTGGCCTCTGGAATCAGCAACTAAGGCAACTTTCCTTATTTGGGGGGTCTCTGCCGTCAGACTCCCACATTACCGCCCCCTCCCTCCTTCCTGGGGCCAAAGTCAGGAGTTAGCTCCGAGCCTCTTCTGGGCTGCTTGCCAAGCACCCTACTGTGTTCAAGACACCTGGGTGCCTCCCCCACCGCACCTAGCCAAATTGCCTCTGCCTGTTGTCCCTGTCCCTCTGTCTCGAATCTCTCTCGTGTGCTCATGTCTCTGGTCACTCACTCTCAGTCTAGTCTTTTTCTCATCTGTCCCCTGCTTCCCCTCTTCCTCCACCGTGGTGATCACTACTCACATCCCTGATGGGACAGCTCCCAGACTCTCTGGGGAGGGCACAATGAAACATGCAGGCTCAGCAGGTGTGGGGTCTCCGAGAGGCCCCCCACCCAGAGCAGGTGCTCTTCCAGCCAGTCCCTACAGGATGAAGCCCAGCGTGTGAGGGAAAGGGTCTAAGGAGAGAGAGCTCCAGGCAGAAGGGCCAGCAAATGCAAGGCATCTGTCAAAACCTTGGAGGTTCGAGAATGAAGGAGGGGAGTAGGGGTAGGGCCCGGTGAGAGGTGAGCAGGGGAGGCAGGCTGGGGTCAGACCACACAAGGTCAGGGTCTTACCTTCAGGGCAGCAGGAAAAAGCCCCTGGAAGGTGTTCATGGTGTCTCAGGGCCTGGCTGATGCTCAGGACCCAGGCTGGTGGCTTCTGTGGAGATCGTGGACAGGGGCCAAGGGGAGGCTACCCATACTCCCACCGTGTGCACCCTCAGCTGGCGACTCTTCCTGCCCCAGTCTGCTGAGATTCACGAGGGCTGTGGCAGGTGATGACGAGAGCTTGTGAGCTGAGTGCAGGAGAGCATGGGGGCCATGACCCCAAGCTTCAGGCTGGTGGACCTCCACCCCAGGAAGGCCCCTCTCATCCCTCTCTGGTCCAGGAGGGTGAGGCGGGGCAGGGGTGCCGGTGAGGCTGCCAGAGGTTTTGTGAAGACGGACAAGGGGCCAGGGGCCCAGGCCCTCTCCCAGTGCTGCCCTCTCCAGGGCCTTCTGCCTGCGCCTGTTCTCGCTCATGAAGCCAAGCACAGCTTCATGGTGGAGGAAGTGTTTTCAGTCAGCAGCATGAGGTCCGTGCTGCCAAGTGGCAGCTGAGGCCCAGAGGGGATCACCCGGCCCTGGGCCCCTCCGGGGGTCTGGCTCCCCTGGTAGGGAGAACGGAGTCCCCATGCCTCAGCCAGGCCACAGCTCCCGGGGCAGGCCTCTGGGCCCCTGGGCAGAGGTGGGAGGTGAGGGTCGGGAGGCTGGGGCTGGGCTAACCCGCATCTCCGTCTGCAGACGCCCACCCACCAGAACCTCAAGGAGCTGCTGGCTGTCCGTGCAGAGCTGCAGAAGCGAGTGGAAGACCTGCAGCGGGAAGTGGCGGCACGTGCCTCAGCCTCGTCAGAGCGGGGCTCCTCGCCTTCGCACTCAGTGACGCCCGTGCACACATCAGTCTGATGCCTCTGTCCCTGTGGCCCAGGCGGGGCTCCTGTGACGTTCCTCATGAAGCCCTGTGCCCGCCTTGTCTGGGTGGCGCTTCCCACCAGTGATGGATCTGTGCTAGGGGGTGGCCCCCACTCTCATCAGTGCTGTTGTGTCATCAACACATCTTTCCCTCCTGCTAGCACTTGCCCAGGGCCGCGTGGGGGATCCTTGGGTGAGTGGAACGCAGGGTTCAGGCTCAAGGTGGGACCTCCTCATGAAAAACCAACCCACCCCCTTTTAAAGGCTGTGTTGCCAGCCCCAGGGCCTCTTTCGGCTCTTAGCTCCAAGCCCTGGGGCCTGACAGTTAACTCTTGGCTGGGGAAGACAGACCATCACCATCTCCCCATGCCAGCGGTCCTGCTGCACCAGTTACCAGTGTGTACATATAAGGTATTTTTTAAAAAGAGAAACATACCTTTATTTTCCTATGTCCTTTTTTTTTTATTGTTTAGTCACCCAAGGAGACACCTGCTTGACTGAACTGGGTGAGCAATGGTCAAGGTGAGCTTATGCGAACTCTGACGTGGTACATTTGAATGTGGTCACCTCAGACCACGTGTTCTGTCCTCCCCTGACTGTGGGACCTGCCTCCCGAGGCAGCCCAGTCGCCTGTCCCCTGCCCCTTGCTACTGCTGACAGTTGACTTTCAAAGTGGGTCTGCTCTCACCTGTTACCTGCTGCCTGAAGTAATAGTTCTCGTTTCATCAAGATCCCTTCAAAATCAGTTTATTCTTGTCACTGCATTTTGGTACTTTAAAGCCACCATGGCACTGTGACTTTGGATGCCAAAAGCAGAGTGTTCACCTCTCTCGGTTTCCTGGTCTCAGAGCCTCTCGGGCCTTTTCCTGCCCATCTCACAGCTTCTGTCTCTGGGCTCCAGGACTCCATGAGTCTCTAGGCAGGCATTCATTGATCATCAGCTGCTCCATCCACTAGCACTAGAGCTCTGAGCTGCTCTGGGTGGTGAGTCAGAGTCTTGCACATTTGCACTCTGCCCTCCTCTTCCTTGTGCCCAGCACTGTGCCCATGCCTGCCAGCCCCCAAGACCCCATCCCCCTGGAGGAATTAAGCTTGCCTTTGAGTGGAGGAGAGCTCACCGGGTGAGACCTGAGTGCAACTTCATGGTAGTATCTGGTTGGTTTCAAACTACTGGATGCTACCCAAAGCCCTCCATAATGACCTTAGTTTTGAAAACATTCTTAAACTTTTTTTACACTTAAGAGAATAGATGTTTTTCAACTTGGAACCTTCTGATTCTTATAGAAAATTATCTGGTATCTGTAACGTATCATATTTATTCTAGGTAATTTGATAACCTAAAAAAAAATCCTCCATTTTTTACCATCTGGGGGATTTGTTTCTAAACAGCATTTTAATTGATGTAACTTTTGATTCCTGCTTCCAAAATAGCTAAAAGCTTATTTATGAATGAGTAAGCTGGATTATTCATTGATATGTGGATTTCTTAAAAATGGGGACCCATTTTTTTTCCTTGGAAATATCTATACATAATCCCCCTGCTGCACTAAGACCACTAACCTTGATGTGGACTGGATGATGTTTTTGAGAACCAGAGAAGTCAAGGTCAGCTAGCCTGTGGCGGGGGTTGCACCTGCAGGGAGCTGCCCCACTCCACCCCTCCCCCCTCCACGTGCTGGGCCCTAGGAGTATCCCTAGAAGCTCCCATTTGGCAGCGCAATAGATCATTTCCTTTGTGTCTTCCTAGCACAGAACTGTTTCTAAAACTTAACTTGAAGTATAGTTTTGTTATGTAAGCAATTCTTTCTCGGTTTTATTTAAGTGTACTAGAATGTAAAACCTTTATGGTTCAGATTTTTAAAGACTGGTACAGTATGATATTTGCCTCATCTGATGCACTGTATTTCAATCTGTAATTAAAATAATGTTTGCTCCGTGGTCTCATTTTTTGTTCTCTTTAAGTATTTTTGGTAATTTTTCCCTTGTGGAAAATTAGTAAACATTCATGTCCAAGTCTTTGCGATCCCATGGACTGTAGCCCACCAGGCTCCTCTGTCCATGGGAATTCTCCAGGCAAGAACATGGGAGGCAGTTGCCATTCCCTTCTCCATTGGATCTTCCCGACCCAGAGATTAAACTTGGGTCTCCTGCATTGGCAGGCAGATTCTTTACCATCTGAGCCACCAGGAAAGCCCACTTTACTTACATAAAAATTTATTAGGTGTCAAACACAGTCAATACATGTAAAGTACTCTTACATGATTTAATTCATTTTCTAAGTGGTAAATGCAACTCATCCTAAGACTTGAGTGTGTTGGCTGTAATGGGTAACTAACTACTCTGACTAAAATCGGCAACACCTTAAGAAAACACTCAAGATGTGAGGACAGAGCTGGAGCCCCCTGAGAGGCAGGTATGGCCCTGAGGAGGCTGGCCAGCTTTCCAGGCCATGAGTCCTAGAGCTTAAATGGGACAGACTTCTGAGGAGCCACAGGATCTCCACCCAGAGTCTCCAGAGGGAATGCTGGCTTTTATGGGAGCTATAAAGGCCTGGATGAAACCATGCTGGCCCCTGCATATAAGGCCCCTTCTTCTAAGGCCTGATGTCCCTGTCCTTCTCCACGCAGCTGTGGGGGCCCCAGCAGTGACACCGAGCAGCGAGGCTGGGAGGGCCACAATTTCTGCACGGGAGAGTCACATGGGGGTTTGGGTTAGAGGACTTGGTGCTACTTTACTACAAGGTTGGTACAGCACAAAAATGCTATCACACTGTGAGACTGTCCCAGTGGCCCCCACATCTTCCTCATGGAGTTACAAGCGCAGCTCCACCTCCAGCAGACCACTCTGCCTGCACACCCTGGCCCTGTTGCACTTTCTATGGCTCAATCACATGTCACCAGAGTGGACCCTGGCTACTGGCTTTCTTTGAAGAAGAAAAAGCTGTGGGCTCAGGAGTGGTGAGTCGGGGGCCTGCCTCTGCGCCTCCCTACCCCATGACATCTCCAGGCCTCAGCTCCCCGTCATGCAGGGGACCACCCCAGGAAGGCTGACAGCTGCTCAGCACAAGGGGAAGTGCCAGAACCCTGACCCTTTCGAGAAAGGCCTTTGGCTCCATAATAATGAATTAGGAAAACCAGCATCACTTAACAAAGGGAGTGCCTTCACACCAGCAGAACCAGGGATCGGTTAGGTTCCACTTTGTTTAATGCAAACACGAGAGAGCTTACAATTCATACTCAAACACAAGCACAGAAAAAGTATAGGGGATCCTGCCATCGGTCTCTACTGCTGCTTTCTCAGAGGACTGGGACTAACGCCCAAGCAGCCAAGGCAGTGGGCCTGGTGACACTCTCTGGGTGACACTTAGGGTGCCCTGCCTCCATCCTTCAGGAGCTCGAGAGTTGTTATAAACACTAAGTCCCCCACCTCGCCCCCAGTTAAGCTGATAGCAATTAGATATGGTCAGCTGGCCATTCTAGCATACTTGCTACCTCCATTACCAGCTGGGATAGGCCCGAGCCAGTCGATTCAGCTTACAGGTGGACACAGCTACGAGAGCCCCCAAGAATCACCAAGCATCAGTGCCCTGCCCCGGGCCCCAGGATGGGAGCTCTGCAAACGGGTGGCTGAGTGACTTTCAATGCCCCAGTCACCAGTGCAGAGCTGGGTGCTGGGCTCCAGGCTCAATGCAGAGGGCACTGAGACAGACAAGGGCGGACACGATGGGTCTCTCTTAACCCAAGTCAGTGGTACCGAGCAAACGGATCCATAGAGAGTGCTGACTCTGTTATCACCGACAGGATTTCAGGGTCTCACCAGAAGATGCACCTTGCTGCAGAGCCAAGGTGGCCCACTGGGGGTGCTGTGCCCAGCCAGGCCTAGGATGCCACAGGCCACATGGCTACCTTCCTAGTCACCACTGTGACTGTGACTTCTCTATAAACGTCCAAACTTCCTGGTGGCCGGGAGAGCCTCTTACCACACATAAGTGCTGCCTTGTGTCTTTCTCTGAAATGCTTGCAAACGGTGGTGAGCAGCCCTCCTAAACTTGATGAGTGCTGCTCTGATCCCTCCCAACTCCGGGGCCCTGATGTCATCCTCTTTAGGTGACAGCAGGCTACCGATGCAAAAGTCCTTCAGAGTGGCCTCTGGCCCAGCACCGGTCAGGGCTGGGGACATCAGTCCACGAGGACAGGCCAAGGAGGTGCTGGAAACAGGCTGAGCTCACCAGCACTGCCTCTGCGGCTCACTTCCTGCCATCTCCTCAATGCTCCTCACCCCTAGCCACACGCAATCTGGTCGGCCTGGCATGAGCCTCCAGACAGGGGTGATGCGGGGCCCATGATATGCTCTCCATAACACGAACACACGAGGGAGGCACACGAGGTCTGACCTGCAGGGTCTGTTCTGTTGTCAGCTGTCTCCCTAAGAAGTCAGAGTTGCCTTGTCCCAGTCTGGTGGATGTGAAAAAGCCGACATACAGCCGTCCTGTAGCATGTGATGCAGACTCGCATGAGGCTTCCAGAAGCGCTTTCTGACACTGCAAAGTCATCCATAGATGGGGGGGAGCTATAGACTCTAGCTCAGCCCCTGACAACAGCGCCCGGGGGGGATCAGGATCACATGTGGCCCAGACGAAAAGTTCCAGGAAGACAGCCTGGCTCCAGCCCACTGCAGACAGCACCCTCCAGTCTGAGTGCCCCCAGGTCCCCAAGCAATCTCCATCACAGGCGGGCTGGCAGATGACCAGAGCGTGCCCCGGTCACATGAGTGCCCACACCAAGACCATGCCCCTTCCCCTCCTCCCACAGACATCTTCAGGCAGACAATGGGCATGCTTAAGGCTCTGACACTCATTCTGTCATGTGCAGCTACTGCTACCAAAATAAGAACACACATGGGAGTGGGGTGGACAACCCTCCACAGCCCCAGTATATTGTAAAGTAATTAGCCTCCAACCATAATAAATTAATTAATTAAAAAAAAAAACCAAAAAACCTCAAGGCTGCAGAGGTTTCAGGTTCCTGAAACTAATCACATCAGACTAGAGACCACGCCCATGCCCTGGCATCATAGGGGAATTGGGCCTGAGAGCCACAGCTTCCTACACATATATCCAGGAGATTCCTACACATCCAGGCAGGGATACTGTGACATGCAAGTTTGCACTTAAGTAAATGAAAAGTCAGGGAGCCCAGCAGCATAAGGGCTGGAGGTGGAAAGAGGGACGGAAATAAAAACACCCCTGGGTGTGGTGTGTATGTGCCCGCACACTGTTTCCTGGCGTTCACCAGTGTGCTCCTCGCGGCCAGGCCCCTGCCCACAGCCTTTCCAGAAACCCACCCGGTGAGTCAGTGCAGCATGGAGGGGACCACAGGGTGGGGCAGGGTGGCCTAGAGAGGCATTGACCCTGGGCACCTGAGGCTGGCCCTGGCTTTCAGAGGGGCCAGCCTCGGATTTGGGCAGCAAGCCTCTTGGGGGGCCCGGTGGCAGGGCGGGCACATGAGCCAGACTCACAAACACCCAGAGCTCCGTCTGGGAAACTGAGGAAGACAAGAAGCCAATGACATCGAAGGAGTGGTGTGGCAGCCGTGGGTCCAGATGAAACAAGGAGCTGGGTCTCTGGCAGCGGCCCCGTGTGCCCACGGCCTGCCCGGAGGAGCGGGGCCTCGCATCCTTGGCTCCTCAGATCCGCGGCGGCTCCGGGGGCGGCGGCTCCGTGGACTGCGTCTGCAGGGCCGAGTATTTCACTAGGGACACAAGATGCCCGTCAGGAGGCAGTCACATGAAGACAGAGAGAGACAAACACATCCTTCCCTGGGCACAGAAACCTGGCTCCCTGCCTGCCTGTCCTGGACAATTGGCCTCTGGCAGCTGCTGTGCCCTCAGAGAGAAGGAAGGAGCAGAGGGACCCTGCAGAGGGACCACTTGGGCCTCCATTTCCTCACTTGTAAACTGGGAATATGCAGGAGACCTGGGTTCGATTCCTGGGTCAGGAAAATCCCCTGGAGAAGGGAATGGCTACCCACTCCAGTATTCTTGCCTGGAGAAACCCATGGACAGAGGAGCCTGGCAGGCTACAGTCCATGGGGTCACAAGAGTCGGGCATGACTTAGTGACTAAACCACCACCCACCCAAACTGGGAATGGTTCTACTGGAGCAACTAGGATGACTTTTTTTTTTTCAGGATCTTAGTTCCCTGACCAGGGATTGAACTTGGGCCCTCAGCAGTGAAAGCACAGAGTCCTAACCACTAGACAGCTGGGGAACTCTGAAGGGAGGAATGTGTTTTTTTTTTTTTTTTTGACGTTCTTTACTGAATCTGTTCCAATATTGCTTCCGTTTTATATTCTTTTTATCGGCCTCGAGGCACAAGGGATCTTAGTTCCCCGACCAGGGATCGAACCTACACCCCTTCCATTGGAAGTACAGAGACTCAACCACTGGACCCCCAGGGAAGTCCCTGGGAGGAGTATTTTAAATAAAGCATGTAACACAGCACCTGGTACATGGCGATACTCACACGATGGTGGCCAAGAGTTTAAAAGAATGACTACAGTGACTGCTACTGTGGAGTCCATCTTCCTGTGTTTGAAATTCTGGGCTATTGCATCCAGGCAGCGCAGTGCTGCCACAGACCATTCTAAGCCGCCACGTGGAGCCCTGCCAAACACATCCCCAGCGGTGCCCCTCCACCTGCCAGGCAGCCACCTTGGCACCCATCCCAGGACAGGCACACCCCAGCTCCTGTCTTTCACGCCCACCCCGACCTGCAAGCCCCCGGGCCTCAGGTGATAGAAAGCAGACTGCCCTCTTCTCTACAAAGCCTTTCCTGACCACCTTGCTGGCATTCTGGGGCCACAGGTTGCATCTGCCTTGAGTGGTTGGCCACCCTGGACCACAAGCCTGATGCCACACGGCTTGTCATGGCTGGTGCTCCTGTACCCAGGAAGTGCTTGATGAACACAGAACAGGGTGGAGGGGGCAGGGGCTTCCATTATGGGGTCTGTGTTTTTCCCAAGTTCTTTCTTGCCTTTGGCAGTTTTCAAATGGAAAGAAAGGGCCTGGGACTCTGTCTAGAGATTCCCCACAAGCTTCTGTGGGCATTTGGCTGGGAGTGTGTGTGTTTTCACTCACGGGGTGCCCCTCAGTGTGCAGATGGCCCTGACTGTGGTCCCGGCGTGCCCAGTGTCAGGAGGCTGGAGTCTGGCTGGGGAGAGTAGAGTCCTGGGCCCCTGACTTCTGCAGCCCATTGTTCTGGCTGGAAGTTTTAGGAGTGGACACCTCTAAGCCCCTGCTTTCCCAGCACAGCTCTGCTTGGTGCTGGCCCAGCCATTAGGAGGCCTCCAGCAACGGAAAGTGACTAGGAAGTCCTCACCTTGGGGCTCCTCACATATGACAGCCTCCAGGTTCTCCCCCTTCACGTAGTCCGCGTTGAGACCCTCTGCAAAAGGCCAAGGGTGGAGTTTGTGACTGACACAGAAGCAAAGGGTCCCTGGCTATGATGGACAACTCCTGACCAAGCCCTCCATTATGGTGAAAAAGCCCAAGCCCCTTAATGAACTCAGACTCCCGAACCCTGGGGCACCCAAACGTGCTGCCCTGCCCAGGGGTTCTCAGCTGGACGGGCTCCTGCAGACAGAGGGAAGAAGTCTGTCCCTGCTGCAGTGTGGAGGGCCAGGACCCGCTGACAGCTGCTCTGGTCTAGTCAGTTTGGGGGCTTTCTCCTCACTTACTTCCAAACACAGTTTGGGGACTCTATGAAGCTGAGTATACCCCCACGTCTTCTGCTGCTGCTGCTGCTTGGGGAGACTCAAGAGTCCATGTCTTATCCCCAGAAACCTCATCAGAGCCCTGGGGCTGTGGGGAAATCGGGCCATGGTTCTCATGAACCCACTGAGCAGGTGCCAGTGCGAGTCACTCTACCATCCTGGGCTGCACTCAGGCTCCTGCCTGCCCTGGGCCTTGCTGGGCTCAAGATGGACACTGGGTTGGCCCAGGAAAGATGGACATGTGGCTAGTTAGCAGGTGTGGTCAGCCCTCACCTGGGCCAGCAAGGCTAATGGATAAGCAGGCACATGGAGGGGCGTCCTGGACCTCCTGACCGGGTGCTCAGATTCCAAGCTGGCACACGCCACAGTGTCTTCTGCCCACGGGCAGCCCTCTGGTTGCTCCCCAGGGATGACCCCTGGTGGGCATCTGAGTCCTGGAGAGGGCCTCCACCCCCGCCCCAGCACCTCTGAGACACAGCCACACCCAAATGCCCACGTGTATCAGGGAAAAGTAAAGATGGTTGTGAGGTGCCAGGGAATGGGATGGGGTGGAGCAAGGCAACGAGACAAGAGCAGCATGGAGGGGAGGGAGGAGGGGGGTGGGCGATGAAGGACAGACACCAAAACAGAAGGGGACAATGAGTAAGTCAGAGCACATCATTACCTTGACCTTCTGCAGCATCTGAAGGCAAGACACAAAACTTAGGACCCTGGAGCAAAAACTCAGCCCCTGGCAACAAGCCAGGTAGGCTTTCCATGCAACACGCTGACCCTTGGCGCTGGAGGGCAGAGTCAGGGGAAGCAGAGGGTCCCCAAGGCCAGGGCCTGTTTGGTGGCAGGAGAGACTGCAAGGACCCGAGCACCATGGCGGGCTCAGGCCCTCCTAGCAGCCGTGTGCAGAGTGGCTTCTGCTTGGCCTTCCCCGATTTACTTCCCTGTGTGAGTGGCTGAGGCTTAACAGAAAGGGTGGGGATGGGAGATGCTGAGTCCTGGCTTCTCAGGGGATTGACCCCCCACACATCCACATCCACAGGGCTCCTCCTGATGCTATCCCAACACAGAGGCCAGGGACACTTCGGTGGATGAAACACACACACAGGCACCCATGGGTACCGACAATTCAGAGTGATGGGATAGGGTGGTTTCACAGAACCCAGCAAGCCCCCATCCTGTGCCATGGGCTGCACAGTGGGTCAGCAGAGGGCGCTGTGGCAGCAGGCAAGACAGACATCCTCCCACAGGCAGGAGGGCAGGAAGGCGGCCTGGGACGGTGTCCCAGGCCCAAAGGATGAGAGCTACTAGGGGAGGAGAGGGCACAGCGAACAGGGTGCTGGAGAGAGAAGAGCATCCTCAGGGAAGTCAGTGCGGCTGTGCAGAAAGGCTTCTGGGGACACGGACCACAGGCGGGGAGCAGAAGGGACATGGACGGAACCAAACCATGAAGGGCTTTGAACGTCAAGCTCAGGGGCTGGGTCAGAGGCACAAGGGAGGTCCAGGGGGAGCAGTCCCTACACACTTGAAATAGGACCCACGGACTGTTCAGAGCAGAGAGAAGTGGCGGGGAGCCCAGGGAAGGCGGTGGGGCTGATGGAACCGTCCAGATGTAGGACAAGGAGATTTGGCAATGGAGCAGAGCACAAGCCCCAGGAACAGGGACCCCTCTGATGTCACGTCAGGGAGATGGAAGGACCCAGGAGGGCCAGAGGGATTCATAAGGGGAGGCCACGGACACAGGAGCATACGCAACTTCCAGCTTTGGAAGAAGATGTTGCTAGCACAGGGGACAGACACAGAAGCAAGAGGGGGCCTTTTTCAGATATGGGGGATGCTCTGAACTTGGTTTCCTTCAAAGGAAACCGGGCTGATGATGGTACTCACAGGACAGTGTGGGTTCAGCCACAACAATGACATCACTGACAGACTGAAGGGAAAGGACTGGGGGGCCGGCCCTCAGACCGAGTGGGGGGCTGGGAGAGGCCCATGGGTTCCATGAGCTTCCTGGGAGCCCCTGTCAGCCCTCCAAGCATTCTGGCTTCCCTTGCCTGGGCCCCCCAGCACGTGGCCCAGCAACACCCTAACCCTAGAGCCCCACCCCATCCCTTGCTGAGAAAGGTCACATCCACGTCCTGCCACTTCAGTATCACAGCTTTATTGTCCTCCAAATGCTGTACAATTCACTGAATTCTGTGTACCAAAGCCTTCATATTCTCAAATTTTATTGGGTGTTGACTGCTAATCCAACTGGCGGAAACTTGCACCTCTTTGTTTTAGGAAACAAGTGGGAAAATAATGTACTTTCACCTGAGTGCCTCTGCAGAAACAGACACAATCCAGACTTCTATTCAGTTTGGAAATCAACCTCTCTCATCCTGCCTGCTCCTACCTACTGGCACTCTTTCCTTCTGGATTTATCATTTCCCATGTGCACTGAGTTCCTTCAACAGTCCCCTCAGCTGCTGTCTCATCTATAAACTCAAGGTACCCACCATGATGCCCCATTGGGAGGTGGTGGTGCTTGAGAGAGTGATCCGGGCCGAGCAGTGTCGGGCACTGGTGAGCGTGGGAAGCCATTCTTACTCTAACTGCAGGCCCAGCCTTTACTTCTTCTCTTATCCAACATGCAATTTCAAGTCTCCAAGCCACCCTGTGGTCCCTGAGCCATCTGGCCCAACTCTGCTGTGGGTATGTCTTTGATTAACCATGGATTGTGCTCAACTCACTGTTATAGTTACAATGCTGAACTGAGGTGAATGGTGGCCCCCAAAGCCTCTATCCATGTCCTCATCCCTGGAACCTGTGGATGTGACCTTATTTGGGGAAAGGGTCTTTGCAGATGTGACTAAGTTAAGGATCTGAAGACGAGATCACCCTGGATTTAGCATGGGGCCCACAGCCAATGACAAGTACCCTTTTAAGAGACAGAATGATAGAGTCACAGAGATTGGAGTGATGTGGCCATAAGCCAAGGGATGCGTGGGGTTACTAAAAGCTGTGAGAGGAAGAAAGGATCCTCCTCTATAGCCTTCAGATGGAACCAGTGCTGCTGCCACCTTGATCTTGAACTTCTGACCTCCAGACCATGAGACAATAGGTTTGTTGTTTTAAGCTGCTTGTTTGCTTTTGAGCTGGGACAAGTGATAGCTCTAAGGCCAACCCCACCTGCAGTTCTGTACTCCTTCTGACTGTTCACACCACTCTACAGCCAAGCTCTGGAGCTATAGCGTGGCAGCCACGAATAGCTGTGCAGGTTGTGCACTGAGACACATGCTGTCCCTGGGGCACTCCTGTGCACAGCCTGCAGAGCTGTATGCCGTGGCCCTGGTCACGGACATTGTACAAGAGTAGAAGCACCAAATGTCACATCCAGATGGAAAATCAGGCTGGAGACACTGGCAATAGCTACACACAAAGCATTCTAGGACCCAAGTCCATTTCCCAGGAAGCTCAGCTCCAGGCTAGAATTAAGGGCAGAGGCCCAGAGCGAGGGCAGGGGAAACCTCATAGGAGATGGTCCTGAACCGCAGGAAAGAGGAAAACTATGGCTGAGTCAGGTTCCCTTACTTGAACTAAAGATTTCCCATCTTCAACCAGAGACATGCTCTGCACACAGCAATACACCAACGCCATGCTTGTAAAACAACTGTGTATGGTCTTATTCGCCCTCATTGGCATCCCTGTGTGAATCCCTTAACACAGGGTGCCTGTAGGTGGGCTTCTGACACAGATTCCATCTGTAACTATTCCATTCACACACCATGGACAGACTCACCACTACAACCTAGAACGACAGCCACCAATATGGCAAAACTCTTCCTCTTGCATTCCTGTTCCTTTCAAATGATTTAGGATTCCATGTATTTTAAGAGTCTGTGGCTCACGGGGCAGGAGCAGGGGCCCCCGGGCCGCAGCCAGTGGCTCCCTGGGATCCGAGAGGGAGGGAAGGGTCACCAGGGTGAGGAGTGGGCTGGCCAGCCCAACAGTGCTGCCTGCTGGGACTCAGAGGTCTGGGGGACACCTGCCTTCTGTCGCCAAAGGCCCCACGTCCCCTTGGGCAAGATCTGAAGCCACATGGAAATCCAGAGGCTCTCTCCTGTTCTACGAGAAGTCTGGTGGTCACCCTTGGAAAACCGAGGTCACTGGGCCCACCCCAATCCTCTCTTCCCAGCTGGTTTATACTTCGGTTCACCCTAGGTCTGTCCCCAAGGGCTTTAAAAAGTGCAGCCCCACCTCCACCTCACCCCGGGGAAGTCTGCTGAATCTCAGCTTGCTCAGAATTCTGCCCTCTCCTCCCTCCAAAGCCCCAGCCCTCTGTTCATCTTCTCCTGTGGGCGGGCATGGCCGCAGGTGGGTCCACTTACGCTGTATGCTGAAGCAGAACTTCTTCTGCTGGTAGGAGATGTAACTGGACACAGCACCGATCAGCGCCATGGCCAGAGCACTGGCCACGCCGGCGATGGTGCCAGTCTCTGCCGACATTCCTGGGCAGAGGGGGGGGGGAGAGGCACGGAGAGAGGTGGCCGTCAAAGAAAGGTCGGGAAGGCCAGCCCTGAGACCCAAGCAGCCAGCAGTGTCCCCTTGTGGTTTCCACAGAAACCTCAGGACTCCCAACTCACCAGAGTCAGAGTCGTCCCCACCACCGTACTGGCCACCACCTGCACAAAGGACAAAAGCAATCAGTGTCCGCCGTGACCACCAGCTCGGGGTCCGGAGTGACAGCCCCTTCCCGACTCGCTGAGACCCCTCTTCATCTTTGCCCCGGGGGCTTCACCCTGACTACAGCAAGACCTGCTTCCTTATGTCTGCCACGTGCCCAAGCTGAGGGGGAACTTTTTATTTTTGAAACGACAGTGACTGTACACTGAGAGCATGTAGTATTCTGGCTTTCATTTACACGGGGGCAGCACTGCCATACGGAGTGAAGGTGCGGGGGCCAGGTGCCCCCTGGCAAGCCAACCATCACGGTTATGTAAAAGTTTGTTTTTAAAAAAAGGATGAAAGACTAGTATAAAAACAATTCATCATCCTACTATTCAAAGAGATTTATGGTTAATATTTCAATTTCCTTTCCTCTTGTGCTTAGCCCTTTTACATGCTTTTCTTCAAATTCAGATGCTTCTACTCCAGTAACTTAGGTACACAGGATTATGTGATAATCAAGAGCTTTTTAAGGCCATCTACTTCTAGCTTGGCATATAGTGTGAGTTGTTTGTGGAACACAAAGCAATGCAAGCTGACAATCCCTTATCTAGGATTTTGAAATTCAAAAGGCTCTGAAATATCACAGAGATGGAGAACAGATTAGTGGTTGACAGGGGTTAGGGAGGGTGAAGAGGGAGGCAGTTGGCTGTGATTAACAAAGGAAAATGGGAAGGACCTTTGCATTGACAGCGCTGTTCTCTTGATTGCAGTGGTGGTCACATAAACTTAAAAGTGGTTGAATTTCAGAGAACACACACACACACACCAGCACACATAGAGCCCAGACAGCAGCTCCCTAACAAGCAAGGGATACCATTTAGGACATTTAATTAGCCCTGGGCGCCCTCTTCATCTCAGGACACAGCTCATTAATGAAGGGAGACTGTGCTCCCAAGAGCCCAGGGTTCTTTGGGGAAACCTCTCTCAGATGCCAGAGGCAATGACCTTTGACTTTTCCTTCACCAATCAAAGACTCTGGGTGGGGGCCTGTAGGTTCATGAATTGTAACAAATGTACCCCCAGTTCGGGATGTTGCTAATGGAGAGACTGTGGGTGTATGGGGGGGTATGGGAACTCTGTACAATGTGTGTTCAGTTTTGCTGTGAAACTGCTCTAAAGAATAAAGTTTATTTTTAAAAATAAGAGTCTTGAGGGAGAAAATGAGATTTGCTATGTTCCCACCTGGGGCTAAATCCTTGAGTTAAATGTGTTTTATAGACATCCCTGATTGGATATGAATGAGTATTTACAAAACAAGGAGCACTAGCATTTTCAAAAACACTATCACTGATGTTGGAGAAAGCAGACCAGAGAGCAGGACATGAGTCACCCTCTATGTTAACAAGTCAGCAATGAGGTCGCCTGTAAGGGCTTGGAGTTTGGCTGCACTGTCCTGTCACTGCTCCCTCCTGCTGTGCCTGATGCAACCGTCGTCAAGGGTAGTGGTGAGCCCCCACACGAGTGTCCTCTGCTGATGTGTTCACATCACTGGATTTCCAGGTGAAAAGTGAAAGTGAAGTCACTCAGTCGTGTCCAACTCTTTGCAACTCAGTGGACTATAGCCTACAAGGCTCCTCCATCCATGGGATTCTCCAGGCAAGAATACTGGAGTGGGTTGCCATTTCCTTCTCCAGGGGATCTTCCCAGCCCAGGGATCAAACCCAGCTCTCCTGCATTGCAGGCTTATGCTTTACCCTCTGAGCCATCAGGGAAGCCCAG
The DNA here is from genome assembly GCA_024291935.2 of Okapia johnstoni. Taxonomy (NCBI): domain Eukaryota; kingdom Metazoa; phylum Chordata; class Mammalia; order Artiodactyla; family Giraffidae; genus Okapia; species Okapia johnstoni. Next base: position 113,165,366 of record CM044305.1, read on the forward strand.
GAATGAGCAATTCTACCCACTCTTTCTTTCACCTCAAACTGGAATGAAGCTGAGTGTTCCCCCAGTCTCTCTTTCCTTATTAATTCTTGATTGTAAGAATCCACAACAACTTGAACCTCACAATCTATATGGCCATGAGCTATGAGGGTGTTACTTGAAAAGAAAACTGGAGGCCCCCTGCCGAACCTGCCTAGAGGGGCATGCAGAGGGAATATGGGGCTTCCTTTGGCTGTCAAAGAGACGCAAATGCTCAATTCTGTAGTCTAGGAATTCCTATCTGATCATCAGTTATTGGACAAAAGCATTCTTCTAAGAAGATGACAAACAAATGGTATTCCCTTCTCAAAAAACACACATGTGATCATGTGATCGCATCCTGTGGGTGACCCATTGCTCAGATGGGCACATGGGCTGGGATACTGTGAGGGTAAAGAAAAATTGGAAAACAAAACTGCAGTCATTCTAGATCCTTCCACCACTTCCAGTTCCATGAATCTGAAGTGAAGTTGGCCACAAAGGCTTGCCTATAAAATAGATGAAGCAGTAAAAGCACTAGAAAAAAACGTGCAACAAGATTTACATTGTCTCAGGGTAGGGAATAACTTTCTAAATCTGGCCCTCAAGCTAGGAGCCTGAAACAGAAAAGATCATACCCAAAGTAAAAACTTCACTATTAAAAGCACAAGAAACAAAAGGGGAAAATGGCTAAACTTCAAAATCAACAACCTTTGTGCTTCATAACATATCATCAAGAAAGGGAAAGACAACCCACGGAATGAGAGAAAACAATGGCAAATTCTATACCTGATAAGGGATGAATATTGAGAATAAAGAAATTCTACAACTCAGTAAAACCTCAAAGAATTCTGTTTTAAAATGGACAAAGAATATGAAGACATTTCTCCATAGAGATATTCAAATGGCCAACAAACACATGAAAAGATGCTCAGCACCACTAGCTACCAGGGAAATGCAATCAAATCCACGGCGAGACACCACGTCACACACATTAGGATGGCTAGAATCTAAAAAAGGTAAACAAGTGTTAGTAAGGATGTGTAAAAAATGGATCTTTCATATAGTGCTGATGGGAATGTAAAATGGTACAGCTGCGGTGGAAAACAGGTTGGTGGTTCCTCCCAAGGTAAACACAAAGAGTTACCACGAGGCTGGACAATTCCACTTCTAGATGTGTATACCCAAGAGAATTGAAAACACATGACCACACAAAAACTGGTATGCTGATTTCATCATAGCATTAGTTGTAAAAGTCAAAAAGTAGAAACAATATAAAGGTTCATCAACTGATGAATGGGTAAATAACATGTTCTCAGAAGGTATAAAAAGGGATTAATAATCCCTAACATAAAAGAAGCCCGTACACAGAAATGAGTAGAAAATGGGGCAACAGGCATGAACAGGCAGCTCACACAATACAGTAAGAGTGTCTAGTAAGACAGAGGCGAACTGTTTCACGGCTTGGATTCAAGGAAATGAAAATTTTAAACAGGACAGAATTTTGTACAGGACTTCCCTGGTGGCTCAGACCGCAAAGCGTCTGCCTACAATGTGGGAGACCAGGGTTCAATCCCTGGGTCAGGAAGATCTCCTGGAGAAGGAAATGGCACCCCACTCCAGTATTCTTGCCTGGAAAATCCCATGGGTGGAGGAGCCTGGTAGGCTGCAGTCCATGGGGTTGCAAATAGTCAGACACTACTCAGCTATTTCACTTCACTAATCTGAAAAGATGACAAAATTAACATATCCAATAAAGGTGAGTATATGAGCAAACAGGAAACTGTTTACCTCCTAGTGGTGGAAATGGCAGCTGGTATAATTGTCATGGAAAACCATGCATGTTTAAAAATGTACATCTCCTGTGACCCAGCAGTTCAAGTTCCAGGAATTTATCTGACACACAATTATGATTGTGTGCTTTTGGTGATGAGGATGTTCATCACATCACTGTGTATACTAGTAAAAAGCTGCAGGAAAAACCCCTTCTGCACAAATATAGGTCCTCATTAAAAAAAGTCACAGCAAAACATATTATGCAGTGGTTGACATGATATTTTACAGGACTCCTTAATGACAGAAAAACATATTCAGGGTATTACTGAATTTTAAAAAAAGCTGGTCTTAAAAAGGTTAACGTGATATCATTTTTTAAAAATAAACATTTACAAATGTATACTTTATGCATAGAAAAAGTCCTGTGGACTTCCCTAGTGGTCCAGTGGTTAAGAATCCACCTGTCAATTCGGGGGACACGTGTTCAACCCCTGGTTTGGGAAGACTCCACATGCCACGTGGCAACTAAGCTTGTGCACTGCAACTACTGAAGCCTGTGCACCACAACAAGAGAAGCCACTGCAATGAGAAGCCTGCACACCACAACTACAGAGTAGCCCCTGCTGGCCTCAACTAGAGAAAGGCTGAAGGCAGCAATGAAGACCCAGCACAGCCAAAAATAAATAAATAAATTAATTAATTAAAAAAGAGAAAGTACTGCAAACATATACTCCTGAGTATTACTAGTGATTCTCCATAGATGGGGAAACAATAAATAAGTATTTTTCATATGATTTTTTTAAAGATGTTTAAAAACATGCAAGCCTCATGAAAATCCATCCACCTCTACTTGCCTACAACTGGAGGAACAGTTCAAAGAGCCTACTGCACAGGTCACTAATAGGATCTTCATTTTCATGGACAGTATGTTTTGCATCCTCACCTGCCTTCTGAGTTCACAATTTTATATCACAAGTACATACCAAAGAGTCTAGAGTTGCCTTCTGTTGTACTAGAAAATCCCTGGTACAACATATTTCAGATTGCAATTTACTCTGACTATGGACAATTCATCCTACCAACCCCCTTTCCCCTCTTGGTATCCATACATTTTTCTCTATGTCTCTATCTCTGTTTTGCAAGTAGGATCATCTATACCATTTCTCTACATTCCACATATATTCATTAATATACAATGTTTGTGTTTCTCTTTCTGACTTACTTTACTCTGTATAAGTCCCTAGGTCCATCCATATCTCTACAAATGACCCAATTTTGTTCCCTTTTATGGCTGTTGTTGTTTAGTCACTAAATTGTATCTGACTCTTTGTGACCCCATGGACTACAGCATGCCAGGTTTTCTTGTTCTCCACTGTCTCCCTGAGTTTGCTCAAACTCATGTGCATTGAGTCACTCATGCAATCTAACTGTCTCATCCTCTGCCGCCCTCTTCTGCTGCCCTCAATCTTTTCCAGATCAAGGAAAGCATCAGCAGGGTCTTTTCCAATGAGTCGGCTCTTTACATCAAGTTGCCAAAGTATTGGAGCTTCAGCTTCAGCATCAGTCCTTCCAGTGAATATTCAGGGTTGATTTCCTTTGGGATTGACTGGTCTGATCTCAAGAGTCTTCTCCAGCACAATAAGTTGAAAGCATCAATTCTTTGGCGCTCAGCCTTCTTTATGGTCCAACTCTGACATCTGTACATGACTACTGTAAAATGCATATCTGTGACTAAATGGACCTTTGTTGGCAAAGTGATGTCTGTGTTTTTTATGGCTTAATAGCATTCAATTGTATATACATACCACATCTCTGGGACTTCCTAGGTGGTGCTAATGGTAAAGAATCTACTTGCCAATGCAAGAGACATAAGAGACATGGGTTAGATCCGTGGGTCGGGATGATCCCTTAGAGGAGGGCACGGCAACCCACTCCAATATTCTTGCCTGGAGAACCCCATGGACAGAGGAGCCTGGAAGACTACAGTCCATAGGACTGCAAACAGTTGGACACAACTGAAGTGACTTAGCCCGCATGTACATACACCATATCTTTATCCACTCATTTGTTGATGGACATTTAGGTTGCTTCCATGTCTTGGCTATGGTAAACATTGCTGCAACAAACATTGGGGTGAATATGTGTTTTTGAATTATGGTTTTCTCTGGGTATATGTGGTATAGTCACTTTAGAAGACAGCCTGGTGTCTCAGATGGTAAATAATCTGCCTGCAACATGGGAGACCTGGGCTTGATCCCAGGGTTGGGAAGATCCAATGAAGGAGGGCATGGCAACCCACTCCAGTATTCTTGCCTGGAAAATCCCCATGGACAGAGAAGTCTGGCAGGCTACAGTCCATGGGGTCACAAAGAGTCAGATATGACTGAGTGACTAAGCATAGGGAAGTTTTTTGTAAGGCTAGATTTACCATGTGACTGAGCAATTATATACCTATGTATTTACCTATGTGGACTGAAAACTTATGTCTGCACAAAAACCTGTATATAAATATTTACAGCAGCTTTATTTATAGTCACCAGAGCCTCAATGCAACCAAGATGTCCTTCAACAGGTGAATGGGCAAACTGTGGTACATCTAGACAATGGAATATTATTATAAAGAAATGAGTTATCAACCCATGAAAAAACATACAGGACCTTCAATGCACATTGCTAAGTGAAATAAGCCAGTCTGTAAAGGTTATATACTGTATGATTCCAGTTATATGACATTCTGGAAAAAGGCAAAGCTCTTGAGATGATAAACAGATTTGTGGTTGCGCTAAGAGAGAATGGATTACGGTTGAGGAAAGACAGTGGCTGAGTACCAAAGCAGTGTATAGCAGAACTTTTATGGTGATAGAACTGTTCTGTATGCTACTTGGGTGGTAGACATATGACTATATGCATTTGTAAAAATCCACATGAACGCATATCACAAGGAGTGACCTTTAATGTATACAAGCAAAAGAACAAAGCAAAATATCTACCAGGTTAGTGGGAGATCCCAGGATGGAATGTAGACTGTGACAAATGAATGTATCTACATTATAAATGTGTGTAAAAACTGCACTGAATGAAGGGGTAATAAAGAAGTTATGTGAGCAACTTTTAACAAATGGTATTTTGACAGACACTATAAGGTAAAACCAAAAGAAGAAAAACAAACACTAGACTGTAATTGGTAAAGTTGTTTCTCAAGGAGTAAGGATTAACAATTCTGATTGTGCTATATACATGTATAGTACCAGAACTGAGCAAGTAAGCAATAGTTGATGGATGGTAGGTTTCTCATTGTCAGAGACAGCAGTTAAAGATCAGTAAGAAAAGAATACTATGTCTCCAACTGTGATCTACTGCCACAAGGCTTAAGTATGAACTCATGTTTAGGTTAATATAGATGCTGATGAATAGATACAGAAATAATTATCGATACATATGTGTATATGGTTTAAAATACATCCATATACTTCCTATTTTGTAGGTCTGCCCAGTTTAAGGGTTTAGAAATAGCAACATCTCACTAAAGAATATACTCAACAACCAGACCTTGGTTTCTCATTCTCTTCCCCAGTGGGAAGAGAATGACATACCGAACTGGAAGCCCAAGGAAACGGACCCAGCAGGCAGCAGTATTTAGGAAGAAGAAATGAATGAGACCAAGAAAGTGGGAAAGTGCCAGGAAGGACCCAGAAATAAAGAATGTGGAGAAGGAGGTGGTCAGCAAAGTATGCTGCAGAGGTCACATGGGGCAGAGGGCTGTGACCACCAAGAAGTCACTGGAGATGAAAGAGCAACTCTGGGGAAATGGGAGTAGAGGCTTGCATATGCTAAAGAACAGACCACAGAGGGGACAATGAGGAGATGCAGTCAGTGAAAATACTAGGAGGAGGCTGATGGTACCAGGGCTGATGGGACCTGTTGACAAGAGATTGTCTGTGTTTTCCCTACAGCGCCATTAGAAATGTTTTCTTGAGAAAAAATATATAACAGATAACATACTACTTCAGAAGTACACTCCAAAGTGATAGTTGAGTCGAAGTGCTAAGACTCAAGGTTAGAAAATTCCTTAATTTGGACTGTTTTATATTGAAGATCAACATGTATTTAAATGTAATGCTTTATCTTCATACATGGCATTAGCATGTTTCAGTAGAGGAGAGTGTATGAGAATTTCGTCATCTTATCATAACCTATGTTTCAGTTTCACACTCATATTTTTTTGCCTCGACTCTCTATTTTCTTTTGTCTGACACCTATAATGACAGAGGGTATAACTTACGCTAACAACTGATTATTCTTTACAAGAGAAGTTCAAATATGAGCCTAATTAAAGAATTTCCTAACACTTCTTCTTGCTAATAAGGAAATCCCTCGACATGTCACTCAGACTTTCATTCGTGTGCATGCTTACACATGCTGCTACCGCTCTCTTCTCACCATCTGGAAAAACCATTTGTCACTGGGAGTAATTGGCTAATTTGCTGGGTTTGCCCTTTAAATGTTCCATGTTCTCCTGACACCTGTGAGTTTCATTTCGAGGTTTTCAGAGCTTTTTATTCAAAATGAAACTGTTTGGAAAGGTGTTCTGAAGGACTGATTTAACTACAGTATCCCTTAATCAGAAGACAACACTGTTCCCACACGAAAGGCACACAGCTTGAACTATGGGGAATGTAGCAGGCTGACACCAGATATACTCATGACATGTTACACTCAGAATTTGTTATACTCACAACCACAGTCTCAACCACAACAGGGCATCACCACAAAATGCTACAGCCACAACTTAGCATCACAACATGTTACCATCACAATTACAACTATAAAAATTTCCATCATTAATGATGAGTTATAACATATCACCAGAACAGGTTACAGCCACAAGTAATTTTGCCACATCAAGTCTGGCTAACACTGTCTCCATACTAGGATCAGATCTTAACAACATATTAAGATTAGAGGTTTAAATCTTTGCATGACTTGGGGGGAATGAAAAGTATCTGGCCTTGGAGGAGGGTGTCACTATGAAGGGCTGACAGGAGGTGGTTTCTCTGTGGTGATAGAACAGTTCTGTGTCCTGACTGTAGTTACAGTTACTCAAATCTACATGTGATAAAATTTCATCGACCCACAAGTGCATGTGTACACACACACATACAGCACACACACACGAGTATATACAAAATCTGATGAAATCTGAGTAAGGTCTATATATAACTTAATAACAGCGATGTGCCAGTGTCAGCTTCCTGGTTTGACAACGTAACTATAGTTTTGTTAAGATATCAGGAGAAGCTGCGTGAAGGGTACACAGGAATTCTCCTAAACTATTTATTTAGTTAGTTAGTTTTACAACTTCTTGTGAGCCTTCAACTATTTCAAAATCAAAAGATATTTTAAAAGATATTTGACTTGCTACGGGTGTCTTCAAAATAATTCTTCTCATATGAGATTCGCTCCTCCCATCCCAAGAGTGACAGGCTCCCCAGGTTGGGAAGGCTGTGCTCAACAAGTCCCCTGACCTCAGGTACAATAACTGGTGCTGACTGGCAAATGGCATCTGCTAGTATGGACACATTATCCTGTGCAGTGCCGTGGCTTAAGGAACATCAGGGGAAATACGTGCCTTTCCAAATAGTCTTGTAAACCCCCCCACCCCCGAGCTGCACAGCCTACATCATTCCATGTGAAGCCCCAGAGACTGGGTGAGAACCACTCTCCCAACCTGGCTGCTATGTAATCCTGTCTTTCGTGAGAATAAGGCATTTGGACAAATCAATGCTCCTACCTTTACCCTTGTCAGGTTTGTAGTCACCACCCCCTACTATGTCTTCAAGATCCTTGTCTGAAAAACCTGGAGAAAACAAAACACACATGTCAATGCCAAAAAACATTTCTCAGTGACAAGAAATCTGTTACTTAATGTTGTCTAACATCCCCAGAAAGTGATTGCCACTGAACAGGGTCTGTGATCAATGCACTAGGCAAAACTCTCAAGGGGCCCCCAGAATCCCTCCCCCACAGTGTATACACCCCAGCATCCTCTGACTTTGAGTGCAGGGGGACCATGCATGGGATGGCTTCACCCCATGATTAGCTGATATTGTATGCTGAGGTGAAGGGACTCTGCAGTAACCAGATCAGTATGACTTCACATTAATCAAAGGGGAGACTTTCCTGGGGGGCTTGAACTTAATCAAGTGAGCCCTTCAAAACACAGCTGACCACTTCCTGATTTCACACACTAGAAGCAATAGACTCAGTCTTCCTCTCCCCCACTTCCACTCCTGCCCCATTTCCCTTCTCTCCCCACCTCATCTCTGTTTTTCCCCTGGTGGCTTTAAAGAAGCATGCAACAATTCATTTTAGAACTGAAAGGATAATGGTTCTCTCCCAAAAAGCACATGATCTTGGATGACAACCCAAGCCCAGCTGAGATCCCAGACCCAGATGACACTATGACTGCAGCTGCCTGAAGCCCCGAAGAGAAAACTCAGCTTAGCTGTTGCTGAACTCCTCACCAAAGGAAACCGCTTGTGATAATCTGTTATGCAACAATAGAAAACTAATACAAGGAAACCAAAAAAGTTATTTTATTATAGCTCAACCATTGAGTACACATATTTTAACATTCTGTGTGATGAAATGGGAAGCATGCTTAAAACATTTCTGTTCTACTCCAAAGTCCTATAGTTGTCTCAAAAGCACATGTGTGACTGTTTCAATTTTGCTTTGTATTAGCCGCTTTCTGTCATGGAAGATCACTTTTACTAGAAAGAAAGAACGATGTGCTAACTATGGTTATGGCAACTTGAATATTTGGCAGATGCTTTCTTGAAAATGAATAAAATGGGGCTGTCCCTTTAAAGAACACCACAAGCAATATTTGTTGCCAGTGATAAAATTTCAAACAAAAAAGGGAATTTTGAAAAATCTATATCTACCACTGTGAGTTTAACAGCTTTCCAATATGTAAAGACTTTTTCTAATGAGATGGGTGGTGATATTAACAAATGTGAGTTTCAGGCACTGCATAATGAAATAAGACATTATTTGAAGCTCAAAAGACTTCAGAACATCAATATTTTCCAAATGACCAATGTGTAATGCACAAAACCACGAATGGGTAAAAGTTCCATTAAAAAGTACTAGAGAGTCCCTGTGGAATTTAATGAAATCGAGTATGGAAAATTCATTGATATGGTTTCATATTCTACACTGCACTTAACCTATAAGAAACAACTAGTGGTCAAGTTTGGGTGTCTTATCAAAAAAATGATACTAATCAATGATCTGAAAAGTTTATTAAAATATTCTTCCCTTTACAACAGCATATCTATTATGAGGCCAGATCTCCTTCAGATACACAACCATAACAACATATCACAAATGAGTCCATCAGGAAATGTGAGAGTCTATCTCTTCTACTATGATACACATTATAGAAATCTGCAAAAGCATACAATGATGCCACTTTTCCTCACTAAGCTGTCTTTTTATCTTGCCATAGTTATTTCTCATAAAATGTGCTATTTATGTTAACATGTGTGCTTATTTTGGTTCATGTTTAATTAATTTTTCTGGTTTTAGGTTTAATATAAGATGATAAATATCAATAGATGTGACCCACATCTCAATAGAGATCCTCAATAACTTGGTGAGTCCTGAGACCAAAATGTTTGTCAGCCACTGCTGTCAGGTCCTGCTGGGCCTTGAAGTACCCCCAGCTCTGACAGGCCAGGAGGAGTAGCTCTGTGGCCTATTGTACTTAAGGAGCTACACCCTGACCAGGGAGCTACAGTGCTGGCCTGAGCCAACTTGGACTTACCTCCTCCTCCCACACTCGGCTTTTTGCGGCCATGATCACGATCATTTTGATCATCCAAGGCATCAGCCAAGTTAAAATCATCTTCTGCAGGGGGCGCTACAACATAAATGAGAAAGTCGGTTGGTTAAATCAGAGGTCACTCACTTGGACACCACCCCACAGTGAGCTCCACAGAATCTGTCTTTCATGCCCTTCTCAGAACAGCCGTGTTACCTGCAGGCTTTGCTGGAGCTCTGGTCACTCCGGGTTTCCTGGTTGTGGTGGTGACATGGTCCCATCTCTCTAAAAGGGGGAAGGGAGACAGCAAGAGGAGCACATTTAGCAGCAACACACAGCAGCCATGGCACGGTCAGGAAGTCACAGCATGAGCTCAGCACTCCTGGTCCTTGAGTCCCCTCCAAGGCCTCTGAGGATGACCAAGAGATGTAGCAAGGTTCAGATGAAACGAGTTCTGATTGCTTTTCTTCAGAGGATGGGTGGTGAGATGGACGTGATCCCACATTTGATTAATCAGCTGATTAGCAGAGCTGGGACTTGAGTCCACATCTATAGCATCTACAGGAGATGACCACATGCTTCAGGGGGTTCCAGAGCTTGAGCACAACCCCTGAGAGCGCCAAGCCTTGGTTTCCATCACTCTTAACCTGGTACCATAGTCATAGATAACACCATCCAGGGGTGAAGTGACATTATGTTCCCAGTTGAGTATGGGAGTGTCTCATAAACTGAAAATGGTTATAACACCAACAAAATATTGTATATAAGTGTGGTTACTGCTGTAATACTAGGTCTTTCAGCTCAACCATATTCCTTTAAAATTGTAGACTTCTTTTCCCATCAATTACATGACATGTCATGCATACTTTTCCAATACTTTATTTCCTTAAGCGACTACGCTGTTTAAAAATAGAACAAAATTAAAATAATGAAACCACAAAAGAGACTGGAGGTAGTAGAGAGAAATGAAATTTAAGTAATGGGAGAGGCAGAGATAAAACAGGTTTAGCTTTATACACAGGAATCAATCATTAATCAACCACTCAGAAAAAAAAAAAACAGCAATAATAGAAACTCACTGAAAGTAAAAGGACTGATAAAGATACGCTATGCAAATAGCAACCTTAAGAAAGCTGTAAGTGATACTATTATCAAATAAAATAGTCTTTAAGACAAAAATTGTTACAAGAGTCAAAGAGTAACATTTTATAATGATGAAAGGATAAACACAGCAGTAAGACATAAAATTTTAAACATATGTGCACCTTACAATAGAGTCCCCAAAATATACGAAGCAAAACATGACAAAATTGAAGGGAAGATAAGACAGTTCAACAATAATAGTTGGAGATCTCAATAAAATCCTTTCAATCATAGATAGAACAAAAAGGAAATACAAGATGTGAGTAATACTATAAATCAACCAGATCTACCAGACATCAATAGAACACATCCCCTCAAGCAGGAAATACATTCTACTCAATTGCGCATGGGACATTCTCCAAGACAGACCACATGCTAGGCTTCAAAACACATCTCAATATATTTTAAGTCTGAAGTCATACAAATTGTGTTCTCCAACCACAATGGAATGAAAACAGAAATCATTAACAGAAGGCCATTTGAAAAATTTCCAGTTATATGGAAATTACACAGTACACTCCTAATAACAATGAGTCAAATAAGAACTCACAAAGGAAATCATAAAATACACTGAGATGAATGAAAATAAAAACATAACATACTAAAACTTACATCATATGAAAGTAAACCATTGACAAAATGAAAAGACAACCTACTGAATGAGAGAAAATATTCGCAGATGATTTGATCAATAAGGGATTAACATACAAATATATAAACAGCTCATACAGCTCAACAACAAAACAACAAACAACCTGATTTAAAAAAAGGCAGAAAAACTGAACAGACATTTTTTCCAAAAGAGGAATGTAGATGGCCAACAGACACATGAAAAGAGACACATCACTAATCATCAGGAAAATGCCAATCAAAACCACAATGATTACCCTCACATCTATCAGAATGGCTATCATCAAAAAGACCACAAAAAATTGTTGGCGAGAATGTGAAGAAAAGGGAACCCACGTGCACTGCTGCTAGAATATAAACTGGGGCAGCCGCTATGGAAAATAGTATGGAAGCTTCTCAAAAATCTAAAAATAGAACTGCTATATGATCCAGCAATTTCACTCCTGTGTATATTTCAAAAAGCAAAATCCAAAACACTAATCCAAAAAAATACATGCACAGCAATGTTCATAGCTGCATTATTTACAATAGTTAAAGATATGGAAACCATAAAAAAGAATGAAATTATGCCATTTGTAACAACACAGAAGGACTTGGATGGTATTATGCTAAGTGTAGTAAGTCAGACAGACAAATACTGTATCACTTATATGTGGAATCTAAAAAATAGAACTAGTGAATATAAAAAAAAAGAAACAGACTCACAGAGAACAAACTAGTAGTTACCAGTGGGAGAGGGAAGGGGGAGGAACAAGATAGGGGTAGGGGATTAAGAGGGACAAACTGCTATGTATAAAATAAGCTACAAGGATATACTGTACAACACAGGGAATATAGCCAATATTATATAACAACTATAAATGGAGTATAACCTTTAAAAATTGTGAACCACTAAATCATACACCTGTAACTTACATAATATTGTACATCAACTATACTTCAATTTAAAAATGGGCAAAGGACTTAAGACATTTCTCCAGAGAAAACATACAAATGGCCATCGAGTACATGAAAAGATCCCCACATCACTAATTATCAGGGTAATGCAAATCAAAACCACAATGAGACGTCACCTCATACCTGTTGGGAAGACAACTATCAAAAAAAAAGATAAATGTGTTGATGAGGATGTGGAGAAAAAGGAACTCCTTGTACACTGTCAGTGGGAATGTAAAATGGTGCAATCACTATGGAAAACAGTATGGAGGTTTCTCAAAAAAATTAAAATTAGAACTATAAAAAAACAAACAACCCAATCAAAAAAAGGGTAGAAGATCTAAATAGACATTTCTACTTCTGGATATATATCCAAAAGAAAGGAAATCATGATCTCAAAGTGGTTCTTCCTTGGAAAGGTGTTGGGTACACTTCAATGTGAAGTGTAATGCCTACTTCAATGTTAAGGACAAATCAGTAGATGGATTTTTATGGTAAGGGAACCACAAGTGATACATGCTGTCATTGTGTGTTTTTTTTAAATCTACATCATCAGTTTAGAGATAGTTTTATATCTATAATTTGCATTTGACTTTGTACCTGTAACATGAAGAAGTACAAAATAGATAACAAACAAGGACCTACTGTATAGCAGAGGGAACTTGGCTCAGTATTCTATAATAACCTAAATGGGAAAATAATTTGAAAAATAATGGATATTTGTATGGGTATAAGTGAATCACTTTACTGTACACCTGTAACTAACATCATTATTAATCAACTATCCTCCAATATGAAATAAAAAATTTTAAAAATGAAGAAGTACAGCTTACCTGTCTAAATGAGGCTCCTTATGTATATCTTGTATTATGGTGATATGTATAGTTAGGAATACAGCTTCCCAGGTGGTGCTGGTGGTAAAGAACCCGCCTACCAATGCAGGAGACATAAGAGATGCAGGTTTGATCCCAGGGTCAGGAAGATCCCCTGGAGTAGGAAATGGCAACCCACTCTAGTATTATTGTCATGACAGAGGAGCTCAGCAGGCTACAGTTCATAGGGTTGCAAAGAGTCAGACACCACTGAAGCCAACTTAGTACACACATAGTTAGGAAAGAGAAATGACATTACTGAAACTACTATTTGTGCAATATTCAGAAAAGCAATTGTGACTTATGTATTATTAGCTTAAAATCCATATGATTCATACAGCTCTTGTGCAAAAAACATTTCTTCCAGCTTGAAAAAAACCAAATGTTAAGGGTTTATTTGGGATTCTAATTTCTGTTCAATTGATCTACATGTCTATCCTTAAGCCGTGCCATAGCGTTGCTATCACGATGGCTTCGATGGCTTTGTGGAACTCTACCCTACTACTCCCAGTTTCTGGAGCAGCTTGGTTTCTCTGAAGATCTACAGGTGCCAGTTCAAGAGTATGTGCTCCTTGTATGTCTAGGGAACCAGCTTCTCTGTCAGAGCCTGAGCTTGTGGTGATACAGAGCATGATGTTGGATTTGTGTACTTTTTAAGACACCATTAGCCCCCAACTAAAATAAAAAAAAAAAAGACACCATTAACTTCAGATTTTCTCGTTGTGAGCCTTTAAATGGGATTTATTATCATCAACAATTGAGATGAGCAAAGTCTAGCTACTTATCAACGAATTAGAAGAGTAGGCCAAGGTCATCAAAGCAGTGAGCTCCTAAAATAAAGCCATCTGTTTCTGTGAAGCCTCGCTCAAAATGACAAACTTAACAAGCATTCTCTGATGCTCAGTGAATGTGGCCAGCAACACTGCACTCCTGCTGGGAGTGCCTCTTTGTAAGGTGTGCCACAACCAAACAGTCAACAAGCTGGGCCGCTTCCCCTGGGTGTGGCTCTATGACAGTTCCAATGGCATTCGGAGAAAATCGGGGCACTCATAAGAAGCTTGATTTGGCAAAAGAAAAAGTGGGTCCCCTGTGAGACGACTGCACACAGAGTGAAAAAGGGAGAGATGAGGGAAGAGGGTGTGAAGGCAGGGGAGAGGGAGGGGCAAAATTCTGAAACCAACATGGTGAACTCTGAAAGTGTTACGCCAAGTGAAAGAAGCCAAATGTAAATCTACACATTATATGACTCCACTTACATGTTCCAGAACAAGGAAATGCAGGGAGACAGGAAGGAGATTGGTAGTTGCCAGGGGCTCTAGGGGAGGGGAAGAATCAAGGAATCAGGGGGCACTAAGGGAAGGGAACAAGGTTTCTTCTAAGGTGATAGAAATGCGCTAAAATTGGCTATAGTGATGGATGCACAACTGTGTGAATACAGCAGAAAACATCAAATTGTATGTTTTAAATAGGTGAGTTGTATGGTATGGGAATTATCTCTAAATAAAGCTTTAAAAATATTCCAGGGGCTTCCCCTTGTACTTATAATAAAGTGGTCACCATGCCTGCTAACACCCTAAATGATCCAGCCCCTGCCAACTGCTCCTCCTTTTCTCCAACATTGTCCATACTCAAGCCACACAGGCCACCTTCTAGGCCCCAGACTCAATGAGGTTCTTGCTGCCTCGCAGCTCTCAGACCTGATCCCTTGGCCTTGAAGGCTCTTTCCTTGCTCCTGCATATCACCTTTCCTGGGAGAGGCCTCTAATGCTTGATCTAAAGTCGTCACCCCTATTTTAGGCCCTTCTTGTCCCATCACCCTATTGCATCTGCTCCAGAGCACTCCATAACATCTGAAATTGTTATATGTACTGTCTGTGTCTTTCTGGAGAGAAGAGCTCCCTGAGGGCAATGACCTAGTCCACGTGGCATGCCCAGCTCCTGGGGAAGTGCCTGGCAACAAGCAAGCATCCAATAAACATTGTTCAATATGGATGAATGGATGTCACATACAAATACCCTGACCAAGGTGTCAGGGACTCTTTCAATAAGAAATATACAATGTAAAAAGGAGAAATGTCCTCCAACTGGAAAAACAACTAAGCCAAGGAGAGACGGATGGGCCTATCTCTGAAACCTCAGTTGCATGAGAAGCAAGCTAAGATAGAAAAAAAGGATGGCAGAGTGACCTGGTTTTGAAGGATGCCATTCTACCAAAGACACATGTTCTGGTGGTCCTATGGGTCCCAGACACACTGGCTAATGGGTGCTGATGAAGATCAGATGGGCTGGCACACAACTGAGAAAGGGACAGAAATATTAAAAAAAACGACCTCCATCAGGAAATTAACAAACTTACAAATTGGGGGTGTGTTTACATGTACCATGCTTGTTTCGTTGTTTGGTCGTGTTTGGTTTTGGAGATGTTAAATGATTTCATTAAAACCATCACTGTTATTAACTATATTGATTTTCCTGGGAATCTAAAAGGCAACCTGCATGTATAAGACTATGGAAATGCTCACGAAAGGCCTGAGAATGCTCAAGGCTCTCACCTCACACCATACACAAAACTCTAAATCTCTTAAAAGTTCATTTTTAGGTATATGGCCCATTTTGAGTTAATTTTTGTATAATGTGTGAGGCAGGGGTACAAATTCACTTTTTGCATGTGGATATCCAATTGCCCCAACAACATTTGTTGAAGAGACCATTCCTTCCCCCACTGAACAGTCTCAGCACCTTGGTCGAAATTCCACTGGCCACAGATATAACAGTTCATCTCTAGACTCTCAATTCTATTCCATTGAGTTATGTCTACCTTTGTGATAAATACCACACTATCTTGATTACTGCAGCTTTGTAGTAAGTTCTGAAGTTTGAAAGTGTGAGTCCTCCAACATCTTTTTCAAGACTGTTTTGACTACCCTGGGTTTCTTGAATTTGCATGTGAATTTTAGGATCAGCCTATTTCTGCAAAAATTTTATCTGGAGGCTAGACGGGAATTATGTTCACTTTGTTGATCAGTTTAAGTAGGTGTACATTCATCATATATGCTTGACTCTTACACCAGAGGCCCAGCCACAGAAAGCCCATCCAATGAAATCAAATAACAATAATAATGACTGACACTGAGCACTCACCTTGTATCAAGCCCTCTGCTAAACGCTTCAAAGGGGCCATCTCATTGAACTCTTACAATTATTACCAATTTACTATTATTATTAACCTCATGCAACAGATGAGGAAATGGAGGTGCAAGAAAGTCAGATAACTCACTCAAGGTAACAGTTGATAAGTGACAGAGGCAGAGTTCAGACACACGTAGTCTAATTCCTGAGCCCTTGCCTTTCTCAATCCTGAACATACAAAGAGTCCTTTCATACTCATTAGAAAAAAAAAAGACAAGCAACCTAGCGGAAAAATGGGGGAAGGATAATGAAAAGACAATTCAAAGAGGAAAATGCAAATGGCCAAAAAATAGGATCTCTTTTGTCCATCATACTGGTAAAATGTTTTTAATTGGTAAAATCTGGTGATAATGAAGGTCTGGGGGAAGAGGTATTCATAACAGTATCAGTAGGAGTACGTGATGGCACAATCATTTTGGAAACAATTTGTCAGCATCTATTAAAGTATAAGATACATACACCCTTTGGCCTTGTAGTTTCATTATACTTGAGCACAAAGGAAACAGACAAGAATGCTCACTTACGTCCCATGTGCAACTGTGCAAAATAGAAACAAACCACACATCTGCCAGTAAGAAGTGGCATCATTGGCCATGGCCAAAGCCATACCACTGGAATGCCAGCTTCATGAAGCAAACGTTTGTGTATGAGATATAAAATGTAGTATGCTGAATGGTGGCCCTCAAAATATATAGCCAAGTATTAATCTTATGAATGTGACCTTACTTGGAAAAAAGGGTCTTTGCAGATGTAATTAAGTAAAGATTTTGGAATGAGATCATTCGAGATTATCCAGGTAGGTTCTAAATTCAACAAAAAGTGCCCTTATAAAAGACTGAGGAGAAGACACACACATGAAGGAGACGGGCAAGTGAAGATGGAGACAGAGATAGGTGCCATGCAGCTGCAAGCTGAGGACCACCTAGAGCCACCAGAAGCTCGGTTAGGTAAGGAAGCATTCTTCACCTGGAGCCTTCAAGGAGGAGTATGTTCTGCCAACACTGTGATTTTGGATTTCTGGCCTCCAGAACCGGGAGTGAACAAATTTCTGTGGTTTTAAGTCACCCCATCTGTGGTACTTTGTTACAACAGCCTGGAACAAAGGAAACTACCATAGAGAGCTATATTTACTCAGGTCTTCAATACATATTAATTTTTTAAGTTGTGAAATATATACATATAACTGAAATGAAGAAGCCCTACACATGTTATGTAAAACATAAAACACTGAACAACCTATTGTATATTACCATATGTGAAATAAATCACCAGTCCAGGTTCGATGCATGATACAGGGTGCTCAGGGCTGGTGTACTGGGATGACCCTGAGGGATGGGATGGGGAGGGAGGTAGGAGGGAGGGTCAGGATGGGGAACACATGTACACCCATGGCTTATTCATGTCAATGTATGGCAAAACCACCACAATATTGTAAAGTAATTAGCCTCCAATTAAAATAAATTGGAAAAAAAAGAAAAGTCCAAAAAAAGAATGGTTTAACCTTGAGAGAAAAATTTAAATTTAAAAAAATTTAAAGAGAAATTGATGACAAAGCTTAGCATTTGAGAGGTTACATGTAGACACCACATAAAGAATAGTCATTATAAAAAAAGATTTAAAAGGAGAAACAAATCCCTTATTCACTTCAAGGTATCTTTTTCTGAGCTAGAAAAAGCTAGTCCTTGGAGGTCACTGCTGAGGTGTCACACCAGCATGGGCTATGACTTGAGTCAGAGAAAATCCTGGATCAGTTATTATACATTTTTGGTGTTCTCCACAAAGGAAACAAAGGATTTTAAATATCCAGATTTTCTTTTAAATAATTCAAATTATAATAACCATGTTATATCTGATTAAGTGAAACAGGCCACCTACTGTTTTCCTTGAATGTGTATTCTAAATGGGTAGTGCATATTAAGCACTGTTATATGCATTTCATAGTCTGATTTACTACTCACGCTTTACTGAGGAAGTTCCTTCCACTGCATCCTCCAGACGGAAACCACCAGTGTCCCCAGATCCTGAAATTAAAAAGAAGAAAGAGATTTTAAAATGTAACTCTCTCGGAAAGAAACAAAATAATACTAATATACTCTTGTAATTGTCACTTCCCTTTAGACAGTGTCATGAAAACAATGCCACAAAAGGAACTCAGTTGAAGCCACCCAAAGATACACTGAATTGATGTCCCTCAACACGCAATCTATTGATTCCAAAACAACAGAAAAAAGAAAACAAAAGCAAAAAAAAACAGGCCTCAGTCCACTGGAAGGCTGAAGGGTCAAGTGTATGAAGAATGAAGTATTTAATGTAACCCTATAGAAAAAACTTCTTCATGGTATGACTATTGATAATGAGCCAAGTTCTTTCACCCCATCCCAACTTTCATACAAAGGCTGCTTTGCATTTTGGCAACCTAGAATATGCGCCCCCACACCAACCCCAGCAACCACACCTAGGCTAGTTTCGACACATAACTAAAAAGGCTGTGCAGAGGGGTTTTTCACAAGACAATTTGTCCTCAGAAGTGGACCCACCTGCCCATCCCTGATTGCTACTGAACTTGACAGCTTTCCTTCCACCTAGGTACCCACAGAGTATATACATTAAGGCTCAAGTAAATCACTTTGCATGTATACTGAAACTAAACAAGTAAGTAAATGGACAGTAGATTACAGAAACCAGGTTTCTCACTGCTGGAGAGGGAGGTTACAGATGAGAGAATTAGAAAGAGATCCATGTGACAGTCGACTAGAACTGGAGACATCAATATGAATAATGTTTAGCTATATATATATGTGTGTGTGTGTGTGTGTGTGTGTGTGTGCGTGTGTGGTTACATGTAGAAATATTCATAAACATGTGTATATACATGGGGTTAGTATGCAGATATACATCCCCTTGCTCTGTCAGATGAAAAGACCTAGAAGCAACAACACCTAAGTAGCAATGGACACACCTGGCACCCAGATTTTGGTTTCTAAACACAATTCTCCAATAAAAGGAACCAGACCTCCTTGGAGACATAGCTGATTCTAGAATTGGGACAGGAAATATCTAGATGAGATCTGAGCTTCTTACAGTGCTAGGAAGTACTTTTAAAAATATTTGATTGTGATGGGTATATGTCAAAGGGGCACAGAACTGACAGAAAAGAGTTCTCAATGGCCAAAGCTGGAAAAATTTAAAGCAGCAAAATAAAGTGGTACTGGATTATAACCCTATGTATAAAATAAATATCCATGACTCTATGCTGATATAAATGACTGAGCAAAAAACATAAAAACAGAAGAATTCAAATTAATTTAGGTAGACATTTCTCCTCTCTATAAGTGCTGACTCCCTTCCCAGATTATAGTATAAGGGGTGGGGAAGAGAAAAGTAACTTTACAGTGGAGAAACTGACATACACTACATCAGCCAGGCAATCAAGATTAACATTAACAGTGATGGGTTATACTGCTACTATATTCCCTGCTTTTTTTTTTTGGTCTTGCTGCACAGCATGTGGGATCTTAGTTCCCTGACCAGGGATGGAACCCATGCCCCCTGCAGTGGAAGTACAAAGTCTTAACCACTGGACCACCAGAAGTCCCAATACTATATTCCCTTGATACAATGAGAAGGGCACTAAATCTCTGTGGTCTTCCTTTCAAGGAAGGATAACTCCACAACCCCAGCATAATCACAAGGAAAAGAGCAGAAAAACTCCAGTTGAGGTGCATTCTACAAAATACTTGACTAATCAAGCGAAATCCTGGGCTGGATGAAGCACAAGCTGGAATCAAGATGGCCAGGAGAAATATCAATAACCTCAGATATGCAGATGACAACACCTTCATGGCAGAAAGAGAAGAGGAACTAAAGAGCCTCTTGATAATAGTGAAAGAGGAGAGTGAAAAAGCTGGCTTAAAACTCAACATTCAAAAACCCACGATCATGGCATCCAGTCCCATCATTTCATGACAAATAGATGGGGAAACAATGGAAACACTGACAGACTTTATCTTCTTGGGCTCCAAAATCACTGCCGATGGTGACTGCAGCCATGAAATTAAAAGACACTTGTTCCTTAGAAGAAAAATTATGACCAACCTAGATGGCATATTAAAAAGCAGAGACACAACTTTGCTGACAAAGGTCATTTTAGTCAAAGCTATGGTTTTTCCAGTAGTCATGTATGGATGTGATAGTTGGACCATAAAGAAAGCTGAGCAGTGAAGAATTGATGCTTTTGAACTGTGGTGTTGGGGAAGACTCTTGACAGTCTGTTGGACTGCAAGGAGATCAAACCAGCCAATCCTAAAGGAAATCAGTTTGGAATATGTTCATTGGAAGGACTGATGCTGAAAGTGAAGCTCTAATACTTTGTCCATGTGATGAGAAAAACTGACTCATTGGAAAAGACCCTGATGTTGAGAAAGATTGAAGGCAGGAGGAGAAGGGGATGACAGAGGAAGAGATAGTTGGATGGCATCACCAACTCAATGGACATGAGTGTGAGCAAGCTCCGGGAATTGGTGATGGACAGGGAAGCCTAGTGTGCTACAGTCCATGGGGTCACAAAGAGTCGGACATGACTGAGCAACTGAACTGAATACTCCTCAAAACTTTTAAGGCTGTCAAAAACTAAGTTTGAGAAACTGGCACAGCTTGAAGAGCCAAAGGAGATGCAATAATGGAAATTCACGTGGTACCCTGGACTTTAATTAAAAAACTAAGAAAATCTGAATAGAGTATGGACTTTACTAACAGTGTATCAGTGTTGGTTCATTAATTTTGACACATGTACTGTACTAATATAAAATGTTAATAACAAGGGAAGCTAGGTAGGTGTAAAGCACATGGGAACTCTTTGTATTAGCTTTGCACTGTACATCTAAAACTGTTCTTAAAAAGTTTATTTTAAATATCTATTTCCTATAGCAAAAAATTTAAGGTAACCACTAAAAAAGTGAGATATAGGATGTAAAACCTCTAACTCATTCAAGAATGAAAAGAAAGGTCAATACCAACAACTAAAATTCAACAAAAGTCACCAAATGGAAAAAACAAAGATACATTAAATATAAAACATGGACTTTCCATATTGTCTAACACAAGAATATGTATAACTGTGCTAATAAAAAGTGAGTGTAAATAGAGTAAATTTCCTCTTGAAAGGTTGTTGCCCTGAGCCATGAAGGACGCTGGGATTCTTGGCCTCCGCGGAGGAGAGGAATTTGATCTGAGGTCAGTGACGAGGCTTGATCGCTCAGAGTTTTGTATAGTAAAGTTTCATTAAAGTATAAAAGAAAAAGAGAAAGCTTCTGACATAGACATCAGAAGGGGGCAGAAAGAGTGAACCCTTACTAGTTTTTAGCAAGGAGTTATATACCTATTAGCAAATTAGCTGCAGGCCACTGTCGACCCACACCTCCACTAGAGACTCCTGGACATTCACAGGCAAGTCTGGCTCAGTCTCTTGTGGGGACACTATTCCTTTCTCCTGGCTCCTGGTGACACAAGGTCTTCTTTGTGCCCTCCAAGAGTCTGCTTTCCCAGTCCTTTGGAAGTTCTGTTATCAAATCACACTGGCCTCCAAAGTCAAATTCCCAGGGGTTCTCAGTCCCTTTGCCGGATCCCCAATACTGAATGGCAAACCACTTCAGTATTCTTGCCTTGAGAACCCCACAAACAGTATGAAAAGGCAAAAAGATAGGACACTGAAAGATGAACTCCCCAGCTCAGTAGATGCCCAATATGCTAATGGAGAAGAGTGGAGAAAAAACCCCAGAAAGAATGAAGAGACGGAGCCAAAGCGAAAACACCACCCAGTTGAGGATGTGACTGGTAATGGAAGTAAAGTCTGATGCTGTAAAGGACAATATTGCATAGGAACCTGGAATGTTAGGTCCATGAATCAAATCAAATTGGAAGTGGTCAAACAGTAGATGGCAAGAGTGAACACTGCCATTTTAGGAATCAATAAACTAAAATGGGCCAGAATGGGTGAATTTAATTCTGATAATCATTATACCTACTACTGTGGGCAAGAAGCCCTTAGAAGGAATGGAGTAGCCCTCATAGTAAACAAAAGACTCCAAAATGGAGTACTTGGGGGCAATTTCAAAAATGACAGAATGATCTCTGTTTATTTCTAAGGCAAACCATTCAATATCACAGTAATCCAAGTCTATGCCCCAACCAGTATTCCTGAAGAAGCTGATGTTGAATGGTTCTATGATGTCCTATAAGACCTTCTAGAACTAACACCAAAAAAGATGTCCTTTCCATCATAGGGGACTGGAATGCAAAAGTAGGAAGTCAAGAGATACCTGGAGTAATAGGCAAGTTTGGCCTTGGAGTACAAAATGAAGCAGGGCAAAGTCTAACAGAGTTTTGCCAACAGAACACACTGTTCATAGCAAACACCCGCTTCCAACAACACAAGAGATGACTATACACATAGACATCACCAAATGGTCAATATCAAAATCAGATTGATTATGTTCTTTGCAGCCAAAGATGGAGACACTCTATACGTCAGCAAAAACAAGACCAGGAGCTGACTGTGGCTCAGATCATGAACTCCTTATTGCCAAATTCAGACTTAAAATGAAGAAAGTAGGGAAAACCACTAGACCATTCGGGTATGACCTAAATCACATCCCTTACGATTATACAGTGGAAGTGACAAATAGATTCAAGGGATTAGATCTGATAGACAGAGTGCCTGAAGAACTATGGACAGAGGTTCATGACACTGTACAGGAGGCAGGGATCAAGACCATCCCCAAGAAAAGCAAACGCAAAAAGGCAAAACGGTTGTCTGTGGAGGCCTTACAAATAGCTGAGAAAAGAAGAGAAGCAAAAGGCAAAGGAGAAAAGGAAAGATATACCCATCTGAATGCAGAGTTCTAAAGAATAGCAAGGAGAGATAAGAAAGCCTTCCTCAGTGATCAATGCCAACAAATAGAGGAAAACAGTAGAACAGGAAAGACTAGAGATCTCTTCAAGAAAATCAGAGATACCAAGGGAACATTTCATCCAAAGATGGGCTCAATTAAAGGACAGAAATCATATGGACCTAACAGAAGCAGAAGATATTGAGAAGAGGTGGCAAGAATACACAGAAGAACTGTACAAAAAAAAGATCTTCATGACCCAGATAACCATGATGGTATGATCACTCACCTAGAGCCAGACATCTTGGAATCTGAAGTCAAGTTGGCCTTAGGAAGCATCATTAAGAACAAAGCTAGTGGAGGTGATAGAATTCCAGCTGAGCTATCTCAAATCCTAAAAGATGATGCCGTGAAAGTGCTGCACTCAATATGCCAGAAAATTTGGAAAACTCAGCAGTAGCCACAGGACTGGAAAAGGTCAGTTTTCATTCCAATCCCAAAGAAAGGCAATGCCAAAGAATGTTCAAACTACCGCACAATTGCACTCATCTCACATGTTAACAAATACTTAAAATTCTCCAAGCAAGACTTAAACAGTACATGGAAAATTTCCAGATGTTCAAGCTGGATTTAGAAAAGTCAGAGGAACCAGAGATCAAATTGCCAACATCCGTTGGGTCATTGAAAAAGCAAGAGAGTTCCAGAAAAATATCTGTTTCTGCTTTATTGACTATGCCAAAGCCTTTGACTGTGTGGATCACAATAAACTGTGGAAAATTCTGAAAGAGATGGGAATACCAGACCACCTTTCCTGCCTCCTGAGAAATGTGTATGCAGGTTAGGAAGTAATAGTTAGAACTGGACATGGAACAATGGAGTGGTTCCAAATTGGGAAAGGAGTACGTCAAGGCTGTATATTGTCACCCTGCTTATTTAACTTATATGCAGAGCACATCATGCAAAATGCTGTGCTGGACGAAGCACAAGCTGGAATCAAGATTTCCAGGAGAAATATCAATAACCTCAGATATGCAGATGACACCACCTTCATGGCAGAAAGAGAAGAGGAACTAAAGAGCCCCTTGATGAGAGTGAAAAAGCTGGCTTAAAACTCAACATTTAAAAAACCAAGATCATGGCATCCAGTCCCATCACTTCATGGTAAATAGATGGGGAAACAATGGAAACACTGACAGACTTTATTTTCTTGGGCTCCAAAATCACTGCAGATGGTGACTTCAGCTATGAAATTAAAAGATGCATGTTCCTTGGAAGAAAAGTCATGACCAACCTAGATGGCATATTAAAAAGCAGAGACACAACTTTGCTGACAAAGGTCCTTTTAGTCAAAGCTATGGTTTTTCCAGTAGTCATGTATGGATGTGAGTGTTGGACCATAACGAAAGCTGAGTGGTGAAGAATTGATGCTTTTGATCTGTGGTGCTAGAGAAGACTCTTGAGAGTCCATTGGACTGCAAGGAGATCAAACCAGTCAACCCTAAAGGAAATCAGTTTGGAATATATTCATTGGAAGGACTGATGCTGAAGCTCCAATATTCTGGTCACATGATGCGAAGAACTGACTCATTGGAAAAGACCTTGATGCTGGGAAATATTGAAGGCAGGAAGAGAAGGGAACAACAGAGGATGAGATGGGTGGATGGCATCACCGCCTCAATGGACATGAGCTTGAGCAAGCTCCAGGAGTTGGTGATGGGTAGGGAAACCTGGCATGCTGCAGTCCACGGGGTCGCAATTAGTCGGACATGACTGAGTGACTGAACTGAACTGATATAACAAGTAAATGCTAACAGGAAGGAAAAAAAATATTGATATAAAGCAAGGTAAAATTTAAGACTGAAACCTCTAAAGAGGAAAAGTGACATATTTTATGGGTTTAAATCAAATAATCCACCAATAAAAGTCATGCACTTAATAACCCAGCTTCCAATATTCTAAAGTAGACTTTCAATTCTTCTTTTGATGAAATAATCAGTATCAGATTAGCCTTCTCATCATAAATAACCATAAAATGAACAAAACATGAGGCAACAGCTTTCAGCATTGAACAAGTATTGAGAGACTACAGTCCCTGAGATCAGGGAAATCATGACAGCTAAATTCAACAGGTATTCTTGGACTGGATCCTGAACCTATGAAGATAATCATTGGGACAATGAGTGAAATTTGAATGAGGTCTGTGGACCAGATGGTAATACTGGCTCACTGTCAATTTCCTGATCTTGATGGATGTACTATAGTCATAGAAGAGGGTTGTCCTCGTTTTTAGGAAATACATACTGAAATATCAAGAGATAATGGGTGTCATATTTGGGACTGATTCTGAAATTATTCAGAAGAAAAGTATTTGAAGATAAATACATACATACACCAGAGCAAATGTGCTATAACTGGGAAATCTAGGTGAATAGTAAATGGGAATTCCTTGTATTAGATAATATTCAAACTGGCGAAACTTGAATGGAATCTGAGAATTAGGTAGTATTAATGGATCTGCATTCACTTTCTGATTCAGATGGTTACATTGATGATATACAAAAGGATGTTTGTAGGAAATGTTGTGAGAGGAAGGATCATAGGCTACGGTAATATCTTCTCAACTTATTAGGGGTAAAAAAGAAGGTCCCTGCACTGTACTTGCAAGTTTCCTGCAGGTCTGTAATTCTTAAAACATTTAGACAGTTAAAATAATTTAAATATGCATATTTCTCAATTCAACAATTGTACTTTTAGGTACATGTTACAGAAAAATACTTGCACATGTGCCCAAAGAGGTATGTACAGGATGTTTATAGCAGTACTGCTTACAAGAGCAAAAAGAAATGGAAACAGACCAAGTGTTCACTGAAGAATAGTTGAAGTAAATATGGTTCTTCAATACAATGAAGTGTTCTGCAGCTGTTTAAAAGGATGGGATACTCTCAGTAAACTATGGCTACAAGGGAATTTCCTCAACTTGATCAAGAATATCTACAAAAAACCTACAGCTAACATGATCAGGAACAAGACAATGATGTCCCTTCTCAGCACTGCTTTTCAACATCATACTGTCAGTTCCAGCTACTTCAATAAGACAAGAAAAGGAAAAAAGGTATAAAGACTGGGAAGGAAGAAATAAAACTCTTTTTGCAGAAGACATGATTATCCAAAAAAAATCCACCCCAAAACTCAAAACTCCTAGAACTAATAAGTAACTATAGCAAGGTTGCAGGATATATGGTTAATATAAGTAGATTTCCTATGTACCAGCAATGAGCAAATGGAATTTGAAATATTAATAAAAAGCACAACACTTTTTACATTAGCAGTACCTCCCCCAAATAAACACCTTATAGAAATCTAACAAAATATGCACAAGATCTATATAAAGAAAACTACAAAACTCTAATGAAAGAAACAAAAGAGAAGAGATATTTCATGTTCATGGATAGAAGATTCAATACTGTCAAAATGTCAGTTCTTCCTAATTTGATTATAGATTCAGTACAATCACAGCTGAAATGTCAGCAAATGATTTTGTGATTGACAAACTGATTTTTAAGTTTATACTGACAAACTGATCAAGTTTATACTGAAAGGAAGAAAACCCAGAATAGCCAATACAATATTGAATGAAAAGAACAACGTTAGAGGACTGACACTACCCATCTCAAGACTTACTATAAAGTTAAGATACTGGGGTATTAGCAAGAGACAAAGAGATCAACGGAACAGAACAGAGAGCCCAGAAACAGACTGACATAAACATAGCCAACTGATCTTTGACAAAGGAGCAAAGGCAGTATGATGGAGAAAAGACAGTCTTTTCAACAAATGGTGCTACAACACCTGGACAGCCACATGGAACAACAACAAAAAAATCCCTAGACACAGATTTTAGACTTTTCACATTAACTCAAAACGAATCATAGTGCATTGGTTTCTGTTTTGTTGATAGTTTCCTTTGCTGTGCAAAAGCTTTTAAGTTTAATTATGTTCCATTTGTTTATTTTTGCTTTTATTTCCTTTACTTTAGTAAAAAGATCGAAAATTAATTCCTGCGATTTATGTCAAAGAGTGTTCTGCCTATGTTTTCCTCCAGGAATTTTATAGTGTTCAGTCTTACATTTAGGACTTTAATCCATTTTGAGTTTATTTTTGCATATAGCATTAGAGAATGTTATAAGTTCATTCTTTTACATGTAAAAGCTGTCCAGTCTTCCCAGCACCATTTATTGAAGAGACACTGTCTTTTCTTCAATGTGTGTTTGTGTCACTCACGTGGAACTAAACAGACATTTTTCCAAAGAAGATATACAAATGGCCAACAGGTATATGAAAAGATGCTGAACAATATCCATCATCAGGGAAATGCAAATCAAAACCAGAATGAGATATCTCCTCACACCTGTTAGAATGGCTAGAGTCAAAAAAACGTGCTAGGTTTTGGTGAGGTTGTGGAGAAAAAGGAATCATTATGCACAGCTGGTGGGAAGTAAATTGGTTCAGCCACCCTGGAAGATAATATGGAGGGTCTTCAAAAATTGAAAAACAGAATTATGATCCATCAAATCCTACTTGCGGGCATATTGCCAAAACAAAGTAAATCACTATCTCAAAGAGATATCTGCACCACCACCACCACCCCAGCTATGTTCCTTGCAGCCTTACTCCCAATAGCCAAGATATGAAACTAAGTGTCCGCAGATAGATGAATGGGTAAAGCAAATGTGGTATATACATACACACCATAGAATCTTATTTGCCATTAAAAAGAAGAAGATTCTGCCTTTTCAACAATATGGATATATCTAGAAGGTATTATGCTAAGTGAAAATAGTCAGAGGAAGACAAATAACTGTATGACTTCACCTGCACATAGAGTCTAAAAAACCTAACTCATAGAAACAGAGTAGAATGGTGGCCAGGGGTGGGGGAAATGGGGAGATGTTGGTCATTGTTGGTCATAGGGTATAAACTTCCAGTTACAAGATGAATAAGTTCTAGGGATCTAATAAGTGTGTGGTATAGTGTGGTAACTATAATTAGCAATTTTCAAGAATATGATACACTATCGTCAAGAGGGTAGATCTTAAAAGTTCTCACCAGACACACACACACACACACACACACACACACACACACACAAATGGCAATTATGAGTTAACTAATCTTATTGTGGTAATCACTTCACAATATATACATGTAGCAAATCATCACATTGTCAATTATATATCAAGAATGCTGAGGGGGAAAAAGATAAAGAAAAAAAAAGATATGAACTGTGTGAGTCAGTGTTGGTGTATGCCTTGTCAGGAGGTTGCTAAAACTATACACACAAACAAAAGCAGACCAAGTGAAAACAATGGGCCACAGACTTTAACTGACACATTCAAGAATACAGATAGATGGCAAATACACATAGGAAAACATATTGCACATCATATGTCAATAGGGAATTCAAACTAAAACACTGCGATACCAGCACACACCTATGAGAATGGCCAAAATCCAGAACGTGGACAACACCAAGAGCAGATAAAGATGCAGAATGAAAGGAAATCATATTCCTGCTGGGAGTGCAAAATGGTACAGTCACTTTGGAAGACAGTTTGCTATTTTCTAAGAACACATACATACCATATGATCCACCAATTGTGCTCCTTCGTGTTTATGCAAAGGAGTTAAAAACTTATGTCCAAACAAAAACCTGCACACAGATGTTTATGATTTCTTCATTCATAATTATGAAAGCTTGGAAACAGCTAAGATGTCCTTCAGAAAGTAAATGTTAGTCGCTCAGTCGTGTCTAACTCTTTGCAACTCCATGGACTGTAGTCCACCAGGCTTCTTTGTCCCTCAGTAAGTGAGCAGATAAATAAACTGTGTTACATCCAAGACAACAGAATATTATTCAGCACTAAAAATAAATAAGCTATCAAGGCATGAAAAGACACGGAGGAACCTCCAATGCCAATACTAAGAGAAAGAAGCCAACTGTAAAAGTAACATAGTGTATGATTCCGACTATCTGACATTCTAGAAAGACAAATATGAAGACAGTAAAAAGGATCAGCGGTTGCCAGGGGCTGTGTGGGGAAGAATGACCAGGTGGAGCACAGAGAAATTTTAGAGCAGTGAGACTATTCTGTATGATACTCTAATGGTGGATGCATGCCATTATATATTTGTCTAAACCCAAAGAATTCACAACACCCAGTGCATGCATGCTCAGCCATGCCCGACTCTTTGGGACTCCATGGACTATAGCCTGCCAGGCTCCTCTGACCATGGGATTTCCCAGACAAGAATACAACACCACCAAGAGTGAAACACAGTTCAAACTATGGACTTTGGGTGATGATAATACTTGTCAATATAGGTTAATCAATGGTAATGAAGGTAACATTCTGGTGAGTGGGGGGTGTTAGTAATGAGGGAGGCTGTGTATGTGTGGGGTCAGGAGGTATACGAGAAAACTACATACCTTCTGCTTAATATTGCTCTGAGCCTAAAACTGATATAAAAAATTAAATCTATTTATAAAAAGAAAGGTATAAGCCTATGTGCTGACATGGGAGAGAGCTCCAAGATACAGTATTAAATAAATAAAGGTGTAGAGAAGTTTTTTTTTCCCATGAATATCTCCGTTTATAGCCATAAAAATCTTTTGGATGGAAGCTTACACACAGCAATTGGTAACAGTGATTATGTTTACAGAATGAGAAAAGGAGTCAGGGAGAAAGATAATTTTTACTATTAATTTGAACCCTTTTTAAATTTTAATCACATATATAAAGTGATGTATCTTGTAATAATAGATAATTTTTAAAGTTCTCTATCATGAGCCAATCATCCTACTGGATGTTTCTTCAAAACATTCCCTCCTTCCCTCTCTCTCTCTCTCTCTCTCTCTCTCTCTCTCTCTATATCTATATATATATATATATATATATATATATATATATATATATATATAAACACATATAATGGAATATTTGTCAGTCATAAAAAAGAAGGAAATAACTCCATTGAAAACAACATGGATAGACTTAGAGGACATTATTATAAGTAAAATAAGTCAGCCAGAGAAAGACAAATACTGTATGATATCAGTTATATGAGGAATCTAAAAAACACAACAAGAGAACCAATGTAACAAAAACGACTCACTGATGTAGAGAACAAACCAGTGGTTACCAGCTGAGAGAGGAAACAGGGGAGGGGCCAAATAGGGGTAGGGGATTAAGAGGTATAAACTATTAGGTATAAAATAAATAAGCTACAAGGATATATTGTACAACATAGAGAATATAGGCAATATTTCCTAACACCTATAAATGAAATTATTGATAAAAATTATGAATATGTTGTATACCTGATACTTATATGACATTGTACATTAACTATACCTGAATAAAAAAAGCAATAACACAGTTTTGCAGATTTATGAACCCCTCACTGACTCTGAATTCAATGGACCCAAATGATCTGTGGACAAAACCATTCAAAATTTCAATCTACATCCCGAGCTATTAAGACTTCAGAGCCTACAACCAAACACAGCTGCTAAAATCAAGATGGAAACAAACATTCTCATGAGAGATACCATACCTCAAATGGTCCTAAATACAGCCGTACTGCGGTGATCATTCTGTAATGTATAGAAGTATATAGAATTGTTATGCTGTGCCCCTGGAACTAAGAGTTGTAGATCAGTTTTACTTCAATAAAAACATAAAACTATCAGGGAGATAGTTCCATATCAGAAAAAAAGAAGAGGTTTAGGCTGTATCCTACAACTCTTCTATGTGACCTATACTAAATGACTCAGTTTGGGTGGAGGGCAGACAGGAATCCTCTGCGCTAAGGACACTGATTCGCCCTCTGGTGCCAGGCACGCAGTAGAAAGCAGCTGACTCATCACAGGCTCAATTTACAAGGCCCAGATCTCTATACCTGGGAGGCTGGTGCTCCAGCATCAGGCAGAAAAGTTACTTCCAACACAGAGGGCTACAGATTTCTTTTAATGGAGAAAGCATATAGTGAGGTTGTTACACCCATTGGAAAACATCCTTTCACATAAGGCAGAACTTTGGAAATGGTACCCATGGGCCTGTGTATGTCCTTGAGAAAATATATGTAATAAGGAAAGTGCCAGTTCTACCCACTGGCACCCCGGCAGCCTGGGTCTGTCCTGAAGTGGACTGTCCCCCTTTGGGAGGGAACACAAACTTGACCTCATACTGCAACCTGACCCACCGTGCCTGGGTGACTGGTGTCTAAAGCTAAGGGCGCATTTAATGAAGGCTATAAAAACAGGCACAGCAGGCCCTTGTTAGAGGCTTCTGCCATGAAGTGGCTGAGATCTGGCACTTGCCAAAGCCTTGATGGAAACATCTAATCCAGAAGAGAGCCAACTCAGCTGATGCACCCCTTGAGTATCTTTCATGGGGATTTCATCGCTCCTTGTCCCTTGCCCTACCCCCACCCCCACCCCACGCACTGTTGTCCTCTCACTCTTCCAGCTCAGGCTGAAAGCACACCCACTCTGGTCAGGTGTTTACATTCATTTTCTCTAGACCCGCCCTGTCCAACAGGGTAGCTCCTGGCCACATGCTGCAATTCACATTAATTAAAATTCAAGAAAAACTTTAAAAACGAGTGCCTTACTCACACTAGCCACCTCCCAAGTGCTCGACAGCCATGATTGGCTGGGGACGACTGTGTTGGAGGGGCTGACAGAGAATCAGCCATCATCACTGCTCTAGACAGTGAGCTGCTGGAAGCAGGCACGGGGCCTGGCAGGAAGGAGGCACTCCTTGAAGGGTATGTTCATTGTGATCATCCAAACTGTCCCCAAGCTGTGAGAGTGCTACCAGTAGATTGTATCTGATACTACTTTGTAACAAATCCATTTGGGTTTCATGCCAAGAGCAAACACCTCCCTGTAGAGTGACATGTCTGTTCCCTACTGCTGGAAGAAGAACCACAGGGGCAGCCAGGATCTCTGCTTACTGGAGATGTTAGAGGCAAAGTCGCAACTCAGTCAGGGAGACGGGTGCCTCTCAAATGCCTGCTCACATCCATTGCCCTTCTCTCTAAGGATGGTTTCCCTTCCACCTGTTTCCTCTGTTCATATAAGGAGCTTTCAATTTTCTGCAATGGTCCAGTACAAATCCTAAATGAATAAATATTCACCTAAACTGCTTTGGTTCTCAAATTTTCAAATCTTGTCCATTTTGTGAATAAGAACCCAAGGGACATCTGAGACTGGTAAGTTGTGGCTGTCTAATCTTAGGATTTCACTTGTCTGAGTGAAGCTTCCATAAATACTCCAACTATATTTAAGTTTGTCCAAGAAAGCTCGGACAACAGCCACCTGCCTGACATTGGGGCAAGTGCCTGCATCAACGCCACAACTGCAAAGGAATGGAGTTATTTATCCAAGAGGAAACTAATTTGATTACCAGCGAGGCCGTTAACAAGTACAGGGAAGATCCACACTAGAAGATGGACCAAAATGAAATTCAAATCATAACCCAGTAAATATAACTGTGGCACAAGCCACTTGATCATCTGGGTTCAGGGAATAAGACTAAAATCAGCCCCAGAAGATTGAACCTACAGACAGAGGGTGGGGACACAAGGTGATTGAACTTTAAATGAGCCATGGAATAAGGACGTTCCACTTTAATGTGATAAAGACCTCAGATGATGCAGCTGCTTGTAAAGCCCTGCGCTTTCCTGGCCCTCTGGCAGGGGACCATTGGGCCACCAAGTAATAAAAGGGAAACCTGCAGGTCAGAAAAACAACTTCCCACCCTGCTGCTGCAGAGGCTCCCGGCCGACCATGGGCATGTTCCTGAAAACTGCTTATGGGAAATTGCCACCACAAAGTCACGGGCGTGCATGGTCAATTTTACAAACATCTCTGTGAACACACTTCCTCTGTCTCCTGCCTTGTGCCAGAGAGGGTGGGAGCAAACCGAAAATGCTAAATTATGCTCATCCAGATTTCCCCGAATTTCTGCCCCATTTGAAATCTTGTTGCCTCAATCTAGATTCAAACACATGTGTCTTGATAAATTTATGCTTTTATACCTCCAAGCATGCTGAGTAATTAATATCCTCTGGGTTGGCTAGGCGCTGCAGCCTTGTGAGGGAACATGAAAATGGTTTACCTCTGATTCTGATTACTAAACAGTTTAGCTATTGCCACCTGAGTTCCCACCAGTTTCATGAATAAATTTAAAGCACTCCCAGAGAGGACAAGAATGACGCGAAGGCAACAGTTCACCAGAAAACAGGGATCAGCATTTCAGTCCCAAACAGCCACTGCCATCAACACATCTGCGGTGTCCACCCCATATTCACAGGGAGCACCTCATGCCAGGCACCCGCTATGTAAAGGGGAACTTGGTAGTCCAGGGAAGGATGGAGATGCAGGTGACATGGCTAAGTCTTTTTATGTATTTCCAGGAATCATCTAAGTGTCCTGCATACATGGCAAGTAGCTTGATTTTCAGTGCTGGGGGAGGAATTTTGCTTTACAAATTGCTTAAGTCACTTTGCTGATTAAAAGGACAGTTTCAAAAAAAGGATTAAGAAATAGAAAGGACAGTTTCTTTCTTCCCATACAGAAAGGTACATGCTGCCCATGATGGCTGTTCAGAGGAAATTCCAAAGGTGCTTGGAAAGCCTGCAAGGATAACCTTTTCCACAGAAGTTGAAGCTGACAGCTAGGAGAGTCTTCAGCCAAAAAAAAAATAAAAATAAAAAACTGGACTGGGCACCAGGAGCCCAGGAAATGAGGACTGACAGCTAATAAGTGTGTGGTGTCTCTGGGGTGATGAGAATATTCTAAGGGTAGATAGTAGTGATGCTTGCACAACATAGGGAATATACTATAGACCAGATTAAGCTGGTGAATTTTGTTATGCAACTTACATCTCAATTTAAAAATGTACTAGTTGTCACCAGGTACCACCCCCAGCATTCAGCTCTGCAACTGGGGTATCCGGGACCTCAGAGATCAGATATCTGATCAGGTGGGAAGCTGAGGGCCACAGCAGTTAATCATTTGGCAGTGGAAACAGAAATGGCCCTGGAGCCAACAGATCCTATGTCTCGTCACAGCTCTGCCACTCACTGACTGGGGGTCCTGCAGTGTTCACTTGACCTCATAGGAGGCCCTCGTATGGAAACTGAAGGTGTATCTGGTTGCTTGACCCTCAAAGCAATACAGTGGATGACAAGATGGAAACAAAGCCACCGTGAACAAATAAACTGTCAGGATGATGTGCCGGGAGGCATGGAGTCTTGGGACAGCCCTACAACAAGAGGCTCTTGGGCCACAGTCTCTAAAAAGCAATGCAAGATTATAAGTGCTCTGCTGATGTCAAATCAAAAACTGGAGCCTCATGGGGTGGGAAGGGGAGGGTGGGGCGAACTGAGACTGGCACTGACATATATATACACTGTCATGTGTAAACCAGGTAGCTAGTGGGAAGCTGCAGTATAGCACAGGGAGCTCAGCTCAGTGCTCTGTGACAACCTAGAGGGGTGGGATTGGGTTTGGGGTATGAGGGAGTCCAACAGGAATAGGGTATATGGATATGTATAGCTGGTTCACGCTGTTGTACAGCAGAAACTAACACAAAATTGTAAAGCAATTATAGTGTGTTAGTCACTCAGTCGTGTCTGACTCTTTGTGACCCCAGGGACTATAACCCACCAGGCTCCTCTGCACATGGAATTCTCCAGGCGAGAATACTGGAGTGGATTGCCATAAAGCAATTATACCCCAACTTAAGAAAAAAAAAATTGAAGCCTAAGGCTTCCCAACTCTGGTCCAAGGACATTTCACGACAACACATGAGGATCTCAGTGCTGATGCAGCTTTGGAGTTTAAAGAGCTGGGTTCAGGTCCCCTTCTGCCACTCACCAGCAAAAACACCTTGGACAAGAGCCTTGACAGCTCTGTGCCTCAGTTTTCTCATCTGTAGAATGGAGATAACAAGAGACTCTACTGCAGTGGGTTGATGCGAGGATTAAATTGGTCATTATGTATAAAGTGATCAGCCCACTGTCTGAAACATAGGAATCTCTCAATTGTAAGCTATTATTACATTTGGTATTAAGTAAAGTAAGATGGACTGGCAAATATACAAGTAGAAGGCCCTCAATAAACGTGTATGAATAAATAGCTTACAGGTGAGAGTTAAAATGTCCAAAAGCTTAATTGACAGAGAGAACAAAGCCACATTCTGATCTACATTTACATAGTATCTGATGGACTTCAGTTCCTACCAATGTGACATTAAGCCTGGGAAATCAAGGCACAAGACTGTCACAAGGCCATCCCCAAACACTACTAAGCCACAGGCTTGTGACTAATGATAAGCAGTGCACACGCCATTTCCTTCCCCTTTAGCCAATGAACATAAACACAAGTGGAGATTGGTATACTGAAATTTTTTTTCAAAAAAACCTGTGTAATTCCTTAAGTGAGGAAGCTATCTCTGGTAGATGGAAGTTTTCAAATCAGAGCCAGGAAGGGCTGAACAAGACCTCAGAGATCACCGAGTCCAACCCACTCATTTCTCAGATAAAGAGAATCCATCAAACTGTTGATGTAGTTGAGGGGGATGGGTGTTTCAAGTCTGTTAAACGAAGTAGAATCTCATTGGAATACATACAGCTCATTAGGCAGTTCACATATGTTTTCACAGAGCCAAGGATGCATCATGGGCCCTGAAAGAGCCTGCCAGGACCAAGCACCTGACCTGCTCACATCAACTTCAAAAGCAACAAGTATGTCGTGAGGTATGGCCCTGGCCAGGGGTTTCCCCGTCCACATTGCCAAGTAGGATTGGCAGTGGAATCGGAGTCTACACTTGACAGGCCCATGGAGATTTTGGGCTTACCACCTGGCCAGGCCAATGTGAAGAGAGAAAGGAACTGTCAGCCCCAGGTGGCCATCCCCAGCCCAGACCGTTCTCCTCAAATCCAACTGTACACTAGGTCATGCTACCTGACCTGGCAGGGGAGATTTCCACAGCTCCAGAGAAACATGCTCAAACTGGTTGCTGTGTTCCCTCACCTTCCCAGCTTGGTTTCCTCCCTTTACACAGAAGAGCTCCAATGAGTGCATCACCACCTACCTAAGGCACTGAGACAGGAGCATGGCCATTATTTTTTTTTTAATTTTTGGCTGCGCTGGGCCTTTGTTGCTGCCCTCGGGCTTTCTCTAGTTGTGATGCATACACTTATTGCAGTGGCTTCTCTTGTTGCGGAGTGCGGGCTCCAGGGTGTGCAGGTTTAGTTGCTCCATGGCAGGTGGGATCTTCCCAGGCTGGGGATACCAGAACCCTGCTGTGTTGGCAGGAGGATTCTAAACCACTGGACCACCAGGAAAGCCCGGCATGGCCATTATTCTTGACTCATCCTTCCTCATTTATGAATCATCCATGACCAATTTCACCACCAAAATATTTCTGTATTCATTCCATCACTTGCACTTTTGTAGTCACTCCCTCAACGTCTCATCTCAATGAACACAACAGCCCTTTAAATGCCCTCCTTAGCTTGAGTCTTCTATTCTGCTGCCAGAAAAATATCTTGCTATGTCTAAAAACCTAGGTGGGTCACCCCTGTTACTCAAAAATTCCCAATTTCTCTTCATTCTTGCCTGCAGAATCAAGTCCAAACTCCTTGCATATCATTCTAAACCCAACCATTCTCTGCTACCTCCACACTCACTGCTTTCTTTATCAAAATCCCCATCTCTTCCTATAGAGGCCGTCAGCATCCTCAGAGGTGCTTGCTCCATGGAGCTCCTTGATGCCCTCCCCCTTTGCCAAGTAAAACCTGTCACATGGGTCATCCATCTTTCACTCTAACTGCATCAGATACATCTGGGCCTGTAACTCTCACATATGACTGGAAACTTTGAAGATGAGAGCATAGCACCAGGCCTTGTCATATAATAGCACTCAGTTCACTACCCCAAATTAACTCCTACTCTTCTAGCAGATGCTTAGACTGGAAACCCAAGACCATCTACGTCCAGGGAACCAACACTTAGAACATATTCTTTAACTAGTAAACAGACAGATCTTCTGTCAAGGAAACCTATACACTTTCTCCTATAAGTACTGAGGTTTTCATAAAAAAGCTTTATAACAAGCTGCTGTTTGCATCTTAGGAAGACAATGAACTTAATAGACCTCAAAACTCAAATTCTTTTTTATTTATTGAAATGTTATCTACCCCTTTTTGGTTGCCAAAAAAACATTCTTTATTATTAAAGTTCAACAATTTAAAAAATTAATTCAGATTTCTTGTTTTAAATGATAAAATTTGACAGCACCCTAGGAACATTTTTGAACTTCAGGCCTGGCTTATTTTTTGTCAAACCTCTATTATGAAGTGCTTCCTTACTCATCCATTTGTTCTTGGTCATAAGGCTGACTGTTTTGGGATCAAGTGGAAACCTTTTGGATCAGTCAGAAAACAGAAGTCATGTTCAGGGAAAATAGTCCCCTGATGAGTGTCTAAGAAGATGTGAAAACTCTTCTTACCAAAGAGTCCTCTTGCCATAGGGCAAGTGAGAAGAAAAGAGGAAAAGGTCCATGAAGAGAAATGTCTAGATTATTTGGTCATTTTTCAATCGGATTGTATTTGTTTGTTGACTTCTGAGAGTTCTTTATATAATCTGGATACAAGTCTTTTATCAAATGCATGAATTGCAGAAGTTCTCTCCCATTGTGGGGTTTGTCTTTTCACTTTTTGGATGGTTTCTATTGAAGCATAAACTTTTTTTTTGAGGTCCAATTAATTTTTCTTTTATCACAGGTGCTTTTGTGCCCTATCTAAAAAGCCCTTGCCTAACCAAGGTCATGAACATTTATTCTTTTATTTTCCTCTGAGAGTTTTATAGTTTTAGTTGTTACATTTAGACCTATGATCCATTTTGAGTTACTGTGGATGGTGTGAGGTACAGGTTCAACTTCAATATTTTTTGCATATGGGAATCCAGTTGTCCCTGAACCATTTATTGAAAAGATTCTCTCCTCCACTGAATTGTTTTGGCACCACTGTCAAAGTTCTACTGATCATAAATTTGAGGGTTTACATCCCAAGTCTCAATTCTATTCCATTGATCTTTATGGCTATCCTTGTGCCAGTACCACCTAGTCCTGAATTCTGCTGTGTTGTATTAATAATAAGTTTTGAAATCAGTAAATGTGAATCCACCTAACCTCATTCTTGCTTTTCAAGACTGTTCGGCTCTTCTGAGTCCCTTGAATTTCCAATACGAATTTTAGGATCTGTTTGTCAATTTCTGCAAAAGAGGCAGCTGGGATTTTAACTGGGATTGCTTTGAATCTGTAAATCAACTTGGGAAGTATTAGCCTATCTATTTTAAACATGCTCAAATCTCTCTCTTTGACTGTACATCCCCAGCCTGATACTGCCTTCTCTCTCCTCCTGTTCATAACCAACCTTACAAAAAGGGTGTTCACGTTTGATGCTTCCAACTCCCTCCCCTCTCAGTCAGCCCTCAATGTCTCACAGCCACCTCATGCTCAGCACATGCAAAACCAAATGCCTGCACTTGCCCCTCCAATCTCTGTGTTCATCTGTTTCACTGGGTGACACAGCCCCTACTCCATCAGCCACGCCAGAAACCTGCACATCATCCTGGACAGCTACCTCCTAGACCCCACAAGCCATGCCATCAAGAGCTCTCAGTCCTACCACATGCCCTCCGCTGTCCTCAACATCTCCACCAACAGCCATCATATTCTGCCTGGACAACCACAAGAGTCACCTGCTTGGTCCTTCCAGGTCTGCTCCCCATCCCAACCCATTCTCCACACAGCAGCCAGGGAGACAAATAACAAATAGCACAACACATCTGCTCAAAACTCTCCAAGACCTTCTCACTACAGGGAATATGCACTCCACATGCCTAACTATGACCTGCAAGGCCCGACGGACCTGGCCCCTGCCTACCTCTTTGTATGATGCCTCTCACTGTTATGTAATTTTTGTTGTTTGTTTTCAAGGGAGGGATGTCCATTGTGGACATACTAGAAAATGTGGAAGAGAGACAAAATACAAATCAGCAAGGAATGATAACATAGACGAATCTTGAGGGCATTATGCTAAGTAAAAGAAACCAATCACAAAAGGAAAAACACAGTGTGATTCCATGTACATGAGGTACTTTAGAGCTGTCAGATTCATTCAGAAAGTGAAATGAGGCTTGCCAGGGGCTGGAGTGGGGGATGGGGAGTGGTTTAATGTGAACAGTTTTACAAGATGACCAAATTCTGGAGACGTGGTTGCACAGCAACGTGAACAAGCTTAACAGGACTGAACTATACCATCAGAAATGATTAAGAGGGTAACTTCAGGTTAGGTGGGTTTTTTTGAAAAACCACAATTAGAAAGAAATAGCAGCAAGTGATAGTTTCTTGAAAAGAAACCCCGCAGACAACCATCTCAGGGCATATTAACTGTGGGCAGAATCTGAAATCTTATCTCATCAACCATCCCTTAAAATACAGCAATCTCATTTCCACATATAACTCAGAGGTTCCCAGCCAAGAGGGACAGGCTGACTGAGAATAGAAACCTCTTCCCTCTCAGAATCACCTGGGTTGGGGTACCAGGCAGGTGCCATTGAAGGTCATTCATTAGAAGAGTCAGGTTGTTGGAAACTTTCTTGTGTTGATGCCAAAACTGGCCCTGAAGCTCTGGGATTATGAAAGAATAAGCCCATCCCGTTGCCCATGACACTCCTTCAGACATCTGAGTCCTGCCATATTTCTCACTTCTTCCCCAATACCTTCCTTCCACTTGTACAACTTTTCTCCATGAACCTGTATGTGTGTATCATATTCGCAGGAAACAGCTTGCTTTAATTCTTTCCCTGATATACCCAATGGTAGACTGTGGCTTCTATCAACAACCATGCTCAAATTCAGTGCCTGTGTACACAATCAGGGACCACAGCCCTTGGCGCTTGTATGATGCTCCGTAAACACTGACTAAGCAGTCTGAGGAACAGTGTCAAAACGCAGAACGAGCCAGCCTGTGGGTATAAATACATCCTGCCCCATCACTCCTTCTGGGGCTAGCTTATCACTGAAGAAGGCAATCAATCTGGCTCATCCTTCAACACAAATCCTCAGAAGAAGTGAGGGCCCCCTGCCCCCGCCACTGCTGTTTTTCACATCTGTGGAAAAAGGGAAATTGCTGTCCTGGGTTATATGGCAATTTCAAAGAACTTATCCAAGCCTGTGTCTGCTTGATCTGGTCAACTAAATCCCTAAATCAGCTAGTTCTATGGGGGAATATAAATCAAATAAGTGAATTAATATGATGCAAAAAGTCACAGCTATTCAGCTGACCCTTCCTCTCTTTTTTTTTTTTTTACCACTCTGTGCTTATGCCTCTGCAGACATGCTGGTGGTGGGTGCTGGGGATTTAGATGAGTGCCACGAAGCGGAATCCCACTTATCTACTTTCTAAGCTTCTTTCCAGCCCAAATGTGCCTCTTGAAACATGATCCAAGCCAGGCTCAGCAGCCGGCACGCTCACCTTTAAGTACCTCAGCAACTTTAGACTATGTTTGTCCCCCAGTTGCACCTAACATGGATCCAGCAGTGAGAAACATATTTTGCATCCCCAACCAGTACATTCAATCAACAGGCAGATGTCAGACATCTATGTCACAACCCATGTTGCAACACAGTGCTACTCATTCAATTGTCTTGGTGCCTTTGTCAAATAAAGGAACAGATTCAGCAAGTTGAATTCTAACTTGGTTCATGGTCATGTTCTCCACAGACAGGGGGTCTGAGAGGTCTAAGGTAAGGCAGGGTGTGGCATGAGTCCAGTGGGCATTCAGCACATTTTTCACTCAAAGTCACCTAGCCTGTCTTTTTTTTTTTTTAACACCAACCTTCAGAAAGGAGACTTGCCTCATTTGAGGGAGGAAAAGGAATGAATGACTGATATACACACCAACATGGGTAAATCTCAGGATAATTACATTGAATGACAGAAGCCAGACCAAAGAAAGAGAGTAAATATTGTATGACCCCATTTCTATAAAATGCTAAGAAACGGAAAACTGTGGTGACAGCAAGTAGATCAGTGGTTGCCTGCGGATGGGGATAAGGGGAGAGAAGGATTACTAGAGGGACATAGAAACTTCTGGAGCTGTTGCAGTCAGTCATGATCTTGATTGTAGTGATGCCATCACAGCTATATACATATGCCATAACTGATCAAACTGTACCCTTAAACGTGTGCAGTTTACAGTATGTCCATTATACCTCAATGATGCTGTTAAAAACAGAGATATACACCCCTTGTGGGGAAAAAAGTATATGCTTAAATCCTTGCAACAAGCCTTTGCAGGCCTAAAGGATCACTTCCCAACCCCCACTGCCCTCATCACCCCACTTCATGAACCTCTTCTTGTTTTTTTTTCATTTCTTGTTTTCATAAAGTCTGGAATAATATATACCAAAACGTTAGCTGTA
This sequence comes from Okapia johnstoni, assembly GCA_024291935.2. NCBI lineage: Eukaryota > Metazoa > Chordata > Mammalia > Artiodactyla > Giraffidae > Okapia > Okapia johnstoni. The sequence continues at coordinate 113,207,208 of CM044305.1, forward strand.
GTTATCCACAGATGATGCCTCTTTCCTGAAAAGCTATTAATTCTATAGTTAAAAACAAAACTATTTTTCAAAAACAATATAACATAATGAAAAAGTTAATGTTATAACAACCAATACTCCTTGTGGTAGGCAGGATCCCCCAATCATGTCCACATTCTAACCCCAGGAAACTGACTATGTCACCTTTTATGGCAAAGGGACTTAGCAGATGTGATGAAGGCTGCTGAGATATGGAGATCATCCTGGAGTATCTGGAGAGACCCAAGGTTATCACACAGTAAAAAGAGGGATGAGGGAGGGTCAAGGTCAATGTGATGGAAGGAAGGAGGCCATGAGACAAGGTGACCTTCAGATGCTGGAAAAGCCAGAGAGTCTCCCCTAGAGCCTCCAGGAAGAACACAGCCTTGTCATTTGAGCACACTGAGACCCATGTCAGTCTTCCAACCACCAGTATGTAAGAGAATATATTTGTGTTCCTTTAACTTTACAAGTTGGTGGTAGTGTTACAGCAGCTACAGGAGACTGATACTCCATTCCTTTCTTCTATGTACACATTGATCTATTCTGCCCACATACCTTTGCTGAGCTTCTACTTGGTGTCAGACCTTATCCAAGGCCTGGAGAATATCAAGAACAGTACATTACCTGTCCAGAGAACTCAACAGAACAGCCCGCATCTGCTCAAAAGAGGCCAAGTGTCTACATTTGTTCTTAACAGGCATGAAGTATTCACTTGGAAATCTTTCCAGATCCCATTCTGCTAACCCTGTAATGTCGTATTTCAAGAAGCAATTTTTCTCTTAAAATAAAACAAGAGAGAGAGACCTACTTACAATTACACATATTCTAATTGGGTAATATGACTGACAAAGGCCTTAATTATGGTCCATAATTCACACTTACTATATTATTAGACCTTTGCTACAACTTGGCATTTGTGAACATTACACCATTGTTCTGTCACTTGTGCAGCCTTCTCCAATTACTATACTTGCTGGCATTAGTGCAATGTGAGGCTAAAAACAATGAACAGTGGTCCAACTACCAGAGCCTTTCACTTACCTGAGAAAAACATCTTTTGGTCACTCTAAGCCAAAACACACAGAGGCACTTCCAGTGGGGACCAACTATCCACAAGGAATTTGGTTTGCTAATCTTGTGAATTATCAAAACACTCACATAAATGTAAGCTGACTATATTCCTCTTCTCAAGTGAGAAGACCAAAGCACAAACCAGCCAAAGGCAGCAAGTAAACTAAGAATGCAACAGGTACCATGTGCACCTTACAGTACTGGTTCAAGATGAACAGCCATGTGGGCTTCCAGGTTGTCACTCCATCAGGACGTGAGCGGTCTTCTTTTGGTGCTTTTTGTGTACAGTTGACCCTTGAACAACATGACTTTGAACTGTGTGGGTCCACTTATACTTGAATATTTACCAATAAAAAACATTACAGGACTACATGATCCATGGGTGTAGAGGAACCATGGGTGCCTGGTCACCACAGAAACCAAGAGCTGACTATTCAACTGTGAGGGAGGTTGGGGCCCTGAACCCCTGTGTTGTTCAACGGTCAACTGTACTTCTATTTGCTGTAATGAAATCTACCTATCACACTGTACTGGGTTGAATAGTGTCCCCCCAAAATTCACGTGAATGTGACCCTGTTTGGAAACAGGGCCTCTGCAGATGTGATCAAGTTAAAATGATTGGTATTATAAGAAGAGAGAAATTTGGACAGACACAGGAGGAACTCCATATGAAGATGGAGGCAAAGACTGGAGTGGTGCAGCTGCAAACCAAGGATTGACAGCCACCAACAGAAGTGAGGAAGAGTCTGGATTCTACTCAGAGTCTCAGAAGGAGCAAAGGAGCATGGCCTTGCCAACACCTTAATTCAGACCTCCAGAATCATCATAAACTGTTGGTGGTTTAAGTCCTCCAGTTTGTAGTACTGTAACAAAATACCAAAAAGTCTTTTGTTACGGTAGCCTGAGGAAAGCAATACAAACACACAGTACCTAAGCATTCTAGGATAATTCAGAGTCAGGAGTGGAGAAGGTAGGGTTAATTTGGTAAGACTCCCTGGAAGCTGTAACCTTAAAAGAAGCTTCTAAAAGTAGGAAGAGCACAGTGAGGGAAGGAGAAGGACAGGGGACACAGGACCCTTGAGCAGAATACAGAATCCCTCCCCAGCCAGGAGATAGCAAGGCACCTGCACACACAGGCAGGAAGCACTATGGGTAGCACCAGGAGGTGAGACCTTTATCAAAGCTTCTCAGCACAATGATACCACTTTATACGATCAGTTCAGTTCAGTTCAGTCACTCAGTCGTGTCCGACTCTTTGCGACCCCATGAATTGCAGCACGCCAGGCCTCTCTGTCCATCACCAACTCCCGGAGTCTACCCAAACCCATGTACATCGAGTCGGTGATGCCATCCAACCATCTCATCCTCTGTCGTCCCCTTCTCCTCCCGCCCCTAATCCTACCCAGTATTAGGGTCTTTTCCAATGAGTCAACACTTCGCATGAGGTGGCCAAAGTACTGGAGTTTCAGCTTCAACATCAGACCTTCCAATGAACACCCAGGATTGATCTCTTTTAGGATGGATTGATTGGATCTCCTTGCAGTCCAAGGGACTCTCAAGAGTCTTCCCCAACACCACAGTTCAAAAGCATCAATTCTTCGGCGCTCAGCCTTCTTCACCGTCCAACTCGCCCAGCCATACATGACCACTGGAAAAACCATAGCCTTGACTAGATGGACTTTTGTTGGCAAAGTAATGTCTCTGCTTTTAAATATGCTATCTAGGTTGGCCATAACCTTCCTTCAAAGGAGTAAGCATCTTTTAATTTCATGGCTGCAATCACCATCAGCAGTGATTCTGGAGCCCCAAAAAATAAAGTCTGACACTGTTTCCACTGTTTCCCCATCTATTTCCCATGAAGTGATGGGACCGGATGCCATGATCTTAGTTTTCTAAACGTTGAGCTTTAAGCCAACTTTTTCACTCTCCTCTTTCACGTTCATCAAGAGACTCTTTAGTTCTTCTTCACTTTCTGCCATAAGGGTGGTGTCATCCGCATATCTGAGGTTATTGATATTTCTCCCAGCAATCTTGATTCCAGCTTGTGTTTCTTCCAGCCCAGCGTTTCTCATGATGTACTCTGCATATAAGTTAAATAAGCAGGGTGACAATATATGTCCTTGACGTACTCCTTTTCCTATTTGGAACCAGTCTGTTGTTCCATGTCCCATTCTAACTGTTGCTTCCTGACCTGCATACAGGTTTCTCAAGAGACAGGTCAGATGGTCTGGTATTCCCATCTCTTTCAGAATTTTCCACAGTTTATTGTGATCCACACAGTCAAAGGCTTTGGCATAGTCAATAAAACAGAAATAGATGTTTTTCTGGAACTCTTGCTTTTTCGATGATCCAGTGGATGTTGGCAATTTGATCTCTGGTTCCTCTGCCTTTTCTAAAATCAGCTTGAACATCTGGAAGTTCACGGTTCATGTATTGCTGAAGCCTGGCTTGGAGAATTTTGAGCATTACTTTACTAGCATGTGAGATGAGTGCAATTGTGTGGTAGTCTGAGCATTCTTTGGCATTGCTTTTCTTTGGGATTGGAACGAAAACTGATCTCTTCCAGTCCTGTGGCCACTGCTGAGTTTTCCAAATTTGCTGGCATATTGAGTGCAGCACTTTCACAGCATCATCTTTCAGGATTTGAAATAGCTCAACTGGAATTCCATCACCTCCACTAGCTTTGTTCGTAGTGATGCTTTCTAAGGCCCACTTGACTTCACATTCCAGGATGTCTGGCTCTAGGTGAGTGATCACACCATTGTGATTATCTGGGTTGTGAAGATCTTTTTTGTACAGTTCTTCTGTGTATTCTTGCCACCTCTTCGTAATATCTTCTGCTTGGCAAAAATGAAAGATATGAATAAAGCTAGGATTTGGAAAGAATGTGGGAACACAGGAACCTACAGGTCCTGCTGGTAGGCATATGAACCAGTATAGCCATTGTAGAAGCAAGCCGGCAGCGCTTGGATGAATCCACATATGTGCACCCCTGACCCACAGCCCCACTCCTGGGCATGTATCCCAGAGAGGGTCTCATGCATAGGACCCACAGACACACAGAGGAGCATGCTTGCTGCAGTGCCAAATGCAAGGTGGGAAACTGGGCACAACTTGGGTGGGGGTCCATGACTAGCAGAGCATTGAGGTACAACATGGCGATGCTGACAAAGACATATCCATACCCTAGGGCTGCTGGAAACAACAAACCCAATGTAGCAAGATGAAGAGATTCAGGAAACACCGTATTGAATGCAAACAAGAAACAGAAGGGCACAGTCCAATTTATGCACATCACACACACTCCACAAATTTCACAGGGACATGTGTGCATTTAATGACATATGAAGAACAAGTACTTCATGAGGGGAGGGGAAAGGAAATGGGAATGGGAGATAAAGGGACACAGAAATTATGAAAAGAAAGAGGGGCCTCGCAAGGCCCCCATCTTGACAGTGGGCTAGGATTCTGGAGTGAGGTGAACTCCATTCTCCTCACTAGAGAGCTGAGAGAGAAAGACTAATGAGGCAGAGGACCTGGGCTCATCCCAGGGACTGGTGCACAGGAGGTACTTGGAAATGGCAACTCTGCCCTCCCCAGCAGTAATGCACTTGCACACAGGCATACCTGGAAGCAGGATCACTGAGCAACCTTGAACTCCATCAGCTGTAACAGCAACAAGAAAAAGAAGATGAAACCTACACTGAAGTTTGGCTAGTGGTCTTCTTAAAAACCCAAGTTAGGAAACCTTCAACCACTCAGGCTATGGAGGACCCAAAGACACTGGGAACTGCAGTCTTGGAATTCTTGACTCTTCAGCTCAGTATTTCTCAGAGGCAAAATGCCAGGGAGGGGATTAGATCCTGGAACAAGACAGACATTAATGAAAAACAAAGGAAATCTGAATACAAGCTTGGACTTTAATAATAACATATCAGTACTGGCTCATTGTGCCACATGTAGCATACTAATATACTACTCTGTCAATAAGAGAAGAAATTTGGTGTGAGGCATATGGGAACTCTCCACACTGTCTTTGAAGTTTTTCTGTAATTGTCTAAAAAGCATTAAAAGGAAAAAGTCCAGGCAGGGCCCTAGACTTAACTTCATCCCACTTCTCACCCTTACTTTAAAAGAGGACAGAAGCTCAAGGAGGTATGTGGCTTCCTATGGAGCCCATGTGCAAAGGTCTCATTACAGAAGATAATTAAAACCAAAGAAACAAAAGACTTCTAACATCTCTTTTGTGGTCGGCTGGATTTTCTGTTCCATAGATTCTCTTGCAGTCAAGGCAAATGAATAGTACTTTCCTTGATGATCATTTGAAAGTTTCTGGGGATAAGCTCGACCTGATGTGGGTCCTGATGGTCCCTGTGCCTCTCCTTGGGTCCCTGAGGATGTTGTCACAAGTGGGAAAGCCTGGAGGGCTTGCACTCGGTTATGCGTCCAGCCTAAGAAACCTCCTTGAAATGTTCTTTCATTTGTCTCAAGCAAGGTCTAGGTTCATGTAGATATTTTAGAGTCCACCTCCACGACACAGGTGATTCACCTGGACTCATCTCCAGCCTTGGTTGTGGTGACCAGCAGCTCTGATTTCGCCTGGAGAAAGAGACCCTGCCCTGTCCTCATAAGTTAAGTCAAAATAGGAGAAACACACAGGGAAAAAATAAATCCTAACTAAGAGTAGTTACTGAAAACATCAACTCCAGGAGAGACACTGTCTTTGCAGTGCTGAGCACACTGCTGCCTGAGGGAGGGGGCACAATGTGGCGGCTCTATTCAAATCTCCCACCCAAATCGTTCTCAGGGTCAACTGTATGGTACATGAATTATACCTCAAAGAAAAACAACAGATGCATGAGTGAAAGTGAAAGTGAAATCGCTCAGTCGTGTCTGACTCTTTGCGACTCCATGGACTGGAGTCCCCCAGGCTCCTCTGTTCATGGAATTTTTCAGGCAAGAGTACTGGAGTGGGTTGCCATTTCCTTCTCCAGGGGATCTTCCCGACCCAGGGATGCATGGGTGAACTTTAGCAATGAAACTGGGAAGGTGGAGGAGGTGGCAGATTTCCGAGGGGCTGACAGGAGATACTCCATGTCCAAGGTCAGGAGTGGCAGCCGTGAGGAGATACCCCACGTCCAAGGGCAAGGGAGAAGCCCCAGCTAGATGGTAGGAGGGGCAAATTCACATTTAGAATCAAACCCCATTCCCACCAGAGACGCTAAGAGGGCTCAAACAAACCATGTGTGCACCAGGACCCAGGGACCCCACAGAGATTGGGACAGAACTGTGTTTGAGCGTCTCCTGTGGAGGTATGTGTCAGCAGTGGATTGCCATAGGGACAGGGGCTCTGGGTACAGCAGACCTGGGTATGACATAAGCCCTGTTGGAGGAGGTCGCCATTAACCCACCACAGAGCTGCCAGAACTTACATAGGACTGGGAAATAATCTCTTGGAGGGCACAACAGAACCTTGTGCACCAGGACCCAGGAGAAAGGAGTAGTTACCCCACAAGAGACTGACCCAGACTTGCCTGTGAGAGTCCAGGAGTCTCCAGCAGAGGCGTGGGCTGGTGGTGGCCTGCTGCAGGGTTGGGGGCACTGAGTGTAGCAGTGCATGCACGGGACAATTTGGAGGAGGTTGCTATTATCTTCATTACTCCACCATAGTTTGGCCCCAGGTAAACATCAGGGAGGGAACACAGCTCCACCCATCAACAGAAAATTGGAATAAAGATTTACTGAGCATGGCCCCACCCATCAGAACAGGAACTAGTTCCCCCTCAGTCAGTCTCTCCCATCAGGAAGCTTCCATAAGCCTCTTATCCTTCTCCATCAGAGGGAAGAAAGACTGAAAACTACAGTCACAGAAAACTGAACAATCTAATCACGTGGACCACAGCCTTGCCTAACTCAATGAAACTATGAGCCATGCCATGGAGGGACACCCAAGACGGACGGGTCATGGTGGAGAGTTCTGACAAAATGTGATCCACTGGAGAAGGGAATGGCAAACCACTTCAGTATTCTTGCCTTGAGAACCCCATGAACCATATGAAGAGGCAAAAAGATAGGACACTGAAAGATGAACTCCCCAGGTAGGTAGGTGCCCAATATGCTACTGGAGATCAGTGGAGAAATAACTCCAGAAAGAATGAAGAGACAGAATCAAAGCAAAAACACCACCCAGTTCTGGATGTGACTGATGATGGAATCAAGGTCTGATGCTGTAAAGAGCAACATTGCATAGGAACCTGGAATGTTAGGTCTATGCATCAAGGCAAATTGGAAGTGTTTAAACAGGAGATGACAAGAGTGAACGTTCACATTTTAGGAATCAGTGAACTCAAATGGACTGGAATGGGTGAATTTAACACAGATGACCATTATATCTACTACCTGTGGGCAAGAATCCCTTAGAAGAAATGGAGTAGCCATCACAGTCAACAGAAAAGTCCGAAATGCAGTATTTACATGCAATCTCAAAAACAACAGAATGATCTCTGTTCGTTTCCAAGGCAAACCATTCAATATCATGGTAATCCAAATCTATGCCTCAACCAGTAAGGCTGAAGAAGCTGAACTTGAATGCTTCTCTGAAGACTTACAAGAACTTCTAGAACTAACACCCCCAAAAGATGTCCTTTTCATTATAGGGGACTGGCATGCAAAAGTAGGAAGTCAGGAAACACCTGGCATAACAGGCAAATTTGGCCTTGGAGTACAGAATGAAGCAGGGCAAAGGCTAATAGAGTTCTGCCAAGAGAACGCACTTGTCATAGCAAACATGCTCTTCCAACAACACAAGAGAAGGCTCTACACATGGACATCACCAGATGGTCAACACCGAAATCAGATTGATTATATTCTTTGCAGCCAAAGATGGAGACACTCTATACAGTCAGCAAAAACAAGACCAGGAGCTGACTGTGGCTCGGATCATGAACTCCTTATTGCCAAATTCAGACTTAAATTGAAGAAAGTAGGGAAAACCACTAGACCATTGAGGTATGACCTAAATCAAATCCCTTATGATTATACAGTAGAAGTGAGAAATAGATTTAAGGGACTAGAGCTGATAAACAGAGTGACTGATAAACTATGGCCGGAGGTTCGTGACATTGTACAGGAGGCAGGGATCAAGACCATCCCCAAGAAAAAGAAATTCAAAAAACCAAAATGGCGGTCTGAGGAGGCCTTACAAATAGCTGTGAAATGAAGAGAAGTGAAAAGCAAAGGAGAAAAGGAAAGCTATACCCATTTGAATGTAGAGTTCCAAAGAATAGCAAGGAAAGATAAGAAAGCCTTCCTCAGAGATCAGTGCAACGAAATAGAGGAAAACAATAAAATGGGAAAGACTAGAGATCTCTTCAAGAAAATTAGAGATACCAAGGGAACATTTCATGCAAAGATGGGCTCAATAAAGGACAGAAATGGTATGGGCCTAACAGAAGCAGAAGATATTAAGAAGAGGTGGCAAGAATACACAGAAGAACTGTACAAAAAAGATCTTCACAACCCAGATAATCACAGTGGTGTGATCACTCACCTAGAGACAGATATTCTGGAATGTGAAGTCAAGTGGGCCTTAGGAAGCATCACTATGAACAGAGCTAGTGGAGGTGATGGAATTCAAGTTGAGCTATTCCGGATCCTAAAAGATGATGCTGTGAAAGTGCTGCACTCAATATGCCAGCAAATTTGGAAAACTCAGCAGTGGCCACAGGACTGGAAAAGGTCAGTTTTCATTCCAATCCCAAAGAAAGGCAATGCCAAAGAATGCTCAAACAACCACACGATTGCATTCATCTCACATGCTAGTAAAGTAATGCTCAAAATTCTCCAAGCCAGGCTTCAACAATACGTGAACTGTGAACTTGCAGATGTTCAAGCTGGTTTTAGAAAAGGCAGAGGAACCTGAGATCAAATTGCCAACATCCGCTGGATCACCGAAAAAGCAAGAGAGTTCCAGAGAAATATCTATTTTTGCTTTATTGACTATGCCAAAGCCTTTGACTGTGTGGATCACAATAAACTGGAAAATTCTGAAAGAGATGGGAATACCAGACCACCTGACCTGCCTCTTGAGAAACCTGTATGCAGGTCAGGAAGCAACAGTTAGAAATGGACATGGAACAACAGACTGGCTCCAAATAGGAAAAGGATTATGTCAAGGACATATATTGTCACCCTGCTTATTTAACTTATATGCAGAGTACATCATGAGAAACGCTGGGGTGGATGAAGCACAAGCTGGAATCAAGATTTCCAGGAGAAATACCAATAACCTCAGATATGCAAATGACACCACCCTTATGGCAGAAAGTGAAGAAGAACTAAAGAGTCTCTTGATGAACGTGAAAGAGGAGAGTGAAAAAGTTGGCTTAAAGCTCAACGTTCAGATAACGAAGGTCATGGCATCTGGTCCCATCACTTCATGGCAAATAGATGGGGAAACAGTGAAAACAGTGATAGACTTTATTTTGGGGGGCTCCAAAATCACTGCAGATGGTGACTGCAGCCATGAAATTAAAAGACACTTACTCCTTGGAAAGAAAGTTATGACCAAACTTGGCAGCATATGAAAAAGCAGAGACATTACTTTGCCAACAAAGGTCCATCTAGTCAAGGCTATGGTTTTTCCAGTGGTCATATATGGATGTGAGAGTTGGACTGTAAAGAAAGCTGCGCGCAGAATTGATGCTTTTGAACTGTGGTGTTGGAGAAGACTCTTGAGAGTCCCTTAGACTGCAAGGAGATACAACCAATCCATCCTAAAGGAGATCAGTCCTGAGTTTTCGTTGGAAGGACTGATGTTGAAGCTGAAATTCCAATACCTTGGCCACCTGATGTGAAGAGCAGACTCATTTGAAAAGACCCTGATGCTGGGAAAGATTGAAGGTGGGAGGAAAAGGGGATGACAGAGGATGAGATGGTTGGATGGCATCACTGACTCAATGGACATGAGTTTGGGTAAACTCCAGGAGTTGGTGATGGATAGGGAGGCCTGGCGTGCTTCAGTCCATGCGGTCACAAAGTGTCGGACACGACTGAGCAACTGAACTGAGCTGATCAACAGGATGACAGTGACAAGTGTTATCTGGGGACAAGGACGAGAGAGTGAAAACACAAGGAGATAGGGCTGGCTGTGGAACTTTCCAGCTCACTTCCAGAGCTCCCTTGTGGATCTGAGTAGCAACAGGGAAGGATTTCCCTGTGTACATCAGGTCATTACCAGTAGGCCTGACCTGAACCTCATGGCTAGTTTAGGGGGCTTTGGTTGGGGTGACCAGCAGAAGAGGCACAGGGACCTGCTAGGCTGGGGACCCATTTGTGGAGCTGCACTGTCTTTGACACACAGGTCCGTCAAAGCAGCCAGGGAGCCACCAGTCCCTGCCAACAGTGATCACCCAGTCCCAGAGCTCAACCTTGTGGTTCCCTCACCTTTGTAACTAACATGGATGACAGAGGGACAGCCAATCCCATGGCTACCACACCCACTAGATCAGGAGGATGTGTATCCAAATACCACATTTCCTTCTGCAGGAAAGACCGACTGGGTGCCCGGTCCAAGGCAAAAGCGTTGGGCCAAGTGGATCCAAACCTAGCTCTGCTGCTCTAGGACTCTGGACAGGTTTCATCTCCCAGAACCTCTGTGTCCTCCTTTATTAAGCTCATCGCCATCCTTCCCTGAGGCTACTGGGAAGACAAAACAAGAGGGTGGACATGGGTGTGAGTGTGCCTGGCACGCAGGGGCACCTTGTCTGGTAATGGTTCCCTCCCACAACCTCCAGCTCCTTCTCTGCAGCCAGTAAAATGCTCACGTACCCTAGCTCCTCCTGCCCCTCGTGGGTGGGAGGACCGGGGACTCCTTCCCACTCCATCCACCCCCCCGCAGGCTGGCTTCACCCACCGCTCCTAGAAACCATTCTCAGGAATGGAAGCTGGGACACAGACAGACATGGCTTCTTTTTCTTCTGATTTTCTTTCCACTCTCTGGCCATCCCTGCCCTGGCTCCCAACTGGCAGCTTTGCCTCAGCCTTTACGTGTGCTGGCACCCTTTCCATCCTTCCTTCCTTCTCAACTCCCTCTCTGGGTGATATGGTCCAGGCCCATGACTCGGTTGGCACCTTGTGTTGAGATCTCCCAACTTCTGTTGCAGCCCTAGCCCAGGCCACCATCACCTCACCATGAGCACACTCACCCCTAAGCCTCAGTCTCCTCATCAGTGCATGGGAAATGGGGGTCCCGGAGCTGCTTCTGAGCCTGCCACATGCGAGGTGCTGACTCCAAAGCTCTGACCTCACGTGCCCTGTGACCCTCTGCAAACCTTCAACTTCCTCCTCCCTTGAGTTGGCCATATTTCAAGGACGTGGTACCCAGGACAGTAGCCCAAAGTACAATACTCAGAAAGTAAAAGAGCTCTGAAACACAAAACATCTTGGAGGTTATTGCTCTGTCAATCCGGGCAGGCTGAATGCTTTCTCGGCCTCCTTGCCAAATCCAACTCTTAACCACTCTGCTAATGGGGAAGATCATAGTCTGTCTTCCCTCTGGGGGTTCTTACTGCAGACAGCAGGCCCTGGAAGAGGCTTCTCATGGGTGTTGGAAAGCCTCCTCCATCCCATGCACCATGCGAGATGTTATTCATCTTCCATCACATCCCCAAACACTTCCATGGTTGGGGTCTGCTCCTAGCCCTTACTGGCGAGTAACAGTACTCAGCATGGCACAGTCACAGCCCTGGAGTGAAAGGGCACAGCATGGCAGCACTCCAGAGTCTCCCATTGATTCCCCAGGCTGCCTCCACGCAGGGTCAACAGCAAGCATTCTCCTTTCCTCCCCCAGACCAGGTTCCTCGAATGGGTACCAACTGAGGAACTGGAACCACCAGTTCCTGCTGCTCCAGTTGGAAAGGAGGGTGTTATGCTACCCGACTCCTCTCTCTCCCTCACCACCTACATCCAACCCATCAATGAGGTCACTCATTCCACCTTAAAACAAATCTCTTTGGAATCCAGCCATTTCTTTGATGCACACTGTTACTACCATGGTCCTTTAACTAAGCACCGTGTGGATACATTGCTCTGGAATTCATTCCATTTTGTGTCTGTCTCGCCTGTATATGATTCTAATGTCTTGCCCACAAGGGCAGCCATGCTTCTTCCACTTCTTCGCAAGGTGCTCAATGAGCCACCAGCAGACACTCTGCAGATTGCCTGAATCTCTTCCAGGTCACACAGAGCCAGCCACGAGATGGCACGTGCTCTTGTCACTGCTACCAGGTGAGACCTCTGCTCAGGCCCTCTCTCTGCCTCCGTCAATAAAAAGTTGTTTTATAACCTTTGCACTAAGCACAGAAGCCAATAATCAAACTCCCCTTTTGAGAAATTTTCTTTACAAATGACCAGCCATGTAAGCAAGTTGGTTTAAAAGAGAAACACCTTTCAAACAGGTTTGCATCTCTGGCCTCTGGGAAAGGGGGTGGGAAGGAAGAGAAGGGCCAGCAGACTGGGAAGGGTGTTCTCTCCCCACCACTGGCAAGGCATTTGATTTCATGAGTATTAATCAAAATCACTCTTGATTATAGCAAAAACAACCTTTGCTATAATTTTAATGCAATTAACGGGAATATATGGTAATTCTGAGCAATCTTGCTCTTGAGATTAAAGGACAGCCTGCCATAAAACATATGAATAAAGCTTTAAGATCAAAATTTGCATAATTAGGTTTCTTCACTGCTCTTCCCACCCCACCCGCAGACTCTAAGTTCTGTTGAAGGGAGGGGTGTAGAGTTGGCAGACCGACAGCCTGGACTGGCACCCTGTGCTTCCTCCCTAGGCTGGAATAATCCTTTCCAAGAGCGTGTTCATTATTTCTCCAACACATTTCTGATGGGCTGAGAGACAGGTGGACAAATGACAGTGCAGAGATTCTGAGCTGTACTTTCAAAGGCAGGGGCAAAAAAGTAGCAACACCTTCCAGCTTATGGAACTGCTTCCTGGAAGTTTAGTGCCACACAAACTTGTTCATCATGCTCTGAAGACATATCATGCTCTATTCCTGACATCATGACAACCTCAGCAATACTGCAAGCCCCAAACTTATTTATTGATGACACATTTTAATGCCTGGTCACAGACTCCCACTGGCCCAGGCATTGGTGCCACAAGAAAGGACACCTCCTACCACTGATTTACAGGGTCTGTGATAGCCACAGCCACTGCCTCACCCCACTGTGCCCCCTCCTCACCAGCCCCAGAGTCCTGAACCTTCTGGGGAGAGCCTGTATTACCCCAGGAGGGAAGGAAAATCATCAATTATTTTCCTGAAGATGTGACAAGGGGGACCATGCACCAGCTACTCCTAAGAAGGAAGAGAAAATCCAGGAAGGAGATGGTGCCAGCCACTCACCTGACAGCAGGCTGCAGGCTGAGTATTCCCGGAACCTAGAGAAACAATCCCTACCCTTCACCTTCAACCTGCATCTCAGAGATTTTCCATTCAATCCTACCCATGAAAAGATTTCTAACATTTAAAATCACGTAAAATGTCAACAATCCCATTTCCTCTTAAGCAAGTTATTCTTGGACCTGCACTAAAGTTAGGCTGAAATGTTAATACTCCTTTATTGGAAGGCTTGGAGGAAACAAGAATCATCATTTTTTTGTTCTTTGCTGCTTTGAAAACAAATGCAGAAAAAAGGAAGAATACAAAACAGGAGAACAGTTGGTCCTTTCTCACAGAGACCTTCAAGACATGATGCCACACTAGAGACTGCTGGGATAACCAAAAATCTGCCCAGGTTTTCTGTTCCAGATGGTGGACACCAAGCACATTCATATCCCCATCTCTCAAAACCGCTGGGGAATATCAGGAAAGGCCCACACAAGTGAGTACATTCAGACAAGCACTAGGAACGAGGGGGTGGGGGAAAATGGGCAATCCCAAGACAAACTTCTAGAAGAGCAAAGGTGGATAAGATCAGAACACAGATCAAAATAAGAGGAACTGAACAGCACCAAATAAATACTGAAGATGTGGGGGGACCAGAACAATTACAAGCTGGTGGTGTAAGTGGAAAACGGTACAACCAGTTTGGGAAAAGCTACCACTTTCTTTAAAAGTTAAGCTTAGTCATACCCCATGAGTCAGCAATTTCACTCCCAGGTCTCCATCTAAGAGTAACAGTGCAAAGTGGAAACAACCCAAAAGTCTGTGAACAGGGGAATGGATAAACCATGATGCAGCCACAGAATAGAAATCTGCTCAGCAAGAAAAAGGAACAGCTTACATGTATTATAACATTATAATATATTATAATAAAAAACATTTTCCTGTATCAGAAAAGCCTGTCACAAAAGGGTAAATATGATATGGGTTTATTTCTCTGAAATTCTAGAAGAGACAAAACTAACCTACGGTATAAAACTCAGATCAGTGGTTGCTTGGGTGAGGGATGCTATGTGATGTGAGAGAAGTTTTTGGGGTGATGAAAAAGTTCTATCTGGGCATGCATTCATCAAAACTGAATGTAAGGATCTTAATACCCTCACATTTCACTATGTGTAAATCATACCTCAGAAAAAATACTTAAGAAACTTACTAGAACTAAGTGCACTAAAAATTTTAAAACACTACTGTGGAACATTATTGAAAATGTTAGTATCTGAGCATTTATTTGATTGTATGCAAGTGAAAGTCACTCAGTCATGTCTGACTCTTTGCAACCCCATGGACTATACAGTCCATGGAATTCTCCAGGCCAGAATACTGGAGTGGGTAGCCTTTCCCTTCTTCAGAGGATCTTCCCAACCCAGGGATCGAACCCAGGTCTCCCGCATTGCAGGCAGATTCTTTACCAGCTGAGCCACAAGGGAAGCCCAAGAATACTGGAGTGGGTAGCCTATCCCTTCTCCAGGGGACCTTTCCAACCCAGGGATTGAACCCAGGTCTCCCCATTGCAGGCAGATTCTTTACCACCTGAGCCACAAGGGGAAAAATTTTTTAATGTAAATTTTTAATGTATCTTTGTATTTATGTAAAGCGCTTTGCATGTACTATATGTAAATAATATCCCAATTTCAAAAGACACTTAGAATTATACTAGAACTAAGTGAAGGAAAAAAATGAAAAAACAGTATGGTTGATTCTCACACAATGCGGGGGTTAATCAATCCGCATACAACTTATATAGTCAGCCCTCTGCATCCAGGAATTCAACTAGTCACAGACTGGTTCTAGCATTCACTATTGAAAAATATCCGTGTATAACTGGACCTGCACAGTTCAAACCCACATCATTCAAGGGTCAAATGTACTGAAGAACACCAAAGAGGACTTGAACAAGTGAAAACAGTAGGCTGTGGGTCGGAAGATGTGATATCATACAAGTGCCAATCCACCCAAATCTCTAAGTATGACACGTTTCCAATAACAACGGTATTAATAATGACAACAAATGTGGGAAGGAGCCAAGTTCAGGAGCATGTCCTCTGTCCAGAAGGAAGTATGGAAGCTGCAGTGAAGGCCCCTCTCTCCCTCCTCAAGTCAGTGTGAGGGAGGAAGATGGCAGGAGAGGGACGAGGAAGAATCTAAGAAACAGAGCTCAGACCTACTGCTTCCCTGACCTCTGTGGAGCCCCTCACCACAGAGAAGCTGGCCATCTTCCCTCCAAAGAAACTGGGCAAGCTGGTGAGGAGGAGCTGGCAGCCCAGATGGGCCTGGGACCTGGAAGAGGAGCCTTTTCAGGCTGGCCCCAGCCAGCCCACTGGTCACCTCCCCACCCATAGCCCCAACAGCTACAGCATTTCCCTCTCTTACACGGCAAGCTCCCATCCACCTGGGGTGCCAGCCGCCTACCTTTCAAGCCCAGAAAGGGAAGATCCCACTGGGGTCTCCACTGAGAAATACAAGCAGACAACCCATAATCGCCGACCAGGAACCTCCATTCATTCATCTGATAACTAGTCCCTCAGCTCTCACCTCAGCCCTGTTAAAAGTCCACTAACAAGGTAGCTACAAGTGGTGGTCTCACAGAGAGGAGAAAGTGATCTATCCACACAGTGGAATGTTATTCAGTGATAAAAAGGAAAAGGAGGACTGAGCCAGGCCACAACCTGCATGAGCCTTGAGAAACCTTATACAAAGTGAAAGAAGCCAAACACAAAACGTCACACGCTGCATGATTCCATTTACGTAAAACATCCGGAATAGGTAAATCCACAGACATAGGGAGCTGATTAGAGGTGGCCAGGAGCTTTTGAACTGCAATGTTGGAGAAGACTCTTGAGAATCCCTTGGACTGCAAGGAGATCCAACCAGTCCATCCTAAAGGAGATCAGTCCTGGGTGTTCATTGGAAGGACTGATGCTGAAGCTGAAACTCCAATACTTTGGCCACCTGATGCAAAGAATCAACTCGTTGGAAAAGACCCTGATGCTGGGAAAGATTGAAGGCGGGAGGAGAAGGGGACGACAGAGGATGAGATGGTTGGATGGCAACACTGATGTGATGGACATGAGTTTGAGTAAACTCCAGGAGTTGGTGATAGACAGGGAAGCCTGGCTTGCTGCAGTCCATGGGGTTGCAAAGAATCGGACGTGACTGAGCGACTGAACTGAGGAGCAGGGGGAGGGGAGCATGTAGACTGACTGCTTAATGATACAGGTTTCACCTTTGGGTGATGAAAATGTCATGAAATAGAGAGAGGTGGCAGTTATACAGCTCTGTCAGTGTCCTACATGCTGCCGAGTTGTATATTTTAAAGGGGTGCATTTCTTGGTACATGAATTAGACATCAATTTTTTTAAGCCATTAAATAAAAGGAAACCTGAATTTCAGGATGAGAGTCACAGGGAAGCCAGTGGGGGCAGGAAGGGGAGGGTGGATGTTTGGCTTTCTATAAATACACCTGGCCCCTAACCAGGCTCTGAGCCTGACTGCCCAAAAGCAAAACAGGGCGTACTTCCAGGGGCTGGTAGGGTTTGCTTGGACACAACAGAACCGTTCTGAGCCTGCTGCTTGTAATTCAGATTTCTGCAAATCCAATCAGATCGTCAGTGACCTAAGAGTTTTCATTAAAGGTAATTCTTCAGTGAATGCTTTTCATAGGATTATAGAACCAACCAGTTAGGTCAGGACTATTTAGCCACCAAACACTGAAGACCTACCAGGGACTGGAAGAGAGAGAAAGATGAGAAAAGCAGAGTTCTTGACCTCAGGCCCAGGGTGGACTTATTGAAACAAATGGGGTTACAACAGCTGTGTGTGCCAGGTGACCCAACATCACAGTGGCCGTCACCAGCTCCACCTGCCAGGCTGCAGTAAGGTGGGGGCAGCTGAGCTCAGATTGGAAAGGCAAGCAGAGGAGAGGGCCCTGGGGCAGAGGAAACCTCCCAAGTCAAGCCTCAGGGGTGCAGAGGCTGGCTGTTCGCAGAAAGCACAGGGCAGTCAGGAGGGGTGGATGTGGCTGGAAGTGGACAAAGAAAGAGGAGGAGGCTGCAGATGAGGAAGGCCAGGTTAGGGAGGATCAGCGAGGAGAGTTAAGAGGGGCTTTGGGGTGAGAGGAGTGTAAGGACAGCACATGGCCGAGAATGGCGACACCTGGAGGACAGGCACATGGCCTACCTGAGGGCTCCTCCTTCTGACCCTCCACCACCTTTGACACCACTGAGCAACCTTCCCTGAGACACTGTTCTGAAACCACATGCCACGCTCCTCCTCCGGGCCTTATCTCCTCTTGTAGCTACTCTATCCACCCCTTCAATGCTGGAACTTCCCAGAGAGCCACCGCTCGGGTTCACCCACTCTCCCAACTAGATCCCACCTCCTCCTGTGATGTCAGCTCTTATTGCCCCCAACCCTAAACTGAAATACCCACTTTCAAAGGGGTTCTGAGCTCTGGGCCCAGAGTTTCCTGCCAGACATCTTTCTCTACCCGATCAATCAGTCGGAGATCTGCTGGAAGGTAGCCGTGCCCACTGCCAATTCTGCCTTCCTTCGCATCCCCTGCTCAGAATCATTACTTTGAATCACCTCTTGCTTAGTGGTTTTGTGTTATTAAGTAGAAGTCCCCAAGAGGGTTCCTGAGTGACATATAGCCTTCGAAGCATTCCATTTTTTTCACTGAAAATCTTATTGAGATAACTAGATTCCCACACAATTATAAGAAACAATATAGGGGGAAGGGATAAACTGGGAGTTTGGGTTTAACATACACACTACTATATGTAAAAATAGACAATCAATAAAGACCTGCTGCATAGCACAGGGAATTATATTTAATACTCTGTCATAACTTACAAGGGGAAAGAATCTGAAAAAGAATAGCTATGTATGTATAACTGAGTCACTTTGCTGTACATCTGAAACTAAACACTGTAAATCAACTATAATTCAATTTTAAAAATTTAAATAGCCAAAGAATAAAAAGTGTTATCCATATCTATCCACCTAACTCTATGTTCTTATATTAATAAACATTGTATATTTCACTATAAAAAGTTAAGAAATAAAATGAAGAGATCCCTTGTATACTTTGCCTAGTTCCCCCAAAGGTCATATTATGCAAAATACTACATTATCACAATCAGTATACTGACATTGATACGAGCCACCCATCTTATTCAGATTTCCCCAGTTCTACTTGCATTTGTTTGTATTTACTAAGTACTGTACAGTTTTACCACAAGTGTAGATTCATGTGTTCCATTGGCACAAGTATCCCTTATGCTGCCTTTTTTTAACAATACCAATCTCTCTGCCACATTTCCTCTTCCCATCCCCTACTGCTAACCACTGTGACTGCTAACCACAACTAATCTGTTCTCTCTTTAATGGTGTAATTTCAAGAACGTCATAGAAATGGAATAACGCATTATGTCTTCTTTTAAGACTGGCTTCTTTCACATAGCATACTACATCTGAGATTCATCCAGGTTGTTGTGAATATCAAGTTTGTTCATTTTCCATTGCTTAGTAGTACTCCACAGGGTAGATGTACCACAATTTATCCATTTACCCATCAAAGGGCATTTGGGCTGATTCATGTGTTTGATAATTACAAATATAGCTATCAACATGTGGGTTCAGGAAACATTCCATTATTCTGATTGCCTTTATATCACCTCTCCATGAGAATGACAACCTGACCTAAACTTTTTGCCTCAAAACTATGTAGAGGTGTTGCTGTGACATCTTCTGGCATCAAATACTGTCATGAAGCAGGGTGAAGTAAACTGCACTTACTTTTTTCCCTCTAATAGACGACTTGCTCCCTACTGCCTATATCTCCTTAAAAATCTTCAGCAAGGAAGTGCATGCAAAACACCAGCTGAAAGCAGAGAGGAGTACCTGACCAGCAAAAAAGTACAGAACCACGCAAAACTTAGTAGGACAAAGGAACTAGGGGGGAAAACAGGAGTGTAACTAGGACTAGACCTGCCCTCGGCGGGTAGGGGAACTGAAGCAGGGGTCTGATCCCAACATTGGGCAATTATCTAAGTCAGAGGAGAAACATTTAAGGCTGAGAGTGAAACATCTGATCTGTGGCTGCCTAAATGGAATGAGAATCAGACAGTCCATGCTGCAGCCATACATACCCCGGACAGGGACGCAGGTCCCCTGGAAGGCGCAGCAGCTGGGAACTGGAGCTTAGGGATTGTGGAACAATCCCAGGGCGAGGACTGCTGTTGACTGTGGAGAGATGGACCGAGGGGACGTGAGGGAGGAGATTGTGGTGGGAAATGCCTGTGGAAGGAAAACCAGGCAGCAATGGAAGTAAGGTGATACTACTAAGTCACGCGTAGGGGGTGGAGCAATCACCATAGCCTATCTTTCCGCACAGGCCAGCATCAGCAACTAAACAGTAGAGAGGCTGGGCCATCAAGCATCTGACTCACCCAACTAGAGTAGGAGCCCACACATGGTACCCCTTTAACTGCCTGACAGGCCCATCTAAGGAGTAGGTCCCCACCCAGGGTGCTCCTTTAAGAGCCAGACACTCCAATCTACAGAGAAGGACCCCACCCAGGGTGGCAATTTAAGTACCAGACACGCCAATCTACAGAGAAGGACCCAACTCAGGTTGCCCCTATAAGTGCCTGACGCACCCATCTACAGAGAAGGACCCCACCCAGGGTGCCCTTTAAGTGCCTGACAAGCCGATATAAAGAGCAGGACCCCACCCAGGGTGCCCTTTTAAGTGCCTGATGTGCCGATCTACAGAGTAGGACCCCACCCAGGGTGCCCCTTTAGAGCTTGACCCGCTCAACTACAGAGAAAAACCCCAACCAGGGTGCCCTTTTAAGTTCCTGATGTGCCGATCTACAGAGAAGGACCCCACAGAGGGTGCCCCTTTAAGAGCCTGATCCACCGATCTACGGAGTAGGTCCCCACACAGGATGCTCCTTTAAGAGCCAGACACTCCTATCTAGAGAAAAGGACCCTACCCACAGTGGCCCTTTAAGAGCCTGAAACGCCCATCTACAGAGCAGGGCCCCTCCCAGGGAGCCCCTTCAAATGCCTGACATGCCAATCTACTAGTAGGGCCCCACTCAGGGTGCCCCTTTAAGAGACTGACACTCCGATCTACAGAGTAGGACCCTTCCCAGGGTGCCCCATTAAGTGCCTGAAACGCCCATCTACAGAGAAGGACCCCACCCAGGGTGCCCTTTTAAGAGACTGACTCGCCGATCTTCAAAGTAGGACCTCTCCCAGGGTGCCCCTTTAAGAGCCTGACCCACCAATCTACAGAGTAGGGACCAAACCAAGGTGCCTCTTTAAGTGTCTCACCCACCCATCTATACAAAGCCCCTTTAAGTGTCTGACCCACCCATCTATAAAGAAGCACCGCACCCAGGGTGCCCCTTTAAGTGTCTGACCCACCCATCTATAAAGAAGCACCGCACCCAGGGGTGTGCCCCTAGCCTGAATGGCCCATCTACAGAGAAGGACCCCCCCCAAACAGGGTGCCCCTTTTTAAGTGTATGAAAACAATGATACACAGAGCAGGGGCCACACTCCCAAGGTGCTCCTTTAAGTGCCTGAAAAACGCCCATCTACACAGAGAAGGAGGGACCCCACCCGTGGTGTGTCTTTAAGTGCTCAGGCAACCATCTACAGAGAAGGACCTCACTCAGGGTGCCCCTTTAAGTGCCTCAGGTGCCCATCAACAGAGAAGGACCCCAATCAGGGTGCCCCTTTAAGTGCCTGACGTGCCAATCTACTAGTAAGACCCCACTCAGGGTGCCCTTTAAGAGACAGAACCACCGATCTACAGAGTAGCGACGCCCATCTAAGGAATAGGTCCCCACAGGGGGGGCCAATTTAAGAGTCTGACGCATCCATCTACAGAGAAGGACCCCATCCAGGGTGTCCATTTAAGTGCCTGCTGCGCTGTTCTAAGGGTAGACCCCCCACCCCAGGGTGCCCCTTTAAGTGCCTGACGCTGCAATATACAGAGTAGGAGCCCACTCAGGGTGCCCCTTTAAGAGCCCGACCTGCCCATCTACAGAGAAGCACCGCACCCAGGGTGCCCTGTGAAAAGTCTGACATGCTGATATACAGAGCAGAACCCTGCCCAGGGTGTCCATTTAAGTGCCGGAAACACCCATTTACAGAGAAGGACCCCACCAAGGTGCCCCTTTAAGAGAAAGACCCACCTATCTACAGAGCAGGATCCAACCCAGGGTTCCTCTTTAAGCAAGTGCCTGATGCGCCCATCTACAGAGAAGGACCCGACCCAGGGTGCCCCTTTAAGTGCCTGAAACTCCCAACTGTAGACTAGGACCCCACCCAGAGTGCCGCTTTAAGAGCATGAAGAGCCCATGTACAGAGAAGGACCGCACGTAGGGTGCCCCTTTATGTGCTTGACGTGCCAATCTACTAGTAAAGCCCCCCCCCCATTCAGGGTGCCCTTTAAGAGACTGACCCACCGATCTAAAGAGCAGCGACGCGCATCTAAGGAGTAGGTCCCCACACGGGGTGCACATTTAAGTGCCTGACACGCCCATCTAAAGAGAAGGACGCCGCCCGTGGTGTCTCCTTAAGCGCTCAGGCAACCATCTACAGAGAAGGACCACACCCAGGGTGCCCCATTAAGTGCCTGACATGCCCATCTAAGGAGTAGGTCCCCACCGAGGTGGCCCTTTCAGAGCCTGCCTTGCCCAACTAAAGAAAAGGACCCAACCCAGGGTGCCCCTCTTAGTGCCTGACATACATCTAAGGAGTAGGTACTGACCCCGAGTGCCCCTTCAAGTGCCTGACCCGCCCATCTACAGAGAGGATCCCCACCTCGGTTGCCCCTTTAAGAGCCTGATGAACCCAATTACAGAGTAGGAGCCCACCCAGGGTGCCCTTTTAAGTGCCTGAAATGCCCATGTACAGAGAAGGACGCCAACCATGGTGTGTCTTTAGGTACTCAGGCAAACATCTACAGAGAAGGACTCCAATCAGGGTGCCCCTTTAGGTACCTGATGTGCCAATGTACTGTAAAGAACCCACTCATGGGGCCCATTAAGATACTGAACCGCCAATCTACAGAGTAGTGACGCCCATCTAAGTGATAGGTCCCCACACGTAGTGCCAATTTTAGTGCCTGCCACGCCCATCTGCAGAGAAGGACGCCACTGGTGTTGTGTCTCTAAGTGCTCAGGAAACCCTATACAGAGAAGGACGCCACCAAGGGTGCCACTGTAAGTGCCTTCAAGGCCCATGTACAGAGAAGGACGCCACCCATGGTGTGTCTTTATGTGCTCAGGGAACCATTTACAGAGTAGAACCCCACCCAGGGTGCCCCTGTAAGTGCCTGAAAGGCCGATGTACAGAGAAGGACGCCACCCGTGGTGTGTCTTTAAGCACTCACGCAACCATCTACACAGAAGGAGCCCACCAAGGGTTCCCCTGTAAGTGCCTGAAACGCCCATGTACAGAGAAGGATGCCACCTGTGTTGTGTCTTTATGTGCTTAGGCAACCATCTGCACAGAAGAACCCCACCCAGGGTGCCCCTTCAACTGCCTGAAACGCCCATGTACAGAGAAGGACGTCACCCGTGGTGTATCTTTAAGTGCTCAGGCAACCATCTACAGAGAAGGACCCCACCCAGGGTGCCCCTTTAAGTGCCTGGCATACCCTACTAAAAAGAAGGTTCCCACAACGGGTGGCCCTTTCAGAGCCTGACACGCCCATGTACAGAGAAGGACGCCACCCATGGTGTGTCTTTAAGTGCTCAGGCAACCATCTACAGAGAAGGACCACACCCAGGGTGCCCCTTTAAGTGCCTGACATGCCCATCCAAGAAGTGGGTCGCCACTGCACTTGCCCCTTTCAGAGCCTGACACGCCCATTTACAGAGAAGGACAACGCCTGTGGTGTGTCTTTAAGTGCTCAGGCAAACATCTACAGAGAAGGACCGCACACAGGGTACCCCTGTAAGTGCCTGAAACGGCCATGTACAGAGAAGGACGCCACCCGTGGTGTGTCCTTAAGTACTCAGACAACCATCTACAAAGAAGGACCCCAATCAGGGTGCCCCTTCAAGTACCTGATGTTCCAATCTACTAGAGAGACCCCACTCATGGTGCCCATTAAGAGACTGAACCGCTGATCTACAGAGTAGCGATGCCCATCTAAGGAGTAGGTCCCAACCCATAGTGCCCATTTAAGTGCCTGCCACGCCCATCTACAGAGAAGGACGCCGCCCATGGTGTGTCTCTAAGTACTCAGGCAACCAATTACAGAGAAGGACCCCACTCAGGGTGCCCCTGTAAGTGCCTGAAAGGCCCATGTACAGAGAAGGATGCAACCCGTGGTGTGTCTTTAAGTGCTCGCGCAAGCATCTACAAAGAAGGACCCACCAAGAGTACCCCTGTAAGTGCCTGACACGCCCATCTAAGGAGTAGGTCCCCAACCCGGGTGGCCCTTTCAGAGCCTGACACGCCCATTTGCAGAGAATGACGCCAACTGTGGTGTGTCTTTACGTGCTCAGGCAACGATCTACAGAGAAGACCACAACCAGGGTGCCCCTGTAATTCCCTAAAATGCCCATGTACAGAGAAGGACGCGACCCATGGTGTGTCTTTAAGTACTCAGGCAAACCATCTACAGAAAAAAGGACCCCAAACAGGGTGCCCCCCTTTAAGTACCTGATGTGCCAATGTTTCTAGAAGGACCCCACTCATGGGTGCCCTTTAAGAGACAGAAACCACTGATCGACAGAGTAGCGATGGGCATCTAAGGAGTCCGTGCCCACCCGTAGTGCCCATTTAAGTGCCTGCCACGCCCATCTACAGAGGACGCCACCCGTGGTGTGTCTCTAAGTGCTCAGGCAACCATTTACAGAGAAGGACCCCACCCAGGGTGCCGCTGTAAGTGCCTGAAAGGCCCATGTACAGAGACGGACGCCACCCGTGGTGTGTCTCTAAGTGATCACGCAACCATCTACAGAAAAGGACCCCAATCAGGGTGCCCCTTTAAGTACCTGATGTGCCAATCTTCTAGAAGGACCCCACTCATGGTGCCCTTTAAGAGACAGAACCACCGATCTACAGAGTAGTGATGCACATCTAAGGAGTCCGTCCCCACCCGTAGTGCCCATTTAAGTGCCTGCCACGCCCATCTGCAGAGAAGGACGCCACCCGTGGTGTGTCTCTAAGTGCTAAGGCAACCATTTACAGAGAAGGACCCCACCCTGGGTGCCGTTGTAAGTGCCTGAAAGGCCCATGTACAGAGAAGGACGCCACCCGTGGTGTGTCTTTAAGTGCTCACACAATCATCTACAGAGAAGGACCCCACCCAGGGTGCCCCTTCAACTACCTGAAACACCCATGGACAGAGAAGGATGCCGCCCGTGGTGTGTCTTTAAATGCTCAGGCAACCACCTACAGAGAAGGAGCCCAGCAATGGTGCCCCTGTAAGTGCCTGAAAGGCCCATGCTCAGAGAAGGGCGCCACCCGTGATGTGTCTTTAAGTGCTCAGGCAACCATATACCGAAAAGGACCCCATTCAGGGTGCCACTTTAAGTGCCTGACATGCACATCTAAGGAGTAGGTCCCGAACCTGGGTGGCCCTTTCAGAGCCCGACACGCCCATTTACAGAGAAGGACACCGCCTGTGGTGTGTCTTTAAGTGCTCAGGCAAACATCTACAGAGAAGGACCCCACCCAGGGTGCACTTTTAAGTGCCTGAAATGCCCATGTACAGAGAAGGACGCCACCCGTGGTTTGTCTTTAAATGCTCAGGCAACCACCTACAGAGAAGCACCGCCCACAAGGTGCCCCTGTAAGTGCCTGAAAAGCCCATGTACAGAAAAGGATGCCACCCGTGGTGTGTCCTTAAGTACTCAGGCAACCATCTACAGAGAAGAACCCATATCAGGGTGCCCCTTTAAGTACCTGACGTGCCTATCGACTAGCCAGACCCCACTCATGGTGCCCATTAGGAGACTGAACCCCGATCTACAGAGTAGCGATGCAAATTTAAGGAGTACGTCCCCACCCGTAGTGCCCATTGAAGTGCCTGCCACGCCCATCTACAGAGAAGGACGCCACCCTTGGTGTGTCTCTAAGTGCTCAGGCAAACATTTACAGAGAAGGACCCCACCTAGGGTGCCGCTGTAAGTTCCTGAAAGGCCCAAGTATGGAGAAGGATGCCACCCGTGGTGGGTCTTTAAGGGCTCAGGTCACCATCTATAGAGAAGGACCCCACCCAGCTTGCCCCTTCAACTGCCTGAAACGCCCAAGGACAGAGGACGCCACCCGTTGTGTGTCTCTAAGTGCTTAGGCAACCATTTACAGAGGACACCAACCAGGGTGCCATTGTAAGTTCCTGAAAGGCCCATGTACGGAGAAGGATGCCACCCGTGGTGTATCTTTAAGCGTGCACGCAACCATCTACAGAGAAGGAGCCCACCAAGGGTGCCCTTGTAAGTGCCTGAAACGGCCATGTACTGCGAAGGACGCCACCCCTGGTGTGTCTTTATGTGCTCAGGCATCCATCTGCAGAGTAGAACCCCACCCAGGGTGCCCCTGTAAGTTCCTGAAAGGCTCATGTACTGAGAAGGACGCCACCCATGGTGTGTCTTTAAGTGCTCACGCAACCATCTACAGAGAAGGACCCCACCCAGGGTGCCCCTTCAACTGCCTGAAACACCCATGGACAGAGAAGGACGCCGCCCGTGGTGTGTCTTTATGTGTTCAGCCAACCATCTGCAGGGAAGGACCCCACCCAGGCTGCCCCTTGAACTGTCTGAAACGCCCATGTACAGAGAAGGATGCCACCCGTGGTGTGTCCTTAAGTACTCAGGCAACCATCTACAGAGAAGGACGCCACCCAGGGTGCCCTTTTAAGAGCCTGAAACGCCCATGTACAGAGAAGGACCACACCTCTGTTGTGTCTTGAAGTGCTCAGGCAACCATCTATAGGGAACGGCCCCACCCAGGGAGTCCCTTTAAGTAGCTGACGTGCCAAAGTACTACAAAGTCCCCAAACATGGTGCCCATTAAGAGACTGAACCGCCGATCTACAGAGTAGCGATACTGATTTAAGGAGTAGGTCCCCACAGGTAGTGCTATTTTAAGTGCCTGCCACGCCCATCTGCAGAGAAGGACGCCGCCCGTGGTGTGTCTCTAAGTGCTTAGGCAACCATTTACAGAGAAGGACCCCACCCAGGGTGCCGCTATAAGTGCCTGAAACGCCCATATACAGTGAAGGACGCCACTCTGGTGTGTCTTTATGTGCTCAGGCATCCATCTGCAGAGTAGAACCCCACCAGCGTGCCCCCGTAAGTGCCTGAAAGGCCCATGTACTGAGAAGGACGCCACCCGTGGTGTGTCTTTAAGTGCTCAGGCAAACACATACAGAGAAGGACCCCACCCAGGGTGCCCCTTCAAATGCCTGACGCCTGATCTACAGAGAAGGAACCCACTCAGGGTGCCCCTTTAAGTGCCTGACATGCCAATTTACTAGTAGGACCCCACCCAGGGTGTCCCTTTAAGTGCCTGAAGAGCCCATGTACAGAGAAGGACCGCACCCAGGGTGCCCCTTTAAGTACCTGACAAGCCCATCTAAGGAGTAGGTCCCCACACAGGGTGCCCATTTAAGTGACTGACGTTCCCATCTACAGAGTAAAATCCCGCCCATGGTGCCCCTTTTGGTGCCTGACCCACCCATCTACTGAGAAGGACCCCACCTGGGGTGCCCCTTCAAATGCCTGACGCAGATGTACAGATTAGGACCCCACCCACGGTGCCCCTCTAAGTGCCCGACCTGCTAATCTATGGAATAGGAGCCCTCCCAGGGTGCCTCTTTAAGTGCCTGACACGCCCATTGAAGGAGTATGTCGTCACCCAGGGTGCTCCTTTAAGAGCGAGACACGCCGATCTACAGAGGAGGACCCCACTTGGGGTGCCTCTTTAAGTGCCTGACGTGCCCATCTACGAAGAAGGACCCCACCCGGGGTGCCCCTTCAAATGCCTGTTGCAGATCTACAGATTAGGACCCCACCCAGGATGCCCCTTAAGAGCCTGACCGGCCCATCTACAGAGAAGCACTGCACCCAGGGTGCCCCTTTAAATGTCCGACATGCCGATATACAGAGCAGAAACCCGCCCAGCATGTCCGTTTAAGTGCCAGAAATGCCCATCTACAGAGAAGGACCCCACTCAGGTGCCCCTTCAATAGATCCACAGATCTACAGAGTAGGACCCCTACAGAGTAAGACCCCCAGGGTTAAACCTCTTTAAGTGTGCCCCTTTGATGTGCCCCTTCTACAGAGAAGGACCCCAGGCCCTGGGCTTGTGCCCCCTTTAAGTGCCTGACGAGCCCATCTACAGAGTAAAGACCCCCACACAAGGTGCCTGCCACTTAACCCAGAGAAACCCTAAACCCCTACCCAAGGGTGCCCCTTTAAGCAGGACCCCCTGACACACGCCCATCTAAGGGGTGTAGGAAGGACCCCCACCCCGGGGTGGCCCCTGCCTTTCAGAGCAGGGTTGATGCAGCCACCCAAACTAAAGAGAAGGACTGCACCCAGGGTGCCCCAAAAAACCAGGGGTTGCCCCTCTAAGTGCCTGACACATTTACATGTAAGGGAGTAAGGTCCTGCCCCAGGCCCCATCTACAGAGCAGGACCCCTCCATGGTACCTCTTTAAGAGCCTAGCAGGCAGGGCTACAGAGTAGGACCCCACCCTGGGTGCCCCTTTAATAGCCTAACCCGCTCATCTACAGAGTAGGACTCCACCCAGGGTGCTCCTTTAAGAGCCTGACCCTCCGATCTACAGAGCAGGACCCCACCAAGGGTGCCCCTATAACAGCCTGACCTGCCATTCTACAGAGTAGGATCCCACCTAGGGGGCCCCTTTAAGAGCCTGAACGGCCCATCTACAGAGAAGGACCCCAAACAGGGTGCCCCTTTAAGTGTATGAAACAATGATACACAAGAGCAGGGCCACTCCCAGGGTGCTCCTTTAAGAGCCTAAAACGCCCATATACAGAGAAGGATGCCACACGTGGTGCGTCTTTAAGTACCTCAGGTACCCATCTACAGAGAAGGACTCCACCCAGGGTGCCCCTTTAAAGGGCCTGACATGCCCATTGAAGGAGTAGTTCCTCACCCAGGGTGCTCCTTTAGGAGCGAGACACTCCGATCTACAGAGAAGGACCCCACCCAGGGTGCCCCTTTAAGAGCCTGACACGCCAATCTACATAGCCGGACCCCATCCAGGGTGCCACTTAAGAGCCTGATGCTCTAGTCTACAGAGCAGGACCCCACCCAGAGTGCCCCTTTAAGTGCCTGATGTGCCCAGGGTGCCCCTTCAAATTCCTGATGTGCTGATCTAGAGTAGGACTCCACCCAGGGTGTCCATTTAAGTGCCTGCTGTGTTGATCTACAGAGTAGGACCTGACCCCGGGTGTCCCTGTAAGTACCTGACTTGCCGATCTACAGAGTATGACCCTACCCAGGGTGCCCCTTTAAGTGCCTGACTCACTGATCTACAGAGAAGGACTCCCCCAGGGTGCCCCTTCAAATGCCTGATGCCCCGATCTACAGAGTAGGACCCCACCCAGGGTGTCCCTTTAAGAGCCTTCTACTCTGATCTACAGAGTTGGACCCCACCCCGGGTGCCCCTTTAAGTTCCTGAATGCGTGGAGCTACGGAGAAATACTAGCCAAAGAGGCTCAAAAAAAGATTCTGATAGAGCCATAACTCCAGTGGCTGAGGCAGCCTGTGTCCCTGTTCACTTGGCATTGCAAGGGTCCTGGCAACCCAAGCAGCTGTGCCACCTTCACGCTCAACCCTCACTGGGGCAGAGCTACTCCCGGCCAAAAAAAAAAAGAAAAAAGTTTTCCATCTATGCCTGCAGTGTCACTTATGTCCAACTCTTTGAGACCCTGAAGGCTGTGGTCTGCCAGGCTTCTCTGTCAGGAGAGTTCTCCAGGCAAGAATACTGGAGTGTATTGGCCAAAACTGGTTGTCATACCCTTCTGCTGCTGCTAAGTCGCTTCAGTCATGTCCGACTCTGTGCGACCCTATAGACGGCAGCCCACCAGGCTCCACTGTCCCTGGGATTCTCCAGGCAAGAATACTGCAGTGGGTCACCACTTCCTTCTCCAATGCCTGATTTTGTAACTGCCATTACTCTGGGGTTCATCTTTGGTTTCTCATTTTTGGGTATCTGTTTCAATCTCACTTAACACCATAACAAACTTCGTTCCTGACCAGAGATCAAGCTCAGAGCCTTTGGCGTGGGAGCACTGACTCCCAGACCCTAGACTACCAGAGAACTAACCCTCAGTTCAGTTCAGTCACTCAGTCGTGTCCGACTCTTTGCGACCCCATGAACTGCAGCACACCAGGCCTCCCTGTCCATCACCAACTCCCGGAGTCTACCCAAACCCATGTCCATCGAGTCAGTGATGCCATCCAACCATCTCATCCTCTGTCGTCCCCTTCTCCTCCTTCCCCCAATCCTTCCCAGCATCAGGGTCTTTTCCAATGAGTCAGCTCTTCGCATGAGGTGGCCAAAGTATTGGAGTTTCAGCTTCAACATCAGTCCTTCCAATGAACACCCAAGACTGATCTCCTTTAGGATGGACTGGTTGGATCTCCTTGCAGTCCAAAGGACTCTCAAGAGTCTTCTCCAACACCACAGTTCAAAAGCATCAATTCTGTGGCGCTCAGCTTTCTTCATCATCCAACTCTCACATCCATACATGACCACTGGAAAAACCACAGCCTTGACTAGACGGACCTTTGTTGGCAAAGTAATGTCTCTGCTTTTAAATATGCTGTCTAGGCTGGCCATAACCTTCTTTCCAAGGAGTAAGCGTCTTTTAATTTCATGGCTGCAATCACCATCAGCAGTGATTTTGGAGCCCCCAAAAATAAAGTCTGACACTGTTTCCACTGTTTCCCCATCTATTTCCCATGAAGTGATGGGACCAGATGCCATGATGTTAGCTTTCTGAATGTTGAGCTTTAAGCCAACTTTTTCACTCTCCTCTTTCAATTTCATCAAGAGGCTCATTCTAGGTTCGATGCATGAGACAAATGCTCAGGGCTGGGGAAATGGGATGACCCAGAGGGATGGGATGGGGAGAGAGGTGGGAGGGGGGTTCAGGATGGGGAACACATGTAAACCCATGGCTGATTCATGTCAATGTATGGCAAAAACCACTACAATATTGTAAAGTAATTAGCCCCCAACTAAAATAAATAAATTTATTTAAAAAAAAAGAGGCTCTTTAGTTCTTCTTCACTTTCTGCCATCAGGGTGGTGTCATCTGCATATCTGAGGTTATTGATATTTCTCCCGGCAATCTTGATTCCAGCTTGTGTTTCTTCCAGCCCAGCGTTTCTCATGATGTACTCCGCATATAAGTTAAATAAGCAGGGTGACAATATACAGCCTTGACATACTCCTTTTCCTATTTGGAACCAGTCTGTTGTTCCAGGTCCAGTTCTAACTGTTGCTTCCTGACCTGCATACAGGTTTCTCAAGAGGCAGGTCAGGTGGTCTGGTATTCCCATCTCTTTCAGAATTTTCCATAGTTTATTGTGATGCACACAGTCAAAGGCTTTGGCATAGTCAATAAAGCAGAAATAGATGTTTTTCTGGAACTCTCTTGCTTTTTCAATGATCCAGCAGATATTGGCAATTTGATCTCTGGTTCCTCTGCCTTTTCTAAAACCAGCTTGAAAGAAATCCCACAAAGGAAACCACTTGAATACAAGACCTGGCATCACCCAACCACCAGTAGCACCCTGTGCAGGATGCTGCATCCAAACAACAAACAAAACAAAAGTACAAACCCAATCTTTGACAGACAGGATTACCACCTCACTCATCCTTGCCCATCAGAGGAAAAAAAAAACTTAGCATAAATCTCAGCCTATACGAAGCTTACACAAACCACTGCACCAAACTTTGGGGGACAGAAAGCAAAAGGAAGAAATAATTCAACCGTGAAGGCTGGGAAAAGGAGACCTCAAACACGATAAGTTTTTTTTAGAAAATAAAAGGCAGAGAAATACTGCACAAGTGAAGGAACAAACTAGAAATACAGAAGTCCAAATAAATGAAGAGGAAATAGGCAAACTGCCTGAAAAAAAATTCAGAAAAATGATAGTAAAGATGACCAAAAAATCTTGAAAACAGAATGGAGAAAATGCAAGACTCAATTAACAAAGACCTAGAAAAATTAAAGAATAAGCATACAGAGACAAAAAACACAATTACTGCAATTAAAAATGCTCTAGAATAGCAGAATATAGAAGCAGAAGAACGAATCAGTGAGCTGGAAGATAAAATGGTAGAACTAACTTCTGAAGAGCAGAATAAAGTAAAAAGAATGAAAAGAACTGAGGATCGATTCAGAGATCTCTGGGACAATATCAAACACACCAACATTCAAATTATAGGGGTCCCAGAAGAAGAAGAAGAGAAAAGTAAAGGGTATTGGAAATTTTTTGAAGAATTATAGTTGAAAATTTCCCCAACATGGAAAAGGAAATAGTCAATTAAGTCCAAGAGGCACAAAGAGTCCCATACAGGATAAACTCAAGGAGAAACACACCAAGGACACATACTAATCAAACTAACAAAGATTAAACACAGAAAAAGAATATTAAAAGCAACAAGGGAAAAGCAACAATTAACATACAAGGGAAACCCCATATGTTTAACAGCTTATCTTTCAGAAGAAACTCTGCAGGCCAGAAGGGAATGGCAGGATATATTTAAAGTACTGAAAGGGAAAAATCTACAACCAAGATTACTGTACCCAGCAAGTATCTCATTCAAAATTGTTGGAGAAATCAAAAGCTTTTCAGACAAGCAAAAGTTAAGAGAATTCAGTACAACCAAACCAGTTTTACAAGAAATGTTAAAGGGACTTATGTCGTCAAGAAATACAAGAGAAGAAAAAGGTGTACAAAATCAAACCCCAAACAATTAAGAAAATGGCAATAGGAAAATATATATCAATAACTACTTTAAATGTAAATGGATTAGATGCTCCAACCAAAAGACACAGATTGGCTGAATGGATACAAAAACAGGACACATGTATATGCTGTCTACAAGAAACCCACCTCAGACATCAAGACACATATAGACTGAAAGTGAGAGGATAGAAAAATAGATTCCATGCAAATGGAAAGCAAAGAAAGTTGCTCATATCAGACAAAATAGACGTTAAAATAAAGAATATTACAAGAGATAAGGAAGGACACTACATAATGATCAAGGGATCAACCCAGGAAGACGACATAATAATTGTAAATATCTATGCACCCAACACAGGAACACCTCAATACATAAGATAAACACTAACAGACAGAAAAGGAGAAATTGACAATAATACAATAATAGTAGGAGACTTTGACACCCCACTCACACCAATCGAGAGATCATCAAAACAGAAAATTAATACGGAAACACAAGTCTTAAATGATACACTAGATGAGATGGATCTCACTGATATCTTCAGGACATTCTACCGAAATGCAGAAGAATACACCTTCTTCTCAAAAGCACATGGAACAGTCTCCATGATAGACCACATCTTGGGTCACAAAGCAAACCTCAGTAAATTTAAGAAAATTGAAATCGTATCAAGCATCTTTTCTGACCACCTATGAGACTAGATATCAATTACAAGAAAAAAAAACTGTAAAAAACACAAACACATGGAGATTAAACAATATATTTCTAAATAACAGGTTACTGAAGAAGTCAAAAGGAAAATAAAAAAAATTTCTAGAAATAAATGACAATGAAACCACGACAACTCAAAACCTATGGGAAGCAGCAAAAGCAGTTCTAAGAGGGAAGTTTATAGCAATGCAACCTACCTCAACAAACAATAAAAGCATCGAAAAGACAACCTAACTTTACACCTAAAACAAGTGGAAAAAGAAGAACAAAAACACCCAAAGTTAGCAGAAGGAAAGCAATCATAAGGATCAAATCAGAAATAAATGAAAAAGCAATGAAAGAATCAATAGTCAAGATTAATAAAACTAAAAGCTGGTTCTTTGAGATGATAAACAAAATTGACAAACCTTTAGCCAGACTCATCAAGAAAAAAAGAAGAATCAAATCAACAAAATTAGAAATGAAAAAGGAGAGGTTACAACAGACAATGTGGAAATACAAAGGATTATAAGAGACTATTATGGATAACCTGGAAGAAATGGACAGATTCTTAGAAAAGTTCAATCTTCCAAGACTGCACAAGGAAGAAATAGAAATTATGAACAACCCAATTATAAGCACTGAAATTGAAGCTGTGATCAAAAATCTCCCCACAAAACAAAAGCCCAGGACCAGATGGCTTCACAGGAGAATTCTATCAAACATTTAGAGAAGAGCTAATGCCTATCCTTCTAAATCTCTTTCAAAAAATTGCAGAGGAAGGAACATTACCAAACACATTCTACGAGGCCACCATCACCCTGATAGCAAAACCAGACAAAGATAACACAAAAAAAAGAAAACTACAAGCCAATATCACTGATGAACATAGATGCAAAAGTTCTTAACAAAATTTTAGGAAACATAAATGGCAAAGGGACCATACTTATCAATAATTACCTTAAATGTAAATGGGTTGAATGCCCCAACCAAAAGACAAAGAGTGGCTGAGTGGATACAAAAACAAGACCCCTACATATGCTGTCTACAAGAGACCCACCTCAAAACTAGGGACACATACAGACTGAAAGTGAAGGGATGGAAAAATATATTTCATGCAAATGGAGAACAAAAGAAAGCAGGAGTCGCAATACTCATTTCAGATAAAATAGACTTTAGAATAAAGGCTGTGAAAATGGACAAAGAAGGACACTACATAATGATCAAAGGGTCAATCCAAGAAGAAGATGTAACAATTATAAATATATATGCACCCAACATAGGAGCACCACAATATATAAGGCAAATACTAACAAGTATGAAAGGGGAAATTAACAATAACACAATAATAGTGGGAGACTTTAATACTCCACTCACACCTATGGATAGATCAACAAAACAGAAAATTAACAAGGGAAACACAAAACTTTAAATGATACAATAGACAAATTAGATTTTATCGATATTTACAGGACTTTCCACCCCAAAACAAGCAATTTCACCTTTTTCTCAAGTGCATTGAACTTTTCGGATAGATCACTTCCTGGCCATAATCTTGCCTTGGTAAGAATTTTACAAAAAATTTGAAATCATCCCAGCCATCTTCTCTGACACTATGCAGTAAGATTAGACTTCATATTACAGGAAAAAAAACTATTAAAAATTCCAAACTATGGAGGCTAAACAACCACACTTCTGAATAACCACAAATACAGAATGAAATCAAAAATGAAATCAAAATATGCATAGAAACGGAATGAAAATGAAAAACACAAAAAACCCAATACCTGAGGGGACACTGTAAAAGCAATGCTATGGGGAAGGTTCATAAGCAATACAGGGACGGGTACTCAAGAATCAAGAAAAAAAACTCAAATAAATAAACTAAACATACACATAAAGAACCTAGAGAAGAAGAAATTGAAGGAACCCGAGGGTTAGTAGAAGGAAAAGTAATCGTAATAAAAAATTAGGGCAGAGTATTAAATGCTATAAAGAAAACAAAAGAGACCATTAGCATATAATACTACAAAACTAAAAAGCTGGGTTTTTTTTCGAGGGAAGATAAACAAAATTGACCAAGCCAATTATCCAGACTCATCAAGAAACAAAGGGAAGGAAGGAAAAGCTGATCAAACAAAATTAGAATTTGAAAATGGGGAGAGATCACAACAGATCTACACAGAAAATACAAAGGATTCATAAGAGACTACTACAACTGCTATATGCCAATAAAATGGTACAACTTGGAAGAAAATGGAAAATTCTTAGAAAAGTGATAACTTTCCAAAATTGAATCAAGGAAGAAATAGAAGATCTTAACGACCCATCACCAAACCGGAAATCCAAAACTGTCATTCAGATATCTTCCAGACAACAAAAGCCCAGGAACCAGACGGATTCACAGCGGAATTATACCAAAAATTTAGTGAGAGCTAACACTATCCTACTCAAACTCTTCCAGATAGAATTGCAGAAGATGGTCAAACTTCCAAACTCATTCTATGAGGCCACCATCACCCTAATTCCAAAATAGGACATATGATGTCACAAAAAAAGAAAACTACAGGCCAATATCACTGATGAAACATAGATGCAAAAATTCCTGTAATAAAATTCTAGCAAAACAGAATCCAACAATCATATTAAAAAGATCATACATCATGACAAGTGGGGCTTTTATCCCAGGATGCAAGGTTTCTTTAAACATCCGCAAATCATCAATGTATTTCACCACATTAACAAATTGAAGATAAGAACAATATGATTATCTCAATAGATGCAAGAAAAGACTTTGACAAAATTCAACATCCATTTATGATTAAAAAACTCTCCAGAATAGCAGGAATTAGAAGTAACATACCTCAAACATTATAAAAGCTATATATGACAAACCACCAGCAAACAATATCCTCAATGGTGAAAAACTGAAAGCATTTCCCCTTAAAGTAATGAACAAGGCAAGGATGCCCACTTTCATCACTACTATTCAACATAGTTTTGGAACGTTTGGCCCACAGCATTCAGAATCGGAAAAGAAATAAAAAGATACAGATAGGAAAAGAAGAAGTAAAACTCTCACTGTTTTACAGATGTAATGATCCTCTACATAGATAAACTAAAGTTTCTACCAGAAAACTACTAGAGCTAATCAATGAATATAGTTACGTTGCAGGATACAATTAACACACAGAAATCCCTTGGATTCCTATAATCAAATAATGAGAAAATAGAAGAGAAATTAAGGAAACAATACATTCACCATGCAACAAAAAGAATAAAATACTTAGGAAATATTTTACCTAAGAAACAAAAAAGAAATTATATATAGAAAGAAAACTATAAAAACACTGATGAAAAGAAAATCAAAGAGGACACTAAACGATGGAGAAATATACCGTGTTCATGGATTGGAAGAAATTAATATAGTGAAAATGGTATACTACCCAAAGCAATCTATAGATTCCAATGCAATCC
The DNA here is from genome assembly GCA_024291935.2 of Okapia johnstoni. NCBI lineage: Eukaryota > Metazoa > Chordata > Mammalia > Artiodactyla > Giraffidae > Okapia > Okapia johnstoni. Next base: position 113,243,915 of record CM044305.1, read on the forward strand.
CTATCAAAACTACCAATGATATTTTTCACAGAAACTAGAACAAATCAATTCACCATTTGTATGGAAGTATAAGGAAACCTCGGATTAGGCCAAAGCAAATCTTGAGAAAGATGACTGGGAACTGGAGGAATCAACCTGCCTGACTTCAAGCTCTACTACACAGGCCACAGTCATCAGACAGTGTAGGTACTGGCACAAGGATAGAAATATAGATCAGTGGAACACAATAGAAAGTCCAGAGATAAACCCATGCACCTATGGTCACCTAATCTATGACAAAGGAGGCAAGAGTATACAATGGAGGAAAGACAATCTCTTCAAAAAGTGGTGCTGGGAAAACTGGTTCAAACACTTGTTAAAAGAATGAAACTAGAAACGCACTTCCTAACACATACACAAAATTAAACTCAAAATGGATTAAGATCTAAATGTAAGACCAGAAACTATAAAAACTCTAGAGGAAAACATAGGCTAGACACTCTCCGACATAAATTCACAGCAGGATCCTCCAATGGACCCATCCCCCACAGAATATTGGAAATAAAAGCAAAACTAAACAAATGGGACTAATTAAATTAAAAGCTTTTGCCACAAAGGACAACTATAAAGCAAGGTGAAAAGGACCAGCCTTCAGAATGGGAGGAAAATAATAGCATAAACGAAGCAAACCAGACAAACAATTAATCTCAAAAATATACAAGAACTCCTGCAGCTTGGATTTCCAGAAAAATAAACGACCAATCAAAAATGGGCAAAAGATCTAAACAGACATTTCTCCAAAGAAGACATACAGATGGATCACAAAACACATGAAAAGATGCTCAAATCACTCAATTATTAGAGAAATGCAAATCAAAACCACAATGATGGGTAACCATTTCAACAGCAGTCAGGAATGGCGCTATCCAACAAAGTCTACAAGCAATAAATGCTGTTGGAGAGGGTTTGTGGAGAAAGGAACCCTTCTTACTTGTTGGTTGGAATGCAAAACTAGTACAGCCATTTGTGAGAACAGTGTGGAGATTCCTTAAAAAACTGGGAATAGAACTGACTATGACCCAGCAACCACTGCTAGATATACACCGAGGAAAACCAGAATTGAAAAGAGACGCGTTGTACCCCAATGTTCAGCGCAGCACTGTTTACATAGCCAGGACATGGAAGCAACTAGATGTCAATCGGCAGACGAATGGATAAGGAAGCTGTGTGGGTACATAGTACACAATGGAATATTACTCAGCCATTAAAAAGAATACTTTTGAACTCGGTTTATTGATTTGGATGAAAACTGGAGCCCCTTTATACATAGTGAGTTGAGCAGAAAGAAAAGCAGCAATGACAGTATACTTAATGCCATGTATATGGAATTTGAAAGATGGTAATGGTAACCCTATATGTGAGACAGAATAAGAGACACAGATGCATAGAACAGTCCTGTGGACTCTGAGGGAGAAGGTGAGGGTTGGACGTTCTGGGACAATAACATTGAAACATGTATATTGTTCTATGTGAAGCAGAAACACCATTCACATGTTCTATGCATGGCGTCGGATGCTCAGGGGATGGAGCATTGGGATGACACAGAGGGATGGGAGGCGGGTGGGAGGTGGGAGGAGGGTTTGGGAGGGGGAAGGCATGGTGAATCCATGGCTGATTTTTTTATCATGTTGATGTATGGCTGAAACCAACACAACATTGTAAAGTACTTAGCCCCCAACTAAAAATAAATTAAAAAAAAAAGAAATTGAAAAAAAAAAATTTTAGGAAACATAATTCAACTACACATTAAAAGATCTATACACCATGATCAAAAAAAAATTTGGTTTATTTCAGGATGCAAGGATTCTTCAATATAAGCAAATCAATCAATGTGATACACCATATCAAAAACTGAAAGATAAATACCATATGTTCATCTCAAAGATGCAGAAAAGCCTTTGACAAATTCAGCACCCATTTATCATTAAAACTCTCTAAAAATCGCATAGAAGGAAACCTACCTCAACATAGTAAAAAGGGGGGGGATATATATGATAATCCCACAGCAAACATTAATTCTAGTGGTGAAACACTGAATGGTTTCCCTTAAGACTAGGAACAAGACAAAGGTGTCACTTTCACCACTATGTTCAAACATTAGGTTTGAATTCCTAGCTACAGCAATCAGAGAGCATAAGAAATAAAAGGAATTCAGATCAGAAAAAGAAAGTAAAGCTTCACTGTTTTGCAGATGGCATGATACTGACATAGAAAGCCTTAAAGATAGTATCAGAAAATTACTAGAGCTAATCAGTGAATTTAGCAAAGTTGTAGCATACAAAATCAATAACAGCAATCACTTACATTTCTATATATATTAACAATGAAATGAAAATCAGAAAGAGAAATTAAGGAATCCTATTCCCATTCATCATTGCAACAAAAAGAATAAAATATCTAGGAATAAACTTATCTAAGCAGACAAAAGAACTGTACATAGAAAATTATAAGAAACTGATGAAAGAAATCAAAGTGACATAAACAGATGGAGAGATTTTCCATGTTTTATGGTAGGAAGAAATCAATATTGTTGAATAATGACTATACTACCAAATGCAACCCTACAGATTCACATGTGATTCCTATCAAATTACCCAATGGGCCATTTTTCACAGAAAAACTAGTAACAAAAAAAATTTCACAATTCATATGGAAACATCAAAAGACCCCGAATAGCCAAACAGTCTTGGAAAAGAAGACGGAGCTGAGGATCACCTTCCTGACTTTAGATTATATACTAAGCTACAGTCATCAAGAAGGTATGGTATGGCACCAAAAAACAGAAATATTGACCAATGGACCAAGATAGAAAAGCCCCAGGAATAAACCCCTGCACTAAGGGTATATTACTTTTGACAAGGAGGCAAGAATATACAATGGGGCAAAGACAGCATCTTCAATTAAATGGTGCTGGGAAAACCGGGAACAGCTACATGGCAAAGAATGAAAGTGAAATGAGAACACTTTCTAAACACCCATACATCAAGATAAAACTCAAAACGGATTAAAGACCTTAAACATAAGAACCAGAAAACTATAAAACCCTCAGAGGAATAACATGGGCAGGAACACTTGATGACATAAATCAAGCAAGATCCTCTATGACCACCTCCTACAGTAATGAAAATAAAAACAAAAGTAAAACAAGTGGGATCGGATTTAAAACCTTAAAAAGCTTTTGCACGCAAAGGAAAAACTATAAGCAAGTGTGAAAGGGACAACCTCAGAATGGGAGGAAAAAATAGTAGCAAATGGAAACAAACTGACGATTAATTTCTAAAAATATACATGCAGGCTATAACAACTCAATTCCAGTAGAACAAACAAACTCAATTCAAAAATGGGAAAAGACCTAAAACAGTATTTCTCCAAAGATACACAGATGGCTAACAAAACACGTGAAACGAATGTTCAACATCGTCATTTTGAGAGATATGAAATCAAAACTACATGAGATACCAATCACCCGGTCAGGGACATGGCCAACATCAAAAAGTCTACAAAACATTAAATTGCTGGAGAAGGTGTGGAGAAAAGGGAACCCTCTTGCACTGTTGGTGGAAATGTAAATTGATACAGCCACTATGGAGAACGGTAACAAAGATTGCTTTAAAAACTAGGAATTAAAAGCACCATATGATACCAGCAATCCACTTCTAGGCATATATCCTGAAGAAACCAAAACTGAAAAAGGCACATGTACCCCAATGTTCATTGCAGCACTATTTACAATAGCTAGAACATGGAAGCAACCTAGATGTCATCGGACAGATGAATGGATAAAGAAGCTGTGGTACATATACACAATGGAATATTACTCGGCCATAAAAAGGAACACATTTGAGTCAGTTCTAATGAGGTGGATGAACTAGAGCCTATTATACGAGGTGAAATAAGTCAGAAAGAGAAAGATAAATATCATATACTAATCACATATATATGGAATCTAGAAAGATGGTACTGATGAATTTATTTGCAGGGCAGCAGTGGAGAAACGTAGAGAACAGACTTATGGACATGGGGGAAAGGGGAGGAGAGGGTGAGATGTATGGAGAGAGTAACATGGAAACTTACATTACCATATGTAAAATAGACAGCCAACAGGAATTTGCTGTATGTCTCAGGAAACTCAAACAGGGGCTCTGTATCAACCTAGAGGGGTGGGGTGGGGAGGGAGATGGGGAGGGAGGTTCAAAAGGGAGGGGATATATGTATACCTATGGCTGATTCATGTTGAGGTTTGACAGAAAACAACAAAATTCTGTAAAGCAATTATCCTTCAATAAAAATAAATTTAAAAAAATCATCAACAAAAGAGCTAAGCACTCATTAACCTAGTCATAATTTTTTAAAAAAAAAAAAGAGAAAAAGAAATGATACCCAAATTAGGAATGAGAAAAAATACAAAAGGAAATCAAAAAGACTACAAATATTTGTAATGAACTACTATGTGCCCTACCTGTTTCCTAGGTCCTAGGGAGCACAACACCAGTGAGCAGAACAGACAAAAAAAAAAACAAACCCTGCCTTTATGGAGTTTATATTGAACGAGATTAAATGTGATATTTATTCTAGAATACATAAATTTTCAAAAATTAGTCAAGAAGAAAGAAAACCTATACATATAGATTTGAAGTTTATATATATCTTATAAGAGAAAACCTAAATAGAGCACCATGCGGAAAACAAATGCAGAAAGCTGTGTATGGCTACTGCTTAGAAGTACAAACCAGGCTCAATCCACAGGAGAATTACTGTAATCCTCAAACGACAGATGATTTCTCTACTGTTTGAATTTTCTAGAGCAGAGAAATAATAAAAATGTCTCCCATATATTTTAACGACACTTTGAAAAAGGCCAAGCATAGAAAAGAAACACTACACACACCAATGTCACATTTGAAATATGACATAAAAAATAGTGTGTGCACTAATTAGCACCCAAGAATTGTACTCAAAAAGAACTTGTCCAAAGCCACAGTGGGATCCACCTGGAACGCTCGCCAGGATGGGGTCTAGGGATGGGTTTACTATATTAATGGGTTAAAGGTGAACAAACAGATCTTGAGATACCAAACAAACACTGGATACAATTCAGTCCTCTAAATCTGATTTTTCAAATCCAATCCTTTGTAAAATAGGAGTGGGATTTATCCTTAGTAAAGACAAAGCAATATATCACAAAAACAAAGTCACAAAAACAATCAAGGAGGTCCCTTTAGCACCACTATTTATCTAACACAGGATCTATGGGATATTCTAGCCAGGAGAATCAGGTGAAGAAGATTTACTAAGGGGTTGAAAATTACTGAAAGAGGAGGCCCAATGAAGGCAGTGCTGTTTCGCAGATGATATGATCTAATTACTGAAATGCCAGATGGCCAAGAGAATCAAGTGAAAAAAACTAGGAGAAATAAAGATTGTTTAGTAAGGAAGTTTTAGCAATTAAATAAGTTATATACATTATTATATATATATATTCAGTAGGCTTTCTAAATGCCAACAATCATTCACTTACAATTTAACTAGGGAAAAATCACATTTAATAACAAGGAATATAAAGTAGTGGGAATAAGTGCTAACATGGAAATCGTGAGATAGAACATGAAGAAATGGTATACAATGTATAAGAACACAGAAACTCAGTAGAGAAACCAGTGGTTGGGTGGGAAAATGTATTGCTTTTTTTAAAGTCAGCTTTCCTAAAAATCAACCTAGTCAATGCAATTTCAATTAAAATCCAAAGGGACTTTTTACTTGAAATTTGACCTATTAGTATTGCATGGGAAAGAGGAGATTTAAGAAAGAATAGTTTATTATAAGGCTTGTTATACCATCAGATTCTAAAATGTCTGCATTTTGTTTATTCATAAACATCTAAATGCCGTTTCTAACAATCTAAATGCATTTTACTTCCTAGGTACGAATAATCCAGCTGTGCCACTTATTGTGTTTACAGACAACAATGACCCCAATGTCAATTCAAAGGCCTCTGAGGCCCACTATTTGAATATCTCTAGTCTAGACACTTCCTGCCACCAGTTCTACACTCCTACTTCCACTGCCTGCTCTCTAGTAAACTAAATTATTAAACAATTCCATCACTTCCTGTCTTGTGTTTCAGTCATCACCCTCTTTCCTTGGCTCTTTTCACTCACCTAAGAACATGCTTATGTTTTCCTTCAGATATCCACTCCCTGCCTTTCCTCTTCATCTCCATTTTCTCAATCAAACTGGAGTGTAGCTTCTGTCATTTGCCCCATTGGTCTACTCTAAGGTTTCACTAAGGCCATCAGGGCAAATGCATTTTTAAAGTAGATACTGAAATAGCCGGCCCAAATCACTGATACTGGTGACCTCACTGGGGTGTGGAATTGGAAGGAAGATGCATGCAGGAAGCAGATGCATCTACTGGGCAGATGCATGCAGGAAGCTTCTTAATTTAGTGTGTGTGTGTATATATATATATACACACACACACACACAGTAGCTTTCTTAAATGACAACAATAATTACTTAAAATTTTAACTGGGGAAATCATATTTATAACAAGAATATAAAGTACTTGGGAATAAGTCTAACAGGAACAACATACCATAAAGGACATGGGAATCCATCAATCTAACAAGCCATATGAAGTGCCCGCTGTGGACCAGATCATGGCTATCATTAGCTTTAGACCTCCTGGTTCCCACTTTAGTACTCTCTGCATTGGACATACTTTCACTCAAGAATGTGACCCAATGAACACAGGAAACAACATTCAACTTCATTAGTCGCCAGGGAAATACAAAACCACAATGAGATACTACTGCACAGTCATTAGGATGTTTTTCTCAAAACAACAGAAAATACGCACTGGTGAGAATAGGGAGAAACTGGAACCTTCACACACTGCTGGTGAGATAATAAACTCACCTGACAATTCCTTAAGAGGTAAAACACAGCATTATCATATGACCTAGCAATTCTACCCAAAATAACTGAAAACATTGTTTTTGTTCAGTTGCTAAGTTGTGTCTGATTCTTTGTGACCCCACGAACAGCAACACGCCAGGCTTCCCTGTCCTGCATCATCTCCTGGAGCTTGCTCAAACTCATGTCCATTGAGTCAATGATGCCATCCAACCATCTCATCCTCTGTCACCCCCTTCTCCTACCCTCAATCTTTCCCAGCATCAGGATCTCTTCCAATGAGTCAACTCTTCACATCAGGTGGCCAAAGTACGGGAGCTTCAGCTTCAGCACCAGTCCTTCCAAGGAATATTCAGGGTTGATTTCCTTTAGGATGGACTGGTTTGATGTCCTTGCTGTCCAAAGGACTCTCAAGAGTCTTCTTGACAATATATGCCCACACAAAAGTCTGTACATAAATGTTTACCATAGTATTCACAGTAGCCAAAGAGTAGAAATAACCCAAGTGTCCATCATCTGATGAATGGATAAATAAAGTGTTGTACCAATACAACGGAAAACTATTGAGCTATAAAAAGGCATGAGATACTGATGCATGTTCACCTGGCTAGAGGAAACTCCATCTCTATTCTACATGATGAACTGCACCACCTTGCATATCCCACTCTCTGGCTTGGGCCCTGTCCTGGCAATCCTGCCCGGACCTCCTGCCACAGCAGACCTGCAGAGCATGCCAGGCAGCCCTGTGCTAGCCCCTCCTGCTTTCTGTGGGGCCTTCGACTGACTCCTCTTCCTTTCCCAACTGGCACCATCCCGGCGCGGTCATGGCAGACATCTGAGCCAGCATCAGCCATCCCTGTCACAACTTCTGCTCTCACCCTGCCAATCTGCAACTTCGAGAGGAGAACCCACCACACTGGGAGCTTCTGGAAGCAAGGCCAGTGCTAGAGTCATCCACATTAGTTCAGCACACAGCAGAGTGCCTGGAGGCACTGAATGAACACACCTCGTGGAGGAGCCTGGCTGAATTCTGGGGTGGCATCTTGGTGCAGTAGCAGGTCTCACATCCCTGCGCTGACTGGCATTGGCTCAGCTACCAGGTCAGGGTTTGTGACTCAAGCCAGGCCCCCACGGTACCTTGGCAATCACATTCCTCAATTGGCTCCCTTTGTCACCTGTCATGAGTCCTTTCAACCCTTAACTGTCTGGGTGGTTCCTCACAGCCCAGTACAAGACTGTCTCCTCCTCCACAAGCCCCCCAGCCCCCTCATGTGTGTACATGATAAGAACAGGAACAACAACCGACACAAATGGAGCACTGACTAAGGTTCATACCGTCTCTCTACCCACCTCTCAGCCATCCTGTCATTATCCTCAGTCAAATATGATGTGCAAATGTTTACTGAAATGTAATTTATAATAGCAAAGACCCAGAGCCCGCCTTAATATCCATCAGAAGTCATGTACTGAAAACTATTTTAATTGCATAAGAAAATACAATATAAGGTTACACACATAAACAAGATAAAAATATATCAATCTGTGTTTCTAGTAAGAGCAGGATAGATTATTTCGAGCTGCCTTCCAATTAAGAACAACTAAAATGGGTGATTTTAAAACACATACCCTTAATGGCCCAGAAGAACTCACAAAATGGTAAAACAACAACAAGCATGGATGGCAAAACCTAAGAGACAACAGGAAATCCAGAGACGTAGGAACCCATGCTGGACAAATTTTGCCTTTGATTTTGGCAACCTTCCAAGACAGGAAAGGGGACTGTAGTTTAGGACCATGGCTACCTAAATTGAGGAAACTATTTAATAGAAAATTCTGTTCACATCAAACTGGGTCACCAGAGGATCACATCCTTGGGGTTAAGAGTGACTCTGAAACAAACTTGCCCCCTCCCAATTCAACCTCCACAGGACTGCAAGGAAGCTGTCTTGGTGCTATGGAAACAAAGGGAAATAATTAGACATTTGTTTTAAGTGGTCCCCGGCTAATAAATGTCCTAAAGCAGCTGACAAAGTCAAATAGACATCTTCTCTGGAAGAAGATACATTTATCTTAGACTTAGGCTTCAAAGAATCCCCACATAAATATTTCAAGGGCATTAGTAATACACAGCCAAAAACAACCAAGCACATGAGGAAATAAAGCTTCCCTGGTGGGTGAGTGGTAAAGAATCTGCCTGCAACGCAGGAGACTAGGGTTCAAAACCTGGGTTGGGAAGATCCCCTGGAGAAGGGAATGGAACCCCAATCCAGTATTCTTGCCTGGAGAATTCTATGGATTGTATAGTCCAGGTGGGTCACAAAGAGTCAGACACAACTGACTGACTTTCACTTTCTCTTCATTCCAGAAGATGGTGTGGCATACCCTGATAAGACTGAAGGTACATCATCGCAGCACTGTTTATAATAGCCAGGACATGGAAGCAGCCTAGATGCCCATCAGCAGATGAATGGATAAGGAAGCTGTGGCACATATACACAATGGAATACTACTCAGCCATTAAAAAGAATACATTCAAATCAGTTCTAATGAGGTGGGTGAAACTGGAGCCTATTATACAGAGTGAAGTAAGCCAGAAAGAAAAACACCAATACGGTATACTAACACATATATATGGTATTTAGTCAATCGGTAAAGATAACCCTGTATGCGAGGCATCAAAAGAGACACAGATAAATAGAACAGTATTATGGACTCTATGGGAGAGGGCAAGGGCGGGATGATATGGGAGAATGGCATGGAAGCATGTAAATTATCATATGTTAAACGAATCGCCAGTCCAGGTTTGATGCATGATACAGGGTGCTCGGGACTGGTGCACTGGGATGACCCGGAGGGATGGGATGGGGAGGGAGGTGGGAGGGGGGTTCGGGAAGGGAAACACATGTACATCCATGGTGGATTCGTTTCAATGTATGGCAAAACAAATACAATATTGTAAAGTTAAAAAATAAAAAATAAACTAATTAAAAAAAAAAAGAAGGGAAAAAAAAAAGACTGAAGGTACAAACATTGACTACTTCACCCAGACACTCCACTCCTAGGTAGAACCCAAGGACAGCAATGCTCAAACACTCAAAAATTAAGAATCTCAAAAAGCTTTTGTTTATGTGGTTTATACCCATTGATACTTATCATTTAGAAATTAAAACTGAGAAAAATCTAAACCACAAGACACAAGCACATGTTCCATTAGCCACCAGAATAATGTTATTACACATCATATCAACTTTGGAAAACACTGTACACACACTAGAAAACAATGCAAAATGCATTTAATATCTTAGTGTTATTATGAAAATAGCTAGATCTTGTGGACTTCTGAAAAGGCCTTGGGGGTCCTCCAAGGGTCCCCAGACCACAGTTTAAGAACCAGCACCCTAGATGCATATATACAATGGAATACTAATCAGCCATAAGAAAGAATTAAATGTCATTTGCAGCAACATGGATGGACCTACAGTTTATTATACTATGTGAAGTCAGAAAGAGAAAGACAAATACTATATGATATCAGTTATATGTGGAATCTGAAATATGGGACAAAGGAATATACCTACGATATAGAAACAGACTCACAGAGAACAGACTTGGGGTTGCCAAGGAGGGGATGCAGGAGGGATGCAGTGGGGGTCTGGGATTGGCAGATGCAAACTAGTATATATAGAATGGATAAACAAGGTCCTACTATATTGCATAGGGAGCTATATTCAAAATCCTATGATAAACCATAATGAAAAAATATATGTATATGTATAACCGAGTCACTTTGCTCTACAGCAGAAATTAACACAACCTTCCAAATCAACTATACTTCAGTAAATTAAAAAAGAACCAGTACCCTAGAGGAACTTGGGGTATCCACATAAGAATAGTTATGCCAGAACTGCTTGAAACGTTCAAAAACTGGAAAAAACCCAAAAGCCCATCAATAAGATAATGATTTTTTTTTTACTTGTGGTATATTCAAACAGTGGAATAACGCATAGCAATGAAAATGAATGAGCCACAAATACACACAATAGATCATGAGTAATGCTGAGGGAAAACAGGCAAAACTCAAAAGCCTATATAGAGTGTAATTCCATTTCTACAAGGCTAGAGGACAGACCAAAGTAGACTGTATTATTCAGGGCTACATGATACATGGTAGAAGCGAAAAAAAAGACTACAGAAAAGGCAGGCTAGTGTCAGCTCTGAGGGGAGGATGGGGCTGTGACCAGTCGGGGCACACAGAGGTCCACTGGGTACCATCAACATTCTATTTCCTGGCCTGATTGGTGATGACACAGATCTTCACTTTATACTTGTTTGTTAAAGGCCTTGCACACTTTTCTATATGCTATATTTCACAATAAGGAGGAAAGCTATACACAGTTCAATACTAATAATGTGGAATACATATTTCTACAGAGAAAAAAATGCTTTTGAAATACTGTATTCTAGGGAATTCCCTGGCAGTCCAGTGGTTAGGACTCAGCACTGTCACTGCCAGGGCCCCGATTTAGTCCCTGACTGGGGAGCTAAGATCCTGCGAGCCACACAGTGCAGCCAAGAAAAAAAAGAAAGAAAGAAAGACTGTATTCCAATATGTTAAGAGTGGTTAACCTTGGGTTTTCTACATTTTCCAAGTTTACTACAAAGAGCACATATTACTCTTGTAACCATGTAAACATCTGGTATTGTCAGACTTCATTATAATTTTTAGCTTACTGGAGGGTATGTAATTTTATCTTATTACAGTTTAATTTGTAACTCACCAATTACTAATCAGGTTGAGCATCTTTTCATGTTTGTTGTCCAATTTGATTTCTTCTTCTATGAATTGCCTGGTCAAGTCTTTGGCTCATTTTTCTGTTTATCCTTTTTCACTTGTTCTCAGAAAATTGTAAAACATATTTAAAAAGACAAGGTCATCAGCTAAAATTGAAACTAATAAGGATGAACACAAAATTGATGAGCCACCTGTGGGAATCTACGCAGAAAATAGCTATCTAAGGAGATTGGTGATGTGCCTGATCAAACTAGGATGAGCTCGAAGCTCACCAAGGAGCTGACCGTGTTTTTCTCGAGTTAGCTGGAGCTGCTACCACTCCACAAAGGTTAGCTGTGATCTACTTTTCTCTAACGTGTATCCTGGGGCAATGTGATGACGACAGAACTTCAGTGACTCATGAGGAATACTGAAGAGTGCAGTCACAAAGAATCTCTACAGCAGCCAGTCTCAGCCATGGTGGTTCTGCCCCCAGAGGGCACTGGGCAATGTCTGGATTCATTTGGGGTTGGCAGACTGCAGGGGGGCGGGTGCTCCTGGCATCTAGTGGGGAGAAGCCAAGAACGCTAAGTATCTTATGATGCAGAGGAGAGGCCACAGCCGATGACTTCTCCCACCCTAAATGTCAACAGTGCCACGGTTGAGAAACCCTGATCAATAGCCTCTATCGTTTTTCCAGTAGTCATGTATGAATGTAAGAGTAGGGACCATAAAGAAAGCTAAGCGCCAACGAATTGATGCTTTTGAACTGTGGTGTTGGAGAAGACTCTTGAGAGTCTCTTGGAAAGCAAGATCAAACCAGTCCACCCTAAGGGAAATCAGTCCTGAATATTCATTTGGAAGGACTGATGCTGAAGTTGAAGCTCCAATACTTTTGTCACCTGATGCTAAGAACTGACTCAGTGGAAAAAGACTCTGATGCTGTGAAAGATTGAAGGCAGGAGGAGAAGGGAATGACAGGGGATAAGATGGTTGGATGGCATCACCAACTCGAAGGACGTGAGTTTGAGCAAGCTCTGAGGGTTAGTGATGGACAGGGAAGCCTGGTGTGCTGCAGTCCATGGGGTCGCAAAAAATCTGACACAACTGAGCGACTGAACTGAACTGGAGGTAAAAAGGTGCCCAACCTTCCGTGACCCTTCTCCACGTGGAAACAGTGATTGGTGGAGAAAGGCAAATCCCCACATTGTCCCCTCTCAACAGGGGTGCTCCAAACGTCCTTGAGACCCACCATGCAACTACCTGGGGGAGGAAGGACAAACATGAAGATGCCAGAGCGATGGAGTGCTTAGCATATTGGAGTACCAGCAAGCCAGCCCCAAGCCAGGGTGGGAGCCAAGGTCAGAGAATGGGTAGTCCCCATTCTGTTGGAACTTGTAGGTCAGAGTAGGGGGTTAGATTTATTGTCATTACAACTGGAAGCTGTTGGAGGGTTCTGCTGCTGTGTGGAGGCTGAAGTGTAGGGGGCAGGAGTGGACTCTGAGACACTTGTGGGAAAGTCACTGCCAGTCACAGCCAGGGCTCCAATGAGAGGGTACAGTGGCCCAGACAAGGGAGGCAGCCAGAGAGGAAGTCAAAAGAGGTGGAAGTCTGGATGAGCTGAGGGTGGTCACAGTTGTGGTCTTCTGACAGCTCAGATGCGGGCTATGAAGAAAATAGCCATGGAAGAGTGGCCAGAGCCCCTAGCAGGATGGATTGCCAGTTACGCAGGTGGGAGGAGCAGGTCTGGAGGCAGCCAGAAGCAGCTTAGGTTTGCACTGGGTCTTCTGTGATGCCAATGAGCAGGGGTCATGGTAAAATAAGTTAATGTGGCTGTGCAGGGCAGAGGCCATTTGGTTGCTGGATTGTGAGGTCTGGAAATCCTGACGAAATGGTGAGGACTTGGTGGGAGAGAAGAGCTGAACTGGAAGGATTTCAATAACTTTTAACACCAGCAAGGCATCAGACGGCCATGTGGGGAGGGTGAATGAAGGAGCCTGAAGGTCAAGAGAGATCAGGACTGGGGATAGAAATTGAAGAGTCAAAAGCATGCAGATGGGATTTCAGTTCAAGCCACGAGGCTGCTGAAAGCACCTGGGAAGCAAGCACAGGTAAACCAGGTGGACTATGTCCAAGACATGCCCAGGAGCCCTGAGGTCAGAGAGGAGAAGAAGAATAGCAAGGAAGGACCACCGTGGCTTCCAGAAGCCAAGAGGAGAAAGTGCTTCCAGGGGAGGGTGTGATCAGAGGTGTCAGATGACCCTGGGCTTTAGCCACACTGAAGTCATCATTGACCTTGGCCAGGAGCAGCTGTGGGAGAGGGCTGTGAGGCCGTGTTAGGAAGAAATTAATGGGAGTCCCAAACTACTACAAGTCCACATGGTATAGTGTATTTTACCAACGAAAGATTAAAAGTTTTTGTTTCTTTTTTTTTAGGCGCTACTATTTTGGATTTTTGCTCCCCTCCACCAGACTTTTTTTTTTTTTTTAGCTAGATGATAGAACCAAATGAATGAATGGTGAGAAAGTAAGAAAAGATAGCCTAGAACTCTGCAAGAGGCCAAGGGGATATGAAGTGCAACAAAATTAGAATTGCTCCTGGAACAGTTCTTCCTCTGAGCTCATTGGGACTCAACCCACCTCACTCATTCGGCAGGCACTTTGGCTCTGGTCAATAAAAGCTTTTGTAAATGGAAGCCCTGAATGCTCATTAGAACCCAGACTAGCAAGCAAGGAAAGTGGCCCTTGGGCAGGTGGCCTCTTTCCCATTCTCCTCCCCTCCCGGGAGCCTAACTTCACTAACATCTTGACAACACAGCCTGTTTGCAGTACCACTTAATTGGCTACTCGAACAATTCTGTGAGGCCAACAAAGCAGAGAGGTCAGCACCTCTTGATGCAGATAAGGCAACTGTCGCCAGCAAATGGTGGGGCCACACTAGAATGCAGGCCCCATGTTCATTCCGTCATCCCAGGCTAGCTGAAGCAGCAATAAACATGAAAAGGAGGTCAGAACAAGCTGCCTGTGGCCTTGGCACTGTTTGGGGGGTCATGAATTCTGCACTGCAACAATGCTTCCTGCTGAGGGTACAGCCTCTCATTTGGAAAATAATCCCACACAGAACCACCTTGTGATGCCAGCCGGATGCTGTCTGGCCGCTCCTTTAAACAGATGTTCACTGGGCGGGGCACTCCTCTCTGTGGGCTTCCACTACTGTTTTCAAAGTGCTTTTGTTTCAAAGCTGCAGAACCCTTGGATATCGGATGAGCAGACCCAGGTAAGAAATGAACAAAAACAGAGCTAAAAATCAACTGAAGGTGCAGTGGCCATCCAGGCCCACCCACTTCCGCTCTGGTCCTCTCCCCCAACCTGCCTGGGGACAGAGGGGAGCTGGCAACACACTCCGCCTCCTCAGCAAAGGGGCAGCCACCACCCAGACAAAGAAGAAGGCCTGGATGCTGGCCACAGACTGCATCTGCTTCCAGTGCAGCTGTTAGGATGCGGAGGGTGGGCAAGGCCTTTTGGGGGACACAGCCGGGGACCCCGGATACAGGTGGCCCCCTGCACAGGGCACAGTCTGCGATGTCCTTGTGAAGCAGTTTAAAATCAAAGCCAGGCAAAAGACCACCAACTGCCTTTCAGAGCCCTCATAGATGCTTCAAAGCATTCACTGCTGCACCAAGAACATTGTGCTCAGGCCCTCAGTCATGTCCGACTCCTTGCTACCCCACGAACTATAGCCTGCCAGGCTCCTCTTGTCCATGGGATTTCCCAGGCAAGGAGACTGGAGTGGGTTGCCACTTCCTTCTTCCCAACTCTGGGGGATCGAACCTGTGCCTCCTCCATTGGTGGGCAGATTCTTTACCACTGAGCCACCTGGAAAATCCTAACCACAATCCAATCTTCTGCACATTTGTTTTAAAATCCTGAACTCTGAGCAGATTGGGGATTGATTTAAAATGGCAAAACAGGGTCTTGCCTGGTGGTGCAGTGGCTAAGACAACAGAGGAGGCTTGGGTTCCACCTCTCCCTGGTCAGGGAACAACATTCCACATGCCGCTATGAAGACCTGGTGCAGCCAAATAAGTTAATTAAATGGCAAATGAAAACAATATAAAGGAACATCACAAGCTATGTTTTTTTCAAAGAATGAAGAGGACTATAAGATCTACCCTTAGCTTCTCCTAGCTTCCTCTTGCTGCTGTAACAAATGATGCCAAATGTAGTGCCCTAAAATAACACATGCTTTTGTCTTACAGTTTGGGAGGTCAGAAGTCCATAGTCTCACTGGGCTAAAATAAGTTGTCACCAGGGCTTCATTCCTTCTGGAAGCTCTAGGGGAGAGTCTGTGTGTGTGTTCCTTGGCTCCTTCCATCTTCAGAGCTGACTCCGGCCAGCTGAACCTTTCTCTTAGGACATCACACTGACCATGACTCCTCCATATTTAAATGAATCTTGTCCTTTCATTGGCCAGCATAACCCAGGAGAATCTTATTTGAAGCTCAGCTTATCAGCAACCTAAATTCATCTGCTACCTTAATTCCCCTTTACTATTGAGGGAGGAGATAGATAGGCCCTGGGTTAACCTGCTGCAACTGGTTTCATGCAGATCCTTTGACATAAACTACCAATAGGAATTAAGCACCCTGATTGGATAAAAAACAGACTACAGCAGCCTCCTCATTTTTGTGGTCGACAGTTCCCAGCCTGACACACGCACAGAAAGGGTCCCAAGTCATCCTCTAGTAACCTTGGACACACTGTAATATTATAAGATCAGCATTGTGGCTTCCTCTCCTCCCAGTGGGTTTTGCTCAGGTGCTCACTGGAAAAGATCCAAAATTGTGCTTAGTGGAAGCCCAAATAAGGAACTGCAGATGACATGATCATAGGGGACACAAAAGGAGGGTCACCTTCACCTAAACCCCGGAAGACTAGCCCCATATTAGCTACCTAAGCTACCCCTAGAGCCAAGACATAGCTACCCTACTCCACAAGTTGGCCCGTGTGCTCTCTCACATGGCTGTGCTTCTAACAAACTCTGTAGCTGCTTTGCAATCTTGGTCTCTCTGCTGAAATCTCTCTTCAAAGAAGACAAGAACCGATGTCTCCTTGCCAGCCAAAATCACTATGTAAACTCACGTAGTCACAGGTTCCAGAGACATCTTTGGGAGCCATTATCATTCCACCTCCTATAGCTTCCTGGGCGTGCTCGGCGTGCTTAAGTCTCTTCAGTCATGTCCGACTCTTTATGACCCCATGGACTGTAGCCCGCCAGGCTCCTCTGTCCATAGGATTTCCCAGGCAAGAATACTGGAGTGGGTTGCCATTTCCTTCTCTGGGGGATCTTTCCAACCTAGGGACTGAACCCTCGTCCCTTATGTCTCCTGCAATGGCAGGCAGGTTCTTTACCACTAGCGCCACCTGGGAAGCCCCCACAGCTTCCTAGCTGCCAACATTTGGAATACTGACGTGCATGAAAGGTTTTTTCACCCATTTCTATTACCTGTTTAGGATGGCTTTCGGCTGTTACATGCAAACCAAGCCTGGCCAGTCAGTGAACCTGTGAGGCAGCCTCAGGGAGGGCCAAGCCTGGTTTGGTGAACAGAAAGCCCCACAGCTCGCCTCCCACCCCTACACACATAGAGCAGAAGAGGAATAACACAGAGTGCAAAGGGTAGGAGCAGGCACATAGCAGGAAAAGCACCAACACCAGGTTGGAGAAGAACCCAGAACAGGAAAGTTAGCTCACCTGGAAAGGATCTTTCCTGAACTCATAAAACCAAAAATCAGCTGCTCCCCATATTCCCCTGCTCAGCCAAACAGCCTTGTCACCCTCATTGGAGTCATCTCTGCTGGACGCAGCTTGAGGCCCTTCCTCAGTGCCTGGTGACACCAACTCCTGGCTGACTTCCGTATGTGTGTTTAACAAACACACACATTTTTGTTACCTGGTATCCAAAGTGATGGGAGGGGTTGGGGATGGGACCTTTGCCAGTGAGGAAGGGGTTGAAAACTGATCAAAACGGGGCAGACTAAAAGGCAAAGCATCCCTAGAGCCTGTTAGTCCAATGCAATGACTGGGGTGCATAAGGGCAACCCTGAGCCATGCAGGACAGGGAAGGGTCCCCTCTGCCTAGGATGCACCTTTGCAGGGACCATTCCTGCACTCAGGCAAGCAGGGTGAAGCAGTCCCAGGGCACATTGCAGGTGCCCCTGCAGCCTGTCCGGCTCAAACTCAACAGCCCAAGTCAGTCCACAGGGCTTCTGCATGGATCCCAGCACCACTAGCACTGGGGGCCAACCTGTGCACATGTGCACTCCCTTGCCCAACCAAGCTCAACGGCCCTGAAGACCAAGTCCAACCCAGGGGTCACATGCTGCCACCTCCTTCATCTCTTCTGCTTGGACTAGAGTGAATTTGTTTTAAACAGAAATATAATCCACATATTGGTCGGCAGTGGCTCAGATGGTAAAGAATCTGCCTCCAATGCAAGGAGACCCAGGTTCAATCCCTGGGTCAGGTAGATCCCCTGGAGAAGGGCATGGCAACCCAATCCAGTATTCTTGCCTGGAGAATCCCATGGACAGAGGAGCCTGGGGGGCTACAGTCCATGGGGGTCACAAGAGTCAGACATGACTGAGCGACTAAACAACACAATAATCCACCTACCACTCACCCTTTTAAAGTATACAATTTAGTGTTCCCGGTACATTCACAAGGTTGTACACTCACCACCTCTATCCACTTCCAGAACATTTCCATCACCCTGAAAGGAAACCCTGTACCTATTCAGCAGTCACTTTTCATTCTCCTCAGACCCCGGCAACCACTAATCTACTTTTTGTCTCTATGGATTTGCTAACTCTGGACGTTACATCTAAATGGAATCATGCTATATGTGTGCTTTGGTGTCTGGCTTCCTTCATTTAGTATAAGATTTTCAAAGTTTGCACTGCGTAATTTTTGCAATAATAGTTACTGACACAGAGCTCACTTGGAGCCAGGTGTTGTGCTAAGTGCTTCATCCATTTGTTCTCATTTAATCGTAATAACAATCCCACGAGACAGATGGTGATATCATCCCCATTTTCTAGATGAGGAAACTGAGGCACCAAGAAGTTAAGTGACTTGCCCTGTGTCATGGTAGTTCTGGCTGGGCAGGCTGGCTGTGCAGCCCTCTTGGCTGGGCTACTTCTTTAACAACAACAAAAAAACAAAACAGTTTTTTTTTGGGGGGTGAGGTATGTGGCATGTGGGATCTTAGCTCCCCAAGCAGGGACTGAACCCGTGTCCCTGACATTGGGCTCAGAGCCTTAACCACTGGACCACCAGGGAAGTCCCTGGGCTATCTCTCTTTAAGGTAGCAGGCACTTGGCTATTTGCCAACACACTCATCACAAATTCTTCACCATGTCTCATATTTCTGGGACCTGCTCCATCCCTGGGTATATCTGCATTTACAATCCCTCCTTTGCTTATGCAGATAAACCTGAGTTCAAGTCCAAAACCTTACTGGACCACGTGTCTTTCATTCGAGCTATGGGTTGCCACTCAGTTACTTTTCAAGGCTGTATGCGAACAGCCACTGTGGGGTAGTTAGGAGGTGTAAATGTGTGAGGCACTAAGGGCCGGGCACGTGGAAGACAAGGGGGGAGTGGAACCCTTGTGCAATTGTCACCCTCCTGTACCACTGAGATCCTTCTCCCAGAAAGTCAAAAGCACAGCTTCCCATTTCTGTTGGTACAGACAGGTGACATAACTGTCCTAAATTTCTCAAAACTAGTAAAATACACAGTGGACTAAAACCCATCAGTAATTAGAACAGAAATGCCTTGTTAACCACCCTCTCAGCTCCTGGGGGCCTAAAGTCTGTCTTGACATGCTGGAGCCTGAGGTTCTGAGCGTTTTCTGAGTCCTGCTGGGCTCTCTAAGTCACACTTCATTACTGAGGGCCAGGACCAAGAAGAAAATGCCTTTTGGGCAGGCCCACCTGATCCACCACTTTGGGGCTTCTGGAGAGTCAGTGGGGACCTGAGACCAGCTCTGAAACTGAAAGTGCTCGGATCCCCTGAGGGGACCCGCAATGCAAAACCCAGATCTGTCACCTTGTTCTGCACAAAAGAACCAGGAAACTGAGTCCCTACCTTGAAGCAAGATTGTTCTGGTTCAGCATTAATTAAAATGTAAAAAGATCACCAGGAGGCCATCCTAAATGGGTGGGATCCTGGGTCTCCAGGGGCCTCTCATCTGGTAAGCAGGGATAATATCTAAGAAGCCAAACTCCTGGGGCAGTTAAAAATACATGTGTGCGTGTGAAGTGGTACACAGCAAGCACTCAGGAGATGGGAGCTGATGGAAGCAGGGCTGCAAAGTTGAGGGTGACACACGCCTGGTTCGCTCAAGATACCTTCCTGAGTTGTTAGGCATTATACTGATGAGCAAACCAAGCCACGTTCTGGCTTTCCC
This sequence comes from Okapia johnstoni, assembly GCA_024291935.2. Classification (NCBI taxonomy): domain Eukaryota; kingdom Metazoa; phylum Chordata; class Mammalia; order Artiodactyla; family Giraffidae; genus Okapia; species Okapia johnstoni. Next base: position 113,264,110 of record CM044305.1, read on the forward strand.
AAGGGCACTTGGCCAGTAAGGCGTAGGAGGGCAGCCTCCAGGTGTAAAGGCATTATGACTAGCACGTAAAAGCAAGAACTGGAATGAGACAAGCCTGGAAACAAATTTCAGATCTGCCACCTGAGGCAAGTTACTTCACCTGTGTGCCTCCGCTTCTTCCTCTGTAAGCTGGTTGCACCCCTTCACAATTTCCTCTACCACTCTATAAATCACCCAGTGTAACCCATGATGGTGAAAACCTGAGGCCCGATCATTTAAATTCCTCATCTTCTCAATGTCCCTACCACGTTGAAGATTTGCAGAAGACAGCCTTGAAGGCAGTATCCTTTTTCTAACTTTTTTGGGCTTCCACTTCCAGCTGTACCATATCATTAGATGCACATCAGTCAAGTGATCAAACTTTTTTGCCACAAATGGATCATAAACAAAATAAAAATCGTAACTCCAAAGGAAAAAATGAAACAAAAGTCAATAACCCTGTAACCTGCTGTTTTGCTTCACTGTGCTGACAACATAATATATAGACTAGGATCAGTCTCTGCTCATTTTCTCCCCCACCAAGATGTCAGCTCCACAAGGACAGAGCCTCAAGTTCGTCCACTGCTGCAGCATCCGTGTCTAGAATGGCACCTTTGTAGAATGCTGAATGGTTCTTCTTGGCTAGACTCCAGGAGGGTTGACCACGTAAGAAACATTTCTGCAACTTTTGCAAAACTGCCTTGGACTGTCTACTGTTTTCCAGTGTTCCTTATAAGTAAAGTAACCCGCACTAGAACGCAGTTATAGGACACAATTTTGTTTTTGCTGAGCTCATGTGTTTTTCACTAGCTAAATCTGCCTTTGTGTCAGGAGAGCTCAGAGCACAATTCCGCACTCAACTCCAATGTTTTACTCAACCTCTTTTTCTGATGTGGAAATGAGATAAGCAAGCGTTAAGAACATTCTGCTGGGACTCCTTGGCGACCCTATTTTTAACCACAGACTACATTTATTCTAAGATGCTTGTCAAATTTGAATGTGCCTGTGACCCAGGGATGTAACAGCAGAATCTGACTCAGTAGGTCAGGGGCGGGGCCTGGGATGCGGCATCCCTCACTGGTCCCAGGTGATGCTGCGGGTCTTGGACCACGCGATGAGTCGCGAGGGTCTAAGAAACTTGCTTTCTTGATCAGGTAGACTTGCTCTCTCCTTCTTCTGGACAAAACATCACCAATGGCTCGAAAACTGGACCGGGTACCAGAAGCAGCTGCGGGGACTCGTCCGACTTCCACACCGCTGTTCCCCCTCCACCCCCACCCCATCCCCGCCAAGATCCTGACAAAGTAGGAGCGAGCACCAGAGGCTCCTCGGGTGCTTCTGCTGCAGGTGGCCTAGAAACACCTTTGAAGAAGCCTTGCTCAAGGGAACGAGTGCTCTCTTCAAGGTTTTCCCCAATGGCAATCTCCCGGGGACAGCTGTTGTCACTGGTGGAGACACCCTGTTCAGGATTTTAAGGGGGGACTCTCCCGCTCTTTGTAGCCGGGCACAGGCGGGGTCCTGGTCTCTCCCCCACCCACCACAGGGGTCACGGCAGGGTTGGCCCTCTGCTCGCACCCCTATCCCAACGTCCCGCACGGCCCCCGCCTGCCCGCCGGCGGCCTCCGCAGCAGGCCCTCGGGCGGGGGCCGCGCCGCTCATGCGCACCACCGGGCCCTCGGGGCGCCGGCCTACAGGGCGGGGACCCCCGAGTGCCCCCAGCCCGCCTTACCTCTCTGGACAAGAGTGGCCAAGGAGAAAGTGAGGCAAATGAGGCACGCCCAGCGCCAGGCCACCATGGCTGGGAGCCGGCGGACGGGGCCCAGAGGAGCACAGTGAGCGCGACAGAGCCCAAGGGGGAAGGTTGGGGAGGAGAGGGGAAGGAGGAGGAGGAGCAGAAGGGGGAGGAGCCCTGCCCTCACTGCAGGGCCCCGCCCAGAAGCGGCGCGCGCGCGCGCAGCGCAGCCCTGAGAGGGCGGATGGGGGCGCGCACGAGCTCTGGCACCGGGGCGTGCCAGACCGGGTGAGGTGGGGCGGGACCACGACTGTGGCGCGGGACCACGACTGTGGCGCGAGGGGCGGGGCGAGCCTGCAGCCTCGGGGGCGGGGCGGCTGCGCGCGGGGGGCGGGGCCGAAGCCTGTGGGCGGTGCTGGCACTTGAGGGGCGTGGTCCGCAGGCACCGGGCAGGTCGCGCCTTCTGAGTCCCGGCCAGCGCCGGCGCGCGACCTGCGGGCCACGTCACACCCCGCCCTCAAGAAGGAAGTCTTCGAGTTGGGCCCTGCGGCCCTGGAGCTGTGAGTCAAAAGTGACTGGAGACTCCAATTAAAATAAATACATTAAAAAAAAAAAATTTTTTTAAAAGTAACTGGGGAGCCAGAAGCACCGGCGGCGAATGTGTGCAGTGATTTCCACCCGGCGCGCCGGACGCCTCCAGAGCCAGGAGCTGGACCTGAGGCGGCGCACGAGCCTGGTGCGTTCTGCCAGCCTGGTGACCTTGGACTGGGCTCTTCCCCTTGTGGCCTTGGTGTCCTCCCGATCAAGAGCTGTTCCCTAGGGGTCCCTCCAGCTGCGGCGCCAGGACCGGGCACACGCGCTCCTGCCCCTGTCACCTTGGCCGAACTTGCTTGTCAGAACCGTGGCTGCACTCCCACTTAGCTGATCCTGCGGTAGAGCCCTGCCCAGAGGTGGGGGGGAAAAAACCGTTTTGATGGCTGGCCGCGGTAGGCAAACAGCGGCATGTCTTGAGGAAACCAGCCTGAGGCCGGGGGCCGCGAGGGGCAGGCTAGAGGGAAGTTGGGGGGGCGACCTGCAGCCAGAACGCCGCAGGCCCCGGGGACAAAGGAGGGCCAGGGTCAGCTCCCCGAGGCTTTGATGAATGCGCTGAAAGCGCCAGTTCACATCTGCAGAGGCAATCTGTAAACGTGCTCAGTGATCGACACACGCGCCGCGTTCCTTTCCCATGAACCCCTCAAACAGAGTCCATCTCCAGGACCCGGCGAAATCAGATTCCTACACTGACTGTCACAGCAAAATGCCAGCTGCAGCCTTTGACGAGAGCGCTCTCAAGAAAGGCTCTGGCTGCAGCCAGCTTTCAAAGACAAAGAGAAAGCGCTGCTGCTCCCAGAGTCTTCTAGCTTGTCCCTGCTGTTATTCTGCACAGGCTGTCCTGGACCACATCCTGCTGGGGGTTGGCTACTGCCACTGCCCTCCAGTGTCCCCTTGGCAGGCTTCCTGTGTTCCCCACCGGGCCGCACCTCCTTGCCCATCCCCCACAGAGTCTTCCCCCACCCTCTGAGCCATAGTGGTTGGGTGGGGGTCTCCCTGACATGGAGCCAAGATCTTTCCTTCTGTGACTTCTATCCATTGCACTGAATTCTTGGGGCTGCAAAAACAAAAACATATAAAACTAACATATTCTGACTTTCAAGGCATTGTGTAGTCTATGACACTAGCAGGAGAATTACAGAAACAGGTAGTGCTTATTATAACACATGCAGTATACATGGCATATTCCAGGCATTTTATTCTTTTTAAAAATTTAATTTAGTTGGAGTATAGTTGCTTTACAGTGTTAGTTTCTGCTGTACAGCAAAGTGAATCAGCTATATGTATACATATATCCCTCTTTTTTGGATTTCCTTCCCATTTAGATCACAACAGAGCACTGAGTACAGTTCCCTGTGCTGTACAGTAGGTTCTCACTAGTTACCTATTTAATACATACTATCGATGGTGTATATATGTCCATCCCAATCTCCCAATTCCTTCTATCCTCCTTCAACTTCTGTACCCATACATTTGTTCTCTACATCTGTGTCTCCTACTTTTCAAATAAGATCATCTATACCATTTTTCTAGATTCCACATATATGAGTTAATATATGATTTTTGTTTTTGTCTTTCTGACTCACTTCACTCTGTATACCAGTCTAGGTCCATCCACGTCTCTAGAAATGACTCAGTTTTGTTCCTTTTTGTGGCTGAGTAATATTCCATTGTATATATACATACATACATACATACACACACACACACACACACATATATATATATATATATATATATATATATATATATATATATCTAACATCTTCTTTATCCATTCCTCTGTTGATGGACATTTTGTTATTTTTTATTCCCATAACAACTTCATGTATCACCTCAATAATTAATGAGGGAAAAGGAGCAAAATGGAGGTTCCTTGAGGTTGGAGAGTTAAGCAGCTCCAGACCCTTAGTGTCAAAGGGAGCAAGAGAATCCCCAGGGCCCCAGCAGGTGAATGGCTGAGCACGTGTGCTTGAGAGCCATGTGCAATCCTGGCGGGACACAAGGACATAAGGTTGTGCTAAGGATTAGATGAGATTTGAAAGCAGGAGGCCTGGGAAACACTGAGCCAATATGCTACTTGTTACTCTTGTAATAGCTAAAGAAATACCAGCTACTATGAGGTTGGGCACTTGCTCTGTATTCCAGGATGCGAATATGGCCCCAACTTTCCCACTAATGCTGGGTGCCCCAAGCCATTCCCTTGCCCTCGGTCTTCAGGGATCCTGACTATAAGGAAGGCACTAGACATCATGATCTTTTGGAGCCCTCCAGGCTCTGATGGGTGAACCTCAGCACCTACACACTTATCTACACTGAGGATGCTTGAGGAGGTGAGGAAAATGCGGCCTCTAGGTGAGGCATCTCAATCAAACACAGCTGGGGCTCTAACTGGTCTAGACACCTCAACCCCAGCAGCAAGTCACTGGCCACAGTGAATGGGCATGAGGACTGTCTTCTGGCTCAGAGGTGCTTGGCACACTGGACTGTGGGTCAAATACAGACCACCTTCCTGTTTGTATGACCTGCAAACTAGGAATGGTTTCAGTTCAGTTCAGTTCAGTCGCTCAGTCATGTCTAACTCTGTGACCCCATGGACTGCACCATGCCAGGCTTCCCTGTCCATCACCAACTCCCAGAGCTTGCTCAAATTCATGTCAGTCGAGTCGATGACGGTCATTCAAACATCTCATTCTCTGTCATCCTTCTCCTCCTGCCTTCAATCTTTCCCAGCATCAGGGTCTTTTCCAGTGAGTCACTTCTTTGCATCAGTTGGCCAAAGTATTGAAGCTTCAACTTCAACATCACTCCTTCTAATGAACATTCAGGACTGATTTCCTTTAGTATTGACTAGTTTGATCTCCTTGCATTCCAAGGGACTCTCAAGAGTCTTCTCTAACACCACAGTTCAAAAGCATCAATTTTTCAGCACTCAGCCTTCTTCATGGTCCAAGTCTCACATCCATACATGACTACTGGAAAAACCATAGCTTTAATTGGACGGACCTTTGTTTGCAAAGCAATGTCTCTGCTTTTTAATATGCTGTCCAGGTTGGTCATAGCTTTTCTTCTAAGGAACAAGCGTCTTTTAATTTCATGGCTGCAGTCGTCATCTGAGTGATTTTGGAGCCCAAGAAAATAAAGTCTGTCAGTGTTTGCATTGTTTCCCCATCTATTTGCCATGAAGAGATGGGACTGGATGCCATGGTCTTAGTTTTTTGAATGTTGAGTTTTAAGCCAGGAGTGGTTGGGGCACCTTTGAGTGGTTGAAAAAATCAAAAGAAGGTTATTCCATGACAGGGGAAATTTACACGAAATTCACATGTCAGGATCTATGAAATTGGTAGGAACACAGGTGGGAATTCATTTGTGTACTGTCTACAGCTGTTTTTGTGCTACCACCGCAGAATTGAGTAGTTGCAACAGAGACCATGGTGCCCACACAGCCTAAAATACTTACTACCTCTCCCTTTACATAAAAAGTGTGTCACCTCCATTCTAGCAGGTTGAACTATGGCAAGAATGAATAGTAATAGGTGATGATGCAGAGCCTAAAGAGTGTGCTCCTGCAGAGCAGGAGATGAGCACAGGAGCTGACATAGGAACAGGAACCAACAGAAAAGGATCATGTTTATCATGTGTAAAAAGACACCAACTCAAAAACAAAACAAAACAAAACAGTCTTTAGTCAAAATACTGCAAATGTCCAAGGTCAGTTATCCTGCCAGATAACTCTCCCTGTGTAAAATGACTCATCTGAGGCCTGGTTTTATAAGTTAGGTTAGTGTAAGTTAGGTTAGTGTAAGTCTGAGAGAGCCAGTGACATCAGGTTCTGATCCTGCTGTGCTGAGGTCCTCCCTAGAACTTGGAGAGCCTCTTAAGTAGCTGCTACCCTATAGAGTTGCAATTGATTGTGGACTTGATTTACATCCAGGAAATTCTAAATATAGAAACCATCATCTGTGCCCCGCCATACACAGACACACACACATTCCCCACTGCCACTACACATGGGTGCTGGGACCAGTTCCTGGCCAAGCCAGCCTTGTCTCCACACCACCCTCCTTGTCCTCACCCTGTTGCCACTCCTCACCCCTTCCTGAACTTCTCGTATCCTGCAAATTGTCACCAATTGTAAAACCATTTGGGCTGACAATCTCCTCTCCTAAAACACCCACCTTTCCTCAGCACTGACCCAGGCAGAGAAATGTGACATGAACAAATGGCCACCAGGCTCATCTGGGAGTACAAGAGAGGTACAGAGAGATCTGGAAGGCTGTACACTATTCTGAGCTAAGTAGGCTTCTAAGGGTAGCCTGATCTTCCATCATGGCTCACCCTTCTGTCCCCACCCTCATTACACACTATATCCTTAGGGAGATGTGTTCCAAACTCCAAAATAGCTGTTCTCTCACTATTATTAGTGCAGAGCTCCTGTTATTGCTCCCAAGTGCCACAGACTCCTCCTTGCAAAATTCCCCGAGAGGGATTCCATCACCCATAGCCAAAATTAGACCCACCTGGTGACATCTGCCCACCAGGGCTCTGGAATGGCCTTGCCATCAGCCCCGTCCCTGTTGAAGGTGCCCGTCTCAAAGGCACCACTGTCCACATCTCCCCACTGTGTGGGCCAGTTCAGAGACAAAGGCCCCCCTGCAAAGTTCTGGGAAGGCAGACAGCTGGCTTCTGGGATCGGGTGCACCGGGGTCTGCAATAGTTCCCCCAATGCCTGATAGCAGGGGCAAGTCTCCACCAGTCTCAGGCGAAAGAAGAAAATGACATTGTTGTGGCAAATGTTCCCCACATAAAGTGAGAGTACTGACCTTTATTCTGAAATCGTGGACTTCTTCGGGTATACAAAAGTCCTTTATTTCATGAAAAGATGGCAATGTTTTAATGTGCTTACTTTGCAAAATAATAAGTGGGCAAGCCTGCCCGTCCCCAAACTTAAAATAAATCTACTCACCAGTGAAATTCACGAGTTTGCAAAGCCATGGCTAAACCAGCAGTATTTAGCCCACCCAGGGCCCTGATATCTGGGGATTGGGGGACACACCCCATATGTAAACAGAAGCCGTGAAAATGGATTCTTAAATAATGTTCCCTCTCATATTTTCTGAGTTGCAAACAAATTATCCCTCCATCCCCTCCTCCTCTGCACAGCATGTTTGTATTCTCTCCTCTCTTGGATTCTCTAGTAAGGCAAGGTCAGGCAGAGCCTTGAATGCCATGCTAATGAGCAGAGCTTTGATCCTGAGAACAGAGGGAAGCCACTGAAGGGTTGTAACCACTGAGCAGCAGAAAGACAGGGAAAGAGAGAGGCAGGGCAAGGGGTCTACAGGAGTGGTTACTGGTATCCTCTCATCAGAGAAGCTGGGAGCCTGGGGCTGATGAGAAGGGTTTGGATTCAGGGGATGTATGCGGCAGAGGCCACAGTGGCCATAGGAAGGAGGGGATGGCTGTGTGGGCCTGGCCCTGTTCTTAGGGAGAAAGGATGTCCCAGTTCCCTGTGGAGAGGAGACAGATGACAAGCAGTCAGGTGATAGAGGAGTTAGAGAGGGGAGCACAGGACACTGTGGGAGCACCAAAGAGTGGTTGTAGGGTCAGGAGAGCTGACTTAAATGAAAAGCAACAGTTCACGGTGCAGACGGCGGGGCAGGAGGGTGTGGATCCCAAGACACCTGCTGAAGCAAAGGCCCAGAAACGAGCCTTTGAATTTGAATTGCCTGGAACCTGGTCCTGCAGGGTTCCTGAGCAGGTGAAGCTTGGACTGTATTCAAACGCATCTGGGAACCCCAAAGAGTCTGAAGTGGGGCTGGGGTGAGGCTGCATGGTGATGAGATCAGATTGATATTTCAAGGTTCCATTTGTTTCAGGAGACTCAGTACTCTGTTGTACAGAACCCAGCATCTGCCTCGGAAAATACTATGTATGGCAAAAACCACCACAATATTGTAAAGTAATTAGCCTCCAATTAAAATAAATAAAACAATTTTTAAAAATTAAATAAATAAATAAAAAGAAAATACTGCTCTGGGAGCCAGAGCTATTGAAGATTGACAAACTGGGGCAAGTGGGGAAGAGATTGGGCAGGGATGTGGAGGCAGAGGGGAGGGTGAGAGCCGGGCTCAGGAAGGGGATTCACTAGGATTCAGCTCTCCAGCTCCTTCGCTCAGAGACAACAGTGTGGCTGGTCAGGAGCCCCAGCTTCACAGACAATGGGCAGACAGAGTTGCTCACCCCTAGAAAGGACCCTTTGACCGAGCATTTTGTAACCCCATGCAACAAATTCCCAGGAGACCCAAATCATCTCATGCTTTTTGATCCCTGTTAGAATTCCCATTGGGGGTTTGAAGAGTTTTCCTAACACACCAAGGACCATACAACAACATGACAATTGTGGCGATGATGGCCACGGTCACAATAATCTAGAAGGAAAAAAAGACAGATGCAAAATGCCAGTGGGTCACCACTTAGTTTCAAGTCTCCTTATCATGAGAAGGAGTCCTCTGCTCTGGAAATCTAAATGCAAAACACCCACTGTCTTCTGGAAACCTGCGTGCCAAGCGAAGCAGGACAAAACCTTCTACCTGCATATTTTCCCAATGCAGGAGACAAATAACTGATGTCCCTGTAATATTTGCGAGGCAGCATTTTCCATTCTGAATCCTGACCTCTGCAGAAATAGGACTTAACACTTGCCTCCCAAAATGTGGGCCTTATTTAACGCACCCAGTGAAGTCTCTCTGAAGTACTTGGGAGACTCAAACCACAAACACCAGCATTTGGCCTCTTTACTTCTTTGCATGTCATCTAAGCTGTCCAAGAAATCTCCCAGAAAAAGGTATAAAATATACATGTGGAAACAGCATCCAATTAATAGTAATAACATTGTGTTCAAAAATACCTCTTGTCGGTTTTCAATAGGCATCACCTCCCTTTGGGGGCACCTATACGTCAAACACACCTATGCACTCATGCACAGACATACACATTCACACACACAGACACACAGGGTACTAGCGGATGTGATTTCAGATGTTATGGGAGCCCAGTCCCAGTCCACCCAGCATGTTAGTGATTCCCTTAACTCCTGTACAAGCATCAAAGCTCTGTGTGACCGCAGACTTTTATGTCCCGGCCTGGGTAAACTAAGGCAATGATGAGGGCAGCCTGGATCTCCCTCATGCAGGCTGCGTGAATTTGAACAAAGAGTGGTGACCATGTATCCACTGAGATCTTCAAGACTTCTCAGAGCTCCGCCTTCTCTCCATTCCGACTAAGATCACCAAGGAAACAGGGCATCTTCATTGGGGTTCTTCCTTCTCTTTCTCCTGCTCTCCCAGCTGGGAAGAGTAGATCACAACCCTCAGGACCCCCACTGCATTGTCTAATGGCTTTTCAGAAGCACTGTGATGTCCAAAACAGGACTGTCCAGCCTCGTCCCTGAACTCACCCTGCCACTCCCCCACATGGTCCCCATCTCAGGAAATGACACTGCCAATCTCCCAGTTGCTAGGACCCCAAACCTACGAAGCAGCTTTGACCCCTGTCCTACTCTCACCCACTCCATGATCGAGTCCTGGAAGCTCTTCCCTCCAAACAGTCTTGGACGTGTCAGGAATAACTGCATGGCTGCCTCCAGCCCATTCTCCACCCAGCAGCCAGAGGGAGCCTCTTAAAAGGTGAATCTAATCATGTTTTTCCTTTGCTTCAAGTGTGTCAATCTCATGTTAAAGGCCCTCCATCTCAATCAAAGCAAGTCTAAGCTCGTGTCTTCCTGCCTTTCTCCACCAGACTGGCTCCCCTCTAGCCCTCAGGCCTGACTGAAATGTACTGTCCCTTCCAGCCCAGGAAGCATTAGGGGCCCATCCTTTCTACTCCTAAGGCATCTCCACTGGATTCTACATCAGTTCCCGGGCTACTGCTTTGAAATTCGCTGTCTCCTTCCACTGGTCCCCTAGTTCTCAACCCTGTTCACAAGAAACACTCATCAGGGAAACCGGTTTTTGAAAAATGGAGGTAAATTTTACCCTGTTAAGTATACACTCAGCACATTCACAGCATTGCATGACAATCATCTCTATTTACTTCCAGAATCTTTCCATTGCCCTCAAAGGAAACCCCAAACCCATTAGCAGTCACTCCCTATTTCCCCTTCCCCAACCCCTAGCAATATGCCAGCACATTTGGAAAACTCAGCCGTGGGCACAGGACTGGAAAAGTTCAGTTTTCATTCCAATCCCAAAGAAAGGCAATGCCAAAGAATGTTCAAACTATGGCACAATTGCACTCATCTCACACTCTGGTAAAGTAATGCTCAAAATTCTCCAAGCCAGGCTTCAACAGTATGTGAACTGTGAAATTCCAAATGTTCAAGCTGGATTTAGAAAAGGCAGAGGAACCAGAGATAATATTACCAACATCCATTGGATCATTGAAAAAGCAAGAGAGTTTCAGAAAAACATCTACTTCTGCTTTATTGACTAGGCCAAAGCCTTTGACTGTGTGGACCACAACAAACTCTGGAAAATTCTTAAAGAGATGGGAATACCAGACCACCAGAACTGCCTCCTGAGACATCTGTATGCAGGTCAGGAAGCAGCAGTTAGAACTGGACATGGAACAACAGACTGGTTCCAAATAGGGAAAGGAGTACATCAAGGCTGTATAATGTCACCCTGCTTATTTAACTTATATGCAGGGTACATCATGAGAAACGCTGGGCTGGATGAAGCACAAGCTGGAAGCAAGATTGCCAGGAGAAGTATCAATAACCTCAGATATTCAGATGACACCACCCTTATGGCAGAAAGTGAAGAAGAACAAAAGAGCCTCTTGATGAAAGTGAAAGAGGAGAGTGAAAACGTTGGCTTAAAGCTCAACTTTCAAAAAACGAAGATAATGGCATCCGGTCCCATCACTTCATGGCAAATAGATGGGGAAACAGTGGAAACAAGTGACAGACTTTATTTGGCGGGGGGCTCCAAAATCACTGCAGATGGTGATTGCAGCCATGAAATTAAAAGATGCTTGTTCCTTAGAAGAAAAATTATGACCAAACTAGGCATCATATTAAAAAGCAGAGACATTACTTTGCCGACAAATGTCCACCTAGTCAAAGCTATGGCTTTTCCAGTGGTCATGTATGGATGTGAGAGTTGGACTATAAAGAAAGCTGAGCGCCGAAGAATTGATGCTTTTGAACTGTGGTGTTGGAGAAGACTCTTGAGAGTCCCTTGGACTGCAAGGAGATCCAACCAGTCCATCCTAAAGGAGATCAGTCCTGAATATTCGTTGGAAGGACTGATGCTGAAGCTGAAAGTCCAATACTTTGGCCATGGGATGCGAAGAACTGACTCATTTGAAAAGACCCTGGGGTGGGGGGGGGGGGGGGGGGGGGGGGGGGGGGGGTGGGGGGGGGGGTGGGGGGGGGGGGGGGTGGGGGGGGGGTGACCCTATGGGGGGGGGGGGGGGGGGGGGGGGGGGGGGGGGGGGGGGGGGGGGGGTGCTGGGAAAGATTGAGGGCAGTAGGAGAAGGGGACGACAGAGGATGAGATGGTCGGATGGCATCACCGACTCAATGGACACGAGTTTGAGTGATCTCCAGGAGTTGGTGATGGACAGGGAGGCTTGGCGTGCTGCAGTTCATGGGGTTGCAAGGAGTCGAACACAACTGAGTGACTGAACTGAACTGAACCCCTAGCAACCACAAATCTCCTTTCTGTCTCAATGGATGTGCCTATTCTGGACAAAGGATACAAACAAATCATATGATATTTGACTTTTGTGTTTGGCTCCTTTCATACAGCATAATGTTTTCTAAGTTCATCCATGTTGCACTGTGTATTAGAACCTCATTTTTAATGGCTGAATAATATTCCATTATGTGTCTATACCACATTTTGTTTATCCAGTCATCAGTAGATAGATATTGGGTTGTTTCCAGTTAAGTGCTATTGTAAGTGATGCTGCCATGAACATGTATGTAAAAGTTTTTGTGTGAGTGTATGTTTTCATTTCTCTGGGGTCTGTACCTGAATTGCCAGGTATCAGGGAAGCTTTCAAAATTACCCCCTGCCAGGCATCCCTGTGTGAGATTTTGATGTACTTGGCTGGTGGTGGGGTAAGGCACTACTGTTTTTTTAGAGCCTCCCCTGGTAATTCTAATACACAGTGAAGGCTGAGAATCACTGATTGAGACCATGGCTGGCCTAATTAGGGCCTGTGGGCTAAGAGTCACCTACTGCCTATGTTCACATGGTCTGTCAGCTAAGAATTCTTGAGAAAAATAAAAAGAATATCATTTTCTGACACATGTAATGATGCAACATTCAGCATCCCATGTCTATAAATAAAGTTGTATTGGCACATTTACCTACTGTCTGTAACTGTGCCACCAGGACAGAGCTGAGTAGTTGTGATAGAGACCGTATGGCCCACCAAGCTGAAAATATTTATTATCCAATCTTTCACAGAAAAGATTTGCTTTCATCCATTCACAGTCTCATCTTTGTTCTTTCAGCAGCATTGGCACAGTTGATCACCCTACTGTCTGGAATACTTTCTTCCCCTAACAGCTGGAAATCTGCTCTTTTTTGGAGCTGCCTCTCTGGAACTAAGGGACGTCCCATGTGGGTGGACCTGGGTGCCCAGTTTTCGGGAGCTGGGCCACTTCTACCTCTCATATGGGTGCTGGGTATGCGTGAGGTGGGAGGGGAAGGTGTTAGGTGATCCTTCTGAGGCTTTGGGCAGCTCACTCTCCTTCTGGGTTGGACAAGACTCTCTGAGGTCACTTGCAGTTCTGGTTCTGGTGTTCAGGTCTCTGGTAGTCATAACGCCAAGCACTGTCACCTGCATCACCCTGTCAGTGTCAATGGACACTGATAAGCACAGATGTAATCTGTTCTCATAATGAAACACTACTCAACCATATAAAGGAACAAAATTTCTGCATCTGAAACTAGCACAACTTTGTAAATCAACTACACTTCAATTTAAAAAAAGCAAAAAGAGTTTGATAGATGCTACAACATAGATGGACCTTGGAAACTTATGCTTAGTGAAATAAGGCAGAAACAGAAAGACAAATATTGCATGATTCCACTTACAGGAAATACCTAGCTAGAATAGGCTAATTTATAGAGACAGAACACAGGATAGAGGTTACCGTGAGTTGGGGGTTGGGGGACAGGTAAGTGTTATTTAATGGGTAGAGTTTATGTCAGAAATGATGAAAAGTTTGGGGTGTAAATGGTGGTGGTGGTTAATGTAATTAATGCCACTGAATTGTGCATTTACAGATGGCTAAAAGGATAAATATTATGTACTATATTTTACCACAATTTTTTAAAAGACTGTTTAAAGAGAAAACAAACCATGTGAGCTTCAAGGAAAGCACTTTGGAAGAGAAAACAGAAGGCTCCCGGACACAGGACAGCCAGCTGGACACAGTTCCTGCCACCTGGCCTCCCATCAGTGTTCCCTGAAGCTGGTTTTTTCCCAGGCTTTCACCATCTATTTCCTGCTTAGGCAGAGTCCCAAGAGGAAAAGGTTTTCATGTACCCATATCTCCTTTTATTATTCTCATCATTCTTTATCATCCTCTATATTCAGCCTATTTGTAATGACAGATCCCCACTTCTGCTTCCTGTCACTCTATTTGGCCCCTGACCCAGTCTGTCAGGCCCTGGGAGTGACATTTGCTGTGTGGCTCCTTAACACACTCTGGCTGCTGGCCGAGTGGTTGCTTGTCTCTGAGAACATCCACCAGGCCAGTCATCTCCTCATTTGAACATAATGTTCCACTGCCTCTCCTGCATCAGGCCATGGGTCTGGGCATTCAATTCACAGCCTGCCTGGTCTTAGTACATGAGTCTCAACAGGTGACCTCACTGTCCCCTGAACAGGTTTCATGCTACCTGCCTCATCACCTTTCCTTATGAGCTTTCTCTTGTCCATCACATCTTCCCTTAGCCCCTCTATCCTTCTTGTTGTTGTTCAGTTGCTAAGTTGCATCCGACTCTTTGAGACCCCATGGACACAGGCTTCCCTATCCTTCACTATTTCCTGGAGTTTGCTCAAGTTTGAAAGGGCATTAATCCTATCTTAGGAGCTCCACCCTCATGACTGCCTCTAAATCTTATTACCCCAAAAAGTTCCCAACTCTTAATACCATCACATTAGGGATTAAGGCTTCAACATAAGAATTTACCAGTGATTCATACATTCAGTCTATAACACTATCTCATAGGATTTTAATGAGAAAATACTTGCTCAGTGTCGAGTATAGGGTAAATGTTCAATATGCACTCACCAAGTAGTTTCTTTATTTTTTGATAGCTTTTTTGAGACATAATGCATGTACTATATAATTCCCTCCTTCAAAGTGTACAGTTCAGTGGTTCTTATTATATTCAAAAAGTTATGCAACCATCACCACTATCTAGTGCCACAAGATTTTCATCACACCAAAAGGAAACCCTACCCCTCCTTACCATCACCTCCCACTTCCCCCTTCCCAGCCCCTGACAACCACTAATCTCCATTTGGTTTCTGCTGATTTGCCTAGCCTAGACATTTCATATAAATGGAATCATATAATACATGTTATTTTTTGTATGGCTTTTTTCACTTAACATACTATTTTGAAGGCTTATCCATATTATAGAATGTATCCATACTTCATTCCTCTTTATTGCCTAATGGTATTCTATTGCATGACTACACTACATTTCATTTGTTTATACGTCAATTGATGGACATTTGAACTGGGTTCACTTTTGCTATTATGAATAATGTTGCTATGAAGACTCATGTACAAGTTTTGTATGGACACATGTTTTAATTTTTCTTGGGTATATATCTAGGAGTGGAATTGCTGAGTCCTGTAGTAACTCTGGGCTCCCCTGGTGGCTCAGATAGTTAAGAATCTGCCTGCAATGCTATCTTTAACTTGATGGGGATCTCCCAAAATGTTTTCCATAGTGGCAGTGACCTTTCATATTTGCTGTAGACTGAATGTGTCCTCCCCACATTCATATCCTAAAATCCTAATTAATCCCCAGTGAGATGGTATTGAAGGTGGGGCCTTTGGAGGTGATTAGATCAAAAGGTGGAGCCCTCATTAATGAGATTAGTGCCCTTATAGAAGAGATCCCCTGTCCCTTATAGAGAGAGCTTCCTTGTCCCTTCTGCCATGTGAGGTCACAGTGAGAAGACAGTGTGAACTAGACTCTCATCAGACATCAGATCTGGTGGTGCCTTGATCTTGGACTCCTGAGCCTTCAAACCTGTGAAAATTAAATTTAATTTTTTATAAGCCAGCCAGTGTATGGTATTGTTATAGCAGTCTGAACTAAGACAATGTTCCCAGCCGCCATGTAGCATGGTTCCAATTTTTCCCTACCCTCAACGATACTTGTCATTATCTAACTTTTCATTATAGTGTCCATAGTGGGTATGAAGTGGGGTCTCATTGTGGTCTAATCGCTCTCCTCAGAGATTATGTATTGGTTTCATACAGTGGCAAAACCCCAAGATGGGAGGAGAGCTGAGGAAATAGAGCTTAGAGAGGAGGTGAAGCTTTTAGAATTTGTCTCTGATGGTCAGACATTCTGGGAGGCGAGATTTGCATGAAATTAGTCTGAGAGGCATTGAAATATCCATTTCATTTTGGAAATAAACAAATTGTGCCATGAGAATCATAGGAGTTATGACATGGGCTGTGACATGAGGGTCAGATAGATGGTCAGGGTGCCTGGAACCCCAGTATCAGGATCTTGGTATTTTCTTGAAGCTGAACTGCCATTTGTGAACTGGGGAGTAAAAGGCAGAAATCTGTTTTAGGACAGCCACCTTGACTGGCGCGTGTGGAGTATAGACTTTTGGGGGCAGCACTGGAGCCAGAGGGACCAAGATGCAGCTGGTCCAATAATTCTGATGCAAAATGGTGACAGCTAGAACCATGGCAGACACAGCAGTGGCAGTGAGGAGACAGTAGTCCCAGAATACACAGGGAGACCTCTGAGTGGGGTGCTCAGTTCTTTTCACTGTTTTTTGCCACAGAAAGATACTCTTGGAAAAATCCAAAGATCAGAGTTTCTAAAGTAAAATTCCCACCGATGACAGAGGGAGGGTTGCTGACCTCTGTGTGTTCTGAGCCCAGGTCCCAACTCCCTGCTGGAGTCTGATGGAAAGTGTGAAGGTGGCACAGGAAGGAAGGACCAAAGTGCCCAGAGCACCAAATATATAGATATACCCTCCTTTTCACCAAGGTATCATGGACGATGCTCACTTCATGTCAATCACATGCAGGGCTCCCAGAGAGAAATATGAAATAAGATGTGTCCTTCACTTCCACAAGCTTTCTCACTAGATAAAATCAACATCAAGGTATAATTGAAGATAACAAAAGCTGGAAATGCTCACCCGAGGCAGTAACAAATGATTCCTTTTTAAACAGGTAATATTTGACTTCATGGAAGTAAAGTCCAATGCTATAAAGAGCAATATTGCATAGGAACCTGGAATGTTAGGTCAATGAATCAAGGCAAATTGGAAGTGGTCAAACAGGAGATGGCAAGAGTGAACGTCAACATTTTAGGAATCAGCTAACTAAAATGGACTGGAATGGGTGAATTTAACTCAGATGACCATTATATCTACTACTGTGGGCAAGAATCCCTTAGAATAAATGGAGTACCCCTCATAGTCAACAAAAGAGTCAGAAATGCAGTGTTTGGATGCAATCTCAAAAACGACAGAATGATCTCTGTTCATTTCCAAGGCAAGCCATTCAATATCACAGTAATCCAAGTCTATGCCCTGACCAGTATTGCTGAAGAAACTGAAGTTGAATGGTTCTATGAAGACCTACAAGACCTTCTGGAACTAACACCCCAAAAATATGTCCTTTTCATTATAGGGGACTGGAATGCAAAAGTACGATGCCAAGAGATACCAGGAGTAACAGGCAAGTTTGGCCTTGGAGTACAAAACAAACCAGGTCAAAGGCTAGCAGAGTTTTGCCAAGAGAACGCACAGGTCATAGCAAACACCCTCTTCCAACAACACAAGAGAAGACTCTACACACGGACATCAGCAGATGGTCAACACTGAAATCAGACTGATTATATTCTTTGCAGCCAAAGATGGAGAAGCTCCATACAGTCTGCAAAAATAAGACTGGGAGCAGACTGTGGCTCAGATCATGAACCCTTTATTGCCAAATTCAGACTTAAATTGAAGAAAGTGGGGCAAACCCCTAGACCATTCAGGTATGACCCAAATCAAATCCCTTACAATTATACAGTGAAAGTAACAAATAGATTCAAGGTATTAGATCTGATGGAGTGCCTGAAGAACTATGGATGGAGGTTTGTGACATTGTACAGAAAACAGGGATCAAGACCATCCCCAAGAAAAAGGAATGCAAAAAGGCAAAATGGTTGTCTGAGGAGGCCTTACAAATAGCTGAGAAAAGAAAAGAAGTGAAAGGCAAAGGAGAAAAGGAAAGATATACCCATCTGAATGCAGAGTTCCAAAGAATAGCAAGGAGAGATAAGAAAGACTTCCTCAGTAATCAATGCAAAGAAATAGAGGAAAACAATAGAATGGGAAAGACCAGAGATCTCTTCAAGAACATCAGAGATACCAAGAGAATATTTCATGCAAAGATGGGCACAATAAAGGACAGAAATGGCATGGACCTAACAGAAGCAGGAGATATTAAGAAGAGTTGGCAAGAATACACAAAATAACTATACAAAAGAGATCTCCATGACCCAGACAACCACGATGGTGTGATCACTCACCTAGAGCCAGACATCCTGAAGTGTGAAGTCAAGTGGGTCTTAGGAAGCATCACTATGAACAAAGATAGTGGAGGTGATGGAATTCCAGTTGAGCTATTTCAAATCCTCAAAGATGATGCTGTGAAAGTGCTGCACTCAATATGCCAGCAAATTTGGAAAACTGAGCAGTGGCCATGGGACTGGAAAAGGTCAGTTTTCATTCCAATCCCAAAGAAAGGCAATGCCAAAGAATGTTCAAACTACTGCACAACTGCACTCATCTAATACACTAGCAAAATAATGCTCAAAATTCTCCAAGCCAGGCTTCAGCAATACATGAACCGTGAACTTCCAGATGTTCAATGTGGATTTAGAAAAGGCAGAGGAACGAGAGATCAAATTGCCAACATCCACTGGATGATAGATAAAGCAAGAGAGTTTCAGAAAAACATCTATTTCTGCTTTATTGACTATGCCAAAGCCTTTGACTGTGTGGATCACAATAAACTGTGAAAAATTCTGAAAGAGATGGGAATACCAGACCATCTGACCTGCCTCCTGAGAAATCTGTATGCCGGTCAAGAAGCAACAGTTATAACTGTACATGGAACAACAGACTGGTTCCAAATAGGGAAAGGAGTACGTCAAGGCTGTATATTGTCACCCTGCTTATTTAACTTATATGCAGAGTACATCATAAGAAACGCTGGGCTGAATGAAGCACAAGCTGGAATCAAGATTGCTGGGAGAAACAGCAATAACCTCAGATATGCAGATGAAACCACCCTTATAGCAGAAAGCAAAAAAGAACTAAAGAGCCTCTTGATGAAATTGAAAGAGGAGAATGAAAAAGTTGGCTTCAAACTCAACATTCAGAAAACTAACATCATGGCATCCAGTCCCATCACTTCATGGCAAATAGATGGGGAAACAATGGAAACAGTGAGAGACTTTATTTTCTTGGGCTCCAAAATCACTGCAGATGGTGACTGCAGCCCTGAAATTAAAAGACACTTTCTCCTTGGAAGAAAAGCTATGACCAACCTAGACAGCATATTAAAAAGCAGAGACATTACTTTGCCAACAAAAGTCCTTTTAGTCAAAGCTATGGTTTTCCCAGTAGTCATGTATGGATGTGAGAGTTGGACTATAAAGAAAGCTGAGAGCCGAAGAATTGATGCTTTTGAACTGCGGTGTTAGAGAAGACTCTTGAGAGTCCCTTGGACTGCAAGGAGATCCAACCAGTCCATCCTAAAGGAGATCAGTCCTGAATATTCGTTGGAAGGACTGATGCTGAAGCTGAAAGTTCAATAGTTTGGCCATGTGATGCAAAGAACTGACATACTGGAAAAGACCCTGATGCTGGAAAAAAAAATTGAAGGCAAAAGGAGAAGGAGTTGGCAGAGGATGAGATGTTTAGGTAGCATCACAGACTCAATTACATGAATCTTAGCAAATTCTGGGAGGTATTGGTGGACAGAGGAGCCTGGTGTGCTGCAGTCCATTGGGTTGCCAAGAGTCGGACACGACTTAGTAACTGAATAACAACAACAAATTGTTTAGTCTAAGCCTGAATTTGAGACACACCTTTGAGGCTCTGCCACGTGCTGCCTGTGGCCAAGCTGAACATCTGCTGGTTTTTCTGCCCCACCCCTCATCCACTCTTGCCCTGTGAGCCCAAGCTGAAGGAGTGAGGCTGGGAGAGATCTTCTGCCAGGAGCTTTTAGTTGTCATCTTGTCTTTACAAACAGGACCAGTGGGTGAATGAGGAAAGCATCATGTGGAGATAATTCCTAGGATTCTATTTCGATCAAGGCCAGTGTCTAGCTGCTAGCTCAGCCCATCCTTTCCAGAGAACTCCATTCTAAAGTGCATTCCTCGATGTGTCCCTTTATGTCTTGAAAATGAAATTCTGGCATTTAAATGTGATCCATTTAAATGTCTTTTACAAAATTTTTCATTCAGTTCGGCATTGAAAGCTACATGGAGCACTTTCCAAATGCAGCCCCACAGCGCAGAGGGTGACTTCCTTCAGTGTCATTTGTTTCTTGTGGACTGTTGAGAACTGCAAATGATACTACCCTTTATCAGAAGATTTTCACCTATTTTGTATTTGACTGTTCATCTGCTCAGACAGAGACAGAACTACGGAGAGTGTGCTGAGTTTAATTCTGCTGCGCCCTGTGATGAGTCTATCACGTGCAGTCTTCTACTTGTGCTCCATGAGTCAAGTGCTCTTCATGGTCACTGAACAGAATGAACCAACCCAACCATTTAGCTTGCTAGACATTCTTTATATCCCACTACCAGCTTTCAATGCACAAGACCAAGGTCTGTTTCATAGCAGCATCATTCATAATAGCCAAAGTGGAAACAAACCAAATGCCCATCAATTGATTGAATATATAAATGAAATGTGGTCTCTCCAGAGAATGGAGTATTATTCAGCCATAAAAAAGAATAAAGTATTGATACATGCTGCAACATGAATGAACCTTGAAAACATTATGCCAAGTGAAATAAGCCAAACACAAAAGGTCACATATTGTATGGCACAATTTATAAGAAATATCCAAAATGGGCTAACCCATAGAGACAGTAGGGTGAAGGGAAGGGATGAGGAAGGACTGCGTAATAAGGGTGGGATGTATTTTTGGAGTGATGAAAATGTTCTAAAATTGATTATGATGCTGATTTCACAACCCCGTAAATGTAATGAAAACCAATGATATAGTACACTCTGAATTGGTTACAGCAGTAAATTTTGTCTTAAAATTTTTTGTTTTATTATGGCAAAATACACATAACATAAAATGTAGCCATTTAAGTGTACAATTCAATGGCATTAAGTACATTCACATTGGTATGCGTCCTTCATCAGTATTCACCTCCAGAACCTTTTTGTCATCGCAAACTGGAACTGTATACCCATCAAATAATAATTCTCAGTGATCTCTTCCCTTCAGCCCCTGGTCATCTCTATTCTATTTTTTGTCTCTATGGGTTTCACTGTCTTAGATCCCTCATAGAAATGAAATCACAGGCTATTTTTCCTTTTGTGTCTGGCCTCTTTCACTGAGCATAAGCTTTCAAGGTTCATCCATGTTGTAGCATGTGTGAAAAGTTCTAAACTGATACATTTTCAGTTCAGTTCAGTCAGTCAGTCGTGTCTGACCCTTTGCGACCCCGTGAACTGCAGCACACCAGGCCTCCCTGTCCATCACCAATTCCCTGAGTCCACCCAAACCCATGTCCATCGAGTCGGTGATGCCATCCAGCCATCTCATCCTCTGTCGTCCCCTTCTCCTCCTGCCCTCAATCTTTCCCAGCATCAGGGTCTTTTCCAGTGAGTCGGCTCTTCATATCAGGTGGCCAAAGTATTGGAGCTTCAGCCTCAACATCAGTCCTTCCAATGAACACCCAGGACTGATCTTCTTTACGATGGACTGGTTGGATCTCCTTGCAGTTCAAGGGACTCTCAAGAGTCTTCTCCAACACCACAGTTCAAAAGCATCAATTCTTCGGTTCTCAGCTTTCTTTATGGTCCAACTCTCACATCCATACACAACCACTGGAAAAACAATAGCCTTGACTAGACGGACCTTTGTTGGCAAAGTGATGTCTCTGCTTTTGAATATGCTGTCTAAGTTGGTCATAACTTTCCTTCCAAGGAGTAAGCGTCTTTTCATTTCATGGCTGCAATCACCATCTGCAGTGATTTTGGAGCCCAGAAAAATAAAGTCAGCCACTGTTTCCACTGTTCCCCCATCTATTTCCCATGAAGTGATGGGACCAGATGCCATGATCTTAGTTTTCTGAATGTTGAGCTTTAAGCCAACTTTTTCACTCTCCTCTTTCACTTTCATCAAGAGGCTCTTTAGTTCTTCACTTTTTACCTTATGTGAATTCTATCTCAATAAAAAAGACATTGCATCCTGATGTGAAGCAAGAGTAGCCCAAGGAGGCGAGTGTAAAGGCTGAAGGTAGTAAAGAGATGTGTTGGTAGACACGGGGCTGACCCATCTATAGGGCTTGATCGTGGAATGCTTTGATACCAAGTGAGGACCATTGAATTTGGTCTTGTTGTCAACAGTGGGGCACCACTGAAGGACTTACCAATTCACCCTGGGGCAGTGAGGGGGCAGAGTGTCCATCAGAGAGACCAGTTGGCAGTCTGGCATGCCATCATGCCCTTGCAAGAAGTTTAGGTGTTGAAGAGTGGGACTTTCCTCATGGGAATAGATGTGCTCAGCTCTGCAGTGTCTGTAATAGGCTCAGTTATGTATATAAAGCCTGGAAAGCACAATGATACATCTATAAGAAAAGCAGGTGACCTTCTGATGAGAAGCACCGGCCTACAAACAAGGCCCAGGGGAAGTGGGCTGACTCACTGGTCAGGGATCCACAAGGCCGGGGACTGGTGCCCGCTGTTGGCCCCAGGACTGGAGCAGATTCATAGTCAACTCGAGTCCCCCCAGCTGGCTGCTCTCTCTGCAGTCAGGAGCATGGGAACTGGTGTCATTGTAACTCAGACCAGCAGAAAGGGAACCTCTTGAGTGATCCTGGAGTCTCTCCCGTTATCATTTAGCAGAAAAGATTTGGGTTGGTCAATGTAGATTCTAAACCCACAGGCAGACATTTTCACCTCCATTCCCATGGGAGGCTGAATAACGGCCCACAAAAATATCTGAATCCTAATTCTGAGAACCCGTGAATGTTATCTTATATAGCAAGAGAAAGTTGGCAGGTGTGATTTAGTTAAAAACCCTGAGATGGGGAGATTATTCTGGATTCTCCAGCTTGGCTCTAAACAGGATCATAAGTGGGCACATAAGAGAGGCAGAGAGACATTGCCCACAGAGGCAATGTCAATGCTGAAGCAAGATGCTCTGTTGCTGGCTTTGAAGATGGAGACTGGGCCCATGCACCAAGGAATACAAGGAGGTACTGGAGAAGGCAAGCAAACAGATTCTCCCCGAAAGCCTGCATAGGGGGTTGGCCTAGCCGACATGTTGGTTTTGGCCCAGTGAAACTGATTCTGGTCTTCTGACTTACAGAAATGTAAGAAAATCAGTGTATGTTGTTTGAAGCCACTGAGGTGGTGGTCATTTGTTACAGCAACCAAAGGAAATGAAAACAATGCCCATGACATGATATGCTTTGAGAATGAAGTACTAATACAGGCTACAACATGAATGAACCTTCAGAACATTTGGCTAAGTGAGAGAAGTCAGACACCAAAGGCCAGAGCAAGAATACTGCTGTGGTCGGAGAAGTTTAGGCTCAGGATTAGGGCATTCGGTGTCCATTTGCCACTTGCCAAGGACAGTTTACATTGGCCTGGCTGCGCTCCTTTGTGTACAGTGTACCAGCTACTGTGGAACTTCCTGAAATAACCCACTGAATAATGGGAGGCATGGTAAAGAACCATACCCTTCAGTCCTAGCAGATCAGCTTCCCAATGTACAGAATCCTGCTCCCTTAGCCTGGGGTTGTGAGTGGAGCCTGTCCTGCCCTGCTGATGGACTCTTGCTTTGTTCTCCAAGCCTCTTGATCAGCTTCTAGGAGAACTGAGCACTGATTGAACATCACCTTCAGAAACTCGGAATGAAACAACAGCCATAGTGAGTAAGACTTTGAGCCAGACAGAATGTAAATCAAGCCAGCCATCCTTGCCATCAACTCAAAAATGGGTCAAGGGCTTAAATATGAGAACTACAGATATGAAACTATAAAATTCTTAAAAGAAAACATAGAGGCAAATTGTCACAACCTTGGCAATGGTTTCCTAGATACAACACTGAAAGCACACGCTACCAAAAAAAAAAAAAAAAGATAGATTCAGACTTTTTCCAAAGTAAAACCTTTTCTGTTTCAAGGATACATTCTGGCAAGGATACACCTTGATGAGGGTACTTCCTTGCCATTATATTGTCGTGATAGCCCTGAATTAAAAATTGCATAGGTATGATACTGGCATAAGAATGAACATGGAGGGACTTTCCTGGTGGTCCAGTGGCTAAGACTCCATTCTCCCAATGCAGGGGACCTGGGTTCAATCTCTGCTCAGGGAACTAGATCCCATATGCCACAACTAAGAGTTCACATTCCACAGCTAAATATCCTGCATGTTGCAATCAAGACCTGGCACAGCAAAGCAAGTATATATTTGTGTGTGTGTGTGTGTGTGTTAAGTTGCTTCAGTCGTGTCTGACTCTTTGTGACCCTATGGACTGTAGCCCAACAGGCTCCTCTCTCCATGGGATTCTCCAGGCAAGAATACTGGAGTGGTTCCATTCCCTCCACCAGGGGATCTTCCCATCTTCCCAACCCAGGGATCGAACCCTTGACTCTTATGTCTCTTGCATTGGCAGGTGAGTTCTTTACCAATAGTGCCACCTGGGAAGCCATATATATATATATATATATATATATATATATATATATATATACACACACAGATACATAGAGATCAATGGAATAGAATTGAGATTCCAGAAATAAACTCTCACATTTATGGCCAATTGATTTTCTACAATTGTGCCACAATAATTCAATGGGAAAGGAATTGTATTTTCAACACATGGTGCGGGGAAAACAGGATACTCACATGCAAAAGAGTGAATTTGGATTCTGTGCTTGTCCCCATGTATGAAATTAACTCAAAGTGGATCAAAGACTCAAATATAAGAGCTAAAACTATAAAACTCTTAGAAGAAAACACAGGTGTCAATCTGTATGACCTTGGATTAGGCAGTGCTTTCTTAAGGTATGACACCCAAAGCAGAGGTGATCAAAGAAAAAGTAGATAAATTGGACTTCATCAAAACTTAAAACTTTTGTGCTTCAAAGGACACAATCTAGAAAGTGAAAGATTGGAACCCTCCTTGATTGCTGGTAGGAATATAAAATAGTGCAACCATGGTGGAAAACAAGTTGGCAGTTTCTCAAAAAATTAGAGATAGAATATATGACTCAGAAGTTCTACTTCTAAGCATATATCTAAGAGGATTGCAAAAAGGTGTTCAAACAAATACTTTGTACACAAAATTTTCATTGCAGCACTATTCACAAGAGTCAAAAGGTGGAAACAGCATAAATATCCATCAGTAGATGACTGGATAAACCAACCATAGTATATCTATTCAATGGAATATTATTCCACCATGAAAAGGAAGAAAGTACTAATACATGCTATAACATGAATGAACCTTGAGAACATTTTGCTAATTGAAAGAAGCCAGACCCAAAAGGCCACATATTGTGTGATTCCATTCATACACGATGTCCAAAATAGGCAAATCCGTTAGAGACAATAATTGTGATGGCCGGCACCTGGGAGAGGGGGGAGATGGAAAGTGACTGCTTAAAGCATATGAGGGTTCATTTGGGTGTGGTAAAAATGTCCTGGAATTATACAGCGGTGATGGCTGCTCAACCCCGTAAACACACTAAAAACCATTGGATTGCCCACTTTAAAAGGTTAATGTCATGATATGTGAATTCTAGCTTAATAAAAAACAAAAAGCTGCATGGGCCATACTGAGGGCATGTTGAATGCAGGGGTCAATAACATGGGCTTCAGTCAGAGGGACCCAGATGCAAACCTCAACTCCCTCTCTTTATAGTCTGTGCCCTTGAGCTGCTTCTCAAACCTCTCTGTGCCTCCATTTCCTTATTGGTAAAATGCTTCTGATAATACTCCAGGGCTGTTATGAGGATGGTGTGGCAGTGCTGTTATAATTACAGTTGTGGTGGTGGTCATTTTCCTCATCCTGACAAGAGAAGACTCAAGGGGAACCAATATCTGTCTTCAGATCTCTTGAGGGCTATCCAGGAGAGGAGGAGTTAGGTTAGGAGACCCCTGAGGCCTGACTGGGAAAACAGGGAAACTTCATTGAAGATGCTAGGGAGAGATTTCCCAGGAGGCAATGGGCTACCCTGAGAGGCAGTGACAAGTGGGTCCCTGGAGGTGAACAAGCAGAACCTGAATGGGCCCTGGGCTGGTCTGAGCCTGACAAGCTTTAAGCCTCCAACCTCGTGCAGCTCAGTGTTAGTGATTCCACAGTGAGTCAGGGGATGGTGCTCCGGTGAACTGGAAAGAAAGAAAGTGAAGTCGCTCAGTTGTGTACAACTCTTTGTGACCCCATGGGCTCCTTTGTCCATGGAATTTTCCAGGCAAAAGTACTGGAGTGGGTTGCCATTTCCTTCTCCAGGGGATCTTCCCAACCCAGGGATCGAACCTGGATCTCCTGCATTGCAGGCAGACACTTTACCATCTGAGCCACCAGGGAAGCCTGGTGAACTGGTGGAAGGCCAATTCTCTCTGGCCAGGAGGGGAAGGGAGGAGCCCCCGTCAGGAAATAGACTCCGTAAGGAGGTGGCAGCCTGCATGTGTACACATGTGTGCCTCTCTTCCTGGGGTGCAAATAAAACCGGGCTCCCTCCTGCCTCCTCTGGAAAATTTAAAAGGTATCCCCCCTACTCTTCCTCTCCTCTTGGGATGGCAGCCCTAGGGAAGGCCAGCTGGGGGGTGGGGGATGAAAACACAAGAAAGGGGGTCTCTATGGGGACAGGGCCCTTCTGGAGCAGGGGCCGGGATGGGGAGAGGCTGGGGCAGAGTAAGGCTGGTCCACTAGTCACTGGAGTGAAGAGGGGTGACTTTCACACCTCACCTTTGAGGTCTCCTCCTGATGCGGTTCTGTTCTCCCATCCATATGGAGGAACCCTGTCCCCTAGACCCCAAATCCTTCTCCTCAGTCCTTGGGCGAATTTTCCCTTTGAAAACTTGACTATTAAAGTTCATGTAGTAGATTCATGTGAAAGTGCACTAGGGGAGTCTAGTAGAGACTAGTAGAGGCAGAAAGTAGGCAAGTGGCTGCCAGGGGCTGGCAGGATGCAGAGGTAGAGGGGACAATACCTCGAGGGTATGAGGTGTCTTTCGGGGGTTTCAGAAATGTTCCAAAATTGACTCTGGTTGATGGTTACATGTATCTGTGAATTTACTAAAAGTCATTGAGTTGTACACCTTGAATGTGTAAATTGTATGGTATGTGTGCATGCTCAGTTGCTCAGTAGTGTCCAACTCTTTGGGCCCTGTGGACTCTAGCCCACCTAGCTCCTCTGTCAATGGGATTTCCTAGGCAAGAATACTGGAGTGGGTTGCCACTTCCCTCTCCAGGGGATCTTCCTGACCCAGGGATCAAACCCGGGTCTCCTACATTGGCAGGCGGGTTCTTTACCACTGACCCATCTGGGAAGCCCATGGTATGTGGTATATATAAACAAACAGCTTTCTGGACATACCATGGTATATGTCCATAAAGCTTTTTTTTGTTTGTTTTAAGGAAGCCTTTTTCACAGGCAGTCCTTCCTTAGCTAACCTACCTCTCTTGAAATTTCCAAGAACTCTCAGAGGAATGTGTGCTGCGGGTCTCTTTGCACCTGGCCTGCACAGGCATCGTTCTCAGGCCCATTGTCAATGGTGCTGGGCTGTGCCGTGGAGCTAGGCACCTCACTGTGGTTGCGGATGGCTGGCCAAGCGTGCCGTGTGGATGCAGCAATGAGAACTCTCTGGAAGGCATTTAATATAGTGACTCACAGGGTCATGCTTGGAAAATGAATTCAAATTGGCTTGGCATCGGGCCAAGGAAAACTGAAGAGGCTGTAAACAGAAGGAAATGGATTGAGTTGAAGGAGGGCTAGAGGGAAGGCCTTGGTGGTGGGGCGGGGGGGTGGGGGGGGGTGGGAGGGAGACCCAGTTGCACAGCCCCCAAGGCAGTTACCAGGGAGGGGGGGCAGGCCTGATGTGATGGCTGGCTCAGTCTGTGCAAACAGACTTATCTTCCCTGCCCACTGTGTGCTCCTGGAGGGCAGACAAATGCTCATTGCGTCTGCTCTGGGGAGGCCCTGGGGGGCTGCTGGGGGCCCCATTTTTTAACCCTCACACACACTAGACAAAAATATTAATGCAAGCCTATACTTCCAGGCGTCTGTGCTGGGAAAAATAATATATGTTTCTTGATGAGTTTTCCAAAAAGATTTCTAATGCCTTTGTTTCTCTCCCAGATGTGTTGAGGTTTAATGTCAGTGCCATAAATCTAGGTGTACAATTCAGTGATTTTTAGGAAACTGGTATAGCTGTGCAGCCCCTGCTGCAATCCCTTTTGAGCATATGTCCATCACTGAAAATGCCCCCAGATTCTGATACACCCAGAGGTGCCACGTGTCCCATTTCCTCCCCTTCCCAGCGCTCACATGTGAACACTCAGTGACCCCCGGGGAGGGGGCAGCCACCTGGGTCCTCCCCCCAAGTTCTGCCACTGAGCGGTTGTGGGCCCACGTGCAAGCAAGCCATTCCCCTCTCCATGCATGGTTTTCCCTCCTGGCAAGTGGCAAAGATGGCACTGAGGAGGGGATACAGCTGTCCCTCAGAGGGCCTCCCAGCTCGGGCCCAGTGTGAGGATGTGTGCCCTTATGGGCGCTCCTGGGCTCTGCAGGTCTAGAGCCTATCACCTGGGCCAGGTGACACCTGCACAGGTCAGATCCGGGCATGGCAGGTTCCAGAAGCTTCCTGGGCAGTGCTTAGGTGTGGGACTCCTCCTCAAACAGGAAAATGACCCCCCCACCTCTGCACAGGTACACTTTCCACTCCTGCAGCCGGACGTGTGAGCAAGCATCCCATCCTGGTTCCTTCCAAGGGGCCCCTGGGAGGCCTCACACCTCTGCCATGCCCCTGTAGCCCTCACTGCCTTCCTGGCTGAGTGAATTCCAATAAATGTTTCTGAACACCTGCTCGAGGCCAGGGCTCAGGTAGGGAAGCCCCAGAAGGGATGTAAATGTCAGCAAGACAATCAGACCCTGGAGAGCCCCAGGTTCCATGCAGCAGAGGCTGTAACCAATTGTCACAATCTGGTGGCTTAAGACAGCACATATTTATGACCTTGCAGCTCTGGAGGGCAGAAGTCTGGAATGGGTCTCCCTGGAGTAACGAACGGCAAGGTGCTAGCAGGGCCGTGTTCCTTCTCTCGGAAAGAGAGAGTCCTCCTCTCTAGGGGGAGTCAAATTCCCTGCCCTTTTCAGCTTCGAGAGGCTGCCCACATTGTTTGGCTTGGGACCACGTTGCTCCATCTCTGCTTCTGTCACCATATCTTCTTCTCTGACTCTGACCTTCCTGCCTCCCTCTGATAAGGACATTGTGGTGTGCTAAGTCGCTCTGTTGTGTCTGATTCTTTGTGACCCCATGGACTGTAGCCCACCAGGCCCCTCTGTCCATGGAGTTCTCCAGGCAAGAATACTGGAGTAGTTTGCCATTTCCTTCTCTAGGGGATGTTCCCGACCTAGCCATTGATCTCCTCCATTGGCATATGGGTTCTTTACCACTAGCGCCACTTGGGAAGCCATTGGGCTCACGCAAACAATCCCAGGAGAATTAGCCTATTGGGAGGTCCTTAAGTTAATCATTGCTGCTAGGTTTCTTTTGTCATGTATGGTATGGTATCCAAACGTTCCAGAATTAGTACAGGGACATCCTTGAGAGGCATTACTCTGTCCACCCTACAAGGCCTCAGTTAAGAAGTCCTTCTGGGTGCCACCCAAGGAGGCCAGCTGAGAACACTCCAGACAGGGAGACTGGACCTTGTATGTGTGGGCGTGTGTTCTCATACACACACACACACACACACACACACACACACACACACACACATTCATTTTTTTCCAAACCATTAGAAAGTAAGTGACTGACCTGGCACTCCATTACCCCTAAACACTTCAATGCGTATTTTCTAAAATCCAGGATACTCTCCTATGTAATAACAGTACACACATCCGAAGCAGGAAATTAACATTTAATGCTACTACCATCTGTAGACCTCCATTCAGATTTCTCTGATTATCTAGTAAGTATCATTCTTTGTAGCAAAAGAAAAGGGGAACAAATAAAACCACCTTTGCCACCACCAATACAACCCCAGACCTACATAAATAAATAAATAAATCAACTTTCTTTTTTTAGCTTTCCTTTAGGTCCAAGATCAAGTCCTCCCCCTATGTTGCATTTAGTTGTCATGTCTCTTTAGTCTCCTTCAGGATGGAATACTTCCTCAGCCTTTCCTTGTTTTTTATGACACTTTCAAAGAGCACAGCCCAGTTATTTTGTAGATTGTCTCTCCTTTCGGGTTTGGTGCTGTCTCCTTAGGAATGTCTGAAGACTAATGTCTCCTTAGGATGTCACCTTAGCGGGTATAGGGTCCTGGCTCGTCCTAGTACTGAAAACATGAACTCTGATCACTTGATAAAAGTGTTATTTGTCAGGTTTCTCTAGTGTAAGCTGAATTAGCCATGATTTTCTATTTATTCATTTTAAAGTAATTAGTAAGTATTGGGGATGAGATACCTTGAGATTATATAAATATCTGTTCCTCATTAAACTTTCACCCACTGGTTTTAGCATCCCTTCATAATTCTTGCCTCAGTCAATTCTTATTCTCATGGTTACCAAGTGATGATTTCCCAATTCCATCATTCTTTCTACATGTATTACTTGGCATACTAGTATAGCAAAGGCTTTCCCTCCTCTCTCACTTATTTGCTTGTTTATATCAGTATGGGCTTGTGAATTCTTATTTTGTTCAATGGATAATATATCATTCATTGCTATCATTTTTATTTTGATACTCATATGGTCCCAGATTTGGTCTGTGGGAGCCCCTTTAAACTGGTTTCTGCATCCTTTTAACATGCCTAGTCATTGTTTGAGTCCATCCTTACACTCGTGGCAAAATACAAGATGTTCTACGGTCATTTGGCAACTGTACTGCCCCAAGGGAGCCAACAACTTCTCTAACTGGTTCATTTAAAAGCCAAAATCTGGGGACTAGGCATGCTCATTGTTACTGGGATGCCATGGTTGTGTAGACCTCAACAGACAGAGCAAGGAAATATGTGTATATAATCACATACATGTATGAACACACACACACACACACACACACACACCTACAACCATATGTCTATATCTAAAACCAGGAGTACACACCAATTCCAGAGCTTATTCTCGCCCTCCACTTCTCCATGTTTGCACATCTCTTTTCCAATAATGAGAAACCTGGTCCTTATTATCCTCAGTGTAGTAATGTATTTACTCAATTCCTCCATACGACACTAATCTCCTGGTCACAACGGCCGTCTCAGCTGTGGCTCCACTGGGCTTGCCCGCTGGACCTGCTGAGGTACTGGGCAGGCAAGGTACTGCTGGTCCTGAAACCAACCTGCTGTGAGACCTCAGCCTCCTCTCTGCTCCCTCCGTCTCACCCAGGCAATGGGAGTGGCAGGGAGAAATATGCACCTCTTCCAAGCTGGAGCTTAAAGGAAGGCTGAGGCGTGAGAGATGTGAGTCAGTGCTTCTCAAATCCGGGCTCACAGGATCCCACAGAGGAGTGAGCGGCTCTGCGGCCTAAGGTGGGAGCATGGAAAAGTGTGAGCAGCCGGAGGGAGCAACTCAAACATGCCTTTCCTTCAGAGGCTCTGGTAGTCCTGTGAGAGCCTGAGAGGATGGGGGAGGGAGGGATAAGACAAGAGGCAGATGCCAGATAAAAGTTTGCTGCAGGGAGAGAGAACCAGAAGTATCCTGTCAGCACATGTATGGAAAACCCGAATGAACTTTTTGGCCAACCCAGTAGCAACTAAGGCTTCCCAGATAGCTCAGCTGGTAAAGAATCTACCTGCAATGCAGGAGACCTGGGTTTGATCCCTGGGTTGGGAAGATCCCCTGGAGAAGGGAAAGGCTACCCACTCTAGCATTCTGGCCTGGAGAATTCCATGAACTGCATAGCCCATGGAGTCGCAAAGAGTCGGACACGACTGAGCTACTTTCAAAATGGGCTTCCCTGGCTCAGCTGGTAAAGAATATGCCTGCTATTTCTAAGTAATTAATCAAGAGAATGGAAACATAATTAACCAAGTGAATGGAAACATGTCCATACAAATACTTACAAACACATATATTAATAGCAGAAACAATTCAAATGGCCAACAACAGTTTAGTAAACTAATTATGATCTGTTTTATACAATGGAATACTACTAAGCAATAGGAAAAATGTATTAAAATGTATTTCATCTAAAAAAAAAAAAAAAAAAGAATATGCCTGCAATGTGGGAGACCTTGGTTGGGAAGATCCCCTGGGGGAGGGCATGGCAACCCACTCCAGTATTCTTGCCTGGAGAATCCCCGTGGACAGAGGAGTCTGGCAGGCTACAGTCCATACCCTCGCAAAGAGTCAGACACGACTGAGTGACTAAGCACAATAGAAACTAAGGCAGTGCCCTTGGCAAAATAGGAGCAAACAACAGGGACGGCCAACTTCAGGGAAAGCCTTTCCTTTCTGTGGCACTTAGAGGCCACTCTGAACACTGAGGCCTCAGTCAGAGACTGGAAGGTTGGCAGGGAGAGCTGCAGGGGAAGGGAAGGGCACAAGAAGGTGAAAGGTAGGACTGTTTTGGTTTGGAGGTGACAGCGGGATTTCAAAGTAAAGCCTCTGCACCAAGCAGATGATGCCAAAAGAGAGGCTCTACCGAGGACGGGACGGCTAATCAAGGCCCTGAGAAGGGGTGCGCTCATGGGATGGGGAGGGCCAGAGACTATGGGGCCCAAAGTCAAGGCCTTCATTTGGGGTGGGTGGGCCCACAAAGAAGAGCCAGGGGAGGGAAGGAGCAGGACAGGAGAGAGTGTGACACTTCGTGAACAGTGAGCGACTCGCCCAGGCTGAGCCAGGCCCCCAATCGGAGCCCCGACCCAGCATCCCCGAGGGAGAAGCCTGTCTGAGCCCTCCTGGGCCTCTGGAGTGCCCCTTGTCCTTTAACTCTAGAGAACATTCCAATCCCCTGATGGGATCATCTAGCACAAAGGTCCACGCTCTTTCTCATCTAAAGGGAGACTCATCCATATGGGCCTCATTCAGCCCTGTGGATTCTGCAGGCTAAGTGCCCTCTCCTCCATACACATGGCCACAATTGGCAGGAGGCTCTGAGGATTCACATGTTCCCAGTATTTGTGTGTACATGCTCAGTTGCTTCAGTTGTGTCTGACTCCTCGCAAACCCATGGACTGTATAGCCCGCCAGACCCCTCTGTCCACGGGATTCTCCAGGCAAGACTACTGGAGTGGGTTACCATTTCCTTCTCCAAGGGATCTTCCCAACCCAGGGATCAAACCCAGGTCTCCTGCATTGCAGAGAGACTCTACCACTGTGCCACCAGGGAAGCTGCATGTTCTTGGAGAATCACGTGTTAGACCATCTTTTCCCCGTGCTCGGTTTCAGAGGGGTTGTCCTGCTTCAGCATCACTCGCTTGGCCCCAGTGGTGCTCAATGCCTTCGCTGTCCATCTGTCTATCTCTGGTCTCTTTGTTGGGGTCTAAGTGGCACCAAGACTACTCTTCCCACCCACTCCTTGCCCTGTGTAAAGCCAAGAGCCCACCTCTAGTTCCTCCGCTGCCTCCACCCTCCTGGGAAGGTCCAGAACTCTCTTAGAGGTCACATTTCCAGGGGTGCATGACAGCAGGGCCCGGGTTTCCTGCTGCTGCATGTGCAGGGCTGTCAGGGGCTGAGTATGTGATGCGCAAGCTGGTGCTGGGCCTTCCCTGCTGGCAAGGGAGCCTCTCCACATTGCTCACAGTCTGGCTTGCCGGTGGCTTCCCATAAACCCCGAGCTGCTACTTAGGCTGTGTTGGATGCATCCAGTTTCTCCACAAGTGTGTGCTTTATAGACTGTCAGCAGCCAGTGATTATTTGTTGCTGACTTCCAAAGCCATGTCATATCCCACTTAGCGACTTGGAGCGGTCGATTCATTGATCAGCAGCAGGCTCGGAGTCAGGGGGATTGAAGACCTGCGCCTGCCCCAAAGCTGGTGGTAATTAACATGCCTTCAATTTTAGCCACGGTTCCTCAGTCCCTGGTGACAGGCCCGGGGCAGGTGCTGCGGGAATCCAAGGTGAGGCAGCAGCTCCTGTGCCGACCTGCTCTGCCTTGCTCAGCTTGGGGCCAGGGGGTACGCCACCTGGGGGGCCCAAAGCCCACAGGCCCACTGGGCCCGGGGAGCTCTGCTTGGGGCAAAGGGCTCTCTCCTTCCCTCTCTCCCACCCCTTCCTCCCTCCTCCCACACTCCCACCCAGACACTCACACTACGCATGGCCAACACGAGCGGTCCCACAACCATGCTCACACAGGGATCATTCAGGGGGTTTCCCCTGGTGGCTCAGTGGTAAAGAATCCACCTGCAATGCAGAAGCCACAGGAGACCCTGAATCCAGAAAATTCCCTGGAGGAGGAAATGGCAACCCGCCCCAGTATTCTTGCCTGGAGAATCCCGTGGACAGAGGAGCCTGGTGGGTTACATTCCATGGGGTCGCAAAGAGTCAGACCCGACTGAGTGATGTAGCACACATGCACACACACACACTCACACACTCATAAACCTCTGCCCTGTCACACCCCCACACACATCCACACAGGCTGCCAGTCACACACTTTCACACAGGTTCACACAAGCTCTCACTCATATACATGTCTGCACTTACAAACCCACACACCTGTACATATACACACCCATAACCCCTCACACAGCCACCCTCTCAAGCTCACACACTTTCACACAACCACACATGCTCACACATACTCTGTCATTCCCATACGCATGTCTTCACACATGCACACACTCACCGACACTCATGTGCATGCCCAGTCACATCCTCCCCATCAGCCCTCACACAAACACTCTCACACCTTCTACACACATCCACCCTCCCACTCCCTCTTTCCAGCTCTCATTCGTCCTCTGTGCCATCGTTTGTGGCTGTGTACAATGCAGTACACAGCAGACAATATAGTACATGCTGCAGAAACACACACTGCTCTGCCCAAACCTCGAGACCTCCCTGCCAGGTGACAGGAAACACAGGGTCTAGACACGTGTCTCCAGCACATCGCTTCATGCATTCAATCTGTCCATCAAATACCCCTGAACATTGAGCACCTACTGAGTACCCAGATGTCAAGACTACATACAGCCTGGAAGAAGCCACATCAGTTGGCTGGCAGAACTCACAATCTAGTGGAAAGACATGCAAGCCAGAGGATGGCGGTGGGGCCCAAGGGCTGCTGGGACAGCTGCTTTGTAGGCACATGGAGTAGAGGTCCCTGTCTGACCAGGGGGACTATGTAACAGAAGTCCTTGCTTGCTCTACAGTGAGGGCAGGTGGATGCAGACATGCAAATCAACGAGCTGTGCGATTGGCAAACTAGAGGGCATATCAGCATCCTCTGGGGGCCTTGTTACAACAGATTCCTGGGCTGAAGCCTAGAGTTTCTGAGTCAGTAAGTCTGGGGTGGGGCCGGAGCACGCACATTTCTTCCATGTTCTCCTGCAATGCTGATGTCGTGGGTCTAGGGATCACACTGGAGAACCACTGTACCAGCTCAGGCCCTGGCATGGATGTCTGTGTGGGGAGGGGGAGGGGAGCAATGGGTTCTGCATGAAAGGCTCATACTTGTACAAAGACAACTGTCTTCATCTCCTAGTGCTCCTGGAACAAATTTCCACAGACTGAGTGGCTTTAAATAATACAGATATATCATTTTATCATTCTGGATGTTGGATGGCTGACAAGGGTCTCCTGGGCTGACATTAAGATGTCAGTAGAGCTGTGTTCCTTCTGGAGCCTCTAGAGGAGAATCCATTCCTCCCCCTTTCCAGCTTGTAGATGCCACTGACTTCCTTTGGCCATGACCTCATCCCCCAGTGTTGTGTTGGATCATCGCCTCTTCTCTCTTCCTTATGTAGGACCCTTGTGATTAGATTGGGCCCACTTGGATAATCCAGGACCATCTCTCCATTTCAAAATCCTTGACATATTGATGGGACCAGGACAAGGGCGATGTTATTTAGCTGGCTACAGCAATGGAGGTTAGAACTAAAGAGTAATGGCAGCTAATTCTAAGAGAGTATCTACTACACAGCAGGTACTGCCCTAGTGGTTTCACACCTGCCATCTTGCATTTTCACTGCAGCCACATAAAGTAGATCCATTGGATCCCCAGTTTTATGGCTAAGAGAGGTGAAGTGATCTTGCAATCCAAGTGGGCAATGTGGGGGGATGGCCAGGAAGCTGTTACAGGAAATCCAGATGTCAACCTGGGGTGGAGCCAGGAGGAATGCTCAACTTATTATCTGTTAAAAATGGATGGTAATCCCCCAGAATCCCTCTGGTCTCAGGACTGCATTCTGAAATGTTGGGAGAGATGTCTGCATCTGGGCACTTATCCCTCTGTTGCAGAATTCATCATTTTAACCCTCTAGGTGTGCCTCTAAGGCAGAGGTTAGGCCTTATTCTTATAGCTGTCATAACAAATTGTCACAAAGTTAGTGGCTTAAGATTACAGAAATGGAGTCTGTCTCAATTTTGGAGGCCAGAAGTCCAAAATGGGTCTCGTTGAGCTGAAATTAAGCTGTTGCAGACTCCCTCTGGAGGTACTATGGAAAAATCTGTGCCTCACCTTCCTCCAGCTTCTAGTAGCTGCCAGAATTCCTTGGCGTGTGGCCACATCACTCCAGCCTGCCTTTGTCTTCACACAGACTCTGCTTGTTCTGCATGTATGTCATAAAAATCTCTCTTACAAGCTACATACGATGGCATTTAGAGACCACCTGAATAACACAGACCAATTTCCCCATGTCTAGATCCTCAACCTAATCACATACACAAAATCCCATTTGCCATATAAAGTAGCATGAAGCAGGTTCCACAGATTAGGACCTGGGTGTCTTTGGAAGCATTATTTAATCTCCCACAAAGCTCAAGTCCCTAGCCTAGAATGCAGCTTACAGGAGGTATTCAGAAAGATGTCTGTGGGCTGGCTGAATGATTTGCAGTTTGAACTCTAAACTCTAAACCCAGTGGCTTTGATGTGGACTCTGGGCCCCCAAGCAAAAGTTTATTTTGTAGTTGTTTACTTGTCCCTGTACTACAGGAAGAAGCTATTATAGTTAGTCATGGACTATAGGTAATAGAGACAGATGAGTCCAAGGTGACGAGTACTAGGCTGCTGGGCTCCTTAGAGTAAGTTGATCACCCTCTCTGGGCCTTGGTTTCTGCAGTGATAAATTCAGATTCACAGTTCTTGTCCTGCCCTGCCTGCTTTTAGGCATCAGTGCAATGACTATGTGAGGTAGGAATGTCATGTGTTATATGAATGTCAAGTTTGTTAGAAATATTGTTGTAGACTTTAAAGTGGGGAAGAGGGCAACATTTCACTCAAAGGATTGCGTCTCTAATGATGAAATTTAGGTCTGTAGGGGGCCTGTAGAAGCTCTCCACAGCCTGTGGCCTCCTCTAGCTACCATTAAAGTGACCCCAGTGCTTCAGCAAACAGCCTCTTGGCCCTATTCTGCTGCCCTGGGCACAGAGGTTGACATGGAAGACTGCTCTGAGCTCTGATCTGTTCCTGGCCTTCTCTCTGCTTCCCCCAATGTGCGAGCCGAAGCCCAGAAAGTCATGCCGCCCCTCATGGCCCAGAAATGGAAAAGGGCTGCCCACCCCCCCCCCCCCCCCCCCCTTTTTTACCCCCCCACCCCCCCCCCTCCCCCCCCACCCCTCAGCTGAGGAACTGCAGTCCCAGACCAGGGCGCCTTCCCTGAGGACCCCTGAGTGGACCAGGCCCTGGAGAAGAAGAAATTCAGCAGTGAAGTTAAGTCAGTTTCCCTCTTGGGGCCTCTCTGTGAGCCCCAATATCCAGCTTACCTTTCTATCCTTCTGCAAACCAGGATAGAAGCACACAGGAGAAGCAATTGAGTCCATAAGAGCCACCCTCAGGCTTCCTCTCCCACCTGGGCACAACAGCTTTTCCTGGCCAGGAAGCTCTGATTCAATCACGGCTTGTCTATCATGCTGCCAGAGGCCACTCATCAGCAGCTTTGGGGTCCTGCAGGGGTTGTGAGGGGGCACACCAATTCTGGAGCCTCAGGGCTATAAAGACTCCAGAGGCCCCCCGATTCAAGTCCCCAGGAGCAGCCAGATATGAGAAATAGGGACCAGTGAGGGCAGGAGGGCCAGAAAAGATGCTGAGAAGGCAGGGTATAGGACAGAAGAGGCACCCACCGAAGGGGCTGGAGCCAAGGTCTGTAACCTCCTCTCTGGCACTGATAGCCCTGGGACCCTGGACAAATCACTTCTGCTTGCTGGCCATCACTTTCCCATCAGTAAACAAGGGAATGGGACCAGATTCAGTGGTGCATTTATTGGTTGACCAAGTATGCCTTGAGCCCCTACTGTATTCCAGGCTTATTCCAGGCACTGGGAGAAGAGGATATTGGGCGAGCAGAGAAAAGATTACTGTCATAGTGGGGGCAGAGGCAAGGTTGCACTAGGTCCATGAGCTGCATGCTGCAGGCAGAGTAAGGGTGTGGAGTGAGGAAAAAGGGCCAAGGACAGAAAAAAACTGGATGCCAACATGTTTTTTTTTTTTAGAGGCAAAATAAACAAAACGTACAAAGTATCATTTTAACATGTGCAATTCAGGAACATTTCATTCATTCAGTGTTGTGCAACCCACCATCTCTGTCAAATTTCAGATCTTTTTTATCATGCCAAAAAGAAACCCCCCTCCCCATTAAGGAGTCCCTTCCATGCCTCCCTCCCCTCTAGCCCCTGGGAAACACTCATCTGCTTTCTGTCTCTATGGATTCGCCTACTCTGGACACTTTCTATAAATGGAATCATACAATATGCAGTCTTTTGTGTTTGCCTCCTTTCACTCAGCGTAATGTTTTCAGGGTTCACCCATGTTGTAGCCCTGTCAGTACTTCATGCCTCCGTGTGGCTGAAAAATTTTCCATTGTATGGAGAGACCACAGCTTGTTTAGCATTCATCATTGATGGACATTTTATTCCCACTTTGGAGCTGCGATGAACAATGCTGCCCCGAATGTTCACGTCTAATTCCTGTTTGGGTAGACAATCCTCGTGTCTGTTTTAGTTCTTTGGAGTCTATAACTAAGAGTGGAATTTCTGGGTCATATAGGAGCTCTCTGTTTCACTGGTTGCAGAGCCAATCACCAGATTCTAAAGTGGCTGCGGCATCTTTTACGTTCTCACCAGCAGGGACAAGCGGTTGGATTTCTCCACATCTTCACCAACACTTGTTATGGGGATGCTGACTTGTAAGGGAGAGGTTAAGGATGAGGGATCTGGAAGAGGCCAGTGGGGAGCAGCTGGGAAAGGAGGAAGATAAAGCTGGGGAAGGCGCTTGAGGTGTGGTAGATGAGGCGGGGGAGTGTGCAGTACCCAGAGGGGTGGGGGGCGCTGGGCTGGGCATGCAGTGAGTGGGGTGGATGGAGGAGAGAGTAAGTGGGGTTCAAAGGAGCCCCTTTGTCAGGGCTGCGGGACTTGCCGACTATCAGTAGATCTAGCTCCTGCTCTGGTAGTGGCCCCCATCATTGCATGTGCTGAAGCCCAGAGGCCCGACTGGCTTGACAGCTTGTTGGAAGAGATGCTGCCCTGACACAACAGCCAGGAAATCTGGCCGAAGCAGGGCTGCAGGGGAGTGGGGGGGGGCTGGTGCTCAGAGAAGACAGGATTGAGGGCACCTCTGGAAAGCTGGAGCAGTGCTGGAGTCATCCCCACCACT
This sequence comes from Okapia johnstoni, assembly GCA_024291935.2. Lineage (NCBI taxonomy): Eukaryota > Metazoa > Chordata > Mammalia > Artiodactyla > Giraffidae > Okapia > Okapia johnstoni. Next base: position 113,303,928 of record CM044305.1, read on the forward strand.
GAAATGACAAGCCCCTCTCTCCACGGGGAGAAAGCAAGCTCAGTGCCCAGGAAATGGTGGAACTCAACACGTATTTGGATGAATGAAGTGAGAGAGGTGGGCTTCCAGGAGTCCATTGGCATGAGATCCTGTAAAGTTCCTGGGGTTGCCTGCAGGGCTGGGGCAGGTGGTGGTGGCAGCTGCTGGGGCTGTGGGAACCCTGGGGACTCAAGAGACGAGAGGCTGGCAGGCCCGTTGGTCCAAGGGTCACCCCAGGCCACATCCTTCTGCCCTCTTTTCCTTGGTCTGCTTCCCATCACTTGATGGAAGGGTACCCAGCCCTGAAGGCAGTTGGCAAGGCCCATGCCTGACCTCACTGGGTGGGGCCTGCTGCAGGTGGGCACCCAGTGTGCCCAGTGAGTAGTGGCGGATTGGACTGGCATGGTGGGGGAATTCAGTGCGTTGGGCTCTCTGAATAGCCTACCCATCTCCCAGCCTGGTCTGCTTTTAATGGAACCTGGGAAGGCTGGACTTCCAGAACTGAAACTAAGACCTGGAATGCAAGAAGGGGAAGGATGCAAGGATTGGTGGGGGAAGGGGAAGGCAAGGGTGCAAGGACCATCCAGCTGTGCTGCTTCTTTTCCAGAAAGCAGGTCACCCTTTCCAAAGCCTTTCCCCTACTCCACAGGCTGAGGCAGCCTCCTAGTGGCCATCGTCGTGATAGGGACACCAGAAGCCCTTGCCCCATCCTGCAGTCTCCCTGCAGATGTCCTGGGGGCGTCCCACTGGGATAGCCAACCTCTGGCCTGGTCCCTCCCTTGACAAGGCTGCTCCTTTTTCCCTCCCCTTCACCCTCTCCTCTCCCATTTCCCCCTCCCTCCTTTGCTCTCCCCTTTCCTTCCCCACCTCTGTTCTCCTCCCTCCCCTTGTTTCTCTCACTAACCTCCCTTCTCTTTTGTTCTCCTTTCCCACAGTCCCTCTCTCTCTCCTCTAGCCCCCTTTCCTCCCCTCCCCCACTTTTTCTCCCACCCTCCCCACCTCCTCTGGGAATGGAGCTGGGTTTCCTCACCTGTCTTGAACCCTTCCTGCTCTCCTTCCAGTCTTTGTCGCCAGCCCAGGGAACACGCCAAGTGGAGCAGGAGGCTGGGCCCAGTTTCCATGCCTCCCTTGGTGGGTAGGGGGCAGGGGAGACAGGAGAGGGGGAATGGGGATGGGGGGACAGGGAGGAACATATTGGGGTGGCCCCAGTGCTGCTCCAGAGTGCCTGGGAAAGGAAGGGACGGCTGAAGGCAGAGTCTCAGTGTCCATTGGATGCTTTCCAGGCACTTCTTGGCTTCTTTCCCCTGGACCAGCCACAGGGATGGTGGTGCTAGAGGAACACAGTCCAGGGTGGCTGCTGGGGTGTCCCTTTGCCCAGCAAGTCGTTGCACCATGGAGACGCATGTGTGCTTCCTAAGAGAGTCCTTTGGAGGTATGTATGTAGAAAGGAAGAGAGCACTGAGCTGGCCGTCTGGAATTGGCCATGAGAGTGACTGTGGGCAAGTCAGTGGCCCTTTGGGTCTCATTTTCCTCCCATGTGAGCTCCTTGGCTGGGTAGCCCCTGGGGTCCTTTGAGCACTGGCCTTCAGCTGATCATAAGCTGCTGTCAGGCTTTGTAGTTGCAAGCTGGTATGGCCTCTTACCCAAAGGCTGGCCTTCCCTGCCTACTCTGGAGTGGCTCTCCAAGTGTGGTCCCTGGGCCAGCAGTAGCATCCTCCCAAAACTGAGACAGAACCTTGTGCCTTTCTGCAGACTCACTGATTCAGCAACTCTGAGGCTGGGCCCAGGAATTCAGGTTTTAGTAAGCCCTCCAGGTCATTCTAATGTACACCCAAGTTTGAGAACCACAGTGCCAAACTGTTTATCTTCGCAGAAGGAGCAGGGGAGCAGTTCATTCCAAATGGTGGATGATGCACTGAGCTCTGGGGGTCGACATTCAGAGATGGTTACTCATGCATGGCCCATGCTATATCTGTCTGTGTGTGTGCATGCACATACCCACGCACACACACACGCATTTACTCTGTTTCCACAAAAGTCCCTGACCAGTCCCACTGGTCTGTTGGCAGCCTTGCTTTAGATAAATTTCATTACGGCAAAATTCAGGATTTCTTTCCATGAAGGACACCACAGATAGTTAACAGACAGACAACAGATGGGGAGAAGATATTTGCTGTTTAAAGCTGACAAGGGATTAATGGATAAAATATACAAGAAAATTCTGCAAACCAACAAGAAAAAGACCCAACAGGAAAATGAGCAAAGCATATGAATAGGCAATTCCCAGAAGGAGAAACCCAAAAGGCTAGCAAGTGAGTATGTGAAGAGATGTTCAGATTCATTAGTAATGAGAGAAATGCAAATTAAAACAATGAGATAAGATACACACATGTCAGATTGGCAAAAAGCAGAATTAGGATGCCAAGCACTGGCTAGGGTAAGGAGAAAGGGGAACCATTGTGCACTGCTGGTGGGGGTCCAGCTACTTGGAGCAGCTGCTTTGGAAAGCCACCTGGCAGTATCTCCTCAGGTCAAGGGTACACGTCCACACTGACCCAGCAATCCATCCTCTGGTTACAACCCTGAGAAATTCTCTGGCTGACCCAAAAAGGGGCTCTTAGATCCCCATGGCTGCTATAACAAATTATCATAAACTGAGTGGCTTGAAACAATAGAAATTTTGTAGTTCTGAAGGCCAGAAATCCAAAATCAGCATCACTGGGCAGAAATCAAGCTGTCAGCAGATCACACTCCCTCCAAACGCTCTATGAGAGGAGGCTTCCTGGCCTCTTCCAGTTTCTGGTGGCTGCAGGCGTTCCTTGGCTTGTGGCCCACATCACTTCTATCCTTAAGGCCAGCATCTTCACATCTTTCTCTCTTCCGTCTTCACATGGCTTCCTCGTGTGTGTGTGTGTGTGTGTGTGTGTGTGTGTGTGTGTGTGTGTGTGTGACATCTACCTGGCCCCTCTTTTAAAACGAATGCACATGTACCACTTAAATAGTGTCTCTCAAAAGTTCATGTTCCCCCAGGACCTCAGAAAGGGACCCTTTTAGGAAATTGGGTATTGTAGCTGGAATTAATTAAGCTGAGGTCATACTGGATTAGAAGGGACCCTTATCCAATGGCTGTTATCCTTATAAGAGGAGGAAATGACACATGAAGACATAAGGAAGGCCATGTGAAGATGGAGACAGAAATGTAAGGGATGCAGCTGCAAGCTCGGGAATGAGCACCTGGGGCAAGCGGAAGCTGGACAAGCCTTTGGAGGCACTTTGTCCTGCTTGATTTTGGATTTCTGACTTTTGAAACCATATAAGAGTAAATGTCTGGTGTTTTTAAGCCCCCTGGTTTATGTGATTGCACTTCAGGCCCACCTAGATGCTTAGATCACCTCTCCAGCCCCTGTGTCTTGATTTAATCACATCTGCATAGTCCCTTTTTCTATCTAAGGTCATATCACATGTTCCAGGGATTAGGACCTGATATCTTTGGAGGCCTTTATGCAGCCTGCAGCCCACAGAGACCCTCACATGGGAGGAATTCATCATGCATTGTTTGTGGTAACAGAGGATCCGTGGCAACCTAGGTATTTATTACTGGGTAAAGGAGTAAGGGAGTATGTACAAGCAATCGACCAAAACACACAGCGGCATGGAGTGGTAACACACAGGGCTGAGTGGAAAAGGAACCCAGGAAGAAACAGAACAAGTTCTCCAGAACACTATCACTTATGTTTACTGAAAACACACGGGCACACTACCCTACACACTTGCCAGAGCACGTACTTAAGTGTTTTCTCTGAGGGAAGGGAATTGGAGTGGCAAACATGAATTACAGGGTCTGAATGTGTGGATGGATTGATCCAGGCAGAGAGGGGCCTCAAACACCAATGATGGTGATGCCACGAATTGAGCACTGTAATTAAATGAAGGCCAAAATAAACCAGGAAAAAAGAAGTTCCAGATGAGTCGTTTTGTGAAGGCTGCCCCACTCTGGAAGTGCCTTGGCTTGTTTTGCATAAAGATATCTTTATGCCAGTTGAGCTTCATCCTTCTTTTCCTTTAGGGAAGGGAGGAACCATGTGGCCTCCGGAGCGGAGGGAGCACACCCTCTTTAGCGACTCCAACGAACAAAGGAAGCCAGACGAATGCCACTTGCCATCGCCTGACAGTTGTTTTCCATCTGCTGTGCTAAGCGCTCCCTCCCAGCAGCCTTGAGCAGGCCACTGACGTCGTCATTGGCTCACCCCTTGGTCTTCGTTCAGACCTCCCAGGGTTTTGTTCATTCTCAGAACATGCGGAATACACCCTGCCTCCCTTTTTCCAGATACAATACTTTTCCCAATGCCATTTGATCAAGTAGCAGGAGTGCAAAATAGAACAAGGCTAGTAGTCCTGGAAACAGTCATAATAATCATCAGGGATTCTGAATCGGTTTGGTAAATGATAATATTTCATTTGAGCCTTGCCATGTTTGATACAATTGGCAGTCCTTGTTCAGAACAGAAACTCATCTAGAGATACCAACGTATTCTTAGTTATTTGCCTGGGAGACAGGGGTTTAGTCCAACAGCAAAAGGAAGATGAAAGAGCAGGCAAACGTAGCTTATCTTGCTTACTCCTCATAAGTATGCCTTGCTTGCCTCCCAAGAGAGGTCTTCAGCCAATCATTCAGCCCCACAGAGTCTCAGCCACCCATCTGTACAATGAGGTGCTTGGAACTAGTATGTGTTTTTTATACTGTGGGTGGAAGGTTCTGGAAGGTGCCACCATAAAGAAAGGAGAAGACCAATCAGGTCGGGACCTTGCCCGCCCCTGCCCCTTTCCACCATTGCCCCTCTACTTTCATCTCAAAAAGCTGTGGCATACGATTTCATTCCAAAAGTCATTGATTTTGCTGCTTAAAAAGGTATGGAAAGCCACTGGACTAGATGAACTCTAGGGGCCCTGTACTAGTTTCCTGTGGTCACCGTAAAAAATTATCATAAATTCAGTGACTTGACAAAACAGAAATTTACTCTGTTCTGGTTCTGAAGTTCAAAATCAGTATTGTAGGAGTGAAGTTAAGGTGCTCCAGGGAGAATTCACTACTTGTCTCTTCCAGCCTGAGCTGGCTGCTGGTGTTCCTTGGCTTGTGGCTGAGTCTATCCAACCTGTGTCTTCAAATGCTTATCTTCACTGTCTTTACATCTTCTTCTCCTCTGTGTGTCTATTTTCCCTCAGCCTCTTCTTATAAGGCTGCATGTGATGGCATTAGGGCCCATCCAGGTAATCCAGGATAATCTCCCCATCTCAGTAGCCTCAACTTCATCACATCCACATCTGCATAAGCTTTTTTTCCCCATATAAGTTAATATTTCAGAGGTCCTGATGATTGTTCAGTTCAGTCACTCAGTCGTGTCCGACTCTTTGCGACCCCATGAACACAGCATGCCAGGCTAACTTTCCTTCCAAGGAGTAAGTGTATTTTAATTTCATGGCTGCAGTCACCATCTGCAGTGATTCTGGAGCCAAGAAAAATAAAGTCAGCCACTGTTTCCACTGTTTCCCCATCTATTTGCCATGAAGTGATGGGACCGGATGTCATTATCTTTGTTTTCTGAATGTTGAGCTTTAAGCCAACTTTTTCACTCTCCTCTTTCACTTTCATCAAGAGGCTCTTTAGTTCTTCTTCACTTTCTGCCATAAGGGTGCTGTCATCTGCATATCTGAGGTTATTGATATTTCTCCCGGCAATCTTGATTCCAGCTTGTGCTTCCTCCAGCCTGGCATTTCTCATGATGTACCCTGCATATAAATTAAATAAGCAAGGTGACAATATACAGCCTTGACGTACTCCTTTTCCTATTTGGAACCACTGTGTTGTTCCATGTCCAGTTCTAACTGTTGCTTCCTGACCTGCGTACAGGTTCCTCAAGAGGCAGGTCTGTGACGGTGCAGGAGCAGCTGAGAGGAGCTACCCCACGTCCAAGGTCAGGGGCAGTGGCCAAGAGGAGCTACCCCACATCCAAGGTAAGAGAAACCCAAGAAAGACGATAGGCACTGAGAGATGGCATCAGAGGGCAGACAGACTGAAACCACAATCACAGACAACTAGCCAATCTGATCACACAGACCACAGCCTTGTCTAACTCAATGAAACTAAGCCATGCCATGTGGGGCCACCCAAGACGGGATGGGTCATGGTGGAGAGGTCTGACAGAATGTGGTCCACTGGAGAAGGGAATGGCAAACCACTTCAGTATTCTTGTCTTGAGAACCCCATGAACAATATGGAAAGGCAAAAAGATAGGACACTGAAAGATGATCTCCCCAGGTCAGTAAGTGCCCAATATGCTACTGGAGATCAGTGGAGAAATAACTCCAGAAAGAATGAAGGGATGGAGCCAAAGGAAAAACAACACCCAATTGTGGATAGGAATGGTGATAGAAGCAAGGTCCGATGCTATAAAGAGCAATATTGCATAGGAACCTGGAATGTTAAGTCCATGAATCAAAGCAAATTGGAAGTGGTCAAACAGGAGATAGCAAGAGTGAACATCAACATTCTAGGAGTCAGTGAACTAATATGGACTGAAATGGGTGAATTTAACGCAGATGACCATTATATCTACTACTGTGGGCAGGAATCCCTTAGAAGAAATGGAGTAGCCCTCACCATCAACAAAAGAGTCCGAAATGCAGTACTTGGATGCAATCTCAAAAACGACAGAATGATCTCTGTTCATTTCCAAGGCAAACCATTCAATATCACGGTAACCCAAGTCTATGCCCTGACCAGTAACACTGAAGAAGCTGAAGTTGAAAGGTTCTATGAAGACCTACAAGACCTTCTAGAACTAACACCCCAAAAAGATGTCCTTTTCATTATAGGGGACTGGCATGCAAAAGTAGGAAGTCAAGAAACACCTGGAATAACAGACAAATTTGGCCTTGGAGTACAGAATGAAGCAGGGCAAATGCTAATAGAGTTCTGCCAAGAGAATGCACTGGTCATAGCAAACACCCTCTTCCAACAACACAAGAGAAGACTCTACACATGGACATCAGCAGATGGTCAATACCGAAATCAGATTGATTATATTCTTTGCAGCCAAAGATAGAGAAGCTCTATACAGTCAGCAAAAACAAGACCAGGAGCTGACTGTGGCTCAGGTCATGAACTCCTTATTGCCAAATTCAGACCTAAGTTGAAGAAAGTGGGACAAACCACTAGACCATTCAGGTATGACCTAAATCAAATCCCTTATGACTATACAGTGGAAGTGAGAAATAGATTTAAGGGACTAGATCTGATAGACAGAGTGCCTGATGAACTATGGATGGAGGTTCATGACATTGTACAGGAGGCAGTGATCAAGACCATCCCCAAGAAAAAGAAATGCAAAAAAGCAAAATGGCTCCCTGAGGAGGCCTTACAAATAGCTGTGAAACTAAGAGAAGTGAAAAGCAAAGGAGAAAAGGAAAGATATACCTATTTGAATGCAGAGTTCCAAAGAATAGCAAGGAAAGATAAGAAAGCCTTCCTCAGCGATCAATGCAAAGAAATAGAGGAAAACAACAAAATGGTAAAGACTAGAGATCTCTTCAAGAAAATCAGAGATACCAAGGGAACATTTCATGCAAAGATGGGCTCAATAAAGGACAGAAATGGTATGGACCTAACAGAAGCAGAAGATATTAAGAAGAGGTGGCAAGAATACACAGAAGAACTGTACAAAAAAGATCTTCACAACCCAGATAATCACAATGGTGTGATCACTCACACTCACCTAGAGTCAGACATCCTGGAATGTGAAGTCAAGTGGGCCTTAGGAAGCATCACTATGAACAAAGCTAGTGGAGGTGATGGAATTCCAGTTGAGCTATTTCAGATCGTAAAAGAGGATGCTGAGAAAGTGCTGCACTCCATATGCCAGCAAATTTGGAAAACTCAGCAGTGGCCACAGGACTGGAAAAGGTCAGTTTTCATTCCAATCCCAAAGAAAGGCAATGCCAAAGAATGCTCAGACTACCTCACAATTGCACTCATCTCACACGCTAGTAAAGTAATGCTCAAAATTCTCCAAGCTAGGCTTCAGCAATACTTGAACTGTGAACTTCCAGATGTTCAAGCTGGTTTTAGAAAAGGCAGAGCAACCAGAGATCAAATTGCCAACATCCACTGGATCATTGAAAAAGCAAGAGTTCCCGAGAAACATCTATTTCTGCTTTATTGACTATGCCAAAGTCTTTGACTGTGTGGATCACAATAAACTGGAAAATTCTGAAGGAGATGGGAATACCAGACCACCTGACGTGCCTCTTGAGACCTGCCTGATGACTGGGGCATAGATATTTCTTGGAGAACCACGTTGCAACTGACCACAGGCCTTTTCACCAATAAGATTCTAGAATTCACTCTTTCCCCCAAATTCCCATCTTAGTTGTTGTGTTGTTATTTAGTCGCCCAGTCGTGTCCGAATTTTTGTGACCCCATGGACTGTAGCCCACCAGGCTCCTGTGTCCATGGAATTCTCCGGGCAAGAATACTGGAGTGGGTTGCCATTCCCTTCTCCAGGGGATATTCCCCACCCAGAGATTGAGCCTGTGTCTCCTGCGTTGACAGACAGATTCTTTACCACTGAGCCACCAGGAAAATCCACCTTCTCTCTGTTCCCATGCCTTAAAGAACCTAAGAATACAGCATTATGTTTTCATTCAACTCAGAAATAAGAAACGCAAACTTCATTCCTTCATCATGAATGCGTGTAGATTTGAATGCTCCATCTGATCTGGGTGATTTTATTTCTATAAAAAGTCTAGGAATTATGAGTTGGTTTTGCCTTGGTCGGCCACCAGGCAGCATGAAGGGAAGCACCATTGCTGGCCCCAGAGCATGGAACCACAGTCCCGGCACCTGTCCCCCAGCTTGCCTATCCCCACTGCCCCATGACATGGCAGCATCTGTCTGCCTTCTGACAGTAGAGAGAATACCTATAAGACCTTGTGGCAGTACCTTCTAGAATCTGTTTGAAAAAAAAGTATTGCAAGGATAGTTTTCTTCCCTTTTTATCTTCTATTGTTTTTCTGGTCATAAAATTATTGTTGCTTAGAGTCAAAAAGTATAAAGAAATAGGATAAAAGATGGTTCATAATCTCACATTCACAGGGCAAACACACATACTGAATGGTCCCTTTGTGCCCAGACACAGACTAATTGTGCTCCATCCTTTATCCCCTGCCATCCTCACAGCTACCCTGTGAGGTGGATCTTACCAGATTCATTTTACCTATGAAGAAACGGAGGCACAGGGAAATTTAGCAACCAGCCCATGGGCATCAGGAAAGGATGGAGTTGAGACTTGACCCCAGGTACTCCTGATTCCAATGCCTGTTCTCTCCATGCACATTCGGTACAACTTTGTATTTAGAGCTGTCAAAACAACCTGACAGTAGGAATGCGTGCTTGCCAGGGCATAAGCCCACCAGGATACATCCTCACTAGGGTGCATTCTTGCAAGACCATATCCTCACTGGAGTTGACTTTTACTCTGTCCTGTTTAAAGCTTTGTTCTGTGAGGTGGTTGTACCACTCTGGGTTTCTGGAGGGGAAGTTCAGATGGGGTACTCATCTGGCTGCAAGTTGATCCAGAGGCCGGAAGTGCATGTGACCTCCTCTGTGCACCTGCCCCACACAGTTCCCCATCTCGGAAAGGGAAAGTTCTCACTAGATGCAGATGGCCCTTGCCCCTGTAAAGTTCTAGGATTTATGGAGTGTCAACACTCTGGACTGATGCTGAAGCTGAAACTCCAGTACTTTGGCCACCTGATGTGAAGAAGTGACTCACTGGAAAAGACCCTGATGCTGGGAAACATTGAAGGCGAGAGAAGGGGATGACAGAGGATGAGATGGTTGGATGGCATCACCGACTCAATGGACACGAGTTTGAGTAAACTTCAGGAGTTGGTGATGGACAGGGAGGCCTGGTGTGCTGCAGTCCACGGGGTTGCAAAGAGTCGGACACGACTGAGCGACTTAACTGAACTGAACACTCTGGAATGCTAAGAGGGGATTCGAAAACCCATCATAAATATTTAAATAAGCTAGCGACATATGTTGACCTCATGACAGAATCACGAGCCCATCGTGGAGCAGGATCTGAAAGACAGTGGGTCACGCCCCATGTGACACTCTCTATGCTTTAGGTCCCCCAATCAAGTGTTCCAGAAGCTGGCGTTCCATGTGGTCCCTGGCTGATCATTAGCATCATCCAGTCCTTAAGACTAAAGGCAGCAAGCGAAAGCTAGCACAGGCATTTCTCAGAGGCCACAGTGGCGGCGGTGGCAGCAGCAGCAGCGGCAAGGCTACTGAGGGTTTCTTTCTTCATCTGTGTTTTTTTCCTTCACAGTGTTTTTAACAAATGCTGGCCCTCCTCTCTCCAAGCCACAAGCCATTGCCACTTTGCTCACATTATACTCCGAGATCCTAGCAGGGGCCAGACCTTCCGTGGGGCTGTAGACTGTTCTAACAGGGCGCTGCAGGTCTGGCAGGGTAGTCAGGCAGGTACAGAAACAACTGGCACACCCAGGGTTTTCAGGCCCTTAGGAAAAGTGTGACCAGTGAGGGGGGAATAACAGGATCTCTGTGTTTGATCAGAGCTGGGGGAAGACTGGTGGTAGGAACCTGGCAGGAACCACACCCTGAGGAAAGACCCCTCTGTGGCTTCATCTCAAAGTTCTAGAGTCATGAAAGAGTTTGAAACTGAACAGTAACAAGACAGGAAATTACATTTATAAAGGTCCCTCGGGTTGCTGGGGTGGAGACTGGATAATCCATGAGGCTGCATGGGGAAATCAGCTGGGGTGGTCGTGGCCATCCTGGGGAGAGATAATCACAGCTCAGTATTGGCATGGGGAGATGCCACTAGATTCAGGAGAGTGAATGGACAGGGTTTGGGAAGGCGCAGATATGGTAAAATGGGAGCCAGGCAGGAGGCCAGGAGTGGGGGAGGGGTGGGAAAGGGGTGCATATTGGGGAAGGGCTGAGCTTGGGGAGTCAGTTTGGGACACACTGGGGTGAGGTGCTGGGAGGTCACTCATCTGATGACAACAGCAGTTGCCCTCAGGCCCTTTGATCTTTGCTGCCCTCCTCTCTGGGACTGTCCCAGGCAGAGAATCCTGGATGGTCATTGTTTGCCCACTGAAAACAATCTGACAGTGAAGCCTGTTAAAAAGACAGGCAAGCAAGAAACACTGATTGACTCCCTATTCTACTCATGAAGGTCTGGTACCCTTGGGCAAAACACTTGCTTTCTCCAGGCTTCATTTTTTTTTCAGAATATGCCACATATCTCAAAGGACCTTTGTGGGGTGCAGGTCAGATAGTAGATAAGCAAGCACCTTGTAAACTGTTAAAGGACAAAATACAAGGTAGCATTAGACTATCATTATTATCATTGTCATGTTCTCTGATCAGACTTGGGCCATTTGTAGTTTATGTTTACAGTTCCTTACCGCTATCATTTTATCTGACTGTCCATTTGCAGGTCAGGTATGAACATATCCAAAGGTAAGTGGAAAGTTAAGATGATAATCTATATGCTGCTGCTGCTGCTGCTAAGTCACTTCAGTCTTGTCCGACTCTGTGCGACGCCATAGACGGCAGCCCACCAGGCTCCGCCGTCCCTGGGATTCTCCAGGCAAGAATACTGGAGTGGGTTGCCGTTTCCTTCTCCAGTGCATGAAAGGGAAAAGTGAAAGTGAAGTCGCTCAGTCGTCCGACTCTTAGCGACCCCGTGGACTGTAGCCTACCAGGCTCCTCCGTCCATGGGATTTTCCAGGCAAGAGTACTGGAGTGGGGTGCCATTGCCTTCTCTGATAATCTATATAAATCATGTTAAAAGAGAAGGCAAAAAATCTTTATGCAGGCTGATCTGGGTCACATCACTGCGTCCCTGTCCTGTGATCTGCCTATCTAGAAGATATCTCTGTGGATTTGGGCTTGGAAATGCAGAGCTGTATGCCTAATACTTCATCAAGAGATATCACTTATCCCTCAGAGTGCAGCGATGAGGTTGGCCTTTATCAGTTACTCAGGATGCCCCTTTTACCAAGCGCCTACCCGTGGACAAAAGTCTCCCTCAGAGCAAACACTAGCTGCCTGAGCCTAGACTCTGTGCCAGGCTGGGGAAGTGGGGGCATTGGGAGATGAATGGAACTCAATCCTTGCTCTGAACCTGGAAATCACAGTACCGTGTCCTACATGCCCCCTTGCTAGGGTTCTGGCCCTTCCCCACTCCCCACTCTGATCCCAGGAACCCAGAACCAGAAACTCACCAGGTATTTAGAGGACAGATGTCCGTTGTGTAAGACTGGTGTGGGCACGCAGAGGGTGTGCGGCATGCATTCAGATGCACCAGTCCAGCTTGTCTTGATTCTATAGTTGAGGTTGCAGACAGCCCAGAGAGAGCTGATTTGCTAGGAAAGATGCAGTTCCCAGCATAGGCGGCTTGGCTACTGACAAATATGCTTCAGGCTTGTGCCACCTGTGTTGGAATTGTCCTCTGACTGATGCTTGTTTGGTTTGGCTGAAGAACTGAGTGAGGTCAAAGGTGATGACTAGAGGGACTTCCCTGTCAGCCCAGTGGTTAAGGCTCTGGGCTTCCAATGCAGGGAGTGAGGTTCAATCCCTGGTTGAGGAACTAACATCCAACATGCATATGTGCTCACTCCCTCAGTCGTGTCTGAGTCTTTGAGACCCCATGCACTGTAGCCCATCAGGCTCCAATGTCCGTGAGATCTTCCAGGCAAGAATACTGGAGTAGGTTGCCATTACCTCCTCCAGGGGATCTTCCTGACCCAGGGATCAAACCTGAGTCTCCTTCGTCTCCTGCATTGCAGGCAGATTACCGCTTAGCCCCTGGGGCATGTGGTGCAGCCAAAAAATGCAAAGGTGACCATTAGAACAATCAACCCTTGTTGCACTGAATGTTTCACAGGATCCGTGCAACAACTTATGACTTAGACCCTGAGAGAAGGGGCACTGAAGTTGCTTGCCCAAGTCACATGGCTGACATCGAACCTAAATGCTCCTTGGTGCTATTTGGACTTGGAAGCTCCTTTGGCAAGTCGAGCCAGAACCCTAGGGAGCACTGCAAATCCACTGCAGGACTCCAGGGCTGAGAAATAAAAGACTGGGCATCCAGACCCCTGCTGCAGTGCCCTACATGTCCTTGGCTGCCTTCTAGGAGAGGGATAGATTCATGGCAGCTCCCCTGGCTGGCTGAGTGAAGTCTTTGGCAGAATTGGCACAGGTCCTCTAGTTTTATCATCACCTCTCCCCCAGTCAGAGATGGCTGCTGTCTCCTTCTGGGGGGTTGGGAGGGCAGGGGAGAGGTGCCTTCCACACCAGCATCTGATAACACAGACACGCCTTGGCTCATTCATCTAGTATCCCTCTGAATGTCTCTTAGGTCCCAAGCCATGTGCTTGTTGGGCAGAAGCCCAATTGAGACAGACATTCAGGAAGCAATTGCCTAAAGTGTGCCCAAATGCCATTTGTGAGACGTACCACAAAGGAGACCAGAGGGAGAAAGTCAATTGCGGACAGGGGAGTGTCCCCTCACTGACTGGGGATTGGGCTGAGGTCTCAAGGGTGGCAGCACTTGCCTAAGAGCCGAAGGGGGTGCAGATTCGAGGCATCAGGAATGAAAGGCAGGTAAACACACACACTTCCAGGGATGGGAGAGGGGACACTCTTGGAGGGAACTGCCGTTAAGAGTGAAGGGGGGAGCGGGGAGAAGAAGCTGCAGAAGCACAAGTGGGGAGGAGAGGCCCTGGAGGGCTGACATGACAGCCAGGTTTACAACTTGATCAGTGGGCTCTGGCTGGGAGGTGGGCGGCCCAGAAATCCAGGTGTTTTTCCCCCCTTCACTGCCAAGGTCTGGACCCCATTCCAACACCAGCACTCTGCCTCTGGCCTGTCCTCCCACAGCCACACAGGAGCGCTTTCTCAGACAGAGCTCTATTTGAGTCACTACCTGCAAAAAGCTGCATGTGATAGCGTCCACCAAGACAACTGCCCTGTCTCCGGAGAGGCTCCTCCCCTTACCTCTCCAGCCTTGGAATCCGCCTTTGAGTGAGTTCAGTGCACACCTTTGCACCTCTGTTCAGGGTTCCTGCTTTCCCCCAGTTCAGTTCAGTTCAGTCATTCAGTCATGTCCAACTCTTTGCTTTCCTCCGGCCTGCGGTAATTTGCTCCTTCTCGGCCCATGGAACCCTCACTATCCCTGGATGCCAAGCTCAAAGTGGCTACCTGTCCTCAGACCCGCCCCACCACAGTCAGAAACTGAAGCTCTCCCCTGGCCTTCACTTCTATTTTTATGGCATTTATTTTATCCTTGGAAGGACTGATGCTGAAGCTGAAGCTCCAATACTGTGGCCACCTGATGCGAAGAGCTGACTCATTGGAAAAGACCCTGATGCTGGGAGAGATTGAAGGCAGGAGGACAGGAGGGTGACAGAGGATGAGATGGTTGAATGGCATCACCAACTCAATAGACATGAGTTTAAGCAAGCTCCAGGAGATAGTGAAGGAAAGGAAAGCCTGGCATGCTTCAGTCCATGGGGTTGCAAAGAGTTGGACACCATTGAGCGATTGAACAACAACATTTTATCCTTGACCCATTTATTAACGTTGGTGTGTCTGCTCTCTAGATGGCAAGTTGCCTGAGGGTGGGGATTCTGCCTTAAGAATGTAAGTAGTAAGCCATCAGGGTCAATGGAGAACTCATTGTTAACAAATCTGAATGGAGTCCCTGCTCTATGCTACACTTTGGGGAGATGGCAGAGAACAGAGCAGTCAATCTCCTGGGGAGACTGACAATCAGAGAGATAAATGTAAAAGTATAGTGAGTGAGCTCACGAGCTGGTGTTGAGTGTGTGTGCATAAACAGAGCAGGAGAAGGAAGGCAGGCTATGTGGACTTGTGGCTTTCAGTTTCCTATCAATAGTCAGGGAATGTGACACTGGAGCAAAGACCTAAAGGAAGTGAGGGCTAGAGCCTTGCTGATTTAGGGAGCAGATCTTCTCAGGCTGAGGGAGGCGCATGTGCCAAGGGCCTGGGGTGGCTATTGCTGAGTGCAGGCAGGGTGAGGAGAAACTTGAGAGCTGGAATCCGAGGTGAGCGTGGTGATGAGGGGTGACCTGTGAAGTCCTCTGAGGACCATTGGAGAGATGGGCTGTACCCTGGAGGGACAGGGTAAAGGTCTGAGCATCCTTAGTGGACGAAGGGCAGGTTCAGACTTACCAGGATGCCCCCAGTTGCTGGGCAGACACGGATTGAAGCTGGTGGAGGAGATGGTATGTATGGTGATGATAAATGCCATCCTTGTCAGAGTCAGATTCTAACACCATCCACTGGGCTTGTTTCTAAAGCCCTCTTCCCAGAGGGACTGGGCACATGGAGGGCCTTTGCTAGGCCACATTTCAGGGGTTTTTTTTTTTTTTTTTTTTTTTTTTTGGTGGGGGGGTAGGTAGCTGAAGATACGAGAACCATTCTCTTCGTGAAGCCCCACCAGCCATCCTAAGAATGATGATATCTGAAGAGATGCTGGGGACCAGTCACTGCTTCCCCTTTTCATGATGCTAAACTTAGGCCCAGAAAGAGGGCATGGGGCAAATTTTAAATGCAGCAACACCAGTCCCGTTTTCAAGAGTGGCAATCTTCTGTATCCCCTCTCCCTACCACAGGAATCCCCCTGGTTCAAGTGAGGAGAAACAGTTGGTAACTTTTCCCAAAGAGGGCGACACTGGTCCATTAGCTGCTCAGTGAGTCAGAGCCAGGCCTTTGTGTCGCTCAGGCCTGCGGTATTAGGCGAGGTAGGGGGGATTCTGAGAACCTGCTGCTGCACTCTAGGTGGGAGGGAGTCCAGGGAGAGGTGGTGTAGACCGGGTTGCCCAGTAGTGGGGAAAGTCATCAAGACCTGACAGGGCAGGGCTCTTTTGGGAACAGGCTGGGTCAGCAGAGCTGACTCCACTGAGTGTCCCCTTCCCTCCCCTCCCTGCCCCTCAATGCCCTCTCCGCCCTAGAGCCTTTCCAGGACTGGGTGCCTGGGGGTGGGGGCAGGGAGCTCTTACTTCATCTTCATCTTTCCCAGGAGCCCTGGTCTACCTGGGCACGTCCTTGACTCTGCATTGGCTCATGTGGTTAGGATTATGTGCCCACAGGGCAGTGGTGTGGACAGTAAATGTGGAGGATGTCTCTTGGTTCGTGACCTAGTGGGCCTGCTGGGGCTGGTGTGGCCTTTTGTGTGTGTGCATGCATGCTAAATCCCTTCAGTTACGTCCGACTCTTTGTGGCCCTAAGAACTGTAATCTCTTCTGTCCATGGGATTCTCAGGCAAGAATACTGGAGTGGGTTGCCATTTCCTTCTCCAGGGGATCTTCCCAACCCAGGGATCGAACCCATGTCTCCTGTGTCTCCTGCATTGGCAAGCGGGTTATTTAACCACGAGTGCCACCTGGGAAGCTGGTGTGGCCATGTCACACTAAACAGCACCGGCTTCTGGGCTCCCTTCTCCAGTGGCCTGACCCACGGCCCTGGGAGCAGGAGAGGTGGGATAGGCTAGCCCCAGTTACCTGTCTGTTCCCAACCTGCAACGTTTTCTTCTTGAGGGTGCTGACTGCTCCTGCCACCTTGCCAATGGCCATGGAGCTGAGCTATTAAAAGTAAGACAAGCATGACACTAAGGGTCAATCAAGAGACCAAGGTTCCAGCCCTTGCTCAGCCACTGACTCCTGGGGGGCCCTCTGCATCCAGCCCATCAGAAGAGCATCAGAAACCCTCTCTGGGAAAGCACTTTTCCTCTCTTTGGGAAGATTCCAGTTGGAAGGTAATTCCCACCCACAAGCCGAGGGGGAGGGGAGACGGGAGGCCCCAGCAGCCCTGCGAGTGAGCAGAGGGGCCCTGGGAAGGCCTAGAAGCTTACAGTTAAAGACTACCTACCTGCAAAGATGGAAATTTACAAAGGCTCCCAGATCCCTTGTAGCTCAATTGGTAAAGAATCTACCTGCAATGCAGGAGATCTGGGTTCAATTCCTGGGTCAGGAAGATCCCCTGGAAAAGGAAATGGCAACCCACTCGAGTATTCTTGCCTGGAGAATCCCATGGACAAAGGAGCCTGGCAGGCTACAGTCCATGGGGTTGCAAGAGTTGGATACAACTTAGTGACTAAACCACCATCACCACCACCACCACCACCAGATCCCTTGTGAAAGACTGCTCATTTTGGGATCTTCACAGCCAGTGAAGGTTGGGCCTCAGGGATGTTACTTTCAGCCCTGGGTGCTCAGATGGAGACCTGGGGTAGGGGTAGGTTAGGGAGAGGTCTAAGGGACTGGGGTTTCATTTGCATTGAATGATGAGGATTCCTCCTAATTTGGGGGCAGGGGAGAGGGTCTTGAACTGACAGGAACTGAACGAAAACCTCTTTACCACACTTCGTCATATTTCCTATCTCCTTTGAATGCTCTCCTGATATCTCCATGCAGTGGAGTGGCTTATGGGATCCTGGTTTGAGGTTCCCTTGCATGGACGGGCCTGGCCTCCTAGGGGACTGATGTCATTAAAGTACTTTACAGGGAGGCCCAGGCAGGGGCTCAGCACATTCCAGCACCTTGAGCTACCCCCAAGCCAAGCCACCAAGCACTGAATTTTGCTGCAGATAGAAAAGGCAATGTGCCTTGGAACCCCTGAGTCTGGGCCATGTCTGCTCACCCCTGACTTTGTCACTTTTTCTACCCTTCCAGGCTGATTCTTAGCCTCCCCTGGGTGGCCTTTTATACGTGACCACCAGATCACTTTCACACCTACCCTTCCTCACTCACAGACTGGACAGTGGCCGGCAGGGAGAAGTAGGTCTTACCACCTTTGACAGGTGACACTGAGACTGGGGGAACTGAGGTGACATGGCGGAAGGCCCACCACAACATCAGTGACAGAGCCCAAATCTACTGCCTCTCCCCTGCCCTCCAGCCCCAGCCTCCCCCATCCCATCTCCTTTCTGTTACTTATGAGTAGACATTCAAGATATGTACATGGGATTTAGTTAAGAGAGAGTTTCTGCGCTCAGGCTGCTGCCACCGACAGTCTGGGCTGAGGAGAAACCCAAGCTGTGAGGAGCCTCCCGACTGAGACTCAGTGTGGAAGGAATGGAGAAATTGGGGAGACTGGGCCTGAGGGACACATGGAGACTTGGGTCAGAGGTGTGTTTGCTGGGGTCAGGGCAGGGAACCATGGCAGCCATCTGCCGACCTCTGACACGGCTCGGTGATGTCATAGTCACTTTCTGCAGGTTCTGCTCACAGTGACCACAGGTCGCAGCTTCAGGCCAAGTGCCTCAACTGGATAAGAGAAGGCACTGCTCAGGAGCAGACATGGAAAGTCTTCCTTCGAAGAGTAAGAAGACGAAATTTGTCATTCGAAGTATGTACACAGAAATCAGAGACCAATGGGCAGGGCTCTGGCAGTGGGTGGGAAGAGGGGATCTTGACGGTGGTGTCTGGGCACGACTTACTCTAAGCTCTCTTCCAACAGGGAGATACTCTTACTTCTCTGGCTTGGCTTTCAAGCTGCTGTGTCTGTGAATGCCCTAGGTGTGCCCAGGTGTGTGTGTGAGTCTATATACATGTGCTGCTTGTGACTTCCCTGTGCTTAAGAATGTGACCCTCACCAGCCACTCAGGGGCCCATTAAGAAGTGCCCATGGGTTCTGAGGCTGACCATTCTGATTTTCCCAGCTTGGTGCTTCCAACTGCTAAGGGCAGCTTCCCATTGTGGCCAGGACACCAGGCAGTGGCCGGACCAGAAGGAGGCCCCTGTCCCACCTCACATCTCTGGCCTAGAAAGGCCTGACAACACTGAGAGGCTAGGGCACTCTGGACAGTGGTCACACTACTCTCTGGTCACAGAGAGCAGTGGTTACACTGCTTCCCTCTGGGAAGGGTAGAAACAGAAGACAGAGGAGTGGCTTGAGAGTAGCAGACTCTGAAAACCTGGTAGTGGAAGAAGTTGGAGCCATCAGCCTGGAGAAGAGACATGGCCTGCTGTGCAATCTCTGAAGGATAAGGGATTAGACTGTGTGTAGGATGGTGACCCCAGGGCTTAGAGATAGGCCCAGATGGAAGACAACCCAGGAAGGAGCTGGTAAGTTCACTATGAGTAGAGGTATGCAAGGAGAAGGTAGGTGAGCACTCGGCTAACTCTTGACAGGGCAGGGGATTAGATGGGAGAGCCTTAAGATGTCTGCATTCCGAGGAGTCTGTAAACTGGGGACCTAAGAAACTGACTTAATACCTGTGGCTCTTGCAAAGGGGCACTATCTTTGCCTTCATTAGGTTCCAAGTGGATCCCTAACGTTCAAAGCCCAGCAATGCCAGCTACAGGTTGGCAAGAGCTGGGTGGGGGTGGGGAGGTATGTTCGTTCTGAGGTCATCTCCCTTGTACAGCTCAGACTCAGCCACAGTTTCTGGAAACAGTGTTTCAAAAACTCATCTTCAGGTGGCTCTCATTTCTAAATATGGAATTATTAATAGGTGAGTATCCTGGGCTTTCAAAGTGCCTTAGAAAGGGAATATCTGTAGAAGAACTCACGATACCTCTTCCACTATTTTCTCCAAATTTCAACCCTTGGAATGTGCTCCTTTTCTCAGCTTTCCTTTTTTCCCCTCCATTCTTTCCAGGAGGCTCACGGTATCTTCAAGAGGGAAGGGGACCCTCAGACAGTTTTCAGCAGGGCTGATAACTAGCATTTGCAATGGGACATTGCTCCCTCCTAAGTGACTATCCTGTACAATGCAGGACATTTGGCATCTCTGGCCATCCTCCCCTATTAAATCCCAGCAGCAACATTTCCCAACATCTGTTAGAGGTGACACAGCCCTCTCCCTCTTTGAAAATCACTGCCTGAATCCCCCCCCCCCAAAAGAACTGACTTCCTCAACGCCATACTACCCAGTAACAAAGCCAAGGCCAAGTCAAATCCCATTCATTCATTACAAAAACTTTTATTCTTCAACAGTGTATGTGTAAGAAGAGCAAAGGGAACGCGGGCCTAAACTGAGGCGGTGAAGAGGGGACTGACTCCCTGCCCACAAAGTTACTACTTCTCCCGATTTCTCTCCTTTTGCCAAACTCCGTTTTCACCTAGCTCGCTGGTTCTGCAATTGCAGCACAGGTTGACTTTCTGGGAATTAGTGGAAAGAGCCTAGACGAGCGCGATCCTCGGGAGCACTATCAGTTTCTTTTAAGGCGGGGCAGCGGGGTGCGAGTCCCGAAACCCTGAGATCTCACAGCAGCTTTCCTGCTCGAGCAAGCAGGTGCTTTCCGCCGGGCTTACGAGAGCTAGGTGCCTGCCGCAAGGCCCCTGAAGCAGAGTCGCGGCGGAACTCGATGGAGGTGAAGGACAGTCGACCCTCACGGTCGATCCCGGAGTTGTCCCGGGGCGGGTGGCTGGGGTGAGGGGCGGTGGGTGGGATGGGGCTGCCTAGGGGACAGGGGACCCGGGACGCAGAGGCCACGGCTCAGAAGGAGCAGAGGGCAGCGCAACCCGGCTCGACCTTGCCCTCCAAACACCAGAGGCTGAGGCTGCAGGGAATGGCGGAGCCACCTCTCCAAAGTCCTTTGAGATGCCACCTCGGTGCGAAAAGGGCGGGGGGCGCGGGGAGTGGGCAAGCGAGATTATTATTATTCCTTGGTTTTGCCGCGGCAGCCAGCGCCGGCGGGTTGTTGTGTTTGAATGAATGAGCCCAGCGGCCGCGCCCAATGGGCTCCCGCGCCTGTTTAATATTCATGAGGCCCTCAGCCAATGGCCGGGCGAGGAGGTTGTTTTAAACGGCGGAGCCCGCTGGCCAATCAGGCGGCTCTCGTGGAGGCAGCTAGCGCGAGGCTGTGGAGCACTGAGCCGCGCGTCGTGCCCTGCGCTGCCCAGACAAGCGAACAATACAGGTACGTTTCGCACCGCCCGCCGCCGCCGCCGCCACCCGTCGCCGCAGAAGCAGCGCCCGCACACAACTTTCCTCCGGCCCGCGCCGCCGCGAGCGCGCTCCGCCGCCGCCCCCCCCTGCCTCTCCTCCGCACGCCCTTCCCGCCCCCTTCGCCTCCCCTCTTTGCTATAGGTGCGGGAAGGAAAAAGCGATTCAGGTGTTTCAACTTTTCCATGCATCAACCTGAGCTCCCCACTGTCGGGGCTGCGTTCCCTCCGCGGAACCCGTCTCGGCCGACGCCCCCCCAGTGCAGCGGCCCAGGGACCTTGGCCCCCCCGAAGCCAGATGTTCGGGCAGCTGCGGCGGCGGCGGCGGCGCGCGAGCCGAGGGGCGACTGCGGGTTCGGGAGGCGCGCGTCCCGGCGCTGGGCGACGGGACCGGGGCAGGGGACCGGTGCTTCTCGGCCCGGGACGGACTCCGGGGAGGCCGGGCGATCGCTGCCCGCTGGGGACTACGGCGCAGGCAAACTTCGCTCTCGGGTTCGGCTGGGTGCTGCGCGGCCCCCGGGGGGCTGCACTGCTGCTTCTGCATTAACATGGCCGTCGCGGGAGCGCCCGGCGGCCCGGGGAGGGGGGACACGAGCCGGCCGCCCCCCGCTCATCTCCTGCCCGCCCGGGCACCGCTGCCGCCGCCGCCGTGAACATGGCTGGCGCGGCGCTGGGCTCGGGCGAGCGGCGGGCGGACGGGCGGCGGGGGGACACCCGGGCGGGCCACGGCCTCGGCCCCAGCGCCCGTGGCCTGGGGGCGGGCGGCGTGGAGGGCCGGGGGCGCCGCCGCGGGCCCCTGCGCGGCCGAGCGTCATGGCCGCACGGGCGCCTTTGTTATCCCGAGGAGTGCGCTCCGCGCCGCCGCCGGGGGCGTGGGGTCCGGCCCGCGGCCCCCGCAGCCCCGGGCGGGGCGGGGCGGGGTGGGGGCTGGCGAGCGGGCGGCGGCGGTGACGGGGCCCGGACCGCTTTGTTCGCCGCCGCCGCCGCCGCCGCCGCCCGCGCCGGCCGCGCGCGGATCAGCCATTTTAGCGAGCGGAGCTTGGAGGCGCGGCGGGCGCCGCGGTCACCGCCGCTGCCCGCTAGGCTCCGCGCCCCCGGCGCGCTGCCGCCGCCGCCGCCCCCGCTCCGTGCGCCGCCCGGGGGTGGCAGTGGCGGATTTCAGGGGCACTTTCTTTCATCAGGAAGCTTTTGACAAAATGGAAGGTGAATTCTGTGTGTCCGAGTGACCCAGCGCGGGGCCGAGCCCGGCTGTCCGTGGCCGGCCCCGGGCTCCCCCGCGACCCGCGCCGCCGCCCCCGCGCCGCCGCCACGGGGCCCAGATTCAGCCCCTCGGTCTCTCCCAGGGAAGGGGAGCGCTTGAGTTTTGCGTGATGACCTTGGGTGTGGGAAAAGGAAAAGATGGCGGGAAGCAGGGGGGTGGGACAGGGACGATGACACGCCACAGCTGCATTTTGATTTGGAAACTTTGCAGAAAGTGTTCCTGGCTGGACATGCTTGCCTTTTTACCGATGAGCAAGACTAGCCCTTTCGGTCTCCCCTCCCCCTTTAGGTAATGATGAAGATACAGATTGGAACTAAATAGTACAAGGGAGATCTGCTCACTTGCCAGATTACTCTAATGGTAAAAGCCATTTTTATAAGCCAGAACGCATCAAAAATAGTGAAATGTCAAGTGTTCCCTATTTACAGTTCTCCTGCCTTGGTCTTGTAACCCTCAGTGGCAACAGTATTGTTGTCTCTAACATAGTAAAACAGATGACCTGCTAGCCTGAAGTGGTTGGTTGCAAGCTTCTGCCACCCGCCTGCACCCTTTACCATCGTGTCCTCCGTGTGCCCTTCCCACTTTTGAATTGTAGTTTGCGAAACGTAGTAGTTCTGAGTCGCAATATAGCTCAGAACCACCCAACTTGGATCGGTTCCATTTGGAGAACTTGATCACTCCCGGAGAAGTAACTTACAAACCAGCGCACTTCATGCTGGTCAAAAGTTAAATGACAAGCGACAGTGAAACTGATTTCCTCCCTACTCTGCCTTCAGCTGCTAGAGCGGCTGCAGGATGGGGATGAGGATTCTTCCAAAACGGCCACCTTTGGTATATCTTGCATATGTTCATTGTGTTTGTTTCTCTTTGTCTCTCTTCCCTTCATCAGTCAAGATGGCTAAAGGTGATCCAAAGAAACCAAAGGGCAAGATGTCTGCTTATGCCTTCTTTGTGCAGACGTGCAGAGAGGAACATAAGAAGAAAAACCCAGAGGTTCCTGTCAATTTTGCTGAATTTTCCAAGAAATGCTCTGAGAGGTGGAAGGTATTTTTCTTTTGTATCTTTCCAGCCAGTCTTAGTTGGATTTCACACTTTCTGGTTACTGACCTTCAGTGTAGCTCCAGGTGACTGTTTTCGTCCTCTTTACTTAGACACATCTTGTCTCTCCCTAGAATTTTGTGTTTTATTTTTGAAGATTCTACAAGGGTTTAAGGCTGTCATCCCCTTTTGCAAGTGATTCTTGCAGCTGCCACAGTAATTACAGGACAGCTGAACAGGTATGTGCTCACTGCATTGAGGAATTTAACAGGTCCTGTGTTTTGCAGACTATGTCCGGGAAAGAGAAGTCGAAATTTGATGAAATGGCAAAGGCGGATAAAGTGCGCTATGATCGGGAAATGAAGGCTTATGGACCAGCTAAGGGAGGCAAGAAGAAGAAGGACCCTAACGCCCCCAAGAGACCACCGTAAGTGGCTATAGGATTCAGGATAGCAGTTAAGAGCTTTCCTTCTGCTTGAAAGATTTTTAAAAAGACAACTTTACCTAAAAAGATGTTGTGATACCTCAGCGAAACAATGTATACTTTGAGCTGTACAGTGCAGAGCCAGGGAAATTCCTGGTTGTGGCTGTCTTTGTGAGCTGTATGCATGCATAGTGGTTGGCTGTTGGCATTTCCACTGGGAAGGGGGCAGACAGCCCAGTTCTGGGTGTCAGTGTCCATTGGCGTTTTCTCTACCCTTTTTCCGGTAACTGAGAAAGCACCATATATTTCTGAAGCCTCTTAAGCATTCTAGCGCCCACAACTTTGTAATATTGTGCATGACATCACACATTTCTTCACTTGAGGGAAGAGTCATAACGGTAGGAATTTGTGCATTCCGTAACATGGGATTTTGATTTCAGCTCCCCTTTTGGTGGGTTCTTCTGTGATGTATATAATTCTCTCCCCACAAGGTCTGGATTTTTCCTATTCTGCTCTGAATTCCGCCCCAAGATCAAGTCTACAAACCCTGGCATCTCTATTGGAGATGTGGCAAAGAAGCTGGGCGAGATGTGGAATAACTTAAGTGACAGTGAGAAGCAGCCATACATTAACAAGGCAGCGAAGCTGAAGGAGAAGTATGAGAAGGTGAGGGACCAGAGTGTATCCTGCACAGGCTGGGGCCTCCGGGAGCCTGGAAAGGTGAACGGTCAGCTGCCATGGCTGGGCTGGGGGGTGGAAGGCTGTAGGACTCCATGCCAGATCCGCCTGGTATACTGGTGGTCCAGCTTCTAACAGATGGTTGTGTCTGAGACAGCTTTTCAGGCAGGCTTCAAAGTGTGATCATATGGGGGTGCCCCCAGCAGAGGGTCAGATATTGCTTATTCACTGGACTTTGAGAGTGCGTGAACACCCATGCACTCTGCAATTGGAATGGCTGCGAACCCAGTTTGAATCTGGAAAGAAATACTTCAAAGAGCAGCCCTGTCTTCCTCCCGTGTTTTCTCCTTCTGGGGTAGGGACAGCTTGCTTCTACCCTTGACTCATTTGCAATGTGTGTCTGTCCCTTCCAGGATGTCGCAGACTATAAGTCTAAAGGGAAGTTTGATGGTGCCAAGGGTCCTGCTAAAGTTGCCCGGAAAAAGGTGGAAGAGGAAGACGAAGAGGATGATGAGGAAGAGGAAGAGGAGGAGGAGGAAGATGATGAATAAAAAAAAAACTGTCGATCTGTCTCCTTGTGAATACCTTAGAGTAGGGAGCGCCTTGATTGACACACCTCTCACCCAAGATGTGTCTGTTGCCCTCATTAGGTTTAATTACCCAATTGGATCATGATCATATCTTAGTCTCTCAAAGTGCTCTAGCAGTTGTCAGTGGTTTACATTAAGTGGCCATGGGTGTCCGGAGCACCTGGAAACTGTATCAAAGTTGTACATATTTCCAAACATTTTTAAAATGAAAAGAATCTCGTGTTCTCCTCACTCTGTGCACTTTGCTGTTGGTGTGACAAGGCATTTAAAGATGTTTCTGGCATTTTTTTTTTTAAATTTGTAAGGTGGTGTGTTAATTCTATGGTCATTGGCTAGAAATCCCGAGTTCTCAACTGTACATATCTATAGTTTGTAAAAAGAACAAAGCAACCGAGACACACTATTGATGCTCCTTGCTTGGTGTGGAGGCTGTGGGGGCAATGCCTTCCGGAGGGGCCGTAGCTCAGGGCGTGCACTGTGGGGCTGGACCTGTGGACACTGCAGTGGGCATCCATTTAGCTTCAGGTTGTCTTGTTTTTGTATATAGTGACATAGCATCCCGCTGCCATTCTTAGCTGTGGAAAGGGGAGGGGGGGTCAGCAGGCATGAGAAGTGTTTTGGATCCTTTTTAGTTGAAGTGCGGTAGTTTTAAACTTTTTTTTTAAACAAACTGTAGAACTGTTCATTGTCAGCAAAGCCAAGAGCCACTGCACCAGTGAAAGTTCAAGAACCTTCTGTACTAAACACGATCTGCAATGTTCTGTTTTTTTTTTTTGTATGTTTAGAATGTTGAAAAATGTTTTTGAAGTTAAATAAACAGTATTACATTTTTAAAATTGTGCTCTATGATGACAGTCTAAATGTCTGACTCACAGCAGTCTTAGCAGGAGGACAACCCACTCCATAGCATCTGGTAACTAGCCTCCCAGTGAATCTGGTAAATAACTTGTATTTTGCTTACTGTGGCCACCCTACTGAGGACAGAGATAAAGAGGGCTACTTGAAGCTACTGTGTGATTTTGTTTGTGTCTGAAAGGCATTAAGGTGAAGTCTAAGCTGCTGAATGTAGGTGCTAAGATCGCAGGCAAGATTTAGCAGTCCTCAGAGGTTTAGGAAGGT
Organism: Okapia johnstoni; assembly: GCA_024291935.2. Classification (NCBI taxonomy): domain Eukaryota; kingdom Metazoa; phylum Chordata; class Mammalia; order Artiodactyla; family Giraffidae; genus Okapia; species Okapia johnstoni. The sequence goes on from CM044305.1 coordinate 113,330,066, forward strand.
GGGTGGTTAAGATTGAGGTTGACTACTACTGGGGTTTGTTTGTTTTTGGATTAGGTTTTTTTTTTAATCTCCCACTCTACCCTCCCCCACACTGGGGAGGTGGTCAAATTCATTGCTAAACAGCAAAAAAACCCATTCTTTAAGGCTTTTTTTTCTTTCACCCATGCCCCCCCCATGCTCCAGTGCTCATAGTAGAACATTATTCTGCTCAATGATCAAGGCATTCTTGGCATCCTCTCCTAGACCCCAGTGAGGGGTACATGGAGGAGGGTGCAGTGTCCTTTTCCCTCCAAGAAACCAAACATCTCAAGGAAAATGGCTGGGTTCCATCAAGGGGCACCTGCAGGGCAAGCTGATGGCATCAACTGCTTCTAAGTAGTAGATGTCATGAGAAAAAAGACTGGTCTACCCATGGTTTGAGCTTGTTTATTTGAAATATAGGTTGTTGTTAAAATGTTCTTAGGCTTGAAGAAGCTTGTTATGTTCCAGTGTTTATTTCCTTTCGGAAGGTGTAGCATTTTGTCCAAGTTGGGCTGAGGAGTGATGGCCATAGTGGCAGATGGTGACATTAAATATTTTGAGTGCTGCTGTGTATGTGCATTGAACTGTTGGCAATAACGAAGGGGACTGTGTTGGGGGTGAGTGTTGATACCTGTCCGGCATTAATCCACAAATGTACGTGTTGGAGGCTGTGAATCACTCAAGGGTGTTTTAATGACACTGAGAAGAAAGTGCTTTTCTTAAAATTCACTATTGAGAAGCTTGGCTGTCTGCAGGCAGTATCTTCCCCACTCTGTCAGGGTCATGGTCATGGTCACTGGCTGGGTCTCTAATCTGTATTCATAGCCATTCCTTCTCACATCACAACTGTTTGTCCTAAATGTGCTTTTCTAATTCTAGAAAATGACCACTAATTTAAAAAACCTTGGTCCTGAGGTTTGCCCAGAGGCACCTGTTCCCAGGAGGCCCCTGCCTGCTCTAGCTGTGCCCAGTCACTTCCCTCCAGCCTTTGTTTGGCATTGTCAACTGAAGCCTCTGCTGCCTGACACACAACCTACCAGGCTAAGACATGGGAGCTGTGACCAACCTAGTCAATTATGGGAGGGAAGCTCAACCTGTAGTCACAAAGGAGCGATTTTGTGCTTCGAAGTGCTCCTCTGTCTGGTGGAAGCTAGAGAAGCCAACTATGGAAGGGCAAAGACTAAAAGGGATGACTTTTTTGTGTGCTTCTATAGTAGTTAAACCTAAGTCGGGGACTTGTTAAGTGGTCTTTGATTAAGGAGACATTTAGTTCTAAAGAGACTCAAGGCAGCTTGGCCCATACACTGCTTGCAGTGAGAGGACTGCTTACTGTAAGATTCTCACCCATTACCATTGCTCCTCTTAATGGAATGATGCCTTGTAGCTTCACTGAGATGCTACAGGTGGTATGGTGTCACCACCTAAGGCTTCAGTTTAGATTGATTTCTGGGCCCGCAGTATGTGTTCCTGCAACACCAACTGGTTTGTTATTTTTTTAATCAAAAGGACAGTAGCCGCTTTCTCTAACCACCTCTCTATCTTCTGACACCCTCACCCCGTTCTTGAATGATGTTTTTATAGTTTGGAAAGAACAAGACTGTGATGTAGCAACTGTTGTCTGTGTCTTCTGTGTGTCTCTTCTTGTCACAAATGTATTTGGGGACTTTGGATGCATTCATTTCCTGTAATAAAGTTTCTTAATCAGTCTTCCCGAAAAGTAATCAGTGGGCTGTCTGCAATCTGTCTGAGATACTGAACCTCTGTATTTTGGGTTGATTATAATCAAGGCTTTAAAAGGACATTTCACCATAACAATAGATATCAACTAACATTTAATAGAAAGATACTATCAAAAAGAGCAAGTGTTAAGGACTCCAAACCCCCTACCTAAATCAACCCTTCAGCCAGAGGGGTAGCGGGGAGTTGGCTCTGGAGCCCTGTGTCAGGGTGAATATGCAGTTTGCAGGAGCTGCTGTTGATAAAGTGGCTGGGTACTTGTAATCAGCCAGCCTGGCCAGCCAGCACTCCCTAAGGCTGAGGGTTAGGGCTCAGTTGGCTGGCAGAGCCAATCCCAACAAGAAGTCTTGGATGAGAGCTGCTGGGGCTACTTGCTGTACTTGGCCTCTGGCTTAGTTTCATGTGGAACCCAAAGCTATTTAGGAGGGAGTGATCACTCCATCAACTCTGCAGCCCCAGGCTTCCTTTCCTGCTTCAAACAGACCAAATTCCACCTTGTTTTGTATCTTGAGCATCCTCCTAAGTGCGTGCCCAGTTGCTCAGTCGTGTCCGACTCTTGAGACCCCATGGACGACAACCTGCCAGGCTTCTCTGTTCATGAGATTTTTCAGGCAAGAATACTGGAGTGGGTTGACAGCTTGTCCTCCAGGGGATCTTCCCAACCCAGGGATCAAACCTGTGTCTCCTGCATCAGCAGATGATACTTTACCACTGAGCCACCTGGGAAGCTCCATCCTCCTAAGATGTTAGCTTAAAAAAAAATCTGGGACAGCATATTGACAAAATAAGGAAAGCATCATCTCAGTATATATATTAAAAGTGTTTGATAAAATACAGCACCCCTCTGCAATTAAAAATAAAACACTCAGAAAACTGGAAATAGAATGGAACTTCCTCAACATGTAGAGAACAATTAGGAAAACCCATGACTAATATTAATGAAAGACTGAAAGCTTTCTCACTTTCCCTCTAGGTTTAGGAACAAGAGAAGGACACCTACTTGTGCCACTTCTATTCATCATTGTGCTAGAAGTTCTAGCCAGGGCAATTAAGCAAGAAAAAGAAAAAGAATCCAGACTGGAAACGAAGGAATAAAGCTATGTGCACTTGCAGGTGAGGTCATCTTGTATATAGGCAATCCTAAGGAGTTTCCAAATAGAACTGTCAGAACAAATGAGTTCAGCAAAATTGCAAGACACAAGATCAATGTATAAAAATCGTTTTTCTATATATTAGCAATGAACAATTTGAAAAATGAAACTAAACAATTCCATTTATAATAGCATCAAAAAGAAATACTTATTGATAGGTTAGGGGAGGGTTAGATAGGGAGCTTGGGTTTGACATGTACACAATGTTACAATGGATAGCTGACAAGGATCTTCTATATAGCAAGGGAACTCGGCTCAATACTATGTGATAACCCAAATGGGAAAATAATTTGAAAAAGAATAGATACATGTATATGTATCACTGAATTACTTTGCTTTACACCTGAAAGTAACAAAACATTGTTAATCAACTATAATATAGTATAAAAAGCTAAAAAAAATACCTAGTAACAAACAACAAAATAAGTGTAAAATGTATATGAAGAGAACTACAAAACATTATTGAAAGACATTAACCTAAAGAAATGGAAAGACCTGCCGTGTTTACAGGTAGGCAGAAAAAATGGCAGTACTCCTGAAACTGATCTATAGATTCAATGAACTCCCTATCAGAATTCCAGCTGACTTCTTTGTAGAAATGGACTAGGTGATCCAGAATTTCATATGAAAATGCAAGGGATCCAGGATAGCCAGACCAACCTTGAAAAAGAACAACGTTGGAGGACTAGGACTTCCCAATTTCAAAACTTACTACAAAGCTCCAATAATCAAGACAGTGTGGTCATTGCATAAGGACAGACATACATACCAAAGGACGGAAATTGAGAGTCCAAAAATATAACCGTATATGTATAGCCAATAGACTTTCAACAAGGGTACCAATACTATTTTATGGGGAAGATGATAGTATTTTAAGTAAATGGTGTTGGGACTACTGGGTATTCACATGCAAAGAAATAAATTTTGACCCATAGCAACACCACATACAAAAAAATTCAAAATGGATCAAATGTAAGAGCAAAACCATAAAACTCTTACTAGGATACATATGTGTAAATCTTTGGCAATAGTTTCTTAGGACACTGAAAGCACACAGCAACTAAAGAAATTGGATAAATTGAACATCAAAATTACAGAAAAAAACTTTCATGCTTCAAACAATATAATCAGGACAGTGAAAAGACAAGCTATGAAATAGGAGAAAATATTTACAAATCATATATCTGGTAAGAATCTAATATCCAAAATATATGGGCTTCCCGGGTGGCTCAGTGGTAAAGAATCTGCCTGCAATGCAGGAGACATGGGTTCGATCCCTTGGTTGGGAAAATTCCCTGCAGAAGGAAATGGCAACCCACTCCAGTGTTTTTGCATAGAAAATCCCATGGACAGAAGAGCCTGGCAGACTACCGTCTATGGGATTGAAAAAAAGAGTCAGACATAACTTAGTGACTAAACAACAACAAATCCAAAATATATAAAGGGCCATTATAAGTCAGTAATAAAAGGACAACCAAATAAAATGTGGGCAAAAGATCTGAATAGACATTTCTCTAAATAAAATGTACAAATGACAATACGCCATGGAAAGATGCTCAGCATCATTAGTCATCAGGAAAATACACATCAAAATCATAATACGGTGTCACTTCACTCCTTCTAGCATGCATTTAATGATAATATGAAAAGGAAAATAGCTAGTATTGATGAAGACATGGAGAAATTGGAATCCTTGTACATTGCTGGTAAGAATGTAAAATGGTGTGGAAAACAATTGGTCCCTGAAGCCGAGTTATACATGAATATAGACTTTGAATATGAATATAGACTTTGACCCAGCAATTCCATTCCTACGTATATACCCAATGAATTGAAAACAGGTATTCAAACAAATGGGCTTCCCTGGTGGCTCAGATGGTAAAAAAAAAATTAAATCTGCCTGCAATGCATGAGACCTGAGTTCAATCCCTCTGTCAGGAAGATCCCCTGGAGAAGGCAATGGCTATCCACTGCAGTATTCTTGTCTGGAGAATTCCATGAACAGAAGAACTTGGTGGGCTACAGTCCATGGAGTCACAAAGAGTCTGACACTACTGAGTGAGTAACACTTATTCAAACAAATAGTTGCACGTGAATGTTCATAGCAGCATTCTTCATAACAGGTAAAAACTGAGGGACTTCCCCAGCAGGCCAGTGCTTAGGAATCTGTGCTTCTCTTGAAGTGGGCATGGGTTCCATCTCTGGATCCCTTATCCCTGAACTAAGATCCCACATGCCACGCAGTGTAGCCAAAAAACAAAAGCAATCAACCAACCAAACAAACAAAAAAACCAGGAAAAAAGTAACCTCGTAATAGTTAAAAAATGAAACAATCCAAATGTCCATCAAGTAATGACTGGATAAGCAATATGTGGTCTATCCATATAATGCAATATTGTTGAGCCATAAAAAGGAATGAAGTCCTGACTACAGATGCTACATAGATGGACCTTGGAAACATTGTGTGAAGGGGAAGAAACCAGTCACAGAAGGCCACGTATTATATAATTCCATTTATATGAAATGCCCAGGAAAAGGAAAATCCATAAAGACAGAAAGTTGATTAGCCGTTGCCAGGGGCTAGGGGTTGCTGGCGGGAAATGAGGAATGACAGCTAATAGGAGGATTCTTTGGGGGAAAACAAAAATGTTCTAAAATTAGATAGCAGTGATAGTTGCACAACTCTGTAAATATAGTAAAAAGTGTACACTCTAAATATGAGACACAGCAGTGGAAAGGTGATTTTGCACTTGACACCGTGAGGAACTGGGTGATCCTTATGGACAGCTGGTTCAGGAGACCTGACTCTACAGTGGAGACAGAGTTGGGCCCATCAGGTGATGAGTACCCACAGGCACCTGGAACTCCATGTGTTCAAAACTAAGCTCATCTTTTCCCAAATCTGTTCTTCATCCCAGCCTGCAATCTGGAACTTCATCCCAGCTTGTATTTACAAATAACTGTTTGCTTAAAGACAAAATTCAATTAATAATCCTAATGGGAATTTAGTTATCTAATACAACCACTAATCTAATGTCACCAATAAAATCTAAGCAGTTATCCTGGGCTTCTCTCCCTAGCCCTCTGCAGCCAATCAGTTCTTGAATCCTGGCAATTTTATCCTCCTCAAGCATCTAGGATTCAGCCTTCCTCTTCCTCATGCTCTCGGCGTAGGTAAATCTCTTGTCTCCAAATTCTCCCATTAGAGCTAGCCTAGAACTTACATTTTCAGGCTTTTGCTCATTAGTTTCGCTCCAAGGAAATCTGCAACTCTGATGCCCTGGTGTGGCACCCAGAGCTGGAGACAGGTTGTACTTCCGGTCCTCACTATCTTTTGTCTGCATGAGTGTAACAGCTTCCCAAATGATTTCCCTGTGTTCCCTCTTCCCCAGACCTAGTAGAGCCACTGACGCATACTTGGTGCTAAACACATATTCATTGCCTAAATAAATGAGTAAGAGAAACAGATAAGGGGAAAATTCATCAGAGCTAGACCTCATGCGCCATCTTAAGAATTTGAGCTTTCCCAAGGTCAAGGGTAAGCAGTGAAGAATTTTAATCTGTTGGTGTTTGGGGTGTGGTGGCTGGTGACATGATCAGATAGGTATTGTAGTTAAATTACAGTGGCATTTGTGAGGAGAATGGATTAGAAGGTGGGGTAGGGGAGGCAAGAGTGAAAGCAGTCGTCAACTCTTGGTGACTTAAGCACAATGGGAGAATTATATCTCACTGACACGTAGCTCCTTGCATTTGGTGGCGGCACCATCTTCAATCCACGACCTCCATGTCACTGCAGAATAGACTTTACTTATTTTTTTTAATTTGATTTTTACTTACATTGGCGTATAGTTGATTTATAGTATTGTGTTAGTTTTAGGTATACAGCAAAGTGATTCAGTTTTACCTATATGTATATAGGTTATTAAAGAATGTTGAATGGAGTTCCCTGTACTGTATGGTAGGTCCTTGTTGGTTTTCTGTTTTATATACAGTAATACGTATGTGTTAGTCCCAAACTTCTAATGTGTCCCTCCCCCTCCTCTTTGTTTTTGAAGTCTGTAGTCTGTTTTTATTTTGTAAATGAGTTCATTTGTATTAATTTTTTAGATTCCACATAGAAGTGAGATTATATGACATTTGCCTTTGTCTGGCTTACTTCACTTAGTATAATGATCTCTAGGTCATCCATGCTGCAGCAAAGGCATTATTCCATTCTTTCTTATGGCTGAGTAATATTCCTATATATGAAAGTGAAAGTCGCTCAGTCATGTCCAACTCTTTGGGACCCACCCCATGGACTATACAGCTCATGGACTTCTCCAGGACAGACTACTGGAGTGGGTAGCCTTTCCGTTCTCCAGGGGATCTTCCTAACCCAGGGATCGAACTCAGGTCTCCCGCATTGCAGGCAGATTCTTTACCCTCTGAACCACAAAGCCCATTCTTATATACATATATATATACCCCAATAATATACTACATATTCTTTATCCATTCAACTATTGATGGATGCTTGGGTTGCTTCCATATCTTGGCTATTGTAAACAATGCTGCAATGAACACTGGGGTGCATGTATCTTTTTGGATCATGTTTTTCTCTGGACCTATGCCCAGGAGTGGTATTGCTGGATCATATGACACCTCTACAAACCTCTGTACTGTTCTCCATGGTGGCTCCACCAATTTACATTCCCACCAACAGTGTAGGAGGGTTCCCTTTTCTCCACACCCTCTCCAGCATTTATTACTTGTAGATCTTTTCATGTTGGCCATTCTGACCAGTGTGAGGTGATACCTCATCTCAGTCTTGATTTGCATTTCTCTAATAATTAGTGATGTTGAACATCTTTTTATGTGCCTCTTGACCATCTGAATGTCTTCTTTGGAGGAATGTCTATTGAGGTCTTCCACCCATTTTTTGATTGGGTTGGTTTTCTTTTTTTGGCATTGCTCTGCATGAGCTGTTTTTATATTTTGGAGATTAATCCCTTGTTGGTTGCTTCTTTTACAAATATTTTCTCCCATTCTGAGGGTGGTCTTTTCATTTTGTTTATGCTTTCCTTTGCTGTAAGAAAGCTTTTAAGTTTAAGTAGGTCCCATTTGTTTATTTTGGTTTTTATTTTCATTACTCTAGGAAGTGGACAGAATAGGCTGTAGAATGAGGTCCGGAAGTGACATTACTTTACTTTCACCCACATTCCATGGCTCAGAACTGAACCTGCAAGAGCAGTTGGGAGACGTGATCATTCCGTGTGGAGGATGTGAAATGGATTCGTGAACATGCAGCATTTTCTGTTATGCTCAAGGAGATGAGATGGGGTAGTTGTGGGAGTTCATCTAGATGAGAGCTGCTGGGGCTGTGTACACAGCGGTGCTGCTGCAGTAGAAAGGAGTAGCTGGATTCAAGGGATACTTAGGGTAGGTAGGGGTTGGATGTGGTGGATGGGGAAGAAGGAGGTATTGAGAAGGAGCCTGTTTTTCTCACTTGGGACACTGGAAGAGTGGCAGAGTGTCTCAACAAGATAAACTCCCTGAGGAGAAGCTGCTTTGAGAGAGAATCGTCTCCAGGCTTAGCAGTGTTCAAAAGGGTAACAGGTCTGAGCTCAGGTTTCCCCAGGAGGGAAAATCTGGAACTTGGAATCACAGACCATTCATGCTGTCAGCCTCACTCTTTCCGCTGGAAGTTGCATTTTTCAGGCTTTCTTTTTTTCCACCAGTTTCCCCCTAAGGAAATCTCTAGCTCCACCACCCTGGTAGAAGCTGTCTGCTCTGGTAGGATCTTACCAAGTGTCAGACCTGGAAATGTCCCTCGAGGGAAACGAAATCCCTTGGGCTAGAAGAGGGCTTCCCCCTCTCCAAACTCACACTCCGCAACCTGTTTCTAAACTGGAATATTTGAGGAAAAGCTAAAAGAACCTTCGTGCTATGAGCCTCAGGCCACAGTTGGTTTTTTCAATTCACGTAGGAAATATGAGATGCACATTTTCCTAGGCTGTGTATTTTGTTCCGGGCCTGGGCCTGCAGTGGGTTTGTGGATGCATGTCAGCGCTGATACTGTGGCAATGTTGACTGTGACATTTGACAGTTCCCACTGCAAGATGTGTAGAACATATGATGCTTCTGTCCTCTGTCCAAACCCTCAGTCATTTACATGAAAAGAGGCTCCTATTTCAGGGATGAAACATTCACAGAAGGCTGAAATATGTCACTTAGAAATATTGGATTAGCTGTGACTTTTTTAATCCTCTTGGGTTTGGGCTGCTTTTAACTTCTCTATTGAGAGACTCTCTTCTGCATATATTTAATTGATCAAATGAAAGCAGCTGACTGAAGGGCATAATCGCCCAAGTTTCTACCTTGATTTAGATGTGGGAGATCACCCTAAGGCTAGGAGGCCACACGGGATTGTAGAGAGAACGCCAAAGATCTAGCTCAGCGTCTGGACTGCAGGAAGAGTACAGACATGAATTCCCCTCCCTGGTTCGGCTCACCTCTCTCCCCACTCTGGGAAGGAAGAGGTCTGGGTTCTAGAGAGTCTAAGTCACTCATCCTAGGTTACACAGATAGTTGGTAGCGGAACCAGAATTTAGATTGATGTCCATGGACTCTGTGCCAAGTATCCCACTAAAAGCTGGGGATATGGACATCATGGCACTAGAGCATGATCCTGGCTGCAGAGTTAAGTTAACAAACAATTAAAATACTGTCACTATGCTAATAGAAGTCAGCAGGGGGTTCCTAGGGAACCAGGAGGAGGGCTCATTTAGTCAGTGCTCAATTAGGGAAGTCTGCCTGGTGGAGGAGATGCCTGGGCTATTTGTTAAAGAAGAGAAGTTAACTAAATGAAGAGGGCTGGGTGAGGGGGTAGTACAGACAAAAGCATCGAGACCAGAAGCAGTATGGTGAGTACCAGGAATTTGCAAGCAGTTTCCTTTAGTGAGAACTGTCTTAGTTATTAATTGCTGCAGAACAAGTCACCCTAAATTCTAGTGGCTTAAAATATAACAACATTTATTAGTTCACAGCTCTTTAGGTCAGGAATCCAGACCACTTAGCTGGATCTTGTGGTTCAAGGTCTTGGCCAGGGTTACAGTCATCTCCAGTCTTGTCTGGAGGAGGCTTGCTTCTAAGCTCACTCACATGGTTCTAGGGAGTGTTTAGTTTCTGTTTGGTGGTTGGAAGCTGACCTCAGTTTCTTGTCACATAGGCCTCCCCATAGGGCAGCTCAAACATGGTGGCTTGATTCATTCAGGGAGAGCAAGTGACAAGAGTCAGAGAGAGTGTGGGAGCAAGATGGAAGTCACAGTTTCTTTGTAACCTAATCTCGCAAGTGAAATCGCATCACCTTTGCCATATTCTGTCCATTAGAAACAAGCAACTAGGCTCAGTCTCCACTCATGGGTAGCAAATTACATGAGGGCATGAATGCCAGGATGTGGGGATCATTGAAAACCAAGTCAGAAAATTTCAGTTGTACTTAACTTTACAAAAGGATACCATTCTTTTTTTTTTCTTAATTTGGTTGCATCAGGTCTTAATTGCGGCACATGGGGTCTTCATTGTGACTTGTGGGATCTTTCGTTAGGGCTCACAGACTCTCCAGCTGTGGTGCATGGGGTCAGTAGCTGTGGAGAGCAGCCTTAGTCGTTGCGGTGTGTGGGCTTGGTTGCCCCGCTGCATGTGGGATCTTGGTTTCCTGATCACAGATTGAACCTGAGTCCCCTGCATTGCAAGGCAGATTCTTAACCACTGGGCCATAAGCGAAGTCCCCAAAAGGTACCATGGTATATTCACTCTTTTAAGATTTGTTTTCTATGTAAAATTACATCACAAGGATTCATGCATATTGTTTTGTTGCTTTAGTTCATTCATTTCAAACGCTGTATTCCCTTGTATATAAATAAAACATATGGATTATTTGTTTTCTCCCATGGATGGGCATTTGAGTTGCCTGGGGTTGAGGTAGGGGAGTTGGGGAGAAATGGGGAGTTACTGCTAAGGGTTTTATGGGGGGGGATAATTAAAATGTTCTACAATTACATGGCAATAATGATTGCAAACTTTGCATACTAAAACCCATCAAACTGTGCATTTTAAATCAGTGAATTACATGGCATGTGCACTATATCCCCAACCCAGGGATTCAACCCAGGTCTCCCACATTGCGGGTGGATTCTTTACGAGCTGAGCCACGGGGGAAGACCAACAATACTGGAGTGGGTAGCCTATCCCTTCTCCAGCAGATCTTCCTGACCCAGGAATTGAACCGGGGTCTCTTGCATTGCAGGCAGATTCTTTACCAACTGAGCTATCAGGGAAACCCTTTAAATGGGTGAATTACATGGCATGTGCACTATATCTCAATAAAGTTGCTATAGAAACTCTAAGGCAATGAGTTTGAAAATGTAGAGGAAAAAAATGGGTGATTTCCTAGCAGAACATAAAATACCAACATAAAGCCAAGAAAAACTAGAAATCTTAAAGATATAAATAATCCTTAACAAATTATAAAAGAAATTAAAGGTCTACCATAAAAAAAAAACCAGCCTGAGTGGCCAATTAGTGAATGAAAAGATGCTCATCAGTTAATCAGGAAACACAAGTTAAAACTACATTGAGAAATCTAAAATATGACACAAATGTACTTATCTATGCAACAGAAACAAACTCCCAGACATGGAGGACAGACTTGTGGTTGCTAAGGGGGAGAGGGGATGGATTGAGAGTTTGGGATTAGCAGATGTAAACTATTATACAGAGAATGGATAAACAGCAAAAAAGATCCTACTGTAGAGCACAGAAAACTATAGTCAATATCCTGTGATAGACCATAATGGAAAAGAAAAAAACCACAATGAGGTACCACTGCACACCCACTAGAATGGCTAAAATTAAAAAATAAGACACCACTAAATGCTGGTGAGGATGTGGAGCAAATGGCCTTCTCCTACATTGCTGGTGAGAGTACTAATTGGTAGTAGATCCATTTTGAAAAACTACTTGCTAGTATTTATGAGAACCCAATGTTTGCTGTATTTGCAAGTTGTTAAGAGACTAGATCTAAGAGTTCTCATCACAAGGAAAATACCTTTTCCCTCTTTTTGTATCTATATGAGGTGATGGATGTTAACTGCGCTTTGTATAGTAATCATTTCACAACGTATGTAAGTCATTATGCTGCACACTTGAAACTTATACAGTACTTTTTGTCAATTATATCCCAATAAAACTGGAAAAAATATTAATAGCAAAAAACCCCACCCCTACATATTTGCATATCCTACAAAGCAGAAATTCCACTTCTAGGTGTGTATAGCAATAGAATGGCTCCATACTCACAAGCCATGAAGACGATGTTCATTATGGCACTATTTGTAGTAGCCAAACTAGAAACAACACAGATGCTCATCAGCAGTAGAAAGGAAACATCAACTGTGCAATACTCATGCGATGGAATGCTGTACAACAATGCAAGGTAATGAAATGCAGGTATAAGCAATGACATGGGTGAATCTTGCAGACACAGTGTTGAAGAAAAAACGAGTACATATTGAATGACTCAAAACAAGCAAAAATAATGGATGGCAATAGTAGATATTCCGGAGAGAAGGGTACTGACTGGGAAAAGGAATGAGGAAATCTTCTGGGGTGATGGAAACACTCTGTGTCTTAGAATGATGGATCTATGGGTGTATACATATACATGAATGCATCTGGATGTGCAGTTAAGATTAGTAGATTTTATACACTCTATTGTATATTCATTATTCCTTTAAAAACCTATGCTCATATATTTTTATTTAAAGAAAAACAGATGTACATGTTCTGGATTTTTATTTCTAGTCATGGAAGGCTAGATAATTTGAACCAACCCTCCTGGTGAAAAAACTGGACAAAACCTTTGAAAACATCACTTTAAAAGCATCACTGAGCTGACTAGAGAGTAAAAATAAAAAAATGACTGAACCAAGATCCAGGAGACCAGGGACTCGAGAGGTGAGCCTGGTACTTAGAATTGCTTTTGCCCTGAGACGTTCGGGGAGTGTTGACCTAGAGGAAACAGCTGGGGGCTTAGGACAAAGAATCACAGTCCAGACTCCACCAAGAGCATATATAGACACTTGATCTGTGACAAATGTGTCACTGTGTTAGAACAAATGTGTAACAGTGCTAAGACAATGAGAGAGATCCATATGAGAAGATGAAATTAAAACTCTGCCTGGCACCACACACAGAAACAAATCCTGGGTGGATTGTAGACCTAAGTCTAAAAGGTAAAACAACAACATTTTTCGAAGGGAATATTGGAGAATGTCTTCATAAAATAGTGTAGGGAAAGACTTTATAATCAACACTCATGAAACAAGCATTAAGCATAGAAGATCGGTCAACTGCATTACAATAAAATCCAGAACTTCTGTTCATCAAAATACATCAACATCAAAAGGCATGACTAGGCCAGCCACAGAGAAGGAGAGGATATTTGTAGTGTGTGTAACTGTAAAGGGGGGCTTCTCAGGTGGCTCAGTGGCTAAAGAATCTGCCTGCAATTCAGGGGACACATGAGACATGGGTTTGATCCCTGAGTCAGGAAGATCCCCTGGAGAAGGAAATGGCAACCCACTCTGGTATTCTTGCCTAAAAAAACTCCATGGACAGAGGAGCCAGGCAGACTACAGTTCAGGGAATTGCAAAGACTCAGACATGACTGAGCATGCACGCAAACAGACTTGACTCCAGAATATATAAAGAACACTTACAAATCAATATGAAGAAGTCAGACAACCCCGTAGGAAAGTGGACAAAAGATTTGAACAGTTACTTCACAAAAGGGGCTATTTAGCAGCCAATAAGCCTATGAAAATGTGCTCAGTCTTGTTAGTAATAACAAAAATGAAATGTTTATATGACAACGAGATACCATCACTTACTCATCAGATTGACTAAAATGAACAAGTCTGACAATTCTAAGTGTTGAGGAAGATGTGGAGCAAAGGGAACTCTTGTACCACTCATGGGAATTTATGTTGGTACCACCACTTCGAACATGGTTTAGCTTCATCTAGCAAACTAGGTCGGAGAAGGCAATGGCACCCCACTCCAGTACTCTTGCCTGGAGAATCCCATGGACGGAGGAGCCTGGTAGGCTGCAGTCCATGGGGTCGCGAAGAGTCGGACACGACTGAGCGACTTCACTTTCACTTTTCCCTTTCATGCACTGGAGAAGGCAATGGCAGCCCACTCCAGTGTTCTTGCCTGGAGAATCCCAGGGACGGCGGAGCCTGGTGGGCTGCCGTCTATGGGGTCGCACGGAGTCGGACACGACTGAAGCGACTTAGCAGCAGCAGCAGCAAACTAGGTGTGCACTTGACAGAAGGGCAGGCGTGTGAGGGCCAGGAGACATACTGACAGCAGCACAGCCAGTAATGGGACGAAGTGGAAATAACACATATGTCCATCTACAGTGGGCTAGATCAATAATCTGTGGTACATTCCCACAGTGGAAATGAATGAGCTTCAGACACCCTTGGCAACATGGATGAATCTCATAGGCGCTGTGCCGAGGGAAAGAAGCTGAATGATTCCATTTGTACAAAATTCATAAATAGGCAAAACTAAACCCCATTGTTTAAAGATGTACACAGAGGTGGCTCAGTTATAAAGAAAAGCAAGTAGTGGATAATCTAAAAGTCATAATGGTGTTTACCCTGAGTGGGGGTTGAAGCCGATAGTTACCAGGAGGGGTGTATGGGTTGAGTGGAGTCCCCCAAGTTCACATGTTGAGTCATTAGCCCCAGTGCCCCAGAATATGAGAATCTTTTGAATGAGGGTCTTTAGAAGATGACTAAGTTAAATGAGGTCATTAAGATGAGTGCTAACCCAGTATGACTGGTGTCTTTATGAGAAGAAGAGATTAGGACACAGAGGCGTACAGAAGGAAGACCATGTGAGGACATTGGGAGGGACATCTCCAAGCTAAGGAGAGAGTTCTGAGAAGAAATCAACACTGCTGACCCCTTGATCTTTTACTTACGGCCTCCAGAACTGGAAGGAAATGCATTTCTGTTGTTGAAGCCCCCAGCCTGATATTTTACAGACTAAGACAGTGTCCTGTGTCTGGCTTCTCGCACTGAGCATCATGTGTTCAAGGTCCATCCACATTGTGGTGAGTGTCAGTGCTTTACCATAGATTGCTAGATTGTATATTTAAATTTTATTTACTTTTCTGTACGTGTATTATATTTCACAGTAAAAAAGTAAACCAAAAAAGAATGGCCTGGCCTGGGCAGGGAAAAAAGATTTTGCTCTCATTGCATCTTCACACCAATCCTATGAAAAAGACTTGGAAAAGACTCTCTTTTTAGTAAACAGTTTTACTGAAATATAATTCACATACTATACAACTCATTAATTAAAGTTGAAGAATTCAATGGTTTTTAGTGTATGTATCAGCAGCCATCACCTTAATCAATTATAGAATATTTGCATCATCTCAAACATAATCTCTGTACCTTTTAGCTGTCATTCCCCATCCATACCAAACCCTGGCAACCACTAATCAACTTTCTGTGTCTATAGGCCTACTCTGCACATTTCATATAAATTAAATCATGTAGTATGGCGCCTTTCTGTCTTCTTTCATTTAGTATGTTTCCAGGGTTCCTACATGTTGTAATGTGTATCAGTACTTCATTCCTTTTTATGATTGTATAGATAGATCACATCATTTTATCCACTCATCAGTTGGTGGACATTTGGGCTGTTTCCATTTTTGGGCTGTGATCAAGAATGCCACTATGAATATTTGTATACAATGTTTTGTGCAGCCATGTTTTCAGGTCTTTGGGGTATACACCTAGGAGTGAATTTCTAGGTCATAAGGTGATTCTGTGTTTAATTTGCTGAAGAACCACCAAGCTGTTTTCCATGGTGGTGGCATCATTTTTACATTCTCATCAGCAGTGTATGAGGGTTCCAATTTCTCCACATCCTCGCCAATGCTTGTTATTCTCTGCCTTTTTTTATTATAGGCATCCTAGTAGGTGGGAGGTAGCATCTCTTTCTGGTTTTGATTTGCATTTCCCTAATGACTAATGATGTGGAACTTCTTTTCATGTGCTTATTGGCAAGGATTGTTAACTCCATTTTCCTTGATGAGGAAATCGAGCCTCAGAGAGGTCAGATGAATCTTCCCATGTCATGCAGTCCAAGGCTCCTTTTTCCTTCCAGCATACTCCTGCATGTCCATGGAAGGTAGGATCTCTCAGCAGGTCAGCCCTGGTGCTTCTTAGGAGCATGCCCTAGCCCCATGCTGAGGCCTTTGGTAGGTGTGGGTCACTTTCTGTTGTTGCCACCAACTCCCTGAAATCTTACTGGGTCCTCTGGTATCACCTGACAGCACTTGCCTTCTGCCTGCTCCATCTTAAATCTTCCTTTTGTTACCCAGGACTTTCCTGACCAGGTAATCAAACATCCCAGCTTAGTAAACAGAGAATCCCGGGATGCCAGGGCTGGTAGGACCCTGTGAGGGCCTCCAGTTCAAACCCTTGTCATCCAGAGGGGGAAACAGGTGCTGAGAAGGTGGGGAAGTGTCTGAGGTCTCACAGGGTGCTGCCGGTGGAGCTGTGGTCAAGGCAGAACTCTTCCTGGCATGGACATGGTGGAAAAACTAGGAGAACTTTCTTCCCTTTACCCTCTTGTCAAGCAATGGAGCATGCAGCATGGCTGTCCGGAGTGGGGAGAGCAAACACCTGCTGGTTGGATCTCAGCGTAGAAAAGAAGCTGGAGCTTGGTGTTGATGGACAAACGGGGTAGCCGCTGAAAGCTAGATTTGACCTGCATTAGCAGGCACCCTGATCTGGTAGAGCAAGGTCTTCTGCCCTGGTGACAGGTTAACCACAATCACTTGAGAAAAGTAAAGATAAATGGATTTCTCCTCCAAACCCTCTGACCTCTGCAAACCAGGTGTAAAGTATGCTTAGCCCCAGAGGAGCTTAACCTCTGGGGGAGGGAGGGAATAATAGGTCTTTTCTTTTTCAATTTTACAAGCTTTGGCCTTTAGCCAGTTCATTAGTTTACTCAAATCCTCAATCTTGTTGTGGCCAGTGGGAGTGGAAAACCTGGTGTCTGCTGGGACCTGTGTCCCTGCTCCCCCAGGGGTGTCGTTCATGGTCTCCTTACAGGAATGGGCTGTTGGGGCTAAGATTCAACCTTCAGGTCAAAGGCTCATGAAGGTCATCTCTTCTAGAAGTCTGTGGTCTTGAGGAATTGCCCTAAGCTGGAAGATAGAAGCCTGGATTCCACCTTCAGCTTCTTTTCTGAGCCTCAGTTTCCTCATCTATACAGTGGAGTTTAGAATAACCTTATCGAACCCTCCTATGTTGTTGGTGGGAATGTAAATTGGTCCAGCACTATGGAGAACAGTATGGAGCTTCCTTTAAAAACTAAAAATAGAGCTACCATATGACCCTGCAACCCCACTCCTGGGCATGGAAGTGAAAGTGAAGTCGCTCAGTCGTGTCCGACTCTTTGTGACCCCATGGGCTGTAGCCTACCAGGCTCCTCCATCCATGGGACTTTCCAGGCAAGAATACTGGAGTGGGTTGCCATTTCCTTTTCCATATAGCCAGAGAAAAACATGATCTGAAAAGATACATGCACCCCAATGTTCATTGCAGCACTGTTTACAATAGCCACAACATGGAAGCAACCTAAATGTCCATCAATAGACAAATGGATAAAGATGTGGTACATACATACAATGGAATATTACTCAGCCATTAAAAGGAAAGAAATAATGCCATTTGCAGCAACATGGATGGACTTAGAGAGTGTCATACTGAGTGAGGTAAGTCAAAGAAGGAGAAATATAGCATAATATTCCTTATATGTGGAATTTAAAAAGAAATGATACAAATGAACTTACTTACAAAACAGAGACACACAGACTTAAGAACATGGGCATATGGTTGCCCGGGATGGGGGGAAGGGTGTGGGGAAGAGGTAGTTAGTGAGTTTGGGATGGACATGTCCACACCAATATATTTAAAATAGATAACCAACAAGGACCTACTGTATAGCACATGGAACTCTGCTTAATATTATGTAGCATCCTGGGTGGGAGGGGAATCTGGGGGAGAATGGATAAGTATATATGTATGGCTGAGTTCCTTCACTGTCCACATGAAATTATCATAACATTGTTTGTTAATCAGCTATACCCCAATACAAAATAAAAAGTGTAAAGAAAGAAAGGAAAAAGAATCTTGTTTGGGGGAAAAAATAAAGAATAATCTCATCATATGTTCGTCACCAGAGCCTGATGAAAAGAAAATCAGACCATGCATGTTGACATACTTTGTAAGTTCGGAGCGGACAGATAACCAGTTAATACCCTCTATCTAAAAAGAGCCACTGATAGCCATAGAAAAAAGAGATATATCACATTTAACATTGGGAAAAAGTTATGAAAAGAATTTAGCAACCTGTGGAACATTTTTGAAAAGTGTACATTCTTTACTCTTGGGGTGTACTCTAAGAGGAACTGAGATACATCAGAAATGTAAGGACATACCATCACATTATCCTTTGAAATGTTTTAAATAACTCAGATTTTTATTAAAAGCAAACTTCTCTAGTGCTTTAAAAATATAGCCCATTCAAAAGATACTTATATTAAGCTAAAAAACATTTTTATTCTAATTTCTCTTCCAACTACTTATCCAAGTTAAAAAATTCAGAACATTGACAGATTTTTCCATTTGTATTGCTTCATTATAGAATCCCCAAATTCCCACATGACATATTAAATATATTTAAGTAACAGACATAAAAGCTACAATCGCAAAGGAAAAGTCTTAAACACAGGTTTAAGTTTACACATACTTAAACCTGGTACGCCTACTGCTTCTTATGTTATTTTCATGCTTTGATATGTAGGGAATATTTCACAGCACATCTTAAAAAGAAAATGCATTATCAATGAAACATTATCAAATAAGGTTGATTACCATGGCCTTGCTTATAATGGTAAAAAAATACAGAAGAATTTTTGCTAGTATGTGGTTACAATAATGCCCTCGATGAAGTCCACCTCCCCGTGTCCATCCTCCTTTGCAGTGTTGCCCCACTGCTCCTTCCATCAAGAGGAAAAATGGACTTTCTCACCCTTTTGACTCTGGGCTAGATTTGTGACTTGCTCCTACCAATACAATGCATCAGAAGTGATCCTGTGTGACTTCTAACTTCGACCTTAGGAAGCCTTGCAGTTTCCGTTTGGACCCTCTTGGTTCTCAGACCACCATGGTATTCTGCAGTCCCGGAGGATTAGAGGTGTGCAGTAACAGGGGACTCCGCAGGCTGTGGGTGCTAAGTGCTCAGAATCTGCATCTCCAAAAAGGGCTATCCCTCCCCTAGCTCCTGGCTCCCAGCCCTTGACCTCTCCTGCCTGCGAGTGTTTAGGTATGCCTGTGGCTTTGGCCCGCTGTATCAGTTTGACCTCTGGGGAACTGGGGTCTGAGTGTCGAGGCCAGTCACATGGGGGCCGCAATGAAGACCTGGGACACTAAGGCTGGGTGAGCTTTCCTGGTTGGCAATGCATTGCACATGTTGTCACTCGTCATTGCTGGAAGAATTCACAATGTCCCCGTGAGATTCCACTGGGAGGAGATGCCTGGAAGCTTGTGGCTGGTTTCTGCTGGACTTTGTCCCATGTGCCTTTTCCCTTTGCCCATTTCGGTCAGTTTCCTTTTGCTGTTATAAAGTATAACCGTAACAACTTCTCTGAGTCCTGTGAGTCTTTCTAGTGAGCCAGCAAGCCTGAGGGTGGTCTTGGGGCCCCCTGTCACAGAGACTAGGTGGAGAAGTGAGGAGCTCTGGCCAACAGCCAGCACTAACCAGCAGACACCTGACTGAGAACATCTGGGGTTTTGGAGCTCCCATCAAGTTGTTGGGTGTCTGTAACTGCAAAAATGAGCCCAGGAGAGCCCAGAAGAAGGACTGTCAGCCTACCAGCCAAATCATGGCAATGAACACATCACAGTTACTTTCTGAGGTTTGCAGTGATTCATTAGTGCCTGTAGGTAGCTGAAATGGTAAATGATGGAAAACAGGCAAATGATTAAAGATATAATGATATATTTGTATCTCGAAATACTAAGATGTCTTAAAACTGCTGATATAGATTCCATATGAACATGGAAGTGTGTGCACTATATATTTCAAGTAATGAAATGCTATAAATAACTGTGTATAATAAAATCCCGCTTTGATATATATATATATATGTAATCAGGATGAGCCACATGCATTTGCTGATATTCAAACATTTTTGACCTTACCCAAACAATGCTTTCCCGTGATAACTGATGCGTATCGACAGAATCAAGGCTGGAAGGCCCTGAAGCAAAGTGTTACCTGTGGCTGTGTTTGGGTGATGAGTAATGGGCATTCGTTTCTTTTTGCTCATCTGCATTTTTTTGATTCTGGTACATTGCACATAGGTTTCTTATGGCAATGTTCAGAAAAAAACAAAAGGGAATTCTTCTTTCTATAAAGCGCTAACTAAGCATGTGAACAACGAGGACTGGATGAGGACAGTAAGCTGAGAAGACGAAAGGGCTGCACTGGAGCCTGGGATTCGGGCCTGCGCTGTGGCTAAGAGAGCAAGTTCACACAGGCTTGGGGTAAGGCGAAAGGAGGTTGAGGCCAAGGGCGGAGGCTTCTCTGTGCAGTGACTGGCTGGAGCTGGGCTCGTGCTTTGGGTCAGCTTGCCCTGAGCCTCGTTAATCATTGCCTTTTGTTCCCCACAGCACCGTGAGCCTCAGTTCTCCCCAGGCAGAGGATGGAGGTGGGCAGGGCCGGCCGGCCCCTTGGTGGCTTGAGCCAGTGTGGGAGGAGAAGGCTGCTACCCAGATGGTGGGGCTGGGGGTCAGGTGGGGGGATGTCTGAGCTCTGCAGGGAGCTTTGGGGATCATCTGGGGCCCTCGGGGCAGGATGTGGGTCTCTCCCCGGTCGGAGCTCTCTCCTCGCGCTGCCAAGGTCACCACCCTCTCTGCCTGTCATACCACAGCCCTCCCCTGCTCTCAGAAGCATCTAGCCTAGGGGGCAGTGCCCAGAGAAAATCCGTCCTCATTGGAGTGAGTTTTGAGAAACAGTTTCTTTCCTGCCATATCAGTAAACAGGGATGTCACAGTTCATCGGCCATCACGGCCATAGCCCATGGGGAGCCGGAGAGCCCTGAGGGAATGAACATAGGAAGCAAAGAAGACCTGCCATCTAGCAGCCCTCAAAAGGCAGCCACTCTCCACCATGAGCCCCAAGGGAGCAGTGAGTACAAAAACAGGATGCCGGCCCCAGATAGCTGAGGTGCACATTAAAGGAATGATTTCAGTAAGCCCAGAGTCTTGCATCTTTCCATACACAGAAAATTGCTAAATTCCTTGATATATGTGGTTTTCTTTAATTCACAATGATCTTTTAATGTTTGGACTACCTGCCCTGTGTCTCGAGAAACTCCTGCATATCCTGGCTGCCCCCTCACCTCCTCCAAGCAGTTCTCTCAGGATTCCTTGAGATGTTGCCTCCTGGACTTGAAGTCCTAAAAATTCCTGCCGCATAAAATATAACTCTCAACTTTTAGGTTGTGAATAATTTTTTAATCAACACGGGGACTCCCAAGTCGGCTCAAACTTTTCCCCACCGAAATCTTCTCTCTTTACTTGTTCGCTCTAAGGCAGGGATCCCCAACCTCTGGGATCCAATGCCTGATGATCTGAAGTGGAGCTGATGTAATAATAATAGAAATAAAGTGTACGATAAATGTAATATGCTCGAATTATCTAAAAATCATCTCCCCCTCCACCCACCTCCACCCCATCTGTGGAAAAATTGTCTGCCACGGAACCAGTCCCTGGTGCCAAAAAGGTTGGGGACCACTGCTGTAAATAAAATACCCATCTCTAAGAAAGTACAAATCTTTATTGATCATGTGGTACGTTCCAGGCTTGGGGCTTGATGTTGTGATGTATATATGTTCTTTCCTTTAATCATCCAAACGACCCTGTGAAAGAGATATTACCATCTACATTTTACAGATGGAGGAACTGAGGCGTAGCAGGGGAACATGAGTGCTCAAAATGTCATACTCTGAAGTGGCAAAGCTGGAGTTTGACCCTGGTCTGTCCATTTGAACCGCTGTAGTGTACAGCTGCCTCCATTTCATTGATTGACATCTGACTTCATTTGATAATGAATTTGAGATAGCTTAGAATATTCACAATTTAATAAAATAGAAATAGAGATGCAAGCCTAGAGGAAGCACAAAAAGCAGTAGAAAATCAAAACAAGGTAAAGAAATATGTGAATATATACCACACCTGGGCTACAGTTGCCAGTAAGTGTTACCATGGGCTTCCAGGCTGCCCAACTGAAAAGAGAAAGCCAATTATCTTTATAATTCTCATCACCAGTAAGAAGTTCTTTAGAGAAAATGTAGCAAGAAAAGAATTCTAAAAGCCATTTATGAATACATTTATGATATTGTCAACTGTTGGCATTGGGCACTTGCCCAGAGACCACTGGGCACCTTTGGGTCCTGATGTCAGTGAAGGGGCAGAAGTATAATACATCTAGACCTCATCTGTGTCTCTATCCATACCTGTATTGATGTCACTATCTGGATCTGTGCCTTTACCTGTCCCTGTATCTGTATCTGTGTCTCTGTTTATACCTCTATCTGTGTGGCTTTAAGTATCTGTATCTATGTTTCTATTTGTATTTGTATTTGTATCTCTAGAAATACTTTCTTCTCTGTCTCAGTCTATTCCTGTAACTATGTTTCTCTCTGTGCCTGTATCTTTCTTTTTATTTATACTTGTAACTGCTTCACTATCTGTACCTTTATCCGAGTTTCTGTAACAATTTGTATCTGCGTCTCTATTTTTATTTCTTTGTGAGTCTCTCTGTAACTGTCAGCGTCTCTATCTCTATAGATCCCTCTATCTGGGTCTAAGTCTCTGTGTGCAATCGAATCTGTGTCTCTATCTGTTCTTCCAACTGTGTCTCTATCTCTAACTGGTACCTGGTCTCTACCTGCACATGTATTGATGTCTCTCCCTGTATCTGGGTTGCTACCCATAGATCCATGTGTGTCTCTATCTGTATGTATGTTTCTGTATCATGCCCATATCTGGTTCTCTGCTTGTATCTGTATTGTGTTTTCTACCTGTAACTGTCTCTGTCTCTGTATCTCTAACTGTACTTGTGTCTGTGTCTCTGTGTCCGTATCAGTACCTGTATTTTTGTCATTATATGTATCAGTATTTGCATCTGCATCTATAATGGTATCTGTAACTATGTCTCTATCGGTGTCTGTGTCTGTGTTTCTAGTTATAATTCAATCTTTGTCTCTGTCTGTACTTGTACCTGTTTGTCTATCTGTACCTGTTTCTCTGTATAAGCACCTATCACTATGTCTTTATCTGTACCTACATGAATGTCTCCACAAGTAACTGTATCTGATTCTCAGTAAGTACTTGTAGCGATGTATCTGTATCTGTAAACTGGTCTTTATCTATACATGTATCTGGTTGTCCACCTGTACGTTTATCTGTGTTTCTTTAAGAGCCAGTATCTATGTGTCTATTTGTGACTGTAAATGTGTCTCTTTCTGTATAATACCTGGGTCAATGTCTTTATCTGTTCCTAACTTGGCCCTCTCTCTGCACATATAGCTGAGTTTCTGTCTGTTACCATATCTGGGTCTCTATAGGTACCTGTCAGTGTCTCTACTTGGATCTATCTATGGATCAATATCTTTACCTGTTTCTGGGTCTCTAGCAGCCTGTTCCAGCATCTTCAGCTGTCCCTCTATCTGGGTCTCTATATGAAAATTTATCTTTGTACTACAGCCTTTCATGCTTTCTTGGTCTGTATCCAAGTTTCTGTCTGTATCTATACCTTTGACTCTCCCTGACCTTTTATCTGGTTTTCTATAACTATCTCTATGTTTGTTTCTATATCCACCTGTATCTGGGTCTCTATCTGTATTATTTCTCTGTCTTTACCTCTATTAGGCCTCTATTAGTTTCTGTATCTGTCCAGCAATTTGCACTCCTTTTCTGTGTCTCTACCTCTATCCTATCTTTATCTGATTCATATGTTTACCTGTGTCTTTCTCCCAGCGTGTTCCCATGTCCGGGTGTGTCTGTCTACGTACTTCTCCCTCTGTGTGTGTGTATGTGTGTGTATCTGTATCTGCATCTCTGTATGTACTCAAATCTCTTTGTCTATCTTTACCTGTATCCATGTCTTTATCTGTCCCTGTGTCTAGGTCTGTACCATACTTGTATGTGTCGAGGGAACTTGGAGATGCTCTGAGACTTTCAGGAAGGGTTACAAAGTTTGCCTGTTAGCTCTGCTGCTAGTTCTGCCATTGCTTCTCATTATGTCAGTTTCCTAAGACTACTGTAGGAAATGACCACAAACAGGGTAGATTTAAAAAGTGACATTTACTGCCCTAATGTTCTGATGGCTAAAAACCTGAGGTCAATGCTTTGGCTGGGATAGTTCCTTCTGAGGGCTGTGATGGAGAATCTGTTCCAGGCCTCTCTTCTAGCTTCTAGTTGTTTGTTGGAAAGCATTGTCATTTCTTTGCTTGTAGAATCATTACTGATGTCTGTCTTCATCTTCATGTGGTGTTCTCCCTGTGAGGGTGACTCTGTGTCCAAATTTCTCCTCTTTGTAAGGACATCAGTCATATTAGAATCCACCCTAATGACCTCATCTTTCCTAATGACATCTACATTGCCCCTGTTCAGTCAATTGAACAATTGAACAATTTGGATTATTTCCAAATAAGATCACATTTTGGAGTCTGGTGGCTAGGACTTCATATGAATTTGGGGGGGATACAAATCAACACATGATACTCATTTTGCTCCTTCATTTCACTTCCAAGCTCTTACCTGAACAAACTCCTGACTCCATCCTTCAGATTGGCTTTGCTCTGGGCTCTCCTTTGGGTCTGGGACTGCTAATTGAGAAAGATGCTGGCATTATTTGGGGAAGGTAGTTCCAGGGCAACCCAGGGCACGGTCCTGTGGGGCAGAGGTCTGGGGAAGGGTGGCTCCTCAGACCTAGAACTGGAACTTGGGAGGAGAGTCAGTCAGGTTGGGTTAGGTGATGCTGCAGTGACAACCAACCACAAGATCTCAGTGCTTAACTCAACAAAGAATTCTTTCTCACTTACGCAATATGTTGTCATGGGTCTCTTGGAGTGTTTACCTCTATATTCTCCTCACTTATAGCCCAGGCTGAGAGAGGATCTGTACTCATCATTCCACTTATCCCCAAGGCAGGAACAAGGGAGCACGCCCTATAGTATCCTGACTCTTGATGTTTCTTCCCAGAAGGGAGATGCCACACTTGTATTCCTTCTCCATTGGCCATAGCAGGTCACATGTTCACACCTAATCTCAAGGCACCAGGGATACAGGACTACCATTTGCCCGGAAAATGAACTGGAAATATTTGGAGAACAACAGGCCTTAGGAAGCCTGGGAGGGGATTCTGCTTCTTTCTCTCCCTGGTGTTGCTCTTTGGGAGGGCTAACATGTGTCCTGGTTGGCCAAAGTGATTTATACAATAGTGCTTTCTTTCAGTCTTAAAAGAGTCTGTCTTTGGCCACATATTCCATGCCCTCCGCTTCTCTATTGTGGCAGGAGATAAAGGCCATCTGCGTGCAGGGAAGCAGATGCTGTTAGAAAGGAGACACCCTGGTGGACCACATGCTGAAGTGATAAAGCCACTTCTGGTTACATGTTATTCTCTGTGTTTCTTAATTTTTTCTTACCCTTCAGCCCTCAGGTGAATCTTCTTTAGATACCTAACCTCCTCTCAGTTGTGCCCTAGGGCTGAGGAAAAGGAGAACAGATAAAGAGCAGTGTCCTCCAGAGACTGGCAATGGTGATAAGCAAGAAGCATCCAGGGGAAGGCCAATGATCAGGGTGAGTGTCCAGGGCCCATGTTGCCTCTCTCACCCAAGAGTTTTCAGGGTTTCCTTTTTAAGGAAGGTGGCACTTTCTCAAAGATACCTCCACAAGTAACACTCCACTTGACCTTTTCAGCCTAGCGAGGAAGCTGCTTCTATCTCAGAGCTTGCATCCCAGTACAGCAGGCAGGGTTGGTAGGGAGCCCAGTACCATCTTGTGCCAGGAAGGGCAGGGGTGCCAGCATAACCTTCTGGTCACTAGAGGGTCGCATCATCCTTTTTCTCCTCACACCTTCATGCCTCAGGGCCTTTGTACCTACTCTTCCTTCTACCTGAAATGTCCTTCCACTATTCTTTTTATGTCGGGCTTCTCATCCTTAGAGACATAGCCTGTGAGTACCCTCTCTCCTTAAATAACTCTTTCCCTCCATCCTCTGTCGTGGCCTCCCATTCATTTCTTTACTGACATCTGTCATGAGTTTTGGGTAACTATTTCCTTGTTAATTTCTGGTTTCCTGCCAGACTATAAGCTCCATTATTATGTCCCACAGCCTAGCACAGTGCTTGGCATGTGGCAGGTTCTCAGCACATGTTTGCTGAATGAATGAATGAATGCTTAAACAGATAAATGAAGGTATGCACTTGAACTCAGTTTCTGAAGATTTGCTGGCCCTGGATCACAAGATGGAAAAGTGAGGGACACCCTGGAAAACCAAAATTGAATTCGAGTTCAAAATGGCCATTCCTCAATGGCACCCCACTGCAGTACTCTTGCCTGGAAAATCCCATGGACGGAGGAGCCTGGTAGGCTGCAGTCCATGGGGTCGCTAAGAGTCGGACACGACTGAGCGACTTCACTTTCACTTTTCACTTTCATGCATTGGAGAAGGAAACGGCAACCCACTCCGGTGTTCTTGCCTGGAGAATCCCAGGGACGGGGGAGCCTGGTGGGCTGCCGTCTATGGGGTCGCACAGAGTCGGACATGACTGAAGCGACTTAGCTGCAGCCGGTCAGACACACAAAACTGAAAATGATCTCAATGTCAGAGTAGAACTTGATGAATATACAGAAGCATCACATTGGAATGTATCAAAGAGCAGCGTCTGTCTGAGAAGGGCAGCTGGCCTTTTGGAATATTGATTGATTTTATCAGTAATACCATTCACCCTTGCTCGCATGTTCTGTGGCCTTGAAG
Organism: Okapia johnstoni; assembly: GCA_024291935.2. NCBI lineage: Eukaryota > Metazoa > Chordata > Mammalia > Artiodactyla > Giraffidae > Okapia > Okapia johnstoni. Next base: position 113,357,161 of record CM044305.1, read on the forward strand.
GTGGTGTCAACACAGAGGTGACATGTGTGAGGCCGACCAGAGATGGCTCTATAGAGAAGGAAGGGTACCTGTTGGTGGGACTGTGATAGCTCAGTGGTGAGACAGGAAGTGCTGGGAACTGGTCTCAGCTGGATAGAGATGCAGTCTGTGTGACTCCATTCGCTGTGCACATGTGTGTGCTCACATCCTAGCATGCAGAGATGAGGCTGTTTTCAGGTGGCTTTGTGGCAAACAGTGATCCTTCCTGCAAGCAGAAAATATTTGGAGGCACTCAGTGCAGAGATTACTAGCCCCATTTTACAGAATAGGAAAGTGCAGCTCACAGATGTTAACCTTGTCTAAGGTCCTCCCCTGAGTGTGTGGAGAGCAGGCAGGCTGATCTCTGCCACCCTCCTGCACAGTATTGGACTCCCAGTCAGTGATGGGTGAAGTCTGGAGCCCAGAGCTTGTGCCTGGTGGATATTAATGTTGGTGATGCAGATATAAATGTGCTTTGTGATCCATCACGCAAGGGTCTGAATCTCTGGCTGTGATGAGTGAGGGGGTGTGCATGTGTGCTCAGTCGCTCAGTCGTGTCCAGCTCTTCGCAATCCCATGGACTATAGCCCAACAGGCTCCTCTGTCCATGGGATTCTCCAGGCAAGAACACCAGGAGTGGTTTGTCATGCCCTCCTCCAGGGGATCTTGTGACCCAGGGATCAAACCCGTGTCTCCAGTGTCTCCTGAATTGGTAGGCAGGTTCTTTACCACTAGCGCCACCTGGGAAGCCCTAGTGAGGGTATTCACATTTGAAAAAAGAGGTTGCCAGATAATTTGGAGACCATCCTCCTCCTAGGAGGGCTTCTGCCAACCCCCTTCACCCTCTGAGAACCGTTGTTCTGGAAGATATATGGGCAACAGGTTCTTAAGGAACTGGCTTTCTTTCATAAGTTCGTTATAAAGGACATGGCACATGTTCCCGACTAGAAGTCAGTTACACCCACATTCCTCAAACTCACAGGATCACTGTGAGGCTTGCAAGATGCTTGTACTAACCAGAACATACCATCCTGTCTCCCAGGCCATGGCAGAAATTTTTTGAAAATATGTTCACCGTCTTTCCCAGACCTTTCTCACACAGAGGTAACTCAGATAGGACACTATGCTTGAATTCTACCCATCACACGAAGGCCTTGTGGGCTGTGAAGAACGCTGCCTCAAAAAATGTTCAAGACAAAGATTTCTGTTTACTGTAAAACCTGCTTAGAGAATGCCTTTTCCATATACGTGTGGGCCAAGGAACCGGGCCCCAGGGCCCCCCGGCCTCCACCCACATTCCCCAGGTGCTCACACTTATAAAAAAAATGAGAAAAATGTTTTTTTCTTTTTGTGGGGCTGTAAAATAAATTAAATGGAAAAACATTCTAGCTTTAAAATAGTCAGAAATCTAAGATGGAAAACTGACAAGTTAAATGCTTGTGCATTGCTTCCTGGAGACAGTTCAGAAAAACAATGCCCTAAGGTCATGATTAGCTTTCATACTCAGCTTAGCTGAAACTTCCTTCAGGAACTCTTTCGGCAATCCCACCCCTGTTTGCCCTCATTCCCCTATGGGTTGATTAATCATTCATCCATCCTTTCATTCAATAAGTATTTCCTGAGAACTCTGTATGTCAGGCACGAATCAAGGTGCTGGGTAAACAGAGAGACAAAAACAGACAAAGCTCCCTGACTTTGTGGAGCTGATGTTCTAGTTGGGGGATACTGACAACACACAAGATGAAGAATTGTATTCCATAGTGCATTAGAAGGTGGTAGGTGCTATGGATAAAAGTCAAGCATGGGAGGTCAGCTTGACTGGCCTTGAAATGGTAAAGGTGATGCTGTAATTTTGGACTTGAAGGAGGGGAGGGAGTATGCCACATGACTGAGAGAAGTGTGTTCCAGGCACGGTGAACAGCATGTGCAAAGGCCCTGAGGAGAAGTGTTCTTGGTGTGTATAAGGAAAACAAGGAGGCCTGTGGATCTGGAGTGAAGGTGGAGCTAGAGGGAAAGAGATCACAGAGGGGCTCCCCTCACTGAGCCACGGGAATGCTCCTTTTGCAGTGGGACCACTCTAAGTGTCCTTATTGTTTTTCCTGTTAGTTGGGTTCCCTGGGACATGGGCTTTGGGTTGGAGCTTAGCATGCTCTCAGGATAGATATTTGGACGAGGGAAAGGCAGGAAGCAGTGGGAAGAGAGAACAAGGACTCAGCTAACCTGATGGGGAACATTGGAGCTGGGATGACCCGTTAGCATCATTCTACATTGTGGAGGCCATTATTAATGCCCAGGCCATTATTCCCCTCTCTCTATATCCACCATCACTGGATGGGGCTGCCTTTCACAGAGCATGTGATCTGAGGCCATTTCTGCAGGAGCGGACTCTCAGGAAAACTGACACCTGAGAATCCACATACCAGCAGCTGGGGAAAGAAGTGTTTTAGCCCTGAAGGGAGATTTGAGTGATGCACCATGGCATCCACTATGTCACCTAGCACTGAGGACTCATGTTAACTCAGGTACCCTGCTAAGCACTTTATAAGAATGGTCTCATTTACTCCTCATACAAAACCTGTGAGTTAAGTATTATAATTTGTTTCACTTTTTAGAAGAGACCCAAAGAGACTGAGGGGGCTTCCCAGGTGGCTCAGTGGTAAGGAATCCTCCTGCCAGTGCAGGAGATGTGGGCTGCAATCCCTGGGTCTGGATGATCCCCTGGAGAAGGAAATGGAAACCCATTCCAGTATTCTTGCCTGGAGAATACCATGGACAGAGGAGCCTGTTGGGCTACAATCCATGGGGTCGCGAAGAGGTGGGCATGACTAAGCCACTGAGCATGCACACAGAGATCTGACTACTAGACAGCTAAATGGGGTTCCAATGCAGATGTATCTTACTCTAAGGAGTGAGCTCCTAACCACTGGATTCACCTCCCCTATTCTGAACTCCTTGCCTCTGTTGATACAACCCAAGGGCAGGGCCTCCACTTGACTATGCTGACTCATATCGAGCAGTCAACTACTCCTCCCATCTTCCTGGCCCATCTCTCTGTCCCGCCCTGGTTCTGTGGGATTTATGGGCCCTGATACAGGGTCCCTAGTCCTTTCTGCTCAGATTCCCTCCTAAGAGTCAGCCTCTATGCCAGCAATACAGGCATCCCTTGGAAATTTGCCCAGACTTAGACCTCTGATGAGAGGGTTTACAACATGGAGGATACCAAGGTTGTATAGAGCCTTAGAGACCTGGGCCAATTGTCTTCACAGGGGGCACAGTTGAGGTCTGGGACCTGCCTGAGGCTGACAGCCAGGAGTGGCGGGATGGAATCAGACTGAGCTGTATCCCTTAAAAATGATATATTGAAGTCTTAACACCTGGTATGTCAAAATGTGACTGTATTTGGAGATAAGGTGTTAAAAGAAGCAATGAAGATAAAATGAGGCTGTTAGAGTGGGCTCTCGTCCCCTCTGACTAGTATCCTTTTAACAAGAGAAGATTAGGACATAGACATGTACAAAGGGAAGATCACATGACCTTGGTGTTGGGCTTCAAACCTCCAGAATCATGAGAAAATAAGTGTCCGTTGTTGAAGCGTCTGTTGTATGTTGTTATGGTGACCCAAGCAGACCTAGACACCAGGCCTGTGCTTCTCCCTCAGGCCCAATCACTGTGACTCCATGGAACCTAGCTTGGTGTAGGGCCAAGAGCACTAGTCTTGGAGTCCGACAATCTGAGGACTTTCTCCTTCTCTGTCCATTCTGTGTGAACTTGATGAAGTCCCTTCACCTCCCTGAGCTTCTATGTTCCCATCTGGGAGGTGGGAGGAATGAAGGAATACTTCCTTCTTAAGGGCCAATTCAATGTGCAGGCAACTTCAAGGGCCTGATGGGAATGCTGGAGGATCCGAGGACAGACAGCCTTTTCTCATCATAATCCCAAACACTTGACTAGAGAATTACATTACATGAAAAGAGCCTGGCCTGTAATGGATGCTACCACATGCTTAATCCACTTCCAGGGAAAAGAGTAAAGTACACATGAGCGGGTCCATTAGGGGCCTGGATTACTGCCCCGGGCAACTGGCACCTGCTGAAGGCCACACCTTGCAGGTGCCAGGGGCAGCTATGCCAGAGGGGTGCAGAGGAGCCTGAGGTGAATGGGCCTCGTGCTAGGTGGTGGTGTCTGGAATAGCCTGACTCACCCGCTGCTGCCGTCCTACCAGGGCAGTTCCACCTCCTGCAGTAAAGAGAGAGCAGCAAGACCGTGAACAAGAAGGAGGGGAAGGGGGAGGAGGAGGAGAGGTTAGCAAGCTGGCCCTACTTCTGAGGGGAGGGGTACTGCCCCAGGGGTCAACAGGAGTGGGGCTCACCCACCCTTTGGAACTACATGGAATGAACAGAAGTGCCATAGAATAATCATGACATTAATAATATCAGTTATGGGGGAGATAGTCCATTCCCCAAACCCGTGATTTCTTGCCTTAGAATCTGTAGAAGCAAAATACGTCTCTGGTCAGTTCAAGCTAAACTTGAGGGTTCAGAGTGGGAGTGAGGAGAGACAGCCACTCACTGTATGTAAATTCTCAAGTGGTCGGTGGTTCATCTCTCTGCAGAAGAGAGCTGTGCAGAGATGGGAGCCTGCTGGTCAGGGAGTCTCTGTCTCACTCTCAGGGCGCTTGGAAAAGTGAGCTAGTTAGTACAGATTTCTCAGGAACCAAGGGAGTTGGTTGATGTTGAAGGATATTTTGCCTCTGGCTCGAGACACATCTTGATAAATTATCCCAGTTCCATAGCAGAGTTTGAAAATTGACCTTGCTAGGAGTTAGAGCCCTGGGTCCTCATACTCATAGCTCCAGCAGAATTCACATTAACGCAGTTTGACTGACTGTAGTGAATAAATGCCTTTGTGTTGGCCCAACTGCCCCTCCTTTTCAATCTACCACCTACTCGGTGTGTAGCCTTGGGCAAGTTACTTAACCTCTCTGTGCTTCGGTTTCCCCATCTTAAAAGTGAGGCTAGTAATAATACCTCCCTCATAGGATTTCTCAGGAAATAATACATTACTCAAATAATACAACACACACACCGAATGTATTAAAGTGTTTAGAAGAGTGCTTGAAGCATGCCAAGTGTTTGGTAGGTGGTATTATTATTAGAAGTATCACTACTGGTATATAATTGTATCCCTATCTGTTTTGTGTGATTCAGAGGGCTGAATGATCCCCAAGCCCTTCAAGTTTAGTAGTGATATTGCATGACTCAGTCCTGGTCCATAGGAGTATTCTATCTCAGTGAAAGGGGAAGTCAAAGTGAAAGAGCTGGGATCATAATGTTATTCTTAGAGAAGGTTGAATCAAGAAACAAAGGAAGGTATAAGAGCCATGGTGATCCAGTAGTTCTGAAAAACCATGAACCAAATAATAGAGTATCAAAGTTCACATAGAAAATGCAAGGAGAAATAGAAACCCATTTGTAGTAAAGACATTTATCTCTCTCAGCACATAAGTGAACAAGTGGACAAAAGATAAGCAAATATATAGAGATCCAAAGATATGATAAAGTCTATCTACACTTATCATCTTTTGGTAGATTATCCTGTGGTAAGAAACAACTTCCAAGGTTCAGTGGTTTGCTGAATAGCAAGTGTTTATTTCTTGATCACATTACATGTTGGTGGGGGTGCCCTTTGACTCACCTCCATTGTTTTTCTTTATTCTCAAATCCAGACTGAAAGAGAAGCCCTTTTCCAGGACATATCAGCACAGAGGTGTAGGCAAAAGGGCAATGGCACAGCCAGTGATGGCTCAAAGCTTCTGCTCCTCGTGGCTCAGATCATTTCTATTCATATTCCACTAGCCAGACTAAGTCACATGGCCAAGCCTGATGTCACTGAGACGAGGGATTATACTCCATCCACAGGATGGCACTGAAAGTCAGGTGGCAGCGGGCAGGAATCGTGTAGTCTTTTTACATGGATGGCAGCAAATAGTTGGTAACGATAATACAGTTACAATTCCTTATTGATATATGTCATATTTTGTACTATGTAATGCAGTTTGCAAGTACCACTGCACATTCACAAAAATTGAACATATATTGGCCCACAAATACATTGTCCATACGTTTTAAAATGTAGAAATAAAATTTTGCTTTCAGAAACAGCAGACTAGGTTGTTTCAGCTCAATTCCTCAGCTGAGAACAACTAGAAAAACTAGAAAAGTAGTAAGATAATCTGCCTGAGAACATCAATTCCTCTCACTAGAGAGATGGATCACCTTCTTTGGCCAGTCTGAGCTATAGTTAACAGCCCGCTCCCTCTAGGACCATGTTAATCGGGGAGCTTCAGTTCAGTTTAGTCACTCAGTCATGTCCAACTCTTTGCAACCCCGAGGACTGCAGCATGCCAGGCCTCCCTGTCCATCACCAACTCCCGGAGCTTACTTAAACTCATGCCCATCAAGTCGGTGATACCATCCAACCATCTCATCCTCTGTTGTCCCTTCTCCTCCCACCTTCAATGTTTCCTGGCATCAGGGTCTTTTCAAATGAGTCAGTTCTTTACATCAGGTGCCAAAGTTTTGGACTTTCAGCTTCAGCATCAGTCCTTCCAATGAATATTCAGGACTGATTTCCTTTAGGATTGACTGGTTGCATCTCCTTTCAGTCCAAGGGACTCTCATAGTTCCTTAAAGGAAAAACCCAGTATTCTTAGAGGACATAGGAAGGGTTATGGGCTGACCAAAGCAGACATGTCCACTCCATGGAGTCCTTCTCCCTCGACCTGAGGACATTGGAAGGCATCTCTTCCTGGGAACCAGAGGGATCTCCCGAGAATAAGTGCTGCCTGTTTCCTTTGGTTTTAGTTCTCTGAGTGTTTCAGGTAGTCCTGTGTGGTGCGCTAAGGGGAAACAGCAAAGAGATTTGAGTCCCCAGCAGAAGGGGACTTGGTGATCCTCCTGGCAGCATCGTGTTGGAGGAAAAAGAATCCTGCATTGGGCTATGAAATGGGCCCCAAGAGCAACCTGAGTGGTGGGGAGTGCTGAGTGGATATGAGAGGGGCACTGAGAGACTGAGGGATGGAGAGTTCCCAGTTGCCATGTGATGGGATAGCAACACTGGGGCCTGGAGAGACCCAGGGTGATATGCCACCATGGGCATCTCTGGCTTTCTGAGTGCCCTTCTCTCCAAATCCTATAGTCATAATGCTATTTGGGCTATCTTAAATCTTTTTTTGTAATGGCCAAGTATACAAATGAAGAAATAATTAATGTGAGTTTGACAATTTATACTCACCATATCCAAATAGGCAAAGAAGTTCAGCCTTCCTAACTTCCTATAATTCTTATTATCCCATCTTGAAACTCCTCTTCGTATTGATGCTGATTAAAGCCTTTTTTTTTTTTTTAGATACTTCAGTGTTGTGGTCCTTTAATGGACCGGAACTTGGGGCTACAGAGTCGACCGATAAGAAAAGAAGGAAGAAAAGAGGCTGATATTCCCTGGTTTACACAGTATGCCAATATAACTCTAGGACAAAGAGCTAGCACCGTCTACGTAGGCTCAGGGTGCCCTCTCGGAGAGGTCTTGAAAGCCCAGGCAAATAAGTAGACACGGTGGACACCTGTGCTCCGTGGAAGCAGCCTGAAACGGAGAGAGGGAGAGAGCGAGAGAGGGAGAGAAAGAGAGAGAAAGAGAGCGAGAGAAAATGAGGAAAGATACGGTGAGCAGTGCTCTGGTGGAACAAAGGCATTTATTTAACATATTGTGCTTTTTAGCAGAGATAGGGATCAAAAATCTAACAAGTCATCTAGAAAGCTGGAGGCTAGAATCATTCTCAGGAGAGAGGGTAGTGAAAGTTAGTTTACATATCAGACAGGAGGAGACTTGTAAATTGCTGCTGTTGACCGTATGGAATTTCCATACGGATGAGATACATGAATTTCTATTATCCCCCAAAGCCGGCTTGCCAGCTCTCTAGCACCTGTATTCAGGTGCTGTTAAGGAACATTGAATCCATGCAAGACTGAAAACAGCACACAGGAAGCCTCCTGTTAAATGTAACCTGACACTTCAGTCTAATCAAACGGTCAGTCTTTTCTATTTTCTTCTCCAAACACTTCTGCTATCCAAGATGGCATCTGGCATGGGGAGATTCTAATGTGTCCTTAGGGAGAGAAGGTCCCATATCCACATGGGGGTCTCTGTGCTGCCCTCTGGGTTCTCAATGACTGATGTGGCCATGTCCTTTGTCCTACCAGGTCCCTGATGTCACTGGCATCTTCTCCTGAAAGGGGCATTAATGAAACCTAGGAGGTGGGCTACCAAGCCCTGATCATGCCACCACCACCCCACTCAGCCCCATCTTGGGTCCTACTGGTGCCAAAAATCTTCCCCAATCCCTAATGTGTGCAAGGTGCCATGGCACCACAATTTCAAGAGAATGGATAATGTAACAGTTTAACACTCTGTATCATCGAATTTAAGAAGCACCCTTATTTTGCATACCCCTAACACAGTGAACACACTGCCAGCTAAACCAGGAAATACCATTGCTCATAAGATGCATCTGTTTCAGAGATGAACAAAGTGCATCTCAGAATCGCTGCAATGCGGTGTTTTGTTCTCCGTGTGATGGTTGAGCCCTGACGCGAGAGCCAAGTTGCGTGGGTTTGAATCCCAGCTCCACCAGGTCCAAGGGCTGGGGTCCTAGGCCAGTCACTCACCATCACTGTGCCTTCATTTCTATGCCAGTATAACAGGGATAGATCAATGTCCTGGTGCTGTGAGGATTGAATGTATGTGTAAAGCATTTCAGATAGTGCCTGGCTCATAGGAAGCAGTCAGAGAAGGCACTGGCACCCCACTCCAGTCCTCTTGCCTGGACAATCCCATGGACGGAGGAGCCTGGTGGGCTGCAGCCCATGGGGTCGCTAAGAGTCGGACACGACTGAGCGACTTCACTTTCACTTTTCACTTTCATGCATTGGAGAAGGCAATGGCAACCCATTCCAGTACTCTTGCCTGGAAAATCCCATGGACGAAGGGGCCTGGTGGGCTGCAGTCCAGGGGGTCGCTAAGAGTCGGACACGACTGAGCGACTTCACTTTCACTTTTCACTTTCATGCATTGGAGAAGGCAATGGCAACCCACTCCAGGGTTCTTGCCTGGAGAATCCCGGGGACGGGGGTGCCTGGTGGGCTGCTGTCTATGGGGTCGCACAGAGTCTGACACGACTGAAGTGACTTAGCAGCATAGTAAGCATTATATGTATTTGCTATTTCCTTTTTTAAAAAAATATGATCTCCATCACATCTACAAATAAGGCCTTTGCCACCATCCTGGTCACCTTGCCACCACTCCTCTCTCTAGGTAAGCGGGACTCTTGCCAGCCCTCCACAAAGCTTTTGGCAGCCCTTGCCAAGAACGGGTTCCTTGCTGCTTCATCACCATTTGGGATTATCAGGTGCAACTGGGATCGTAAGCCAACCTGGGCATGTCTGAGGCTAATCATTTCCAACCAGATCTGTCATCTTGGTAATCCTCAGACACTTCAGGAGAGACAAGCCCCTCCTCCACCCAATGTCCCCATCCCCGATGGCTCTGACCATTCTGGCTTCTCCCAGGGTTTGCCCTTCCCCATCAAGCTCTTTCCAAGGACTTCCATTCCTCTGCAAACAAATGCTACTCCGGTCTCAATCTCTTCCCAGAAGGCTTTCTTCACTGTCTTGCAGCCCTCACTGGAGAAGCCACCCCCACCCCTGTTAGGGTGCTATCTCCTCTTACTGCCTTCCATTTCAGGAAGACAGGAGGCAGGTTCTTCCGGCTCCTTTATGCTGGGTCTAGACGACAGCATGATTCTTCTAGTGTCAAAGCTGACCCTTCCATGAGCCTTAAACTATCAAGCCAAACATTTTGTCTTAAAAACAAAGGAGTTTTAAGTTATGCAATTAATACATGATAAATCCTCCTTTTAAAAATGTCACCCAAAGAAAAATGTCATCCTTCCCAGATAAAGGCAGCCCTGGGCCCCACCCCTAGTTGCCCTTGGGTGAATCTCATTTATCTGGTTGGTGCATCTCTCTCCTGACCTTGTCCTCTGCAATAATCCATATACAGAAATGTAGAGTTTTGCATACTCACAGACTTAGAGAACAAACTTATGGTTGGGGAAGGATGGGGCAGAGGGATAGTTACAGAGTGTGGAATGGACATGCACACACTGCTATATTTAAATGGATAACCAACAAGGACCTAGTCTATAGCACAGCAAACTCCCATCAATGTTACGTGGCAGCCTGGATGGAAGGGGAGTTTAGAGGAGGATGGATACATGTATATGTATGGCCGAGTCCCTCTGCTGTTCACCTGAAACTATCACAACAATGTTAATCTGCTATACTCCAATGCAAAATAAAAAGTAAAAAAAAAAAAAAAGCAAGCAATGTGGAGTTTTGGTGTGTGTTAACAGAAGAAAAACAACCCCAAACTATAAATGACAGCTTACTAAAAACATCATTCTGTAACTTGGTCTTTTTCACTTATCTGTCCTGGCAGTCTTTCCAAGAACAATTCTTCTTAATTTCTTAAAGTTGGTGCATTGTACCCGTTTTTGCGAAGATCACGTGCTTTTAAGTCACGCCTCCAGCTTTCTGTGTGTTGGCTTGCACACGTGGAGAATGCCTCTTCACTCTTACTAGTTTTAAAAGAATAATCAGTTTGTTGTTTTTATAAGGTAGGTAATGCATATTACAATTCTGAAACAATGTAAGAATTACAATGATGAAACAAATCACCAACGGTTTAATTATCCAGAAAATAAAGAAATATGGTTACTATTTGGGGAATAGCTTCCCAATCATCTCTCTGTTTTTTAAAAAATAATTTAATTTTTCAAATTTATCGTTGTCTGTGCTGGGTCTTCATTGCTGCGTGGGCTTTTCTTTTGTTGCAGTGAGCAGGGGCTACTATCTAGTGGCGGTGCATGAGCTTCTCAATCCAGTAACTTCTTTTGTTACAGAGCACTGGCTCTAGGGCATGTGGGCTTCAGTAGTTGCGGCATGTGGGCTCAATAGTTGTGGCTCCCAGTCTCTAGAGCACAGGCTCAATAGCTGTGGTGCACAGGCTTATTTGCTCCACTGCATCTGGGATCTTCCCGGATCAGGGATCGAACCTGTGTCTCTTGCATTGGTAGGCGGATTCTTCACCACTCAGCCAGCAGGGAAGCCCCCCAGCTATCTCTTTATACATATGTCCAGGTAGAAGACAGCAGGCTATCCAGAAAGAATTTCACAATACTAGGATCATACCAGTCATGTTATTTTTAATAACAAGTGTGAAATTTGATTTTGTGTGTGTGCTTAGTCACTCAGTCGTGTCTGACTCTTTGCAACCACATGGACTGTAGCCCACCAGGCTCCTCTGTCCATGGGGACTCTCCAGGCAAGAATACTGGAGTGGGTTGCCCTGCCCTACTCCAGGGGATCTTCTTGACCCAGGGATTGAACTCACGTCTTTTATGTCTCCTGTGTTGGCAGGCAGATTCTTTGTAACTGTTTCTTCCCCCAATGGTTTATTAGCTCCAGAGAGGCTCCTCTGGGTGTCAAAAAGATGATCAAGAGGGTTAAGTGATTGGAAACATTCTTTTCTTATCCACTTTCCCCTCTTCTTTCCTTCCTTCCTGCTCCTCCCCTTCCCTACCTTTTGAAATCTATATAGATCTTATCAATTGACTCTCCACAATGGAAATGAGGCTTGGTCTCATCTTTCCCATCTCATTTCCTTGTTCTCTCACTTTCCAATTTTTGTTAGTTATATTGGCTTCACTTTGTTAATGGTTATAATGCACTTTATTCTGCAAGGGAGTGACCCCTCTGGTCACTTAGTGGAGATTCTATAGTTAGTTTCATATTTTAATGGATTCAGTGCTCATAGCTATCTATTTCTGAATTCTGGTCTACCCCTTGGTTGGCAAGATTTTTTTCACTGGGTATGTTTTTCAAGAAAGACTAATGAATACTCAATTCCCTGAGTCTTTCCTGACTGTGAATAGCATTTAGCCTTGAATAATGAATTGGCTGGGTGTAATATTCTTGAGTCATACATTCTTTCCCTCAGAACTTTGTAGAACATAACCCCACTGTCTTCTGGCACAGATAGTTTGTATGGAGAAGTACCGGGAAGCCTGGTTTTTATTCCCTTTGGCAATTTGCTTTTTCTGCTTGAATATGTGAAGAACTCTGTCTTTCTACTTCGTTAAATAATTTAATCAGAACATGCTTCCAAGTTAATGATTCTGTGTCCATTTTTTTCATATGTGATATGGTTTTATGACCTGCTGATTCAGTTCTTGCTTTATTTTGAGAAAATTTATTCACAATAGACCTGTGAAGATTTTCTCCCATTTTATTTATTAAGTTCTCTTTGAGCTCTTGTTTTATTAAATCCATTCATCCACTCAGTCAACAAATATTTATTAAGAGTTTACCAAGTGCCAGGTATTGTGCCAGATAAAAATCTCTGCCTTCCTGTAGCTGGCATTTTAGTGGGATGAAGATAACAGGAAATAAACTAAATAAACACCTATAGTAGTGTATTAGGTGGTGATAAGTGCTATATAAGTCAGTGAATATATGGGGCTAGGAACCTAAATAGGGTGGCCAGAAAAGGCTTCCTGCAGAAGGTGACATTTGAGAAAGGCTTCAGTTTCTCTTGATTTGCATTTCCATGATCAATAACGGGGCTTCCCTGGTGGTTCAGTCAGTAACGAATCTGCCTGCAATGCAGGAGACGCATGTTAGTTGTTCGATCCCTGGGTCTGAATGAGGTGGACCCCCCTTTCTCTCCTCCCTCCACAGCGTGTGTGTGTGTGTGTGTGTGTGTGTGTGTGTGTACAGAGAGAGAGACAGAGGCAGAGAGACAGAGACACGGAGACTATATATATTTCCTTTCCTGTGAAATACCTACTCATGTCCTCTGCCTGTTTGCATTGCAAAGCTTATCCACTTTTAAATGATTTCTAGTTCTTTGCCCTGGATATTTTTTATTGTGTATATATGCAGCAAAAATCTCCCAATCTCAGACTTGTTGTTTCATTTTGATTATGATGTCTTGAGGAAGAAAATTTCCTACTTATTGATCTTTTCTTAGTGCATTTTGAATCTTGGTTAAGAAATTCTTCCCCACTCCAAAGTCAGAAAGTTATGGTCCACAAAAAGGTTTTAAGTTTTACTTTTGAGATTTAAGCATTTGATCCATCTGGAGTTGATTTTTGTGTGTGGTGTGAGATGGGACAAAACATCTGGAAGACTATATACTCAGCAGTTAACAGTGGTGACCTCTGGGCGTGGAGAACTTTCAGTTTGTTTGTTTTTTTAATCTTTTATCAACGTAATATACAAATGTAATTAAAAAATCATAGCACTGTGTATAAGCAGACCAATCTTGAAAAATACCAGTCCTCACCCTCCTATCCATTCCTGTGCATCACCCTACAGAGATAGCATGTTCAAATCACATCTTTTTAAACTCATATTAACCCCCTATATTCAAAATAACATTCTTATACTAATATTCTTTGATGTTTCTTTTTACACATGATTTAATAAGGCCTAACTCTTTAAGATAAGGCATGATCTCTGTCATATTAGTATGCCTGCTCTATTCTTTCTTCCCCTTGCTCTCAATATAGTTCTGTCAAAGTCTTTGGTGGAATAAATGTTCAGTGTTTACATTATGACAACTATGTAGATATTGGGCTCAGCTGAACAATATCTTTCTATCCCACTATAACACATCTTTTGATTTTTTCCTGGAGCCAATACTTGCTGCCTTTAGTTGATTTGCTTTCACTTTCTCTGTGCCTATGATTAAGTTTTTTTTCCCCAGATTTTCTAAACATAGATGTAAAATTCCTCATAATACAGTCACACACATCAGGTTTGCTTCCTTGTTTTCTACCCTTGGAGATCGCCTTCCTGCAGTGGTGTCTTATTCTGAAGGTTCTTGTTTCCTCCCTCTTCTTCCCTCATTTCTTAGATCCCACATTGCTCCTCTTTTATGGTTGAATTCTTCATTGTGGAGGAGGAGGTGCACATCTTCTCGTAGCTTCCTGAAAAAGCGTGTATGGGAATTATATATTTGGGAGGATTTTATATGTTGGAAAATAGTGTTTCCCAGGTGGCGCTAGTGGTAAAGAACCCGCCTGCCAATGCAAGAGATGTAAGAGACATGGGTTCAATCCCTGCGTCCTGAAGATCCTCTGGAGGAGGGCATGGAAACACACTCCAGTATTCTTGCCTGGAGATTCCCATGGACAGAAGAGTCTGGTGGATTACAGTCCATAGGGTTGCAAAGAGTCAGACATGACTTAGCAACTGAGCACATACATAGCACATTTTATTTTTAAAGTTACCAATAATTTTCCTTTTCCTTTCCCATAGCCTCTTCTCCTTCTCTAATTATTGCAACATCTTGCCATACCTCCCTTAATATTAATGTTTGTTTGAAATGTGCCTTCTCTGCTTCCACTGGAATCTGTGAAGTGTATGTGTGTTGGGTGTGGGGGAAGCTAGCTGCTCACATGGTGGTCTTAGTTTTCAGAGTTCTGGGAGCTGAAGGAGAGGGAGACTTCACTAGGCATGTAGGTTTGCTAATCCTTCTGTTTGCCCTCTCCCATCCTTCCCAGAGAATAAACCTCCTGTCTCCTGACTGGAGGCATGAGACCTGACAGGCTGGGATAGAAATGGGGACCTGCCCCTTATAATATTTTTGATAACCCCTGTATTTTCAACCCCATGCATTACCCTGCCTTCCTTGGTACCTGGCATCTCCAATTCTGAAGACTCTCTGGATTCTCTGGAAATCAGCTTGCTTCTCCCCTCGACGGCTTCCTCTGCCTGGGGTAAGTCAGTCACTGTTCCTCCACCCATGTTCCAGCTTCTCCAAATTGCCATTTCTCCTGCAGGTCTTTTCCTTTGCTCTTTTTACTATTGTGAATTTATAATATTTTTTATCGGAGGAAAATTGCTTTGCAATGTTGTGTTGCTTTCTGCTGTACAACAAAGCAAATCAGCCATAATTATACATATATCGCCTCCCTCTTGAGTCTTTGTCCCCTCCTCCCATCCCATTTGGTAGTCTTATTTCTAGTTTTTTAAGAATCTCCATACTATTCTCCATAGTGGCTGTATCAATTTACATTCCCATTAACAGTGCAGGAGAGTTCCCTTCTCTCCACACCCTCTCCAGCATTTATAGTTTATAGATTTTTTGATGATGGCCATTGTGACTGGTGTGAAGTGATTCCTCATTGTAGTTTTGATTTGCATTTCTCTGATAATAAGTGATGTTGAGCATCTTTTCATGTGTTTATTGGCCATCTGTATAGACTGATGTTGAAGCTGAAACTCCAATAGTTTGGCCACCTCATGTGAAGAGTTGACTCATTGGAAAAGACCCTGATGCTGGGAAAAATTGGGGGCAGGAGGATAAGGGGACAACAGAGGATGAGATGGCTGGATGGCATCACTGACTCGATGGACATGAGTTTGGGTAAACTCCGGGAGTTGGTGATGGACAGGGAGGCCTGGCATGCTGCGATTCATGGGGTCACAAAGAGTCGGAAACGACTGAATTGAACTGAACTGAACTGATGTCTTCTCTGGAGAAATGTCAGTTTAGCTCTTCTGCCCATTTTTTTATTGGGCTATTTTTTTCTCTGATATTGAACTGTATGAGCTGCTTATATATTTTGGAGATTAATTCTTTGTCAGAACCTCCTAGAGTAAAGGAAATAAAACAAAAATAAACAAATGGGACCTAATTAAAGTTAAAAGCTTTTGAACAGCAAAGGAAACAATAAACAAGATTAAAAGACAACCCTTAGAATGGGAGAAAATAATTGCAAGTGAGTTTATACTATTTTAAACAATCACTGTAGACTTACTTTGAGTGAGGTTTCTGGAGTGAGCAGAATAAGCTCATCTGTTCAACCTGCTGTGCTTAACCAGAATTGTTAACCGATTCTTTTTCTTTTCTTTAGAACCTTTGTTGTGAAGAATTGGATTAATCATAACCCTTGGTTTACAATGCATGATCACTACTTGTTTTTTTTCATGGCCTTAATATATTCATTTTAATTGTTTGATTAATATAAAGACTGCCTATGTTCCTTATATACAACCTGAGAACTAAGATACTACCTATATCTGACATCTTTCATCCTATTCCCTGTCTCTCCCATAATTAAGAGGTAATCACTATCCTAAATTTTTGTACATATAATTGAAATGCATATATATAACATATAATTTTATCATATAAATACAATAGACTGTCATTTTACTTCTTTTTGAAATTTATAAAAAGAAGATCATATATATGCAGTCTTGGCTTGTTTCTTTCACTCAACATTGTTACTAACATTTTTCTGTGTTATTGTTTAAGATTTTAGTTCATTCATTTTCACCACCGAATAATATACCATAATTTGTTTATTGATTCTCCTGTTGTCATTTGGATTGTTCTTGCTTTGTGCTATGGTGGGGCGTACTGCTGTGAACATTTTTATACAGGTCTTTTCTTGTATTTAGAAGTGATTGCTACATTGTAGGGGATACAAACATCCTACTTCACAATATTAGGCCAAATTGTTTTGGCTAAGTGGTGGTACCAATTTTTACTCTCATCAGAAAAGCATAAGATATTCTGATGTCCCTCATCCTCTCCAACACTTGCCAGACTTTTAAAATTTTGCCAGTTGAATCAGTCTAAAACGACATCTCACTGTAGTTTAGGTTTTCATTTCCCTGACTGCTAATGAGGTTGAGCATCTGCTCATATGGATATGGGGCATATGGGTTTCCTCTTTTATGAAATGTCTGTTCATGTCTTCTGCCTATTTACCTGTTGAGTTATTTGGAGTTTTTTCCTTATTATTGATTTGTAGTCCTTTATGTAACAATCTTTTGTCAATCATATGTGTTACCAAATATCTTCTCCCAATTTGTAGCTTGTCTTTTCATTTTCTTTAAGGAGACTTATAGTGAGCCAGAGGTCTGTATTTTAATGTTGTAAATTTGTCTTCTTTTAGTTAGTGCTTTTTGTGACTAATAAGAAACCTGGGCTGGCCATTTGCCTGTTTTCTCTCAGATTCATTCTCTGCCCTCTCCTTCCTCTGGTTTGAATCACCAGGAGCTGGCATTCTTCAGGCTTGCATGACTGTTGGCTGCCAGTTAAACTTTGGCCAAAGGGAGGAACTGACCTTACATCTAAAAGCAAGAGGAAGGAGAATCCAGGGTATTTTCTCCCTTCTCTCTTTGCTTTGGGTGGTATCTCTGGCAGCATCTCCATGGCTCCTCCAAATTAGATAATCCAGAAGAAATGGATAAATTTTTAGAAACATACAACCTATCAAGACAGAATCATGTGGAAATAAACAAATTGAGCAGACCAATAATGAGTAAGGAAATTGAATTAGTAGTCAAAACTGTTAAACAAGGAAAATTCCAGTATAAATTGTTTCCTTGGTAAATTTTACCAAATATTTAAAGGAGAATTAATGTCAGTTCTTATCAAACTTTTAAAAAAACTGAAGAGGAGGGGACACTCCCAAACTCATTTCACAAGGCCAGCATTACCATGATACCAAAGCACTAAAAGAAAAGAAAACTATAGGCCAATATCTCTCATAAATACAAATGCTAAACGTCTCAATGAAATACTACTAAACTAAATTCAACAGCATATTAAAAGGATTATACAGCATGATCAAGTGGGGTTTATCCCTGGAATGCAAGGATGTTTCAACATATGCAAATCAATAAATGTGATATATTACATTAATAAAATGAAAGATAATAATTACATAGTAATCTCAATAGACGCAAGAAAAACATTTCACAAAGTTTAACATTTGTTTATTATAAAAACTCTCAACAAATTGGGAATAGAAGGAATGTACCTCAACATAATCAAGTCCATATGTGATAAGTACACAGGTAGCATCATACTCAGTGGTGAAGGTTTGAAAACATTCCTCTAAAATAAGGAACAACACAAGAGTGCTCACTGTCACCACTCCTATTCAACAGTACTGGAAATCCTAGCTAGAGCAATTAGGCAAGCAAAAGAAATAAAAGCATCAAAATTGGAAAGGAAGATGTAAAACTGTCTTTGCAGATGATATGATATCTATAGAAAACCCTAAACACTCTATCAGAAAACTGTTAGAACTAATAAACAAATTCAGTAAAATTGCAGCATTTAAAATCAGCATATAAAAATCAGCTGCATTTCTATACAATAACAACGAACTATATGAAAAAGAAATAAAGAAAACAGCCTTTTTAAAAATAGAATCAAATCCAATAAAATGTTTGAGAATAAATTTAAACAAGGAGGTGAAAGATCTGTACACTTAAAACTGTAAGAAATGGGAAAAGACACAAAAAAGGAAAGATATCCCATATTGATAGATCAGAGGAACTAATGGTGTTAAAATATCCATACAGAGAGTTGGTTTGTCTGATACACAGCGCCCGGCAAATTCATCTATAGATTCAATGCAATCCACAACTTATTTTTCCTTCTTGTGCTTTATTTGAATTAATTTTTATTGGAGTAGACAGCCAGAGTGCCTGAAGAACTATGGATGGAGGTTTGCAACATTGTACAGGAGGCAGTGAAAAACCGTCCCAAAGAAATGCAAGAAGGCAAAGTGATTGTCTGGGGAGGCTTTACAAATAGCTGAGGAAAGAAGAGAAGTGAAAGGCAAGTGAGAAAAGGAAAGATACACCCAACTGAATGCAGAGTTCCAGAGAAAAGCAAGGAGAGACAAGAAGGCCTTCTTAAATGAACAGTGCAAAGAAATAGAGGAAAACAATAGAATGGGAAAGACTAGAGATCTCTTCAAGAAAACTGGGGCTATCAAGGGAACATTTCATACAAGGATGGGCACGATAAAGGACAGAAATGGTAAGAACCTAACAGATGCAGAAGAGATTAAGAAGAGGTGGCAAGAATATACAGAACTATATAAAAAAGTCTTAATGACCTGGATAACAACAATAACGTGGTTACTCTCCTAGAGCCAGACATCCTGGAGTGTGAATTCAAGTGGGCCTTAGGAAGCATTACTGTGAACAAAGGTGTGTGTTAGCTGCTCAGCGGTGTCTGACTCTTTTGTGACCACATGGACTGTAGCCCACCAGGCTCCTTTGTCCATGGGATTCTCCAGACAAGAATACTGGAGTGGGTTGCCATTTCCTTCTCCAGATGAATGAAGCCAGTGGAGGTGATGGAATTCCAGATGAGCTATTTCAAATCCTGAAAGATGATGCTGTTAAAGTAATGCATTCAATATATCAGCAAATTTGGGAAACTCAGCAGTGGTCATAGGACTGGAAAAGGTCAGTTTTCATTCCAATCCCAAAGAAGGGTAATGCCAAAGAATGTTCAAATTATGGTACAACTGTGCTCATTTCACATGCTAGCAAAGTTATGCTCAAAATTCCTCAAGCTAGGTTTCAGCAATACGTGAACCAAGAACTTCCAAATGTACAAGCTGAATTCTGAAGGGGCAGAGGAACCACAAATCAAATTGCCAACCGTCGTTGGATCATGGAGAAAACAAGGAAGTTTCAGAAAAACATCTACTTCTGCTTCATTGACTATGCTAAATCCTTTGACTATGTGGGTCACAACAAACTGTGGAAAATTCTTCAAGAGATGGGAATACCGTACCACCTGACCTATCTCTTGAGAAACCTGTATGCAGGTCAAGAAGCAACAGTTAGAACCAGACGTGAAACAATGGACTGGTTCCAAATTGGGAAAGGAATATGTCGAGACTGTATATTTAACTTATATGTAGAGTGATGGTGCTGTTCAGTTGCTGAATCATGTCGGACTCTCTGTGACCCTATGGACTGTAGCATGCCAGGTTTCCCTGTTCCTCACCATCTCCTGGAGTTTGCCCAAGTATGCAGAGTACATCATGTGAAATGCCGGGCTGGGTGAATCCCAAACTGGAATCAAGATTGCTGGGAGAAATATCAACAACCTCAGATGTGCAGATGATACCACCCTAATGGCAGAAAGTGAAGAGGAACTAAAGAGCTTCTTGATGAAGCTGAAAGAGGAGAGTGAAAAAGCTGGCTCGAAACTCAATATTCAATAAATTACGATCAAGGGATCAGGTCCCATCACTTCATGGCAAATAGAAGGGGAAAAAAGTACAAGCAGTGACATTCTTTATTTTCTTGAGCTCCAAAATCAGTGTGGACCATGACTACAGCCATAAAATTAAAAGACGCTTGCTCCTTGGAAGAAAAGCTGTGACAAACCTAGACAGCATATTAAAAAGCAGAGACATCACTTTGCGACAAACATCCATTGTTGTGGTTCTTTAATGGACCGGAACTTGCGGGTACAAAGTCGACCGATAAGAAAAGAAGGAAGAAAAGAGGCTGATATTCCCTGGTTTACACAGTATGCCAATATAACTCTAGGACAAAGAGCTAGCACCGTCTACGTAGGCTCAGGGTGCCCCTCGCGGAGAGGTCTTGAAAGCCCAGGCAAATAAGTAGACACGGTGGACACCTGTGCTCCGTGGGAAGCAGCCTGAAACGGAGAGAGGGAGAGAGCGAGAGAGAGGAGAGAAAGAGAGAGAAAGAGAGCGAGAGAAAATGAGGAAGGATACGGTGAGCAGTGCTCTGGTGGAACAAAGGCATTTATTTAACATATTGTGCTTTATAGCAGAGGTAGGGATCAAAAATCTAACAAGTCATCTAGAAAGCCGGAGGCTAGAATCATTCTCAGGAGAGAGGGTAGTGAAAGTTAGTTTACATATCAGACAGGAGGAGACTTGTAAATTGCTGCTGTTGACCGTATGGAATTTCCATACGGATGAGATACATGAATTTCTATTATCCCCCAAAGCCGGCTTGCCAGCTCTCTAGCACCTGTATTCAGGTGCTGTTAAGGAACATCGAATTCATGCAAGACTGAAAACAGCACACAGGAAGCCTCCTATTAAATGTATCCTGACAGTCCATCTAATCAAAGCTATGGTTTTTCCAGTAGTCATGTGTGGATGTGAGAGCTGGACCATAAAGAAGGTGGAACGCTGAAGAATTGATGCTTTTGAATTTTGGTGCTGGAGATGACTCTTGAGAGTCTCTTGGACTGCAAGGAAATCAAACTAGTCCATCCTAAAGGAAATCAGTCCTGAATATTCATTGGAAGGACTGATGCTGAAGCTGAAGCTCCAATACTTTGGCCACCTGATGGGAAGAGCTGACTCACTGGAAAAGACCCTGATGTTGGGAAAGATTGAAGGCAAAAAAAAGAAGGTGAAGGCAGTGGATGAGATGGTTAGATAGCATCACCAACTCAATGGACAGGAATCTGAACAAACTCTGGGAGATAGTGGAGGACAGAGGAGCCTGACTTGTTGCAGTCCATTGGGTTGCAAAGAGTCGGACACGACTTAGCAATTGAACAACAATAACCACAAGAGTTGCTTTACAATGTTGTGTTAGTTTCTACTGTACAACAAAGTGAATTTGCTATATGTATACATATATCCCCTCTGTTTTGGATTTCCTTCCCATTTAGGTCAGCACAGAGCACAGAGTTCCCTGAGCTATATAGTAAGTTCTCAGTCATCTATTTCACATGCAGTATCAATATGTCTTCTTGTACTTTTACTAGGACTTACTAAACACTAGGTAGTATGATAAATACCTTACACATGCCATGCAATTAACTCTCATGCCAATCCTATGAGGTTTGAGGCATCTTCTATTTACAATCAATGACATAATCACTTGGCAAAGGTAACCCCCGTCCCAAAGCCATTCATCAAGTTTGGGAGGCAACTAGGACACAAAGGAGGGCTGGCAAGGGTGGGAGGCAATAAAGATTGGGCTCAATTGTGCCCCAGAATAAGAATTACTGTCAAAACAATAAACTTCAATGGATCCACAAATGTGAAAAAATAGTTCCTCCTCCCTAATAAACAGAGAGGTGCAATGTTATTGTTGTTGTTTAGTTGCTAAGTCATGTCTGATTCTTTTGTGACCCCATGGACTATAGCTCACCAGGCTCCTCTGTCCATGGGAATTCCCAGGCAAGAATACTGTAGTGGGTTGCCATTCCTTTCTCCAGGTGATCTTCCTGATCCAAGGATCGAACCCACGTCTCCTGCCTTGACAGGTAGATTCTTTACCACTGAGTCACCAGGAAAGTCCAAAGGAAAGCAATAATGCCTATCAAAAGAGCAAGTGTTTTAAGAAGGTGGAATGGCTAATTCCGGCATGAGTATGAGACAGTGGGTGCTGTCTTTTAGCACGGGGAGTGCAAACAGTTTGGTCTTTCTGGAAGGCAATTGTCAGCCCATAGCTCAAGCCATGTGACTGTTCATTTGCTTTGACCCAGCAATTTTGTAATTCTGTAAGTCTAGTAATTTATCCTTAGGGAATAATTCTGGATGTGGGCAAAGATTGAGCTAAAAGGATATTCAGTGTAATCTTACAAAATAGCTTGTAAAGCATGAATTCCATTTTTTGATGTGTTTGTATATATGCATCTCTATAAATATGTATCTCTATCTAGATCACATACCTACATACCTATTCATCTATAGAGGGGATGAGAGAGAGAGGGAGAGAAGAAACATATCAAGATATTAATAGTAACAGTGATTTTTTTCCAGGAAAACCAAATTACACATGTTTTGTTTTGTGCTGAACAATTCAGTCTATTTTCTAAAGGTTTGTAATGATTATATATTGCCCTTGTAATCAGAGAACACAATAAAATTATTTTCCTCCTGGAAATAAGGTGAGTGCTTTCATTTCTCTTACCTGGCATTTCAGGTGGGGTTACCTGAGTTTGTCTATCCAACAGTTAGGCTTCTTCCAGGGATGGGGATACAGTGGTGAACAACAGGGTCTGAGCCCTCTTGCGTGGAGTTGACATCCTAGTGGAGTGTGACATTAAACAAAAAGTGAAAGTGAAAGTTGCTCAGTCGTGTCTGACTCTTTGTGACCCCATGGACTATATAGTCCATGGAATTCTCTAGGCCAGAATAGTGGAGTGGGTAGCCTTTCCCCTCTCTAGGGGATCTTCTTAACCCAGGGATTGAACCCAGGTCTCCTGCATTGCAGGCAGATTCTTTACCAACTGAGCCATAAAGGAAGCCCAAGAATACTGGAGTGGGCAGCCTATTCCTTCTCCAGCGGATTTTCCTGACCCAGGAATTGAACCGGGGTAGCCTGCATTGCAGGCTGATTCTTTACCAGTTGAGCTACCAAGGAAGAAGCAAACAACATGCAAATACATAGGAACCATGTCTTCAAGGGGTGTGTGCTAACAACCACAATCAAGGAGGAGCAAGGGGTAAAGGATGCTGTTTGAGTCAATGGTCAAGGACTTAAAAATGTTGGAGGTGCAACAAGGAGGCTGGTGTCCTGAGAGCAGAGGGAGTGAGGAGGGGTGGAAGGAGGTGACTTCAAACAGGTTATGGACACCAGATCAGGTGAGGCCTTGTTGGCCCAGAGGGTGATGTGGCTTCTGGAAGCGTCTGCAGGAAGAGAGTGGTTTCTGGGGCTCCCGAGCGAGAGCAGCCTGCATGCCCAGCCCCAAGACTGTTTGTTTGTGCAGCCTGATCTTTCCCAGGTCCATTTCCAGGCACAGACAAAATCTTGGTGCTGTCTGATGGATCTGAAGCTTCCACCAGAAGCTTCATGCATATGAAATCATGGTGGGTTACAGTGATATTTATTTTCTTCTTTTTTTTTTTTTTGTACGTGTTTCTTCACTTTTCTGAAAAGCACATGCGCTCCTTGCATTACCAGAAAAAGTTATTTTAATAAAAATGGGATACTTTTCTTTCATTTCAAAATTGTCTTAATATTGTTGTACTGTTTTCTAGAGACAGGGAAGGAACTGACCCATGTTCCTGACTCCTTGGGCTGCTTACAAGAAGTATGTAAAGTGCCACCTGGGCCTGGTGAGGCAAGAGGCCCCAAAGTGCACATTCCGTGCTTGCTCTGTAACTGACGGGTGGTTTATTTTTTAATTTCTCTTTCAAATTATTTTTCCATTTAGGTGATAAATGGAATATTTCCTGCCATACCGGTAAACGAAGGATGTCACAGTCATTAGTGATTGCAGCCACCATGGAGGGTGAGCTGGTGAGCCCTGGGGAAACTCAGGGAAAGTACAAAACACTGGCCCCAGATAGCTGAGATGCATATCAGAGGAAAGATTTCAGTGAGCCCAGACTCTGGCATCTTCCCATACATATAAAAGTGCTGAATTCCTTAACCTTATATGATTTTCTTTAATTTACAAAACTTTTGACATTCAGACTACCTGCCCTTTGTTCTGAAACTTCCATATAGCCTGGCTTCTCCTCCCCCACCTCCTCAGAGTAGTCCTCTAAGGATTACTTGAGATGCTGCCTCCTGGGCTTAAGTCCTAAAAATTCCAGCCAAATAATACACAACTCTCAACTTTTAGGTTGTGAATATTTTTGGGGTCCACATAGGTTATTACATAATATTGTGCTATACAGTAGGTCCTTGTTGGTCATCCATTTTAAGTATAGCAGTGTGTACATGTGAGTTTGATGTGTGCTTTAGAATGAAGATTAAGGAAACTGATCATTTCTCCAGCTTCTGTGTCCAGAGTAGTTCCTTGTAAGTAAAGGGCCATCACTCTATCAAAACACACAGGCAATTTGGGTGCATTCTTAAGCTCATTCCAGCAGAGGTTGGGAGACCACGCAGAGATCCTTTGGTGTCAACTAGTCTAGCTGTAGTCAGGACCATGTGTACTGAACAAGATGGCTCTTAATCCCTGCTGGCCATCCCTACACCCAAGTACTTGGTCTGTGTTATGGTGTGACCCTTGCTAGCTCTGGACCCCACTCAAAAACCCTTAGCATAGTTTGCAGGGTTTCTGATGGTTCCAAATCGGACACAGTTGGGTTCTGCTTATACAAATGATGTCAGCTAAGAGGGAGAGGGTTTTCATTCTTTCCATTTTAATTCTGAGGACAGAGGTCAAGAGAAGCAGTCATCTACCCAGGCTCACATAGGCTAGTAGGGGAGACAGGACTCACAGCCAGCTTTCCTGATGTTCCTGCTCTGGTACCCTGCCTTCTAGCTGTGGCCTGGCTATGCCTTGTCCTGCAGCCCTGCACCTCTATGTTGTCATCTGTCTGACTGTCATGGCCAACATCTCCCAGCTTGGGTCAGTGATGGTGTGCCATGAGTTTTCTAGACTTGAAGATGATAATAATTCCCAGTTCAATCTTAATGAAAGGTTATTTCATTAAAATTATGTAAACATTTTCCCGTTTATATCTAGAATAGTTTGAAAGCATCTCAATGAGTATTAAGTGAACATGTGTGGGGTTTAGAATAGAAATGACTAGTGTACTTAGTCGCTCACTTATGTCCAACTCTTTGCAGCCCCATGGACTGTAGCCTGCCAGGCTCCTCTGTCCATGGGGAGTCTCCAAACAAGAATACTAGCGTGGGTTTCCATGTCCTCCCCCAAGGGATCCTCCCAACCAAGGGATCGAACCCAGGTCTCCCACATTGCAGGTAGATTCTTTACTGGCTGAGCCACCAGGGAAGCCCAGGAATGACTGATATCAGTTTATAATTCAGCTAAATACCACTATCCCCATAGTCACTTTGACTCATTATACAGTTGTAAATTGGTTTTATTCTTATGTAAATAAATTTTTGGTTATCCATAAAGGGCCATGGCTTTAGGCATAAGAAATACCTGATATTCAAATTCAAGTTAATTAGGAGGATAAAAATGATAACAATTTTGCAAATTTACCCCAGGATGATTTGCAGCAGATAAGTAAATTGTATTCATGTCACCAAAATCCCAATAAAACACACCAGGACATTTCTCTTCCTTCAAAAAGCAATGTTAAGAAGAGAAAACGTAGTGGCAATTATAGCCAGTTAGGCTTCCCTGATGGCTCAGTGGTAAAGAACCCGCCTGCCAATGCAGGAGACAACAGTTCATTCTCTGGGTTGGGAAGATACCCTGGAGGGGCAAATGGCAACCCACTCCAGTATTCTGGCCTGAAGAATCCCTCGGACAGAGGAGCCTGGCGGGCTACAGTCCATAGCGTTGCAAAGAGTCAGACACAACTGAAAGACTAAGCAGCAACAGCCAATCCAACTTTTCATTTATTTGAAATAAAGGCTAGCAAATTATTTTGGAGGTAAGTCTTTATAACTATCAGCTTTAACTGTCATTTCTTAGCTAATCACTTATACATGAAATTGGTAAATGAAAAACAATTTTTAAAATTAGAGAATCTCAAACATTGGCTCACAAAAGTAGGTTTTGCATCTACTTTCTCCTGTAACACGTGGTTGGATGTAATCTACATCTTAATATACATTGGATCTTCAAGCTCATCATGCTCAATGTCATTTAAAAGGGATGGTTAACAAATCATGCTTTATGCTTCATAACAAATACACATGAAAAGGAAGAACATATGTCACTTTTAAAATGCGAAAAGTCTGAATTTATTTCTTAGAAATGTTTTATTATTAGTATCGTTGTTATGAAAAGAGATTGTAAGCCAGAAAAGATTGAGAAGTGTGAGTTTAACTGTTTCTCCAACTCTCCCACTCTCCCCTGCCATCTTCAGTTTCCATCCCACAGAAGAGCACAGAGGAACCAGTGCCAAGGAAATAATGTTGCCTAAGGCAATATCCATTCTGGGGAGTGAACATATGTGAACACAGGTGTATGAATTTGAGAGTGTCAGTGCAACTGTGAGTATGGATGTGTGTGTGTCTGTGTCTATAAGTGATTTGGTGTATGTCTGTATGAGTATACTACGAACAAAGCTAGTGGTGGTGATGTAATTCCAGTTGAGCTATTTCAAATCCTGAAAGATGATGCTGTGAAAGTGCTGCACACAAGAGGCCAGCAAATTTGGAAAACTCAGCAGTGGCCACAGGACTGGAAAAGATCAGTTTTCATTGCAATCCCAAAGAAAGGCTATGCCAAAGAATGCTCAAACTACCACACAATTGCACTCATCTCACACATTAGCAAAGTAATGCTCAAAATTCTCCAAGCCAGGCTTCAGCAATACATGATCCATGAACTTCCAGAAGTTCAAGCTGGTTTTAGAAAAGGCATAGGAACCAGGGATCAAATTGCCAACATCTGCTGGATCATCGAAAAAGCAAGAGAGTTCCAGAAAAACATCTATTTCTGCTTTATTGACTATGCCAAAGCCTTTGTGTGGATCACAATAAACTGTGGAAAATTCTTCAAGAGATGGGAATACCAGACCATCTGACCTGTCTCTTGAGAAACCTGTATGCAGGTCAGGAAGCAACAGTTAGAACTGGACATGGAACAACAGACTGGTTCCAAATAGGAAAAGGAGTATGTCAAGGCTGTATATTGTCACCCTGCTTATTTAACTTAAATGCAGAGTATATCATGAGAAATGCTGGGCTGGATGAAACACAAGCTGGAATCAAGATTGCTGGGAGAAATATCAGTAACCTCAGATATGCAGATGACACCACCCTTATGGCAGAAAGTGAAGAAGAACTGAAGAGCCTCTTAATGAAAGTGAAAGAGAGTGAAAAAGTTGGCTTAAAGCTCAATGTTCAGAAAACTAAGATCATGGCATCTGGTCCCATTACTTCATAGCAAATAGATAGGGAAACAGTGGAAACAGTGGCTGACTTTATTTTTCTGGGCTCCAAAATCATTGAAGAGGTGATGGACAGGGAGGCCTGGCGTGCTGTGGTTCATGGGGTTGCAAAGAGTCAGACATGACTGAGAGACTGAACTGAACTGAACTGAACTGAGCAGCACCTTCAGTAAAACTCCTGCTCTTCCCCGAACCAGAGCCTCCCAGATCTTTCAAATGTGGTCATTTCACTTTGTTTCTGAAAATTCTTTAATCATCTTTTAAAATCTTTAATAATCTTTTAATCTTTGTGATCATCTTTTCAAAAGTAGTGTTTTTTCATATATTTTTGCTACTATTTTTGTAACTAACATTATTAAATAGTAACAAAAAATATGTGAAAATATCCTGTGTATACATTTTCCTTTTTACTTCTCAACCTCCTGAAGATCTTTACATGCAAGTGTGTGTGCTAAGTCGCTTCAGTTGCGCCGACTCTGTGCCCCCCTACGGACTGTAGCCCACCAGGCTCCTCTGTTCATGGAATTCTCCAGGCAGGGAATACTGGAGTGAGTTGCCTCTCCAAGGGATCTTCCCAACCCAAGGATTGAACCCAGGTCTCCCACACTGCAGGCAGATGTTTTACCATCTGAGCCTCCAGGGAGCTTCCTATATATAGTCAAATATATATAAGACTAAATCATTTTTTCTTCACACTGCTTGACTGTGATATAAAGATACATTAACACTGATGTATCCAGTCCTATTCATTTTTCCTCAGTATGTTACTCTCTTCAGTTTGGAAAATACCCTTTTGACACATTCCAAAATTCAGTGCTTGGTAAAGATTTATATTATATGAAAGTGTGATTAAAGAAATTATTCTTCTTGTATACTTTAATTACAAATAAATAAATAAAGTTGAATTTGAGCATCTATACATAGGTTAAAGGATTTATATTCTTTTCTCACAAATTGCCTATTAAGAAATTTTATATGTTTTACTTGATTATTCATCTTTATACTGAATGACATTTAATTATATACTAAAAAAAATCTCATTTACTTTGTATGTGGAATTATTATTTTTCTGGCTTGTAATTTGTTTTTATTTTTTTTATACTGTGCAGAACATTTAAAATTTAATGTAACCAAAATATTCTTCTCCACATTTAACCTTTTAAGTCTTTTTGCTATTTTATGTTTTATATTTAAAATTTGAAACCATCTACACATCATTTGATGTGAAGTGAATTGTTAAGTAGGGATTAAATTTCAATTATTGCTCTAGATTTCCAATTTTTTAGATGGATATTTATTCCTCCCCATAGCTTTGGTATCCAAACTATGCATTATAAAACATGGCAAGTTTTTGGGTCAAATTCAGGCTGCCATTATGTTCATTTGATCTCTTTTTTCATGTGTAATTTAACACAGAATATAATTATACATTATTTAAAACAAACTTTCTATCTCATAAGTCTAGGACTCCTTTATTTATTATTCTTTATCAGAGCTATGCTTATTCTTACATATTCATACTTTAAAATTAAATTTCAATATGCCTTTCTAGTTAGAACTATACTTAGTATTTTGAATAGATTTGACTGGAAAAGAATTTGTATCTTAGAGAATTCATAATTTTTATACACAAACTGCATAGGTCTTCCACTTAGAGGTTTTCCTTTATGTTCAAGTCTCCCTATGTTTCTAGTTTGTAACTTAAGATTTTTGAATTTTTATGCCACTGTTTTAAACTGGATTATGTCTTCTATCACATTTTCTAAGTATTTGTACTTTTGATGTATGACATCTGTTTTTTTAAGCTTTTTTAATAACGTGATTTTCACAGTATACCTATCATTAAAAAAAAAAATCTAAGGTCTATACATGTTGATACACCAGTCATGTAGTCACTGTCACATTCAATATGCAGAATATTTCATCATCAGTAGTATTTCTCCATGCACTTTTGTAATCACCTACTGCCTTCATTTCCAAGTCGATTTCCATTCCTTTAGTTTTGTCATTTTCCAGAATGTCAATTAAATTCAATCATATGGTATTGTAGACTTTCCCTCCTAGCTTTATTGGGGCATAATTGACAAATTAAACTGTATATTTCAGATTACAGTGTGATGACTTTATACACATATACTCTGTTGAAGTGGTTAAGAGTCCACACTTCCAAAGCAGAGGGCATGGGTTTTACCCCTGGTTAAAGAACTAAGATCCTGCTTGCTCTATGGTGCAGACAAAAAAGGAAGAATTAAAAAATCGAGGGTACAATATGGCTTAATAAACTTTAGCCAACATGAGCTTCCCAGGTAGCACTAGTGCAGTCAGTGCAGGAGACATGAGTGATGCAGTTTCAATCCCTGGGTCAAGAAGATCTCCTGGAGTAGGAAATGGCAATTTGCTCCAGTATTCTTGTCTGGGAAATTCCAAGGATACAAGAGACTGGCAGGCTGCAGTCCATGGGGTCACAAAAGTCTGAGACAACTGAGTGACTTAGCACAGCACTTGTTATGTTTCACGGATACATACACTAAGAGAAAGCTAAGAAAAAGAATAGTAAATATATAGATTTTAATATATCAAAGTAGTGGTACTGCAGGTTAGTGGGAAACAGGATAATTATTCTGTACATGTACTGGGAAAATTCATTTATCTTCTAACCAGAAAAAT
Organism: Okapia johnstoni; assembly: GCA_024291935.2. Lineage (NCBI taxonomy): Eukaryota > Metazoa > Chordata > Mammalia > Artiodactyla > Giraffidae > Okapia > Okapia johnstoni. The sequence goes on from CM044305.1 coordinate 113,387,573, forward strand.
CGAAGTGAAAGTAGCTCAGTCATGTCTGACTCTTTGCGAGCCCACGGACAATACAGTCCATGGAACTCTGCAGGCCAGAATATCAGAGTGGGTAGCCTTTCCTTCCTCCAGGGGATCTTTGAAACCCAGGGATCAAACCCAGGTCTCCCGTATTGCAGGCAGATTCTTTTCCAGTTGATCAGAAAAGAATGGGTATTTCCTCTTCACACTGTACTTGAAAATGTATACCCTGTGTGGGTTAAATATGTAAATATGAAAGTGTGCTCAGTTGCTCAGTCGTGTCTGACTCTTTGCCACCTCGTAGATTGTATTCTGTTGTCCATGGGATTATCACAGCAAGAATACAGGAGTAGGTTGCCGTTTCCTCCTCCAGGGGATCTTCCCAACCCAGCAGGTTCTTTACCACGGAGCCACCTGGGAAGCCCAAACGGTGAAAATGACTCACTTTAAAAAGCATAAAGGAAAAATAAAAACAATATGATTATTTCAATAGATGCAGAGAAAGCCTTTGACAAAATTCAACATCCGTTTATGATAACAACCCTCCAAAAAGCAGGAATAGAAGGAACATACTTCAATATAATAAAAGCTATATATGACAAACCCACGGCAAACATTATCCTCAATGGTGAAAAACTGAAAGCATTTCCCCTAAAATCAGGAACAAGACAAGGGTGCCCACTCTCACCACTACTATTCAACATAATTTTGGAAGTTTTTGTCACAGCAATCAGAGCAGAAAAAGAAATACAAGGAATCCAGATTGCAAAAGAAGTAAAACTCTCACTGTTTGCAGATGACCTGATCCTCTACAAAGAAAACCCTAAAGACTCCACCAGAAAATAACTAGAGCTAATCAATGAATATAGTAAAGTTGCAGGATATAAAATTAACACACAGAAATCCCTTGCATTCCTGTACACTAACAACGAGAAAACAGAAAGAGAAATTAAGGAAACAATTCCATTAACCATCGCAATGAAAAGAAAAAAATACTTAGGAATATATCTACCTAATGAAACCAAAGACCTATATATAGAAAACTATAAAACACCGGTGAAAGACATCAAAGAGGACACAAATAGATGGAGAAATATATCGTGTTCATGGATCGGAAGAATCAATATAGTGAAAATGAGTATATTACCCAAAGCAATCTATAGATTCATTGCAATCTCTATCAAGCTACCAACAGTATTCTTCAGAGAACTAGAACAAATCATTTCACAATTTGTATGGAAATACAAAAAACCTCGAATAGCCAAAGCAATCTTGAGAAAGAAGAATGTAACTGGAGGAATCAATCTGCCTGACTTCAGGTTCTACTACAAAGCCACAGGCATCAAGACAGTATGGTACTGGCACAAGGACAGAAATATAGATCAATGGAACAAAATAGAAAGCCAGAGATAAATCCATGCACCTATGGACACCTTATCTTTGACAAAGGAGGCAAGAATATACAATGGAGAAAAGACAATCTCTTTAACAAGTGGTGCTGGGAAAACTGGTCAACCACTTGTAAAGGAATGAAACTAGAACACTTTCTAACACCATACACAAAAATTAACTCAAAATGGATTAAAGATCTAAACGTAAGACCAGAAACTATAAAACTCCTAGAGGAAAATATAGGCAAAACACTCTCTGACATAAACCACAACAGGATCCTCTATGACCCACCTCCAAGAATATTGGAAATAAAAGCAAAAATAAACAAATGGGACCTAATTAAAATTAAAAGCTTTTGCACAACAAAGGAAACTATAAGCAAGGTGAAAAGACAGCCTTCAGAATGGGAGAAAATAATAGCAAACGAAACAACGGACAAACAATTAATCTCAAAAATATACAAGCAACTCCTGCAGCTCCATTCCGGAAAAATAAATGACCCAATCAAAAAGTGGGCCAAAGAACTAAACAGACACTTCTCCAAAGAAGACATACAGATGGCTAACAAACACATGAAAAGATGCTCAACATCACTCATTATCAGAGAAATGCAAATGAAAACCACAATGAGGTACCATTTCACACCCATCAGAATGGCTGCTATCTAAAAGACTACAAGCAATAAATGCTGGAGAGGGTGTGGAGAAAAGGGAACCCTCTTACACTGTTGGTGGGAATGCAAACTAGTACAGGCACTATGGTGAACAGCGTGGAGATTCCTCAAAAAACTGGAAATAGAACTGTCATATGACCCAGCAATCCCACTGCTGGGCATACACACTGAGGAAACCAGACTTGAAAGAGACACGTGTACTCCAATGTTCATTGCAGCGCGGGCTACAGTCCATGGGGTCGCAAAGTGTCAGACATGACTGAGTGAGTAAGCTCACAGGCACACTGCATTGGTTCAGATTGTGTATGTATTTTTTAAATTTAATTTTTGTTTCATATTGGAGTAGAGTTTAATGTACAATGTTTTGTCAATTTCAGGTGTCCAGCAAAGTGAATCAGTTATGCATATACCTATAGTCATTCTTTCTGTATGTATTTTAAGAAGCAGAGTCCAAAGGACTTCCCAGGAGGCCCAGTGGTTAAGACTGCTCCTTCCAAAGCAGGTGGGTGGAGGTTCGATCCCTGGCCCGGGAATAAGATCCCACAGGCATTGCAGTCAAAACACCAAAACGTAAAACAGAAGCAATATTGTAACAAATGCAATAAGTAGTAGTGGTTTAGTTGCTAAGTCTTGTTGGACTCTTGCGGCTCCATGGACTGTGGTCCTCCGGGCTCCTCTGTCCGTGGGGTTTCCCAGGCAGGAATGCTGGGGTGGGTTGCCATTCCCTTCTCCGGGGTATCCTTCAGGCCAAGGGATTGAACCCAGATCTCTTGTATTGCCAGCAGATTCTTCGCTGTCTGAGCCACCTGGGAAGCACCCCCCCCCCCAAAAAAAAAGATTCCAGGCCTCAAAGGCAAGTAGGAAGGCTGACTGCTCTTTAATTGGAGAGCTGCCTCAGTTTCCCCTTTCAGCGCCCGCTTCCTTCGGAAGGAGACAAAGGGAGAATGAAGTCCCCTCATCTCCCCCATAAAATGACTCCAGTGGACTTTTCCGGTGTGCCCTGAGCAGAAACCTAGGAAGACGCACCCCCATCCCTCCACCCCCTATTGGCTGTGCCCCCGAGTCGTTTAGGGCAGGGATCAGCTGGTATGCCTGGGCTTGGGCCTATTTTGGGGGGTTGGGGGGAGGAAGCATTCTACCTTGGGAGCTTCGGGTGGGAGTGGAAGCGAGACATCAGGGTAACGGCTAGATGGGGAACATTGCCAGGGGGATCTCGAGTCTCCTGCACAGAACAGGGACGTGTAGAATTTTGCAAAGGGCCTCGCACGGTTCGGGATTCCTCGATACCGGGCTTCCAGTCCTGGGTGCCTCGGCGCAGAGTTTGGGGAAGGCCCCGTCCCCTGTGGATGCCTCCCCCGAAGTAGAGGGTGGGCCCAAATGACCTCCGAGGCCTTCCAGCTCTAACTCCGGGGGCTGAGGCTTAGCCAGAAGCCGGCCTCTTCTGCTGCTGCGCTGAGCCAGCTCCGCAGAGGGCTAGGCGTGCCCGGAGTCTGGGCTTTAACAACTCACGCGGCGACTACTGGCGCTGCTAATACAAACTCGGCGGCCAAGTGCGGTCGGGTGGGGCGGCGGCGCCCGGGCCCCACCGCTGGACGATCCCGCCGCCCTGCGGTCAGTCTGCGCACTGCCTGCTGCGCTACCCTTGACTCGGATAATCCGGCGGGGCGGCCGGTGGGTGCTAGTCCACGCAGGTCCTTCTTGACCATCTCTTGGGGATCCTTTCCTACACAGAGCCGCAGAACCCTTTCCCCCTTCCGAGTCTCAGCTTTGGGGACCCATCCTCCTGAGCCCTGTGTCTCAGGCTTGGCAGTGCCTTCCCGGAAAGAAAGAAAGAATGAAAGAAAGTGAAGTCGCTCAGGGGTGTCCGACTCTTTGCGACCCCATGGACTGTAGCCTACAAGGCTTTTCCGTCCATAGGATTTTCCAGGCAAGAGTACCCGGGTTGGTTGCCATTTCCTTCTCCACGGGATCTTCCCAACCCAGGGATCGAACCCAGGTCTCTGGCATTGCAGGAAGACGCTTTACGCTCTGAGCTACCAGGGAAGTCTTCCCTGAAGGAAGCCCTAAACCAGTTCCAGGAAGCCCCATGCCCAGACTCAGATCTTCATGGGTCTTGGTTCCGTTTCACTCCTTTCTAGGGTCTTGGATCGTCTCCTCTGACTCCACCCACAGGGGTCGATGAAATGTCCCCAGAAGCTCCAGGATTCCTGCCTATGGGACCATCCCAGGGCCCCGGGACAGGGCCCTTGGTTCTAGGGTTTCTGTCTGGAAAGACTATCACTTCTTCTGGCTAGCAAGGAGCCAGAGAGAGTGGGCCTCAAGACTGGCGCTGGCTTGCTGATTTCAGTGACTCAAATCATCCGTATAGACAGGAGCACCCGTATGTCTTAGGGGTGCCCTGCTCTGCAGCAAACAAACATTTGAAGGACTACTGCCTGTGCTGTTTATTACCAAGGAAACATTTAAGCGTCAACTCCCTCCTTTCACAAACCTTGAGTGCCTCTGTTGTGCCAGGGACATGGCTGGGTGCTTGACACTGGGTTAGGTATCCAGACTCAAAGAGGTTCTTGTCTTCTGCGACTTCTCGACAGCTCTGGCCTGTTGCTTCTCTTCTGAGAGGGTTTCTCCCACTGGTTTCCAGGTTTAGAGCTTGAGTAAAGCACAGAGAGCCTGCAAAGGAGCAGTAGGAGGTAAAGCATGACAGTCCTGTGTGCTGCAAGTCAAGGAGAGGAGGGTTCCAGAAGGATGGTATGTGAGTCAAGTATTATAAAGATCAAAAATTGACCACGTGATTTGGTGACCAACGAAGGCCAGGACAGAAATTGATTGTGACATGATGGAGAAGGAAACCATGTTGGAGTATGTTGAGGAGTGAGTGGGACCCTAGGGGATCCTGGTTTTTCTCACTACAAGCCCTTTGCAGACATTGCTCCCTTTGTTGGAAATCTTTCTCTCTCATCCTTGCCTAGTTTACTTACTTTCTTTCTTTTTTCTTTCCTTTTTGCCATCCCTTGCGAGATCTTCCCCAACCAGGGATCGAACCTGGGCACCTTGCTGTGGAAGTGTGGAGTCCTAACCACTGGGCCACCAAGGAAGTCCCTGGTTAACTTCTGGCACAGTGTCTCATGCAACCATCACAGCCTGAGGGAAGACTTCCCCCACCTCCCCAGTTCAGACCAGCTCACTAGGCTACTCTTTCACTGCACCATGTATTTACCTCTTCTTCAGAGTGCTGATCTCTGTTTCAATTCTTCATTTATTTGTGGGACTCTCAGATCTTGTTTATGATGTTGTACGATAGCTTTGCAACAAATTCAGGGAAACTGGATAAATGGCATGCATGAGAATCTACAATTATCTCGAAAGAAAAAAAGCTTACTTAAAAAAAGAGAACCAAAACCCTCCCTGACCAGCTGCAAGTTCATGAGAGCAGGTTCTGGTCTGCCTTTGTTCACCAGGGTGTCCCAGCATCTAACACAGTGTTGACACACAGTGGGGGTTCAATGAATACTTAGTGAATGAATGACAAGGGAGTGGTTAGTGACCTCAATGGGGTGGCGCCAGCCAGTGGGGAGGAGGTTGGTAGACTCCCATGGGTGGAGTGAGTAGCTGAAGAGGAGGAGAATGGCATGAGAGGAGCACAATGGAATAAGAAGGATGCCTACCCCTCTCCTACCTGCTGAGAACCAGGGCTCAGAAACTTGATTTTATAGACTGGGAGAGGCTGAATAGTGCAGTGGTGAAACGCTTGGTCACTAACGTGCTGTGTGACCTTGGGAAAGGTTTGCCCTCTCTGTTGCAGTTTCCCTATCCATTCCACACAATTCCGATGGAACCTTCCTCATGGGGCTGTTGAGGAAATTAAATGACTTAATACCTGCAAAGGGCTAAGAACAATACTTCCTTTGAGCAGTGCTTGACAAATAATACCTGCTCGCTAAAGTATTTTTAATTTTAAATTTCATTTGGTCCTCATCAACATTTTGAGGGGTGAGTAAGGTAGGAATTTGGGCTTCCCTGGTGTCTCAGTGGTTAAAAAATCTGCCCACAATGCAGGAGACGAGGGTTCCATCCCTGGGTCAGGAAGATCCCCTGGAGAAGGACATGGCAACCCTCTCCAGTATTCTTGCCTGGAGAATCCCCATGGACAGAGGAGCCTGGCGGGCTACAGTCCATGGGGTTGCAAGAGAGTCGGGCTTGACTTGGTGACTAAATGACAACAGAGTAGGGATGGTTAGCCCCAGTTGAGACATGTGATACCCAGGGAGGTCAAGGAACTTACCAAGACACACAGTGAGTGAGGAACAAGGCAGGGACAAGACCCAGTCTCCCAATTTGCTGTTCAGTGCACTCTCTGCCACAGCTCAGCGTGTGAAGGGGTTCTGAGAAGCGGGGAGTGAACAGCTCAGATGAGAAGCAGAGTTCCATTTGCTGGGAAATTCTCCTTCTCATCAAATCACATCCTCGCAGAGCCCCCAACTCCAGCAACCCCACCTGACAGTCGCCCAGACCACTCCTCATCAGCCCCTTCAGACCAGAGACTTATGTGTTCATTGTCTGCTTCCAGGTCCCTCCCCGGTTGGTCCTGAGAGCTAGCTGGCAGGAGATTTAATCTGCCCTGGGTCTGACCCAGTGCATCCCAGCGAGTTCCTGCTGAGCGTCATGTTCAGACAAAAGAGTGATCTGATTAGCTGGGCGCCTCCTGCTCTGGTCAGCCCCCTGCGGCGCTAATCGAGGGGGAGGGAGACTAAATTAGCAAAGATGCTGAGATGGGAGAGCTGCTGAAATGCGTTTACAAATGGATTTTTAATATAAAAAATAAGGGCAATTGGCACTGGCAATTAGGATACAGGGAAGGCCTTTGTAGCTGGAGCCACCGCTAAGAAGGTAAGACTTTGAAGAATGAGAAACTCCCAAACCAACAGACTCTGAGAGCAAGTATCTGGAGATATCCACACATCCAGCAATGGTGAACTTTTCTTCGTCATTGCTTGTGGTAACCAAATAGTGGAGCAGATAAGTAGAAAGCAGGAATTCCCCCATATCACTCGGGGACAGGGCAGAATGGGGTCTTTTATAGCAAGTTAGAGCAGGGTGGTCAGGACTTAGCAAACCAAGGGGTAGAGGCATCAGGGGAAAGGAACCTGGCTCACAGGCCTGGTTCTCGAAGGCTGGGAGGAAGAGAAGGGTTCAGCAAGGGGACGAGAACATGGTGATGACAGACATTCCAACCTATAGCCAGTCTGACAAATTAATCGCAATGGGGCTCAGGAAGCTGAATTATCACCTGGTTGCAATTCTGACTGAATTTTTAAATAACCGTTTTTGAGGTACAATTCACATACCATAAATTCACTCTTAAAGTATACATCCCAGTACACTCTATTTTATTTTACTTTATTTATCCATTTGGCTGTGCCGGGTCCTAGGTGCAGCACATGGGATCTGTAGCTGTGGCATGCGGGATTTAGTTCCTTGTCCAGGGATAGAACCTGGGCCCCCTGCACCTGGAGCAGTATGGGCCCCCTGCATGGAGTCCTAGGCACTGGACCACCAGGTAAGTCCCAATCCAGGACACTCTTATTTTTTAAGTATATTCAGTTGTACTGCTGAGCCCCGAAGAATTGATGCTTTGGAACTATGGTGCTGGAGAAGACTCTTGAGAGTCCCTTGGACTGCAAGGAGATCAAACCAGTCAATCCTAAAGGAAATCAATCATGAATATTAATTAGAAGGACTGATGGTTAAGCTGAAGCTCCAATACTTTGGCCACCTGATGTGAAGAGCCGACTCATTAGAAAAGACCCTGATGCTGGGAAAGATTGAGGGCAGATGGAGAAGGGGGTGACAGAGGGTGAGATGGTTGGATGGCATCAACTCTACGGACATGAGTTTGAGCAAGCTCTGGGAGATAGTGAAGGACAGGGAAGCCTGATGTGTTACTGTTCATGGGTTCACAAAGAGTCGGACACAACTGAGTGACTGAACAACAACAAGTTGTACAGCTATCACTGCAATCAGTCTTAGAACATTTAATTACCTCCAAAAGACACTCTGTTCCCTTTGGTAGCCACCCACCCTCATTCCTCCTGAACCCAATCCCCTGGCAACCACTGATCTGCTTTCTATTTCTATGCATTTGCTTATTCTGGATACTTCATGTAAATGGAATCATAAAATATCTGGCTTCTTTAATTGGTATATTGTCAAGGTTCATCCATGTTGTAGCATGTGTTAGTAGTTCATTCCTTTTAATGGCTAAATAATATTCCATTATAGGAGCGACATTCCTTTTAATGGCTAAATAATATTCCATTATAGGAGCGACCACATTTTGTTTGTCCATTTGTCCACTAATTTACATCGGGGTTGTTTTCACTTGGGGGATATTATAAATAATGATCCTATGAGTATTTGTGTACAAGTTTTTGCATGGGCATATGTTTTCATTTCTCATGGGCATATATCTAGAAGTTGAATTGCTGAGTTGTATGGCAACAACTTATGTTTAACTTCTTAAGGAGCTTCTGAACTCTTTTCTGCAGTGGCTAAGCCATTTCACTTTCCTACCAGAAATATATGAGTTCCAATTTCTCCACCTCTTTATCAGCACATTTTTTTTCCATTTAAAATTATAGCCGTCATAGTGGGTGTGAAATAGGGTCTCATAGTGGCTTTAATTTGCATTTTCTTGATGACCAGTGATGTCGAGCATGTTTTCATATGCTTTTTGGCCATTTGTGTATCTTCTTTGGAGAAATGTCTATTCAGATCTATTGCCCTATTTATTTATTATTTAAAAAATTTTGGTTTCTTTGGGTCTTTGTTGCTATGTGCAGGCTTGCTCAAGTTGTGGCAAGCAGGGGCTACTCTCTAGTTGTGGTGTGTGGGCTTCTCATTGAGGTGGCTTCTCTTGTTGCAGAACACCAGTTCTGGGGCACACGGGCTTCAGTAATTGTGCCTCAGGGGTTCAGTTGCTGTGGCATGGGTTTAATTGCTCCATTGCATGTGAGATCTTCCCAGAACAAGGATCAAAACCATGCTACTTGCATTGGCATGGGATTCTTATCCACTGTACCACCAGGGAAGTCCATTGCCCAATTTTTTGTTAGGCTATTTGTCTTATTTATGGTTGAGCTGTAAGAGTTATTATTATTATTATTATTATTCTGGATAGTAGACTTGTATCAGATGTATGATTTGCAACTCTTTTTTCCCAGTCTGTGGGATGTCTTTCCACTTTCTTGATAGTGTCCTTTGATATACAAAAGTTGTCATTTTGATGAATTCCAACTTATTTCTTTTTTGTTGCTCGTGCTTTTGATGGCATCTCACTGCTTCTTTAGGCAGTAGTTCTTGATATTTCTTTATCCTCTGACCACCCCAGCCTTATCCTCAGTCATTCTCTTGAAAGTCCTTGATCTCAAGCAAACAAACTAAAAATTTGCTTTTTCTGAGAACACACTTGATATGCTCTCAGGTATTCTGTTACGATATGGGAAGTTATGAGGCCAGACCTAATTACAATGGGTGTAGGGAGGCTGTAGCTAATTGTATTTACATAAGTCTGCAACACAAACATACTCAAATATTTATGTTAGTCATTGTAGGTTGTAATGACACCATAGAATAAATGTGACCTTCATAGCAGTGATGGAACAATACAAAGATGGGGGATTTTCCAATGTTATGTGGCAGTCTGGATGGGAGAATGGATCCATGTATATGTATGGCTGAGTCGCTTTGCTGTGCACATGAAACCATCACAATATTGTTAATCAGCTATACTCCAATATGAGATAAAAAGTTTAAAAAATAAAATAAAATGTGTATCATCAAAAAAAAAAAGATGAGGCATTTCCAAATGACTCAAGTATTAATGGCAGGGTATATGATTGTTCTGATGAAAGCTCTGAGAGTAAAAATAATATTTGTAATGACAAAAACTGATATGCAAACTCTCGTTCCCATCAAGATCAGTCCTAGATTGAGAAGCCATTTTCTGTATTCCTCTATGTTTCTGCTCTGTGTCTTTAAGACTGTTTCTCACTTCATCTTTACATGCTCAAATTCTCCCCAGCCTTTAAAGGCCAGCTCACCTCCATGAAGCTTGCCCTGACTTCCCCCATCGTTAGGTGTCAGACGTAGACTGTGGTGAGGGGCACTAGTCAACTGCAGATGGAGTCATGGCTTGGGGGAAAGCCAGTGTTCAGGATGAAGTGGAGAGCCTCAGGTTGAGAGAGCCAGGCTGAAAAATTTGCTTCTCTAGATGCGGAGTGGCCAAATAGCGTAACAGTGAAATGCTCAGCCACTATCATGTTGGCTGACCTTAGGAAAACTGCCTTCTCTCTCAGTTTTCCCCTATCTGTTCAACAAGATTATGACAGTACCTACTTCATAGGACTGTTAAGGAAATTCCATGAGTAAATACCTACCTGCAAAGGACTAAGAACAATAGTCCCTTAGAGCAGTACTTGACAAGTAAAACACACTCACTAAATGTTTTATTTATTTCTAAATTTCGTTTGGTTAAAATCTCAGGATCTTGACATAAGAAACTCAGGGACATGTCTCACGAGCCCCTGGTTACACCCAAAAAGGTCTTCTCATAAATGCCATGATTTGCACAGAGGAGACTGGTATATGGTAGGTAGCAGACTCATGGACCAATGAGGTACCTCTAGTAATATTTTAATTTAAAACCTGGAGCAGACATAATTTTCAAAATCTACTTATAAACTATTAGAATTAGTGACCGAAGTCATTCTGTATACTAGCAACAAACAGAAGCAATTTTTAATGATACCATTTTTAACACAGCTGACTCATGAGATGACCTGGAAGTTCCTTCTCAATGACATTTTCCAGAATACTAGCCTTGTACTTTCTTTAAAAAAAAGCATTGTTTCAAACACACTTCAGCAATTATTTTGTGCCCATAAAACTAAAGATAACCTTGAAAACAGAAGCCAACGAGAAGTCCAACATATCCTAGCCCAAAGGGGGGAAAAAACTCACAGAGAAAAGCAGCAAGACAACTAGTATCAATGTAATTAACCATCGTAGAACACATTTCTTCTCAGACTCCATTAACACACCTTTTTTTTTCTTTAAATATCAACAAATCACAAATGTGCTATAGCTCAGGGAGCATATAAATCTCTGTATTGTTCCCCATTTTAGTATAAGTGCTACTAAATAAAGCACATAAATTCTTCTTATAACAGAGTGAAGATTGACAGATGATCTGTCTTAGACCCTCCTGAATGTGAACAGGACCAAGCCTCGAGAGGGAAAAGAATGGAACTTACTAGTGCTACACGTCTCCAGTACGATCAATTCATTTTTAAAATACAACCACAGCAAGCCAACCCTTACATTTATACCAGAGTGTGGTTTGTGAAAATATTCTGTAAATAAAAAACAAAGCATCAGAATGAACATGTAATAAGTTAAATGTATAGTTAAATATAATCACAATAAAGTCGATAGATTTTTCAGACACAGAAAGACAAATATCATATAATATCGCTTATATGTGGGAGCTCAAGTCATGTCCAACTCTTTGCGACCCCATGGACTATAGCCCACCAGGCTCCTCTGTCCATGGAATTTTCCAGGCAAGAATACTGGAGTGGGTTGCCATTTCCTTCCTCCATGATATAGCTTATATGTAGAATCTAAACAAAAGAGTATAAATAAACTTATTTACAAAAGTGGAGTCACAGATGTAGAAAACAAACTTATGGTTACCAGGGGAAGGATAAATTGGGAGGTGAGCTGACATATACACACTACTATACATAAAATAGATAGTAAGAACCTGTATACACAGCAAACCCACCCAAATATTCGTAATGGCCTTATGGAAAAGACAATTAAAAAAAAAAAGAGTGGATTATTATTTTCACTATTCTACTTTTAGGTATATATTTTAAAAAGTTTATTCCTATAAAAAATTAAACTTGGAAAGAACAAATCTAATTATACGTAAAATCTACCCCCCATGAAACTAAATATAAAAACACCTACTAGGACTTCCTGGTGCAACAGTGGTAAAGAATCTACCTGCCAATGCAGGAGACCTGGGTTTGATCCCTGGTTCAGAAGATCTCACACCCACATACCAGAGAGTAACTAAGGTCCCAGCACTCGAAAACTACTGAAGCCATATGCCTACCACCCCTCAAGCCTCCGTGCTGCAACTACTGAAATCCCATGTGCACAGAGCAACAAGAAAAGCCGACCGAGATGAAAGCACCCGCAACTGAAGAGTAGCCCCTACTCACCACAACTAGAGAAAGCCTCAGTGCAGCAACAAAGACCCAGCACAACCAAAAAATTAAATACATAATATTTTTAATTAAATAAATAGCGACACAGCTAAATTTAGAAAGAAAAAAGAAACCAACAGAATTAACAAAATAATTTCAAAGTATCCCTCCTTACCAAGAATTAGGCTACAAACAAGTTAAATAACAAAATGTTTTCAAGTATTATAAAAGCAGAAGTGCCATTAATAATTTCAAATCAAAGTTAACCATTACTCAAAAAAATTTATTTACTGTGTTAATCAGAAAACAGGCAATTCCCTGGCCTTCCACCGTCATGAGACAGGTGTAAAAATGTACTGTGCAAAAAGCTAAACCATGCCACATGATCATGAAATCATAATTATAACTGTTATGTGACCTTTCAAATTTATTAAAACTGTTACCAAAAATTTAAAATAGTTTTATAAAGTATAAAAATAAGAAGAGTAAAACTAATATTTACAGTATATATTAAAATACCACAAACAGTGAAGAATTAAAGTGTATTTTATATGAAAAATCCCCTGGCAGGTCCAGTGCCTTAGGACTTCATGCTCTCACTGAAGGAAGCATAGGTTGACCCCTGGTTGGAGGAATTAAAGGACCCCAGACATGCATAATAATAAAACTTCTAGTGTTTCCAGAATTGTGGGAGATGGACAAATAGGAATTGTAGGGAAATGTTTAACTAAAACAGTACTACAAATCAGACCTAAAACAACTCAAATCCAGATACTGACCTCTTAAACACAACCTAACCTCAAAGTCAAAAATAATAATGGAAGTATGTCTTTACTATAATAAAAAAATGTATATGTTAATTATTAAAAAATATTGTTATGATACTATAATCCTATTATTAAAAAAAATCATGTGCACCACCAAAAAAGAGTTACAGAGACAGTTGTGTAATGCCTATTTATTCCTTAAGGATCTGTGACCAACTGAGCAGAGTCCCATCTTTGGGGTGTCCTTGTAAAAGAAAGCATATGTTCTCTCACACAATACTTGCAAGACAAATTAATTAATTGCCAATAGGTCATAGCCCTTTACATGCCAACCTTCCACAATAGACTGAGTTGCGTCTTATATGGGTGGAGTCCATCACAGAGCTTGACAAAGCAGAAACTTAGTAATACCTAATGAGCAAAAGGAGTGAAATTATAATAGAATGACAAGTAATGTGGGAAAACAGTGGAAGCTGCATAAACCAAGGGATACCAGAAAAGTCAATGCTGCAGGTGTCAGTACAAGTAAATATATATTATTAATAAATATACTGAATAATCCAGATTGGAACACACACCTAAGATCATGTACACAAATTTAAGAATCCTCCAGACTAAACTGGACGCTAAGGCTCAGACAGAACCATTGTACCAAAACAGTGAGAACAGGGAAAAAGAAAGAAACGAACTTACATTTGCTAGTTTTTAAAATCTATATTAATCTATACTCCCATCTCAAAGAAACTTTACTATCCCTCTAAGAAAAAAGTAAACCTAATAAAAAAAAAAAAAAAAAGAAAAACAGGTCTACGGCACTTAATATTTATAATCATAATTACACAGAAAGTATCAAGCAGTCTATTGTTCTCACCCACAGTCCATAGCAGTAACTAAAATAAGAAATTCCAGAAGACTTTATATTTTGGCCTGAAAAAACACAAGGCTAATACAAGCATACTCAATTAAATAAGCATACAAATAGTAAAGAACACGATTTCTTAAGAGATTTACATACCACCCCAAATTTTAAACAAACGATGATGCTGGAAATGGATCTATTAGAAGAAGACATTTCTTCAATCCCTCTAGAAAATTAATCTGTTTTTTTTATCTCTGTGTTACTGTGCCTGAGACATATTTTCTCACCATTATATTCAGAATATCCATAAAGTGACTTCAGATACTTAATTCCCTTCCAAGCATGAATAGTATAAATCTTCTCAAATGTAACAACTCAAAACATTTCAAGCTAGTCATGAAAGTCAAAATAATGTTATGTAATGGCCGGCAGTTTTCTATTTTACAAGATACAGTAAACTATTCTGCTCTGAATATTTGAGCATCACAAATACTGAATCAGTTTTTGATTCAATTCGTTAGCCCCCCCTTGCCTTGGTCAGAAACTAAATCCTCAAACACCAATTAGAGTTTCTCAGAATTTTCAGAAGAAAATAAGTAAAAAGGCCTTCATACAAAAAGATCATCTTTTCATTCTGGCCAATGAGAAAAACAATTTTGATTAATTATCAAAAGCTTTAAACTCCCAGAAAGATTTAAAGCAACTGGTTAATTATTATACTATTCCCATAATATCCAGGGGAAAAAAAATCAGGTATGTTAAAAAATAATTTTTAGGATGGGGGAAAAGAAAAACTGTTTAAAGTGAGCAACGTAGCCCTGACTCATGCAGCAGTGGGGCAGACTTCTGACAAAGAATTCTGACAATGTAATTAACTGTGCAAGGATAAGGAATAAAGGACAAAACATCCAAAGTGTACAATGTATAGTCTTCATTCAGTCAGCATTAACACATTAAAAAGATTGTCAGCACATTGCCTGCCCTGCTGAGCAGATTCTAACAGTATAAGTTTCCCTACATACAGACCATTCTGTTCCCGGGAGAGCGTTTACGTCCAGTTTGTTCCTGAGTTCGAACATAGTTAGCCAGAGGTAGCCACTAACTGGAATCAGCTATAGAGTACTGTACTATAATAGGTTTATAATACTTCTCACACAAATAAACGTACATAATTTTTTTAATCTTACAGTCAGTCCCCATGAAAACTACAGTAGTAAGTACAACAGCTGACATACAGACAGGGCTGGCACAGCCACATGTTCACCTCGTTGAAAGTTTTCAACTTGAAGGTTTCATATGTAGGAGACTTACCTGTATCCTGAGGGGTTAATTATTCAAACATCAACAAACAGTTCTTAAACATCCTCAAGGAGCTACGTCCTGAATTAATATGTGGCAGGAGGGATGGCGCCAAACTCTGGACCAGTTTCACTAAAGTAAATTTAATTTAGAACAATTAAAATAATAGTCTAAGTCTAAGTCGCTTCAGTCGTGTCCAACTCTGTGTGACCCCATAGATGGCAGCCCACCAGGCTCTGCGTCCCCTGGGATTCTCCAGGCAAGAATACTGGAGTGGGTTGCCATCTTCCTCATCCTATTAAAATAATAGTAAACTCTTTTAGAACAACGTACCAGCAACACTGGAATAGAAACCTGGAAGCGTCACCCACTGTTTCACTGCTCTTCAGCGGGATTTAAACGACCGCGAAGTATCCTGACTGGCGGCCTGCTTAAGACCTGAAGAACAACAGTGCTTGGCACTATTGAGATCCAAGAAACCTGGAATGACAAGTTAACACACCTGAATCGTACATATACTAAAAAATTAACAGTAACAAAAATGAGAAAAGGCCTCAAATGTTCTGAATTTCTCCTAACTTCAATCATTAACCTACTCTTTCAAGTATTCTGCTAGATTTCTCTTTAATGACCTACCACCCATACACTTACTTAAAACCCCCAGAATTCAAATTGCCTTTGCTTAAACCAATTTATTTCTAAAAGAAAATGCCCATTTTATTATCCATAAATACAAGGCAGTAAGTTGAGGGGGGAGGGCAATGACAAACAAAAACAAAGTTACAAATTCTTGGTTAAGTAACACTGCTGCCTTCAAGACCTAAATTTATTTGCTTTCTTTTTCACAGATAAACTTTATAAAAGGCCTATAAAAGTATTAACCATTTATATCCTTAAGAAACCAGAAGGAAGAAACTGAAAAAGGATGCTTTTGACTGATTGATTTGCTAAGTAACTCATGATATCATCTTAGTGCCTCCCAATAATAGTCTCCTGAAACTTTTTTTTAATATAAAAGACAAATGCATACCCAAGAAATATTGTGGGGGGGGGGCAAGAGACACCTAAACACAACAAAACAAAATATAAAACTTAAGTAAAAAAGGATCTTAATAGGCCATGATCACCACCCTAAACTCCCTTCAAAAAAACTTTTTTTATTAAGAAGTATAGTTAAAGTCCAGTGTTGTTTAGTGTTACGTACACGACCAGATTGATTCTGTTATTAATAGTGTGTCCCTGAATCTGAAAATAAACATCCTAAAAACACATAAAGAATTTATATTGAATTCCTCTAAATGAATCAGTTTCTAATCTAATCAACCACCAAACTGTGTACATTGTTTATTAAGGAAAGTAATTATCTGTAAGCTTCACGATACAACATATACGAAGTATTGGCTGCAAAAGTAAAACCTGAAAACTAGGACTTTCCATGGTGGTCCAGTGGGTTAAGGGCTAATATCGTGATTGACTCTGTGCTATCCACTAAACAGGGAAACTCCGGTTTAGATGACCCCTGTATGGGTAACTAAGAACCTCACACATGCTGTGCAGAGCATGGCCAAAAAAAACTTATTAAAAACCTTTTTTTTTTTAAAAAAAAAACTGAAAACTAAAAAACTAAAAGTTGATCAGAAAATCAGTTCTTGGAACAAGAAGTGACTGGGAATTAGCTTTGTGGACAAGCAAATTGCCTTAAAACTGAAGAATTTTCCACAGAAGTAAAAGTCTACAGTGTCCTTGACCTATAGTCCCCCAAAAGCAATTACTATCCTTTGTAAAGAGTTGTAATTAAAATTGCAATGACTCAAGAACAGGGGAAGGTCCCAAAAATTGATTCTACAAGAAATCTGACCCAAAGAAGTACTAAAATACTTTAAGGAAAATTAATCATTTTTGAAGCCTTTGTGAATAAAAGAATGGCCCGGGTAATAAATTAACTGAAATCAGAAAGAGTCCAGACGAATAATACCAATAGCGATGGAGTTTGACGTAAAGGTTATAAATTAGTAGTCGTTCATTCTCTATCTTAGAACTCTGACTATAGGGTGGTTCCTTTTAAAACCATATATTACCCTGATCCCTCACTAATTAGCATTTTTTGAGTTTACTTTTTTTAACTTTCCTTCTTTCTTGGTAAATTTTTTATTTGAAGTTTAGACTAATGTACAGTGTTGTTAGTTTTAATGGTCAAACACACATCAAAGTGATTCAGAGTTATATTATATATATATGTATGTATATATATTATATAAATAAATAAGTCATAATACATTTTTTCAGATTTCTTTTTTTCCATTCATTAGACTTCTTGAGACATTAAGTTTTCTAATGTATTACCGTATATCTAATCTGTATAGGAATAATAAGTAAAGAGTATTTACACATCAATTTACAGACATGGGTCTTCTCTATAGCTCAGAGAGTAGGTAAGTGAATTTACAACAAATAGCTATAAAAAAAGAGAGCTCACTTTAGTGGAGGCCCCCCCAAGAAAGATACTTTAAAGAGATGGCAAGGACCTCCCGGTGAGCAGTGGATAAGAAATCCCACCTGCCAATGCGGGGACATGGGTTTCGATCCCTAGTCCAACGAAGATTCCAGCTGAATAACTGGTGAGGCCTGTGCTCAGAGCCCATGCAAACCCCTCCAACTACTTTGATCCCACCATTCCTTCGCTCAACGACTGAGCCAAATGCTGCCCACCAGCTGCAGTTTACTGAACCACCCCGAGCACCCTAGAGGCCTGTTCCTCACAAGAGAAGCCCGGGCACCACATCACTAGAGAAAAAGCCCTACACCAAAGCAATGAGATTCTGTGCAGGCCAAAAATAACTTAATTAATTAGTTATTAAAATGTTTAAAAAAATAAAATTAAAGGCAATGGCAATGTACTATACTTTTCATTTTTCCTCTACCTAGTTTGAAAAACAATGCAAGTCACAAAAGCAAGAGAGGCCATGTATGTAATTTTATTATATACCTTTTCTCCAGTAGAAGAACACACACACATTAAGAAACAGAAACACATGAAACTAGTTTTATTAAATCATATTTAAAAACTCAAACATATCCAAAAGTTATTACCCTTTCAATATTTAGAAAATACTAATAATGAGATATTTTTTACATCTTTTATGACATAAATCTTCAAAATCCTGTGTATATAATTATCCTTACTTAAGGTACATCTCATTTTCAAAAGAACCCAATTTCGAGTCCTTCAATAAGGCCACATGTGGCTAGTGCTAATTACCATATTAACACAACTCTAGAAAAAAACCACTCAAAGTGGCACCAATCAAGGACTGGCAAACACCACATCACCGCACAGAAACACAAATTCTCAATCCTCTCTCCAAGCTCAACCAAGCCCTAGCGAATGAAAATAGGGCTGACTAGCAGAGGCACTGGGGCAAAGAGCTTGCTTTAAATAAAGCCCCATCTAGGTAATCTGTTCAAAAAAGTTTGAGAAGCACAACTTTAGAAACATCTCAAAACAGAGGTACATTTGAAAGTCCAGCTCTACTGCTAAGGCAGTGGAATGACAAAACAATACAGAGCTCTCCCCATTATAACATATCCTAAAAGAAGCAGAACCCACTGAGTGCAGTTCTCACAAGGAACTACAGTCAAATATGAAGAGCAGAGAATTCACAGATTCTCTCTCCCACCAAGCAAAAATATAATAATGAAGGATATTTTTTTAAAAAGAGCCAGTACTGAGTCATATATTACAATGCCAAGCATTGGCAGTAAAAAGTGCTATTACTTATTTATTCCAATAATTACTCTATGTGGTAGATACTATTATCACCATAAAATGTTAGGAAACTAAAGGAATTAGAGACCTTAGCTTTGCCAAGGACAACAGTCTACTCGGACTGCCACCTGGCATGTGACCCTGGACTTGAATACCAAAAGCACTACTCTAATCAGGTACCTAATACTAACTGCCTTTCATAAGTGACAAGAAAACAGACAACCTAAAGCCATCTGTGGTTCAAATTTTTAGTTAATAGATATTTGATGAATTAACAAAAGTGATCAATTACTGACAATAAAGGACTACACAGTGAAGTGTTGAAACCACACAAGAGAAAGCTAATTAATGATTTATTCAATGAAATTACAGAAAGCCTTTTGTGTACCAGTCACTGTTCCCAGGTGCTGAGAATTCAGCCATGAACAACATGGTGCCCCTGACTTCAAACGCAGTTTACATCTAGTGGAGAACAGAAGATAGTGTTAGGAGGTGATAGGAGGTAGTGGATTAAAGAACATAAGATAATGTTAAAGATGGACTCTGAACCTGTGGTTACTACTTATTAGATTGAGTTTTCTGAGAAGAGTTCTTCACTAGTGACATATTTACAAGAGACCATGAGAAATGACAAAGATACCCAGCCGGCAAAAATCTGAAAGCTAGAGACCTGGATAAAGAAAACAACTGAAAACAAGGTTT
Organism: Okapia johnstoni; assembly: GCA_024291935.2. Classification (NCBI taxonomy): domain Eukaryota; kingdom Metazoa; phylum Chordata; class Mammalia; order Artiodactyla; family Giraffidae; genus Okapia; species Okapia johnstoni. Next base: position 113,407,305 of record CM044305.1, read on the forward strand.
TAAATACTATAAAACAAAACCCAAGAAAGGCCATTATAATTGACATGTAAAATAAGAAGAGGAGAAAGTAAGTAACTAGATAAGGTTGGAGAAATAGGCAGGAAACAGAGAGCGCTGTGTGCGCGTGACTTTTGTAGGGGGAAAGAACAAAAGGTGTCCTGGACTTTTCGTACTGCAACCAAAAAAAAAAAAAAAAAAAGGAAAAGGAAGCCCCTGAAAGAAACGGGAAGAAACATGTGAATATATATGAATGGAGAAAGGCGCCACCAGAACTCATCCCTAACACCAACCATGAAAAGAAAGAAAAATAACCATGTCTCTGTTTGGGCTACTACTAGAAAAAAAAAATCATTGACCACTTCCCACTACCACTCTGCCCAACAACCCCCCCAGCAATTTATATACCTAGAACGAAGATTATGCAGAGCACTCATACACCCCCCTTCACACAACACACTTAATCAAAAAGATTTACAAACTTCTCCTGGACCTCCTCATAAACAAAGCAATCCTTAAGTCTATGTAAACTCTACAATCCTTTATGCCCCACTTAAATTCATTACCCCTCACCTTTCTCCCCTGGTGGCTCAGTGGTAAAGAATCCACCTGCCAATGCAGGAGACACGGGTTCGATCCCTGGGTTGGGAAGATCCCCTGGAGTAAGGAAAACAGCTACCCACTCCAGTATCCTTGCCTGGAAAATCCCGTGGACAGAGGAAAGCCTGGTGGGCTATAGTTCTAGGGAGTACGCAAAAGATTGGACAAACAGCCTCAGCAACTCAACAACAACACCCTCACTCGTCACCTGGTCTAATGAAATGACAGAACCAAATCCCTGCCCCCCTCCAGCACACTGCTCCATCCCCGGGTCCTCCCCAGAAGCATATATGGCCCTGTCCTTAGTTTGCCTCCTCTTGCTTTTGATCCATTTCTTTGATCATCCCTACTTCCAAGGAGGCCCATTTCAGTCTGAGAGGGAGAGCTCAGCTTACATATATTTGGAGAACCATGGCTGTGCCCAAGTAGTGAAATAACTGTTAAGACGAAAAGGCGTCCTTTTTTTTTTTTTTTTCCCCAAAAAACGGAGAATGAGTCGGGAGAAGAGATGAAGTGTTATTAAAACAAAAACAACAAACTATGAAAAGTATTTTTCTTCTAGAATACCAGTTGGAAAAATCCAGAGTACATAACCCACCACAAAAACAAGATTAAAAATGGGGTAGTGGTTTTTATCTAAATGGTAAAAAGGTTTTTTGGTCTGAGAAACAAATCATCATTTTGTCAACTTCTACTGGAAAATACGTAATGGATAATATTGTACATAAAATATACCTCAATTAAAAAAATAGCATTGAACACTTTAAAATAATGAAATTTATAGTAAGTGAATTATATCTCAACAAGAATATATATGTGTATATATCTACTATATAAGATGTTTAAAATGTGTCTTTTCATATATGCATTTTGATTTTGTTAGCAAAATTGCATACTATTTTTACTATCTGCTTTTTCAGCTTAATATGGATTGAATATGTTCCACATCATTAAATGTTTCTATGACAAATTTTCAAAATTGCTAATACATCCAACAACACACATGCTTCTCAAAAGCATAATGTTTACCAAAACTAATCAGATTCAAAAGCATACATGTTATTCTATTCTTCTTAGTGAAATTAAAAAATGTGCAAAACTAATCTGTGATGACTAGTGGTCAATTTTTGCAGTTACTGGCCAAGTTAAAGGGCCTTTTGGGGTACTAGAAGTGTTCTGTATCTTCATCTGGAAGATGGTAAAATAAAAACATACATAAAAGTAAAAATCCACTTATCTTTACACTTAACATGTGTGCATAACATTGTATATAAACTATAGTTCAATTAAAAACAAAAAACATTGTGGCATTGGTGCAAGACTAGACAAACAGTCTATGGAACAGACCAGATAGTTCACAAACAACTTGATGATAGATAGAGAAATAATTTTGTGTGTGTGTGATTAACTATTTTACAACAAAGTCTCCACTACAGTTCAGTTGGGCAAAGGACGGTCTTTTCAATAAATGGTGAGTAAATGAAAAGATGAACCTTCACTGTATAAAAAAAAAGAAGATTGACCCCCTACTTCACACCAAATGCAGAAAATTAACTTGAGATAAAGCATAGACTCAAATGTTAAAGGTAAAAGAATAAAGTTTCTAAAAGAAAACTAGGAGAATATATTCATTATATTAGAATCATAAGAAATTTCTTAAACATAAAGCATAGTCATAAAAGAAAAAACTAATAAATTGCACTTCATAGTATTAAGGACTTTTGTTCATCAAAAGATACAAGAGAGAGAGAAGGCAAACCACAGATGGAGAAGATATTCTTGAAAGAGATTTATTCATATGAAGAATATATAATATAAAGAATTTCTACTTCCAATAAGAAAACAGCAACCTCAAGTTTAAACCAATCAAAATATTTCATCAAATTGTTCACTTTTAGAATATCCAAATGGTCAATGATCATGTGAGAATATGGTCAACAACATTATTCATTAAAGAATTGAAAACTGCAAATGCAATGAAATAGCAGTAGACACCCAGTAGAATAGCTAGGAACATTTCATGCAAACATGGGCTCAATAAACGACAGAAATGGTAGGGACCTAACAGAAGCAGAAGATATTAAGAAGAGGTGGCAAGAATACACAGAAGAATTATACAAAAAAGTTCTTCACGACCCAGACAATCATGATGCTGTGATCACTCACCTAGAGCCAGACATCCTGGAATGTGAAGTCAAGTGGGCCTTAGGAAGCATCACTATGAACAAAGCTAGTGGAGGTGATGGAGTTCCAGTTGAGCTATTTCAAATCCTAAAAGATGACACTGTGAAAGTGCTGCACTCAATATGCCAGCAAATTTGGAAAACTCAGCAATGGCCACAGGACTGGAAAAGGTCAGTTTTCATTCCAATGCCAAAGAATGCTCAAACTACCGCACAATTGCACCCATCTCACGTGCTAGTAAAGTAACGCTTAAAATTCTCCAAGCCAGGCTTCAGCAATACGTGAACCGTGAACTTCCAGATGTTCAAGCTGGTTTTAGAAAAGGTGGAGGAACCAGAGATCAAATTGCCAACATCCAATGGATCATCGAAAAAGCAAGAGAGTACCAGAAAAATAGCTATTTCTGCTTTATTGGCTATACCAAAGCCTTTGACTGTGTGGATCACAATAAACTGTGGAAAATTATGAAAGAGATGGGAATACCAGACCACCTGACCTGCCTCTTGAGAAACCTGTATGCAGGTCAGGAAGCAACAGTTAGAACTGGACATGTAACAACAAACTGGTTCCAAATAAGAAAAGGAGTATGTCAAGGCTGTATATTGTCACCCTGCTTATTTAACTTATATGCAGAGTACATCATGAGAAACGCTGGGCTGGAGGAAGCACAAGCTGGAATCAAGATTGCCGGGAGAAATATCAATAACCTCAGATATGCAGATGACACCACCCTAATGGCGGAAAGTGAAGAAGAACTGAAGAGCCTCTTGATGAAAGTGAAAGAGGAGAGTGAAAAAGTTGACTTAAAGCTCAGCATTCAGAAAACGAAGATAATGGCATCCGGTCCCATCACTTCATGGTAGATAGATGGGGAAACAATGGAAACAGTGGCTGACTTTATTTTTATTGGCTCCAAAATCACTGCAGATGGTGACTACAGCCATGAAATTAAAAGATGCTTACTCCTTGGAAGGAAAGTTATGACTAACCTAGATAGCATATTAAAAAGCAGAGACATTACTTTGCCAACAAAGGTCTGTCTAGTCAAGGCTATGGTTTTTCCAGTGGTCATGTATGGATGTGAGAGTTGGACTATAAAGAAAGCTGAGCACTGATGAATTGATGCTTTTGAACTGTGGTGTTGGAGAAGACTCTTGAGAGTCCCTTGGACTGCAAGGAGATCCAACCAGTCCATCCTAAAGGAGATCAGTCCTGGGTGTTCATTGGAAGGACTGAGGTTGAAGCTGAAACTCCAATACTTTGGCCACCTGATGCAAAGAGCTGACTCATTGGAAAAGACCCTGATGCTGGGAAAGATTGAGGGCAGGAGGAGAAGAGGACAACAGAGGATGAGATGGCTGAATGGCATCACTGACTCAGTGCACATGGGTTTGGGTGGACTCAGGGAGTTGGTGATGGACAGGGACGCCTGCTGTGCTGTGGTTCATTGGGTCACAAAGAGTTGGACACGACTGAGTGACTGAACTGAGCTGAACTGAGTCTCTTTGCTGTTCACCTGAAACTATCACAAAGTTATTAATCGGCTTTACCCCATTACGGAATTCCCTAGTGGCTCAGAGAGTAAAGAATCTGCCTGCAGTGCAAGAGACCTGGGTTCGAATCCTGGGTCAGGAAGATCCCCTGGAGAAGGGAATGTCCTCCCACTCCAGTACCCTTGCCTGGAACATTCTATGGACAGAAGAGCCTGGCAGGCTTCAGTCCATGGGGTCTCAAAGAGTCAGATATGACTGAGCAGCTAACACTATACACCAATATAAAATAAAAAGTAAAAAAAAATAAAGGTCTGAAAATACTGAATGTTGGCAAGAACGCAGAACATATTGAACTTAATGCATTGCTAGTGAGAATACAAGTTGTTTCAATGACTTTGGAAAACTATTTGACAGTGCTTACTAGAACTAATGGAGAAGGAAACGGCACCCCACTCCAGTACTATTGCCTGGAAAATCCCATGGATGGAGGAGCCTGGTAGGCTACAGTCCATGGGGTCGCAAAGAGTTGGACACGACTGAGCAACTTCACTTTCTTTTCACTTTTCACTAAAACTAAATACATATATACTCACACTCAGATATTTCAATCCTAGATATATTTCCAAGAGCAATGAGTTCATATATGTACTAAAAGACATGTACTACAAGAATGTTCATTAACAACTTTCTTCATAATAGCTACAAACTAAAATACACTCCAAATGTCCATCTAGAGTAGAATTGATAAGAAGTTATTATACTCAATATAATGGAATTCTACACAGTGATAAAATGGATGGACTGCTTCTACCCAAAGTGATAAGAATAAACCTCACACAAAAAATGGTAAGCAAAAGAAGCCAGATACAAGAGAGTATATTCCATATACCTCCATTGAAGTAAAATATAAGAACCAGCAAAATTAAACTGGAATAATGGAACCTTCTAAGTGCTGGAGATGTATTCTATCTTGATGTGTGTCATGGTTACATAGGTGTGTACATATGTAAAAATTCATTAAACTTTACACTGAAGATTTATGTATTTCACTGTAGGTAAAATTATAAGTTTATATAAAAATAAATTGACATGCACAAAAATCTATATAGAAGCATTTTTCATAGTAGTCCCAAATCATAAACAACCCAAAAGTCCATCAATAATACAATCAATCAATAACTTATGGTATATTCATACTGTTCGGTTCAGTTCAGTCGCTCAGATGTGTCCGACTCTTTATGACCCCATGGACTGCAGCACACCAGGCTTCCCTGTCCATCATCAACTCCCGGAGCTTGCTCAAACTCATGTCCATCGAGTCGGTGATGCCATCCAACTATCTCATCCTCTTTTGTCCCCTTCTCCTCCTGCCTTCAATCTTTCCCAGCATCAGGGTCTTTTCTAATGAGTCAGTTCTTCGCATCAGGTGGCCAAAGTATTGGAGCTTCAGCTTCAGCAACAGTCCTTCCAATGAATATTCAAGATTGATTTCTTTTAGGATTGACTGGTTTGATCTCCATGCAGTCCAAGGGGCTCTCAAGAGTCTTAGAGCACTACATAAATATGGAAAACCACTCCAAACTACTGATACAAAAACATGAATGAATCTCAAAAACATAATTAATTGAGCAAAAGAAGCCAGACTAACAAATTATTTAACATTTCCACTAGTCAATATATTTCCAAAAGAATTAAAATCAGATGCTCAAATACTTGTAAAACAGCCAAAAAAGTAGAAATAGCCCAAATGTCCATCAATGAATGAGTAGACTAACATAATATGATGTATTCAGTCATAAAAACAATGATGTACTAACACCTGCTATCATGGATGAACCCCGAAAACATTATGTTCAGTGAAAGAAATCAGACACAAAAGGAGAAATATTAATAATATATGATTCCATTTATATTAATATCAGGTACCTAGAATAGGCAAATCCATAGTGACAGAAAGAATTAACAGTGGATTTTATTTTCTTGGGCTGCAAAATCACTGCAGACAGTGACTGCAATCATGAAATTAAGACGCTTGCTCCTTGAAAGAAAAGCTGACCAACCTAGCCAACGTATTAAAAAGCAGAGACATCATTTTGCCAACAAAGGTCAGTATAGTCAAGGCTATGGTCTTTCCAGTAGTCATGTACGGATGTGAGAGCTGGCCCATAAAGAAAGCTGAGTGCCAAAGAATTGGTCCTTTCAGACTGTGGTGCTGGAGAAGACTCTTGAGGGTCCCTTGGACTGCAAGGAGATCAAACCAGTCCATCCTAAAGGAAATCAGTCCTGAATATTCATTGGGAGGACTGATACTGAAGCTCTAATACTTTGGCCCCCTGATGCAAAGAACAAACTCACTGTTAAAAAACCCTGATGCTGGGAAAGATTGAGAGCAGGAGGAGAAGGAGGTGGACAAAGGATGAGAAGGTTGAATGGCATCCCTGACTTAATTAGTGGTCATGAGTTTGAGCACACTCCAGGAGATAGTGAAGGACAGGGAAGCCTGGTGTGCTGCCAGTCCATGGGGTCACAAAGAGTCAGACATGACTTATCAACTGAGCAACAAGAGCAATTTAATGGCTACAGAGTTTATGTTTGGGATGATGAAGAAGTTCTGGAAATGAACAGTGGTGATGATTGCACAACACTGTGAATGTATTTAGTGCCACTGAACTGCACTTAAAAAAGGCTGAAATGGTAAATCTTTTTAAATTTATATTTTTGTTGAAAGATAATTGCTTTACAGAATTTTGTTATTTTCTGTCAAACCTCAGCAAGAATTGGCCATAGGTATACATATATCCCCTCCCTTTTGACCCTCCCTCCAAAATTTTATGTTGTATATATTTTATCACTTTAAAAAAAGAAACTGGACAAAAATACATGTTGCATGTTTTCATTTATTTGAAGCTCTAGAAAAGGCAAAATTAATGTTTGGTAATAGAGGTCAGGACAGTGTTTGCCTTTGATTGGAGTAATGACTAGAAGGATGTAAAAGGAAGCCTTCTAGAGGGGTCAGAGTGGTCATTACACGGATGTATACCTGTGTAAAAGCATTGTCAAATTTTCGCTTTACAGTATGTACATTATATTTCCATTTAAAAAGAAAATCGAAAGGAGTAGAAACTGGGGACAACAGTAATTTAAAATTTGCTTCCATTTCTTTATCCCTTGTTCCTGGAGACAGGCTCACCTGGAGGCACATTCTCTCTTTGGGGAAGTTAGTGAGATTGGCCCTTCCATTACCACTTGTGTAAAACCAGAAGCTTTGCATTGTCCTGGGGACAGCTACAAAACACTTAAACCTGACCGCAGAGATCCAGTGTCTTGCCTTGGCCACTCATGGTGGGCATGGCTAGTTAGAGATATTTTTACGAGGCTTTTTGACTTTGGGAGTGGAGAGGGACAGAATAAGGGAAAGAGGGGCAGAGAAAAATGTTTCTTGGCTATGTATAAACTGGAGGCACCATGCTTCAACTGATGCTTGTTCCCATGGGAGTAGATTATGGGGGTGGAGGTGGGGAGGCAGGAATGATGAACGCATCTTGCTGGTTAACAGAGTGGCTGAAGTGGCTGCTTTCATGAGACTTTGTGAGACTCTGGGCATAAGTAGTGTTGCCAGGCACCTCAGAGCAGAGTTTGAAATAAGGTTGTAAAAAATGCCAGTAGTTTTTTTTTCACCTCTCCTGTCACCTCTCAGAACCCTGCACCCAGTTGGGAGCATCGTGACCCAGCACCCTTGGTTTGAACACTTGCAATATCACCCAAAGCAAGCTCCTTGAGTTACAGCAGACAGGGAGAAGGAGGAAAACATGGGGTGGGGGGCAAGGGTGCGGTGAGAGACTGCAGAGCAATTTGTGAACACTCAAGTATCCTTTTTGCATATCTGGGGATACTTGGCAGGAATGTTGATGCAGAATTGGCCTGAGGTACAGCAGTCACTCTGTTGGGGCTTGAAGCCCTGTAATTTGGGCATCAAACATGAAGATGACCTCAGTTTATACCTGCAGTCTGGTTAAACCTGGATGGAACAACTACATAGGTATGCATAACTCTGTGAGTCTATGTATATGTGCATGTTCTAATGAACATGTTCTTAACCAAATTGATATCCTACCATGTATTACTTTGAATCCACTTTTATTTTTACAGAGTCATTTGTTTGGGGCATTACCTTGTCATTAGAGATTCTTTTGAGGCTATGTTCCTGAGGCCAAGGAGGCTTGCCCAGTGGCTGGGGTCTTCTCACCTAACTTCCAGCCATCCTACCCCAGGGAGCCCTCCTCTATCACACACCAAGGACACAAAAAAATTTCTCCCTGGGGTATGCTTTTCCATTTAATTGCTTAGCACCCCAAATACAGAATTGAATTAAGGCAGTATAATACATTTCCATTATCCTTACAAACGTCTGTACAATAAACTTTGCTTTAAGTGCTGATTTGAATCAATAATTGAGATTTTTATTAAACAACGTTTTCTTAAATTCTAGAGAAAAAAAAATCATTCCCTGGGCTGCCAACAACTTAATGCTGTGGATCACAGAACCTCCACCAAGGTGGTGGGCTTGGCTGATGTTGGCAAATATTCCTCCCCACGTACCTCCACACTCCCCACCACAGCGAGGAGGCTCAGAGGGACGGGGCAGGAGAGAAAGGCTTTTAGAGAGGCACTCGTTTACAAGTTCAAGCAGTACTCCATTCACTTCTGGCTACCAGTTATTACCTCAAATTCCCTTTTGAATGAAAAAGAAAGATGTAAAACTGACTACATAAAAACATCAAGCTGTATAAAAAAAATCTCTAAGATAAAGAATAGTTGTGAATTATAATATTAAAAGCATGACACAAATGATCTTAGCAACCATAAGTTTGCATTTGGGGAAAAACTAGTTTATGGATGGATTTGTTTTTCTGGAACTAAGTGAAAGAACATCCTGGCAAATATTGAAAAAAGGTAAGCAACTACAAATAATGTGAAAACATCTCATCATCTACATTCGTGTTTGACTATAAAAATCAGCACCAACGTTTGAATTTTCACAAAATAGAAATGATTCGGTGCAGCCATATCCTTCCATTTGCCATTTGATCTCATAGGCATGAATATTTATTTTAGTAAGATCTTATTAAGTGTGTTCTTCAGATATCGGTCATAGTTTGTTGCTGGAATTTAGAAAAACTTTGTCAAGTACTTGTACTTTATCTCAACTGCCTTTCGGACTGCCGTTAAAAGTACAGTAAAGAGTTACACACTTAAACACATAAAGCTTGAAGGAAGGCTTTATCATAGCGCACCTTTACCACTGAGCATGCGCTCCTCCCCCACCCCTCGAGGAATGGGAGAAGAAAGCAGAAATAAGGAGGAGGAAATGAGAGGGGAGAACAGGTTACACAGGCATGGGGAAAAATCAAAGTCTACAAGTTCAAGGATCACTGTGGGCTCACAGTCAATCCCAGGAGGAAAGGGAAGCTCACAACAAGAGAAGTCAAATGTGAGGGAAATTTGGTATCTCTAATAGCAAGCACACACACTCACACTTTTTCAGAGTACATAATGCAAAGGAGGAGTTTGCCTGAAAAGGTGGGTGAAGCTTCTACCTTGTCTGTGAGTCCATGCCCACGCGTGTCTGTCTGTGTGCAGATTCACTAAGCTATCTCAGTGTGCATTACATATGCTAGGCAAACTTAAAAGTGGACCATTGCCTGGCCACCCCAAGAGCATTTTTTACACAGCCATTTCATCAGAATCAGCATCAACATCAATAAGCACAACCTCATGGTAATCACTGGTGACCACAGTGGGGTCAACAGTGGCAGCAGCGGCAGCGGTAGGGTCCAGCAAGCTGGCAGCAGAGTCGGAGGAGTCACTGGCAGGGCTGGAGGTAGGGTCAGAGAGGTCAAAGATGTCACACTCTAGGTGGCAGGAGGCTGCAAGCTCAGAATGGCTGGCGATGACAGGCTTAGGGTGGCTGGTGGCGATGGGCTCGAGATAGTCAGGAGTGGTGGGTTCAGAGTGAACGGTAGCACACTGGGTGTAGCCAGTGGTGGGTTTAAGGCAGCTGGTGGCAGGGCTGATGGCAGTCTTGGAGGGACCGGTGACAGGCTTGGGGTGGCTGGAGGAAGGCTTTAAATAGACAGAGTCGGCCTTGAAATAGACAGAGGAAGGCTTGAAATGGACAGAGGCGGGTTTGGGGTAGACAGTGGCAGACTTGGACTGGCCCGAGGCAGACTTAGGGTGAGCAGAGGCAGGCTTGGAGTGGCTAAAGACAGACTTATGGTAAGCAGAGGCAGATTTGCGACGGGCAGAGGCAGACCTGGAATGGCCAGAGGCTGGCTTTGGGTGGCCAGAGACACGCTGAGGTTGGCCAGTTGCACCATGACCAGGTAGGGGAACATTCCGGACACTCATCGGTATTTCCTCCACAGCAGAACAGGCACGGGCACGGTCTTGTTCACGGGCTTGTGGTGCGGGCACGGGCGCGGGCTTGGGCGCGGGTTTGGGCTTCTTGCATCTCACGGATATCAGTGAGGAGGCCAGAGAGGAACAGGACAGGATGCCGCATCGCGTGGAAGATGGTCCAGTATTCTCTTCGGAAATTCTCATTGAGGACACCATAGATCACTGCATTGAGGCAGCTGTTGAAGTAAGCTATAAAGTAGGCTGCAAGATAAACCCAGTTGGGGATCTTGCCTGCCATCTCCTTCGGACTGACAGCCACCAGAACAGTGAGCGCATTGATAGGGCACCAGCACACTGCAAAGAGGAGGAAGATCACAAACATGGTTAGAAAGTTGCGAACCTCAGCAAGCTGGTTGTCCGGGTTCTGTCCAGCTGGGTCACGGGCCGCCAGCACTTTGGTCCAGATCTTCACGTAGCAGAAACCTACTATGAGCAGAGGAAGGACAAAGTGGATGCAGACGATGGTCACAGCAAAGGCGGGGTTGTTCACATAGTTAAAGATGCAGGTGTAGGTGCGAGGATCGTACTCGATGGTGCCAATGTACATGTTGGGTAGGACAGCCAGGACGGTCATGATCCAGGTGACAGCCAGATAAATGCAGGTATTGCGCACACTAAAGATGCGCTCATACTGGAGGCTGTGGCAGATGTAGCAGTAACGGTTGATGGCGATGGCCATGATGTTGAAGATAGAACCGACCACGCTCAGGCCTGTGATGAACCCCACCATCTGACACTGTAACTTGCTGAGATCCCAGCCGCCGATGGCCATGGCATGTAGCATCAGAGGATAGGGGTAGACGGCCACCAGCATATCAGCCACAGAGAGGCTAACCACGAACACGTTGCCTGAAAAACACATAGGGGTGTGGGGGGGGGGGAGTGGGAAAAAACAGAGAGGAATAAATGGTTAAGTTTCAGAAATCTACAAATGTAAGCTAGAGGGAAAGGCCAGCTGGAGTAAGTGACAATTTAGAACTCTAGAATTCTTTCAAAGAAATACAGTCGTGTTTTTATTTTTAGTTACAAGCATGTCCCAAGTGGTTTTGATGCCCAAGCAGGGTTCAAGCTCCTGTCCTTTCACCAAGTTTTTTTTTTCCCTTCAGACAATGTCATCTCTGCTTTGGGAAAGAGGAGAAGTTACCACAGAATGAGCCTGTTGGGGGGATCTTCACACTTCCCCACACACGGACAGACCGGCGGACACCATTTTAAACAAAAACAAAATGTAAAGTATTGGCGAGGGGGGTAGGAAGGGAGCATTGGGTGCTAGATGGAACCGTCCGTTGGAAACAGGCTGCAGGGTGGGGATGGGGGAGGGTGTGAGGGAGAGTTTGGAGGACTGTCCGGAAGTCTCAACCTCGCCTAACCCGAAAACATAAATTTGCCCCCTGCCTTCTCTAACTTAAACCATTGCATTTACAAGGCAAACGCGTCTAAAGAGAACTGCCTGAGAAAGGGCATTAGAGGCCGTCCTTCTCTTAAGCGGTCTTTCCCAGCGGGATCAGACAAGAATCTCAGACCTAACCCTGTAAATACTTACCATTTGCCAGGTAACCTAAGAGGAAACACAGAGGTGGGTGAGGTAGGAAGGCCCTATAAAATTTTGTCTTCAGAAATAGTGAGCAAGGAGGGGAAAAAAATCAGGAAAATCTTTGCAAGGATCAGCAGAAGAGCCTTCTCCTCGCGGGTCCCGGCGCAGAGCCCCGGCATCAGCACGTTCGCCCCCCTGCACACGGGCTCCGGACGCCCGGCCCCAGGCTTTACTGGAGCTAAACATGAAATGGGGGAAGGGGAGACATGCCCCCACTCCTGTTTTGTAGGGCGGCGATAGGAACGCTGTTTGTAAAACCTGTAAGGTCAAAGTGCAGGTGCCGATCCCTTTTTCTTTGGGAACACCTCGTTGCTAATGAGAATTGGTTTGGCAAAATACTGCACTTCATCTTGGACTGGGAGAAAATGAGCACTTTTAAAAGGGCAAAGGAATGGCTCATTCTGCCTGCTTCCACCCGCGCTACCAAGGCGGGGCCTCGGTGTTTCTACCCAAGACGTTCTTTCTAGGGTTTTCCCTCAAAGTCATCAATTCGGAGAAGAAGAGAAGCAAAGTCTTAAAAACAAAACCAAGACAACCAAAACACCTTTATTTCAATTATAGAGAGAAAGGAAGGAGAAGAAGGAAAGAAGAGAAAACGGACTTTGCAGGTGCGTTCCCCCCTGGGGCTCTCCGGCTTTGGACACCTTCGGACCGCACTGCTGGGGTGCAGGTGAGATGCCAGCGGGCGGCCCCGCGCCTCGGGGGGACAGCAGAGAATCAGACACACCCATCAGAGTTTAAAAGAAAACTTTTCGTGACTGTGCCGCTCTGTGCCTCTAGAAACTTGTATGGTGTTTGTGATTCCTTGCCCAAGCAAAGTAATCTCGCAGAGATTGGCGCCCTCCTATCCCTGACACCCCTCCGGCCCGGGTCCCGCTGTTGCCTGTCCCCTTCAGATCCCATCCCCGTGCTCCCCTCTGCCCTAGGGCCCCAGCCGGCCAGGATCTAGGCGGCGGAGACCCTGGGCGCAGCCCCCTCCCTCCCGGAGCCAGAGCAGGGTTTTGGGGCCCCTTCGCCCCTCCTCCGCCTCTCCCTCCCAAAAGTCCTCTCCCGCCCAACCTGCAAACGCTGCTTGTGGCCCCGCCGTGTCCGCCGTCCCTGCCCCAGGCACACAGCGCCTAGCAGCCTCCTGTACGGTTTCCCGGGCCCGCTCGCAGCAGGCCCCCTCCCCTTGGCACTGGCGAGCCACGAAGGGAGTCTTGATCTTCGCTCCGCCGCATCCCAGACCCCCGAGCTTTGCGGTCTCCCTGCGGTCCCCCACTATGCCGTCTGAGCTCTCCCACAGCCTTCTGGCGATCCTCATCGGTTCTGCTGTCTCCTGTGCCCCCGGACGAGCCGAGTTCCCGAACCTTTTCGCCGCCTTGTCCTGCGACCCCCCGACACCCTGCTTACGGACTTCGGGATCTCCGCCGCAGCCGCTGCCACCGCCTGCTGCACCCAGCCGCCCGCTCGCCTCTCTCTGCCGTGCGCCCTAGGACGGGACGCGGACAGAGCTCGGCTCCCGCGGGCTCAGACCGCCCTGATCCACACTCAGGCTCGAGGGGTCTGCGCTCCGCCCGCCCGGGAGCAGCCCTGGAGCCACAGGGCTGCGGCGAGCGGGGGACTTGGCCGGGCTTGGGCTCCACCGCCGCTGCGCCGCGCTCCAGCAAGCGCCGCCTCGGCCGCGGAGAACTTAACTTTACCGCAGCGGGTTGCAACCCCCGCTGCTCCCTCCGCGTCAGTTTCCCTCCCGCGCTGCCTCGGCGCGGCCCACCTTTTGCGGCGCCCGGCTCGGCGTGCTGTCCCCTGGGCGGCCGCTGGACGCTCTCCGCTCGGGTGCCGGCTCCCCTCTGCATCAGGTCCCCGACGGGGCAGGGCTCGGCCGTCTGCCGCGCACCGAGCGGGGTCCCGAGAATTTGCACTTGGACGCCCAGAGCTTCTCCGAACGTCCGCAGCCTAGACAAGCTCTAAGTTGATGAGACCCTCCCCTCTGGGAGAATATCACCACCTCAGCAATTCGCCGAGACATGGGGAGCAGGGCCGTCCAAACGTTCCCTATTCCAGGCACCCAAACTAACACCCTAGGGGTTGCAAGTGGCTTCACCGTGGGTAGGGAGAAGGAAGGGGGTCTTACCAGAATTTCGGAGCTTCTTGTTCTTCGACACAGCCAAAATGACCATGGAGTTGCCGATCAGGTCTACGACGATGGTGATGACCATTGCACAGAACATAAAGACGATTAGAGCCGGTGGGTAGTCCGGCTGCGGCAGTTTGCAGCCGATACAGCCGTATGGGGTAGGGACCGCCAGGGTGCGTCCCATGTTGCTGCTGGGGATCGTTAGGTCCTCCCAGCCAGGTCCGGACAGCGAACACCTGCTCTGTTGCCGGGAGCTTCGGGAAAGCTGCCACCCCAGCGAGAGTCTGTGAGCAAATGACAGCATTCCCGCCCCTCTCCGATGAGCTTTTAAAGCCTCAAGAGGCGGCTAGCTCCACCCCAAGCCCCTCCCCCCGACCAATCAGAGCTCCCTGGTCGCCCCCTCTTTGATCTCTAACTGGTTTTGGACAAATCCAACGCGAGGTGTCGTCTTGCTTCCGACTGCCTTGTTTGTGCTTTGCCTCTAGCCTCTCCCCCTCCCACCACCGTCCCCAGGTACCCTGCATCGTGACCGGCTCGGAATCCACCCCCGCCCCGAACCAGCCGCTGCGCATCCATTTCTAGCAAGTTCTCCCTCCCTCTTCATACGCAAACACCCTGGCACAGTCCTGTAGATTGCAGAGCAGGGCAATAGAGTCCCTCATGGGGTCCAGGGCCAAGAAAAGCAAGTCTGAGGCCCCTAACAGAGTGTGTGGGGGGGCAGCCAGTGGCCCCTTGAATCATAGATATTCACCCCTGCAGTGTCTTTGAGAGGTTCATCCCACCCTATTACTTTTGCCTGTTCAAAGTCTTCTATACTGTGTGGGAAGCAGAGGACAGCTGCTGCTGATGGCTTCCATCCCCAATCTGCACCCCAGACTCTAGGGAACTTATCCCCACTCCGGTGCCATGGCAGGAGCTGGTTGACTCTCTTAGCGGCAGCGGCAGGTGGCCACTCAGTCCAGTCCGAGACTTGTGTTCTCCTTAAGGAGATGGCCCCTAAGCCAGGCTCTGGGAGCAGAGTTTGTACTCTGGGAGTGAGGGGAGGTCGATGGGAGTCGCTTGCCCTCAACTCTGGGACAAGTGAGAGTGTGAGCGCATCCTTTCCCCGCTGCCTGGTACCCTGGAGGCTGCTCTGGGAAAAAGTTAAACGGGGAAAAAAAGCCCTTCTCTTGGACTGCCGCTGCTCAAAAAGAAACCTGAGACGAGCGGCTCCGCCTCCCGTTTCCTCTCTAGGTGCCCCGCACGCTTAAGCGAGTGGTGCAGGGCGCTTGATGAGCTCCGGAAGTTATGCCAGAGAGGCGGGACAGGCGCGGAGATGCCGAGCTGTGCAACCCAGAAGCCCCCAGCAGACCAGCGGCCCCGCCCCAGGCTTAACTCCTCTCGGTCCTTTTCCCTTGCGGGGGTCTCATTTCGACCTCAACTGGGTCGGGCCGCCTCCACCCCCAGCCCCGCGGATCTCCCTCCCCCGGATTCACAGTTTCCTGCGGCGCGCCCAGGCTCTCGGAGCACAGGGGCCACGCAAAATCCGAGAGGTTCGGGCTCTATATAGGGACGAGATTCGGATACTCAGTCCCTCAACGACCTCGGTCTTGGGGGTAAATTTCCTGCCAGCTGCTCAAAGTTACGACTCTGATTGAGAAGTCTCCCAGACAATTTCAGCAAACACCTTGAAACTTGTCCCAGACTTGGCCGCAGTGGGGCAGAGGGGTTGCACTGTCCCGGAGCGCCACCACCTGGATCGTGGGGGGGAGGGGGAGAGGGGCTGGGGGGCGGATTCTGTGGATGACTTCAACATTCAGGGACCTTTAAGGGAAAGACAGACGCGACTGAAAAAATCAACATCGCATGCACCTTCTCTAGCTGAAAGGTCCAAACTAGTAATGTGTCCCCTTGTTTGTTTGAACATGAACCCCCTCACCCGTATCCTGTGCACGCTGAGAAGGGAATCTGCAAGAACAATCTTTCGCCTGGAGTCTTTTCTCATTCAGTATCTCATTGCTCCGCGTCGCCTGGAGCCCCAGCCGCGCGCAGGCAGGGCCGAACTTAGCCAGCATTCGAGATAAACGCGGTCCCCCAACAGGCTCTGATGCTCCCCTAGGCAACCGTAAGCTCCTAAGAAGAGACCAAAGCCGAAAGCTCGTCCGAACCGTGAAGTTGTTCGTTCGCATCTGGCTGCTGATGCAGGTTCCCCAAGGGTTTAGATCCTTTTACTTGTGGCAAAGAACTGTTTTTAATTCAAGTAAATAAAAATTTGAATGAAAAAAGAAACCAACATTCTAATGACTTAAGACACTGGAGCGTTCCCTATCCTACCCACTGCTCCCTCCCCTCCCCCCAAAAAACCTTGTAAATGGAGCTGGCAAACTGTTATCCAGTGCACTGTCCTTCTGAGATCAGATGGCCCCAGAGCTGGTGGAGGCCCAGGACACTGGGGATTCTTGATGGACTGTGGCCTAGACTTCCTTGGGACTGAGGAATGAGCAGGAGAGAGGGTCACCTGATCCCTGGCCCCTGCGCCAGTTCCAACACGGCTTGATCATGACCTTGTGGGGCTTGGATGTTTCCATACCAGACAAGTTGAGGAGGCAACAATTTTAATAATGGGGGAAAGAGAATTCTGCATCCGGTTAATTTTCTTATTTTTATGAATTATCTTAACAAAAAATTCTGAAAATAGTCCCCATCCTAAGAAAAACAGATGGATATCAAATCCGTTATGTGGATAGCTATGAGGAAGAAAGCCAGTCAGGTTCTGAAAGGGTAGGGCAAGCTCCATGTGCAATTATATCGGAACTTTAAAGGGGGAGATTTTTACTGGGTAGAGGGCAGTGTATATGGTTTATTTAAGCTTCCAAAAGATTTTGAATTGTGTCTTTCTAAAAGACCTGGTAGGCAGTGCTAATAACTGAAGATGGAGAGAAACACTTTACTGGGGATTTGCAAGCTATTAAGATATAGATTCAAAACAGAGCAAAACTTGGACATTCGCTGGGGATCCCAGAAAAACCTTGCAAATCCATATGGAGGTTGGGAAGCTTCGAGAAAAAACAACGTATAGCAGACAGAATTGTATGGAGAGTTTGCAGTTCTGGAACCCAGCGGGTTCCCAAGGTGATCCTTTCCCTTAGGTCACTTATTATGAGATTAGGGAGACTACACAGTCTCCCAAAGGACCCCCAGCCCTGAAAGCTCAGACATCCCAATCGGAGGTGGTGCCAAGGGGCATTCTGTAGGGAAGGTAGATATTAAAAGATTTTCCCCCTCTTCTTGTTGATACAGAAACCTTTCATCTCAGCCTCCACATTTCTCATCTTGTTTAAGTTGTTTTATTGAAGTACACTTAATTTACAAGATTGTGTTAGTTCCAGGTGTACAGCAAAGTGATTCAGTGATTCATAAGTGTTCTTTTTTAGATTCTTTTCCATTAAAGGTCATTATAGGATATTGAGTATAGTTTTCTGTGCTATACAGTAGGTCCTTGCTGTTTATCTATTTTATAGATAGTAGTGTGTATATATTAGTCCCAAACTCATAATTTATCTCCCCTCTCTCAAATTTCTCATCTTTTTAAAACTGAAGATCAGGGTGGGACTGGTGGTCAGGGTGGCAACTGACAACTTGGCATTCTCTTTAAAAAGTGAGTGAGAGCAAGTGAATGATTTTTCCTCTGCACAAACAAGGATAGTGCCACATCTTCAGATCTCATTATGGAGGCAATGGCAGAAGGTTACCTTTCATCATACTTCTAGGCTCTGTTCACCCTCCTGTACTACAATGATACCTCGCTTGTAATTAGTGCCTTGCAAGTTAAAATAAGCACTTTATACTTTTCAAAATCCCATCAGGGATATATTCTCACAGCAATGCCACTTAACAGGTGGGGAAACTGAGGCACCGAGAAGAAAAAGGACTTCCCCAAGGCCATGCCAACGTTAATGGAGGAGCACAGGCTTAAACACAGGTCCAATATCCTTTCAGCCCAGGGCCTTTCTCCCACAACCCAGCTTCATAAAGATAGTGTTTTGCTCTGAGACTTGACAGGGTGGGTTCTGTGTTCTCCTTTTTGTTATTGTTCTATTTTTTGCTTGATTGTTTTTATTGATATATATTCACATACCATATTCACCTTTTTCAAATGCACAGTTGAGTGTGTTTTCTGTACAGTCCCTAAGGTGTATAACCATCATTACTATCAACATTAAGTTTCAGAACATTTCCATCAACCCGAAAAGAAACTCTGTATCCATCAGCAGCCCCTCCCCATTGCCTCCAACCCCCAAGATCCTAGCAATCACTAATCTGATTCGTGTCTCGTATACACAGAATCATACAAAATGTGGCCTTTTGTGTCTGGTTACTTTCCCTTAGCATAGTATCTTCAAGGTTCATCCATGTTGTAGCATGTATTAGTGCTTCATTCCTGTCTATGGCTATATAGTATTTCACAGATGGAGAGACCACATTTTGTTTATCTAATCATCCATCAATGGATCTTTGGACTATTTCTGAAGTGAAGTGAAAGTCACTCAGTCATGTCCAACTCTTTGTGATCCATGGACTATATAGTCCATGGAATTCTCCAGGCGCCAGAATACTGGAGTGGGTAGCCTTTCCCTTCTCCAGGGGATCTTCCCAACCCAGGGATCAAACCCAGGTCTCCCGCATCGCAGGTGGATTCTTTACCAGCTGAGCCACAAGGGAAGCCTATTTCTACTATTTCTACTTTTTGGCTACTATGAGTAATGTTGCCATGAACATTTTGAGTTCACTTTCAGCCCCCAAGCAGCCACTGGCCCAAGAAAGACAGACGGCTTCTGAGCGCCAGTTCACACCTTCTCTCTCATTCTGGGAGGGTAGCACAGCCAAGGACTGGGAGCCTCCGAACTCCTCTGACCTTACTGGATCATGTGCTGAAGCCACATGAGAGCATTGATCATTGATTTAATGTATGAAACCTGGACAAATGAGAATTTGGGGCAAATCCAGTAAGAGTGAAAATGTCTTTCAGTTCGAGTACAAGCAAAACATAGTCCATTTGTTCTTGAACCTTTGAGGGGTGTCTTATCTCCTCTTGGGATGGTACACAGCAGTCTGGAAGGTGCTCAGCACATCTAGTCCCTACTACCCCCACCACTCCTACCCCAGCACTGAGCAGATGCCCGAGGCATGGAAGGCATTGACCCAATTCTTGAAAATGAAAACAAGCTTGGACCCAGCTCTGCCACTGGTTAGCTGCATGAGCTTGCGCATGTGACTTAGCCTCTCTGGCTCAATTTCCTCAGCTATAAAATGAAAATAATAATAGTGCCTCATAACTCATCCTAGAGTGGATGGGCGAGTTAAACGAGAGGATATATGCAAGCACTGAGAACACTCTCAAGAACGGAACAAGCATTCAATAACCACTAGTTGTTCTTCTCCTTATTCTGAACGTTTCTAATACTCTATAAGCTCTATTTGGTTATACTTCCATAGAGGACAGAGGCTCTATGAGACATCAGAGAACCTGCCCTCAGCTGGCTCTTGCCTCAAGGCTGTAATTCCTAGCAGAAGCCACCCAATGGGCACTTACCATCATCTCAGTCCACCATGACATGTGACAGTGTGTTAGATGGAAAGGGACATACGGAGTGACTCTCCTTTTCACTGGTGACTGAGATGTGTCATTGAATGATTTGTGTATTTTCCATTAGAAGGAAGAATCAGATTTCTTTTTTATTAATTCTATTGGAGTATTGTTGCTTTACAATATTGTGTGAGTTTCTACTGTATAGCATAGTCAATTAGCCATCAAGTTCCAAGTTAAAGTTGTTCAGTCATGTCTGCCTCTTTGCAACCCCATGGACTGTAGCCTGTCAGGCTCTTCTATCCATGGAATTCTCCAGTCAAGAATACTGAAGTGGGTAGCCATTCCCTTCTGCAGGGGATCTTTCCAACCCAGGGTTCGAACCAAGATATCCCACATATATCCCCTCTTTTTTGGATTTCCTTCCCATTTAGCTCAGCACAGAGCACTGAGTAGAGTTCCCTAAGCTACACAGTAGATTCTCATTGATGGTGGTTTAGTCACTAAGTCGTGTTCAACTCTTACCATCCCATGGACTGGGAACCTACCAGGCTCTTCTGTCCATGGGATTCTCTAGGCAAGAATACTGGATTGTCATTTGGAGTGGATTGCCATTTCTTTCTCCAGGGGAGATTCTCATTAGCTATCTATTTTATACATAGTGCCACTAGAGTATATATGTCAATCCCAATATCCAAATTCCTCCCACCCTGCTTTCCCTCTTGGTGTCCATACATTGGTTCTCTACATCTGTCCATTTCTGTTTTTGCAAATAAGATCATCTATACCATTTTCTAGATTCCATATATATGCATTTAAATATATACAATGTCTGTTTCCGGATTTCTTGACATACTCCATGGAAGATGATTGGTCTAGAGGCAGGTCAGACCTGAGATCAGAGCCTCAACTTCAACTCAGTCCTTCCAAAGACACCCAAGACTGATCTCCTTTAGGATGGACTGGTTGGATCTCCTTGCAGTCCAAGGGACTCTCAAGAGTCTTCTCCAACACCACAGTTCAAAAGCATCAATTTTTTGTGCTCAGCCTTCTTTATGGTCCAACTCTCACATCATACATATATACTGGCATATTGAGTGCAGCACTTTCACAGCATCATCTTTCAGGATTTGAAATAGCTCAACTGGAATTCCATCACCTCCACTAGCTTTGTTCATAGTGATGCTTCCTAAGGCCCACTTGACTTCACATTCCAGGATGTCTGGCTCTAGGTGAGTGATCACACCATCATGATTATCTGGGTCGTGAAGATCTTTTTTGTACAGTTCTTCTGTGTATTCTTGCCACCTCTTCTTAATATCTTCTGCTTCTGTTAGGTCCATATCATTTCTGTCCATCTTGAATTTTCTTGAAGAGATCTCTAGTCTTTCCCATTCTATCTTTTAAAGAGCCATCTTGCCACTTTTACACGTAAGGACTACTTTTTGCCAGACCTGGAAAGTCATCTCTTTGAGGTGTAATCAATAACAATATGACAACCCCTATCTCCAGATTCTGTGAGAATGTAGATTCCAACATAGATGGCCTAACCACCTGACCATTTCCCCTCTACCATCTTTCAACACTTCTCCGCTAGATCACCAGATCTGTCCAAAATTCTCCCTCCTTGAGAATTGTCTCACTTCTTGTCTCAGAAGACAGACTAAATCTCTTTTTTCTATTGCAATAAGTCTTCTCTGCCTGTTTAACTCTATCAGAGCATAAGACAGATAAAAGTTCCTGTACTTAGTTAGTTTACATCTTAAGTTGGGCAAAGACCTAAAAAAAGTAAATCAGCCACACCCAATAATTTCATATTTTTATAATGTTTATGAAGAAACCAAGAGAGAAAATAGAGTCTTGGCCCAATAAAAATGGAATAAGGTCACCCCTAATATGATAAGTGAGTAGGGATGTGAATTCATAAAGTGATATTTTGCAATTGTGGTTAGAGGAACCACAATAAAAGTGCAGAACTTGGATTTTACTAGCAATTGGCAGGAACAACCTTGCAGTCCCCAGAGGACAAATTAGAGTGGTAATTAGAATCCAGGAAAGAGAGGGGAGGAAGAGTTCTGACAATAAATAATCTTGTAGTGAAGGACACAGCCAGCCGTCTGCAAAGACACAACTCAGGAAATAGATTTATCCAGATTTTTACTCTCCAACCTATCTCCCATCTTCTGCCAGGATCTCGATTGTCAAACTCAATATGAAGTCAGAATCCTAAAAGCCCTGTCAAATACTTTATACAGTGAGTCAACAATATTTATTTAGTATAATTTGTTTAACTCAAAATACACATTTATAATACTTTTATCTCATTTCAAATTGTGCTCAGTCACTCAGTTGTGTCTAACTCTTTGAGACCCCTGGACTGTAGCCTGCCAGACTCCTCCGTCCATGGAATTTTCCAGGCAAGAATACTGGAGTGGGTGCCATTTCCTACTCCAGGGGATCTTTCCTGACCCGGAATGAAA
Organism: Okapia johnstoni; assembly: GCA_024291935.2. Classification (NCBI taxonomy): domain Eukaryota; kingdom Metazoa; phylum Chordata; class Mammalia; order Artiodactyla; family Giraffidae; genus Okapia; species Okapia johnstoni. The sequence goes on from CM044305.1 coordinate 113,429,794, forward strand.
CCCATGTCTCTTATGTCTCCTGCATTGGCAGGCAGATTCTTTACCACTGTGCCACCTGGGAAGCCCATAACATTCAAACTATAGTTTTAATTTGCTCACAGTTTTCTCTGAGTTTATTCTCTTTGACATAAAGAAATTAGGGGAGAGATGTTCTGTTTACTTACTAAATGGAAGTCAATTTATTAAATAGAATAAAAAATGGTTCATTAATATGAAAAATCATAAGCATAATTTTGGCACTATCTACGAAGGTGATCATATGGATAATAGACTATGCATTCTGAATCAACAATACATGGAGAAGAACTTTGTGACTTTCGAGAATAAAAATTGCTGAGACAGACATAATGTTATGCTTCCTTCCCAATGAATCAAAATGGATGGAGTGTTAATGAAAAAATTAATCCTCAAACATATTGAGTTAAAAAACGATATTCTAATTGGATTATAAGCAAAAGACTTCAATTTGATTCCGATAGATAGTGTGCTATGAGCTGTGCTAAGTAGCTTGTCAGTCCATTCCAGACTTCTTTTGACCCCACGGACTGTAGCCTGCCAGGCTCCTCTGTCCATGGGGTTCTCCAGACGCGAGAAATACTGGAGTGGATTGCCATACCATAGATAGTGGAGTGTTATAAAAATCTTTTGAAAAAATAAATTGACTATTGTTTGTGTGTGTGTGTGTTAATGAACAGTATAATACTTATAAAACCAGAAGTGCATCCAGGATAAGCTTGAGAAACAGATTTGATTAGGAAGGAGGACTACACTAAAAGTCCAGCGTAAGATTACTCACGGTCATCATGAACTTTCTGTAAATATCACTCTCCATAGTAATCCTTCACCTGTGGTTTATGTTGCAAAAGTTTACCCATTTGCCAGTTGTCTTTTGACTTTGTTTATGGTACATTTGCCATGCAAATTTTGAAGAAGTTATCAAATTTATTAAATTAGTTAATTAATTGCCTCCAGAATTTGAGTCATAGTTAGAAAGCCTTTTCTTACACCAAGGTTAAAGAGAAATTCCCCGTGTTTCCTTGTAGTATACTTGCATGGTTTCATTTTTTACATTTAGCTCTCTAATCCATTTGGAATCTATTTTTCTGACTGTGGAGTGAGATATGGATATAATTTTACCTTTTTCCCCTTGAAATCATCTGGTCTGTTGTGTGTGTGTGTGTGTGTGTGTGTGTGTGTGTGTGGAGTTGTCCGCTAGTAACTTCCTGTTATCTATTCCTTCTATAGAAATTGGTCTGTTTCAACTTTCTAACTCTAACAGAGTCAATTTTGGTAACTTGGATTTCCTTAGGAAATTATTCATTTCCTCTAGGTTTTTAAATTTGGTTTCATATTTGTTAACATAGAGTTTCATATGATTTTTAAAATTTCTTTTGTTTCAGGGGTGATTTTCCTCTTGTCATTTCTGTTTTTGCATATTTGTGTGTCCTTTCTCCATTTTTAATTTTTCAGACCCACTGTTTTTCTAATCTCTTCTTCATTAATTTCTGTTTTTATTATGCCCTTTTTGCTTTCTTTTGGTTCACTTTTAAAAATTAGTTTTCTGGTTTTATAAGCTGGTGTCTTAATTCAATGTTTTATTTTTTTCATTTCCTGGATAAAAATGTTTAATGCAAACGTTTCCTCTCCCCCTGGATCACTTCTTTAAATGGATTCCATAGATTCTTATATGTTGTGGTTTATTATCATTATTTTTTAATTCTGTAATTGCAGTTTGTAGTTCTCATTTCACACGGAAGTTGTTTAATAGGAGGCCTCTAAATTTTCAAGTGAAAGGGGCTTTCTATTTTTGTTTTTGTTAACATTTTCTAGTTGTGATTGCATTTTTAATCAGAGAATGTTGCTTGTGATAGTCACCTTTTATGGAACTTACTGAGATACTGTTTGTGATCTGATAAATGATTAGTGTTTGTGATTGTGTCATGGACACTGTTATCACGGTGTAGACTTCAACATATGTTCAAAATACCTGTCTTATCAGTTTGTTTCCTAATCAATATGTACATTCTATCCCCATCCATACTATTTTTCACTTGATTTGTATTACACTGAAATGGTTTATTAAAATCTCCTATTATTAGTGAATGTATGTCTATGACTCCTTGAATTCTTTTAGTTCTTGCTTCAAAAATGCGGCTGCTGTGTCGTTTGGTGCACAATTGTCCTTCTTTGCCATGTTTAATACTTTGGGGATTGAATTCTACTTTGTGTGATATCAGGATCACTACACTCTCTTTTGCCTTCTGTTTGTCTGGTGAACTTTTGTCTATCCCTTTATTTTTTGTCTTTCTGAATGATTTTGTTGTAAGAGTGTATCTTGCATACAGAAAAGTTGTCATTTAACTAGCTTTATTGAGATATAATTTACCTAACAGAATTTGCCTGTTTTAACTGTACAAGCCAATAATTTTTAGTAAATTCATATAGAGTTTTGCAAACATCAACCACAATCCAATTTTAGAACTATGAAATAATATCTTATTGTATGGGTAGACCACATTTTGTTTATTCATTCACTGGTTGATGGACATTCGGAGTTTTCACTTCTTGATTATTATGAACGATGCTCTTATAAACTTTTGTGTACAAGTTTTCAGTTCTCTTGAGTATATATCCTTAGGAGTGGAATTGATAAGTGATATGCTAACTCTGTGTTTAAATTTTTGAAACTATGATGGTTTCAGCTTCTCTCTATTCTCATTAACAGTTGTAATCTTTCTTTTTTATTATAATCATTCTAATGGTTATGTAATAATATTGAAGTTTCAATTTGCATTTTCCTACAGACCAATGTTTTTCCACGTGGCACAATGGTAAAGGATCTGCCTGCCAATAGCAAATGATCTGCCTGCCAATGCAATCTCTGGGATAGGAAGATCCTCTGAACTAGGAAATAGCACCCACTTCAGTATTCTCGCCTGGAGAATTCCATGGACAGATAGTCCATGGGGTCACAGAGTCACACATGACTGAGTGACTGAGTACAAAGAAAGACCAATGAGGTTAAACATCTTTTGGGACACTTCTCTGGTGGTCCAGTAGTTAAGAATCTGCCTGCCAATACATGGGACATGGGTTCGATCCCTGGTCTGGGAACTAAGATCTCACATGCCGCAGAGCAACTAAGCCCACCTGCCACAACTAGATCACCTGTGTGTCATAATGAAAGATCCCATATGCCACAACTAAGACTCAATGCAGCCAAATAATAAACAAACAACAACAGCAAAACCATCTTTTCATGTACTTATTTATCTTTCCTATATCTTTCGTGAAGTATCTATTCATACCTTTTGCCCATTTTGAGACTGGGTTACTGATATTTTTCTTTTTGACATGGGAGAGTTCTTTAAATATTCTATAGAAAGCTCTTATAAGATAAATAAATGCAACTAGTTCTCCCATTTGGTGAGCTGTCTTTTCACTTTGTTGACGTGTATTATCATGCTTTTTAATTTTATGTATTTTTGATGTTTTGGCATCTTGGGGGCCTTGCTGACTCTAGAAGGACTGCTCATCCTGGGGCTAGCCAATTCCTGGAGATAGTAAATGATTTCCTGTAAGCATGCCTTTTATATACAAACTCCAGAGCCCATACCCTCAGCCAGCTCTTCTATGTGGTTCTTATACTCCAAGCTGCACTATTCTTTTGTTTTATCACCCTAGGGCCAGGTGTCAGATAACTAGGCACAACCCCTATGCCCCAGAGCCTCCTTACCCTGCTTTACCCATTCCCTCCCTTGGCAACTACAGTCAAGGCTTTTGGCCATATTCTCTTGCTTCCCATGCCTCTGGACCAAGCTCTTGCTTCCCCATATGGACCCCTGCATGGCATGTCATGCCTCCTATTTCTAGGGATCTGTAAGTATAAACTTCTTCTTTCATGACAGTGCTTGAAGTGTCCACATGTCTTACCACATCTGATTGAAACAAATCCCAGGTTCCCTTAAAATGATGGTATCCTTTAAAGCACACAGTTTTCAATTTTGACGAAGTCTAATTTATCTAATATTTTCTTCTGTCACTGTAGTTTTTGCCATCATATCTAAGAAGACTTTGCCTAAACCCAGGCAATTGTAAAAGTCCAAGCCAATAGTTTTGGAAAGCTTTTATGTTGGGATAGACTGAAATTGATCTAATTCATTTAATTATCATGTCTTTTAGGATAAGCCAACCTTCCCTCAGACTCAATTACCTTAAAACTAGGGAAGCTTTCTCCTGCCTCTGACAACATTCTTTGACCAGACCTTTTATTCAGCACGTGATATATAGACTCGTAAATTTTAGAGTTGGAAAAAACTTTAAAGGTTTCTAATTGAGCTTAATACTCAGTATAGGGATTTCTTGTTTCAGATACTTATTTACTTCTGATTGAGCACTCCTAGTGATGGGGAACTTTCTCCTGCTCAAAGCTGTTCTGCAGTTGAATAGTTGAATATTTTCTTGGAGTACACGGAGGACAATCTGAGGAGGAGGCTAGGAAGGAGCCATTAGACAAATAGAAGGAAAATGAGGAGGCAGTGGTGTGCTGGAAACAAGGGCAAAAGAGAGTTTGAAGAATGAAGAGGTCATTGTTGTCATGGTCAGTAAGATAAGAATTCATATATATGTCCAGTGAGTTTGGCCTTAACAGTTTCGGAGGAAGAGTGAAGATGGTACTCAGAATTGCAATGGAGGTAAGGCAAATGAGGTGGTGACTAGGAGCTATCTTTCTTTCTTTCTTTTTTTTTTTCTTTTAAGAAATTTTATTAAGGAGGGAAGGCACTATGACACTGTAGCTAGAACAAGGTACAGGGTTCAGAGATGGGTTCTTTGAAGTGCGGCATATGGATTGGTGATCATGCTTGTGTGCTGAGAAGAGAAAGCCAGACAAGAGACCATAACACTGACAGGTGGTGGTCCTGAGGAAGTAAGTAGAAACGAATGGGATGAATCATTAGTGGGAGTATCTGCATGAGTCGGTGACTTTCTAGAAGCACTCCATGGTGCTGCTGTGGGAGTGAGAAAGCAGTGGAACAAAGCCATTTGTGGGTGCTTCAGGAATGGGGCAAATCCAACTATGGACAGTGAGGCAAGGTGGTAAAGGATGTTGGCAAGAAATTACTGAAGAGTTGGACCTCACTCGACCATCTCTCAGTTGTGTGACTTTGAATAAGTCACTTCCTCTCTTTGGGCCTTAGTCTGTTCATCTCGGAAATGGAGATACCACCCACTGACAAGATTATTGAAATTGCAAATATAATGGTATATGCAAACAACATTATCAACTATGGAGCAGAGCATGAGTATGTTGCTTATTGCTTTCTTCTGAAAGTAAGTAAGACAAGGCCATGGGTAAGAACACTGGGTACTATAGCTGGTATTTGGTTACAAACCAGATACAATCTTGAGTATGATCTCTCTTTTTATAATTCTTACTTGCCCTATTTTCACAACAGAAGTGCAGAGTGGGAACCAAGGTTAGACAAATAAAGACTAGCTAAGGAAGGCCTAGAAAACCCAGCTAAGAAATCAAGAATTGATCCTGAGGACAATGGCAAGCACTGGACATTTTTGAGCTGAAAAATGATGTTAGGAATGTAGTGTTTGAAGAAGGTTCATTAAACATGGGTATACAGGCTGTGCTGGAAAGAAAGGCGAACTGGAGGCAGGATGAGTAGTTGGGAAGAAATGACAATGATTACTTTATAGGATGAAGAGCTAGGGAATAGAAAGGAAGAAACAAATCAGAGAGAGATTTTGAATGACTGGACATGTGGAGTGAAAGAAAGAAAGTGAAAGATAGAAAGAAAAAGGTGAGGCGGGCAGGGCATGATAACTATGTTTCTAACTGAGGAGCCTGGGAGATCACTAAGAGAAACAGAACCAAGAAAGGGCTTGGCTTAGGGGTGTGTGTGTGTGTGTGTGTGTGTGTGTGTGTGTGTGCACGTGTGGACAGGCAGAGAATGGGCAGATATGGGTCCACTAATAAGCCATATTGGGCACACTAACCACTACTGGAGCCTACCCCTGTGCAAGCTGCATTATATGTCAGCTACTTCACCAGAGCCTTCTATTACAGGCAGGCCAATCTACCCCATCCACATCACTCCACCATCTCAGAGGTCTTTTGCTGATGCATATCATAATATATGTAGTCATTTCCTTATTGACAATAATTGGATGAATTTTAATTTTTCAGTATTATGAATAATGCAGCTGGATAGTAAAAAGTCTGATATAGATCAACTCATAATCTCGGGGGCCATGCTTATTCCAAATCTATCTCCCACAACCCTCATGGAAACTGGGCAAATTTACCTGATTTTGCTGCCTGGAGTCTCCAGGAAGCAGAGATGAAATGCTCTTGCAGAAGGGCATGATGGTATAGGCACCTTCCCCTCAAGAGTCTGGCCTTTTGAACCCACCCCCGCAATAGCAACTTGACTAGGTCTATTGTGGTTTCACTGAGTGCTCTTCTAGTTCTCCATCCAGGAATTCTGGAGCTTGGATGTGTTCTGACCGTTGCAGTGCTAAAGAGACCTTATCTTTTGATTTGCCAACATTCAACACTTTTAAGAATCGATTTGCTTTAGTTTAAATAATTTAGCTCCTATATTTTCAGTCTGTTTATCCTCCCAAGGAAGAAAATGCTCTTCCTTCCCCTTCCTGCCCCCTGATTCTTCATCCTCCTCTTCCATGCTTTTGTCCCTGGTGTCTTCTAATGTAGGAGTGGGCAGTTAACAGATGTGGAATCTCCATGTACTGTGGGTCTTGGAGAGACCTTTGTCCTACAATGCCATTTTACAAATGGAGAAACCAAGGTTAAAGAGGTTCTGGGTTACCAAGACTACACAGCTAATCCTTTATTTGAGGAACCAAGAAGCGCTATTAGGTCAATTTCTCATTCTTGAACACCCCAGTGTCTCCCAATCATATGCTCATTTACTCTGCTAGATTATGCTTCATGTGTTTTAATCCTAGTCTCCCATTTTATAGATAAGGAAACTGTATCTCAGAGAGTGAAGCAAGACAACCACCCAGCTAGTAAGAAGCAACAAGAATCCAGTGCCAGATGCCCAGTTCATCAAGGGCATGGATAGAACTCACATTGAGTGAAGAGTTCTGAACAGGATGTCAGGGATTAAGGATGCATTGAAAAAGTGCTGCTTCAGGAATAGCAAATGGCATTGCCACACCACTTATGGGCCATTTTTGCCAGAATTTTGACTTTGACCTGGCAAGAAAACAAAGCAGCAGAGAGTTGAAGGTACACAAAGTCAATGCGAGAACTTCTCCCTACTTACTCCTCTGTGCTGGCATCTTCACTAGGTTTTCTATGAGATTCTACTGAAGTGAAAGAGAATACAATATTTTGTAAATTTAGAGACATAACTGTCCAGTTGGATTGCTCTTTAGGTGAAGATCTAAGTGAAATGTTTCCCAGAAGATACTGTATTTTCAAGGAAAACCTTTATTCAGCTACCAAACATTTGAAGGAAGCCTTGGTCTAAAGAAATGAAGATAATGGTAACAGGAAGGGAGCATTTGACTCCTGAGTCAAGAGAACCCAAGAATGTATTCCTGGCTTCCAGTTTAGTTCAGTCACTCAGTCGTGTTCGACTCTTTGTGACCCCATGGACTGCAGCACACCAAGCTTCCCTGTCCATCACCAACTCCTGGAGCTTGCTCAAACTCATGTCCATTGAGTCAGTGATGCCATCCAATCATCTCGTCCTCTGTCGTCCCCTTCTCCTCCTGACTTTAATCTTGCTCAGCATCAGGGTCTTTTCTAATGAGTCAGAAAGGTGGCCAAAGTATTGGAGCTTCAGCTTCAGCATCAATCCTCCCAATGAATATTCAGGACTGATTTCTTTTAGGATTGACTGATTTGATCTCCTTGCAGTCCAAGGGACTCTCAAGAGTCTTCTCCAACATCACAGTTCAAAAGCATCAATTCTTCAGCACTCACCTTTCTATATGGTCCAACTCTCACATCCATACATGACTAATGGAAAAACCATAGCTTTGACTATATGGACTATTGTTGGCAAAATGATGTTTCTGCTTTTTAATATGCTGTCTAGGTTTGCCACAACTTTTCTTCCAAGGAGCAAGCATCTTTTAATTTTATGGCTGCAGTCACCATCTTCAGTGATTTTGGAACCCAAGAAAATAAAGTCTATTACTGTTTCCATCATTTCCCCATCTATTTGCCATGAAAACTGGACTGGATGCTATGATCTTAGTTTTTTGAATGTTAAGTTTTAAGCCATCTTTTTCACTCTCCTCTTTCACCCTCATCAAGAGGCTCTTTAGTTCCTCTTCACTTTCTGACATAAGGGTGGTGTTATCTGCATATCCGAGGTTATTGATATTTCTCCCAGCAGTCTTGATTCCAGCTTGTGCTTCATCCAGCCCAGCATTTTGCATGATGTATTCCTGGTTTCGCTATTCACTAGCTAGCATCTAAGATAAAATTTCTAATAAGTTTTCATTTTCTCATCTATAAAGTGAGGCTCAGAAATTCTCCCTATCCACCTCAAGAGGCTATTGAAAGCATCAAAGTGAGATGGTAGATGTTAGAGTGTTTTAGAACCTCTAAAGCAATGGATGCCATGATGGGTTAGCTGGGGTCTCTGACAGCAAAGTGCTTGACTCTGTTCCCATCTCAGAGTAGGTTACTACACCATGAGCTCCTTGACAGAGGGCTAGTATCTCATCTCATGTTTATCCTTTATCCTGTGAACATGTAGAACAGTGTCTGGCATGTAGTTTGTGCTTACTATATCTCCATTCAATGAATGAATTATCCAGAAAGTGAAGTGAAAGTTGCTCAGTTGTGTCTGACTCTTTGCGACCCCATGGACTATACAGTCCATGGAATTCTCTAGGACTGAATACTGGAGTGGGTAGACTTTCCCTTCTCCAGGGGATCTTCCCAACCCAAGGATCGAACCCAGATCTCCCACATTGCAGGCAAATTCTTTACTGGCTGAGCCACAAGGGAAGCCCAGGAAAACTGGAGTGGGTAGCCTATCCCTTCTCCAGGGGATCTTCCCTACCTGGGAATTGAACTTGGGTCTCCTGAATTTCAGGTGGATTCTTTACCAACTGAGCTATCAGGGAAGCCTGAATTATCCAGAAAATAATAGTCATTTGTCCAAGGATTTGCCTCCATGAAGACAAAATCAGATGTATTAGAGGATCTCTGTCTCCATCAATTAAATTGTGGACAAAATATCATATGCAAATATATTTTTCGTAAAGGGTTAGAAGAAGTAATTTATTTGTCTGATTTTGTCATTAAGATCTATCTGTACTCACCACACAAACATGCCTAAATGCATGTTGACACACTTATTCCTCTTGCCATTAGCTAATTGACAAATTTCTGGTTTTCCATTTCAGCTTGGAAAAAGCACTTTTCACTGCAAATTAACCAAATTGGAAAGAGAGATTCTGTCAGAATGACTTCTGGGCAACTCACTGAAAAAATAGTAATGCCAGAGATTTTTCTTGTAATTCAATTTAAGTAAAGTCAGAAAAAGAGAGAAAAGGAAACTTTGAGATGATCTAGTCCAAAACCATCAATTTTCACATGAAAACTGAGGCCCAGAGAGAGGAAGGGACTTGCTCAGGGTCACATCTGTAGATTTTAATGGTCTGAAAGAAGAGAGAATAATTGGGCAGGACATGTCTTATTCCAGAGTCACAGAATTAGTTGTATGTTCTGATTTTGCAACTGTGTGAATTTGGCAAGGGACTTATTTTACTAAGCTTATTTTTTGACCTGAAATTGGGTATAGGTCATACAAACAGTAATTCTCACTTCATAGGGAATTGTGAGCACCAAATGGACTAACATAACCCCTTCCCCATTATCTGGGACAGAGTAGGTGCTCAGTGAGTGTGAATTTCTTCTCCTCTTCCCCGTGTTTTCCTTTTTGATTAGCCTGGTGGCTAGTACATAATAGGGGCTTTCACAATATTTGGTGTTTGGCTGTCACCTTGGTGTGATGCAATGTTTTGAGGTCAACTCAAGGAGACTTGGGTTTGGTCCCTGGGTAGGTAAGACCCAGTGGAGGAGGAAATGGCAACCCACTCTGGTATTCTTGCTTGGAAAATTCCATGGACAGAGGAGCCTGGTGGGCCACAGTCCATGAAGGCATAAAGAAATGGACACAAATGAACAACTAAGCATGCTTACGCACACACATGCACAAGTGTCTGAACATTGGCATATCTGCTCCTTGGCAGTCTCACTTGCCATCAGACCATTGCAGAGTGGAGGAAGCTGGAGGGAGTGGGGATGAAATCAAAACTGCCAGAAGACATGTATCTTGATAAAGGTATAATTCAAAAAGATACATGCACCCCTATGTTCATAGCAGCATGATTTACAATAACCAAGACATGGAAGCAACCTAAATGTCTATCTACAGATAAATGGATAAAGATGTAGTACATATATACAATGAAACATTACTCAGCCTTAAAAAATGAAGTGATGCCATTTGCAGCAACATAGACGGACTTAGAGATTATCATACCACATGAAGCAAGTCAGACAAAGACAAATATCATATGATATCACTTTTATGTGGAATATAAAAAATGATACAAACTTATTTACAAAACAGAAAGAGATTCACAAACATAGAAAACAAACTTATGGTTATCAAAGGGGATAGGTGGGGAGGGGGAGGGATAAATTAGAAGTTTGGGATGAACAGAAACACACTACTGTGTATAAAATAGATAACCAACAGGGACCTACTGTAGAGCACAGGGAACTATATTCAGTGTCTTGTAATAACTTATAATGGAAAAGAATGTGAAAAAGAATATATATATATATATATATATATATATATGTATATATATATATATATATATATATCACACAGATATATATGTTTCTAAATCACTTTGCTGTACGCCAGAAAATAATACAACATTGTAAATCAACTATACTTCAATAAAATTAAAAAAAAACTGTCAGAAGAACAACTTCTTCCTCCAAGCCACTGTCCACACAAAGACAATTTCTCTTATTTTGACATTCCCCACTTCATCTCATAATGGTCAAAACCAGCCTATTTGAAGCCCAGCTCAAGTGCCATCTCTTGTGAGACCCCACAGTATTTCATACAACTCTGGTTTACAAATAAAGAAGTGAAAGCTCAGAAAGGTTAAGTAACTTCCCCAAAGCCATGGACCTAGTAAACAGCACAGCTGAGGGATGAGAGAATGATTGCGCACTTACTCTGTAACATAGCTGCTGTTACCATCTCTCCCAGTTTACAGATGCTGCAAACTGGCATGCAGATCTGCAGTTACCCTGCTAGTAAGTGACAAGGTAAGATTCACAGTAAGATTTGCTGAATCATCCCACGAGGACAGGGTTTCTCAATGTCAGCACCATTAACATTCTGGGCTGGAAACTTTTGTGTGTGATGGAGGGTTGCCCTGTGAATTGGGGGATGTTTAGTAGCATCTCTGGCCTCTACCCACTAGATGCCAGTAGCACACCTCCCAAGTCTCCAAACATTGCCAGAAGTCTTCTGGGGGACAAAATTGCCCCCTCCACCTTCATATGACAACCACTGCTCTTGGACTGCTGGTCATCAGCCCTGACATGGAACTCTTGCTTGGTTCCAAACCTGATGCATTGTAACAATTGATGCATTTGGAACAAAAGAGATAATCTTGCTTTCTAGGAAATTCTCTCAGGGATGTTCTCAAACTCATATGTGACTTAGAGTTTTTAGTTTTGCTTAAATGTTCTATGAACACCTGTTAGGATTACTGGGAAAAGTCTAGTTAGTTAGTACAAAGGTATAACTCAGAAAAAAGTGAAATACATCAAAGATAGAATTATAGGTATTTGTCCTTACTTTACATCTCTGTTTTTTTACTCAAACCCAAGATGAGCTGTACTTTTTGGGTTTGTTATTCAAACTCGATTTATCCTGGGCTTCTGGACCACTCAAAATTATGATCTGGCCAGGATGTTCATTTAATCCTGAATCTGAGACAATGTATTGTAGCTATTATGATGGCTGAAGATATCTTGGGAAGGGATGATGAAGAGGGACATCATCTTGATCCTTGAAAACCTTAGTCTCTCACCATGCAGACTGTGTGCCAAGTCTTCTGTGTCCCGAGCCTTCTTTTACTTCATTTAGGGAAAGACCATGACAGAGAGAAATTCTCCAGGGGAAGCAGATATGTATTTGGCCTTGAGGTCATAGAAAAATCTTTTCCTGCTCAGATCCTCAGTTTCCTTTCTGAGCAACATGAGAGATGCACAGCAACTGACTATGAATGCTTTCAAGTCTCTATGGCTAATAAACCTAGGACCATTGTTAGCCCTTAATACTAGTCACTTGCATTTGTAAAGCATTTATTAGATATAAAGGAGGTATACTATTTCATAGACTCCAAGACACAATCTCTTTTTCATGTTTTAACATCTCTGAGATTGAAATGCATCCTAAAATTGATGACATCTTAGGTTAGATGGAATTATTTTTCAAAAAATTGGGAAAACAATACAGAGTGGTCAATATTTTATTTTCAAAATAGAGACATCTGAAACAACCACCATCTTACATCATTTCATCTAGAAATAGAAATGTCTTTCATGAGAATGTAGTATAATCCTCCCCAAGAAAGAAAACTTTCAACTTTACATTGATGTAGTATCTAAAATAAAATTAGGATTAAAAACATTAATGTCTATTTGGCATGACTTACCACATTACCACAATCCAGCATCATCTAAGAACAACTGGCCTCCCTCCAAATATCTTCATATCCATTATTTATCTGGATCCTCAAACACACTATGAAGTGAGGGCAGTAGTTAATATCATTTTACAAATGAGTTAACTGAGGTTCAAGGGAAATAAACTTCATTTTTTAAGATGATATTACTAGAAACTCAAAACATGTAGTCTAAAGGTTCTTGTTGGGGAATTTCATGTTAAATGCATGGTGTAGTGTGGAAAGACTTGAAAACTGTGGGGCTAGGGGCAAATATTTCAAGTATAGTGAAGATTATCTTTCTAAAGTCACAAGACTATTGGACAAAATCTGACCTTCTGAGCTCACTGAAAACAGAGTTGTTCTTGTCATATCACACATGATTTTACTGGCTTACATAGTCCACACAGAATACTTTGTTACATTTGATTTTTATTATTTTCCATTAATGTAGTGATTTAGCCTGGTCAACTTGAGGTTTAGGATGAAAGGAGTTTGATTAATAAAACAGTGATAAACTTAGGCAATGCTGGTTATTATATTTGTACATATGGATTCATCTCAGGCATAGGGAAAAAGGGACAGACAACAGTCTGTTGTTTGGGCTGCATTTCTGCTGGGGCAGACCCTGGGTCAAGCACTTCAAAAAAGCAATTGACCGTTCTATTCATGTACAAGTTTTCGTGTGGATGTATGTTTTCATTTCTCTTATGTATATACCTTGGAGTTAAAATTGCTTGGTCATGTTGTAACTCTGTGTTTAAACTTTTGAGAAACTGCCAGATTGTTTTCAAAGGTGGCTGCACTATTTCACATTTCCACTAGCAGCCAATGAAGCCTCCAGTTTCTCTGCATCCTTGTCACAACAATCTTTTTGCTCATAGCCATCCTAGTGAGTATAAAGTGTTCGATTTGCATTTTCCTCATGACTTTTTCATGTGCGTACTGAGTATCTGTATATCTTATTTGGAGAAATAGTTATTTAATAGCTTTTACCATTTAAATATCCATCAACCGATAAATGGATAAACAAAATGTAGTACATCCGTATAGTGGAATATTATTCTCAGCCATAAAAAGAATGAATTATTAATACATACTACAACATGGATGAAGCTTTAAAACATTATGCTAAGTGAAACAAACCAGACACAAAATGTTACATATTGTATGATTCTACTTATGTGAAATATCCAGAATAGGCAAATCCATAGGGACAGAAAGTAGGCTAGTGGTAACAAGGGACTTAGATAGTAGGGAACGTGGAATGACTACCAATGAGTACAGTTTCTTTTTTTTTTTAATTAGTTTATTTTCTATTTTTTAACTTTACAATATTGTATTTGCTTTGTCATACATTGACATGAATCCACCATGGGTGTACATGTGTTCCCCTTCCAGAACCCCCCTCCCACCTCCCTCCCCATCCCATCCCTCTGGGTCTTTTTGAAATGATAAAAATGCTCAGGAATTAGTGATGATGAATCCACAATCTAATGAATATGCTAAATCTACTGAATTGTTAACTTTAAAATAGTGAATTTTATAGTATGTGAATTGTATCTCGGTTTTAAAAAGCAAGAGATCATAGATGTTTTCATGTATTTCTGAACTCTCCATTTTGTTCCATAGATCTATATTTCTATCTGTCCTTCAATGTTATGCTTTTTAATTTTTTGTTTCTTTAAAAAAAATTTATTCTATATTGGAGCATAGTTGATTAGCAATGCTGTGTTAGTTGCAGGTATACCGTGCTGTCTTGATTGTTCTTGACTGTTCTATATTGCCTCAAAATTAAGTAGTGTGAATCCTTCAACTTTGTGCTTGTTAAAGATGGTTTCATAAATTTTAGTATCATCTTGTCAATTTCTGCAGAAAATCCTGTTGAGATTTTAATTTGTTAGATTTATCTAACAACCGACCTGAACTCACCTTGCTCTGAGATACACTCTTACTAGTGGTAGAGTGATCCTTCTCAAAGGATGCTAAATAAAGATTAATATGGACAAATGGGGAAACTTAGGTTTAGAGAGATTAATTAATTCATACAAGGTTACAGCTCATGTTGCAGGTGTGACTGAAACCTAGATCTGATTTATAAGACTCTGTACTTTCTCTGATGCCAGACTGCTAATTTTAGGGTTTTCAGTGAAAATGCAGTGTGACTCAACAGTGTGCTGTGGCTGCTAAAAAATGATCCTAATTGGTTTGCTGTTTAGAAGGAGGGTGAAAGTAGCTCAGTCGTGTCCAACTCTTTGCAACCCCGTGGACTATGCAGTTCATGGAATTCTCCAGGCCAGAATATTGGAGTGGCTAGCCTTTCTGTTTTCAGGGGATCTTCCCAACCCAGGGATCGAACCCAGGTCTCCCACCTGCAAGGAGATCCAGCCAGTCAATTCCAAAGGAAATCAGTCCTGAATATTCATTGGAAAGACTGATGCTGAAGCTGAAACTCCAATCCTTTGGCCACCTGATAAGAAGAGCTGACTCATTGGAAAAGACTCTGATCCTGGGAGAGATTGAAAGCAGGAAGAGAAGGGGATGACAGAGGATGAGATGGTTGGATGGCATCACTGACATGATGGACATGTGTTTGAGTAGGTTCCAGGACTTGGTGATGGACAGGGAAGCCTGGCGTGCTGCAGTCCGTGGGGTCACAAAGAGTCGGACACAACTGAGTGACTGAACTGAACTAAACTTAGAAAGAGGGAGATGGAAATTCTGCCCTCCTCTGGCCTATCAGAACTGTTCTCAGGTATTGTGTCCAGTTCTGGGAAATATGCTCATAGAGGGCTTGGGAACAGGCTTTACCATCGTGTTCAGCAGAGAGCTGATGCTGGTGTAGAAGCCTCCTCGAGTTCTGTGAAATGTGGAAGAGCTTCAGTATAGCCTAAGAAGGGAGAAACCAGGGGAGAAAAAACAAATAGCCTCAGAGATCGGAAAGGCTGTCTTGGGAAGCTTCTAGTGGCAGAACTTGCAAAAAAGTTTCTAGGGTTTGGCTCATTGAGCTCAGGGACATTTTCAGCTCTCATAGTCCATGAATTCGTGGTCATTGGAAGTTGTGGTCTGTGCCTTATAAAAGTGTATTCTCCTATTCTAGTACTTTGCACAGGACCTGAGCATAGTACTAACTCATTAATTGTTTCTTGAGTCGAACAGAACCCTTGCTATAAATATAATGGAATCATTAGAAAATTGAACCTCAACTCTATTGGAGTTTAACTTGACAATGGAATTATTACCTAATTTTTCAACCCCTGAAACAAAAATTCTTTGTTAAGTGATACAATATTTATGTGAATTAGCACCAATCTTTGGGATGGCATTAAACATTCCCCATTAATAACGGCTTTTGAGTGATAGTGTATACTTGGCAAGGAAGGGGAGCATTTATGGGTTTTCTCTCCCACTATTCACAGCCTTTCAATGAAAGTAGTGGCTCACTTGAGGTGAGGGAATAAAGGACAAGGGAGCACTTGGATTCTTCCGTGTGCTCTTCACATTGGGACTGGTGAACAAGGCTGACTTCATTCCACAGCTGGATTGATATGCAAATTTACCCCCACTAATTGGCTTCCCCAGCTGTCTCTAGAGGGCGGATGTATTCTTTTATAAAGTGCAGTCTCGGGCAGCATTGAGAACATTAGAACTAGTTAATTGAATATCAATGAATCTTTATAAACTAATAATGATGAAGAGCCTGGGAAGCTTGATGTAGGTTTGGTGTATTGGGAAGGGGAGAGCCCTGAATTGAATTTGTGGGAAGTGAACATTTCTCTGGGTTTTATAAAATTCAGTTTAGGGTGCTTTGACCTAAAGTCCTTGAAAGCCCCATAGGTGCCTTCTTCAACACGTGAGGTGGTGCGGGTTGACAATGAGCAAATGCGTGGGTCTATGTCTACTCCCCACAGATAGACAGACACACGCACACCTTCCCCTAATACAGAAAAACTTCCCTAATACAGAAAAGCAAGAAGAGTCACTACTTTCCCAAAGTCAGCTTCAGAACCTAGGGCACTGCCACCAAACTGAGAATACCTGCTCTCACTGCACAGCGCAGTGGGGGTGTGTCTCCTCTGTCCTGGCAGAGCTGACATTTGGATACTGATTTATGCCTTCAAGTCCTACCAGGAAGTCCCCTGAACCGACCAAAAGACTAAGCCAAACTAAAAGAACAAACAAATCCTGTGCAGTTAAAAGCAGCTGGGTTGGTGTTGCTGGATCTCTGGGATGTTTAGAAGTTCACTGAATTGTACCTAAGAGGAGGATTTCATTTTCCTCCTTTTCTCTCCCTCCCTCTAAAACCTGTGTTTCTAGACCTTCAAAAGCATTATACAAAAAAGATACAACAAAACTGCAGTATCACTAAAAGAAATAGACATGGATTGATGGAACAGAATTAAGTCTAGAAACAGGCCCAGGTATATAAGAATTTATTATGCATTAAGTGTATTATTTCTGATCTTGGGAAAAGGACAACTTGATCCATAACAGGCACCGGGAGAATTGGTTAATTATTTAATATAAACATTTATTATTAAAGATAGACCTCACAGGATACTCCTCAACAAATTCCGATTGTTTAAAAAGTTTGATATGTATTACTCTCTCCATACATCTCCCCTTCTCCCTCCTCCATGTAAAATAGATAGCCAATGGAAATTTGCTGTATGACTCAGAGAACTCAAACAGGGGCTCTGCGACAGGCTGAAGGGTGGGGTGGGGAGGGAGATGGGAGGGAGGTTTGGGAGAGAAGGCACATGGGTGTACCTATGGCTGATTCTTGTTGATGTATGACAGAAAACCACAAAATTCTGTAAAGCAATTATCCTTCAATTAAAAAGAGGTTTGATATGCGGCCATTTAAAGTGAAATGAGATAGACATATATGCATAAACATAGAAGGCTAGACATGAGATATTATTAGTTTTAAAAATCCAATTGCAGAATAATATACCTATTCAGATCTCTTTTGAGAAAATTCTATATAAAAATGTCCCCGGTAAAAATAATTGCTTAGTTTATCAGAGAGAACCTTTTCCTTTGCATTACATACTACAATGACACTTTGACATATACTCATAAAAGCAAAACAACCCACCCCCCACAGAATCTCTGTGTGTTTTGGAATAAGCATGAAATACACTTTGATTTAAAAAAATAAAGAAAAGCAAAAAGAGTTATATATACAAAAAGAAATAATGAAAGAGGCAATGAGCTGAATAATAATGTGATTTGGGGGTAAATAAAACATTTTCAGCTTGAAAGTGGAGGAAGAAACCATAAAGAGAAAGTCTGATAAACTTGATTATAAAAAAGAACTACAAGTCAAGAAAATCACCAAAAATAAAATTAAAGGGCCAATGACAGAGTCAGAACAATATTTGCAATGAATATATATCAAGTATTCTGACAAGTCAATAAGAAAAGATGAATCCACTCAATAGAAACACAGGCCACGGATATGAACAGACAGTTCACAAAAAAGAAATACAAAAGCCAATAAACATGAAAACCATAATCACAGTAAAACCCACAAATTTAAAAATACTATCTTTGCTGCTGCTGCTGCTGCTAAGTCGCTTCAGTCATGTCCGACTCTGCGCAACCCCATAGACGGCAGCCCACCAGGCTCCGCCGTCCCTGGGATTTTCCAGGCAAGAGTACTGGAGTGGGGTGCCATTGCCCTCTCCAATACTATCTTTATTATCTATCAAATTAGAAAGCTTTTCTTTTAGTGCTAATGCCAAGTTGTGGCAGAGATGTGAGAAGAACATTCATCTTCACAGCTGGAAGACAATTGGCAATGTATATTAACAGCCTTAGAATGTTTCATAGACTTTGGCCCAGGAATTCTATTTTTATTGAAACACATCCTAAGCTCCTGCAGAGGTTCAATGTTTGAAGATTTACATACAAAGATTTTTACTCATAATAGCCTCAAATTGTGAATAACCTAAATATTCACTGATTGCCATTTAGTTCAATACATTAGTTAAGTAGTTATTAGTCAAGCAATTATGCTATTGCTCTATGAATGTTACATAAAAAAATTTTAAAGTATTTTAACAGACTGTTGATATGAGGAAATGCTCATTCTCCAGAAATGAAAAAAAAATACATAAAGGAAGAATCAAGATTACTCTCTCCTCTAAGTAGTTTCATCTTAAAAAGAACTCTCCCTGACACTTCATTCTCTTCTAACTATCTGACCAAGATTCCTTTCCTTCTATTCATGTCCAAATTTTTCACTAGAGTAGTCGACAAACTCACCTTTTTTTCATTCTTAAAGCATCACAATTTGGATTCTAGCCCCGAATCTGCTCCCAGAAACTAACCACTAATGACATCTCTGTTACTAAGTGTGGAAGATCCATCGCAGGTCTCCACATTGGTCAGGGCTGGTTTGTCTTCTTCCACGTGCCCCTTTAAGACTAGGTTCCAAAGCGGGAGTCTTCTGACTATTCACTCTCTTCCTAGGCTATCTTATCCACTCTCAGGATTTTCATTATTACCTTGGGCATAGTACTCTTGTGATTCCTATCTTTTGCCCAGATCTCTCCCTTCAAACCTCAGAACTGTCTGTCTGTCTGTTGGATATTTCCATCTGGATGTCCCTCAGTACAGTATTTACTATTTCACTTGGTGGCATTACCACTCTTTCAGTAAGAATGTCCTTGTATGCTTATTTCTCTCTCTTTCTCCTTCTCTCTCTCACCCTTATCCTTATTCCCTCACTACCCACTAAGAACATGCATGCACATTTAACCTTAATAGCAGGCACCATGGCTCAGTCATCAGTGTACACTCAGTACCTTGTGTAGTGCCTGGCACCCAAGCAGGTGCTTAAATATTGATTAAATGAATGAATGAAATTATTTACTCTTTATTCACATTAATTGTTTTGACTCTTTCACTGGTTTTGCTTGTATTTTTAAAGTGAAGAGAGAAAAATGTAAAAATTGCTTTCCTTCTGCCATCTTTTGTGGGAATAATATCAAGTAAAAACTGAGAGTGTCCACTTTAGTCCCTCCAGTCACATTAAAGGCTGAGCCCTACATTTTGCTGCATAAACATCTTGACCTTGGTTATACTTGTAAGTACCTGGTTAAATATAAATATATATATAAATATGTCCTTTTTAATGGAAGTACAGTTGATGTACAAAACTGTGTTAGTTTCAAGTGTATAGCAAAGTGATTCAGTTATATATACATATACATGTATATATATTTTAAATTGCAATCGTATTAGACATATGAGACTGCAATTTATTCTTTCACCTAACAAGATATCATGGATGTCTTTACAGGACACATAAATCTATCCCTGCTTTTTTATGACTACATAGAGCTCCATTGTGTGGACCTATTATAATAAACTGAAGCATTCTTTATTGGTAAAAACTTAGGTTGTTTACCTAAGTAAATATTTTTGTAAAAGGAATTATAGATTCTTTGAAATGGAATTTTAGTGTTGTGAAGCATATAGATACAAAATTTTATTACATATTGCTTAGTTTTTTACATATATAAATGCATGTATAAATACATATATATATACATATTTATATGTGCTCATTCTATTTAACAGTCCATGCATGTCTAGTTCCTTTTACACCCAGTAATATATGATATTACCAACCTTTTAATGCTTACTGCTCTGACTGGAAAAATAGTGTATTATTTTAATTTTTATGCTCTTATTTAGTAAAACTGAACATATTTTAATACGTTAATTGGCTGTTTGTATTATTTTTTAAAAATATGTGACTAACATCTGGTATTCTTTGATCATTGTTTAATTTGTTCCCGGACCAGGGATCGAACCTGAGCCCCCTGCAGTGGAAGTGCAGCCATAACCACTGGAACACCAGGGGAGTCCCTTTCAATCGTTTTTTGATTGGATTGTTTGTAGAAATACTTTGCTTAGAAGAACTATTAATGCTGTTGTCAAATATGCTGCAAATATTTTTCCTAGTCTATTGGTTGTCCTTTAACTTTATATATATAGTTTGCCATATAGTTTTAAATCTTCTAGGTACTGATATTGTCAATATTTTGCTTTATGGTTTTTCGGTTTGAATATTTTACTTAAATATTATTTTCTACTTTCTTATAAAACTTCAGTTTTTACATGTTGCTTTTTAACTTACCTGAATATTTTTTGTATCAGTTTAGTTCAGTTCAGTCGCTCAGTCCTGTCCGACTCTTTGCGATCCCATGAACTGCAGCACGCCAGGCCTCCCTGTCCATCACTAACTCCCTGAGTCCACCCAAACCCATGTCCATCGAGTCGGTGATGCCATCCAACCATCTCATCCTCTGTCGTCCCCTTCTCCTCCTGCCCTCAATCTTTCCCAGCATCAGGGTCTTTTCCAATAGTCAGCTCTTCGCATCAGGAGGTCAAAGTATTGGAGTTTCAGCTCCAGCATCAGTCCTTCCAATGAACACCCAGGGCTTATCTCCTTTAGGATGGACTGGTTGGATCTCCTTGCAGTCCAAGGGACTCTCAAGAGTCTTCTCCAACACCATAGTTCAAAAGCATGAATTCTTCAGCGCTCAGCTTTCTTCACCGTCCAGCTCTCACATCCATACATGACCACTGGAAAAACCATAGCCTTGACTTTTGTTGGCAAAGTAATGTCTCTGCTTTTTAATATTCTATCTAGGTTGGTTGTAACTTTCCTTCCAAGGAGTAACCATCTTTTAATTTCATGGCTGCAGTCACCATCTGCAGTGATTTTGGAGCCCAGAAAAATAAAGTCAGCCACCGTTTTCACTGTTTCCCCATCTATCTGCTATGAAGTGATGGGACTGGATGTCTAATGTGTGAAATAAAGTTGCATATTTTATTCCAAATAGATAATGGTCCCTATGTGCTATTTGTTGAATAATGTTTACTTTCCCCAATGATTCATAAATATCATCAACCTTATTATACATTACATTCATAGACAGATATATTTGTCTGTTTCTAGTATACTTATTCCGGAGAAGACAATGGCACCCCACTCCAGTGTTCTTGCCTGGAGAATCCCAGGGACGGCGGAGCCTGGTGGGCTGCCGTCTATGGGGTCGCACAGAGTTGGACACGACTGAAGTGACTTAGCAGTAGCAGCAGTATACTTATTCTGTTTATTTGATCTACCTGATTCTTTCTGTGCTGATAATATGCTATTTTAATAGATTTTGATATTTATAGTAGATTTTGATATTTAGTACATATGTTCTCCTTTATTCTTCTTATCTAAAAAAGTTCTTATTTATAATTACATTAAATCTTCCAGAAGAAACTCAGAATCAACTTGTAATGTTTGAAAAAAAATTATCACTGATTCTTTTGTTGGAGTCACATTTTTATAATAATTTGTGAAAAATCTGCCTCTTGATGACACTGTCTTTCTCTGTAGAAATCAGGTGTGTCAAATCCATCCATTTGGATCTTATTGTGCATCCTTTGAAGCGATTTGTGTTCTTCTAAATCCTTCTAGATTTGCTGTTCATCAAGCCTCTGTTCTGACATTTGGGTCAGTCTGGATAAAGTAGATTTTTCTTAATGAGGGATTGGATATGCAGATCATGGACAAGGTAGGGAGTGACTGTCTCAGCAAATTAATGATGGGGCTAGGTTGATGGTAAAGACAGAGATGGAGAGAGAAAAAGAGGGAGAAACAGGGATATTTTGCACAGAAGGTAAATTATCTTTGCAAGGGGAGGGACTGTGATACACCCACAAAGTGGTTGGAAGGAGTGGTAAGGGCAAAGAGTGGGGGACCATTTTGCCCCTCTTCTGCTCACAGAACTTACTGTCAAGAAGGTACAGAATGTGCATAGTGTGCTTAATACACAATTATTTGCAGTAAGTCTGTTATTAGAAGATCAGAAACTCTGGGTGGGAGCTCAAGTCATTTAGAGACTGTTAACTATAACCAGACCTTCCATTTCTCAATGGTCCGGGAAACAAGGGTTATTCGTAGATGGTTGGACTAAGTCAGAAGTTATTTAGATAATGCATCGTGAGCAGCAGCCTCTAGTAGATAGATTACCCAGCTAAGTGCCAGGAAGCCTGAGTCATAGTTTTGCCTCAAACATGAACTCACCAAGGGAGTTTGGGCCAATCATAAAATCTCTCTAGGCTTCACCTTTCCCTAATGCAACACTGAGATGCTACCTGATCCTGCCTTATTTACCTAAAGGGGCACTGGTATGTTAGAACCAGGGTCAACCTGTAAGCAAACGATGAATGCAGGGAAGAGGACAATGTGGTCACCATGAAAAGGGGTGCATGGAGCTCTGAAGAAGTAGCAGTTCAGCTAGTCCCAGAGGGAGAAGAAGACGTGGGCATCGATCATGATGGGGACTATGACACATGCTTTGGAGCCAGCCATAAGCAAGAACCCTCTAGAGGTAAGATAAGAAAAACCCCAAGAACTAGGGCAGGTGAGAGGAGGGAGGTAGATGTGAAGAATTTCCAGGATAACATTTCTGTGTCTGCAGTGTCCTGACTAAAGGCATTGAGAGGAAGGGAAGGCCAGGGGTGAGAAAAGCTGGAGACCTCTGCAGGGGGAGTATTGGTCCTTAGGGAGGACAAGAGCTGCTGTGCAGTCAGAAACAATCTGGTGGGGACTTTACTTATTAATCTGATTGCAACTGACCCATGAGATGATTAACAGTAATTCACATCCTGGGGAGTGAGAGGTTTGATGGCAGCTTCAGCTGGGCTGAGAAATGTGATTTGTGGTTGAGACTGTATCAGGAGAGAAGGGACCAGAGTGGCAGCGGGGATGATTCTACTTGGCAGCCTATAGCCAGGGAAGCTGTTCACTCTTTGCAGGAATGAAACACTGACCTGATTAGCCAGCCATTGGAGATGTAGACAGTTGCAGGAGACAGTTGCAGGACGAGGAGCTGATAGTCTGGAGACCTGGCCTGAGCCTGCAAATGTGACCCAAAGAGCTGGAGGGACAAGTGGGAACTCTCCAGCTTGAGTCAGGCAAGAGTCGAATCTGGGGAAGGAACTCGCTTCTTTGGGGTTTATTTCCCAGAACATACAGGAAAGACATCGCAAGGACTCTTGCTCTAGGAGAGACTCTAATAATTGTGAAGCCTCAGTTAGAAGAGTTTGAGCAAGCTCCGGGAGTTGGTGGTGGACAGGAAGGCCTGGTGTGCTGTAGTCCATGGGGTTGCAAAGAGCTGGACATGACTGAGTGACTGAACTGAAGTCAGAAGAAGGCTGTCATGGTTCCAATTTTGGTTTGGAAATTGTTTTGTGTGCAGATGTTGGGGAGACCCAAAGACAGGACATGGATGTTGTACCAGCAATCACTGGTGGAGCAATGAGCCTTGGTGACTCGGCTGTGTCATTGGCAGAAGGACATTGCACTTTGTCTACGGAGAGAGGCATGCCCAGGCTTGAATGGCAGAGGGAAAGGAGAAAAGGAAGAACAAAGTGGCTGAGGTGTCTATGAGAAGGGTAAGACAGACAAGGAGGAAAAGGCTGTGTTTCAAGTTACAGTGGGAAACAGAACTCAACTGGAAAAGGAGCTATGGCGGCCACATGGGTCCCAGGAAACGGTCCCTTCCCTGGAGCCAGGATCCTCATCCCCTTGGCTTCTCAAAAGAGGCTGTTGTGCAGGAATCTGCTGAGCAGGAAAGGCCAGGATAGAGGGGGTGGCGGAATAGGGAGGAGGGCTTCCAAGGTCCATTGAAGGGAAGGAGCAAAGAGAATGAGCTCAGCAGACCCAGCATAGATGGAGTGAGAATACAGAGGTCGCCTCCAGCCTTCGATAGGGGAAAGCAAAGAGCTGAAGGGGGAGGGGGTAGGGCGGAGAGTTCAAAGGCAGCCTCGAAGGACTCATTAAAATGACACAAACACAAATCACAACTTAGCGTAGGAACACGTACAACAAGTGGCCTAAGAATGCATAAGGCCAGAGAGGTAGCCGCTGGGGCCCTGGGAGAAGAGAAAAGGGATGTCACTTCAGTATAAGGACAAGGCTGAAGACAAAGAGGATAGTGTATTGTGGGGGAGGCCAAGGGGGCTGGGGGCTCTTCACAAGGGGCAGCGGGGAGGAAAAGCCAGAAGGGAAGGCTGAGTTTCTCACGCAGTTTGCATTTTCTAGGAACTGCAAGAGGAGGGTTTCAAGATATAGGATTCTGAAGGTGAATTTGGGAGAGAGTGAGCAGCATTGTGAAGATGAAAAGCAAAATAAATTTCAAAGGAAACATTATTTAAAGCAAACTCCACTTTCCCTCCCCAAAATATGAAATATAGGAGTGAAAGGATATTTTCACTGTACCTATACTGCAAATATGGGCTGCAAACAACAGGAGAGAGGTCCATCATAAGAAAAATTTTTTGCAAGTGTTAGTCCCTCAGTTGTGTCTGACTCTTTTGTGACCCCGTGGACTGTAGCCTGCCAGGCTCCTCTGTCCTTCACTATCTCCCGCAGCTTGCTCAAACTCATGTCCATTGAGTCGATGATGCCATCCTGGGCCCCCTCCAGATGTACAGAAGCAGACTTTCTGAGGTGCTATCAGGTGACCCAGAAGATCATCTTTGCTTTAAAATATTTGCTTTAAATAAAAGAGAGAGAGAGATCGATGAAGTATGTTTGGTAAAATATCGGTGGTTGTCAAAGCCGAGTGGTGAGTATATGGAAGTTCATTATACTATCTTACTTTTTCATATATGTGTAAGTTTTCATCATGAAAAAGAAGCCAGGTTATCTCCGCAGAATTCTGATTTCCTAGATATGGAACTTATGTGACTGGAAGAAATTGGTGTGCTGGAGACAGCTCATCCCTTCTCGTGAGAGTCAACTGTTACATTTACAAGCGTGTGTGATCTGGTTGTTAAACACATTTATTACTAAAAAATTCAACTATATAAAATTACAGCTAAATATATTAAAAGGAAATTGATATTTTAAACTCCTCATTGCCTATTTGTTCACTAGGTTTTATTATTATGTGTGGTCCTAATATTATTTACCTCTATTGTATCTGCATGATGGAAATTGTATATGTACAGTCATGTATCACTGTACATCTCTTTCCAACATCATATTCAGTGACATCTTATTGTTAGTTTGAAATCTGCTGTAGTGAGAGTATGTATACCATGGGAATCGGAAAACACTATAATTCAAGGCTTGGTTGATTGTCAAAACTTAAGAAAGGGATGGTGAAAATAATAATAATGCAAATGAAACTTAAAAATATGTTGTGTTTGTAACCATGACATTCGTGAACAGTGAAAAAATTTGGAAATATTCTTCCAGTATTTGAAAACTATCCTCTGATTCAGCAAAAAGTTGCTCATATCACTGATAAACAAGTGAATTTCTACCATCCATAATGCAGAAAACTGAAAGATGCTTTACTTTAATGAATATAATTTCTATGAGGGTAAAATATAGCTTGTTTGTAATCATATATCAGAGTTCATGACAGTTACATTTGTCAAACCATGGTTGACTCTGATTGCAGCCATAGATAGTCTATGAATGCAATAGCTTGGCAAAAATGAACAAAAGTATTCTGGGAAAATCAACTGGACATATGGAATTTGCAAAAAAAAAAAAAAAAGAGTGTTGTATCAGGTTGGCCAAAAAAATCATTTGAGTCTTTCCATAACATCTTATGTTATGGAATATATCCAATATATTTTATTACTGCTTGTAAATTGTGTGCTACACATCATTAGTATCATATGTACAGACATGCACTAGCACACTACTGCTTTAAGAAAAAAAATGTATTTCCTCTAGCAAACAAACTCAGAGTAAATTTTTAAACACAGATTTATTTTTTAAGGCACACTTCTCTATATATCTCAATATGAAACTCAATTTCTAGATAATAAAGTCAAACTCTTTATCCTCATTCTGCTTAATGGATGTAGGTTCCATGGAAACAAGTGAAGAATAGGGCACCAGTGCCTCGGAGTTAAGGCAAATTTCCCCCGAGACTCTGCAAATATCTTTAGAGATGACCAATGAAATATTATGGTCCCTTGGTTGAAAGCAACCAAAGTAGAACCATTATGAAAATTAGAAACATCCAAAAGATACAGGCATAGAACAGCATGAAAACTAGAGTCTAAGAGTCAAGACTTGGATGTCACTAGTCCCATGCTTTCCACTAGTCTCCTTAAATTCCCTGTGGACTTAGGGCTTTATCAATTTCAACTTAAGGAGCTGGTAAGTGTAGTATAACTTCTCTGAAGACACATTCACTGCTGACCTATAAGAAGAAACTGCTTTCCTTTTAATACTCAAAGAGAAAAATATTTTAACACCTAAATAGTTTTTGGTCCAAAAGCTATTCTGCTGCATTAGAGAGTGTTAAGAAAATTTTGATTGCTCTGAAATACATACATACTTATATACATATTAATTTCCATATGAAAGTATTCAAACATGCATCATGCAGTGAATCCCTACATGTTCATCCTTCAGCTTCAGCACTTAACAAGATTTTGCATTTGTATCTCAAGTTATATTATTAATATAATAAAGGAGCCATTACTAGTTATTTAAAGGAATTTCTTACTTAAGTTTTTTGTAAATGTAAGGATTCCTCTCCTTCTTCCACATTCCCTCTCTACCTGTCCAAATTCTGTTCCTCTTCAAAATGTAGCTCCAATGACGTGTTCTCCATAAAGTCCTCCCTTAGAGCCTTTCCCCATCCCTCAACACCTATAAACATCCCCAGTCCTCTGAATTCCCATAACCCTTCTTATATCTCTTATACAGCTCTTTGCATTCTCCTGGACTTTGTGTTCTTGTCTTAACTCTTCTCTTAAACTCTCTTGTTCACTTCTGTACCTACTACTACCCAGGTTAAGACGTCATTTCTTTCTAGGTATCCTGTTGCCCATAATGATGAGTGTATTAGTTTCCTCAGGCTGCTGTAACAAAGTACCACAAACAGTACTAACTACAGGAATGCATTGTCTCCTAGTTCTGGAGGCTGTGTATTGGGCTGTGCTGTGCTAAGTCACTTCGGTCATGTCTGACTCTTCGTGACCCCATGGACTCTAGCCCACCAGGCTCCTCTGTCCAGGGGATTCTCCAGGCAAGAATACTGGAGTGGGTTGCCATTCTCTCCTCCAGGGGATCTTCCTGACCCAGGGATCGAGCCTGAGTCTTCTGCATTAGCAGGCAGATTCTTTACCACTAACGCCCCCTGGGAAGCTCCAGTTCTGGAGGCTGGAAGTCTGAAATCAAGATGTTAACAGGGTTGGTTCCTTCTGAGGGCTATGAGGGAGAATCTGTTCTAGGCCTTGTCTCTTAGCTTCTGTAGACTCAGACATTTCTTGGCTTATAAGTAACTCCTCTTCCTTTGTCTTCATGCTGTGTTTCCTCTGTAGGTATCTGTGTCTAAATTTCACCTTTTCATAAGTACATTAATTATATTGGTTAGGGTTCATCAGAATCACCTCATTTTAACTTGATTACCTCTGTAAAGACCATATTTGCAGCTAAGCTTACTTTTTGAGGTACTAAGGGTTAGGATTGCAACATGTTTTTTTGGAGGGGACAGAGCTCAACCTACAACAGTTGGCACCCATAATTGTTAGCCAGATGCCTTCATGGGTATAAGAATTTCTTTTTCTTTTTTTGAGTGGATTATCATTCCTGAAGTAGTTGCTAGTGAAAATCCTATATCAGCCTCCTTAGAACTGCATACCCCTGTGTGCTCCCTTTCTAGAAAAGTGGACAAAGCACAGTGACATGGGGGCACATTTATTTTTTCTCTATTACTTTCTAATTTTGTAATCTTTTAATCCAAGTCTTTCTAGAAAAACTATATAAAGCATAGCTCTCTTGTGTGTATTACACGGCCTAGAAGAAAACATTTTATCAGTGATCCAAAGATTTTATTTTATCCAATAGAAAAAAGATACATTTCCCATGTCATTTTTGGGCAAACACTCAGTTATTCACTCACCTGTTTAACCAATATTTATTGAGAACTTTTATATGCCAGTTTCTAGGTTGGCGCTGCGAGCACAGTGGTGACTAGCCACAATTGCTGCCCCCACAGGAATGAGTTACAATTGAGGGATATGCAGTTTCTTAAGCCCAGTATACCCATCAGAAGTTGATTCCTTTTCTGGGGCTTCTGTCTCCTCATCTGGGTCTGGCCAGATTTCACAACCCAATCATCTATCAGCATTAGGTAATTCCAATGACTTCCAATTTCTAATATATCTTCTCCCCTCTCTGAAAAACTGCTTTATGAATACTCCTTTCTTTGTGGTACTAGCCATTTTCTCAGCCCCTTTTCCATGGCTTTTAAGAGTCATCATGCCCATTGTTTCCTTTCAATTAGACTGAAAATTTCCCTTGAGGGTTTTATTTAGGTTGTTTCCAAACTGTCAACCTGCTCTCTAGACCAGTGGTTTTCCAACTTAGTGGGCAGTGAAAAAGCTTAGTGGTGGTCCATGAGTCCAGGCAAGGAATTGAAGTAGCACCAACTTAAATGTTGGTAGTAGAGGGTTAGAGAAGTAGGTGGTTAAGAGGAGCGGTTCACCAACTTTAACACGTATAAGAATCCCCCTGGATGCTGGTTTAAAGCACATATTTCAAAATTTCACCATGAGTAATTCTGATTCAGTAGGAAGCCAGTAGCCATTGGACTGCACTTTGAGAAACACTGAACTAGAGCACATGGTGCTTATGGATAAGGAAGGCATATTAGGACCCGAGAGGGCAGGGCCAAGTCACTGAGCACCTTCAATGTCAGGTTGAATTATCTGGACCTTAGATTTTCTACTCTAGGTGATCGATGGAAAGCTGGGGGAGGCTGTGTGGCCTGAGAGAGAACCACCATTAGAGAGAACTTGGGTCTGGGGGGAACACTCACCTTGACAAAGAGGGGAGAGGGAACCAGCATGGAATCTGGGAGCCCAGCAGGGGCACTGGTGGGAGAGTCCCAGGGAATGAGTGGTGATGAATAAGGGCCTGGACTAGGGACACTCTCCATCCAAATACATTCCATCTGGATGCACTTGGAAAGGAGAGAGTCACTTCCAAAAACCTGGGCCAAGAAGGAAGAAAAGAAGTTGCTCTTTCCCTGATGGCATGTGGAGTTTTGCTGGTGATTTATTGGAATTCTTCCCAAAGCTGGAGTTACCCAAGTAACTCACTGAGGCCACTCAAAAGGGATCCGATGCCGTAGTTTGCTTTAATAAGTCAACTCTGCAGAGATGTACGTGGAGGTAATTTGTCATAGTCGGGAAAAAGCAAAGAAAATTTCCAAAATTTTATTCTTGGAAGCTGAACACATTAGTGCTGAACCAGACTTTAAAACTCACTTAGATCAGTTCTCTGGCTGACAACTGGGAAAATGAATTGCTGTCCCACTGAGCATTCAACTAAATAGAACATCTAACCCAGTGGTTTTCAGACTATAGTTTGGAGTCAGTGCTAGAGCCCTTTACAAATTCCTCTAGGTCATGGAGGAAGGCCCTTTAATGGACCCTGTTCCTACTAGCCCCTGGCTCTCCATCACCTTCTGGTGGCTCCAGACAGGATGCTGAATGCCTACTCTGGGCACTCAAAATGGACTTCTTCTTAGCACATTTCCCTATGTGATTTCCTGGTGATGATACTGTACCGGCTAGCACTTTATGTGGCAGGCTTCGCTTTCAACTTTTGCTTTTTATCTACAATACCCTATTTATATATCTATTTTAGAGATGAGGAGACCAAGATCCAGAGAAGTTAAAGAAATCGCCCCAGTTCACACAGCTATTGAATGTCAGAAGGATGATCAGAACACGAGGCAGAGCAGTAGAGCTTGTGCCTCTACTTACCATGCTGCACACCGTCCTGGAGCTCTTCTGGGACTCAAGTCTGTCTCCTCTACCAGACAGTGGGCTCCATGGGGTCAGGAACCATGTCTGTCTTTGTAACTGCTGTATCCTCAGCACTGAATACAAAGTAGACATTCAGTAAATATTTTTTGAATGAATGAGTAAATAGAGTTGGGCTGAGCTGACACTGATAAAATCATTCGGTGCTGTCTTTAGAACCAGTCCTGTTTCCACCATTAATTCCCATGATCTTTGGTAAGACCTGCCCTTTTCTGGACTTTGGTCTTGCCTTCTACAGAATGAAGGTGGTACACGCTAAGAGACCTGACATATGTGACAGTTTAGAAGCCTCCACCATCACTAAATCCAAGGCTCCTGGGAGGGTCAGGCCAAATCTATGGCATGACCTCGCCCCTGGCCCTATGCCCTGTCATTTATGCTCCAAATCTTGGTGTTATTTTCAAAAGTATGAGATAATAAGTTGGGGGTGGTGAAAAGGGGAAGAGTTAAACATTTGGAAAGTTGGGGAGGAAATATTCTTGGGTAGTTTGGAGCTGAAATGGAGAGGACCAAGAAAAAGTTGGTGTTTGCATGTAATTTGCACAAGTGAGCTATCCTTAGAGGTGGTTCTAGTCAGATAATAAATGTATCAAGTAGGCCATCCATGTGGGCTTCCCAGGTGGCACTAGTGGTAAAGAACCCTCCTGCCAATGCAGGAGACATAAGAGATGCAGGTTCAGTTCCTGGGTCAGGAAGATCTCTTGGAGGAGGAAATGGCAACCCACTCCAGTATTCTTGCCTGGAAAATCCCATGGACAGAGGAGCCTGGTGGGCTACAGTCCATGGGGTAGCAAAGAGTCAGACACAACTGAAATGACTTAGCATACACTCAGGCCGTCTATGTGGTAATCAAACACTCTGTTTATTAATGTTTTTTCCAGGGCAGGTTTAACAAGACAGCCAACACACTTGAAAGCACAAAACATTCAGAATTCCAAGACCAAGAATCAATAATTTCAGATCCCAGCAGACAAGCCAAGCTTGCCTTCACAGCTTGTTCTGGAGATAATCCAGTCATCAGATGAATGTAACACTTTCTATGGTCCAGGTGGCCCAGATCAGAGAGTCCTGGGATGCTCTCAGAAGGATGGAGGCCAGCCTTCCTAGGTCTTTAAAGAAGAGGAAGAAGTGATGGTGGAGCACAAATTTAGGAGATAATGGTCTTCTGATATAAACATTCCAGCTGCTCTCCCCACTTGGGCTTCTCTGGTGGTTCAGATGGTAAAGTGTCTTCCTGCAATGCGGGAGACCTGGGTTCGATCCCTGGATCGGGAAGATCCCCTGGAGAAGGAAATGGCAACCCACTTCAGTACTCTTGCCTGAAAAATTCCATGGACAGGGGAGACTGGTGGGCTACAATCCATGGGGTCACAAAGAGTCAGACACGATTGAGCTACTTCACTTTCACTTTCTTTCTTTCCCCACCTTACAGATAAGGAAACTGAGATTCTGAACAACAAAGCAACCTGCACAGAATCATACAGCTCCCAAGTAGTGGAGCCCAGAATCAAAGCTGGGTCTGTGTGACTGGAAACTTCCCCTCCCCCAGCTCCAGCCTGCCCCTCTGCTTAAGCTCTCTTTGGCTAATCCTTAATGACTAATTAGTTGTCCCATCATTAAAAAGAATCAGAGAAAGGCAAAGGAATGGGGATCCCATGACCTGCTGACCTTGTTGTGTCATTAAAAGGAGATAGCTTTGAGTCAAAACATGGTGGTTTTCTTCTATAAGAGTCTCATATTATCCAGCATCCTCTCACTTCTGAGAGGCTCCCCCTCCAGTCTACCCCCCACATGAAGATATTTTCTTACTTATATTTTTCTGTTCTGGGAAAAGTGAGGTAATATTTATAAAGTTCTTAGAACAATGCCTGACATTATATAAGCCATCAAAATGTTTGCTATATAAATCCAATAAACATTATTATCATTAAAATTTTTTTCAGACAATTCAAAAAATGTAAGGAGGACTGTGAAAATCACATTTAGTCCCACGCTAGAGAAGCCATAATTAGCATGTTGATGTCAGTGCCAGCTTTTATCATGTGCAAAGAAAACTTTTTTCATGAAAAAGGAAAATTATTTGATGCACGTTGTCTTGTAACCTGAGCTTCTCATTTAATGATGTGCTGAGGACCCCATTTAATGTCAGTAAATACAGATTTGCATCATCATTTTTAGCACATTCATAATATTCCTTTGCACTGGTACACAAAGAACTTAATTGACCAAATTCCACTAGTGGACATTTTTCTAATATGTTCCATTCTTGTCTGATTCACGCACTTCTCCAGATCGCACTGCTGAAAGCTTGCACTAATCTGCATTCACATCAGCAATACATTTCCATTATTAATAGTTTGATCAAACATCTTTTCAAATCTTAATTAACTTTTGGTGACTTTTTCATTCGTGTTCTTTGCTCATTTTTCTGTCAAGTTATTTATGTTCTTATAGATTTTTAAGAGTTTTAAAATAGCACGACTGTTAACTTCTTTGTTATGTATATTGCAAATTTTTTCACAGCTTGTTTTTTCTGTGTGTTGTGCAAAAGAATTCAATTAAAAAGTAATAAAATCTATCAATCTTTTACTTTATGATTCCTGTCTCTAAACTCATGCTAGGAAAGTTTGCCTTCTGTACTTTAAGAATATAAAAATATTCCACCTGTATGTTATTGTACATATTTATAATTTTATTTTTCACATTTAAAACTCTGACCAATCTGTAATTTGCTCTAGTATATTTCCAGAGGATTTAAGTCAGCTCTTCAAATCTTTGGCATTCAATTTCTAACATACTCAATTCTTGAAAGAGTACGAATGAGGATTTCTCTATCTCTGAAGGAAAAATGTAATGTAAAACTTGACTAGCATCTTAGCCTGCCTTCTAGAGACCTGTACTACTTTTTCCAGTCTGGCACACAAAGTGCTACTAGTGATTGAACAGCCTGCTCACCACCTTTGTATAGAGTTTCATTAACTTGAAGATATTTTTCTGACTTTGCTCATCATTCCTACTGAGGATACTAAACCTTTTTATTACAAGGAAAACATCCCATGGGGGAAAGACAGAAATAGGACAGGCACAAAGAATATGGCTAAGGAGTACCATTACAAATTTGATATGGGTAGGTAGCAACGAGGAAATGAGTGACAAGTGACAGAACTTTAAAAAATCTACCCTCAGGGACCGGAAGCCAGAGTAAATAGAGAAGACTAACAATTGCCAAAAGCAATGACTTAGAGATGATAAAAAGTGATAATCCAGGAGTTGGGACCCTGGGAATCTGGTGTCAGGTTTTTCACGTGGAACTTAGACAAGTGCCATCTCTTCTCTAGGTCTTAATTTCTCTACCTGTAAAGTGTGAGTGTGAGAAGGTGGTTGGGGTGGAGTGGATGAATTAGACTCGATTTGGTCAACATTTATTGAATGGCAGTTAGGCGCTAGACACAACTCTAGAGACTTAGCTCACTCTACTTTCTTCCTGTTTAGCCGAAGTACAGTAAGGAGCATTAAAATTTCCAGCTGGACCTTCTGGACCTTTTTAGTTTTGGAGAAGATCATCTGGTCCAAGAAGGTATCTAGATGTAAGGAGGAATTTGGTGGGATGGAAAGAAACAGTCAGTTGGGTCAAGTGTTGCAGAGTCATATGAAACATGCAGCATATATGGCTTGAGGATCTGCCAGTCACTCATCACTGGTAGATCTTGTCTCTAGGTCTGTTTTGAAATTCACATAATGACCATCATCTCTCAACCAGGCTAAATGCTTGGTGCTCTGTCCGTACAGGAGGATTTCATCACTTATTCACTCATTCATTCATGAAGTAAACACTGACGGAGGCAGTATGTGCAAGGCACTGGCTTTTATCCCTGCCCATTGGCCTTTCAAACCCAGGGTGGCTCAGCTGGTAAAGAATCCACCTGCAATGTGGGAGACCTGGGTTTGATCCCTGGGTTGGGAAGATCCCCTGGAGAAAGGAATGGCAGGCAACCCACTCCGGTATTCTTGCCTGGAGAATTCCATGGACAGAGGAGCCTGATGGGCTACAGTCCATAGGGTTGCAAAGAGTTGGACACGACTGAGTGACTTTCACTTCACTCCAATCGGCCTTTCATGGAATTACAACATTAGGGCTTTAGATATTTGCTTACTGTAAATGCTATCTTGCCTCTTTGCCTACTAGAGCTGCTCCTTTTGGACAAAGTATGCATTTTCAGAGTGGCTTCCAGCTATGAATCATATCCTTGCAAATCATGGTGACATTTTTGAGCTTGTATTTCCCTCCTTGTGTTCAAGTATTGATGCCATTCTTTTCATGTCCCATACTCCATTGGTGTATTGATATTTGAGACTGTATGTTTTGTTCTCTACCCCTGTCCAATAATTTTTTCCTAAGAATTACTTGGAATCTTTGTAGATGACTCTTTTGAAATGTTTGTGAATGGGAAGGGGAGAGCTTGTGTAGCTGCTTAAAGGGAGTATGAGGTTTAGGGGAGGATTTTTTTTTTAAGATAGGAGAGACTTAAGGATATTTAACTGCTGTTTGGGAGAACCATGTAGATAGAAAGGATAGACAATCCAAGAGTACAAAAATAACTCAGTGAGTGAGTCCTTGAGAACTGGGATCTGGGGGACTGGTCGCAGGATGGGATTAGGAAGAAGGGAAACTTCTGCTGGAAGTGGAAGGGAGGAGATGGGTGCAATGGTTGCAGGCTTGGTGGCTTGAAATTGACATTCTCATCTGGTGGAGTCAATTTTCTCTGTGAAGCAGTTCATTCTAAAATGTAGAGGGAGTAGTGGCGGGCGATTGAAGGCTTGCAAAAGATGGATGTTCTAAGAAATAATTATGAAGAACTGAAAAACAAAGCACTTTAGGAGAACAGCAGACCCAGTTGAGGTGAGTGAATATATAGCAGTAGAAGCACACCTTGGAGATATTGCAGGTTTGATTGAAGACCAGTGCAATAAAGCGAATATCACAATAAAATGATTCACACAACTTTTTTGATTTCCCAGTTCCTATAAAGGTTATATTTACACTATAGTGTAGTCTATTAAGTGGACAATAGCATTATGTCTAAAAAATAATGAACATACTTTAATTAAAAATACAGTATTGCTAAAAATGCTAACCATCATCTGAGGTTTAAGAAAGTTGTAATCTTTTTGCTAGTAGGCTAGAGGCTCTTGCCTCAATGTTAATCACGACTGACTGATCAGGGTGGTGGTTCCTGAAGGCTGGAGTAGATGTGGCCATTTCTTTTTTTTTAAAATTTATTTATTTATTTTAATTGGAGGCTAATTACTTTACAATATTGTGGCTTTTGCCATACATTGACATGAATCAGCCATGGGTGTACATGTGTCCCCCATCCTGAACCCCCCTCCCACCTCCCTCCCCATCCCATCCCTCTGGGTTGTCCCAGAGCACCAGCTTTGAGTGCCCTGCTTCAGGTATTGAACTTGCAGTGGTCATCTATTTCACATATGGTAATATACATGTTTCAATGCTATTCTCTCAGAACGTCCCACCCTCACCTTCTCCCACAGAGTCCAAAAGTCTATTCTTTACATCTGTCTCTTTTGCTGTCTTGCATATAGGGTTGCCATTACCATCTTTATAAATTCCTTATATATATACATTAATATACTGTATTGGTGTTTCTCTTTCTGGCTTACTTCAGTCTGTATAATAGGCTCCAGGTTCATTCACCTCATTAGAACTGACTCAAATGCAATCTTTTTATAGCTGAGTAATATTCCATTGTATATAAGTTTTTATTTATTCATTTATTTTAGCAGAGAAATGTTTATTGCAAGGTCCTGCAAGGAGACAAGGTGGCTCAAGCCCTGAAAAGCTTCAAGCTCCCCAAAGAGTTTCAGCAAAGCATTTTTAAAAGCTAGGTGGTGGTGGGGGGGGGAGGTGTCACAGACATCCTGATCAGATTGTGCACAGTTCTCTGATTGACTGATGGTGAGTGAACAGGGTGATGTCACAGAGGTAATTTTATCAGTCCTTAGGCTCCAGGAGGCCTTGGGCTGTGTGCTCCTGGTAATCAAGTAGTTAATATCTTCCATTTGGTGGGGCGTTTTCACATCTGCAAAACCACTCAGGAAATTTTCATTGAATACTATTAGCTAAAGCAACAGTGAAAATCTGGCTTAAAATTCCACATTCAAAAAACTAAGGTCATGACATCCGGTCCCATCACTTCATGGCAAATCTAGACAACATACTGAAAAGCAGAGACATTTCTTTGCTGACAAAGGTCCATATAGTCAAAGCTATGCTTTT
The DNA here is from genome assembly GCA_024291935.2 of Okapia johnstoni. Classification (NCBI taxonomy): domain Eukaryota; kingdom Metazoa; phylum Chordata; class Mammalia; order Artiodactyla; family Giraffidae; genus Okapia; species Okapia johnstoni. The sequence goes on from CM044305.1 coordinate 113,466,749, forward strand.
TCCAGTAGTCGTGTGCAGAAACTCCAGGAGATAGTGAAAGACAGGGAAGCCTGGCGTGTTACAGTCCATGGGGCACAAAGAATTGGACACGATGGAACAGCTGAACAACAACAACAAAACAGAGGATATGGGAAGGAGCCTATGAATACTCTTAATGACATCTAGAATAATGAATCCTTTCCAGAATTGTTAATTTACTTTGTCCATATCCATCAGAGGAATCACTGTGGCAGTTATAGCCTTATGAAATGTATTTCTTAATAATAAGATGTGAAAGTCAAAATGATTCCTTGATCCATGGGCTTCAGAATGGGTGATGTGCTAGTAGGCATGAAAGCCACAGGAATCTCATTGTCCATCTACATCAGAGCTCCTGGGTGACCAGGTGCTTTGTCACTGAGCAGTAATATTTTAAAAGTCTTTTCTCCTTAGCAGTAGGTCTCCAAAGTGGGCTTAAAATATTCAGTCAACTGTGTTGTAAATAGATGTGTTCTCTTGTCACTGAGCAATAATATTTTAAAAGTCTTTTCTCCTTAGCAGTAGGTCTCCAAAGTGGGCTTAAAATATTCAGTCAACTGTGTTGTAAATAGATGTGTTGTCATCCAGGCTTTGTTGTTTCATTTATACAGCAGAGGCAGAGTAGATTTAGCATGGTTCTTAAGGGCCCTAGGATTTTCAGAATCGTAAGTGAGCATTGGCTTCAACTGGAAGTCACCAGCTGCATTAGCTACTAGCAGGAGAATTAGCCTGTCCTCTGAAGCTTTGAAGCCAGGCACTGACGTCTCCTCTCTGGCTGTGAAAGTCCTAGATGGCATCTTATTCCAATAGAGGGCTGTTTCATCTGCATTGAAAATCTGTTCTTTAGTGTAGCTACCTTCATGAGTTATCTTAGCTAAATCTGGATAATTTGCTGCAGTTTCTACATCAGCCCTTGCTTCTTCACCTTGCACTTTGATGTTATGGGGAGAGCTTCTTTCCTTAAACTTCATGGACCATCCTCTGCCAGATTCAGACTTTTCTTCTGTAGTTTCCTTGCCTCTCTCAGCCTTCCAAGAATTGAAGAGAGTTAGGATGTGGTTCAGTTCAGTTCAGTTCACTTGCTCAGTCGTGTCTGACTCTTTGCTACCCCATGGATTGCAGCACACCAGGCTTCCTTGTCCATCACCAACTCCTGGAGCTTGCTCAAACTTATGTCCATTGAGTCAGTGATGGCATCCAAACATCTCATCCTCTGTCATCCCCTTCTCCTGCGTTCAATGTTTCCTAGAATCAGGGTCTTTTCCAATGAGTCAGTCTTCACATCAGGTGGCCAAAGTACTGGAATTTCAGCTTCAGCGTCAGTCCTTCCAATGAATATTCAGTACTGATTTCCTTCAGGATTGACTGGTTTGATTTCCTTGCAGTCCAAGGGACTCTCAAGAGTCTTCTCCAATACCATAGTTCAAAAGCTTCAATTCTTCAGTGCTCAGCTTTTTAAAAAAATTTTTTTTTAAATTTATTTATTTTAATTGGAGGCTAATTACTTTACAATGTTGTGGTGGTTTTTGCCATACATGCACATTAATCAGCCATGGGTTTACATGTGTTCCCCATCTTGAACCTCCCTCCCATCTCCCTCCCCATCCCATCCCTCAGGATCACCCCAGTGCACCATCCCTGAGCACCCTGTCTCAAGCATTGAGCCTGGACTGGCGATCTATTTCACATATGATAATATACATGTTTCAATGCAAAAGCTTCAATTCTTCAGTGCTCAGATTTCTTTATCTTCTGTCCAGATCACTAAAACTTTCTCCATATCAACAATAAAGCTGTTTCATTTTCTTATCATTCATGTGTTAAATTTCCTTCAAGAACTTTTCCTTTGCATTCACAACTTGGTTAACTGGTGCAAGAGGCCTAGCACTAAGATTCGTCATTTCTAGTTTTTGATTGAAATTGAGGGACATGACTCTTCCTTTCTCTTAAACACTTAGAGGCTGCTGTAGGGTTATCAACTGGCCTATTTTCAATATTATTGTGTCTCAGGAACTAACGAGGCTGAGGAGAGGGAGAGAGATGAGGGAATGGCTGTTGGGTGGAGCTGTCAGAACACACACATGTATCAGTTAACTTCTCTGTCTTATATGGGTACCATCCATGGCACTCCAAAATAATTATAATAGTAACATCAAAGATCACCATAAAAAATATAATAGCAACGAAATATTTTAGAAATATTATGAGAGTTACTAAAATGTGATACAGAATCAAGAAATGAGCAGATGCTGTTGTAAAAATGGCACTTATAGACTTGCTCAACACAGGGTTGCCACAAACTTTTAATTAGTAAAAATGCAATGTCTGTGAAGTGAAAAAAGTGAAGCACAGTAAAATGAAGTATGCCTGTACCCATCTTTAGTATCATTCAGCAGTATTTTTATGGGCCCTTATAAACATATGTAACAAAATTCTCAGTTTCATGTGATGTATAGGGTTTTGAAGATCTAGGACAACATGGAGAGAGGAGGGAGTTCCCTGTGTGCTTGTTGTCCCGTCACTACATGTGGGGTCCGTGTAGGGTTCAGGCTTCATGTCTTTCTTTTCATGTCCAGGAACCACCTCTTTGTGTTCCCTATTGTCCAGGGCATGGTGCATGGATAATTCAACATCTCCCACTGAGAAGAAAAGGAAGTATTGCTGTTGTTACTCACATGCCATGGCTCTGCAGATCCCTGATGTCATCAGCTCAATGCTAGCTACACCATTCATGGTGATGCTGCCATGATCCATTGGTCCACTTGTGGACACCGGCTCTGAACTGACTCTCAGACATGATGTCTATGATTCATGGGTGATGACCACAAACACAAACCTTTCCCAGACTATGCAGGAAAGTGTGAACGATAAGTTGTTTTCTTTGAATTTCTTTGAATTTTGTCTTGTAAATGGAGAACAGCACATCTTCCAACTATGTCCTCTCTTGAACTCCCTAGAATGTAATCACTGCATTCCTAGAATGGGAACTTTCTCCGTGTTGACTACACCCTGCATTCCACATTCTGCCACCAGAGGCAAGGGGCCCAATGGCAAAGCATGAAAATGAAGAGTGGTCCCATACATGTAGGAAATATCTGTCCATCTTCTGGCAGAGTTTAATACTAACGTGGGAGAACAGATATAGCCATACTGATCAGGAATAAGAGAGGATATTAATTGGAAAGGTCTGCTCAGTGGCACAGAGCAATGGTCTCAAAAGCATTCAGAAAAGAGGTAGAGCTGTCCCTAGAAGACAGCTTGACAAATGGCATGAAGCCTGCAGAATGGATGCAGTGATGCTCTGGGTGCCAGTAGTGGTTGGTGAAGGTAGAGGAGGTGCACAGAATAAATGACACCTGCCACCACCTTCCCCCACCATTGAGTGCTATAGACAGAATGTGACACGGTGGTCTGAATGTACTCACACTGCAGAGGCCCCATCAGTGTTGGCTCATCAGGAGCCCAGAACCCTGAACTCATCCTATGTCCATTGTGAATGAATATCAGACAAATCAGCATATCAGCACCATTATGGCTACCCTATCTTGCTCAATGCTCACTTAGGGGGAGGCATCTTCTCACCAGGCCTCCCTGGTGAGTATAACCAAGGCCCAGCCTGAGGACCCTAGGAAAACCCTGTAAGCCTGATACTCTGGACTTCTTGCAGCATTTGGTCTGCCTCATGAGTGGGATATAGGGTCAGAAAATGCTCTTAAAAGAATTAATGAGGATGGAGGCCCATATGACAGTTTAGGTTTAGGCTCAGGTTTAGGTTCAGGGTGCTCTGTCTACATAGCCTTTGCTGGCCCTGTCTGATCCCAGACACCGAAGGGAGAATTAGAAAACATCATTGAAGTATTCCAAAGCATGTAGCTTCCTGAGGCATGAAGCCAGAACAAGGCTCTGTTTGCCCTGGACTGAGAACAGTATTGAGTGATGTGATGGAGTGTGTGGGGGCTAAATCGGGGAAGGGGGAAGTGAAGATGATAAGAGAGAGCCAGTGGATAAGAAAACTGAAGCATCATTGCTTGGAAGTACTAAGATAGTTGAATAACCAACATTCTGGAAGTAAATGAATTAGCAAGCTGGCAGTAGAGGAGGTCAGGTAGTAAGCCATATGAATTTGCTTCCAATGATGGAATAGATGTGTGATGATAACTTCCAGAGTCATCATGGCTGCGATGGAGTGAATGCGGGACTGCAGATAAGGAGGTCAGGAAGCTGGGGCCTGGGTGCTGGGTGGATCATCGTCATAGATGACGAGGTCAGTCAAGATGACAGCGACATTTAGAAAGGAGAGGAAGACTATGAGAGAGGGGCCAGACTTGCTAGGATGTAAGAGGCAGCACCGAGAAGGGCAGCAGGGCTTTCACATTCTATAGCTCCAGGTTAATGGTTCTACAGAAAAAAATAAACTCTTTCATCTTCTTATTTAACAAGCAGTTATGAAGTCCCTGAGATATAATATATAAACAAAGCATATCATTTCTTTCCCATCTGATTTAGTACTTATTAGGTGCCGGTGGCTAATTAAATGTTTGTCGAATGACCAAACAAACATCAGACTGATTATTGGTGCTGGCAATCTAAAAAAATATGAATAAGATGCAAGCCACTCAAAGTTTGTAGGGGAGAAAGAAAATGACAGTTCATATTTATTAAAACCTTATAAGCAGAGTGTGTTCCTCTTCATTATATCAAGGGAGCCTGTCAATCATCCTGCTGTGTAGACAAGGAAGGGGTTTATTATCAAAATTCAGAATCATGAAATGAGTTGCCCAATGCCACAAGAGTTTACAAGCATCACAGGCAGGCTTCCAAGTGTTCTCTCTTCCTTCCATTTGCCTAATTGACATCACTTTGTCACCCGATGAAATATCTGTTTTAAATGACGAGCATCACACTCTTGGGTGGGCTGTCTGGGTTTTGGTTCCTTCTCTTTTCCTCTATAAAGCAATTCCCTTGAATACTTCCCACAGTACCTTCATCCAGCAGGTTTTAAACAAATGAGTGTGTTCCATTTTAGAGTCACCTCAGCATCCATTGGAAAGTCTAGAAAATATGTAGCAAAACTGCTCTGAACTCTCCTGCTTTGAGTTTCATTTTTCTCTTAGGATTTTTTTCCATTAAATCACCCCAGTTAACCACACTTGGTGCATTTAGCCAAGTGCTGCCCACCAAACAGGCATTGAAAGCACAGGCTTTAGAGGTTGCGCAGCAACGTATGGTATTTAAAAAAAAAATGCATGTCCATAGGAAAGTTTGCCTTTCACTGAACCAAGTGCTTCCTCTTGCATTCTCCTGGACCTGCTTTCAAACTCTGTTCTTTGTCCCTTTACAAAAAGATTGTTTCTTCATTAGCCTTTAAATCGTGCTGATAATAGACTCTGGAATTCCTTAAGAGCTATGCGGTGGAAAGCGAAATGAGGCGAGTGGGCCATTGCACTGTTCGCATCTCAGTAAGGCAATCTCTGCCTTGTTCTCTTTCCCAGTAATGAATATCCTATGAAAGCAAATGATTCATCCTTATCTTGTTCCGATATTTTCTGTTTGGTTTAGGTACAAAATTCTTCACATTTGTTGCTGTCCTTCCAAATAGATGAATTCTTTTCTTAACCTTCAAAGTTACACTCCAGTGTCAATTCCCAAGTGGATTTACAAAAACTTTTTCTGGGGGCGATGGGGGTTTGTTTGAATAAGCAGAGTCTTGACACTCTTTAGTGACGTGTTTGTGGCCCTTCTGCTGCAGTGGCCTCAGAACTGAGCTACCCTTCTCCATTCTTGGCCCCTCCCCCATCCACCTGGTGCAGGCCACTTGAGCTACTTCCCAAGGATAACTTTTAATGGCTCTTCATTGCCGAGAGAATGATATATAAGTCTCTTAACCTGGCACAGAGGGCTTCCTGAAACTGACTCCCATAGACTTTCCCACCTTGCCTTGCGCCCTATGCTGTCATGTACAGGACTCCTCTTCTACCACCTGGGGCTGGTCCCTGACTTTCTGGGAGAGTCGAGCCTGAGTTTCCTGGTGTCTGACTATAAGGCACCTGGACTTTGACTGAGGAACGATCCAATCCATTGCCAGTGTCTCAGCAATGGATTGATCTCTCTCACCATCCTGACTGATGATCATTTGAGGGAAGCTAGGTGTTTTGCAGAGAAGGAGGCTGAAATAGAGAAAATAATGCAGACATGAATTGAAGAACTGAGAAACACTGGAATTCACGGAAGGCAGGTGTCTGATCCTAACTTTAGCAACTTGTGCCTGATTCTCTTTCTGGAAGAGTTTATGAAGGTGCCCAACCTCTTCGGCCCTTTCCTTAGGGTTGTCTGCTGGGGGACAGATGACGGGCCAAAGTACTCGGCCTTGCCATCTAGGGCAGATTCAGGTTAGGCAGCCGTCAGGTATAGTGGGCTCATCAGTCAGTTCTTCTCTGAAATTTCAATGACATTTGCTCTTCAGATACGTGTCTCTGGCTCCAGATAAGTCTTCACTTCCATTCTACAAGCACTTGGATCCTCAGAGCTTCCTCTCACGTCCCATGGAGAGGAAGATTCTTCTTGAGCTGATTAACCAAACCTTCCCTAGTGATGGGTAAATGAGCCCTTCACAGTAGTTCTGCTAACTACAGGAGCCAGTAGTGCATAACAGTAACCCAGCCAAAGTCAAGAGATCAAATGTGTGTGTGTGATTAATTTGCCTTTCTGCCAGCCCTTCAGCTGGCGTTTGGGGCCTTGCCATGTAGCCTCTCGAGTAGGCTTCTGAGTGGTTCCCAGGTAGATTGTTCCTGCGTTTTGAGTTAATCCCACAGCCTGGGATGCTGGCACTTTTGGGGTCTGTAGACAAAATGGAGAAAGCCAAGCCATTATCCACAGCCTCTGCAACACTCCTGAAAGAAAAATACATCTTCGTGTGTGAATTGTGCAGCATGCATTTTCATGACTGATAGATATTTGATTTTGAAAGATGGAGGAGGCTGGAAAATATTTTCCTTTCTACTTACTTGTTTTTTCTTGACTATGTTCTGGAAAGTTGAGGTTATTGGATCAAAGATTAAGTGAAGTGTTACCTAGATAAAACGGGCTCACTTCAGCTAGTTTTTAAGCTTGTTTCATTCCATCTAAAGAATGATTCTTGAAGTCAAATCATTTAAATAACGAATTTTTTCTTTAAAGTTTTAACTTAAAATATTTGACACTTTACCATAGGAATTATTTCTCACTCGATTTCAGAAAGGCAGAGCATACAGCATTGAGCTGTTACTATTCTCTATGACTTAAAGTGTTCAAATCTATTTCTCTACAAGAAGTTTCAGAACAGATGGAAAAGACTCATCCCATTGTGTAACTTTAGGCATATGTCATGGTACATGCATGTATGAAGTCTCCCTTTTCAAATATAGAAAGATATACTTCCAATATCTTTATATTTAATCTCTTTTATATTTAATAATGAAAATTATATTACAAACTTTAAAATAAGAAAAATAATAACTCTGGACTCCCAGGAAAAAAAAAAAACTTGTGGAAATTTCAGACTCATCTAGTCCCAACTGTTCATTTTATAGAAAAGTGAAACTGAGGCTTTAAACAATTGTCTAAAACAATACAAGTGGTTGATGGCAAAGTCAGGCCTCACAAAATGTAGGGCAGAGACTCATCTGTTAAAAATGCAAACTGAAATATTTCCAGATGAAATGATATGATGCTTTGGGGTTGGCTTCAAAATAATCCAAGGCAAAAAGAGAGAGGTCAAGAAGTGAGTTGAGGATAGAGGTTAAGCAAGTTTGGCACAGACATTGATCATTGTTGTGGCTGGGTGATCAGCACCTGCATAATCGTTACGTTATTCTCTCTACTTCTGTACTTGTTGGGAATTTCCCGCAATAACTAGCTTTTTTTTTTTTTTGATGACCTGTACTTCCACTCTAGCAAGAAGCTCCACGCTGGACTCTCTCTCCACAGTACATTCTGTCAGTACTCAAACATGGTGTTAGTTGACTGAGCTGGTGAAGGATCAGTTCAGTTCAGTTGCTTAGTAGTGTCCAACACTTTGCGACCCCTGGACTGCAGCAAGGTAAAGGATATGAAAGAAAAAATCTATCTTGGAGGTGACAAACTATTAGCCTCTGCAGACAGCTCCCTCCTAGGAAGCAGAGATTGTGCTGTTGCACAACCACCTGGGACTATTAATTCCGACATGGCACTTCAGCTTAGAAGTAAAATAAGACTCCCTTTCACCTTTCTCCCACTAGTGGCTGTGGTGAAGAAGTGAAAGTGAAAGTCACTCAGTCGTGTCTGACTCTTTGCAACCCCATGGACTATATAGTCCATGGAATTCTCCAGGCCAGAATACTGGAGTGGGTAGCCTTTCCCTTCTCCAGGGGATCTTCCCAGCCCAGGGATTGAGCTGGGGTCCCCTGCATTGCAGGGGGATTCTTGACCAGCTGAGCTACTATGAAAGCCATTAGGGAAGTGGCTGTGGTAGGCAACATAATGTCCCTCCACAAAGGTGTTCACTTTCAGTCTTAGAAACTAGGATACTACCATGTCAGATCCCTTTCGAGTGGCCTCAGTGGGTTACTTGGGTAACTCCAGCTTTGAGAAGAATTTCAATAGATCACCAGCAAAATTCCACATGCCATCAGGGAAACAGCAACTTCTTTTCTTCCTTCTTGGCCCAGGTTTTTGGAAGTGACTCTCTCCTTTCCAAGTGCGTCCAGAAGGAATGCATTTGGATGGAGAGTGTCCCTAGTCCAGGCCCTTATTCATCACCACTCATTCCCTGGGACTCTCCCACCAGTGCCCCTGCTGGGCTCCCAGATTCCATGCTGGTTCCCTCTCCCCTCTTTGTCAAGGTGAGTGTTCCCCCAGACCCAAGTTCTCTCTAATGGTGGTTCTCTCTCAGGCCACACAGCCTCCCCCAGCTTTCCATCAATCACCTAGAGTAGAAAGTCTAAGGTCCAGATAATGCTGAGCAATGATCTGAGAAGATCAGATTAATATATAGAAGGATTGTATCAATACATAGAAGATGGACCCTAGGTGGATTGGAAGAGGACCATGTTGTGAACCAGTGAAGCTGACAGCATTTGAAGTCAACAGTGCTGGGTTACACTTGAGTCTTTGTTGTTGATTATGAGGTGTGTGCCTCTGAACAAATCATTCCTCTAACTTAATGCCTTTCAATGGCTTCCCACTGCCTGCAGAATAAAAGCAATACCATTATCCTTGCTTATAATGCACTTCACTGTATGCTCCCTCCATACATATCCATCCTCATCTCTTTTCTCTCTGTCTGTCTGCCTCTATCTCTGTTTCTCTCTTTATCTCTCTGTTATCTGCACTTACTACACTATTTGCAGTTTCCACACAGACCATTGCCTTTCCATTCTCCAAATCTTTTAAATGCTCTCTCCGCAGCCTTGATGCCATCAGTTTCTCTTGTTGGGGTCCTGTGACTATTTGTGAAAGAGGATCAACCAATTCTGTGCATGATCCCCTTCACATCATCAGAACTGGGATCTCAAGTGAGCCTCAGGGTGGGGGTGGCACGTCAAGAGAACCTTTGCAGAGGAGAAATATATCCACAAATGCCTCACTGATGGGCCCTCTGTTCTCTGTTGGGTCCCCCACAGGTCATCTAAGGTCACCATCTCAGTGACTGACTTCTATCAAGTCTGTTTTGACTTGCTGTTCTGGCCATATCATATCAGTCTAACCAGCAAATCTCTAACCTGCTATACCCCAAGAGCTATGAAAAACCAGCTGGTATTTCATAAAAATCCTTACTAAGTTTCGGGTTTGGAAGAAAATGGGAAGCACTACAAGAGCATTTATAGGAAGAAGAACAACCACCACAGCACCAAAACTTATTCTAAAAAAACTAGGCCTTGTGAATGGTGACATTTCCCCCTCAGAATTCTCTTAATTAATTAATTTATTTTTGGCTTCCCTGAGTCTTCATTGCTGTTCTGACTTACTCTAGCTGTGGCAAGCAGGGGCTACACTCTAGTTGTGGCTTCTCACTGTGGTGACGTCTCTTGTTGTGGAACGTGGGCTCTAGGGCTTGGGCACTTCTGTAGTTGCAGCACGTGGGCTCAGTAGTTGTGGTTCCCGGGTTCTAGAGCACAGACTTCAATAGTTGTGGCACACGGGCTTAGGTGCCCTGTGGCATGTGGAATCTTCCTGGACCAGAGATCGAAACCTTGTCCCCTGCACCGGCAGGCAGATTCTTAATCACTAGACTGCCAGGGAAGCCATGACTTTTTCTTATCTTGACCGGCCCAAAGTTTAGCAGTTGCTACAATTTTACAATTGCTTCGGAACAATGAGTAGATTCTGGGCTCTGATGGATTCCCAATACGCACACAAATAGCATATGATGCCATCAACTGAAAAATGGGGCTCTAACAGATGGGTGGCATATTTACATTCGCTTCATTGCTGCAACTTAATACGTTTTACATTAAATATGATGTTCCCAAGACCACAGAAAACATATGAGTTATAAAGAGCAAGATCAAATATTATGCTACATGCTGCTGCTGCTGCTGCTGCTGCTGCTAAGTCGCTTCAGTCGTGCCCGACTCTGTGCGACCCCATAGACGGCAGCCCACCAGGCTCCCCCGTCCCTGGGATTCTCCAGGCAAGAACACTGGAGTGGGTTGCCATTTCCTTCTCCAGTGCATTAACGGGACAAGTGAAAGTGAAGTCGCACAGTCGTGTCTGACTCTTCGCGACCCCATGGACTGCAGCCCACCAGGCTCCTCCGTCCATGGGATTTTCCAGGCAAGAGTACTGGAGTGGGGTGCCATTGCCTTCTCCGACATAACTGTCTCCAAATTCACTTAATTAATAGACAGCACTGTAAAGGCAAAAGGCAAAACTAAATTTCAATTGCTGCTTATTCCTGGAGCCAGCAGTTGACCCATTTTCCTGGCAGCACTTCCCACTCTCCTCAGAGAAATTGTAGTAGTTCCTAGCCTGTCTTCTGATCTTGTAGAGTGATGACATGCAACAATCTCATACTCTGTTGTCCCCTTCTCCCCTGCTTTAATCTTTCCTGGTTTGAGGGTCTTTTCCAATGAGTCAGTTCTTTGCATCAGGTGGCCAAAGTATTGGAGTTTCAGCTTCAGCATCAGTCCTTCCAATGGATATTCAGTACTGATTTCCTTTAGGATGGACTGATTGGATCTCCTTGCAGTCCAAGGGTCTCTCAGGAGGCTTCTCCAACACCACAGTTCAAATGGAGGAAAAAGGGATGACAGAGGATGAGATGGTTAGATGGCATCACTGACTCAATGAACATGAATTTGAGCAAGCTCCAGGCGATGGTGAAGGACAGGGAAGCCTGGCATGCTGCAGTCCATGGGGTCACAAAGAATTGGACACGACTGAGAGACTGAACAACAACAATAAGCAATGAAAAATTGAAAATGAATCAGATAGGATCTCTGTTCTCAAGGAACACCCTACCAAGTGGGGGGCCAGGGTCATACATAAGTCATGCTGGTGCCTTCCTCCTGTCAACTTAACAATCACATGATGTTTCAAGGACAGAGACTTCTCAGGGACTAATCTTGAAAATCTTCATGGACATGTGATCCTTTTGTCCTTCATGTACTTCTTTTGGGTCAAGTGCTTCCAAAAGAATGTTGAACCTTAAGCTGATCGCTCTCTAACCCCAGTTAGGGTTCTCTTCACTCTTTCCTATTCTTCCAATTCCCAATGATCTTCTTGGCTGTTTCCTTATCTGGCCTATTGCCATCTGAAAACAAAGTCTTAGTGCTGTGCTTACTTGCTCAGTTGTGTCCGACTCTTTGAGACCTCATGGACTGTAGCCCACCAAGCTCCTCTGTCCATGGGGATTCTCCAGGCAAGAATACTGGAGTGGGTTGCCATGCTCTCCTCCAGCAAAGTCTTAGTACAACTTAGTTAAAAACAAAACTTGAATTACATCATGTGTACATCATTCTCTGCTTAAAACTTTTCAAAAGGATCCCCATAACTTAGAATAGATGCTATATGAATTCCCCCGGCCCAAAAGGTCCTTCATCATCGGGCCTTTGCACCTCATATACTGCCATTCTCATCACACCTCAATCTCACTGTCCTTGCTGTTCCTCAAATATGCCAAGCTTACTTTTTCCTCTGAATTTGCTATACCCTCTGACTGGAGTGCTTTTCCCACTCATCTTGTGCCTAACTTGTGTCATCTTGTCATTCAGATCTCATGTCAAATGTCCCCTCTGCTGAGAAATCTTCTCTTACCACCCAGTCACTTTCAGTGATGTCATTTTTGTACCCTGCATGGCACTTACAACTATTTGAAATTATCTCCCTTGATTATGTTTATGTCTTGGAGCTGTCTACCTTGACTTAAATGGCAGTTTCGTTTGTTTTCTTCATTTCTCCACCTTTGTCAGTGGAATAGTGACACATAGCAGCTTCTCAATGTAGGCTTGTTGCATTAATGTGTGCATGCATGAATAACTGAGCATTGTGCTGTTACCGAGTTCTTGTCACTAATGTCACTGCCTTCACCAACTCCATTGCCATCACTGACATCATCAGTGTCTCCACAACTCTCTTGTCTTTGCTTGCCTTGGGCAAACAGACGAGGAAAACTCAAAGCAACACTTTCTTCCTTCCCCAAAGAGGAAGTGCCTGGTGGTTATCCTGATAATGCGAATGTGAAAATATGCATGAGATCCAGGAAGAAATTTAATTTAAGCTTTTAAATTAATTTTCATTGGAGTATAGTTGCTTTGTGCTTCCCTTGTGGCTCAGACAGTAAAGAATCTGCCTGAGATGCAAGAGACCCGGATTCAATCCCTGGGTTGAGAAGATTCCCTAGGAGAAGGGAATGGCTACCCACTCCAGTATTCTTGCCTGGAGAATCATATGGACAGAGGAGCCTGGCGGGTTACAGTCCTTGAAGTCACAAACAGTTGGACCCGACTGAGCAACTAACACTTTCACTTTTCATAGTTGCTTTACAATGTTGTGTTAGTTTCTGCTATATAGCAAAGCGAATCAGCTCTTTATATACATATATCTCCTCTTTTTTAGATTTCCTTCCCATTTAGGTTACCAAAGAGCACTGAGTAGAGTTCCCTGAGCTATACAGTAGGCACCCCAATGTTCATTGCAGGAATAAATTTTTAAAAGATTTTATCATGGCTGAAGGAGTAGTCACAATGTTCATATACTTGAGTGCCCATATTTTACTCATAGATTAAGATTCTCTGGACACAATTCTAAAAAGTTAGCAATACTCTCTCTGAAGTCATTGTTGGCTCCTCCTCCCCATCCCCTAAATACAGAATTTTTTCCCCAACTTTCTCTCCTTGGCACTCTTCTCTTTTTATACTCTTTCTCTTGACAGTCTCACAGGGCTTCAATGATCATCTCTATGGTACTCATTAACAAATCTTTTAGGCAACCACAATACCTCTAAGGAGCTCCTACTGCCTACTGGGCAGAAAATGCCACCCACATGTCCACCTTAAACTCTCAAATTCAATGTATTCAAACTGAAGCTCATTCATCTCCTTTTTTTCACTCCTCCTCCTGCCAACCTGCTACCTAATAACATCTCTATTTTTTATTATAGCTAAATGAACTTTGAAAACTCAGTATTTCCTTATTAAATGGAGAACCTGCACCTTTTCACTTAAAGAAAGCATTTTTGGGCCATTATTAAGCAAAATAAGGGTTACTTGAATACAAGTATTATGATACCATGACAGTAGATCTGATAACTGAGATGGCTACTACGTGACTAATGGGCAGAAATAAATGGACAAAGGGATGATTCATGTCTCAAGTGGGAGGGAGCAGGACAGGGCATGATTTTATCATGCTACTCAGAATGGCACGCAACATCAACTTTTAAGTTGCATATTTCTAGAATTTTGCATTTAATGCTTTTGAACTATGGTTGATCCTGGGGAGTTGAAACCATGGACAGTGAAACCATGTAATGGGGGGACTGCTGTATTGTCTCTTAAGAACTGTAATGGATGAAGACAAAAATGAAAATAAAGAAGTCACAGCTTGAAATTTGCAAACAAGAGAAGAAAACTCAGTATCAAATGATGTCTTTGGTTACTTTCTCTGCCTTGTTCTCTCTGTACAATTCATGGACATCTGTCAATTCCACTTCCTTAATATCTATACTCTCAATTTTGATGCCAAGGCCATTGTTCATATCTTATTGCCAATCAGTTGAAATAATCATGTTGATTGCCATCTCTTGATCAAAATCTTCAGTGTCTCTCTATCTGCTACAAAAATAGTCTTAATTCTTCAGTATGCCATTCAAGGACTTCCATATTTCAGTCCAACATTCCTTTTTGATTGAATCCCCCCATTACCTACATGCCTACATTTATTTTGGTGGCAAATATTTATTGAGCACCTATTATGTGTTAGGTCTTGAGATTTTGTTCTTGGTTCTCTCTCTGCCAGAAATACCCTTTCCTTCTCCAAATCTGCAATTGTATCATTTTTCAAGACCTAGCTCAAAAGCCTCCACTCCCAAGTAGTATTCTCTGATTCCCCAGCCATTAGGTGATTTATCTCTTCTCAGAATGCCCTTGACACATTACCTGTACTGCTCTTACAAAGGGTACTACTTTGCATTGTATATGTGCACACAGCAGTTTTTCACCACTGTATCAGAAGCACCTCAAGAATGGGATCAGTGTCTGATTCCCTTCTGTGGTCCCCAGTTTGTGCATACTGGGCATTCAAAGTACTTAATGAATGAGTAAATGAATGAATGCTTGAAGAGGCAAACAGGATGAGAGTTGGTGTGACTGATGTTCTAGTTAGGAGAAAAGTTACAGAAAACTTACACAAAACTGATGCAAAAGCTTAAAAACTAGTTTAGGACCATCAAGAATATGGGACAAATAGGTTCTGACTACTGCCCTGTGTACTGCCCAATGCAATAATTTTATTTCAGAATGATGAACTTTGATCACTGCAGAAAGTGGGACTTTTAATACCATTCTCTTTAAATAACAGGCAAGTTTGTAAGCCTTCTTGCAAGATTTCATAAAAAATGATTAAAATGATTTTTAAAGTGTTCTCGGTTTTAAAAGGGGTTATATTATATAAAAAGTTCACATCGGAGTAATAGCTCATTTCCAGCAATGCTGGGGGATAAATGAAGCATTACTCTAATAGACTAAACCGTATAGTCTGTGTATCTAATTTCTCTTTCCATTCCCTTCCCTCCCCAGTATGTTCCGCATAGTGAAGGAAAAAGAGAAAGATGTATTTTAATCCTCTAATGAAATGTCAAACCATTGCCCAGGTAGCTACAGGCCAGAGTCCTCAGCACATCTGTCAAGGCTGTTATCCACCAACTTTCCTCTTCAAGGCAAAAATGTGATTACATCTTAGAACAATGTCAACAATTTCTAACTGTAGAAAGTTGATATAGTTTGATATTTCTTATGATGGGATGTACCTGGAAATATGATGGATTAAAAAGTATACTCAGATTGTATTTTCATTATGAATCAGAAGTCAGTACTCAAAATGTTGACCTTTCTTCTTTCTGGGCCTCAGGTTTACAAATTGTATTAATTGTGTTAATCATATCTTTTTTCATGACACTTCATCATCCTCAGACTATGCAGGAGTTTATTTTTATTTTATTCTTCTTCTTCTTCCAGTTATATTGAGTTATATATTCTTGACATACAGCAGTATGTAAGTTTCAGGTGTACAGCACAATGATTTGACTTAGATACATCATGAAATGATTACTATAATAAGTTTAGTGAACATCTATCATCTCATAGGTACAAAATTGTAGAAATAGAAAAAACTTTTTCCGTATGATGAGAACTCTTAGGATTTATTCTCTTAACAGCTTTCATATATAACATACACCAGTGTTAGTAATATTTATCACGTTGTACATTACATCCCTGGTACTTATTTGTTTATAGCTGGAAGTTTATACTTTTTGACTGCCTTCCTCCAGCTCCCCTTCCCCAAGCCCTGCCTCTGGTAGCCATAAAACTGATCTCTTTTTCTATGAGTTTGTTTATTTTTGAAGTATAATTGACCTAAAACACTATGTAAGTTCCTGGTACAGAATATACTGATTTGATATTTCTATACATTTCAAAATGATCATCACAATTAGTCTAGTTACCATCTGTCACCATACAAAGATATTACACAGTTGTTGACTGTATTCCCCACATTGTACATTTCATACCTGTGACTCATTTGTTTTGCAACTGGAAGTTTATGCTTCTTAATCTCCCTCACCTATTTCTTTCCTACTCCCACCACCCTCCCTTCTGACAACCATCTGTTTATTCTCTGTATCTATAACTCTGTTCTGTTTCCTTATGCTTGTTCATTTGTTTTGTTTTTCAGATTCCACGTGTAAGTGAAATTATACAGTATTTGTCTTTCTGTCTGACTTATTTCACTTAGCATAATATCCTCTAGGTTCATCTATGTTGTTGTAAATGTCAAGATTTTTATTCTTTTTTGTGGCTGAGAAAAATTACATTGTATATGCAACTTTTTACCTTATCTTCTTTATCCATTTGTCTATTGATGGGCACTTATGTTGCTTTCACATATTGGCTATTATAAATAATGCTGCAGCGAACATAACGGTACATACCTTTTGTGATTAACATTTTCATTTTCTTAATATAAATACCCAAGAGTACAATTGATCTATCATATGTAGTTTTATTTTTGATTTTTTGAGGAATTTCCATATTGCTTTCCGCAGTGGCTGCACCAATTTACATCCCCCAAACAGTGCATGAGGGTTCCCTTTACTCCACATCCTCACCAGCATTTATTATTTCTTGTCTTTTTGATAATACCAATTCTGACAGGTGTGAAGAGGTATCTAATTGTGCTTTTAATTTGCATTTCCCTGATAATTAGTCATGTTGAGCATCTTTTTATGTGCCTGTTGGCCATCTGTACATCTTTTTGGGGAAATGTCTATGCAGATGCTCTGCCTATTTTTTAATCAGATTTTTCTTTGATGCGGACTTGTATTAGCTCCTTATATATTTTAGATATGAACCTCTTGTCATATACACCATTTGCAAATATCTTCTCCCGTTAAATAGGTGGCTTTTTTCATTTTATTGATAGTTTCCCTCAATGTGCAAAAGCTTTTTAGCTTGATGTTGTTGTTCAGTCACTCAGTCACACCCAACTCTTTGTGACCCCATGGACGGCAGCACACCAGGCTTTTCTGTCCTTCACCATCTCCTGGAGCTTGCTCAAAATCATGCCCGTCGAGTTGGTGATGCCATACAACCATCTTATCCTCTGTCGTCCCCTTCTCCTCCCGCCTTCGATCTTTCCCAGCATCAGGGTCTTTTCCAATGAATCAGCTCTTTGCATCAGGTGGCCAAAGTATTGGAGCTTCAGCTTCAGCATCAATCCTTCCAGTGAATATTCAGGACTGATTTCCTTTAGGATGAACTGATTTGATCTCCTTGAAGTCCAAGGGACTCTCAAGCATCTTCTCCAACACCACAGTTCAAAAGCATCAATTCTTTGGCGCTCAGCTTCCTTTATAGTCCAGCTCTCACATCCATACATGACTACTAGAAAAACCATAGCTTTGACTAGACAGACCTTTGTTGGCAAAGTAATGTCTCTGCTTTTTAATATGCTGTCTAGGTTGGTCATAGCTTTTCTCCCAAGTAGTAAGCGTCTTTTAATTTCATGGCTATAGTCACCATCTGCAGTGGTTTGGAGCTCAATAAAATAAAGCCTGCCAATTAAGAGGAAGTAAAGGGAAACTAAAAAACCTCTTGATGAAGGTTAAAGAGGAGAGTGAAAAAGCTGGCTTAAAACTCAACATTCAGAAGACTACGATCATGTCATCTGGCCCCATCACTTCATGGCAGATAGATGGGGGAACAATGGAAACAGTGACAGACTTTGTTTTGTTAGTTTGATGTAGTGCCATTTGTTTATTTCTGCTCTGATCTTTATGATTTCTTTCCTTTTACTAACTTTGACTTTTTTCTATGATTGTGAAAGTGAAAGTAAAGTCGCCCAGTCGTGTCCGACTCTTTGAGACCCCATGGACTCTAGCCAACCAGGCTCCCCCATCCATGGAATTTTCTAGGCAAGAGTATTGGAGTGGGTTGCCATTTCCTTCTCCAAGGGATCTTTCTGACCGAGGGATAGAACCCAGGTCTCCCACATTGCGGAGAGACGCTTTATCGTCTGAGCCACCAGGGAATCAGGAAATGACTCTGAAAGGATTTTTAAGTTTCAACTTTTTATTTTATATTGGAGTATATTTGATTAACAATATTGTGATAGCTTTAGGTGTACAGCAAAGTGATTCAGTTATACATATACATGTATCTATTATTTTTCAAGTTCATTTCCCATTTAGGTCATTAAATAATATTGAGCAGAGTTCCATGTGTTATATGGTAGGTCTTCATTGGTTGTCTATTTTAAATACAGCAGCAGTGTGTATATGCCAATTCCCAAACTTCCTAACTATCCCTCCCCCACCCATAACAATAAGCTCATTCTCTAAGTCAGGAAGTCTGTTTCTATTTTGTGTATCAGTTCATATATACCATTTTAATTTTATTTTTTTAGATTCTGCATATAAGGGATGTAATATGATATTTCTCTTTCTGACTTACTTCCCTCAGTATGATGGATTAGCTCAAGATGGTGGAGTAGGGCGTGTGCTCATTCCTTCTTATGAGAAGACTGGAATCACAACTAATTGCTGAACAACTATTGATCAAAAAATGCTGGCACCTACCAAAAAGATACCCTACATTCAAAAACAAATGAGAATCCACAACAAAATGGTAGAAGGGGCACAATTATGGCAAAATAAAACCCTGTACCCACCAGGTGGGCAACCGACAAACTGGAAAACAATTATACAGTAGAAGTTCTCCCACTGGAATGAAGGTTCTGAGCCACATGTCAAGATTCCCAGCCTAGGCGTCTGGCAATGGAACTAGGAATCCCTAAGGAATCTGACTTTGAAGGCAAGCAGGATTTGACTGCTGGACTTCCACAGAACTGGGGCAAACAGAGACTACTTGCTTGGAGGGCACACACAAAATCTTGTACATACCAGGACCCAAGGGAAAGGAGCAGTGACCTCAGAGGAAACTGAACCAGACCTGCCTGTTAATGTTGGAGGGTTTCTTGCAGAGGTGAGGGGTGGCAATGAACCACTGTGAGGACAAAGACACTGGCAACAGCAATTCTGAGAACTACTCATTGGTGTGAGCTCTCCTGAAGGCCATCATTAGCCCTATCAAACAACCTATAGGCTCCAGTGCTGGGTTGCCTTAGCCCAAACAAACAACAGAGAGGGAACACGGCCCCCCTCATTAGCAGACAAGTGGCTTAAGCTCCCTCTAAGCATAGGTCTGCCCACCAGAGGGACAAGGCCCACCTCCACCCGCCACTGGTCCCTCTTATCAGGAAGCTTGCACAAGCCTCTTAGATAGCCTCATTCACCAGAGAGCAGACAATAGAAGCTAGAAGAACTACAATCCTGCAGCCAGCTGAACAAAAACCACAATCACAGAAAGCTAGATGAAATGAAAAAGCAGATGATTATGTCTCAGATGAATTAACAAGACAACCACCCCTCTCCCAAGGGGGGGGAAAAAACAACCAATGAAGTGGAGATAGGCAACCTTCCAGAAAAAGAATTCAGAATAATGATAGTGAAGATGATCCAGCATCTAGGAAAAAGAATGGAAGCAAGGATCGAGAAGATGTGAGAAATGTTTAACAAAGATTTAGAAGAACTAAAGAACAAACAGAGATGAACAATACAATAACAGAAGTGAAAAATATACTAGAAAGAATCAATAATGTAATATCTGAGACAGAAGAATGAATAAGTGACTTGGAAGACAGAATGGTAGAAATCACTGCTGTGGAACAGAATAAAGAAAAAGAATTTTAAAAAATGAAGACAGCCTAAGAGACCTCTGGGACAATATTAAAAGCACCAATATTCACATTATAGGGATCCCAGAAGGAGAAAAAAAGAAGCTGAGAAAAAAAATTGAAGATATAATAGCTGAAAATTTCTCTAACATGGGAAAGGAAGCAGTCACTCAAGTCCATAAAGTGCAGAGAGTCCCAGGCAGGATAAACCTAAAGAGGAACATGCTGACATTCATGGTAATCAAACTGAGAAAAAAATTAAAGACAAAGGAAGATATTAAAAGCAACAAGGTAAGAGCAACAAATACACAAGGGAATCCCTATGAGGTTATAAGATGATTTTTCAGCAGAAACTCTGCAAGCCAGAAGGGAGTGACATGATATATTTAAAGTGATGAAAGGGAAAAACCTACAACAAAGAGTACTCTACCCAGCAAGGTACTCATTCAGATTTGACAGAGAAATCAAGTCAAACAATCCTAGTTTCAAATCTCAGTTCTTCCACATAGAAGACGTGGAACGTAGGGTGAGTTTCTCAAACACTTTGAACCTCCACTTCCTTGTCTGAAAAATAAGAGTAAGGATATACTCATCCCATGAGGTCAATGAGAGAATTAAATGAGAAGACAGACGTAAAGGGCTCAGCTGGCGGCCCAACATACATATTTGGCTTGAGTAAGGGAGAGCTAGGATTATCCTTAAGGTATTTAGCCCAGCTTGACTGTCCCCATGACTTTCAATCCTATTTGTAAGTGTAGTCATGGTGGTGAAAAAGCACCTCTGTACTCTTGATATGTATACCTATATATCTTTATATATACATTTTAACTGTGGTCCTGGAGAGGACTCCTGAGAGTCCCTTGGACAGCAAGGAGATGAAACCAGTCAATCTTAAAGGATATCAACCCTAAATACTTGTTGGAAAATCTGACTCTGAAGCTCCAGTATTTTAGTCACCTGATGCGAACAGCCGACTCATTGGAAAAGTCCCTGATGCTGGGAAAGATTGAGGGCAGAAGGAGAAGAGGGTGTCAGAGGATGAGATGGCTGGATGGCATCACTGATGCAAAGGACATGAACTTGGGCAAACTCCAGGAGACGGTGAGGGATAAGAAGGCCTGGCATGCTGCAGTCCATGGGATCACAAAGAGTCGGACATGACTGGGAGACTGAACAACAACAACAATAGTTTTTAACACATGTATACCTATATATGGGCTTCCCTGGTGGCTCAGATGGTAAAGAATCTGCCTGCAATGTGAGAGACCTGGTTGGGAAGATCTTCTGGAGGAGGGAACAGCTACCCACTCCAGTATTCTGGCCTGGAGAATTCCACGGACGGAGGAGCCTGGCAGGCTACAGTCCATGGGGTCGCAAAGAGTTGGACATGGCATCACCGACTCAATGGATATGAGTTTGAGTAAACTCAGGGAGTTGGTGATGAATGGGGAGGCCTGGCGTGCTGCAGTCCATGGGGTAGCAAAGAGTCGGACACAACTGAGCCACTAAACTGAACTGAACTGAGCAACTTTCACTTTCTTTACTTTTTATACCTATATTAGGGCTTCCCTGGTGGCTCAGATGGTAAAGAATCTGCCTGCAGTGCAGGATACCTGGGTTTGATCCCTGGATTGGGACAATCCCCTGGAGAAGGAAGTGGCTACCCACTCCAGCATTCTTGCCTGTATATATCTATATATCTATATCTATATATCTATATCTATATCTATATCTATATCTGCATCTTCACTATCCAGTGCTTGAATGGAAAAAAAGTGTTGATGACTGAAAGACTGACAGATAAAATGTAAGAGGATGGTCAGGCTACTGTAGGGAATGACTGATATGGATGCATTTCAGATTTTGCTAAGGCCCATTGTTTATCTTTTATTCTTTATGAAAGCTTCTAAACCACATACACTTCTTTAGCACAAATGGCTTTTCGACTGTGGCCCATAGCCTGATTATGACATACTTTCTCAGCACTATTCCAATGCTGTTCTCCTGTCTTCTTTTATCTTAACCTTTATTTTTCTTTCTGGTTCAAGGTACTTGATTACTCTGTTTTCTCATTTTCCTGTTGCAAGATTTTCTGATTTAT
This sequence comes from Okapia johnstoni, assembly GCA_024291935.2. Lineage (NCBI taxonomy): Eukaryota > Metazoa > Chordata > Mammalia > Artiodactyla > Giraffidae > Okapia > Okapia johnstoni. The sequence goes on from CM044305.1 coordinate 113,488,836, forward strand.
TTTTTGCATCTTGAGAAATGGAACTCTTATGACTTTTATTTACTTTATGTCATGCCTTTGAGAGCTGAATTACACACTTTTCATTTCTCTGGGTGCTCATTTTCCTTTCCATTGTACATGGGATTCTGTATATTGGTGCAGTTTCATACACATGAGCTGTGATTGAAGTATATTTTTCCATGGTTATTAGAAACAGACTGTATTAAGCCATGTAAAAATAGAGGTCCCCTCTTGTTTTCAAGATGATACAGCAAAGCTTTCAGCTGCTGAAGTCATTCTTAATGTTATTTGCTTATTTTTCTCTTTTGAACTTCCTTAAGAATCACCCCCTCAGGAACCAGCATAGGCGGAAAAGGGCAATGGGGATCTGTGAACTTCACAATAGCTGCCCATATACTCTTCCAGAAGGATCCTGCTGTTTTACATGTCTTCCAGCTGAGAAATGAAGTCCTTCCTCACATATAGGCTTTCTAGTATTTATTACTAGTACTTTTCCATATTGGTACAAGAGTTTTAGTGGATAGTTATATCTTTGTACAAATTTAATCTGCATCTCTTGCAGGTTCATGAGATTTGTAAATGATATTCATTTTTGTTGCTATAATGATATCAGTGACCAATTTCATGTCCTCAGGGAAGAGCAGGGGCTATTTCCTTGCACTGAAATCATTGTACTCTATCAGCGATCAAAGGAGTTAGATCTTGACAGGAAAGCATATTTGCTTTGTTGATGAGATATGTGCAGGTACTCTGTCTCCCTGGGTGACAACAAGGTACAATGAAAAGAGCCCTGGATTCAGAATCCAAAGCCCTGGGTACCATAACTCCTGCCACCCTCAATTAGCTGTGTGACTTTGCATGACTCCTTCACCTCTCTTTCCCTCAGTTTCCTCATCTATAAAGCAGGGATATGGATGCTTGCTTTAGCTATTACATATGGTTAGTGTGTAAGCTCTGGAACCCAATGTAAATAGAAGCATCCGGATACTCAGAAGTGTCATGTCATCGTTGCCACTGCCAGCACTACCAGCACCATTATCATCAGTGGATGCCCCGGTGTTCAACAGGAAGAAAGTCTCCTGAGGCTGTCAGTACACAGCCCACAGTTCAAAGTGTGACAGCAGTAATAACAATGCCTAACATTTGATGAGCGTTTACTATGTGTGCCAGGTACTATGCTAAGTGCCCTCCATGTTTCATCTCCTAAAAGCCCCAGAACAATCCTATAAGGTAAGTGCTTGCATTACCCATATTTTACAGACAAGGCAACTGAAACACAGAGAAGGGTAGAGCAATTTGAACTACATCAGAACTGGGCCTGAGTTCAGGCAGCCTGCCTCCTAGCCTGTACACTTAATTCTCCGCTTTATCAGGGATTGCCTGGGCCATGGTAAATTGTGATAAGGACCCTGCTCCTCTGAAGAACACTTCTACAACTTGCAGAATATTAACTTAATATTATCTCACATAAGCCTCACATCTGATTCATTTTTATAGATTGAATAAAATAGCATAAATATCTTGGTTAAGATTACCCAGCTATTCAGTGATAGGGATTACCCAACTCTAGCCATATATCTTTCCCCTGCACATTACTGCCCTTTTGGGTGAATTACTGGCAATCTCCCCTCACCTCACCTTCTTGGCCGCCTTTGCTTTCATTTTGAGGACAGAGGAATGTCTAAATCATAAAGTTATGTCCATGATGAAAATCTTCTAGAAAAACTGGTGTTTTAGTCGATGTTTTCAGCAGTTGGTTTCTCACAGGATCCTAAATCAATACTGCTGAGAGGGGTCCTAACCCTCACCTATATCAGACTGCTGTTCATTGAATGATTTTGCAGGTCCCCATGTAAGGAAAGGTTTGTTTGTTTGTTTGTTTTTTAACATAGTCTGTGGCTAAAAGGACTCCAACCAAGTATTTCAAGGATATTAAAGATGAAGTCATCTCGATCATTCATTTTAGACATGCCTGTAGCCATGCTGCACTGTTACTTACCCATGGTGTGTTTATTTGCAAGATACTTGGCATCTAGTAAGGCTTTCCCTGGTGGCTCAGATGGTAAAGAATCTGTCTGCAAAGCGGGAAACCAAGGTTCAATCCCTGGGTTGGGAAGATCCTCTGGAGAAGGGAATGGCAACCTACCCTAGTATTCTTGCCTGCAGAATTCCATGGACTTCTAGTAAGAGACACTTGACTAATGAGACAAAAGATACTTGGCTAATGAAGCTACTGATGCTTTATCCGTGTCAGGTCCTAGCAGTGAGAGTCTCTGTCTGTCAAAGGACTGATTCAGTGTCATTTCTCATTTCCCAAACTGTAATATTTGGACTTCCAGAGTGCCCTTTCTTTTCCCCACTGCAGTTTTGTGCTTGTTTTTTCATGTCTGCAAATTTGGAGTTTTTGAATACAACCTGAAATCTGGTGGAGAAATCAATACTCTGAGATTTGTATGCCTAAGGCCAGTTAGTAGAGCTTCTCTAGTTAAAATTTAGGCACTGAAAATTAATCAGAGTCACTGCCTCTGAGATTCTTCAGTACATACCCTTAGGCCACTGCATCATTAAGACTTTGAAATAATTCACTGCATTTTATTCAGGAAATATCTTAGCCTTCTGAAGTAAGCTGCTTGAGTTGTTGGAATGGAGTTGTTGGAATGTCCTTATTCCTCCTTGTACCTCCTCAAAACAGACCTTGGCACCATTTTGATTCTGTGGCTTCTCCCTTTGTCCTGGTGCGTTTTCTCCAAGAAAGCTGCAAGCTGTGGAAATGGCTCAAAATGAGCTTTTGAAAATCCAAACCTAAAAACAGAAAGAGCTGTCAAAGGCCTGTGTGTGGAGCCTTCTATGAGCTCGGCTACCCAGGTTGTAAACTTATTAGGTGAACTCAGTCAAAGAAAAACTATTGCAGTTATCAGAATGTCAAAGTTCCACTGACCCACAAATTATGGTTTTGGAAAGATTATTGCAATCAGCACAGGATTATAGAGTCCAGCTTTGTGTGAGGAAGAGCTCCATAGCAGTCAGAGCCTTTGGACCCCAATCAAGGGGACTGTTTCATGAAATAGTGAGGTCCTAAGGATCTCTGGGGACAGTCAAGTAGGGACTGGATGACCTCTTGGTTGGAATGTTGTCAGACGTTCAGAGTGCAGAGGTTTGAGCTTGATGGCTGTTTAAAATCTCAACCAGCCTTAAAAGTTTAGGACTTAACATATTTCTCTAACAGCAGATCTACACGGGAACACAAACTCAGTAAATGATTGGATAACGTGAACAGTTAACACAGCCTGTGATGTTTTTCAGGCAAAGTTCTCCTAATCTTATTTTTATTGAATTAAATCTGTTTAATTCTAATAGTTAAGGACTGATTAAGATCTGAACCTAAGAGAATATCTTGGTAAAGTTAAGTTCATAGGAAAGTATTCAGTAGTTGAAATCAAGATACCTCACTCACTGGTCTTTTCTGTCCAGAGCCAAATGCCACTCTCTTTTTGTCCCTTGGATCCCTCTTCAAGGAAGAATGTGCCTTTAAGCTTCAAGGAGTGCAGTGAGCTGACAGCTTGTGAGCCACGGCCATATTCTTTCTGGGAAGCTCCCAAGAAGTAACTGTACCCAGTGAAAGCACCAGTGCCTGGCCAGTCCTTCCCAGTGTGGTACCCCTCGAGAGGCAGTTTTGATAGTTTGTTAGCTCTGCAGTACAATTTGTGGTTCCCCATTCTCCATTATGCTTCTTTCCCCATTATTTTCTTCAAGGTCAGTTCTGCAACACGCTGGGAAGACTCCCCCTGCCCACCCTGTTTCTTCCCACCTTTATCGTTCTCAGGCCTTGCACTGCTAACTCCATCTCTCATCTGTTCCCCCAGAGGACCAGATGCCCTCTCAGGCACTGTGTTGCATTGTCACAACCTTCATGCCCTATTCTTTTTCTTTTCAACCACCTTTTTCAACAGCTTCTTAATCAACCGTATCTCCTTTTGTGTGATTCTGGTCAAGTCTCTTGGAATCGCTGGCTCCCCGAATGTTCAAGCAAAAAAAAAGACAAAAAGCTCTCCAATAGACCACCTCACTTTACAAAGAAGATAATTGAGGCCCAGAGATGAAGGCAGACTTGCTAAAGGTCCTAGAACGAGGGAGCAGCAAAGTTAAAATCAGTTTGGAGCTTTTCTCGTGTGACACTTTCAAAAATTGTGTCCAACATGGTCCTACATTTGTGTCAAGGAATCTACCATCTTAGTGTGAGTAGCTATTTTTCTTCAAGGTTCTGAAACCCATGTACAGAATCAGAATCTTCAATCTCTGCTCAATTTGACACATTCAATAGCTCACTGAAACTGAACTATGCTCACTGTCCAACTACATAGGAACTATGTTCAACTCTTATTGTATTCAGCTTCTGAGTCTAGTGACTTGGCTTTCAACATAGAAAACTTTGCATGAAATAGTGTCAGGAACCTCCCAGTATCTCTGTGTCCTTCTCTCTGTGTATCCTTCTTTCTGTTCTGGGTTTTCTATGGAGAGTCAACTGAGTGCATCTTTTTATTCCTGCTCAGGGCTTCTGCCCTGTCTTTCTGCCTCCTTTCCTATCCCAGGAAATAAGACCAGATAGTAACTAGGAAGGAAATCTGAGGACATCCTCATCTTGCTCCTTAGATCCTTGGTCAGTGCTAGTAGAACATAGTAGTTTAAAGGGCTAGGTTTCGAAGGCAAGAAAACCTCTCTGCAGCCAAGTCCCTACATTAAAGGGTCAAGATGGAGATGATAAGAAACAATGCATGTAAAACACATTAGCTCAGTTGCTCAGTTGTGTCCAACTCTTTGCGACCCCATGGACTGCAGCACACCAGGCTTCTCTGTCCATCACGAACACCTGGAGCTTGCTCAAACTCGTGTCCATCGAGTTGGTGATGCTATCCAACCATCTCATCCTCTGCTGTCCCCTTCTCCCCCTGCCTTCAATCTTTCCCAGCATCAGGGTCTTTTCAAATGAGTTGGCTCTTCATATCAGGTGGCCAAAGGATTGGAGCTTCAGCTTAAGCATCAGTCTTTCCAATAAATATTCAGGGCTGATTTCCTTTAGGATTGACGGGTTTGATCTCCTTGCAGTCCAAGGGACTCTCAAGAGTCTTCTCCAATACCACAGTTCAAAAGCATTAATTCTTTGGAATTCAGCTTTCTTTATGGTTCAACTCTCACATCCATACATGACTACTGGAAAAACCATAGCTTTGACATTATATGGACCTTTGTCGGCAAAGTAATGTCTCTGCTTTTTAATATGCTATCTAGGTTTGCCATAGCTTTCCTTCCAAGGAGCAAGTGTCCTTTAATTTTTTTGGCTGCAGTCACCATCTGCAGTGATTTTGGAGTCCAAGAAAATTAAGTCCATCACTGTTTCCATTGTTTCCCCATCTATTTGCCATGAAGTGATGGGACCGGATGCCATGATCTTAGTTTTCTCAATGTTGAGTTTTAAGCCAGCCTTTTCACTCTTGCTAGTCATTCTAGAGGCCAGCTTTCAGCACAGTTCACCCCTGAAGTGGGGTTCCTGTCTGTATTAGCTCTTCAGAGCTAAAGAGGGTTCTTGAGCAAAAGGGAGCCATATTTGAGAGAGCAAAATGAGGCCTTGAATGTTCCAACAGGTCTCATTTTTTAATTCCTTATAAAAGCATTACATCCCATTTCTCCATGTTTTGGGGTGGGGTTCCTGTCTGTCAGTCTCTCTGTCCTAGAGCAAAAGACTCCTTCATCTCTTCCCACTCTTTCTCTGTCTGTTGATACTTTGGGCCCATCTCCTGCTCAGTGTTGGTTCTGTCTGGCATCTCTCAGCAGCCCTCTATGCCTTTCTCCATGTCTCTCACCAGTTTGGGTCCCCCTGAGAAGGAGACTGGATAGGAGGTCTCTCCCTCTGCTCTTCAGAGATCCTGGTTGTAAAGCTATTTGGGTACATTCAATGATTCCTCAAGAAAAATTTATAAGATTCTTCTCAAATTCTTTATTACCATCTGCAAGGGTTGGCCAGAAATGCTTATTGAAAATGACATGGAAGCACAAGAGAGTCCTGCAACCTGACCTTTCTTCTGCCCCAGGCCTGCCCTGTCCTCTCCTGTTTCCTCTTTACCTTGCCTGATCCAAGTATTCTTGCTGTAAATTGTATTTAAGCATTCATATGATATTGTAAATGGGAATCCCTAGTGGATCAGTGGGTAAAGAATCTGTCTCAATGCAGGAGATGTGGGTTTGATTCCTGGGTCAGAAAGATACCCTGGAGAAGGAAATGGCAACCCACTCCAGTATTCTTGCCTGGGAAATTCCATGAACAGAGGAGCTTGGTGGGACACAGTTCATGGGGCTGCAAAGAGTCAGACACGATTTCTAAATCCTTGTGGAAAAGGATTTTGTTTAACACTCCAGAAGCCCTGGGAGATTTCCTAGTTGAACCAGGAGGCATTCTGAATAGCTCACTTAGGGGTCAGAGTGAGGAGGAAAATTCATCCAAGTACCCATCACAGAATGAGTTCATCAAATCTAGCACATTGTTTCCAATGTTATTTTAGAACTTATTTCAACAAAAAATAAATAAAATAAAATTAGCAAATGTATTGAATACATAATCTGTAAAAAATCTTGTTGCATTCTAAAATGTGCTTTTGAGAATAAATTGTTTCTTTCCCATCAGGAATACTTATCTATTTTTTGTACTGTTACGCAATGGGAAAATATATAATATAAATGTAATATTTATTTTAATATCATATTAAAAGGTAGAGACATTACTTTGCAGACAAAGGTCTGAAAGGTCTGTCTAATCAAAGCTATGGTTTTTCCAGTAGTCATGTATGCATGTGAGAGTTGGACTATAAGAAAACTGAGCGCCGAAGAGTTGATGCTTTTGAACTGTGGTGCTGGAGAAGACTTTTGAGAGTCCCTTGGACTGCAAGGAGATCAAGCCAGTCAATCCTAAAGGAAATCAGTTCTAAATATTCATCAGAAGGACTGATGCTGAAGCTGAAGCTCCAATCCTTTGGCCACCTCATGCAAAGAACTGCCTCATTGGAAAAGATCTGGATGCAGGGAAAGATTGAAGCCAGGAGGAGAAGGGGATGATGGAGGATGAGATGGTTGGATGGCATCACCGACTCGATGGACATGAGTTTGAGCAAGCTCTAGGAGTTGGTGATGGACAGGGTAGCCTGGTATGTTGCAGTTCATGGGATCCCAAAGAGTTGGATATGACTGAGCAACTGAACTGAACTGAAATATAATATAATGTGATAGAATCCTAGAAACAGATTTTCCCTTAACACAACTGTATGACAATATCAGATATATCAATCAAATAAATATTAATCGAATTGTTTGGCATGCAAAAACTAACATTTAATTTTGGGCTTTTTTGATGGGCTTAATGACTTATAGATATCCGTTGCCATTGTGTTAATTCAATCTTTATTCAAAGGCCTCCAATAGTTACAAAAAGTTATTAGTGATGATATTTCAGGAGAAGCAGCAGGATTTACATCCCAGTTGTTATTGAGCAACATACACTTTGAAGGAAGGAGGATGTGTATGTTCTGGAATTATCCTGAAGCCTCATTAAATGGAGAGAGTTTTGCCAATTATTGCATGAAATGTGCTTCGAATGGACTAATCCAGCATGAGATAGAGAAGAAAGTATTTAAGGCAGAGAATGCAAGAATACAAGAAAATGTGACTTCGGAAGACTTTAGCAAATCCCTAGGCCTGGGGCAACATACTTTCACACAACAGTTTAAACAGAACAGAAATTGTTTATCATCTTCCCTGGTGGCTCAGTAGCAAAGAATCTGCCTGCAATGCAGGAGATGCAGGTTCAATCTCTGGTTCGGGAAGGTCCCCTGGAGAAGGAAATGGCAACCTACCCCAGTATTCTTGCATGGGAAATCCCAAGGACAGAAGAGACTGGTGGGCTACAGTCTGTGGGGTTGCAAAGAGTCAGAAACAACGTAGGAATGAAACAACAACAACACACAATTAGAGCAAAAACTCATAGAAATACATGGCTTTTTGCAGCCCTCTTTTACCTGCCTCCATCCCTCTTAAGACAGAAGGAACTGCAGATGTCAGTGAGGTGAGAAGTTGGTGACTCTTGCCACATGCCAGTAGGTCAAGTCTAGTTTTAAGGATAAAGGTACTACTCAGGAAGACAGACATAAACAAATACTTAATGTTTAAATGACTGTGAAGAAAGAGGGTCTGCAGATGCCAGAGCCTCCCCACTCCACCTTTCTTCAGGGTGACTTGGGGCATTTGGGAGCTGGGCTTCTTTTTGTTGCTTAGCATTAACTCACTGGCAGCCCCAGGAAGAAGCCTCTGTGTAATTTCAGACATTTCTCAAGGAAAACGAATCAGAGTCTTCCCATATTTTGTGTCCCAGCATCCTCAGGCCACCCCTAAGGTAGACAGGGGGAGAGTCCTCTCCTGAGTTTTTACATGATGTAATTGAGCCTCAGAGAGGTTAAGTGATTTGCCCAAGACGAAACAGTAAGTGGTGACAGCTGAATTTGAAAGTCGTTCTGATTTCACTCTTTCCTTGACAGTAGCTCATGCAATTGATCCATTTTCCCAGGTTGATCTGCTTCATCCTTGGCCTCAGACACAAAATACTACAGCAATAAAATGGAATCAGTGGACTTAGAACCTCTCTCAAGATTTTATTTTTTTGTTGAAGTATAGTTGATTCCCAATATTGTGTTCATTTCTGCTGTCCAGCAAAGTGATTCAGTTACATACATATATGCATTCTTTTCCATATTCTTTTCCATTACGGTTTATCATAGGATATTGAATATTGTTCCCTGTGCTCTACAGTAGGGCCTTGTTGTTTATCCATTTTGTATATACTAGTTTGCATCTGTTAATCCCAAACTCCCAATCCATCCCTCTCCTTTGGCAGCCAGAAGTCTGTTTTCTATGTCTGCAAGTCTGTTTCTATTTTGTAGATAAGGTCATTTGTGTCATATTTTAGGTTCCACATATAAGTGATATCATATGGTATCTGTCTTTCCTTTTCTGACTTACTTCACTTAGTATAATCATCTCTAGGTCCATCCGTGTTGCTGCAAATGACACTATTTCATTTGCTTTTTTTATGGCTGAGTAGTATTCAATTGTTTATAGGTACCATGGACCACATTCTCTTTATCCATTCCTCTGTCGATGGACATGTAGGTGGCTTCTACATCTTGGCTATTGTGAATAGTGGCTGCTATGAACAGAGGGGTATGTGTGTCTTTTTGAATTGTAGCTTTTTCTGGGATATATGCCCAAGAGTGGGATTGCTAGATCATATGGCAACTTTGTTTTTAGTTTTTTGAGGAAACTCCATACTGTTTTCCATAAAGGCTGCACCAGCTTATGTTCTTACCAACAGTGTAGTTGAATTCCCTTTTCCCTACACCAGCAATTGTTATTTGCAGACTTTTTAATGAGGGCCATTCTGAGTGGTGTGAGGTGGTAAGATAACTCTTATGTTGAGTGCACTGATAAACTGTCCAGATGCACTCATCCTACAACTCTTGGTTCAAAATTTTAAATTGTGCATCTTCTTTCTAGGTCTTAATCTTAGCGTTATGGTTGTTTTCCTGGCTTTGAGGACTTTCTTTGTCAATAGCCAGAAAAATTATGAAAGCTCTGTAAATTCGATGGGTCCACTGGGAGATAGCGGAGCCTTGGGGAACATGGGACCCCAGGGCTGATGAGAAGGCCAGACCTACATAGACTCTTCTGTGTTCCATGGGGGTGGAGTGGGGAGACCAAGATGTGTGAGGTGCACAGGCCCCAGGGAGCAGGGTGGCTGTCTTGTTTGCCCAAGGCCTCCAGGCCAGCTCTTATTCCATATCCCTGAAGTGTGAGATTGGCAAAGTCATGGAAAACTCCAGAGCAAGATAGAGAAGGAGGAAAAATTTGTTCCCAGAATCCTGTATGATATGAAGGGGAGAAGACAATGCTCACATCAAGACCCATAGTGTGGAAGAAACTGATGGTCCCAATTCTGCACTGTAACTGATTGGTGTTATCCTGCCATTTAGGCATTTAACAAGCCATTGCTCTCTTGTTGACAATATCAATATGTGGAAATAAGAATCAATCACTCCCGCTTCTTGGGACTGTTTGTTATATAATCCATTGAATGACTGAAAGGGGAATGCGATTTGGTGGGCATGATGACAAAGTACAGTTGTCTGAATCTTTTACATCATGTATTGAAGAGCTGATGAGGACCAAACTGCCAAAATAGTTGACTGAAGAAGACAGATTTGTTGTGGTATGACTTTGGGGTGCAGAAGAGGGAACAAGTTTGCAGAGACATGAGGAAGACAGACTCTAGATTTATCTCAGAAAGATTCTACCAATAGGGTTGCAGACAGGGGTATGGACTGACATCATGAGAGAAGAGGCATCTTCCATGTCTCAGGAAGTGCTTATAGATGCTGGCCCCTCTGGCAAGGATTCTAAGGAGATTGTAATTTCAGGTGGGAAGCTGAGCTGCGTTCCACTTCCTCAAGTGTCCTACAGTTACTATGACTACTAAGCCACACCAGCTTACCCTCTACCCAAGGATTGCCCATGAAAAGACCATTATGAGGGTTCCGAAATGTGGAACTGGTCTCACAAATGGTAAATGCTGTCTTCTGTGTAAATAGGGCCTGAGTTTCTCCTTGAAGAGAAATGATGTATTTAGTTTGGTGATTGTAAAGCTTTTGAGGTAAGAAACCATGTGCATGCATGTGTGTTTAGTCATGTCCAACTCTTTGCGACCCCGTGGACTGTAGCCCACCAGGCTTCTCTGTCCATGGGATTTTCCAGGGAAGAATACTGGAGAGCATTACCATTTCCTTCTCCAGGGGATCTTCCCAACCCAGGGATCAAACCTATGCCTCTTGAATCTCCTGCACTGGTAGGCGGGTTCTTTACCAGCTGAGCCACCAGGGAAGCAAGGGACCAAGCCTTTTTATAAATCGGAGTGTAGTTGATTTACAATGTTGTCTTAGTTTCAGGTATACAGCACAGTTATTCAGGGAGATATATATAGATATACATATATATATATATATATATATAGATAGATAGATAGATAGATAGATAGATAGATAGATAGATAGATAGATTCTTTTTCAAATTCTTTTCCATTATAGCTTATTACATAATATTGAGCAGAGTTCCCTGTGCTATACAGTAGGTCCTTGTTGGTTACCTATTTTGTATTAATATATAGTAGTTTGTATATGTTAATCGCAAACTCTTAACTTATCCCCCCGCCCTGACCATGTCTTATTCATCTACTTTGTGTAAGACACTCCATTGGGCTCTTAAAGGGGATATGAAGGTGAGAAAAGTCTGCACCTAGAGTCACTAAGGCCTATGGGAGGAGATGGTCAGCACACTCTATGAAAAGTTTGTAAACAGCAAGAATCAAAGGCAAAGTGAGAAAAGTGCCATGAAAGCAGTTTATGAAGCTCTGGGAGTGTAGCAAAGGGAGGGTGATTCCAGTGGGGAGGATCTGGGAAGGCTTCATGTTGGAGGAGGCATTCCTTGAGCTCAAGAGATGAGAGGAATTTTGACAAATGGGGGGAAGTATTCAAGGAGTAGGGAGTGGTTTGAGCAAAGATTATGAGGCAGGAAACTGGGGACACTAGTGCCAACTGGAAGTCAGGCAGCCTGGATTTGCATCCCAGCTTGGCCACCTAGTAGCTATAAGTTTTATCGAGTTGCTTAGCCTCTATATGCCGCAGTATTTCAACTGTAAAATTGGGATAATGATAGTATTTCCCTTATGAAGTCATTACAAAGATGACTGAATGAGTTCATATACAGAAAACAAATAAGACAGCACGTGCCAATTAAGAAGTACTCTCTATGTGTCTGGCATTATTTTTATGTCACACATACAGTAGTCAAAACCCATTTATGTTTTGCTCGTATCACATTCTGAGATAGTAAACTCCCTACTTCTTAACTGCTCACAGCTTCATTAGGCAGATAATAAAAACAGGAGCATTTTTCCTAAGTAAAAATGTCAGAAGAACACAAGTCATCCTCAATTTGCTAATAAACAAGCTGTGCACCAAAAGCTTACTGATATATCCCATATTTGGAGCTCTGAAGATGGTCTTCCATAAACCTGCCAAATCTCCATGCTCTAAGAAAGCATCAAGTAATTTTCACAAAAATTTTCCCCGCAGTTGAATGGCACTGCAGCCAGAGCTCAGGGGCAAATGTGGAGTGAGAAGGCACTCAGGTGATCATTTGTAAGTCAGGGACTGGATTTGGCCTGATCCATCCATTGTATCCTCATGTTTTTTTTTTTCTCTCTCTCTCTCTCTGTCTCTTTCTCTCTCTATATATAGAAGATTCCCTGGAGAAGGGCATGGCAACCCACTTCTGTGTTCTTGCCTGGAGGATCCCATGGACAGAGGAGCCTGGTAGGCTACAGTTCATAGAGTCACAAAGAGTCAGACAAGACTGAAGGGACTTGCCACACACAGCCTGCATATATAAATATATCTATATATCTCACACGAGCATGGGAGTGCGTGCAAGAGAGAGTAACCATGACTGACCTTGATCTCACTGACCCTACATAAGCTGATAGGCCTAGCAGTTGACCCAATATCATTCAAGATGGGGACAAGTGGGATTGGTGGCAAGCATGTAGTCCCAGTCCTGTGGTGTGTTGCCCCCACCCCTTCCCTTCAGTGGGGTCATAGGAAGAAAGAGTCTTCTCCGAGAGGTGATGAAAAGTTTGACATGGCCAAGAAAGTTTCTGTTGAAATGAATTTATCGTAACAAGGGTGCTGAAATGAAAAGCTACTCTCTAGGGTTTCTGATTTCACAATAAGCAGTCTCTGGCTATTGTCATATATCAACACCATGTCACAGAGAGAGGGAGAAAGATTGTTCTGCAAAAGCTAATGCAGACAGGCAACAAGCTCCCTTTTAGCTAAACTTATTTAAAAAGTCTCAAGAGAACAAGGCTGAATTGATCATGGAACAATTGATCAATGATGACTAAGTGTGACTCAATATTGATTTGTCTTGCATAGGAACAGAGCTAGCTGTCCAAATGACAAACCCCAAAGCTACCCTCTTCAGCAATATGTGAGTTCAGCTCCAACCTAGATTCTTTTGACTTTCTTAACCTCTATATTGCATTCAGTTTTTTGTTTCTTTTTCTGGAGAGAAAAATTTTGTTCCTTAGAATAGGACAAAGGTGCTATGTACTAAATGGTCAATGTGCTTCAAAATGGAACTGTAATTTTAAAAAAGAAACTTATATTGGCTTTAAAAATGTAGAAAATTGTTGAAGGCAAATGAATCCTCAAATTCATTAGCTGAAATCATTTTGTTTTCCAGTTTGTTAACACAGAATATCAGAATTGTACAGAAATAATGTTGGAGAGAACCAATAAGATAGTTTGAGTCAACAGAGAAATTTTTAAATCAAATGTTTAATCAAAGTTTTCATCACACCTTCCCTGGTGGCCCACCAACAGAAACAATATTAGATGAATGTAAAATATGTTTTGGTAACAATATTGATAGCATATGTCTGGGGGTAGATGCGTGGGATGGGGGATTTTACTGGATATGCCGTTCCTAAACCTATTGTCCATGCAGCTACTCACCTGGGGCTTGTGGTAGCATTCAGTGGGTCCTTACTAAACAACAACAACAACTGTTGATCTCAGAATGTATGCTCTGCTCTTGCCATAGGGCGTGGCGGTAGGAAAGGAAGGGTCCATAGTCAGTGCAGGCTTCTTCTCCTCTGCTTGACTCTTAAATGCCAAAGTGATTTTTTATTTTTTTTTCTGTTGTTTTAGAGCTTTTTATTTTGCTTTGGGGTGTAGCTGATGAGCAGTGTTGTGATAGTTTCAGGTGGACAGCAAAGGGATTCAGCCATACATATACATGTATCCATCCTCCCCCAATCTCCCCTCCCATCCAGGTTGATACATGACATGGAGCAGAGTTCCCTGTGCTGTACAGTAGGTCCTTGTTGGTTACCCTAAATGCCAATGTTTTTAGGATTCTTCTGCCCTAGACTATCTTCTTACCCCAGACCATACACCTTACAAGGCGAGCTCAGTCATTTTTATAACTTCAGTTGTGAACAGCCTGTATAATCCTGTGTACCCAACTGCTGACTTACAATCTTTGGCCATATGTCCTACAAACTCAGCATGTTTTCCCCTAAATGTTTCTGTATTTCTTACCCTGATTAATGGCATCCTCTTTTGCTAATCACCTCAGCCAGAAACCTAGGAGTCCTCCTAGTCTCCTCTCTTTCTCCCACAAACACATGCAATTTATCATCAGCTCTTATTGATTCTATCTTCAAAGCAGGCTGTCTAATCTGTTAATTTCTCTATTTCTCTACTGCTATTACCTCTCATCCAAAGCATCCCATCTCTTGCCTGGATCAGCACTTTCTCCTCAGCCCCTTACGGTCTATTCTCCAAGCTGCACCCAGAATGGTGCTCAAAAAAAAACCCAGAAACAATCTGATCATATCACCCCTTCTTTATAAACATGCATTGCTTCCCTGCTGATTATAGAATCAAGCTCAATTTTGCCCCCCAACACTGGGAGACTTCTCATTTCTGGAACAAATCATCCTGCTTCTTTTGCACTTCTGTGCTATAGGATCCTCTGACCAAATTCCTGATATACTCTAATAGTAGCTAAGATAATAGGCTTTGGCATCAGATATATCTAGATTCAAAACCTGGCCCTGTTTGTACTTAAACTAGCTGTGTGAAGTTATCTAACCTTTCTGAATCCAAATTTCATCACCTTTTAATTGGTAAGAATAGAGGAACCTGGCTTCACAGGTGGCACAGTGGTAAAGAATCCACCTGCCAATGCAGGAGATGCAAGAGAAGCAAGTTCAATCCCTGGATCGGGAAGATCCCCTGGAGGAAGAAATAGCAGCCCACTCCAGTATTCTCCCTGGGAATCCCAAGGACAGAGGGGCCTAACACACAGGAATAAATGTGATAGTGTCCGCAAAGTGCTTATGACCAGCCTCTGTTTTCTCTGCTGAGTGAGTGCCTAACTAAGACCCAGGTCAAGTACCACCTCCTCTGTGAAGCTTTTCTTGGCTACTGCTGTCATCATCTGCTTGTTCTCGCCTTTGTATTCCCATACACCCTTTTGTTCAGATGCAATTTTTGCTGTGTGCCCTCTTGCACTCCGAGTATTTATTTGTGCCTGTGTCCCCTCCTTAGCACCTGGCACAACACCCAACACAGTGAGTGCACAGGGAACATTTGCTGAATGCTGACTGAGTGAGGAAGACTTTAGGAATGTTTGATGGGTCCTCTAGATTTGAAGGTGTAATATATCACAGGATCACCTCAGCTATGAGGCGGAAGGGATCCTCTTAGTATGCTAGTGTCCCCTCAGTATTTTTATTTATGAAATTGAACTCTTTGCCAAGGGTTTTGTTTAGCTATAGCTCTGATGTTTTCTCCCTCTCTGTCCTCTAGGGGGAGAGTTTCCAGTGATAATTCCACTTAAACTCTCAGGGCTGTCAGTGTTTGCCTACACCCCTCAGTGCTGCCAGAGACTACATCTGGGAAAGGCAAGACCAAAGCCATATTGACCCTCAGACTGCATCTCCTTCACTCAGTGATCATCATTGGTGTTGAAGGCGCTTTCTTGTGGTGATTATCCTATGCATGTCCCTTGCCCTTTCTGGGTCTCAGTTTCCTCATCTATTAAGTGAGGCCTCACCAGAGGATCTCAAATGTCCTCCTCAGAGGTAAAGTTCACTCAGGATAACTAACATTCTCCTGTTGATTTGTACAGATTATACAGTGTTTTTACATGGATTATCTCCATTTTTGAAAGGATACCTCTGAGGTAGATATTATCATCCTTATTTTTCAAGTTAAACTGGGGCTGTGGTAGGTGGATGGAATGACTTGGCCAGTTCTACAACTCCAGTGAAGTCAACCCCCTGGTTCTGTCCTTTTGCTACAAGGTCTTTCATGTCAGCTGAGCTCTGCATAATATCTCTCTGTGGTGTGCACTTAAAAAAGTGATGTGTCCATTACCATGCATGTTGTCAGGATTGCCATGGTGGAGGGCAGGACACCCAGCAATGACGAATTAGAGGGACAGTGCACCTAGTCAGTGAACGGTCTTTGGAGGAGATAGCATTGGATCTCACTCTCTTAGACAACTCCAGAGATTGAAAGTAAAGAAAAATGATGGGACAAAGTTGAACACTGAGATCTTCAGTTCAGCTCATAGAGGCAGAAACTTTTTTTTTTCTTTTTTAACAGAATTGGTTCTATCAATACAGTGTTTCTTAAGACATCTTTTTATTACTGCTCCATATTCTCAAAAGTGGATCATCCCAAACCTTAAGCAGCAGCATCTTTGAGGAAGGAGCCAGGTTAGATATCCTATTGATGCGTGAATTTTTTTGATCTGAAAGAGCTCTTGACGATCATTTAGTTTAACATTGTTTACTTTACATACCTGGAAACCGAGGTACAGCGAGGTGAAGTGACTTGCCCAAGTTCTCACAGAAAGTTAGTGCAGGGGTAAAATGAAAATGTAGGTGTCCTGACTCCAAGTCCGAGTCCCTTTTTAATTGTACTTTGTATCATTTATTTATAATCACATGCCAAAAGTACGACGATAACTCAGTGGAAGAGAAAGGTAAAGAGTAAAAAGAAAGATGGATCTATGCTTCTGCTTAAAGCAAAAAAAGAGGAGTGCTAAAACCAAAATGACTCAGATTGTAGCTATTATTCAGTCAAAATAATACAAAAAATATAAAAATACTATTACCATCAGGACCTCCTCTTCCCCAGCCCGCGCCCACCCCCACCCCACCCCACTCATACATACACACAGCCTTCTTGCCATGAGAAACTCAGATCTGTTAGTGATCGAAACCAGCCCTCGGTCTGGAATAGCCTTTTCTGGGAATATATATACAAACTTTGGCAGGAGTTCAATCAGTGCAGCTCAAATACCCACACCCATACCAAATCCTGGGCAACATCACTCTCCTGTCAAGTGCAGACATTTTCTGGAAACTTGGGAGTGATGGTCATGGCAAGCTGTGGCCCTGAAGACACATAGGCTAATCTAGGTGCATTCGATTAAGCAAATGAGTGTAGTGAAATAAGATTTGACATTCTATTATTTTCATTCTTCATGAAAGTTGATTAAGTGTCAAAAATGACCTCATTAGTAACACTGTTCTATTTTCACTATCTTTTCAAAAGCCGAAATTCAGACTTAGAGGAAGAGTTGCTTTGTTTCCTATATTTCACAATATTCACATCCTTGTGAGCATAGACCTCCCTGGCTTATGATTTTGAACACTTCAGAAGGACTATTTCAAAAAGAAGGTAAAAGTACTGATGTGGGACCACTGCTGCATAACATGGGGATTTTTACTATGGAAGCAGGGCCTCACACAGTAGTTGTGCTGTGGGGTCAAACCAAAGTGTGGAAAGTCTTCAGTTCTATGGCTGAGTGGAGCTTGACTAGTCAAGAACAGTAGAACGTGGAATGGAATTTGGCAGGGTGGAGAAGATGGATAATCCTAAGTTTCCTGATAGAAGAAATAATTCTTTCCCCCAAAGAAAGGCACCAGAAATATGCTTCAACCTTTGCTCTCTTAGAAACTTGGGGGCTGGTGGATGAAGTTCATGCCACAGAAAGAGAGGGTAAGTCCTCTGTGCAAAGAGCGTATTGAAAGGAATTAAAATGATAAAAATAAAAGAGTTAGACTGTTAGAGAAAATGATTTCAAATACTGATATTCAGAAATATATGAGTGTGTCAGCAGCCCAATTCGACAGTAAGCCCAAAGATATTGTAGGAAAGAAAAGGAGGAAGAAAAGCTGAACTGCAGTTCTACCTGTACTGAAAGGGGAGGAGTCCTCTGTGAAATTTCTTATAGAACCACTGGGCAATGCAAAGACAGGGCTATGGCAGCAGGAATGAGCTTCAGTTCCTCACCTGTCCCTCATGTCTTCATTCATGCAATCTGACCTGACCTGCTTCCACCCTCAGATTGTTCTTCCAAAGTCACCATTATTCATTCATTCATCTATTCAACAGGTATTTAGTAAGGACCGACTCAGTGCTTGGCACTGACCTGGGCACTTGACATCCAAACAGGATTAGACAGATCTGCCAAACCAGAACATTAAGGCCAACTCTCTCTCATTCCCTACATCTAACTCTTCACCACGTTCTGCCAATGCTGCACCTAAATATGTCTTGGCCTTGCTTCTGCTCTCCGCCATCCCCAGCATTAGTCCCAGCTGCATCATCTGTCTCTTGAATTGCTGCAATGTTCCTCACTGGACTCGCATCACCAAACTCTCCTGCATATAAACCACCTACCACACTACCATCAATTACTGAACACCAAGCTATTTTTCTAATTTGCATATTTTAAATTTTGGATGGCTCCCCCATTTTCCTCCAGAATTATTTCCAAAATTCTTAGCCTTCTAATCAAAGCTCTTCCTAATTTGACCCTTCTCACCCAAATGTTCTAGCTTTACTTCCTATTACTTGCCCCAACAGGCTCCATGCTTTGGTCATGCTGGCCACTTCCACTTCCCTGAATGGCATTGTCCCCAGGCACTTTCAGACCTCTGTGTCTTTGCTCACACTGGTGCCTCTGATTACACTCCTTTCCACCCTGCCACCTCCTGTGCATCCCTTAAGGTCTTGCTCAAATACCTTCTCTGTATCAATAATTGCTTTCTCCATTTTAATAACTTTTCCTCTCAAATATTTCTAAGAATCTCTATGGCTTCGTGTCAGTTTACTTGTTTGCTTAAAGCCCACCCCACCCCCAATCAGAAGGAGCTCATCAATAGACTTAAATTATCCCTGCATCTCCAATGCTCGATATATTCACAAAACCCCAGTCCATCCCCAAACCGTGGAAGAGTCCTTACAAATCATGCCCTGCAACTCTGGCCCTAGGAAGCAGCTGCACTATTTTCTAGACCAAGACTCATTTGGATTAGTACAGAAACCTAGTCGTTATGAACTACTGAAAGCCAAAGTGGTTGTGGTGCCTGAAAAGACAAAATACAACCAATGTTCTGCTCCGGATAGGTAAGTAGCCAGAAGAACCAGCTCTTTGGGCCAACAATTTTCTTATAGGTGCTCCTTCCCATGTACAAGTGATGTCTGGGCGCACTCAGCCTGGAACCCCACCCAGGGGAAGATAGACAGCTTCCCGTGTTCTTACACAGGCTGTTTGCAGACCCTCTTACCTGTGCAGCAAAGGAAACATGTGTTTTTCTTCTTCCTACTTCTGTATAATAAATTCTCAGACTAAAACTAAGTTGTTCAATAAATATTTCTTTTTATTACTGAAACTACCAGAGACCCAGGGCTTGGTTCCATAATTTATGATGATGTTTGCTCTCTAACTCTCTGCTACGGTTTTCAAGATATAAAAACTTTTGGCAGGCTCTCTTAGGTCTGATTTGAAAGCCAAATCCCATTTCTTCTATCTGTAGTGTCTCCCGAATTCATTATCCTCTCTTCTCCAATTTCAGTGCCTCTACTCATGCTCAGAGCTTTGCCATATCATATCTAGACCATTGCAATAGCGTCCTAACTACTCTTCTTATGGACCTTCATCAAAAGCAGAGTTCTGATCCTTGCGCCCTTCTGATCACTCCCCATGTGCTACAGAATTGTCTAAACTCTTCTAGTTTTCATTCCCAGTTATTTCCCTAAATTGTCTCTCACTGCTCAACTTTCTTAACTCATTTTTATAAATACCAGATATATCAAGTATATAGAAAAATATGGAGACATACATGGAAAATAACCATGTGCCCTCCATCTGGCTTTTTCAGATCCTAAGATTTTAACGTGTTTGTTCATATCCTTTTGTGAGATACAAAATATTGGAGACCCAGTTGAAGCATTGGGAATTCCCTCTTATTCCAATTCATCTCTCTCCCAAGAGCTAACTACTATCTTATAAATTTAGGTGTACAGCATGCTGGTTTGAAACATTGCAATTTGGTTATCATTTCTCTTTGTGTGTGTGTGATGGGAATAATTAGGATCTATTTGGATTTTATAATTCCCATGTGTGTGTTCCTAATTTTACTACAAGATGACATACCTATAAGCTACATACTTTGTTGTATGTTTTAAAACCTTATGGAAATGGCAACACATTCTAGCCTTTGGAATGCACTTTCTTTACTCAATGTTATGTTCTGATTTTTCTTGTTGACATATGTAGCCTATATATAGTTCATCATTTTTTGTATTGAATATTTCTGAATTTTATTAATCATTCTGATAATTTATATGTCAATACCATGTGATTCTTTTAATATTTTTTGTTTTTATATAGATTAAAATTTGCAAACATTTATAGAGATAATACAGAGTTCCCTATACCATTCACCTGATTCCTCCCAATGATAATATGTTCATAACCATAGGACACTGTTAAAACAAGTAAGCTGATATTGGTGGAATACTATTAACTTCAGTGCAGAGATTATTTACAATTATTTACAATTCATCATTTGTTGGGAATAGCTCTATGAAATTTTATATAACATGCATAGATTCATGATTGCAAAATTTGGGATACTGTTCTGTTCTAGCAACAGAAAAAAAATCATGTTGCCACTTAATTTATTCATTTTATTGCCCTAAAGTATTGTTTTCTAAATGTGCCTCAATCTATTTATCTAATTCTCCTGTTTCTTATTTCCAAATTATTGCTCTTGCAGAAATTTGCAATGAAAATGCATGCACATGTCTCCTTGTGCACTATAGGTAAGAGTTTTTTCTAAAGTATTTCTTTCTTAGATATGGAATTGCTATGTGTTACTTTTCAGCTTTACCAGATATTACCATACTGCTCTCCTAGGTTGTGCCATTTTATATTCTCACCAGAGGTTTATGAAAACTCCTGTTCTTCTACTTCCTTGACTTTGGTATTGAAATATGTGTCAGTTATAGAACTGTGAAATGGCATTCTTTGTTGTTTTACTTTGCATTTCTCTGATTACTAGTGGGTTGAACATATTTTCATAAATTCAGTAGCCATTAAGCTTCTGAAAGTGAGTGTTAGGCGGTCAGTCTGATTCTTTGAGACCTCATGGACTGTAGCCTGCTAGGCTCCTCTGTCCATAGAATTCTCCAGACAAGAATACTAGAGTGGGTAGCCATTTCCCTCTCCAGGGGATCTTCCCAACCCAGGGATAGAACCCAGGTCTCCTGCATTGCAGGCAAATTCTCTATCATCTGAGCCACCAGTGGCTTTGTTAAATTTCTACTACTGGTGATTATCTGTTAATGTTTGTTGCCCATTTTTGAGCTCTTTGTCTTGCTGATATTATGAGTTCTTTATTAATTCTGGATATTAATGTTTACAAGTTATATGTATTGTACATACCTTCTGCTGATCTGTAGCTTTGCATTGTGTTTTTGTTGTCTTACGTTGAATAGATATTTTACATTTTATTGTGATAAAAATTATCATTTTTTTATGGTTTGTGTTTTTGTGACTTATTAAGAATCCCTTCCTTCATTTGAGGCCATAGTAATATTCCCTATTTTTTCTCATGAAGATTTAAAATTTAAAACTTTTTATATTTAGAACTGTAACTCATTTGATGTTTATTTTTGTACTCGGTTTGAGATAGAGACATATACATTTATAGTTATATTTGTTTTATGTGGGTAACCAATTTTGTGTATATCATTTACTGAGTGGTTCTTCCTCTCCTCACTGATCTGTAGTGCTATCTCTGCTGTATGTCAAGTTTCCATACACGCTTCGATCTGGTCTGAGCTCATTCTACTGTTCCATTGATCTATTGTCTATCCCTGTGAAATATTACATTGCCTTACAGATTAATAGTAAGACTTGATATCTAGTAGGGAAAACCTCCCATCTTTTTTTTTTCAATATTTTGATGTTTATTTTCAGCCCCTTGCTCTTCCATATGAATTTTAAAAATAAGCTCCCTAAGTGTCATAAAAACACAATTGCTATTTTGAATGAAAGCCCATTGAATATATAGAGTAATCTGGAGAATTGATATCTTTATTATATTGAGGTTTTGCCTTCATGAGCACAGCATAGCTTCCTATTACTCAGGTAATCTTGGCAAAACCAATACAACATTGTACAGTAAAAAAAATAGATAAATAAATAAATTTAAAAAAGTAAAATAAAAAACCAAAAAAAAATAAGCTCATTAAACAAAAAGCAAAAATAAATAAATAAATAAATAAATAATGCTGTAGACTCTTATCTATAAAAATCGTACATGGTTTGCAACTGTAAATGGCATATTTGTAAATTACATTTCCTAATTTTGTGCTGCCATCATTTGCTTTCTAACCTCGTCACCAGGCTCTTACCTTTATTATTCTGCTAACATTACTCTCACTTACAGCTCCTGACTCAAAAACTCAAATGGACACATTGCAGGCCTTAAGATTTGTGCTATCAAGTGTTCTTGACCACTTTCTTGTTCCTGAAACAACTCTTTCCTCCTTTGCCTCATAAAACCATGTTCTTGGTTTTTTCTTCCAATTTTTGGTCAGTCTCCTATATAAGTCCTTACATTTCATGCTGAATTTTTGTCTTCTAGGATTCTGTTAGAGTTCACAGGTGGCACTAGTGGTAAAGAATCAGCCTGCCAATGCAGGAGACGCTGGAGATGCAGGTTCGATTCCTAGGCTGGGAAGATCCCCTGGAGAAGGAAATGGCAACCCCTTCCAGCATTCTTGCCTGGAGAATCCCATGGACAGAGGAGCCTGGCGGGCTATACTCTTTTCTCTGATCATGGGAGAGCTGATCATCTCCCATGGTGTCAATGACTCTATCTACGAAGTAAGTCTATATAAACTTCATCTCAAACCTCTATCCTGAGATCCAGACCCGTAGATTCAATCACCTATTGGAATCATTCAACATTCCTGAAACTGAACTCCACACCAGTCCTCTCAATCTGCCTTTCTTCTTGTGTTCCCGATATCAGTGAACAATTCTACCAGCCAGTCAGGCGCTCAAACCAGAAACTCATCATCCTCGTCTCCTCCATCCCTTTCATTTCAGCACATTGCACTTTAATACGGTAGTCAAAGTGAACATTCCAAAATGCACTATGATGATACTTTCCTGATTAAAACTCTCCCGTGTTCCCTGTACTTTGACTTCTGCTTATATTAACGCGGCTTTTCACTTTGATTTATCCTTTCCATTAGCCAACCAATCCTTATCAAGTGCTCACCACACGCCACTGAGATCAGTGTTGGGGATATCACAGTGACCAAGTCAGACAAAAATCTCTACCTTTCTGTGCCTCACCACTTGAAAAGAAGTAAAGAAGTAAACATGAAACTAATGCGAGTTGTGTAGAGAGGTGCACAGGATGATATGGGAGAACGATGAAGGGGCTGGAGATGACTGCTGATGAAAAGTGCCCTGATGGTCTCCAGCCCAGCTCAACCGAAGGTAGGATGGCCCCTCTGAGACCATCCCTGCTGGAGAGATTTGGTTTGCTCCTCCTGGCATTCCATATAAACTTAACATAAACACACACACAATACCAGGAATAGTTCCCATAATTTACAAATGTATTAATTCAAATGTATAAAACCAAGATTTACCATTCAATAGACATTTATTGTGTTCCTTGTTTGTACCTTGCAGTATTCTAGATGAATGAGACGTCATTTCTACCTCCACAGGGTTCACAACCTTGTGGATAAATTATGGATTCTTTTAACTAGAGATGCTTTTGGTCCTATGTTTCTGTATTTTTCAAATGTTCTATAATGAACATTTGTTACTGTAACTATGGATAAAATAAACTTTATTAAAATTTAGAAAATAAAATATGAAAAAGCAACCCATATGTTTTACAGATATCTGCCAAAACAGGTCTTTTTTCAAACTGATCCTAGAAGCTCAATTTGTTGTTGTAGCCTGTGCCAGTGCCATTCATAAATACCCAGTTTCCAGCCTGTGGTTTTTAGTTACCATGGAAAAGTACAGGGCAATTCGAAATATACCTTGAAGACTTTATGGAAATATGGACTCTTGTGTGCAACTCTTGAGAAATAAGAGTTCAAGAAAATGATATGAAAAACATCAAGCTATCAAATACACAAGAGCAATATTTTGTCTCTTTTTTCCTAAAAAGAAAAGAATTAGAATAAAAGTAACCATCGTAATTATTATAGAAATGGGATGAGAAAGAATATAAAAGCAAGGATGAAAAGAAATCATTGCATAGGAGAAGCAGAGAAGCCCTAAAGAAAAGGAAAAGAAATAAAGGGGGTAAGAGCAGAGAGGGGGAAGGGAGAGATGGGCTAAGAGCTGTTACCATTGAGAAGCAGGCACAAGGAAGGCTCTCAAACAGATGCATGAGGACTCTGCAGGATGGAGGAAGGTGTCACAGTGTGTGTTAAATGTGAAAGTGAGTGAGTAAATGTCAAATCATCTAGCTTTAGAGCTTGGGGAGAAATCAAGAAAGATGAAGAATCTAAAGCAAAAGAGAGGGTGCCCAAAGGCAGGCTGTTGAAGTATGGGGTCACAGCAGTGAAAAGGCATTGAGCCCTATGCATGGCACTGGGGATAATGGTGGGCCTAGGGGGTGGGAACCACTTACTTGTCCTTAAGTCCAGAGATGGGAAGGGCGAGCCACTGTGCCGGGCACTGGGGGGAGGCTGTACATTGGGATAAGGTCTGGAAGTTGCAAAGAGGGTTCACACTTCACTCCCCAGATCAGTAGCTTGTCAGGTCCCCCTAACTCTCCATGAGATGGTGAGCAAACTGTCTGCCCCCATTTTACAGGTGGACAAACTGAGAATAGTAACATGGCTTTCCCTCGGAAATCTGAGTGTGTCAGCCCTTCTCCTGCACACACACTTATCTCAAAATGAATTGACCTTGAGAGGAGCCACACATGCACTCACATAATTAACCACTCACCAAAGCATAGCCTAGCGAGGGGATGTATTCAAGTCTCCTCACCCAAGCCTACCCCACCATAACTACACACACACACACACACACACACAAAGGGAGAACTGACCCAGATCCAAACTTGAGTTCTCCTGGGCCCAGGGTGGAAGTAAATTTGCAGTGTGGGTTCCCTCAGAGAGAAAGCACAATTCCCCAGGGACTGAAGAAGCCCCAAAGGCATCTCTTGAAGAAGAAACAGGGCTGTTTTGAGCTGCCCCTTTTGGGGCTAACTGCGGGCTCAGGACATGGAACCTCTGGGGTTCTGAGAAGAAAATCTGAGCAGAGAGGCCTGCTGCAGGGCTTCTAAGTGTCTCTTCTGTGTTTATCTGGGGTAGGGGGGAAGCACAGATTGCAAGCTTGGAACATTTTACCTATTTGTTGAGAAAGGAAAAGCCTTGCTCAGAGGTGTAGGATGTCACATCCAAGGGAAGTGCAAGGAGAAGGGCAGGACAACAGGGATAGGGTCCATCCAGTGGGCATCCATGGTCTGAGACTATGGAGAACCTGAACATAGTGGACAAAAGACTTTGGAAAGAAGAAAACAAAGTCTTTTCTTATTTTTGCTTGAAAACCATTTGCCCAATGGCCTTGCCTCAACAGCTCTGTCCTGTTACCTTCTTCCCCAAGAGTAGGGTGAGAGGCACCCCAGCCAGGAGAGGAGAGCCAGAGCCCTGCAGTCCAATCCTAGTCCAGTCGCTGAGCCTTTGGCTGACATTGAGACCTAACACCTCCAAGCGTGCCTTTCCTCCTAGTCAAGTGGGACAGTCATGCCCACCCTTTAGGGTTGTTATAAGGATAGGAGAAAACGTGTTGAAGTCCCTTTGGGCTTAAAGACTATTGGAGCATGGACTTTAGAGCTCCTGGCTCCAAGGAGGTGGGGAAATTGAGGTCCAGCCTGGGAGGCACTTGCCCAGGCTCACGAAGGAAGTCAGAGGCTAGATGTGGGCACATGAGCCTGGGCTGGGTGTCCAATGCCTGGGGATACTGAGCAGGGCCCTGGGCTCTGGAGGCCTTTGAGTAGCCCTGAGAGTGCAGAGCCAGGGCAGGGCTGGGCAGCTAGGGGTTGCCAGGGCAGCTGCTCACAAGAAATAAACAGTAGCTGCCAAGAACCTTCCTTTCCCTGCCAGGGGTGGAAATGGGAGAACTGGGCTTCGATTACCTATTTCAGGCTCCGAAACATTCAGTGGTCTTCAGGCAGTAAGGAGCAGCTAATTTCTTTTTAATTGAAGGAAAGAAAAAAGACTTCAAGACATGGTCAAGTGTGCAGTCTTACTCCCACTGGAGACATAGACTTGACCCCACCTTCTTAGCTAAGAAGAAAGGACTTGTCAAAGATGACAGTGTCCTGTAACAGACAACAGGCACAAGCAGCTCAACTGCAAAGCTCTTATTTCCCAAGTCTCGGCTCTCAGAGAGGAATGTCACCACGTCATGCAAACCCCCCTATATGAGGCCCAGAATCCCAATTGTCCCCTGTCTGGATAGTGTTGGATTTTGGTCTCAGTGATCATAAATGCATATTTATTCGGTTATTTTTTTTTAAGAAATAAAGGAACAAACTAGCTATGGAGCAATTAAGATAATCAATTCCAATTTGCACGACTTCCTCCATTTGTATCCCTAATCTCAAAGGTCCCTGTGCCCCAGGGACCTGCTTTCAGAAAGATTTCCACAGATCCTTTTTAGGCTGGTGTCCCCTGCCTAGAGCTGCTCCCAGCTCTACAACCTGATACTTGGGCTGTCTTGCTACCTTCCTTGGGCAGCAGCAGCAGCAGTGTCTCCATGAGTGCCACACTTTGAATTTACAAGGTTTTGTACATATTAGGTCATGTGATCTCTCCACAGTGTGGGGTGGGTGACAGAGTGGGACTCATAAGTCTCAGTTTACAGAGGAAGAAATTAAGACTTAGGAAGATGAAAGAGCACCAAAGCACACACTGCGTAGGGGGAGGAGATAGAAGTCCACCTTCCGGCAGCATCCTGCATCCTTGGGAATGCTAGAACCACATGGAGATTCCAAAGGACTCATCTTTTGTTGTTGTTGCTGTGATCAAGGTGTCCTTGGAATCCCAGTGTGTAAATACTACATGCTAAAAGAATGCCTTGATATCTTCACACTGAAATTTTCACACCTGTGTTCAGAGCAGCATGATGCACAATAGCCAGAAGGTGGAAGCAACTCAGGTGCCCATTGACAGATGAATGGGTAAACAGAATGTGGTCTAGCCATATGATGGAATATTATTTGACCTTGAAAAGGAAGGAAATAGTGACTATGCTACAACATGGGTGATTCTTGAAACCATTATGCTAAATGAAATGTCAGGCATAAAAAGGCAAATACTATATGATTCCACTAACATGAGATCCCTACTGCTGCTGCTAAGTCGCTTCAGTTGTGTCCAACTCTGTGCGACCCCATAGAGTTCCCTAGCATTGTCAGATTCATAAAAGACAGAAAGTAGAATGGTGTAGGTGCCAGGAGCTGAAGGAGTTGGTGTTTAATGAGTACAGATTTCAGTTTACGAAGATGAAAAGAGATCTGGAGGTTGGTTGCACAGTGATGTGAACGTACTTAATGAACCTAAAATACACATTGAGTGTCCACATCTCTTTCTTCCTCCCATTACATCGCTCCCTGTTCAAAACATTCAGTGGCAATTCACTTCACAGAAAATAAAAGCCACACCTCTCAGCTCAGTCTACAGACTTCCCCACCTCTTTTCTGTTTTGTGCACCCAAATCATTTGCCTTTTCCAGGCCCCTGCCTGGGAAGATGAGGGTTTGGGGGCCAGTGTTGTGGAGCTGAAGTCCCTGCTCTCAGCACTGACGTTGCGTACACTCACAGAAGCCCCTCTGTTTTGGGTAGTGACTACTTTCCTCAATTGTCCCTGGTATCCCTTGGCCCAGAAATCCTCTCTTTAATCCTCTCCAGAGCACAATTTCTCCATGCCTCACTTGCAGAGGTACCGGGGAAAGTCTGTTTTTGAGCTGACCGAGGATTCTGTGATGTAGGTTAAACTGGGTATCAATGTCCTCACGGTGGCCTGGATTCAGCCTCTTCCACTCTGCTAAGTCAGCTACCCCTAGTACATCTCTCAGTTGTTATGCTTTTCTCCCTTTCTGTTCTTCCTACCATTTTGAGTTTATTGTTGAAAGTGTTATTGAGTCCAAGCTCTCTCTGCTTGCCACACGACAGGCCAGTAAATCCAGGATATGAGGTGTTGAGGCAAGGAATATTGGCTGACAGAGAAGATGGCAGAGTAATATCTCAAAATAAGCATCTTATGGGGGTCTGGATGGCAGGTTCTTTTATAGAACAGAGGTGGGGGAGAGGTGAGGAAGTAAAGTAAACAGGCCATTAATCTTGTAAATATCTCCTAGAATGGCAAGCCTCAGGCAGGAGTTGGGTTAATTTCTTCCTTCCTGGCATCCACAGGTAGACAAGGCCCTGAGAAAAGGCACTTTAGTTTAACATTCAGGCAGAGGGGTAGGGTTCTCTGAGGCAGGCCATTATGTATGATTATAATAACAAAAGTAATGGAAAGCAAGTCAAAGAAACAGTTCCAACACAAGTCAGAACTGACTTCTCCCTGCAATCAAAGGCAAGAGTGAGATTGATGTTCCTGACTATTCCACCATCTTTACCTGAAGCCTGAGCTGACTAGGACCTGGCTAACAGAAGCCAGACAACAGAAGCCAAAAGGAAAGCATTTCAGACAGAAGGAGCCACATTAGTCAGATCTGGAAGCTATGTAACAGGATGGTTTGTGCTGAAAACCTAGATTGTGGAGGGCTGCTGCTCTACTAGTTCCCTATGATGACCTGCCTTTGACAACCTCAAAGTTGGTCATGAGGGGCTTGGGAAGATGGGTTGATGGCCAGGAGGACCAGTTCTGTACTGTGCTCTGCAACACATGTACTCAGGGACCAGGAGTGCCCAGAGGCTGGTGTGGCCTAAGCTCCAGTTACAATACTAGCTGGACCATCAGTTCTGGAACAGGTGCGTCTGTCTGCTTTGATAGGCCTGGTTGAATTAATCAAGCCATAATCTGCTTCCTTCGCTTACTTGAAATTTGACATTGAAAAGCTTTTTTTTTTTTCCTTACAATATCTCCATTTAGGATTGCTTTGTTGAACAGAGAGTCATGAAATTAGAGAAATGGTATAAAACGCAGCTGGAACGATACATACATTGTATGTTGTCTTCACTGCTCCTGCTGCTCTTTGTCAAAAACAAAAGTACAAATTGAGACTATTAGGCATTGGCAGTAGCTATCTGAACAAGCCCTTTCAGTTCTTTTTTAATTCCTGAATCTTGAGGATTCCCTTGTGACCCATCTGGTAATAAATCCACCTGCAATGTGGGAGACCTGGTTCGAACCCTTGGTTGGGAAGAGCCCCTGGAGAAGGGAAAGGCTACCTACTCCAGTATTCTGGCCTGAAGAATTCCATGAACTGTATACTCCATGAGGTCACAAAGAGTCAGACACAACTGAGCAACTTTCACTTGTGGATTAAATGTAACATAAGATAACACAGCATTTCAGATGTGACCAACATAAATGGGAAAGACTAGAGATCTCTTCAAGAAAATTAGAGATACCAAGGGAACATTTCATGCAAAGATGGGCTCAATAAAGGACAGAAATGGTATGGACCTAACAGAAGCAGAAGATATTAAGAAGAGATGGCAAGAATACACAGAAGAACTGTACAAAAAAGATCTTCACGACCCAGATAATCAGAGTGGTGTTATCACTCGCCTAGAGCCAGACATCCTGAAATGTGAAGTCAAGTGGGCCTTAGGAAGCATCACTATGAACAAAGCTAGTGGAGGTGATGGAATTCCAGTTGAGCTATTTCAAACCCTAAAAGATGATGCTATGAAAGTGCTACACTCTATATGTCAGCAAATATGGAAAACTCAGCAGTGGCCACAAGACTGGAAAAGGTCAGTTTTCATTCCAATCCCAAAGAAAGGCAATGCCAAAGAATGCTCAAACTACCGCACAATTGCACTCATCTCACACCCCAGCAAAGTAATGCTCAAAATTCTCCAAGCCAGGCTTCAGCAATACGTGAACCGTGAACTTCCAGATGTTCAAGCTGGTTTTAGAAAAGGCAGAGGAATCAGAGATCAAATTGGCAACATCTGCTGGATCACTGAAAAAGCAAGAGAGTTAAAAAAAAACATCTTTCTGCTTTATTGACTATGCCAAAGCCTTTGACTGTGTGGATCACAATAAACTGTGGAAAATTCTGAAAAAGATGGGAATACCAGACCACCTGACCTGCCTCTTGAGAAACCTGTATGCAGGTCAGGAAGCAACAGTTAGAAGTGGACATGGAACAACACACTGGTTCCAAATCAGGAAAGGAGTACATCAAGGCTATGTATTGTCACCCTGCTTATTTAACTTACATGCAGAGTACATCATGAGAAACGCTGGGCTGGAGGAAGCACAAACTGGAATCAAGATTGTTGGGAAAAAAATCAATAACATCAGATATGCAGATGACACCACCCCTATGGCAGAAAGTGAAGAACTAAAGAGTCTCTTGATGAAAGTGAAAGAGGAGAGTGAAAAAGTTGGCTTAAAGCTCAACATTCAGAAAACTAAGATCATGGCATCTGGTCCCATCACTTCATGGCCAATAGACATGGAAACAGTGGCTGACTTTATTTCCTGGGCTCCAAAATCACTGCAGATGGTGATTGCAGCCATTAAATTAAAAGATGCTTACTCCTTGGAAGGAAAGTTATGACCAACCTAGGCAGCATATTAAAAAGCAGAGACATTACTTTGCCAGCAAAGGTCCATCTAGTCAAGGCTATGGTTTCTCCAGTACTCATGTATGGATGTGAGAGTTGGACTATAAAAAAAGCTGAGTGCAGAAAAATTGATGCTTTTGAACTGTGGTGTTGGAGAAGACTCTTGAGAGTCCCTTGAACTGCAAGGAGATTCAACCAGTCCATCCTAAAGGAGGTCAGTCCTGGGTGTTCACTGGAAGGACTGAAGTTGAAGCTGAAACTCCAATACTTTGGCCACCTGATGTGAAGAGCTGACTCATTGGAAAAGATCCTGATGCTGGGAAGCATTGAGGGTGGGAGGAGAAGGGGATGACAGAGGATGAGATGGTTGGATGGAATCACCGACTCAATGGACATGAGTTTGGGTAGGCTCCAGGAGTTGGTGATGGATAGGGAAGCCTGGTGTGCTGCTGTTCATGGGGTTGCAAAGAGTCCGACATGACTGAGCGACTGAAGTGAACTGAATATTTCATTATATATGTACCACATATTCTTTGTCCATTCATCTGTTGATAGACATTTAGGTTGCTTCCATGTCTTGGCTGTTGTAAATAGTGCTGCTATGAACATAGGGGTGCATGTATTTTTTTTTTGAGTTAAAGTACTGCCCAGATATATGCCCAGGAGTGAGATTGTTGGGCCATATGGTAGTTCTATTTTTAGTCTTTTGAGGAACTTCCATACTGTTTTCCATAGTGGTATTCCCATCAATAGTGTCAGAGGGTTCGTCTTGTCCAGATCCTCTGCAGCATTCACTGTTTATAGATTTTTTGATGATGGCCATTCTGACCAATGTGAAGTGATACCTCATTGTGGTTTTTATTTGTAATGCAATATTTTTAAAAGTTCAAAGCAGCAAGCCAAACTATACTTGTAAACTGGCTGCCTATTTTTGTAAGTGAGATTTTATTGGACACAAGGCCAGGTTAGTGTGAACCAAGTGAGGCATGATTCTGCAAGTGCAGGATTAGATCCTGTTATTACCTTAAACTTAGGTGTTTGCTCATCATGCATTTTTTGCATTCATTTTCATTTTCAGCACACTGCATTAAAATATTACTTATCTGGATTCCGGAGGCTTTGGGTGCACTTTTAAATTTTGCACCTCAGGTGAGTGCCTCAGTCACCTCACCTTAATCCAAAGTCTTCCCTCCCTTTCTGTGAGCCACAGGATCATGTAAAAAGGGAGCTACAGGCTACAGGTACGGACTTCCTTAGTTAAAACCATGGACTTTCCCTGACCCATAATTCAAAGGCACAAATAATCCCTCCTCAGAAACAGCTAAGTGAGCAGAGTATTGGATTATGACTCTTGCTTGCATATGGTACTCTTTGTATCCATCAATCTTTCCTTTTTTCTTTGTTATAGCCAAGTCCCAGCTGAAATTAAAATTTGGACTTCCAAGCCATTAAATACCTAGATCAAAGCTTAATTGAATTATGACATACACATTAAATCCAACCTAAGAGATAGACAAATGGGACAATTTGAGTAGTATGTGCATATATACAGATGTGTCCCCACCTAGCTTTTTGGCACAAACTAGCTTAAAGCTCAGGTGAAATCCCATCTGTATGTCAAAATTTTTGAATTTATGGTATTTGATTATTTTCTAAATAGATTGGGCCTCCTCAAAGTATGATTCTATCAATAAAAACCTACATTAAACTCCCATACAGCTCAATTTTCATTAACCCATGTTGTACCAAAGCGAGGCTTTGGAACTAGAGTTAAATAGAGGATTTTCACATCCCTTGCTGTGAGAACAGTGGCATAATAAGGTTAGGACCATTGGTGCATCCCATACACGAAAAAGCTGATGGGTGTCCTAAGACATTTGGAGAGATCTTTAAAATGTCAGCTTCCAATTAAAATAAATAAACTAATTTAAAAAATAGATTAGAAAGGAAAAAAGGGTGCCTGATAATATTTGCAGTGATGGAGATGCATCCTTTTCAGAAGGCACACAATTACTTTATCAGCTTGAATGATTTCCTTAGTGCCATTGTAGTCTACTAAGTAGACTACAAAAGAGGAGTTCTTTTTTTTTTAAATTTATTTAAGCAACTCATCTAATGAGCAGGGTTGGCTGGGTGCTGTGGAAATGCAGCATGTGATTAAAATATACCAGCGGAAGAAAACCTACTAAGTGAACTGTTGGCAGCCCCTCCCCCAACAATCTCATTTATGTCTTTGTCCTTCCTCACAGTAAAACTCTAGCTGCAAACTGGGTGCAGTAGCATCAGGTGATGTCATGCCTTCTGATGGCTCCCAGAACCAGGGTCACTGGGGTTCACTGGGGTTCCAGGCCCCAGGCAAGGAGGATGAGGGCAAGCTTCATCCATGCATGGGCCAGGCTTGGGGAATATCTCAGAAACACTTAGAAAGACGGAGCCTGGCTCCAGGAGACCATCAGGCCATGTACATTGGGGAAGCAGAGTATAGCTTCTGAGGCTGCCAGATAGGCACTGCCCCTGCGAGTCAGTTCCCTCAGTTCTCTGTGACTGCCGTAAAGTAGTTCCACTTGCTGTTTAAAATGATGGAACTTTAGTGCCTCAGTTCTGGAGGCTAGAAGTCTTAAGTCAAGGTGTCAGCAGAGCCATGTCCCCTCTGAGAGCTCAAGGGTACAATCCTTCCTGGCCTCTTCCCCCCTCTGTGGCCCCAGGCAATATGTGGCTTGTGGCTACATCACTCCAGTCTCCACTTCCACCTTCACATCTTTCTCCCGTGTGTGCCTTTTTCTCTTCTGTCTCTTATAAGGACATGCTAAATCCAAGATGATCTTACCCTGAGATCCTTAGTCACGCCTTCTTTTCCTGAATAAGGTCACATTCACGGGTGTGGGTGAGTGTGGCCTTTCGGTTGTTGTTGTTGTTTAGTCACTCAGTCGTGTCCAATTCTTTGTGACCCCATGGCCTGCAGCCCACCAGGCTCCTCTGTCCATGGGATTCTCCAGACAAGAATACTGGAGTGGGTTGCCATGACCTCCTCCAGGGGATCTTCCCAACCCAGGGATCGAACCTGTGTCTCTTATGTCTCCTGCATTGGCAGGCAGGTTTCTTTACCACTAGCGCCACCCAGGAAGCCCTATGCAAAAGAAAAAGTTAAAAAGTTTTGTGGAGAACCATGACCACTGCTCCATGGGTCATGGTGTGAAAAGAGGCCAAGTGCTCAGACCTTGCAAGACAGTTAACCTTTAGGTTCAGGTCGGCACATTTATCTTCCTTCCATTTTGTCTTTATCTCTGAGTTTTTACAAAGGACTTGCTTCAGCCACCTTTCTGAGATTCAGCTGACTTTGTCCTGGGGGATCAGTTGTAGGAGACCAGTCCCCATGGATCAGAATGGTGTCCTGGTCCTTCAGCCATGCTCACAGAGCCTGGCACAGAGCAAGCATCAAGAAATGGTTGTGGAACATAGAATGAAGAACTGAAGAAAGGGAAGAAAGAAAGCAGATAGGACGATGGGCAGTCTCCATTTGTCCCTCCTACCTTCAACCCTTCAAGTACAGGTCCCTCCTAGTACAGGTCCCTCCCGGACCATAGCCCTGACAGTCTCATCATGCTGCAACTGGTGTGTTTGCTATAACTCATATGAATCATGCTGAATGTTTTTCAGATGGCTTTGCAGTCTTGTTGCAGAAGAAGAATCCTTCCTTGACTCATAACTGAGTGCTTTCTTGTTTTCTTGTACCAAATACATTCAGTACAAAGAGCTTTGGCTTGGGAGCGGGCAGATCTAGATTCTACTCCCAGCTGGGTCACTACCAAGGAATGTGACCTTAGCCAAACCCTTTCCCTCTCTGGGTTCCAGTTTTCTTGAAGGTAAAATAGAAAATTAGACAAAGGGATCTCTGAGGCCCTTTCCACAACTGAAGCTCTTCCCCATTGGCGATGCTTCTGGAGAAAATACTTTGTACAGGTCAAAACCAAGCTGAATTGAAAAAAAGATGGGAATTTCAATGTCTCCTACACCAGGATTTGCTGACCTCACTCCCCTCTCCTACTCTAGCCTGCAGATGAAGTGACATGCCACAGTGGACCTGGCTTAAGCCTCAGCCCCAGGACTCCAATAGCCTTGCTTGCTGATCAGACCTTCCCTCTGGGAGGGAAAGAGACTCAGGACACAAGAGCCATGTGTGTGAATTCAGTGGTCCTTTCTACACTCCAGACCTTAACACATAGCCACACACAGACCACATGCATGCTCTTTTCTGGAGCCAAATCCTGGAGAGGGTTTATAATTATTTATCTGGTTATCTGAGCTTGATTCATCTTTTAAAAACTCAGTAGCTGTTTTCTCATGGCTTATTTTTGTGAGTGTGTGTGTGTGTGCTAAGTCGCTTCAGTCATGTCTGACTCTTTGAGACCCCATGGACTGTAGCCCTCCAGGCTCCTCTGTCCATGGGATTCTCCAGGCAAGAATACTGGAGTGGGTTGCCATTTATTCCTCCAGGGGACCTTCCCGACCCAGGGATCGAACACACGTCTCCTGCACTGGCAGGTAGATTCTTTACCATTGTGTCACTTGGGAAGTTCCCATTCTTTCCAAATTGAAGTTAGTAATAATATGTTCACCAAAGAGGGAAATAAAATATACCTCTATAAACTCTCCTCCAAATTACTTCAATGAATATATTAATAGATGAGAAAGAATCAAGATTTTGTCAATATTTTGCATATAAGAAAACCATAAAATGGCTTTCTTTAAAGCTGCTTTGATAGCTTCCTTCCATGGTCCTTTCCACGTGGAGGGTGCATTCTCTTCCACAAATCCAGAGGGCGCTGGGGTGAGGAAACAGTGGCTGAAGCCTGATGGCTTCCACATCAGCTCCCACCACTTACCAGCTTCTGGAGCTCGGGCAAGTCATTTCCCATCTTTGAGCTTTAGTTCTCTTCTTCAAAGTCAGGGTCATGGCATAACCGGCCTGGGTACCTGTCCAATCACAGGGCCACTGGGACCATTGGAGAACAAGGCCACCATGAGGGAATCACTGTGTTAAAGGTCTGTCACTAGTACTCTATGCTAGAGTCCTCAAAAGGAGGGTGTTTGGCAGGGCCTCTGAGGCACCTGGCTCAAGGACACTATTCACATCAAATACAGTGTGAACCTGTGGATTTGCACCCCTGGGAAGAGTCCTGACCTGTATCCCAGTTTGATGTGGACTGAGCTGCTTCTGGGGCTCCTGGCCATGTGGAGGAAGAAACAGTGTGATTGGCCTGTGGGGGGTCTCTGACTCTTGGATGGCTTTGGCTGTCTGTAAAGTGGCTTCAGAACAATTATTTTATCTACCCAGGAATCCTGCAAGGCAGATAATATTATCAATAGTATCTCTATTTTCCAGAAGAGGAAAGTAAGGATCAGAGAAGTTGAATTACTTATCCAAAGTGTACAGCTTATAAGTGACAGGTATGGAGCTTACACCCAAGTGTTCAGGCTTCTGGAAGCTCTTCCCATAATCCAAATAAGTTTGGGGTTTGGTGTTATCAAGGACAGATGTGTGGATGATGCAGTTTTTTTCACATGTAAACTGAGAGGGAAACTTTTCCCATATGTTTATTCATTCATTTATTTAGTAAAAAGTAACTAGAAGCTTCTGCTGTGCCTGGTGCAGCATTGAACGTCTTCATTTAAAATGGAAGTCAACCAAATAAGATATCAGGTTTGCTTTTTATCCCCAGCATATAATCTTTTACTCAGTTTCAGGACTTTATTTTAGGATAACATCAAAATCTGTCTGCCAAGGAAGGGTTCTCTCCTAATTTTTTATCATCTCTTCTATTCTCTCTGAGAGCCTCTCCTAACCATGACTAAGAGCACAGACTCTGGACTCGAACTGTCTCGGTTCAAATCCCAGCTCTACTACTTCCTAGCTGTGTGATCTCAGGCAGCTTACTTACCTCTCTCTGCCTCTGTTTTCTCATGTGTAAAATGGGGTTTATAACAGTAGCCATCTCATCAGGTTGTAAGGAGATTTATATCGGTTACTATTTTCAAGGTATTTAGGACAATATCTGGCCCGTGTTAAGTGCTGTATAAATATCTGTCGTTATTACTATTATTGTCCTTGGGATGAGAGGTGGGAAAGAAACGTGGAAATTCTCAGGAAAAACTCAGGGCTAGTGGGAAGTGGAGCAAACTGGTGTAATTAGATCTAATCAGACAGCTTGTTAAAGTATCTGCAAGTATCCCAACCTCCACTGCAAGCAGACACAGATCACCTAGACACACAAATGCCTTCTGTCCTGCTTTTCGTTCTTTAGCCATTGACGATGAAACTCACCTATTAGAAAGGAAACGGGCAGAAGGGGCTGCTTCAGACACTTGTTCTGCAGAGAGGAATAGAGCAAGTCAGTGGGAGGCTGGCACTGGGAACAATTGTGCCCAGGCAGACACCTTGCCTGTCCTGCTCCCTTCCATTTGAGACATATAGGGTCATGAGTGTTCCTTTAGTCAAGGACACAAACTTAGTTAGTATGAGGAACTACAACTCTTTCCTTTTATCTGGAGTTTTTAAGTCTCAGCTGAGTTCTCAGCATGATTTATTCTTCTTAAATCTGCCACCCCTGTGGAAATGAGGTGAGAGAACTAGGTTGCCCACAAGTGAGACAAGTGAGATTGAGTCCTGGCTCCACCACTTAATGGCTTTGTGACCTTGAGCCAATTGTCTCCGTTCTCTGCATCTCTATGCCCCACCTTAAGTAGAGCTTGAATTTCACACTTAGCTCTGATGTTGGGAATTGTGGGGATGGAACCATTCAGTTGCCTTCTGGGAGGAAGGTATCTCCCATCCGGACTGATCACATGCTTTGGTGGACCATTCCCTTGCTCCCTGTATCTGTATGTGTCCCAGGCATCAACTCTAGTCCCTTGAGAGTCTCTGACAGTAAGGGATGGTCTGATTCCTCTCTCTGCCTTCACTGTCTCCTAAGTACTTGATAAACATCTGTGGCATAAACGATTGAATGAGCGATGCAGAGGGTGTGTTGCACCAGCCCTAAACCATGCCATGGGCTTCCCTGGGGGCACAGTGGTAAAGAATCCGCCTGCCAGTGCAGGAAACACAAGAGACACGGGTTCAGTCCCTGGGTCGAGAAGATCCCCTGGAGTAGGAAGTGGCAACCACTTCAGTATTCTTGCCTAGGAAATCCCAAGCACAGAGGAGCCTGGCAGGCTATGGTCCATAGTAGCATAATATGAGCACCCATGAATGCAAGCTGTGCTATGGTGCAGGGCCCCCCGGCTGGGTGTGGCAAGTTTAACACTGACTGTGGTGCTTGTTGTTCGTGTGACTTTGAGCCCAGCCTGTCTCATACTCTGGGCCTCAGTTTCCTCAGTTCTGGCATCCTATGGCCCTACGGATGCTTCTATCATAACTTTTCTGTGTTTTCCTCTAGTGACAGCAATCCGTGCCTACTCTTCCAGTGGCCTGGAAAGTTCTCTGTGCACCCAGTGTCACCTGGAGGAGACTGACACTCTCTCTTGAGATGGCCATGTCTCTGCTATGACTCTTCTAGAGATGGAGTGACTCTTTTCCTGTAGTTCTACCACCTGACAGTGGCTTCCAAAAGCCCAGACACATCGACCTCATAGGCTCAGGGTGTCTCCCACCCAAGATCCATTCTTCTTACCTGACCTCTGCCCCATGCAGAGTTGGGGGTGACTGACAGCCCAGTCAGTGAATGGTTCCCCAAACTGGCTGTGTGTCAGAATCCCTTGGAACACATGCCCCCAAATACAGAAAACTAAGGAAAACCCAAGTCTCCACTGAATGCCATGTTCTGGTGATATGAACAGCGATCTGTATGACATTCATAATGAAAGCTTTTTCACCCCAGTTGTTCTAGAACAAGATAAAATATAGTCTTCCTTTCTCTCCCATGCCATCCCCTCAGAGTTCACTCTTGCCAGGACATGGCAACTGTGTTCTGTGCTCAGAGATGAGGCCCAGCCACCCTTCAGGGGACCCAGGTAAAAGAAACCTGGATTTGTCATGAATGTCACATTCTGTATCACATAACAGCTTTGGTCTTCAGGCTGGTAGTCTCAGGTTGCAGAAGGCTGGGTTTTTTCACTGTGTCCCCGTGCAAAGTTTAATTAAAGTTTCCCAACAAAGACACTGTCTCCTGCTACAGCCCATAGAGATACCTGCACCGGAAATTAATGGGAAGTTTTTCTTAAAAAGGTGTTTATGAGAAATGTACCACCCTCCTCCCGTTTCAGGATGTCTAAAATGGATGTTTTCTTTTGAGGGGTGGGAGAAGAATTTGGGTTAAGAAGATTTTAGAGTGCTCAAAAAGAGTCATTGAGAAGTGAGGTGGTTGGCCCTGGCACAAGGGCCCACTGAACCAGGAGTCTGCAGGACTGAGTTCCAATTCCAGCTGCTAAATGAATTTGTTGTACGGCCCTAGGTAGGTTCCTTGGGCTTTTCCAGCTTTGAAAAATCCTTTAGTCTCATTCCTCCTCCTCTCTTTCATGAAGTCTAAGGGAAGCACCATTTCAGGCAGAACAGTCTCTGGTCTGTCTCTGGCTTGTCGGGTGCCCTCATTCCCTTGCCAGGCCACCAGTTTCACAGGGACAGCACACATTCTCATTTCAGAAACAGCTCCTCTTGGGTCTTCAACTGGAGGCTTCTTGAAAGCTTATGAGGCACGGTGGGCAAACAGCAATATGGGAACACATGGGTGCTCCCTAAAATGCCCGTGATCAATGGAAAGGATGTTTCTCATATACAGTAAAGTGTGAATGGAGAGTACCTTTTTTTCTGTTCCCTAAGCCTACCCTACCGTTAAGCCCAGTTCTAGTTCTGCGGCTGAAACAAAACAAACCAAAAACATCTACACATGAACACTTAAAACAAAAGCTGTCTCCTAAAAGGGAGTTCTACTAGAGGGAAGATTTTTCAATTTTTTCTCTTTGGTAGTGGAGAGAGGGGAGGAGAGGGCTGTGGGGCATGCTCTGAGGCAGTGGTGGTTCCAAATATAAGCAGCCTAGAGGGCCCGAGGAGGTGACGGGAGCACTGAGGCCAGCCATTCATTCCAGAGCACCTGGGTCTGACTCATGTGCCGGAACCACCTCAAAATTCTTGGTTTCCACTGGCAAACTGGCACCCAGCACCATCACACCCCAGCTCAGCAGCAACCCCCACAGCAAGCACAGTGAGTGTTAAACGTGAAAGTGTTAGTGGCTCAGTTGTGTCCGACTTTTTGTGACCCCATGGACTATAGCCTGCCAGGCTCCTCTGTGCATGGGATTCTCCAGGCAAGGATACTGGAGTGGGAGTTGCCTTGCCCTTCTCCAGAGCATCTTCCCGACCCAAGGATCGAACCCACGTCGCCCACCTTACAGGCAGATCCTTTAGCATCTGAGCAACCAGGGAAGCCCTAAGCACAGTGAGGGCCATCTTCAAAAGTGCAGCCACTCTCCTCAGGAGGAGTCCTGAAACTGGCCCAGAGATTGCCTCACTTAGACAGGAAGGCAGCCCATTGGAAAGGCGCTGCTCCCAGCCATGGAGCTTCTGTACCTCTCTGTGCCAGAGGCCCTTTTCCCTTCCCACCTCTCCCTCTCTCTGCCCTCTTGGCCCGGGGTAGGTGCACGGGGAGATGGGTAGAACAGAGGTGTAATCAGAGCACTTGGTTCATCAGTTTTATTCTGAAATCAGCACAGGACATGATATACTAGCTCAAGGGATACTTTTCTAGTTAGCCAAGGCAGTTCTCCTGGAAGTGCCCATTTTATTATTGAATAAACATTTGGGCTGTGTTGAAGTTGGCCCAAAGTGTAGGAGGACGACTACATAGCTTGCAGGAATCTGTTAGGTTTTTTTCTTTTCCTAATTGATCTACAGATGACACCAGGCACATATATTTATATTCCTTTTTCTTCCGGGTGAAGTATAAATAATAGATTGTGATCCCCTGATTAAAGAGGAGACATAAGCAGGAAAACAGGGCAACTAGTGGGAGGAGGACATGCTTGAGGAAGCCCTGTGGAGAGCCGTAAGGAGAGAGAGATTGCAGACACTGCTCATACCTCAAAGCACTGACCTTTGGCTATGAATTAATCGTTAGGAGATCATATTGCTCCTGTGCTTTACTCACAGGAGGAATTGATTACATGCTGAAATTAATTGCAAATTGGGATTAACCATTTGCTTTTATCCCATGGTTGAAATTTATTTTTCAGCTGTAGTTGCCTTAATGCTTTTACGCCAAGGTTTTTCTTTACTGTACTGCTAATTCCAGGAAATTCCCCGCAGTGAATGGACATGTCTGCCCACTCAGCCAC
This sequence comes from Okapia johnstoni, assembly GCA_024291935.2. Classification (NCBI taxonomy): domain Eukaryota; kingdom Metazoa; phylum Chordata; class Mammalia; order Artiodactyla; family Giraffidae; genus Okapia; species Okapia johnstoni. Next base: position 113,529,994 of record CM044305.1, read on the forward strand.
TCAGAAAAACATGAAGCCTGAAAGGCAATAAAACTAAACACTGCGCTGGATTAGCAGAGCTTAGCCAGAGTAGAAAATGTTTAATTCCTAATCAGAAGTGGATTGAATCACTCCAGAGGTTCGAGGATGAAGGCTGGAGCCACTACAATGAGGGGTATTCACAGTGGCTGAGATGCAAACAACAGCAGCAGCAACATAGCTGAAGGGGCTCAGTTCCTAGCCTGTGTAACCTGAAGCGACAAGGCCAGGTGGTCACCCTGGAGAGGATGCACTCTCTGGCTGTTTTGCTCTTGATGACGTGGAGTGTCCAGTCAGGGAAAGGCTATGCCCTCTGCACCAGCCAAAAGCCATTTGCAAGGTTGTAGGGTGTTCTGTGGGCCACCCTCCCAGGCTGGAGAGCAGCCAAACTGCAACAGGATCCGAGAAAGTGTTACTGAATGTGGCGAAAAGAGAGACAGATTCAGTGGGAAACCCCAGGCTGATTTACACCCATCTTTCTACCTAAAGAGCTCATAATTTGTGCAGGAGTTCCAGGAACACAGCATAGTAAAACTGAGTAGTCCAAGGGGGGACCAGGCCAAGTACTGGGTGCATTCAGAGAGGGGCGCTCACTTCCACCTGGGGTCCCAGGGCTGGGGGTCTGGCCAGCTGCGCGGAGAAGGGGCTTCAATAATTGCTCTCCTCTCTGACCTCCCACAGCACATTGTTTACCCCTCTGCTCGAGCGCTCAGCAAGCTGGCCTGCAATTGTCTGTTTACATGTCTGTCTCTCCAATTAGACCTCGAGCTCTGAGAGGGCAAGGGGCACGCTTTGTTCAAATCCCCATTCCCAGGGCCAGACACAGTCTCTGCACACAGAACGATCTCAGGAAAGCTTTGCTGAAAAAGCAGCACTTAGGTTTTCTCTATAAGAAGGGAGGTGATTCATTCCAGCCCTAGAAGCAGAGGAGAGAAGTGTCTGAGTGTCCTTGGGCCCCAACTGGACCGTCAGCTCCTTTAGGGACAATCATACTCTCTTCTCTCTAAACTTCCTAAGTGCCCAGACTTGTGCCTGCCCAGGTCAGGCATTCTCCAACATGGACGAACAAGCCAATAGCATCCCTCCTCTTCCCACAAATTCAGAGAAACAAGGACAAAACAGAACCAAATTTTGTGTTTACTACACAGTCAGCACCTCACAGATTACTAGCTTGTCACAAGAGAAAAAAAAATGTAGCTTTAAAATAGAAGCATCAGGTTCTCCTTGCATGCTAAGTTGCTCCAGTCATGTCTGACTCTTTGTGACCCCATGGACTATAGCCCATCAGGCTCCTCTGTCCATTGGATTTTCCAGGCAAGGATACTGGAGTGGGCTGCCATGCCCTCCTCCAGGGGATCTTCCCGACCCAGGGATCAAACTTGTATCTTTTATGTCTCCTGAATTGGCAGGCAGGTTCTTTACCACTAGCACCACCTGGGAAGCCCCAGGTTCTCCTTACCTTAACCCAGACCCCTAATAATGGGACAATAAGACCTTATGTTTCTTCTAATGTGATGCAATAGGAAGAATACAGTATCTCCTATGAAATATTCTTGCCAAAAACAAGCCATTTAAAACTGGCTTTCAGTTTACACAAAATAAAGAAGCAGAGGATTGAGTTAAAATCACAAGGAAATAATCAGACAAAGCCAGAATATTAAACAATCCACAACACAACTAGCCTGGTATCTTCCAGTGTTATAGGGTTAGACCCAGATTCAAACAAAATAACGAGTCTTCAAAATATAATATGTGATTCTTGACAGGATCTTGATTTTTTCCCACAAATTTCAATTTTATTTACACATCAGTGGATGATACACATTGACTTGCATAAGAGGATCTTGACTTTTTTTTAAAAAAAAGCCATAGAACATAACTTGGAAACAATTTGTGAAATTTAATTACTATTTGATAATAGGTTGATTTTCTTAAGTATGATGATGATAGTATTATGTAGGACAATGTCTTTCCTTTTAGGAGATGTGAACTGAAGTAATTCAGAGAGACATCATGATGACTGCCAAAACCCACAAACTTTTAAATCTAGGGTTCAGGTCTTTGGGTGTTTATCATTCTATTCTCTCTACTTTTCTAAACAAAAATAACAGAATAGATGCAAAATTTGAAAAGTACACAGAAATCTCCAAACACCCCAAATATAGAGAAATAACAAACCCAGAGTAGTAAGGATAAGCTGATCCTGCAACAGTCCTCGGAGAACTGGAACCTGATACAGGTCCCAGGGGCTGGGAAAAAAGTCCCAGGCGTAGAGGAGAGACATGGCCAAGAATACACACCCATGTTAGGTAGGGAAGTTAGAACAAAAGCAATGATAAGCCACGAAATTGGTAAACATTTTGGTATAAGGGCATATAAGTATAGTCTTTGGCATAAGACTACACAGCGTGCATGCGTGCTAAGTTGCTTTAGTCGTATCCGGCTCTCTGCAACCTAATGGACTGTAGCCTGCTAGGCTCCTCTGTCCATGGGATTGTCCAGGCAAGAAAATTGGAGTGGGTTGCCATTTCCTCCTCCAGGGGATCTTCCCAACTCAGGGACTGAACCTGTGTCTTTTATGTCTCCTGCATTGGCAGGCTGGGAAGTCCACAGACTACACAGAGTAATAGCAAATGAAAACTAATTGCATTCATACCTTGGATCCTACATTGGGCAGGTCCAGAAATAAATCAGGGAAGATTCAAGGATGGGAGGCCAAAAAGGGATTCTGGTCCAGCAGGGGAGATAAAGAGATAAACAGAGAAGTCTGTTGGAGGTGCCCTGGTCGACCTCTACATGCACACAGAGAGCCCATAGGAGAAGAGGGTCTGTGTACCTGGGAGGGCACCTCCAGGGAGGGGTTCATGAAGATGTTGATGCATCAGTGCACTTAGGGAACCACAGGTTTTTTGGATACATCTGGAACATCAGGTTTGATGATAGTGGGGGCTGGAGAAAAGATGAGTCTGCACAGGAAGTAAGAGGCCATAGCATGGGGCACTTTCTGTGTTAAGACAAGGGAGCTGGCCTTTAATCTTTAGCCTGAAAGGACTGTCTTGGCTGTCTGTTATTGTGAACTTCAGATAAGGGTAGTGATTATTATTCTAACCTCTGTAATTCAAAATAATAATGAACACACACATTGCTTTGGGGTTTACAAAACACCACGTACATGGTCTCTTTCTTGATCTCACAGCAACACTGTGACATGTACAGTTTTCATTTTTGTGGTGAATAAACAGAGGTTTGGCAAAGTTAAAGGATTTGGTCAAGGACACAGAGTTTGTCAGTAGGTGATTTTGTCCTAGACTCTGACATTTTAAATGACCCCCGTCAGTGTGTTAAGGTGTGCCCTCCCATACAACACCTACTTCAGGAAAGTGACACGCTGAACCAGTAAGAACGTGTGAAGGGCTATTTCTGTTTTGAAGATGTCCATAGCTGAAGAATTCATGATCTCTCTAGTGGATATTTTCAGAGTTCCTGAGGAAGTTCTCCTTTATGTCTAATCAAAATGAAGACTGCTTCAATGAAAGCTCATTTCCTCTTATTCGATTTTTCATTAATGGAGGGAACACCTTGATCAGGATCCTCCTTCTATCCAATTGCAGGAAAAATGAAGCATCCATGCTCTCAAGGGGACTGTTTCTCTTGTTAGCTCATTGACTTTCTTCCCTTTGAATCCACACGTTTCTTTTTAAACTGACTTCCAAGGCACTCCCCTCCCCTTGTCATCCTTCTGTAAGTTCAGGGTTTGACATATTCTTTCCTGGATCAATTTTTGCACATCAATCTATCAATCCTTAAATATTTCTGAAATACTCACTATGCTTAATGCTCCATATTCCCAAAAAGGAAACTGACTTACCATTAAGTGGCAGGAAGAGTTAGATAAGTGGTAACACATGTCACCATGTACTCTAGATCAATTCCAGGTCCTCCATGTGGGACAATATCTCTCCCCAAGCTGGGGACCCTAAATTGGACAAAGTTGGATCCGAGGTGTTACATAAATGGGGCAGCAAACCATGCTGCATGATGTTCCCATTGAATAACCAAGGATTCACAGTCACTTCTACTTGTAAACCAGCACACTTTCAAGAATTGCTCACTTCTTCCTCCTCCCACATAAACTAGTTCCTTTTTTTAGTTCCCCTGTTTTGGGGAAGGATGTGATTGGTGTCCTTTTCCCAATCCAAATGACACAATCCTCAGATAATCTTTTTCCCTCCGTTCACCTTTCTTTCTTCCCTCTCTTCTTCCCTCTCACCCTTTCTTCCCATCCCTCCTTCCTTCCTATCTTCCTTTGACTCATTCGTTCATCACACACTCATTAAGCACCATGTTCAAGGTACTAGAGGTACAGAAGTGGATCAGACAGGGTCTCTGCCTTTAATTTGCTTTTAGTCTATAGGATAAACAAACAAGGAAATAGTGAGGATGTGATACGGTAAACCTGTGAGTGGGGGAAGCAGAGGAAGCTAGAGGAGAGTAGGTGGGGGTTAGAAATCCTCACTAGTAAGGATAAACTTTCCATTGGTTTCTCTGGGGAAGAACAAGCACTCCAGTCATCAATCACATTTTTCCTACTTCAACAAGCATTGTCAGTGCCTCTGCCTGCCCACCATGTAAAGGGCACAGCCATAGCTTCGGTGGAGCTGCCAAGGTGAATAAGGTAGACTTATTCCCTCTTGGGGTTCATAAGCTATTGGGGGAGATCACCAGGGCCACAAATAACTGGGATCCCTGGCAGATTATGGGAAGGGCTGTTAATAGGGACACAAACAAACAGTGTGCTATGGAACCCAGAGAAAGCAGTTGTTCAGTCCTACTAGGGGAAATGGGAAGTATGTAGTCCACAACATATTGGTGCTTTCTCTTTTGATATTGACATACATTTTTTTTCAAAAATTCAACAAAGTCTGGAAGAAATGACAAAATTGTATTTGATTTAAGAAAGCCTTTGTGGGTCATTTTCAGGGAACACTATTCTTCACTTTCTCTTCTGCTGCTATCAGCTCACTCATGTATGCACACGGTGGGTAAGCTAAGCTGTGAGAATTGAGGGAGCCTGAGAGCCATATTTTCACAGCAGTTCATGTATGGGGATTGGGGAAGCCTGGAAGTGACTCTCGGGGTAGTTGAAGCCTTTCTACAGGGATAATCTTGAGAATGGGACTTTTTTCTGTTACTAAACTGTCAAGTAGCATTTTTTTGGTTTCTTGTCATTGTCTTATCCCTCAGATGCATCTCAGTGGCAGATGCTTGTCTTGGTCTGATGCAATAATAACATAATTAGCCTGGCAACAGGCAGCTGGCATGGTGAGGAGCAGCATGGTACAGTTGTCAAGGTACCAGTCTTCCGAGTCCCACAGACTTTGGCCACATCCCAGTTTCATCTCTGGCTGGCTGTGTGACCTTGTGTAAGTTACTTGACCTCTCTGTTTCCTTATCCATCAAAAGGGGATATTAGTATCTATCTTAGAAAATATTTGCAAAATTCTCTGAGATATGGGTGCAAAATCTTCAGTAGAGTGCTTAATACAAAGTGTACACAAGCTAGTGGTATCATTATTAGCATCATTCACAATCCAGGGTGCAGTTGCGTGCATTTTTACTTACTCAATTCTCACATTGTCCCAAGCTAGCCAACAAACCTTTCTTGCACTATGAATACAACTTTTACATGACATGTATTCCTCTTCTTGGTCTACATATTCTCCCTGGGCAGTCTCTTTTATCTACTGTCATGGTTTCAACTACCATCTTTATGTTAGTGATTCTCAGATCTTTATTTTCAGTCCAGATCTCTCTTCTGAGAACTGAGATCCATATACTTAGCTGTCTTCTGGCCATCTTAACTCATGGATCCCTTAAATACCTCAAGCTCATGTGTTCAAAACTGAGCACTACTCAAGGAATTTTCAGTTACTAGGGGAAACCTCACTTAAAAAAATTTTTTTATTGAAGTATAGTTGATTTATAATGTTCCAGGTTACAGCAAAGTGATTTGGCTATACATATTATATATTTCTGATTATTTTCCATTATAAGTTATTACAAGATATTGAATATTGTTCCCTGTGCTATACATAGGACCTTGTTGTTTATCTATTTTACATATAGTAGTATGTATCTGTTAACCCCAAACTCCTAATTTATCCCTCTCCCCTTTCCTCTTTGGTAACCATAAGATTGTTTCCTATGTCTGTGGGTCTATTTCTGTTTTGTAAATAAGTTCATTTGTATCATTTTTTTAAATTTCACATATAAGTGATGCCATATGATATGTGTCTTTCTCTGTCTGACTAGTCCAACCATGTTGCTGCAAATGGCATGATTTCATTCTTTTTGATGGCCGAGTAATATTCCATTGTATATGTGTATCACATCTTCTTTATCCATTTATCTGTTGATGAACACTTAGGTTGCTTCCATGTCTTGGCTGTTGTAAATAATGCTGTCATGAACATTGGTGTGCATATACCTTTTTGAATTATAGTTTTCCTCTTCTAATTAGAGTTTTCATCTTTTCCAGATATATGCTCTGGAATGTGATTACTGGATCATATGGCCCCTCTATTTTTAGTTTTTTAAGGAAATTTCATACTATTCTCCATAATGGCTGCACGAGTTTACATTCCCATCAGTAGTGTAAGAGGGCTCCCTATTCTCTACAATCCCTCCAGTATTTATTATTTGTAGACTTTTTGATGATGGCCACCCATTCTGCTGTGAGGTGACATTTCATTACAGTTTTTTTTGTAAATTTTTAAAATTAAAAACATTTTTTTTGGCCATGCTTTGTGGCATGTAGGATCTTAGTTCCTCAACCAGTGGTTGAACCCAAGTCTCTTGCAGTGGAAGTGTGGAGTCCTAGCCACAGGACAACTAGGAAAGTCCCTTTTAAAATGTATTTTTAATTTTTTTCCTCATTGTAGTTTTGATACGCATTTCTCTAGCAATTAGCCATATTGAGCATCTTTTCAACATTGTTGGCCTGTTGACTATCTGTATATTTTCTCCGGAGCAGTACCTATTTAGGTCTTTGGCCCATTTTTTGACTGAGCTGTTTGTTTGTTTGTTTGTTTGTTTGTTGATATTGAGTTGTATGTGCTATTTGTATATTTTGGAAATTAAGCCCTCGTCAATCACATCATTTGCAAATATTTTCCTCCAGTAAGTAGGTTGTATTTTTTTTAAAACCTCACCTTTCACTGAGGCAATTAAGGGGGAGTTCAAAGGGGAAGTGACTTATGAATTAAACTTCAAATGAGAATGTGATTTAATTTAGATCTGGTGAGAGGAAAGGAAAACCATTGAAGTGAAAGACAAGTTTACGGAGGCAAGAAAGTTTCATGGTGTACAGTAAGGAGCTGGTTTTGGTCATGTATCTCCAACTCTTCCTTCTTAATGTCCTATTTCACCCTCTAGTAAATACCTAGCTCCTGAGAACTGTCTCCACATCCAGATGTCTGAAAGCTGCATAAAATCACAGACTGCTGCTGGAATGGCTGGGACAAGACTGGAATGAACCACTTCCTCCCCAAGTATGATTCATCACCTAAGTTCCTCATGGACCATACCATCAACTCCCCTCCATGGTCTAATGATAGTGAAGTGAATAGAAAGACCTTGTCCACATTAAGAACCCCTGAATGCTGCTTATCCTCATCAGGGAGCATAGAACACCATCCATGACTAGCACTTGATAATCCTTGCTGAAATTAGGACCCCATTTGAAAAGAAATAAATATGGAAGTTGGGTTGTGTTTCAATGAACCTCATGTATAAAGTGAAGAACAAACAGCCTGTGTTTACCATAGCTTCCCTGATAGCTCAGTTAGTAAAGAATCTGCCTGCAAAGCAGGAGACCCTGGTTCGATTCCTGGGTCGGGAAGATCTGCTGGAGAAGGGGCAGGCTACCCCCTCCAGCATTCTTGGGCTTCCCTGGTGGCTCAGCTGGTAAAGAATCTGTCTGCAATGCGGGAGACCCGGGTTCGATCCCTGGGTTGGGAAGATCCCCTGGAGAAGGGAAAGGCTATCCATTCCAGTATTCTGGCCTGGAAAATTCCATGGACTGTATAGTCCATGGGGTTGCAAAGAGTTGGACACAACTGAATGACTTTCACTTTCATTTTCAATAAGTATGGAAAGCTGCTTTATCTTTTACAGTGATGGGTATGATCTCAGGCCCAATGATAAGACATAAACCAGGGGCAATATTTTTTAATTTTTTGAATCCATCATGCCATCTACTATTTTTCAAGGAACTGACTTGAGACCAACCTGTAACTGATTGCTATTCAGCTGGTTGATGAGACAGATGGACACTGCTTTGGAGGTACATTGTTGTTACACATATAGATGAGCCTCAGAGGCCAATCGGAGAATTCGATGGCAATCCACTCCAGTACTCTTGCCTGGACAATCCCATGGACGGAGGAGCCTGGTAGGCTGCGGTCCATGGGGTCGCTAAGAGTTGGACACGACTGGGCGTCTTCACTTTAACTTTTCACTTTCACTTTTCACTTTAATGCATTAGAGAAGGAAATGGCAACCCATTCCAGTATTCTTTCCTGGAGAATCCCAGGGACAGGGGAGCCTGGTGGGCTGCCATCTATGGGGTCGCACAGAGTCAGACACGACTGAAGCAACTTAGCAGCAGCAGCAGCAGAGGCCAAGAAAGTCCATAGCATTTTCTTTGGAGAAGAAGAGACTGGTCATTTTGCTGTTGGATGAATACACAACAAATGACTCCAGTTCTTTCCTTATCAATGATATCCAAAGGCTAAACTTAGCTGGCTAGCTAACTCTGGGGGTGGTGAGTTCTCTGCCATTAAAGAGTTCAAGCCCAGGCTGGAGACCACATGGTAGGAATCTTTAGGTGGGGGCTCAAGCAACTGAAGGGTATGATCTTTTGTTTACATAAGACTGTGCAATTATGTGACTGCATTAATTTCTAACAGTCAATTGCACACTTGTGAAAATCTCCTCCTCTAAAGAAGAGGGCCTGTAAAATGATTATTAGTTATTTCTTTTTCTGGTTCAGACACAAATTGAAACAGGGCTTCTGGGAGCAATTAGACAAATAGGGGCATTCTTGTGTGGCTTAGGCCTTAAATCCTTTGGGATCTCACTTCTAGAGCCTTTTCTTTTTAATATTGTGTGCTTGTTTGTGTCCTTTTTATTTGGCTGAAGATGGGAGCCAGGGAGGCAGTTCATCCCCCAAGAGCAGGAAATTAGAAAATTGGGTGCTGGCTTTAGGATTAACTGTCCCTTGAGGCCTGGGCTCCCCAACCACTCATTCGTCTCTTGGGCCTGCTGCTGGCCTTCTGCCCAGGAGTTCTTCCAGAGGAAATATCCATCTGACATGGAAAACTGGAGAGCTGTGCCACAAGTTTTCCATCTGTAAACTGGGCATATCCCCTTCAGCTTTGTCACTCTGTGCTTCTACATTTTTAAAAACTTTTGCAGGGTTTCAAGTTCCTAGCAGCTGTATGGTTCTGCCTGGTTATAACACAAATCTTAAAATATCTCTGTTTCCGTGTTTCAGCTGATCGATGCTATACTGTAGCAGAATGGTTTGCTTGTTTCCTCCCTTCATCCCCCCTCCCATCTCTCACTCTTCATCTCTCTCTCCCTCTCTTTCTCTGTCTCCACTTTTCTTTCTCTGAAGATCAGTAGTTCCTTTGGATGTCAACAATTGGTTTCCCATTTTAATTTCATGTTTTCCTTTAAGATATTGCATTGGAAGGAGAGCCTTGCCTCCTTCAAGAAATTCCCCCTGATTGATTGAAGGGTGAGTGAATGAAAGCTGTCATTACCTGAAATATGCCAGTAATAAGCCAAGGGCAAGACAAAAAATAACCCCAAAAAACCAGTAGATGACTGATATCTCTCCAATGGTGCAGATGAGGAAATATATGTCTAATCAGGAAAGACACACCTGTATGAGAAGTCTATGTTATTCCTTAGGGAAGGATCTAAAACTAACATGGAGAGATTTAGGTCCAAAAGATTGAGGCAATGGGAAGCACAGTAGAGAGAGAACAGTCTGTGTGAGTGGTAAGCACCTCTCTCTACCACTTGTTCCACAGACTCTTATTGAAATGCCCATATGTTCTACTCCTTGAAGCCAATGTTCTATTTTGTCCATGTTATGAGCATATACCCATGCTACATGAAACTACGGAATTTCAGAACTCGAGGGATAATGCCCTCTCCTCCAGTGTCTTTCCAATGCTGCGTGATGACCCATCAAAGGATCATTAAATTAAATTAGTGAGCAACAATAAGCAATCTTTAAAAAGTAAAATATAACTAACATATCAGATTGATCTTATTCAGTTTCCTGGAATTTATTATAAATTACCTACATAGATGTATGTGTATATTGGGGTCAGGATGTAATTTATTTCTTATGGTCAGTGGTATATCAGTTATCTGCTGCTGCATAAAAAATTCAACAAGCTTTAGTCATCTCACCATTTCTGAGGGTTAGAAATTCAGGAATAACAAATTAAATGGCTCTCATTCAGGATGTCTCGTGAGGTTGCAGTCAAGTTGTCAGTCAGGGCTGCAATCATCTGTAAGCTTGACTGGGACTGGAGGATTTGCTTCCAAGATGACTCATTCCCACGGCTGGAAAGTTGGTGATGGTTAATTGGCCAAAGGCCCCATTCTTTGCCAGATGGTCCTTAGTATAAAGTTGCCTTAGTGCCCTGGCAATATGGTACTGGCTTCCCCCAGAAGAAGCAGCTCAAGATAGGCAAGGCAGAAATGGCAATGTCTTTTACGATGGAGCCTCACAAATCACTTTCCATCATTTTTGCCATAATTGGCTGGTTAATACAGACCAGTTGGAAGCAACTATGTAGGGGTGTGCATAACAACAGATGAGACTAACTATGGGCCATCTTTGAGATGGCTAATACAATTGGGGTCAAAAAAGTTTGAGAAACTGACTTGTCCAAACACCTAATTATCACCAAACCCTGAAGACTGAGCATTTGTTTGTAGGTTTCACTGTTATAATTACATGATACTTACAAAGTTAATGTGGCATGTATTCAGTGATTAATGAGCAGTTACTGAGGCCACTTTTATAAGCACAAATAGTAAGTGGCCTAAATCAATTGCTATCAAGAATATGACTTTTAGTTAGTCTTTTGTGGTTTGATTATTGCGGTAGTCTCCTAACTGCTCTCCCTGCTTCCATCCTTGCCCCCATCAGTCTCTCCACCACACAGCAGCCAGATCAACTTACCTACTTATTTATCTATTTATTTTACTTTTTGTTACATTTTCAAACATATAACGAAGCCTCAAATATCCATTACCCGGCTTCAACAATTATTAACTTCTTGTTCTTGTTTGCAGACACCTTTCTCTTTGTGTGCTTCTGTGTCGGTCTGTCTCTTATCATGTGTGTCTCTCTGTCTACACTCTTTCTCTCTGTCCCTCTCTCACACACACATACACACATATGGGTTTTCGTTGTTGTTGTCATTGGTATTGTTGTCTGGCTGGAGTATTTTAAAGCAAACCTCTGACGTTAGATCTTTTCACTTGTAAGTACTTTAGGATGTTATCTCACAGATAAGAACTCCTTTGAAAAATATAACCACAATCCTGCGGGCACAGCTAATAAAATTAGCAATAATTCCTTATTATTATCTAATACTCAGTTGATGCTCCTTTTTCCTTCATTGTCTAAATGTCTTTTTTACAGTCAGGTTGTTCAAATCACAATCCAAGTATTTTACATTTGGTTGATATTCTTAAGTCTCTTTTAATCTATAACAGCTAAGCTATCTCTCCTTTTTTTAATACTATTCACTTATTGAAAAAATTGGATCATTTATCTTTTTTATTATATGATCGATTTTATTGAATGAAAGTTTCATTAAATTCTATAGTACTTTACAACTTTCAAAAGTTTCACACACATTATTTCATATAATTCCACAATAACCCTTTGTGTTTTTTTTAAATTAATTTATTTATTTTAATTGGAGGCTAATTACTTTACAATATTGTAGTGGTTTTTGCCATACGTTGACATGAATCAGCCATGGATATACATGTGTTCCCCATCCTGAACTCCCCTCCCACCTCCCTCCACATCCCATCCCTTGGGGTCATCCCAGTGCACCAGCCCTGAGCACCCTGTCTCATGCAGCGAACCTAGACTGGTGATCTATTTCACATATGATAATATACATGTGAAATGGATCATTTATCTTATAGAATTTCTTGCTTTCTGGATTTGGCAGACCGTACATTTAAGGTTTTTATTTTTTTTTACTTCCTATAAATTAGTGATAAAGCCAGAGGCATGATTGGTCTTCATTATCTTTCTCAAGAATATTTAGGAGATTTTATTATAAATTTGTGAGGTTTTATTACTTATGTTTCAATCCACTGTAGTAATTGTTCTTTCTTATGCTAAAAGTATCATCTTTTTTGGCCAATGGGAGCCTCCCTCAAGTTGAATGTTCCCCTTTATAATGTTCCCCTTTTCATTCTTGATATAGGTTACTTGTGCCTTCTTTTTCCCTTGATCAGTCTTTGTTCATTTTGTTCACTGTATGTTTGTTTTCTGCTTTGTTAATTTCTTCTCAACTTTCTTGTTGCTTCCTTCTATTTTCTTTGTACTTGATTTTCTCTTTATTTTCTGGCTTTGATGCATATTTAATTTCTAGACTTCTTTTGTAGTATGTGCATTTAAGGTTGTAATTTCCTTCTAAGCATGGCCTTAGCTGCATCTCACAAGTTTTTACTATGCCAAGTTTTAATAATCACTCACTTAAATATTTTCTAATTTCCCTCATTATGTCTTTTTAAAATTCAGGTTATTTAGAATTGTGTTTCTTATTTCTAATCATATGAGGACTTCCTTTTTTTTTATTTTTAAGACTTCTCTTTTTTTTAACATAGACTTCTGGTTTTTTGTTTTTTGTTTTTTTGGTTTTGTCTTGTTTTTAATTGATACTTGGCTTAACTCTGGGGCTTCCCAGGTGGCGCTAGTGGTAAAGAACCTGCCTGCCAATGCAAGAGATGTAAGAGACATGGGTTTGATCCCTGAGTTGGGAAGATCCCCTGGAGAAGGGAATGGCTACCCACTCCAGTATTCTTGCCTGGAAAATCCCATGGACAGAGGAGTCTGGTGGTTTACAGTCCATGGGGTCACAAAGAGTCAGATACAACTGAAGCAACTGAGCATGCATGTATGCACAGCTTAATTCCATCATAATAAGAGACCATGTTCAATATTATTTTAAGCTTTTGAAATTTTTTGAGCCTTGCTTTATAGTTCTACATATGGTTCAGTTCAGTTCAGTCGCTCAGTCGTGTCCGACTCTTTGCGACTCCATGGACTGTGGCTGGCCAGGCCTCCCTGTCCATCACCAACTCCCGGAGCCTACTCAAACTCATGGCCATTGAGTCAGTGATGCCATCCAACCGTCTCATTCTCTGTTGTCCCCTTCTCCTCCCGCCTTCAATCTTTCCCAGCATCAGGGGCTTTACAAATGTCAGTTCTTCACATCAGGTGACCAAAGTATTGGAGTTTCAGCTTCAGCATCAGTACTTCCAATGAGTATTCAAGACTGATTTCCTTTAAGATGGACTGGTCAGATCTCCTTGCAGTCCAAGGGACTCTCCAGAGTCTTCTCCAACACCACAGTTCAAAAGCATCATCTACATATGTTATATTTTGGTATTTTGGAATATAATCTACACATGGTATATTTTGGCAAATGTGTCATGTGCACCTGAAAAGAATGTACATTCTGAAATTGTTGTGCAAATTGTTCCACATATGCCAATCATGTCAAGTTTTTAACCATGTTGTTCAAATCTAATACACTTTTACTGATTTTATTTTCTTGTTCCATCAGTTGCTGAGAGATATATTAAATTGTGCTATTACTGTGGATTGGTCTCTATCTCCTTATAGTTCTATAGTTTTTGCTTTGTATACATTTGAGGCTATGTTAATAGGTTTATGTGAGTTTAGAACTGTTATGTGTTTTCTGCTAGATAAAACTTTCTTATGTAATGTCTACTCTATTTCCAGGGATTTTTCTTACCTTAAAGTCTACCTTAAATGATAGTAGCACGACTATACCAGTTTTCTTTTGACTATGTTCTGCATAGTGTTTCTTTTTCCATTCTTTTATTTTCAATCTTAATGTATCCTTCATTTGAAAGTGCCTTTTGGGAGCAAATTTTCTCCCATTCTGACAACTTTCATCTTTTAATTGTGTATCTAGACCAACTAAATTATATTTAAGGTAATTGCTGATAGTTATGAGTTCACCCATATTGTTCTGTGATGACACAGTTTATTCATTTTCATTGCTATATATACCAATATGTTTTTGAAATTCTGAAGTCTTGGAAGCAGTGATCCATGGGAGTTTTCAAGCAAAGATACTGGAGTGGGTTGCCATTTCCTCCTCCAGGGGATCCTCCTGACTCAGAGATTGAGCCCACATCTCTTAATGTCTCTTGCAGTGGCAGTTGGGTTCTTTACCACTAGTGCCACCTGGGAAGCCCTTAGAACACATTAATTTTATATACTCTTGTCCCACCTTTTGTGCTACCACCGTCCTATATTTTAAGCAGGTATGTGTTTTAAATGCTATAAGATTTTACTCTTGCTGTTTTATAATTGGTCTTAATTCTGATCTACCCATACATTTACCTTTCCTAATGATCTTTATTCCTTCCTGTATCTGCATGCTTCCATCTGTGTTCAGTACTTTTCTGCCTAAAATATTTCCTTTATGTCTTTTCTTTAGTGTATTTTTGATCATGATAAATGTTCTCAGTTTTTTTTAAAGTCTCCATTTCACCTTCATTTGAAGGAAACTGATTTGAGGTTGACATCAAATTTGAGGTTGACAGCTATTTTTTCTTTCAAGGCTGTGAAGATGTCATTCCTTTTCTGGTGGGCTTTCAGTATTTCTGTTGAGAAGTCAGCTATGAGGCTTATGATTGTTTCTTTCAGGCAATGATATCTTTTTTGACCATTTTTTAATATTTCAGTTTGTCTTTGGCATTTAGCAAAAGGAAAACTTGGTTTCAGGTTTTATTATGATGTACTTAGATGTGGTTTTCTTTGTGTTTTTCCTGGGGTCAGTGGTGCTCCTTAAATCGGTAGCTTGATGCCTTTTGTCAGTTTTAGAAAATTCTTGGGTATTATTTCTTCGAGTTCTTTTTATGTTCCATTGTCTCTTTCTTCTCTTTCTGGGAAATAATGCACAGAGCCTTTTAACCATGCCCCTGTTTATCTTTTACACTTTTCTGTATTCTTCACTCTTTCATTTTTTTGTGTGTGCTTCAGTATGCATTTTTTCTTTTGTCTTCCAGTTTACTGACCTTCCTTCAGCTATATCTAATCTGCTGCTAAACCCATAGATCGCACAGCTAATTTTCTATTACTGCATTTTTTAGTACTAGAATTTCCATTTAATTCCTGCATGCAATCCTCAGTTCTCTGTTGATAATCTTTAGCCATATGATAACGTTTAGCCATGTGATTTCTTGGACCTATTAGTCAAAGTTTCTTTAAAGTCTATGTCTGGTAGCTCGGAAATCTGCATCCTCCTTGGATTAATATCTATTGTTTATTTTTTCACTTTCCTCTTAGTCATGTGATTTATATCTCCTTGTATGCTTGATAATTTTTTACTGAATGCTAGATAATCCAAGGAGGCAGATGATGTCATCTTTCTGAAGAGAGATTTACTTTGACTTCTTGTGGGTAGTATGGCTAGGAGCAGATCACCTAAGTCTAAAGAGGAATTGAGCCAACTCAAAGCTGGCCTTCAATATTTGTGAGGATTGGTAACTTTCTTGTTCACTCCTATTCCTAGTTTTAGCCATTTGGGGATCACAACTTGGAGTGTTTTTACCAGACTTCTCCTCCTTGAGGGCCCTGATGACAATGTTTGTTAATTTTAGGCACCACAAGAGGTTTTCAGCTCGTCCTGTATATTTTCTGCCAGAGTCCTGAAATCAAACATTTCCTGAAGGATCCCTGGCATGTTTCGTTGCAAAAAGTTACTTAAAGGCCAGAAGTTGGACATTAAGAATATTCTTTACTACTGGGCTGCATTATTTCTTTGCCTTTTCAGTGGACAGAATTAGGAAACATGCTCCTTGTTAAAAGCAAATATAAAGAGTTCATATTGATAATTTCAATTGCTGAGAAAGATTATAATAAATTTTTCTTAAGTTAATTATAGTGAATTTTTCTTAAGCTGTTTGATTTTATAAGATCTCTTTTCTCTTATGCTGAAAATCATTGCTCCTAAGAACATGAATATTTTAATTATTTGCTTTATATATGTATATATATCAATACACACACACACATATATATATATAATTTATCTACATATATATATGTGTTTCATTCTAATATGTATGTCTGTGCTAAAATAACAAACCACGCATCATAACCACTAACAAAAGATTGAATGCAATTGAACACCTCTTTCTGTTTATTTGTCTTCTGTATATATTCCACCAGGGATATGCTGTCAGCATACTGTGTTTCAGAATCCTCAAATTATTCTGTTTCATATGATTATGCTATCAACTTGATACACAGATAGGTTTATTCAATCTGTTTTCAATTTTAAGGGATTGATTTTTTCTCTTTGATTTAATTTTGTATTAAAATTATATGAAATATTAAACGATTTTCAATCTGACACTGTAAACCAAGTTAGATTTACAGAGATTTCACTTTCACCACTGTCTTCTCTCCTCGTTTTCTCTCTTCACCTACAGGCAACAGCTTTTTCTTACTTTTTCATTCATTCTTTCACTCTTTCACTACTGTGTGTGCAGTGTGTGTGTGTGTGTGTATGCTTTTACTGCTGTGTGTTATATATATATATAAATATACGTATATAAATATACTTATATATGTATATATGTATATATATGTGTGTATATGTGTGTATTTACATGTATATGTACATATATATGTGTATATATGTGCATATGTGTATATGTGTATGTATAATATATAACATGTATATATTATATATGTGTATGTATATGCATATATATGCATTTATATGTGTATGTATAATATATAACATGTATATATTATATATATGTATGTATATGCATATATATGCATTTATATATGTGTATATATGTATATGTGTATACATATGTATGCGTATATATGTATGTATGCATATGTATATATAAGTATATACTATATAAACATGTATGTATGTATATGGGGTGGAGAAGGAAATGTCAACTCACTCCAATATTCTTGCCTGGAGAATCCCAGGGACAGAGGAGCCTCGTGGGCTGCCGTCTGTGGAGTCGCACAGAGTCGGACACGACTGAAGCGACTTAGCAGCAGCAGCAGCGGATATGGGGACTTGGAGATATATAGAGATATATTTTGAAGATATATAGATAACTCTGCAAATCCTCATTTTCTTCACATGAAAGATTTCATACTATGTACGTTCTTCTTCACCTTGTTTTCTTCCCTCAGCTATATATCCTCTATAGATAGCTCTATAGTAGTATATCAAGACCTTCTTTATTCTTCTTCAGCGCAGCTTTATGTAGATGGACTTTAGTTTATTCAACCATTCCCCCACTAATGGACATTAGGTTGTTGTCAAATATTTGATATTACAAACAAGACTGCAATAAAGAGACTGTGAACATATAATTTCATATTTCTGTCAGTGTACCTTTGTGATAGAATCATAAATGTAAGGTTGTTGGCTCAAAGGATAAATGAATATGCAATTTTGCTAAATATTGCCAAATCCTTCTCTATAGGGATTATGCTATTTTAGAATGAACCTTTTAGAAAGATAAATGTGACCATATCTGTCCCCTGTCTAAAGTTCTTCTGTGATCCTGAGGATAAAATCCAAAATCCTTACCCAGGGCAACAAGGATGGACACAACCTGGCCCTGTGGGCCTCATCAACCTCACACCATTGATCCTTTGTGCAACAAGCCGCCTGATCGTACCTTGGTCTCTCTCTCTATTGTGCCTTTTCACATGCTGGAATTTCTTTCTTCTCTTTCTTTGCTGGCCTCCCACCAATCATTCAAGACTCAGCTTATCTGTCACTTATTCCAGAAAGCCTTCCTGAACCACTCTGCTCCTCTCTGCTCCCACAACTCCCTGGCATTCCCTGATCAAAGAACTCATCATTTGCATGCATGGAAAGTGACTATTCAAAAGCCCAGGCTCTAACTTTAGCTTTTTAAGGAACCTCCGTGCTGTTATCCATAATGGTTGCACTAATCTACATTCCCACTAATATAGTGTAGAAGGTTCTCTTTTTTCCATAATTCAAAAAGATACATGTACCCCAATGTTAATTGCAACACTTTCTGTAATAGCCAAGGCATGGAAGCAACAAGATCCTACTATAGCACAAGGAACTATGCTCAATTTCTTGTAATAAGCTCTAAGGGAAAAGAATCTGAAAAAAAAAAAAGATCTATATATATATGTATGACTGAATCACTTTGCTGTACACCTGAAACTAACACATTGTAAATCAAGCATACTTCAATAAATAAAGAATAATAAACATTTACTGAAGCCTCTTTTGGCTCCAGGAGACATAGATACCCATCACAGTCACTATTTCAGATACTCCTGTTATCTGTCTGCTTTCTGGACCTCTCCATTTCGATGTCTAACAGGAATCTGAATTCTACCTTGATAAAAACCCAAGTCCTCATTCCCAAGCACCTTAGTATGGAGAGGCAGTATAGCCTGGTAGTTAAGGACACTGAACCTGGAGCAAATCAGTTGGCTTCATGTCCCATCTCTGTTAACTCACTGTATGACCTTGGCAAATTTTTCTCTGTGTCTTAATTTATCATCTGTAAAATGGACTTGATAGCAGTGATCTCTACCTCTTCGGGTTGTTAGAAGGATAAAACCCACTACTGTACATAATGCATGTAAACAATGCTTGGCACAGAGAAAGTACTGCAATTTGTTTCAGTACCATCCTCAGATCTGCTCTTCTCCAGGTATTCCTTGGTCATATTCAAGAGAAAAGCCAGATCCCACCCTTGAGTCTTCTCTTTTGCTCACTCTACAAATTCCATCCATCATTAGGTCCTGAGAATACTACCAAAGCATATCCCAAATCTCAGTGGAGCTGCCTTGGCTCCTGCCTGGACGATTCCAACAGCCCTCAGCAGCCCTCAATTCATCCATCCCTCTGTCTCCCAGAGCAGACTCCCTGCTGCAGCCAGCCAAAGCTTCTCAAAGCACTTTCCGAAGGCAGCAGTGATCTGCTCTCTTGCCTGCTGGGAATGCTCCCACCTCCAGCATGGCCTGGTTCCAGCCTTTTCCACCCTAGACGGTTACCACGTTGTAACCTGTGCCTAGATACACAGACGTCCTCCCAACACTCCTGGGAACATACTGGATCGTCCCATCTAGAAAGCTCTTCCCAGGGATCTCACCTTGATGAATTTGCAGCACAGTCATGTTTTTAAATCCTCAGGCTTGGCACAACTTGACAGCTGTCCATCAGAGAGTACCTGCTTAGGTTCCCTGAAAGGGGTTTTTCCACTTATTCATCTAACAACGTTTCTTGAGCTGTGTACCAAGCCCTGTTCTTAGACATTCAGAAAACAGGGATGATTTAACCTAGAGCTTCCTTCTTGGCTGTGAAAGACCCTGGAAAGTAACCCAGAACTGTGAAGATGGAAATATTGTGATGAGCATCTCGTTGAGCGTCTGCCAGTGTTCCTAGCGGTCCCACCCCTTTATGGCCCCTCCCCTCCCCCAATCCTGCCTGGGCCTCGAGGTAAGCATACTAGCCAGTGAGTTGTCTACTGCTGCTGTTGCTGGGCGCTTTATAATGGGTCTCGGGGGTTATGGCTCTGTAATGGCGTTGCCTCTGGAGTCTCGGTCACGCTTGCTCTTTTTAAGAAGCAGCGTGGACAAGGACACATCCTTTGCCAACGACGGTGGCGAAGCTGAGCTGGCGGCCATGGGGAGCGCGGCCTTTCGCTGCCTCCCATCGCCCGAACTCCTGGAGCCCCGGACCTGGGAGCCCGGGAGCATCTTCCTCCGGCCTGCGCCCTCCAGGCGACGCAGAACGGCTCTACAGTGCCACCTAGAGGCCGCCGGCGCCGTCCGTAGAGAGAAGTTCAAGGTTTCGTCTCTGAATGTGGGCTCTGGGGGATTGCTGGGCAGTGGCTGGTACTTGGGAGGTTTGGAAGCGTGTCTGACTGAACTGTATCCGGAGAAGGTCGTTTCTAGGTGTGTGGCTGGACATTTAGTCCCCTCGGAGCCTGTCTCCTGAAATTGCCACTCCACTGCCAAGGCATCCTCTTACGGCCACCGTGACACAGAAAGCTCCAGAGAAAGCCAGGAGCCACCTCCAAACCTGTAGTCTTGAGCAAATAGAAACAGGAGAGCACGTCCTGCAAGTCACCCACACACACGAGTTGTTCAGCGAATGAGATAAAGACAGCGTTGCCAGGAACCTAAACGGAAGGCCTGCCAGTTGGGATGTTGGGACGGTGAGGTAGCCTTTTCAAAAAAGGCAATTTGAACCTCCACCTCACACTACTCATTCAGGTAACATCCAGATGGATTGAAGAGTTTAATGTCACAGTAAAAGAAATTATCGGTAAATATTTGTATAGATTTGGAGGGGAAGGACTTTCTTTTTTATTTTATTTTTTCTAATTAATGTATTTATTTTAACTGGAGGATAATCTAAATAGAACACTAAACACAGAAACTATAAAGGCAAAGACTGATAAATTTAATTCAAAATTTAAAAACTTCTATGCTTTCAAAAAAATCATAAAGTTAGCAACGAAAATAACATACTTGGAAATGATATGTATGAAAACCTGTGATTAATATCTTTAATATATAAGGAGCTTTTACAAATCAAGGAAAAACACAAATATTCCAGTGGGAAAAATGGAAAAATACATGACAAGCAACTTATCAAAAGACAAACAGATGACTGAGAAACATTAAGAGATGACAAGCTCTAGGAGTAATCATGGGAATGATCATTACAACAACACAGAGATTTTTTTTTCAGCTGCCACATCAACAAAAAGTTCAAAGAGTGGAATTCACTCATGGAGGGAATAGATATTGTGGAGAACATGGCCCACACTTTGCTGAGAGCTGAAGAAATGGCAAGACTTTTCTGGAAAGCAATTTGTTGTCATTGATTAAAATCCTTAACAAGCATTACCTATTCTTGTACCCAGCAGTTTCATTTTTAGGAATTTATCGTAAGGACATAATACTAGATGCATGCAAAAGATTTAACTGTCCAGGGGTGCTGACAGTAGCCTTTAAAAAAAATACAGCCGTAAAATGAAAACAACCAAAATATAATAACCTTTGAAAATGAAGAGAGATGGAGTCTTTTTTAACTTGGAAAGATGTTCACACTATAATATTAGGTGAGAAAAGCAGGTTAAAAGGGAATAGTAGGTTTAATCTAATCCCTTTTATGTAAGGAAGAATTGTATATGATGTTTTTCATTTTGGCTTTTGATATTTTCTTTGTATTTCAATTAGAAATATCCATACTAGCTCTTTTTGGGCCTTTATTTTGCTTTTACTTCCTTAGATTTTTAAAAAATTTATAAGAGTAATACAGGCTTGTTGTAAAAATTTCTAACCCTACAGAAGTATATAGAGGCTTTCCCTGTCACAGCTCCATTCCCCAGAGAGGACCATTGTGGACATGTTGGTATATATTTTTCCAGACATTATGTATATGCCTATAAACAGATATATGTGTATTTTAATACAAATGGGATCACAATATATACACTGTGTTGTAACTTGTTTTTTCCACTAAACAATATGTCATGGACATCATTCCATGTCAAGACATATGGACCTACCTTAGGCTTCAAAAAAACACATGCCTTTCAACAGCTGCAGGTTATTGTCATGTGCAGATATACTCAAATCTTTGTTTTCTGATTCATCTACAACAAATACATATTACACGTGTAATGGAAATATAATAAAAAATGTTTTCCTGAAAAAAATAGAAAAAAAAAGAACAAGAAGGGAAGGAAAGGATGGAGGGAGGAAGGGAGATGATAGTTTGTTCACTTTCCCTTTCATATGGGTTTGGGCTCCCTACTACTGGGGAGATAGCTTTGATTCTAGGGAGCTGTTGGGGTTTGATGAGGTCCAGAAGAAAAGATTCAGTTATTCCATGAGTAAAGAAAAGAGATTCAGGGACTCTGGGATTTCGGGTGGGTTTGGAGAGAAGGCCAGTGTCAGACCATGTCTAGCTGGGACTCCAGTGACATTTAGAGAAGACAACAACCACACTGGAAACAAAATCAATCATCAGAACAGTTACGACAGCAAGCGAACTGCCATTTGGACACTTGCCAGGATGTCAGACGAAGCCCTCTCTCCACCCATCCATACAGCGATACAGGGCATGTTCCCTGTATCCCTCCAGTGATCTCACCTCTGGGTATGACAATCAGAAGCTTGCTGGATAGTGGCCCAGTTCACCTGCCTTCTTCTACAGAGGTGGGGGAGGAGGCCCAGAGAAGAGAAGGGTCAAGGCCAAGGCCAGCAGGGAACCGGTGATAGGCGCCTAAGACCCAGCACGTCTGATCCTGACTCCTTCATACCTCACTTTTCCCTCCTTTTTTTCCTTTTCTTTTTCTAGTTACTGAGACTATGTCTATCATAACACGTGTACAGACTAATTATGTAAAACGTAGACAGTAAATGCCAAAGCAGAAGTAAGGAAAAGTCCCCAAAGCACCCCCTTTCTGTGGCAGAACGTCCCTCAGTCTCTCTGTGGTTCTCGTCTGTCATCTGTCTTTGGTCATCTTTCCTCCCAGGGTGTGCTGAGAGCTGCTCTTCGTGTTTTTCAAGCAGGCTTCTGGGTCCGGGCATCCTTGTCTCTGTCCCCGGACACCTGTGCTTGTGGTTTGGAGCAGGAGTGCCCTGCGGTGTGTGCAGTTGGCCTGTCTCAGCCGGCGTTTCGTCTGGCATTGTTTCCACCACAGCCCCAGGGCCAGATTTTGTCCCAGGGATGACACACTTGATTACCAAGAGGTTTGTGGCTCAATTCTGGCCCTGGGGGTAATATTGAAGCATTGGGCATGTTCGTTGTATCAATCGAATCCTGCTTCTTGTTTGGACTGAATTCTGTGGCTCTGAGCACCAGAAGAATAAAGCCCCCCAGTAGAGGGGTGACTGCTGCAGCCACACAGCCTCTTTGGTAAACAAAGTGCTCCTCAGCACGAGGAGAGGTCCTCCGGGGACTCTGAAGTTTGCCCTGAGTGGAGGCAGAGGCCCCCAGGGTATATTCTTTTAATGGGGGAGAGCAAGGGTAGGCGGGTCAGATCAAGTCAAGCAAATCAAGAAATAAAAATTTTAAAAAGAAAATCATAAGAGTGGGCCCTTATTGTTTGCGAGGCACTGCTGTAGGGCTATCACATGCGCTAAGTCATTTCTCCCCATGACCCTGTAAAGTGCAGATGGTCTTTCAGGTGGGGACATCTCCTGGGAATGCCAAACTCTGTCTCAAGAAGCCATGGGCCATGGGGGAGGGGTGGGGAGCAGGGCATGGAGGGGAAACAGCATTCATTTGTTGATTTATTCATTCAAGGTGCATGGATGAATGGCCACGATGGATCAGATACTATACTGGGTGCGGGTGGAGGGGGAGAGGGGCACACAAAAATCAGATATGGAACTTATCCTCCAGGAGTATGTAGACCGAGCAAAGGCAAAAGCGAACAGCTGACTCTGAGACAAGGGACGAAGACCACGCATGGGAGTGGCCATAAGAATTCAGAGAAGGGACAGATGCCATCCTCCTGGAGGAGTCTAGGAAGTCTTCATGGAGGAGGAGGCTGGCTTTGCACCACATTAGATGGGGGTGGGGGGGTGGAGCAGCCCATGAGTCCAGGCACAGTGTCCAGGAGCCCATAGTGTTCGTGGGGGAAGATTATAGGGCTAGTTCAGCTGAGGAGCAGAGAGCCTGAAAGTGGAGATAGAAATAAAGCTGGAAACACCCCCAGAGTCCTGCCTGTAGAAGGCCTTGGATGAGAGGCCTAGAAAAGGAAGTTGAGGCCTGGGAGTAGTGCAGTGAGATGGGGACTTGCCCAAGCTTGTAAAGAGAGATAGAGGAAAACACGTCAGAGCCCAGCCCACCAGACTCCAAAGCTGGTGGTTTTCCACTACCCACCAGGCTGCAGACCCCCTCCCCACCGCACAGAGCTAGTGTGGAAATGTTTCATGAGCAGAAAGGATGAGTAAAGGAGGGTGAGAGGAGTACCAGCTTGGGACTTGGGCAAGACTTGGGTTCCCATCCAGGCTCAGCCCTCATTCCCTGTGTGACCCTGGGCAGATTACTTAACCTCTAGGAGCCTCAGTTTCCTCAAGCGTGAAGAGCAAGTCCTGCTTCTCAGGTGTATGGGAGGATGAAATGAGCTAGTGGATGCAAAGAGCTCAGCCAAGAGCTGGGAATCAGGGAGAATTTTTGCAGCAGTTGATATTCTTACCATTGCTGTCATGCTTATTCATTTTAATTAGGGCGAGCATATGTCCTGGTTGCTAGGGATAGGCCCACATGTGCTGCTGTCCCAGTGTAATTATTAAACAGCTTCCGCTTCCATGCTCGAAAGTATCCTGGTTGAGATGATGAATGGCGTGTTCACTGTCATTATAGAAAGTGGGCTGGCTCCGCAACAGCCACCAATGTTTCTCACCCACCACTGCTGTCCTCTGTCTTTGCCCAGGACCAGGACCAAGGCCCTGTGCCCCCTCCATGTGTCCTGGATTGAGCATGAGTGAGGACAGCCTGAGTTCTGCCCCTCAGTTGCAGCGTGTCCACGGACGGGTCCCTCCATCAGTCTTCCCATCTGTAACTGGCAAGAGTAGATTAAATGATGTGCAAAGGCCCTTCCAGCTCAGATATTCTAAGCTGTGAAATTCCCGAGTGCCTAGGGACATAGCAAAGGCCCTCCTGCATACCATGAGCATTTACTGATCATGTCCCATAGGCAGGCTCTGTGGATGCCAAGGTAAAGCTTTTCTGTGGCCGCTCTTGGGCCCTGATCTGTCCTGGCGCCTCCCAAGACAGCAGCGTGGCTCTTTGATGGTGGCTAAGAGCATATAGTCTGGAGTCAGAAGATGTAGCACTGATGACTTCCCTACTCTGACCCTCAAGCTTCCTCATCAGGTTGTCATTATTGCCCAAGTATGGCAGGGCTCCCCGGTGGGCAGGGCAGGCACTCCCCTCTCATCACTGAAGGTGACTTAAATTCAATGGGTGCCTCCTTCCCATAGACCATCCAGAACAGTCCCTACTCAGACTAAGCAGTCTGTTTCTTAAATTCAGTATTTAAATCGCTACATCGAACAGGTGTCCCCATTCAGTGTGACTGAGACACCAAGTTCAACTAAAAATGAGCAGTGTTCTATTTGTTGGCTCACTTCCAAGTCACAATCTCACACAGTCACTTCATTTGAAGCACTACAAGTCTTGTTGAAACAGTCACACAACAATTCCTAGCAGCCAAAAGTGGTGGCGCGGGGACAGACTCTGTGTTCCTGACGGCCCCACCCAGAAAAGGAAAAGCCCGGAAGCAGCTTCTGCCCCAAACGTGCCATCACTCCAGTTGTGGCATAACCCATACATAGCTCAGGGCTCTATGTCTGTCCTGGGAAGTGCAGATTATCAGAAAAGTCTGACCCAATGAATCTGTGACTGAGTTCTTTGGTAACTCAGATGGTAAAGAATCTGCCTGCAATGCAGGAGACCCAGGTTCAATCCTTGGGTCAGGAAGATCCCCTGGAGAAAGGAATGGCAATCCACTTCAGTATTCTTGCCTGGAGAATTCCATGGACAGAGGAGCCTGGCAGGCTACAGTCCATGGGGTCACAAAGAGTTGGACACGACTGAACAACTTTCATTCATTTCGGTGAATCTGTGCCACTCAGGTGGTCTCTGGGGGTGGCCCCACTTACTGTTTTGTAATAGCAAATCCACTTTACTTACATGGGAAAGACACCAGATGCAATTTCCAGTAAAAGTAAGGGAACCTTTGGGAAAAGTATGGGGCCCACAAAGAAAGCTAATGCTGTTGGCCCCAGGATATGTCTTCAAAGAAGCTGTCAGTAGTAATTTGTTTAAAGGAGATGGCCATTAAACTGTAGAACATAAAGGACAAAACTGAAATACTAGTGCAAAGACAACTAGATCAAATTACAGAAAGTGTACAGAGCGCCACCCTCAGCTTGAGCAGCTGTATTGCCGGCATACTGTTCTTGACTTTCCACTCTGACTGGCACAGGGCCTACTCATTACCTTGCTTCATCCCTGTGGCAACCTAGGCAGGAGCATCAGCTTTACCTGTGGGCTCCATTCAGCAGGGCTTAGTGTCTCATTGCACATGTGGATTAGATCCTCCATTTGTTTCACCAACTGGGTTTTTGGCGGAAGACAAGGTAGGGCAAGAAATGAAGTCTGCTACCCCAGATAATTTCAAGGACAGAGAAATTTAGGGTAGAAATACAGTCTGAATGCAACAAAGACCTGCTTCTGAAATAGAGACACAGACGTAGAGAACAAACATATGGATACCGAGGGCAGGAGTGGGATGGATTAGGAAATTGGGATTGACATATTAATAAATATATTGATACTATGTATAAAATAGATAATTAATGAGAATCTACTGTACAGCTCAGGGAACTTTACTCAGTGCTCTGTGGTGACCTAAATGGGAAGGAAATGAAAAAAGAGGGGATATATGTATATGTATCTATTGTGCAAGCATGCTCAGTCATGTCTGACTCTTTTAGACCCCATGTACTATAGGCCGCCAGGCTCCTCTGTCCATGAAATTTTCTAGGCAAGAATACTGGAGTGGGTTGCCATTTCCTTCTCCAGGAGAATCTTCCTGACCCAGGAATCGAACCTACATCTCCTGCCTCTCCTGCACTGGTAGACGGAGTCTTTTACCATTGACTCAACTGGGAAGACCAGTGTATATGTATAGCTGATTCACTTTGCTGCACAGTAGAAATTAACGCAAGAAGGCAATGGCACCCTACTCCAGTACTCTTGCCTGGAGAATCCCATGGACGGAGGAGGCTGGTAGGCTACAGTCCATGGGGTCACTAAGCATCAGACATGACTGAGCGACTTCACTTTCACTTTTCCCTTTCATGCACTGGAGAAGGAAATGGCAACCCACTCCAGTATTCTTGCCTGGAGAATCCCAGGGACAGTGGAGCCTGGTGGGCTGCCGTCTATGGGGTCGCACAGAGTCGGACACGACTGAAGCGACTTAGCAGTAGCAGCAGTAGCAGTAAAGCAACTATACTCCAATTTTTAAAAAGAATCTGGTTCTGAAAAAAAAAACAACACATTTTTTTCAGTTAAAAAAGAACCAATCACAGATGATTGCAAATCTGTGTGACTAGGTATTACAGTGCTTCAAAACCAAATAAGTACCCTGGGAGAGATTATACAGAAAAGAACACCCTCTGAGTACAAAATTGAGGTCATTTTTATGTGAAAATATTCACTGGGCCTTTCATACACTAATCACCCCTTCTTTACAGAATTATTTCCCTTCCATTATCTCATTTGATCCTCACAGCAGCCCTATGAGGGATGAAGGGCAGGGTGATTATCCCCATTTGGGAGATGAGCAGATTGATTGCAGCTATTACTGTCAAAGAAACATCAAGAGAAGAGTATGACAGGGCTGGACCTGGAACCCAGGGCTTGGCTCTCTACACCACTGGATTTTCTACCTCACCACCCAGGAGTCTGCCTCTGAGCTGAGTCAGATGTGAGATGAGAAAGCTGTGCTTGGTTTCCAGTGGGAAGCATTGGGATCAATGCCCTGGGAACTGGCCACAGGCGGGGGTGGAGAGTAGAGAGGGCACTTGTCCACATGTAAGCCAACTCCACTGATGCCCTGCGCATCCCAGCACAGACCTGGTGCCAGCACTTTACCATGGGCAGAAGTGTGTATTACTCTCATATCAACTCCAGGGGCATGTAGGCTCTTTTTATTCTTCTCATTTCACAGATGAGCATGCAGAGGCACAGAGAGGTCGAGTATCTTGTCCAAGGTCACACAGCTAGCAAGTTTGAAGTGATTTGAACTCACCTGGTCTCTTTCTAGAATGTTCTCTCCAAGTCTCCTTGTTCTTTTGCCTACTGGCTAGATGTTTTTCATTCTGATGAATACATAAAGAAAGGAACTGCTTCTGTTTTCAATGCTCTTATTTGAGGTGGGCCATTATTACCATCCACCCACTGATGGTTGGGAAATTGCTCTTTGAATCCATCTACTATTCCCCGGGTAGCTGCCTCAGTCCATTCATTTGATTTTACCCAAACCTGTCTCCCCTTATATACTAAGAAGGGTGTCCTGCTTCTGTTCATAGACTTGGGGACAGGATTGTTCCATGAAAAAATTCTATCCACGTTCTTCTCCACAGGCTTCGCAGAGTGCCTAGAATAGCACCTAGATACCTGCCTCCCAAATAAATGAGGTAGCTGAGTTATGATTTAATTTTTCTTCCTTTTTATGGCCTCGAACAACCCAGAGGGAAGAAGGGGACCTGAAGAGGGGCCGAGCCCCTAGCAGCCTGTTCCCACGCCAAGGCAGATGCTGAGGCCGCACTTATGCTGGCTTTGGAGTTGCTGATGTGGGAATGTGCGAAGTGGCCCAGTTGACCCTGGACTGTGTGAGGTTAAAGAGAGCTCAGAGCCAAGGAACAAACCAGCCCCGGCTCTGCCCCCAGCCATGCACAGGGAGCTCCAGGAGCACTGCAGGACAAGGGTCACAGGACAGGGAAGGGGGTTGGGTAGGGAAGAGGTCTCTTCACTGACTTTTCCCACACATCCTAGACAAGATGTAAAACCATGAGGAAGGGTAAAATATGAAACAAAATTCATCCCTAACCCTCCCAACCAGTATGAACCATTGTAAACATCTTGGGGTGTGTGTGTGTGTGTGTGTGTGAATTTATTGGGATTTTTAAAAAATCAGATCATGCTTGTTATCCAGCTTGGATCTTGCTATTTTAATATTTATTGAGAATTTCCCAATATTATTCAACACTCTTCAAAAATATGAATTAAAACAGCTCCATGATATATAATTAACGTAGCTGTTCCCATACTGTGTGTGTTGTTTTCAGTTTCTCACATCATACTCCCATTGAGTTGAATGTCCTTAAACATACTAATAGATGATATGTGGTGATCATTAAATGCTAGGCATTTTGTTAAAAGTGACATTAGAGCTGTCCTATAGGAGTGCATGGAACACAGGCACCAGTCAAGGGTAGAGTAGGTGCTTGCATCAAGCCCTTTCCCCACTCTACAAGCAAAGTATCCTGGAGCAGGCTTGCCTACCCCTGGAGCAAGGGGCACTTTTTTCTTCCCACAAAGCCCTGTACACCAGCCAAGCCCTGGACATCTACCTCAAAAAGACACAGTTCATTCCCAGAGTGTGGGTCACACAGGTTAGCAGCCCCAAGGGCATGGTCTCATGAACGCTCATAACGGAGTCTGTGAGAAAGGCACTATTACCGCGTTTTTCAGATAAGGGAATGAGGCATGCTAATCTGATGACCTCTTTAGAGCTAATGTCTAGAAATAGAACTGTTCCATATACGTGGCCAAGTGTCCTACAGAAACACGCGCATTTATACTCCCGTCAGTGGCATGGGAGACAGATATTTTTCTTCCCTCCTTGCACTGTAAAAACCCCAAAGACATGTTTACCAGACTTAGTGGGAAAAAATGTCATTGCTTTAATCTCTTTCTTTTCAAGTGAGGTTGGAATTTTTTAATGCTTACTATCACCAATTACATTACTTCTTGTGGGCATATCCTAGTCAAAACTTTTACCCACTTTCCTCCTGTGAGAATTGGTACTTTTCTTGTTGACTAGTAATAATGTTTTAGGTTAAGGGGATTAGCCCTTGGTCTTAACATTTGTTGCAAAAGTTTACTGCCAAATATATCTTTCAGGTAAGGTTCGTTCCTGGAAATCTTATATATTTTATATTATATTTGTGAATAGGAGCTTTTTTTCCTATTATGTGTTCAAACTAATTATTGCCAGCTTACCAGGAAGCTTTGGTCTTCTGCATATTTAGTCTGTGCCCCATCACTTTACTGAAACTTTTCACTGGTGCTAATAATTTTCCAATTTTCCAAACTATTCAGTGTTTTCTAGCATTAAAATTTGAAAGCAAATAAAATAAATTTGACAAGAGATATACAAGGACATTAAAGAATGCCTAGATAAATTAAAAAATATACTGTGTCCATGTTTTGGAAATATCAACCATGCAAAGATGACCATTCTCTTCCAAATTAATCTGAAGATTCAATGCATTTCTAATAAAAATTTCAACACATTTTTCTCATGGTATTTGACAAGCAGATTCAAAACTTAAGATGAGAGAATAAATGGTCAAGAAAAACCAAGGCATTTCTTGCTGGATAGGGTGTAGAAAAGGGGGAACCCTTCTACACTGCTGGTGGGAATGTAAATTGGCACAGCTGCTATGGAGAACAATATGGAGGTTCTTTGTTGTTGTTTAGTCACTCGGTCATGTCCAACTCTTTGCAACCCCATAGACTGTAGCCCACCAGGCTTCTCTGTCCATGAGATTTCCCAGGCAAGAATACTGGAGTGGGTTGCCATTTCCTCCTCCAAGGGATCTTCCCCACCTAGGAATCGAACCTGCATCTCTGCATCTCCAGCATTGCAGGCAAAATCTTTACCATTGAGCCGCTGGGGAAGCCTCCAACGAGTTTCCTTTAAAAAACTAAAAATAGAACTACCATATGATCCAGCAATCCCACTCCTGGGCATATATTTGGAGAAAATTGTAATTTGAAAAGATACAGTACCCCACTGTTCACTGCAGCACTGTTTACAGTAGCCAAGCTATGGAAGCAACTTAAATTTCATCAATAGATATATGGATAAGGCATATGTGTGTGTGTGTGTGTGTGTATTTATGGCTGAGTAATATTCCATTGTCTATTAGTCAGCCATAAAAAAGATGAAATAATGAATGCCATTTGCAGCAACATGGATAGACCTAGAGATTACTGTACTATGTGAAGTAAGTCAAATAGAGAAAGACAAATATCACATGATATGTGGAATCTAAAAACATGATACAAATAAACTTCTTTAAAAAATAGAAATAGACTCACAGACATAGAAAACAAGCATGTGGTTACCAAAGGGGAAAGGAGGAGAGGGATAAATTAGAAGTTTAGGATTAACAGATACACGCTGCTATACATGAAATAAATAATCAATAAGGACCTACTCTACTTTCCCCATGATTCAGTGGTAAAGATTCCACCTGCCAAGAAGGAGATGCTGGTTCAATCCCTGAATCAGGAAGATCTCCTGGAGAAGGAAATGGCAACCCACTCCAGTATTCTTGCCTGGGAAATCTCATGGACAGAGAAGCCTGGCGGGCTACATCTATGGGCTCGCAGAAGAGTCAGATATGATTTAGTGACTAAACAACAACAGGGACCTACTCTATAGCACAGGAAACTATACTTAATATCTTGTAATAACCTATAATGGAAGCGAATCTAAAAAATAGTGTGTGTGTGTGTGTGTGTGTGTGTGTATATATATATATATATACACAATCACTTTGATGTACATCTGAAACTAACACAACATTGTAAATTGACTATATATAAATAAAAATTGAAAAAAAGCCAAGCATTTCTGAAGAAGGGAACTAGGTGAGGGACATGATCTTACCGGATAGCAGAGCTGTCTTAATAGATCATTAGAATGCAGAAAGTGAACTATTTGTGAAATGGTCACAAAACAATTGATTCTGTATACTAAAATAATGAAATTGGATCCCTATCATTCACCATATACAAAAATAAATTCCATATGAATTAAAGACTTAAATATGGGTCTCCAGGTTCAGACAAGATGGATTAAATGCAGTCTATCTACCCTATTCCTCCCACTAGTACAACGGAAATTATGGATAAATATCAGCAGACTGAGAGGTGAGGAGCACAGAGAGGACTGGCCTGGGATCTTAGGATTCCAGGGATGACTGAGCCGTGAGTTTTCTGGATGGTTGTTTGTCTCTCCTCAGAATAAGCCACCACCCCAAAATGAAGACAAAAGCAGTCTTAAGAAAAGCCTATCCCTTCTGGTCAGGACTGGGAAGAGAGTAGATCTTCAGGACAGAGCCCTTCTGATAAAACCTGCTCTACTTCACCAAAAACATAACCATTAAAAAGGTGATAAACCGGATTTCTAAATTTTAAATGCTTGCTCTGTGAAAGACACTATTAAGAGAATAAAAAGACCAACTATAGACTAGGAGAAAATACTTTCAAATCACAAATCTGACAAAGGACTTATCTCCAGAAAATATAAATAACTCTCTGAACTCAACAGTTGAAGAAAAGAAAAAAGCAATGAACAATTTGAATGGGCAAAGAGATTTAAACTGACACGTCACTGCAGAGGAAATACAGCTGACAAATAAGCACATGAACAGCTGTTCCACATCATTAGTCATTCAGAAAACACAAATCAAAACCACAATGAAACATCAGTCCGCACTCACCTGGTGGCTGAAATAAAAAACCATACATTAAAAGTTAATACAATTTTGTGATAACACTAAATGCTGCTAAGAATATGGAGACAGTGTATCAGTCACTCATTGCCAGTGGGAATGTAAAATGGTGCAGCCACTTTGGAAAACATTTTGGCAGTTCTTTGTAAAGTTAAATGTAAATTTGCCACATGACCGGTCATCCCACCCTTGAGTATTCATCCCAGAGAAATGACGCTTCATATTTACATATAAACCTGCACGTGAATGTTCATAGCAGCTTTTTTGGTAATAGTCAAAAGCTGGAAACAAAGTAAATGTCACTCAGTAGGTGAATGGAAAAAGAAGACGTGGTAGGTCCACACAATGGAACCCTGCTCGGCAATAAAAAGAGACAAACCATTGATACACGTATCAACTGTGATGGTGGTTACTCACATCTATGTATGGGTCAGATTTCATAGAACTATATACCAAAATGAAAAGGCCTGCACATACAGAATAAGATCTGTAGTTCAGTTAATAGTATCATACCAGTGTCAATTGCCAAGTTTTAATAATTTCCTATAGCTATATAACTATTACCATTTGAGGAAGCTGAATGAAGAGTACAGGAACTCTTCATACTATTTTTTTTCCATTTTTATGAGTCTAAAATTGAATCAAAACACAAGCTTTAAAAAAAACACTAAAATGAAAGACAGAGCTATAGATGTTTTAGAAGGTAATACAAGATGAGATCTTTATAACCTTGAAATAGGGAAACATTTCTTAAACAAGATACAAAAAAATACAAACCATAAGGGAACAGGCTAATAATGCAAAATATGCTACAATTAAAACTTCTGTTCATCAAAATAACCCCATATGCTTTTGCCTGAGACAGCATATGGTATGGTGCCTTTTTAATATAGCTAATAAAAAGGAAAGCTAAACAGTATATTATCTAGACATATATAAATATGCAATAAATTTTTTAAGGCAATTAAATGAGAAACACAAATTTTTATGTAATGATTAACAATGAACAGTATAGCAAAATGGTTAGGAGAAGACTGGATTCAAACTCTGACTTAGTCAAATGCTGCCATAACCTTGGCAAGAAACTTAACCTCTCTGCTTCAGTGATCTTGTGTGTAGAAACATGGCTAATTCACAGGATTATGGTAAGGTTTAAATGAGTTAATACATATAAAAGTGTGTAAAATAATGCCTGGCAGATGTGTGCGTGCTGAGTCGCTTCAGTTGTGTCCAACTCATTGCAACCCACTGAATTACCATATGCCAGGCTCCTCTGTCCATGGGATTCTCCTGGCAAGATTACTGGAGTGGGTTGCCATTTCCTTCTCCAGGGGATCTTCCCAGCCCAAGAATCGAACCTGGGTCTCCTGCATTGCAGGCAGATTTTTTACCGTCTGAGCCACAATATATAGAGAGGTGGAAGGCCAACTAACGAGAAAAAGACAAATAACCCAACCACAGTAACAACAACACATGGGCAAATGGCATTACTAGCCATTTTTCACAGGTGAGGAAACCAAATAGCTCATCCACATATGAAAAGATGCTCAAGCTCAGTACATGCAAGTTTCAAGTGCAGCAAAACACACACTCTACTAGCTGCCTGCCAGTGTGTGTTAGTCTCTCAGTTGTGTCCGACTCTTTGCGACCGTATAGACTGTAGCCTGCCAGGCTCCTCTGTCCATGGGATTCTCTAGGCAAAAATACTGGAGTGGGTTGCCATTTCCTTCTTCAGGGGATCTTTCTAACGCAGAGTCTGAACCCAGGTCTCCTGCATTGCAGACAGATTCTTTACTATCTGAGCCACCAGGGAAGTCTACTAGTTGCCTAGGGCTGCCATAACAAAATACCACAGGCTGAGTGGCTTCAATAACAGAAAGCTCTTCTTTCATAGTTCTGGAGGCTGGAAGTTCAGTATCAAGGTACTAGCAAGTTCGGTTTCTTCTGAGGCCTCTCCTTGGCTTGCAGGTGTCCACCTTCTCCCTGCATTCTCACATGGCTGGTCTTCAGTCTGTCTGTTGTCTGTGTCCTAATCTCCTTCTCTTATAAATAAAGACACTAGTCATATTGGATCAGGGCCCACCATAGTGACCTTATTTTGTCATAGTCTTCTCCTTAGATTCTATCTCCAAATACAGTCACGTTCTTAAGTGCCA
The DNA here is from genome assembly GCA_024291935.2 of Okapia johnstoni. NCBI lineage: Eukaryota > Metazoa > Chordata > Mammalia > Artiodactyla > Giraffidae > Okapia > Okapia johnstoni. Next base: position 113,564,869 of record CM044305.1, read on the forward strand.
GAGAAGGGGTCCCCAGCATCCAGGATCTGATGCCTGATAATCTGAGGTGGATGTAATAATAAAAGAGAACTGAACTGAAATGTAATGCACTTGAATCATTCCAAAACCATCTCCCCATCCCCGGTCCATGGAAAAATTATCTTCCACAAAATCGGTCCTTGGTGCCAAAAAGGTTGGGAAACACTGTGAGGTTAAGACTTCAATATATGAATTTGAGGAAGACACAGTTCAGCCCGTAACATACACCCATGGATGGCCATATCTGTCTCCAAGGAGAACCTGTGCACATATGTGCACCTGGAGACATATAGATGTATAGGAATATTCATAAGCACATTTCAGTTATTACAAATGTCTACCACTAGTAGAAAGCATTAATAAATTACAGAAGATGCATAAATCAGATTATATATAGCAGAGAAAATATATGATGCAGTTACATGCAACAACATAATTTCAGAAGTATCCCTTCTGGCGAACAACAACAACAACAAAAAGAAATCACAATAATGTATGCAGCATAGTACAAAATTCAAAAGCAAATGAAAGTAAACAATATGTTGGTTAGATATAAATATGGTGTTAAATTTAAAGAAAATTAAGGGAATAAATAATAGCCACAAAATGAAATGGTGGTTAGCCCTCAGAGGGAAGGGAAAAGGATACATATTTTAAAAATAAAAATAAATTAATTTTAAAAAAATAAGCTGGACTTTTTGAGACATTAGTCTGTCATCTATTTGGACTGCTGGCTTTATGAATAAAGTCATATTCCTTGCCTCAAAAAATTAAAATAAATTAAAAATAAACTGAGTGATAATTATGTGGGTGTTTGTTGAGTCATCATTTTTTTAAATAAATTTATTTATTTTAGTTGGGGGCTAATTACTTTACAATATTGTAGTGGTTTTTGCCATACATTGACATGAATCAGCCATGGGTTTACATATATTCCCCATCCTGAACCCCTCTCCCACCTCCCTCCCCATCCCATCCCTCTGGGTCATCCCATTGCCCCATCCCTGAGCATTTGTCTCATGCATCAAACCTGGAATGGTGTTCTGTTTCACATATGATAATATATATGTTTCAATGCTATTGTCCCAGAACGTCCCACCCTCACCTTCTCCCTCAGAGTCCATAAGTCTGTTCTGTGCATCTGTGTCTCTCATTCTGTCTCGCATATAGGGTTATCATTACCATCTTTCAAATTCCATATATATGCATAAGTATACTGTACTGGTGTTTTTCTTTCTGGCCTACTTCACTGTGTATAATGGGCTCCAGTTTCATTCATCTCAATAGAACCGATTTAAATGTATTCTTTTTAATGGCTGAGTAATATTCCACTGTGTCTATGTACCACAGCTTCCTTATGCATTCGTCTGCTGATGGACATCTAGGTTGCTTCCATGTCCTGGCTATTGTAAACAGTACTGCGATGAACATTGGGGTACACGTGTCTCTTTCAATTCTGGTTTCCTCTGCGTGTATGCCCAGCAGTGGGATTGCTGGGTCATATGGCATTATTTTTTAAAATCTTGTACATACTTTTAAAATATTTTCTATTTACTCATTGCTTTATTTTTAAAATATCTTCAAGAATTATGCATTTGAAGAATTTTATGGAAAAGAAGAGCTAGAATTGAACCTATGATAACAATTCTTTGCAAACAAGCCAACAATAAAAGGATTCTACATACCCTCTCAACCAATATTCCTTGCTAGGCACTCTCTAAAATGCTCTCTAAACATCCTCACCTACTTTTATTTGTGTCCTTATGTAATCTTCCCTCCTTGAGTGTGGCCCAGGCCTAGAGACCCATTTCTTTTTTTTTAATTGGAATACAATTGTTTTACAGTGCTATATCAGTTTTTCCTATACAACAAAGTAGTAAATCACTTATTATGTATGCATATATACCCTTCCTCTTGAGATTCCTACCCCTCTAGCTCATCACAGAGCACCTAGCTGAGCTCCCTGTGCTATCAGCAGCTTTCCACTAGTTATCTATTTTACACATAGCACTGTATATACCGGAGAAGGCAATGGCACCCCACCCCAGTACTCTTGCCTGGAAAATCCCATGGATGGAGGAACCTGGTAGGCTACAGTCCATGGGTTGCTAAGAGTCAGACACGACTGAGTGACTTCACTTTCACTTTTCCCTTTCATGCATTGGAGAAGGAAATGGCAACCCACTCCAGTGTTCTTGCCTGGAGAATCCCAGGGATGGTGGAGCCTGGTGGGCTGCCATCTATGGGGTCGCACAGAGTCGGACACGACTGAAGTGACTTAGCAGCAGTAGCAGCAGCTGCAGTGTATATACACATAGTAGTGCTTCCCTGGTAGCTCAGTATATATATATAGTAAGGCTTCCCTGGTATCTCATCTGGTAAAGAATCCACCTACAATGAGGGAGACCTGGGTTCAGTCCCTGGGTTGCGACGATCCCGTAGAGAAGGGAACAGTTACCCACTCCAGTATTCTGGCCTGGAGAATTCCATGGACTGTATAGTCCATGGGGTCACAAAGAGTTGACTGAGAGACTTTCGCTTTCACTTCACTTTCACTGTTATATATGTCAGCGCTAATTTCTCAATTCGTTCCACCTTCTCCTTCCCCCACTGTGTCCACAACTATGTTCTCTATGTCTGTGTCTCTATTCTGGCCTTGGAAGTGGGTTCCTCTGTATCATTTTTTATTATTATTTCACACATGTGTTAATAGAGCTTTCTTAAAAAAAAAAAACTGAACATAGAACTACCAATGACCCAGGAATCCTACTACTGGGCATATACCCTGAGAAATGTGTTCAGTTGCTCAGTCGTGTCTGACTCTTGAGACCACATGGATTGTAGCTTGCCAGGCTCCTCTGTCCACGGGATTTCCCAGGCAAAAATACTGGAGTGGGTTGCCATTTCCTTGTCCAGGGCATCTTCCTGACCCAGGGATTGATCCTGAGTCTCCTGTGTCTCCTGCATTGGCCACTTTACCACTGTGCCACCTGGAAAGCCCATAATTCAAAAAGATACATGCACCCCAATGTTCATAGCAGCACTATTTAAGATAGTCAGGACATGGAAACAACCTAAATGTCCAGTGACAGAGGAATGGATAAAGAAGATGTGGTACATATATATAATGGAATATTACTCAGCCACTAAAAGGAATGAGGGCTTCCCTGGTGGCTCATTGGTAAAGAAACTGCCTGCCAGTTCAGGAGATGTGGATTTAATCCTTGGGTTGGGAAGATCCCCTGGAGAAAGAAATGGTAGCCCACTCCTGTATTCTTGCCTGGGAAATCCCATGGACAGAGGAGCCTGGTGGGCTGCAGTCCACGGGGTCACAAAAGCATTGGCCACCACTTGATGACTAAGCAACAGCAACAAGAGGAATGAAATAGGATCATCTCTAGAGACTGTCATAGAGAGTAAAGTAAGTCAGAAGGAGACTCATTTCTAATAAACAGAGTATAAGAGTGATGGATTGCCACTTCCAAGATTAAGTTACAAAATTCTTGTGGCTTCTGCCTTGCTGTGCCTCTCCTGATGTCTTACTTCTTTGCTTTTCTAATAGAAGTAAGCTGCTGTATTGTGAACTGCCTTAATGGCAATTGAGAGTGGCCTCTGGTCAATGGCCAGCCAGTAAGGAACTGAGGCCCTCAGTACATGGCCTAGAAGGAATGAAATTTTTCAATCATGTAAGTGAGCTGGAAGCAAATCCTCCCCACATCAAGCCTTAAGGTAACTGTAGCTCCAGCTAACACTCTGATTGCAGCCCTGGGAGAGACTGTGAGCCAGATAGTGCAGCCCAGCCACGTCCAGATTCTAGACCTCCACAAACTGTGAGCTAGTAAATGTTTGCTGTTTATTTCATCTTCGAGAATCTCTACTGCCACCATTTCTTTCAAACCAGAACTTCAGGGAGATTCTATAAGCCAAACAGATCTCCTTTTCTTTAATTTAGTTTTTATATTATAGTTGATTTACAATGTTGTGTTAGTTTCAGGTGCACAGCAAAGTGATTCAGTTTCACATACATATGTATATATATTTATATGTGTGTGTACATGTATCTGTGTGTCCATTCTTTTTCCGATACTTTTCCTATATAGGTTTTTACAGAATATTGAGTAGAGTTCCCTGTACTGTACAGTAGGTCCCTGTTGGTTATCTAGTTTATGTAGTGGTATATATATATATCTGTTAATCCCAAACTCCTAATTTATCTCTCACTCCCACCTTTCTTCTTTGGTAATCACAAGTCTGTGAGTCTGTTTTCATTTTGTAAATACGATCAATAGTATCTTTTTTTAGATTCCACATATAAGTGATATCATACAATATTTGCCTTTCTGTGTCTGATTTACTTCAGGTAGTATGCATGATAATCTCTAGGTCCATCCACATTGTTGCAGATGGCATTATTTCGTTCTTCTTAATAGCTGAGTAATATTCCATTGTATATATGTACCACACCTTCCTTATCCATTCCTCTGTCAATGAACATTTAGGTTGCTTCCATGTCTTGGCTATTGTAAATAGTGTTGCAGTGCACTGGGGTGCCGGAGAAGGCAATGGTACCCTACGCCAGTACTCTTGCCTGGAAAATCCCATGGATGGAGGAGCCTGGTAGGCTGCAGTCCATGGGGTCGCTAAGGGTCGGACACGACTGAGCGACTTCACTTTCACTTTTCATTTTCATGCATTGGAGAAGGAAATGGCAACCCACTCCAGTGTTCTTGCCTGGAGAATCCCAGGGATGGGGGAGCCTGGTGGGCTGCCGTCTATGGGGTCGCACAGAGTCGGGCACGACTGAAGTGACTTAGCAGCAGCAGCAGCAGCAGCATTGGGGTGCATGTATCTTTTCAAGTTATGGCTTTCTCCAAATATATGCCCAGGAGTAGGATTGCTGGATCATATGCTAGTTCTATTTTTACAAACAGCTCTCATAGAAACATTCTGTGAAGTGAAATAAGGGGACAAAATGTTTGTTGCTTTAGACCACTGAGTTTGGGGGTAATTTTTGTGGTAGAATAAGTGCAAATATAAACTCTGTTTCTAAGACTTATCTAAAAAAGTCAGACATTCCTACAACGTTGTATATATTTATATATATATATATATATATATATATATATATATATATATATATGTACTGATCATATTCATAATGATGGAAAAAACAAAAGTAACCTAAAAGTTCAACAATAACAGAAAAATTAAATAAAATTTGATACTTTATATAATGTAATATCAGGCAAATATGAAAAATGATGATATACTACAGATATAAATAGGATAATATGGTGCAATACATAACACTCCATGGCCATAAATTTCACTACTTAGCTGAAATAGACATATTACTTGAAAGACAAACTACCAACATTCACTCAAAAAAGAAATAACCAGAAGTCCTACATCTATTAAAATGAATTGAATGGAATTCTGCCTTGAAAATCTTCCCACAAATTAAAGCCACATGAATTCATTTTCAACTTTTATCTTCCAGAAAATAGAAACCGAGGCGATACTTCTTAAATTATTTAATAATGCCAGGCAGCACTACCCTGACACCAAATCCAGACAAAACAGTATAAAAAATAAACTCTAAACTAAAATCCAATAATCCTCATGAACACAGTGTGAAAAATATTCAACAAAATATTAGCATTGATCAAGCAATATATAAAGAAACCAAGTGAGGCTTATTCTGGCAATGCAAAGTTGTCTCACATTCAAAAATAAATCAATGTTATCCATCAAATTAAAAGTCTAAAGAAGCAAAACCACATAATCACACATCGGTTCATAATTAAACTCTCAACAAGCTAAGACTAAAGAGGAACTTTCTGTACTTGAAAAAGGCATTTACAAAACAAACAATAACAGCAAAATGCTCTTAACATCATGGTGGTGGTTGTTGTTTAGTGGCTTAGTCATATCTGGTTCTTTTGTGACCCCATCGACTGCAGCCTGTCAAGCTCCTCTGTCCAGAGAAGAATACTGGAGTGGACTGTCATTTCCTTCTCCAGGGGATCTTCCTGATCCAGGGATCGAATCTGCGTCTCCTGACTTAGCAAGTGATTCTTTACCACTGAGCCCCCAGGGAAGCCCACCTTAACATCATAATTAATTATAAAAGACTAAATGCTCCCTGTCGGGATACATTTAACAGGAGGCTTCCTGTGTGCTGTTTTCAGTCTTCCATGAATTCTGTGTTCCTTAACAGCACCTGAATACAGGTGCCAGAGAGCTGGCAAGCCAGCTTTCAGGGATTATAGAAATTTATGTATCTCATTCATATGGGGGCAACTTTCCTGGTGGCTCAGATGATAAAGCATCTGCCTACAATGTGGGAGATCCTGGTTCGATCCCTGGGTTGGGAAGATCCCCTGGAGAAGGAAATGGCAACCCACTCTAGTATTCTTGCCTGGAGAAGTCCATGGACAGAGGAGCCTGGTAGGCTACAGTCCATGGGGTCACAAAGAGTCGGACACGACTGAGTGACTTCACTTTCACTTTCATTCGTATGGAAATTCCATACACGAACAGCAGCCATTTACAACTCTCTTCCCTTCTGATATGTAAAGTAACTTTTGCAACCCCCTCTATTGAGAATGATTCCAGCCTCTGGTTTTCTGGATGACTTGTTAGATTTTTGATCCCTGTCTCTGCTAAAAAGGACTATCTTGTAAGAGAGTATACATATGCCCACAATATGTTAAATAAAGGCCTTTGTTCCATCAGAGCACTGCTCCCCATGTCTCTCTCTCTCTCTCTCTCTCTCTCTCCCCCCCTCTGTCCCCTTCATGCGGCTCAGTCTCTTTTCTTCCTTCTTTTACTTTCTTATCGGTCGACTCTATACCCCCAAGTTCTGGTCCATTAAAGGACCACAACAGCTCCCCACTAAGATTGGGAGCACAATAAGGATGTTTACTCTAATTACTCCCATTCAGCATTATATTTGAGTCTTAGTCAATGCAATAAGGCAAAGAAATGTATAGAAGCCTTCAGATGGGGATAGAAAAAATAAAGCTGCCTATATTCACAGGCAACATGATTGTCTATGGAGAAAAGCCCAAGGAATTTACAAAAAGCTTCTAGAAGAGGATATAAAGCCAATATACAATAAGTCAATTGTATTTGTATAAAATAGCAGACATAAACAATAAACAATAACAAAAGTATTAGTTTAAAAAAGTACAAAATTGGATTACTCACACCAACAAATTTTAAGACTTACTATAAAGCAAAGGTAATCAAGATAATGTAATGTTGGTGAAAGGACTGACACAAATCATTTCAATGTAACAGAGTTCAGAAATAACTATAGTCAACTGATTTTGACAAGGTTCAAAGGCAATTCATATAGGAGAAAATCTTTGTGACCTTGGCTTGTGCAAAGATCATTTAGACAGGACACACAAAGTACAAAGCACAATTGAAAAAAATTGGTGTAATTTATAAATTGGACTTCTTTAAAATAAAATTTTTTAAATTGTGTTCTTCCAGAGATAATGTTGAGAAAATGAAAAGACAAGCAATGGACAGGGAGAAAATATTTGCAAAGCACATATCTGATCAAGAACAATGAATCAAAATCTATGAAGAACTCTCTGAGTTCCTGTGGTAGGTTGAATGATGTCCCCCAAAGTTATCTGGGGCTTAATTCCTGGAATCTATGAATGTCATCTTATATGACAAAAAGGAACTTTGCAGATGTGATTAAATTAAGGATCTTTAGATGGAGAGATTATCCTGGATTATTTGGATGGGCCCTACATGTAATTTGGGCTTCCCTGGTGACTCAGATGGTAAAGAATTTGCAGGCAATGTGGGAGACTTGGTTTTGATCCCTGGGTCAGGAAAATCCCCTGGAGAAAGGCATGTCAACCCACTCCAGTATTCTTGCCTGCAGAATTCCATGGACAGAGGAGCCTGGCAAGCTACAGCCCATTGGGTTGCCAAGAGTCAGACACAATTGAGTGACTAACACTTTCACTTAAATGTAATCAGAAGTGTCCAAATAAGAGGGAGGTAGAAGGAAGTTTGACTACAGAAAAGGAGAACACAATGTGTCTATGGAGGCAGACAATGGAGCATTGTAGCCACAAGCCATAGATTATAGGCAGCTACCAGAGAGGCAAGGAGTGGATTTTCCCCTTGTGCCTCCAGAAGGAATCCACTCTGCTGTACTTTGATTGAAACCTTGATTGATACCCCAGAAGACTGTTTAGACTTCTGGCTTCCATAACTGTATGAGAATTAATTTCTGTTGTTGTAAGCTTTATATATAGATTGCATAAACAACAAGTTCTTACTGTATAGCACAGAGAGTTATATTCAATATCCTATGATAAACCATAAAGGAAAAGAGTATTTTAGAAAAAAGAATGTATATATATATATATATATATATATATAATTGAATCCCTTTGCTGTACAGTAGAAATTAACACAACATTGCAAACCAAGCATATGTTAATTAAAAATACTGATAAAATTTTAAAACTTAAAGAATTTGTTTCTGTTGCTTTGAGCCATTAAATGTGTAGTAATTTGCTACAGCAGCCCTAAGAAATTGATATAGCTAAGCCATAAGCAGACAGCCTAATTAGAAAATGGGCAAAACTTGAATTGATCCTTCACCAAAGAATGGCAAATAAGCACATGAAAACATGTTCAATATCACCAGTCATTAAGGGGAAAGCAAATTAAAACAACAATGAGATATCATTACCCTCCTAATAGAACAACTAAAATTTGAAAAAAGAAATGCCCATGTGGGGCAATTAGACGTCTTATAGTTTACTAGTGGGAGTACAAAATGGTACAGACATTTTGGACAACAGTTTCTTATAAAGTTAAACATACCTTTACCATAAACCCAGCAGCCCCACTTTTCAGTATATAACCAAGAGAAATAAAGACATGTACATTAAAGAAACCTCAGTTCAGTTCAGTTCAGTCACTTAGTCGTGTCCAACTCTTTGCGACCCCATGAATCGCAGCACGCCAGGCCTCCCTGTCCATCACCAACTCCCGGATTCTACCCAAACCCATGTCCATCGATTCGGTGATGCCATCTAGCCATCTCATCCTCTGTCATCCCCTTCTCCTCCTGCCCCCAATCCTTCCCAGAATCAGGGTCTTTTCCAATGAGTCAGTTCTTCACATCAGTTGGCTGAAGTATTGGAGTTTCAGCTTCAACATCAGTCCTTCCAATGAACACCCAGGACTGATCTTCTTTAGGATGGACTGGTTGGATCTCCTTGCAGTCCAAGGGACTCTCAAGAGTCTTCTCCAACACCACAGTTCAAAAGCATCAATTCTTCAGCACTCAGCTTTCTTTATAGTACAACTCTCACATCCATACATGACTACTGGAAGAACCATAGCCTTGACTTTTGTTGGCAAAGTAATGTCTCTGCTTTTTAATATGCTATCTAGGTTGGTCATAACTTTCCTTCCAAGGAGTAAGTGTCTTTTAATTTCATGGCTGCAATCACCCATCTGCAGTGATTTTGGAGCCCCCCAAAATAAAGTCAGCCACAGTTTCATTGTTTCCCTGTCTATTTGCCATGAAGTCATGGGACCAGATGCCATGATCTTAGTTCTCTGAATGTTGAGCTTTAAGCCATCTTTTCCACTCTCTTCTTTCACTTTCATCAAGAGGCTCTTTAGTTCTTCTTCACTTTCTGCCATAAGGGTGGTGTCATCTGCATATCTGAGGTTATTTATATTTCTCCCAGCAATCTTGATTCCAGCTTGCGCTTCCTCCAGCCCAGCGTTTCTCATGATGTACTCTGCATATAAGTTAAATAAGCAGGGTGACAATATACAGCCTTGATGTACTCCTTTTCCTATTTGGAACCAGTCTGTTGTTCCAGGTCCAGTTCTAACTGTTGCTTCCTGATCTGCATACAGGTTTCTCAAGAGGCAGGTCAGGTGGTCTGGGATTCCCATCTCTTTCAGAATTTTCCACAGTTTATTGTGATCCACACAGTCAAATGCTTTGGCATAGTCAATAAAGCAGAAATAGATGTTTTTCTGGAACTCTCTTGCTTTATCAATGATTCAGCAGATATTGGCAATTTGATCTCTGGTTCCTCTGCTTTTTCTAAAACCAGCTTGAACATCTGGAAGTTCATGGTAAGGAAACCTACATGTGAATATTCATAATAGTTTTATTCATGATTACTAAAAGTTAGAAGCAACCCAAGTGTCCCTCAACCAATGAATGGACAAACAAATTGAAACTGAAAGTCGCTCAGTCTTGTCTGACTCTTTGCAACCCCATGGACTATAGAGTCTGTGGAATTCTCCAGGCCAGAACACTGAAGTGGGTAGCCATTCCCTTCTCCAGGGGATCTTCCCAACACAGGGATCGAACCTAGGTCTCCCACATTGCAAGCGGATTCTTAACCAGCTGAGCCAAATCCATACAGTGGAATACTATTTATCAATAAAATAATGAATCATTGACATACCAATGTGAATGAATCTAAAGAACATTCTTCCAAGTGAACTAAGCTAGACGCAAAAGTCTACATACTCTGTTACTCCATTTACAAGATATTCTGGAAAATATCAAAATATTCAGACTACTGGTATAGAAATCATTGGTTGCCAGGGATCTTATCTGGAAGTGGGAGAGGGTAATTTGACTACAATTGAGCATGAGAGGACTATTTGGTATAATGGAAATTTTCACTCTCTTGAATATGGTGATAATTACATGACTGCATACATTTATGAAGAAGTGAAAGTTGCTCAGCTGTGTGTGACTCTGTGACCCATGGAATATACATTCTGTGGAATTCTCCAGGCCAGAATGCTGGAGTGAGTAGTCATTTCCTTCTCCAGGGATCTTCCCAACCCAGGGATCAAACCCAGGTCTCCTGCATTGCAGGCAGATTCTTTACCAGCTGAGCCATAAGAGAAGCCCAAGAATACTGGGTATACATGTATAAAAATGCATTAAAATGTACACTTTAAAGTAGCAATCCCCAACAATTTTGGCCAGGGACTGATTACGTGGAAGGCAATTTTCCATGGACTGGGGTGGGAGGACAGGGAAGATGGTTTCAGGATGATTCAAACACATTACATATATTGTGTACTTCACCTCTACTATTATAACATCAGCTCCACCTCAGATCATCAGGCATTAGATCCCAGAGGTTGGGCACCCCTGTTTTAAAAGGGTGAATTTTACTGTAAGTAAATAATATTTCTGTATGGGCTTCCCAGGTGGCTCAGTGGGTAAAGAATCCGCCTGCCAATGCAGGAGACACAGGAGATGCGGGTTCGATTTCTGGGTTGGGAAAATCGCCTGGAGGAGGAAATGGTAACCCACTCCAATATTCTTGCCTAGGGAATCCCATGGAGAGAGGAGCCTGGTGGGCTACAGTCCATGGGATCCCAAAGAATCTAACACAACTAAGCGACTGAGCACGCACACAAGCAAAAAGACATTTCAAATTGGTACAAGCACTAAGCTGAGAAAAATGACAATGTAGATAAATACTTATGGACGTTGGAAATTGTCCTTGAATATGTTTAAGTGGGGGGGAAATGTTTGAAAAATAACAAGAAAAAATGCAGTGTGTGGTTACACACGTGCATATACATGCACATATGTTTATATACCTGGAAGAAAATGCATAAAAATATCAATTGTGATCATCCATGGGCACCAGGATCTCTCCTTTATACACTTCCTCCTTGATACATGGCCTTGGAAAAGACATTTTCCCTTTTTTTACCTTGATTTTTGCATGAGTGAAGCGACAAAACTGTACTAACACATTTCTGTCTCAGGGCCTTTGAGTTTGATACTCTTCCCTCACTGTTGCATTTGCCTGGGACATGGCTTGACTCACAGCTTCATTCAGCACCGATTCAAGTCTCAGCACCTCGGAGGAGCTTTCTCTGTCCATCTTCACTGAAAAAGTGCCCATCACTTTGAATCCCTGTACGCTGTTTTCTATCTTCTTCATGGCAGCTCCCACTGCCCAACATCGCCTCATATATGTATTATGCCTATTGTCTGTTTGTCTTATTAGAATATGAGCTCTGTGAGGGAGGAACTTTGGTTTGGTTTCTTCATTGTTGCTTCACTCGCAATGAGAACAATGCAGATACTCAATAGGTGCTCAATAAATATTTATTGAATAGTTAGCTGAATACATCTTTCAAAGCGACCCTTCTAAAATCTGTCACCTCTTCCAAAATGTTCACAATCTTAAGGAACTTACAGTCCAATTGCAGGGGCGCAATCCAAAAGTGAACCGGCCACCACTTGAGTCACCATGAGCAGCACTGGAACAGAACAAGGGGGAAGAGTCGAGTCAGGAAGCAAAGAGAGGACTTGGGATTGGTAAAGTGACCTTCCAGGCTAGCTCTTGTGTGATAGGTGGTGGGGGTGCCAACTGGGAGGACTCATGACAAATCCTGCCATCAGAATATGCCTTGATTCTACAGCTTTCTCAGGAGTTATTTCTCCAAGAAATTCAGAAAACAGTCTCTCTGAATCCCTCACAGCCAAACCTTCTGTAGTTCATGCCTCATTAAAAATTCAGGATATGCCCAGTTTGTTCCACCAGCCTTCCCAGGTAAGAGGAAGCCCAACACAAGAAAAAAAGTGATGTAGTCCCATGGGAGTGGCAAGGCTGGAACCAAGCTTCCTACTGCAGGCCCTCAGTAGCTAAGATGTTGAAGGACTTTGGCTCTCCAGCTGCCGCTGTGCCAGCTGCCAGGGTCATGTTTGCTCCGCAGAGACCTGGCAGCTGCCAGACTTGGCCACAAGTGTTTACCCTTCTGTGTTGGCCCTGGCTCTGGCTCCTTGCATGCTTCTGTGCCTTCTCTAACTCAACAGCAACTCAAGGCACCTGGTCCCTGAGAGTTCTCTTGAAGGATCCCCTCCCCAAAAGATGCTTCTGAGCGCAAGCAATCTGGGAGCCTTAGTGAGGGTTAGGAAAAGTGTGAGAGGGACTTCCTTGGTGATCCAGTGGTGAAGACTCTGCCTTCCACTGAAGGGGGTGTGGGTTCAATCCCTGATAGGGGAACTTGCATGCCACATGCCATGGTCAAAAACAAGTGAACACCTGCAATATGGCCAGCCCCAAGCTGCAGATTCAACCTGCTGCAGATACTATACAATCTCTCCATGAGGCCCACAGTGATTGTCATCTCTAATGTTGTAACCCCTACCTGTCTACTCCCAACTTCCCTTACCTGCCGTCTGTTTATTATTTATCACTATTTATTGTATATCATTTATCACTTCCTAATGTAATTTCCTTTGCTGTTGTTGCTGTTAATTATTCAACTCCCTCTACTAGGATTTAAGCTCATAAGGGCAAAGATTTTCACCAGTTTTATCACCGATGTATATATTTATAGTACCTAAGCTAATCGCCACTGCTTAAATAGAGCTTACTATGTACCAAGACAGGCTTCAACATTCAATGTCAATTCAATCATTTACAATCCTCACAAGAACTATTATGATCCCCATTTTACAGATTAAGAAACTGAGGGACAGAGAAGTAACTTATGTAAGATCACATAGCTAGTGACAGAATTGGTGCACTACCAAAGAAGAAAACAAAGCAACACCTTACACGTAGTAGGCCGTCCGTAAGTAAATGAGTGATTGAATCCATGAACAGAACTGTGAAGTGTTCCTCCTCACGTGGCAAATCTGCTCTGCTAGTCCACCAGCACCCCCATCTATCACTGGTGTCTCACCTCAGGATGCTCTCAGGATAATGAATGCCTATGTGTTTTCTCAACAGTCCTCCCTCCTCTCCTCCCTCTATCTCAGCATTCTTTCCTCTGGACATTCAAGTGGGCCACCAGTGTTCCCTGAGAACATACAACACCAGGGACTAGAGATGCCACAGGTACTCATGAAACAGGTTCTGTCTGCTCAATAAATGAACAGTGGGACAGGAGGCCTGGGCAAGGAAAAGAGACAGCCGATATATCAGGGTGATGCAGAAGCAGATGGAGATGAGTGCTGAAGAAGGGGGCATCTAAGGGCTTGACATTGAAAACTGCTTCATGGAAGAGGCAGTATTTTGGCTCAACTATTAAAGATGGGTGGGATTTGAAGATTCTCAGTGAGAAGTGCATTCTGAGCCCCCAAGGCTGTTGGAATTGTAAATTGGAGATGGAGGGTCCCACCTTCCACTGAGGATGAGGGTGGGGTGGGGAGAGACTAGGCTTTGTGGACAGTCTTGTCAGCTAGGGAAGGGAGGCCCAGGGTCTGCTCTGAGTTGTGGAACAGAAGGACCTGTTCAGTGTTGGCTGGAACTCCCTCCTCTATAGGGATGAAGACTCCTCTTGAGCTTCCAAGTCACACCTGAGGGAGGTACGGGCTGGTGTTCTTGGTCCTGTCACATCACGGGGACCCACAGGGTGATCTTCCCCAGAGGAGCCTCCCTCATACTTTTTTTTATTCCTCCTTTCCTGCTCTCTCCCCTCTGTCCACACAATCTCATTTCCAGTTCCTGTCTATACCGTCATCTTACCTGCAGCCACCTCTGCATCTAAATTGGGCCCCAGTGCCTCACCAGGGTGGTGGCGAAATCTGATCTCTGGGCCCACTCTGCCATTGCCTCGGTGGGCTTGCCATCAAGCAGGCAAGCAGCGATGCTCTGTTAAGTTCCCACTACGTGCCAGGCCTTGGGCCAGGGAAGGCATTCCCCACCTCTCTGTCCCTGGCCAGTGCCTTGGTTTTGCCATCTGGGAAATGAAAGGGTTGGATTCTGTGATCTTGCAATTTCCTTCCAGCTGCAACCTTCCAGGGGAGTATCTGAATGCCTTCCTTTTGAAGCTCCAAGTTCTGTGGGAAAATGATTACCATAAAAATGTTTCCAGGTTGGTGCACTGGCTTCTGTCAGGGCCTCAGTGTTTGACAACCACTATGCAGACTTAAGTGATATTTACACACAAAAATGTTTTACTGTGGGACACCATCATTGCCCCCGATGTCAGGAGCCAAAGATAACACCCCATTACAGGCCTTCCCTGTTAGATGAAGAAAGAAAGATTCATTCACTCATTCAGCTAAGCCCAACTGTGTACACAAATCTGTAGTAGGTGCTGTAAAAAATATGCCTGATCTCACCAAGGGCTCAGACAACACAAAATCATCTGATGTGGAGAGGAAGGGACTAGTCCTCTAAGAGCGTCCACCTTCCACTTCCACCTCCTTCTCAGGGTGAGAGGGCACCAAGGGGTCAGATGCTTGCATGCAACAGCTTTAAGAGTCCCACGGGCAGAAAGCGATTCTTGAGAATTAGAGGAAGCAACCTTCCATGGTTTCTGCCCTTGGATCCTAGTTTCCTACCCACTCTGCATTGTACTCACTGCTCGTTTCCTTTCCCTTCCCTGTGAAAGCCCTTCAAACACCTGAAGACAGAGCTCCTCCCAGCCACCTCTGCTGCAGGTGCCATGGCCTATTCCTGCAGCCGTGCCTCAGGTGACACCTGTGTGCGAGGCACACCACCCACCCCACTGACTCTCTGCTCTCATTCCTTTGAAGCGGCTTCCTGTATTTCATCCTGGGAATCCTTCTCATGCAGCAGATCACAAAGCTGTCTGCGGAACAAAGAGATGCCTTGGCTCTTAGAAAAGAACTTCCGCTCTTAAAGAACAGACAATTCTTCCACCGTCCTTTCTTCATGTGTACTGGAAAGCCAATCAGACATGCCTTTAGTCCCACCCACATCTCCTTCTGACATTGACCGATGGGGAAGTGAGGTGGCCTGCTCAGGGGCATATAGGAGTCCCACACAGAGTCACACGTGGTCCCCAGTTCTTTTTGCCCCCAGCCCAGTTATCAGCCTCCTGTACCACCTCAGGAGCTGAAACTTCAATAATTTGGCCACCTGATCCGAAGAACTGACTCATTTGAAAAGACCCTGATGCTGGGAAAGATTGAAGGCGGGAGGAGAAGGGGACAATAGAGGGTGAGATGTTTGGATGGCATCACCGACTCAATGGACATGTGTTTGAGTAAACTTGGGGAGTTGGTGATGGACAGGGAGGCCTGGCATGCTGCAGTCTGTGGGACTAAGTGACTGAACTGAACTCTACCACATCAGGTCTTTGCAGTTCATCCAGTGACTGCTACACCTGCTTGGTCATCAAATCCTCATAACAAACCATTTCCAGATGAAGTAAACAAACGTCCAGAAAGGGACATTGACTTATGTGTGGTCCACAGCTAGGAAGTGACAGAGGAACCCAGATTCAAGTCCAGGTCCTTGGCTTCAAGTCTAGTTCATTTTTTAAAATGTACTTTTTAATTGGGGGGTAACTGCTTTACAATGTTGTGTTGGTTTCTGCCATATCAAATCTAGTTCTTTCCACTGTAACCCAGCTGTTTCCCCACTGGATCTTGTGTGTCTACCTTGTGGACACAGAGGTGAGATGCCACAGTGACCAATGTGGGGTCAGACATTTTGTTTTAAAAATCCACCTGGGACAGGACAGAGAAGACCTGCAGAGAGACGATTTAAGGCCCTGTTGGCAGCGAGATGACTGTGTTTTGGCAGTGAAATGTGGTCACAAGTAAGTGTTGGCAAGGTTAATGGGAGGCCACCATCTGCACAGGGGAGGACATGGTTAGGCTGACCTGTGTCATCTACAGGCTACTTATGGAGGCAAGAAAAAAATTGGGGAATCTTAGGAAGCACTGAGCTCCTTGTTTCTGGAAGGGGAAATACAGACTGGATGAGCACTTGGCTTTCCAGGTGGCACAGTGGTAAGAATCCACCTGGGTTCAATCCCTGGGTGGGGAAGATCCCCTGGAGGAGGAAATGACAACCCACTTCAATATCCTTGCTTGCAGAATCCCATGGACAGAGGAGCCTGGCAGCTACAGTCCATGGGGTCAAAGAGTTGGACATGACTTAGCAACTGAGCTCTTGGCACTTGGCAGTCAGCAGTTCCAGAAGGATTGCCATGATTGGGTTGTTTTGGATGTCCTGTAAAGTGGTCCAAGGTGTGGGTGTGGGAGTGGGAGCAAGAGGGAGTTGGGGGGCATGAGAAGGGGAAATGAATGGGCAGAGGGAAGCACACTGAAGAGATGGGTGTTCTGGGGCTATGTGTGGCCGGCCCTGACCTGGGAGCTAAAAGAGCCAGCAAATGTTTTAATATATAAATGTTTTTAATGGCTAAAGATGCCTCTTGAGAGTCTCACAACTCAGGAATTTATTTGAGGGTCTTGGAGCCAAATCCTTGCAACATAATCATCAGGGAAGATAACATCCTGCTGTTGGCTGTCACATGACTCCAAACTGTTAAACCTAGAAACGGTATGGCTTGTATCCTAGCCCACTTAGCCCAACTGAGGTTTCTGTCTTTGCAGCCCCTAGGAGGTGCAGCCCACTCTAGTTTCCTGCTTATTCAATGACTAAAAAGTTTTCTTTCTCTACCTTACTGGAAACGT
This sequence comes from Okapia johnstoni, assembly GCA_024291935.2. Taxonomy (NCBI): domain Eukaryota; kingdom Metazoa; phylum Chordata; class Mammalia; order Artiodactyla; family Giraffidae; genus Okapia; species Okapia johnstoni. Next base: position 113,582,345 of record CM044305.1, read on the forward strand.
TTCCTGGCCTGAAGGAAAGTTTGTTTTCAACCCAATTTCCCCAGCAATGTATACATGCTCACCCACGCACTGATGCCCACACCTACAGCCCACAGACACGTACACACCTGCACATCCCTCAGCCCCCCGCTCCTGGGAGGCAGACTCTTCTTCTCAGGACCATGCCTAGAATGGCTCAGCCAGGAAGGCCAAGGCCACACGTGGTCGTCCCGCGCCTTCTTCCTCTTTTATTGTGTATTTTCCACTGTGCCTAAACCACCAGCTCCTCCATGTCTTGCTTCTCCTGGGCTTCATTTACCAGCTTCTGTAGCACTTTTCCTTTCTCCAGTTTTTGTAACTTTTCCAACCGAATCACAGAAAAAGAACAAGTAAAAACGGAGAACACGAATCATTACCGTGTACCCCTGAAATTCAAATAATGTTCTATGTTCGATCTCTGGGTTGGGAAGATCCCCTGGAGAAGAGAACGGCTACCCACTCCAGTATTCTGGCCTGGAGAATTCCATGGACTATATAGTCCATGGGGTTGCAAACAGTCAGACACGACGGAGCGACTTTCACTTTCAGTTTCATGTCAATTAAAACTCAGTAAAAGAAAAACAAAACGGAGAACAAGAAAACAAAACAAAAAAAGAAAAAAACAAAATCCTGAAACAAAACTTACAGCTCTTTTGCCTTGCGAAGCTGCCTAGAACTTTGGTTTTTTCCTTGGGTGTCTCTCACTCACTCACTCACTCATTCATCAGTTATGTATTAATTGTATTGGACGAATATTGGGAGTGCGGCTTGGGCTGGGCGTGCCAGCCTGGGGTATCAGGAGCCCCTGGAGCCCCTACTTGATGGCCTGGAATACACGCTGCACCTGCCCCAGACTCCACCCGCTTCCAGGGGCAGTGGGCGGGGCTTTCCAGTGGACAGGCCTTCCCACCCCTCCAGGGCCTGCCCTGGCCCTCCAGGCAGAAGCAGGCCTCCTGCGAGGTGCAGAAGGAGCCTTCAGGCCAATCAGAGTTGCCTGAGCTGGAAGGGGAGCCGTGTCCCACCTATCCCCGCCTGCCCACCTGGTGCAGGAGTAGACCATGTGGCAACTTGACCCCAAAGTCTTGGCCCGTGAGTTCCGCCGTGACCATATTGCTGAACTTCAGAGTCTGGATGAGCCACAGCCTGGCGGTCTTGGTATTGGCAGTCGCTTCTTCATTCAACCAACGAGTGCCTGCTCTCAGCCTGGCACTCGGTGGGCACAACGTGTGTATATTGTGGGTTGTGATCCTGTCACATCAACTCTCAGGGTGCCATTGTCCAGTCCCCTTTCCCATAGCACAGCCTTCAGTGGCAAGCTCATCTGGAAAGCCCCAGGGCCAGAATTCTTCACTTGGCTTTGGCAACCGGGGCCCTGCCGCCCCTCACGGGCCGGGGTTCCTCCCCTAGTAACAAGCACACGACGTGCCAAGGATGCGGCTCCCTGGATCGACCTTGCACCACACTAAGTAGGCCGTGGGGCTGTTACACTGATCCCCGCTGTTTACTTCCACTTTGCCAGAATGTCCACAAGCTGTGCTTAGTGCAATGTAGGTCTCAACTCCTGGGCTCCAAATCCCGTGGGGTCACATGGGTGAAAAGAATCCTCAGCCACAAACTCCAAGCATTCCTTGACTGCAGTAGCAGGTCCCTGCACTAGCTCTGGATCTGAGCTTAGCTCTCCAGCAGTAGACCTGGAAGAAGTTGCCTGAGGTACATTTTAGGGAAATGGAATGAGAGTAGGGGACAAGAGGTGCTGTGAGACCTTTACTCAACTCCACAATTTTCCTTAGCCTCAGTTTTTCCACCTATGACATAGGAATATAAATTGCATGGATCAGTGAATAAGCACAGCAAAAGGAACCACGGATTCATGCTTAGGGCAATGCTGGTGGAAGATGTAGAGTGAAATGAAATAATAGAAAGAGGCAGGATTCAAGACAAAATGCTCATTCTTGAGTAAAACTTGCATTTCATTAATAAGTGATTGTTAAATCAGTTCAGTTGCTCAGTCGTGTCCGACCCCTTGTGACCCCATAGACTGCAGCACGCCAGGCTTCCCTGTCCATCACCAACTCCCGGAGCTTGCTCAAACTCATGTCCATCGAGTTGGTGATGCCATCCAACCATCTCATTCTCTGTCGTCCCCTTCTCCTCCCACCTTCAATCTTTCCCAGCCTCAGGCTCTTTTCCAGTGAGTCAGTTCTTTGCATCAGGTGGCCAAAGTATTGGAGCTTCAGCTTCAGCACCGGTCCCTCCAATGAACATTCATGTGTTAAATAAATTATTTAATTTTCTGTTGCCAGAGACAGCAACAAATAAACAAAACAACAACAACAAACTGTTGTGTTTCATTGCACAGGGGGTCCCGACAGAGGAGACTGTTACTAAAACAACTCCCAGCCCAAACCCCTTATTTATATTTTTTTTCACCGGGGGCATATTTCACCAACTTGTGTTTTTAAGAAAATACAAATCGCACCCCACATCATAAAGGAGCCAGAGTTACTCTCTCTCTCTAAGCATGAGTTTTGTTGATTGTGTGGTGGAGCTTATTTCTATTTCCTTCATGGCTTAGTTTTTAAAACGCCACTCTCTGCAAGGACCACTTCAGAAGGTATCAGTTGGTGTTTCAAGTGTGGCCATTCCTCTGCAACCCCAGTTCGGGCCACCCAAGGAGGGCCTTGTTGGGGGAGGGGAGTGTTACTGTTTTGAGTCAGTAAAGCAAACTGGAGTTTGCTGTCAAATTGGACTTTTTGTTACACTTTCCATGTCACTGGTTTTATACTAAAGAATATAAAACAATACCATGTAAAAAACATTATTACACTGAAGAATTAGGAACTTATGAATTCTCTAATCCCATCACTGATCCAATGAACTTGGAGTAAGTCATTTCCCAACTTCAGCTCTCACTTTTTTCAACTAAAATGAAAGGGCCTGACTGGGGCTCTTTCAGTTTGAGAATCATATTCTGATTCTCAGAGGGAACAACGGAAGCTTTACTTACTGATGCCTCTGTAATGACCACACCACTTGACATGCCATTTCATTCTCATGGCAACAGCTCTGTTTGGTCTCCGCTGCCCTCCAGCCCTTTAGCAGCTGTTGCAGGTAGGAGGTTTCAGGCCTTTGCTGAGAGGCCAGGGGGCTGGCTAATTTCTATCTTTCTCTTACAGTTTCTGAGTTTATGCTACAAGCTCTTTCTTCATCTACTGTGAGATGAGCTCACAGTAAATATTGGTAGAGTGTAAAAGTCAGCAAGAAAAAGAGGTACAGAGGTTTAGCTTATATAAAACATCAATATGCTAATAAGATTAGCCAGGCATTTTGTCCCACCTCAAATCGTATTTATGAATGGTTGTTGACTGAGTTATCACACAACTGCCTCAGAGGCTGCTAATGTGCCAGCCTGGGAGACAGGACTTAAGTGATGTTCCATTAGATAAATGTGTGACTTCTGACAAGTCCCTTCCAGATCAGTTTCCTCATCTGTACAAAGGGGAGCTTAGAATACTGTTATGGGCTGAATTGTGTGCCCCCTTCACCCCAAGTTTGTGTGTTGAACTCCTAACCCCTCAGAATGTGACCTTACTTGGAAATAGGGTCATTGTAATTTTTTAATTACAGTCATACCAGAGTCATACCTTAATTAGGTCATACCAGAGTAGATTGTTTGTTGTTGTTTTGTCAATAAGTCATGTCCGACTCTTTATGACCCTATGGACTATGGCCCGCCAGGCTCCTCTGGCTATGGGATTTCCCAGGCAAGAATACTGGAGCACGTGGCCATTTCCTTCTTCAGTGGATCTTCCTGACCAGGGATCGAATCTGAGTCTACTGCATTGGCAGGTGGATTCTTTACCACTGAGCTGCCAAGGAAGTCCTGGCATTGGAGATATGCAAAGTCAAAAAGCAAATATCCCTCCCCCTTGTGTTCATTCTAAGTTTTAAAAGATTTAGTTAGCTAAATATAGCATAGTTTATTTTAGTTTAGTAATATTTTGTGCATTTTCTCATGAGTTAACTAGGATTACCTCATCAATGTGATATAATTAGTGCCAAAAATCAAGGGAAGGTGATGTTTTTAAGTAGCTGTTCATCTCTTATGGTGAGTAAATACATCCAATTCACTAGGTTTTTAAAAATATTAAAAATTGTCGGGATCCCCTTTACTACATTTTGGATCCCTAGGGTTTCAAGGACCTCATTCCAAGGTGATTAGCTAGAGCAAGGGTCCTCACACTTTTCCTGGAAAGGGACAAATAGTAAATACATTAGGCTTTGTGGCCCAGTCTCTGTCACAAACAACGACACAATGCTGCCACTGTAACATGAAAGCCGCCATAGGCAATACAAAAGAATGAGCATGGCTGAGTGCCAATAAAATTTTATTAACGGACACCGAAATCTGAATTTCATATAATCTTAACGTGTAGTGAAATATTATTCTTTTGATTTTTTCAACCATCTGAAAGTGGAGAAAGTGAAAGTGAAAGTTTAGTCACTCGGTCATGTCCCTCTCTTTGCGACCCCATGGATTGTAGACTAACCGGCTCCTCCATCCACAGGATTTTCCAGGCAAGAGTACTGGAGTGGGTTGCCATTTCCTTCTCCAGAGGATCTTCCCCACCCAGGGATCGAACCCGGGTCTCCCACATTGTAGGCAGACACTTTACCGTCTGAGCCACCAGGGAAGTGGAGAAACCAGTCTTAACTCACGCCTTGTAGAAAAACAGGTGTCGGACATGCTGTATGTATTTGGCGGACTGGCCACAGTTTGCCAACCTACTAGCTACAGTCTCTCTAATACTACTGTAGTTCTGGCATTAGGTGGTTCTTACAACCCCAAGGGTCTAGATGAGGCCCAGAGAGGGATTACAATTTTAGTAATTAGAACGCAAATCCGGGCTTCCTGCTTTCCAGTCCACAGCCCCTAAGGCAGCTCTAAGCTGTTGGTTTAGTCATGATTTCAGATGCGGTCTTTGTATCCATGCGGTGCAGAAAATAGATGTGTGGTCAGCGGCCCTTTCCAGGCGTTGACCATGTAAGGGCTGTCCTCTTATTAGCAGCCAGTGGCAACCTAATTTTGTCAAGCCTGACCCTAGGCTCATGCACCCTTTTCGGTTATACTTCTCTCCGGTTGCTCAGCCCTGGAGGCCCATCTGTCCCTTACTATTTGAGTCCCTGTTGTCTCATTGGCAGCTTTCTGAGCAGCTGCAAAATATGCTTTTAACTTTAAGTGGAAGTTAGGATCACCACAGCGTCTGGCCTGGAACAGTCACTCTCAGCAAGAGCTCTTTCAGCTCTGACATTCCCTAGCTTGACAGACTCTCGGGTGAGTGCTAAACTAACTCCTCCCAGCTTCCCAAGGCTGGACTTTCACTGCGGGCAATAATTAATGAGGCGTTTACTCCGTCGAAGTGGAGTGGCTGGGCTACTCCGGCATGCTCCTTGAGCCACGCCTGTACACTCCCCGCAGCCCTGGCCGGTAAAGCACTGCAGGCACGCCTGCGCACGCTGCGCACGCCCTGCGCACGCCGCCGCCCGCCGGGCGTCATCTGGGCGCGCCGCGCCTGCGCGCTGCGGCCCACAGCCCGGCACTCGCCGGCACTTCCGGCGTGGCCCGCCTGGACCGGTCGCCCGCTTAGCCGACCGAGCGCTACTGCGGAGCCCAGCCGGCGTCTGGGCGTCTGAGCGTCTGAGCTGCGGGCGTGGCGACGCCATGGAGCGCCTTGATAAAGCGGCGCTGAACGCGCTGCAGCCGTCCGACTTCAGGTAGTCCGGGGCGAGCCGGAGTCAGGCGGGGGCCTAGAGCACCAGGCGGACTGGCCCCAGGCTGGGAGCGCGGGCGAGAGGGAAAGCCCGGGCCGACCGGTGGGTGGGCGTGAGGTCTGGACCCTCGGGGCCAGGGCTGCGGGCTAGAGGAGGGCGGGGAAGCAGGTTGGGGCCTGCATCGTCTGCACGCCGGGCCCCTGCCCTTCTCTCGGGAGCGAGGGACCCAGGGTCAGGGTGGCTAGGTCGGCGGGTTCTTCAGCTCTTGTTTCTGGCCTAGCACTTCTTTCTCTTTTGACTTTATTGCCATCTTGCTGTCTGCAGCCTTTCTCCCCACTGCAGGGTGAGCTCCCTGAGTACAGGAACCGGGCCTTCTCCATCTCCGGGACCCCTGCAGGGCCCACATCGTCAGGTCTTAATAAATGTTTGCTGCATGAGTGAACCGGAGAAGGCAATGGCACCCCACTCCAGTACTCTTGCCTGGAAAATCCCATGGACGGAGGAGCCTGGTAGGCTGCAGTCCATGGGGTCGCGAAGAGTCGGACATGACTGAGCGACTTCACTTTCACTTTTCCCTTTCATGCATTGGAGAAGGAAATGGCAAGTCCCTCCAGTGTTTCTTGCCTGGGGAATCCCAGGGACGGCGGAGCCTGGTGGGCTGCCGTCTATGGGGTCGCATATAGTCGGACACGACTGAGCGACTTCACTTTCACTTTTCCCTTTCATGCATTGGAGAAGGAAATGGCAACCCCCTCCAGTGTTCTTGCCTGGGGAATCCCAGGGACGGCGGAGCCTGGTGGGCTGCCGTCTATGGGGTCGCACAGAGTCGGACACGACTGAAGCGACTTAGCAGCAGCAGCAGCATGAGTGAACGAATGGAAGGGACAAAGGGCCGCCCCGGGTTTGAGTCTACTTCACTTAGGGAGTCAGTAGGATGGGGGCTGGTGGCTGAGTAGAAGGAACCTGAGGAAAGAGCAGGTGGTCCTGGTGGACTAGCCTGGCCCATGATACCTCTGGAGGTCAGAGGGTGGGGAGGGGTTTAGCTACCATTCAGTGTGTGTGCGCCAGGCCCAGCTTAGGTGCTTTGTTTTACATGCCTGTGTGTTAGTCGCTCGGTCGTGTCTGACCCTTTGAGACACATGGACTGTGGCCCGCCAGGCTCCTCTGTCCATAGAATTTTCCAGGCAAGAAGTACTGGAGTGGGTTGCCATTTGCTTCTCTAGGAGATCTTCCCGACCCAAGGATCTAACCCACGTCTCCTGTGTCTCCTGCCGTGCAGGCAGATTCTTTACCTGCTTTGTTACATACATTATCAGAATTTTAAAAGTGCTTAGTTTGCTGCTCTTTTAAAAACAATGAAGTTGACTCAGGATAAGTGGCTTGTGCAATATCACAGGGTTACCTCGCACAATTATTAAGTGTTGAAAGCTAGCAGTTGTCCAAGCCCACGATCTTTGGAGCCCCGGTGATCTTTTTCACTTGCACAATGGCGATGTAGATGCTTTTTTTTTTTTTAATTACTGTTTATTAGCGAGGCCTCCAAAAATATTTATATTAAGTATACTTAAAATACAGTATACCCCTCCTAGACTGATTTTAGTGTTTCCGCATGGAATTTGCAGTGAAATCTACTTGCAGTATAGGCCTTGCCATAAAGGGGAACATGGTAAGCTTCATCTACTTAGTGTTTGCTTCAGAAGTTTATCTGAAATGGGTCAACTCTAGATGGTTCTCAGAGTGGGGGCACAATCCTCAATTATTTGTGTGAGGCTAGTTCTAACTCTAAATGTTAGAATTATTCCTTTCTAATAAGGCTCAATCAGAGATACCTAGGAGAAATCAGTTGAATGACCTCAGTTGCTTTGTTTTAGAATACCTCACCGGGTTATACCCAAGCTGGATTGTGCTAGCAGAACTACTGGCTGTAGTGGGCTGTGGCTGGAAGCCAAGGAGAAAATGTCATATAAACACTGAAGGAAGTTTGAAAAAACTAGTTTTCAAAAGTTTGTATGCTTAGCTTTGTCCTTAGTCTTGTATTTGAGAGACTGAAAGTCAAATTTTGGGGGCTTAAGATAGAGAGGTAGGAAGGAATTGGAGACAAGCAGCAAGTTGTTGAGATATGCTATATGTAGAGTGTGTGGGGTTAGAAATTAACATGCAGAAAAGATTGTGTTTGGGTGGTGGGATCGTAAGTGATTTTGTGTGCTTTAAAACATTCTTATGATATTATATTCTCTTTTCAATAATAAACTTTTCTCAGCCAGGCCAGATAGTTGATATTCAAGAGATAATCTAAAGAACAGATGAACTGGTTAACCTTCCCTTTCTCTAGATTCTCAAGCTTTGTTTCTTTATCAGATTAGATGATCTGAACTTTGCACACCAAAAACGCAAACACTGTGAAGGCCAAGGTTTTTGTTGGGGTCCACAAAAGAATTGGCCAAATACTGACTTCTTGTATCTATGTATGTATTTTTAATTTTTTTACACAATTTTTGAAGGTTACACTCCATTTATAGTTATTGCAAAATATTGGCTATATTCCCTGTATTGTACAGTACATCCTTGTGGCTTGTCTCCACAATATTTTGTACCTCACACTTCCTTTCCCGTATATTGCCCCTCCTAACCCTCCCCACTGGTGATCACTAAGTTTGTTCTCTATCTGTGAATCTGCTTCTTTTTGTTACATTCCCTAGTTTGTTGTATTTTTTAGATTCCACATATAAACAATATCATACAGTATTTGCCTTTCTCTGCCTGGCTTATTTCACTCAGTATAATGCCTGTTAAGTCTGTCCATGTTGCTGGAAATGGCAGCATTTATTCTTTTTTATGACTGAGTAGTATTCCATTGTATGTACTATGCATGTGTGTGTGTGTGTGTATTGCATCTGCTTTGTTCATCTGTTGATGGACACTTGGGTTGCTTCTGTATCTTGGCAATTGTAAATAATCCTGCTGGGAACATTGGAGTGCATGTATCTTTTCAAATTGGAGGGTTTTTTTGTTTTCTGTGGACATGATTTTTTTGTATTTTTATAGAACTGCACTCATTCTTGATGAAGATAAATTTTCTAAAAAATTTCTATTAGGAAACAGTGTAAGGAAGCTTAGGTGTATTAGATGAGAATTGTATAGCTCAGTGATGACTAAAGTGGGATGTATTAAAAGGTCTGTCATTGAAGTATGGAAAGAAAACAGATTTCTACATAAATTTTTTTAATCTTAACATTTTTAGTGTCTGTTTTTCCTTGTTTTTATATTTTAAAGACTCCATGACTAGTATGTGTATAGATAATTTATTTAAAAATCATTATGCCTATATGGGGGTATGTGCTCAAAACTTGAATGATGGATCACGCGGTCAAAAAAATTTGTAGACCATTGGTGTAAACTTAAGATATTCCCTTTCTTTCTGGGCTGCCAGAAGCCTCCCCCCATAATGGTATACATACAATTATAAGAATTCCTTTGCCTGGATTTTCTAGAGGTAAAGGGAATGTGCAGGACTGTCTGGGACACAAACTGTCATGTTAAGTGCTATAATAACAGGCATGAAGTAAGTGTGGTTGGGTCCCAGAGCAGTGAATCATTCCAGCTGGCATAATCAGGAAAAGCTGCCTAGAGGAGAGGTACCTTACTATTTTGAAAGGGCCTGGTTGGCTGGGCTGTATTCTTCATAGAGATGTAGATAAAAACTGGAACCTCTTGCTGAGGATTACCAGGAAGAATTAAGTTCAAGTGTTGACTATGAACATGAATTTAGACATGTGTTAAGGTTATAGAGGAGCAACACTTGCTGCCCCAAAATGTCTCTTTGGTGTGCAGATTATTTCAAACTGAAAACAGTCAAGGCCCCAGAGACTCTGGAAGAAAGTTTGACCTTCCCCTTAATTGCCTGAAACAATTTAGACAGAGGGCCTTTTGCTAGATGAGAGCTGTCACCAGAGATATTTGCAAAGAATATGGGCTAGGTGTGGTGGGGTCGGGGGACAGGGCATAGAAACCAGAGACTACTCTGGGTCCTATAGACTCGACATGGCCTAGGAAACACTTGTTGACCACACATCTGCTTTTCCATCTCCATGTGTATTGCCTTCTTCCTGTTTGAAGTCCCAAGCCCCTACCTACAGCATCTTCTTTTGTCTTTAGCTGAAGACAATGTTTAAGGCGAGAGTTTTGGCCATTTGGCAAGTTACTCAGTTCTCCTGGGTATCTTCCATGTATACATGTTATTAAACTTTGTTTGATTTTCTCCTGTTAATCTGTCTCATGTCTATTTAATTCTTAGACCAGCCACAAAGAACCTAGACAGTAGAGGAAAATTTCTTTATCCCTGACAAGGTAGTGTGAGAGTGGTTAGATTTAAGGGAAAGGGGACCTTTAATATTCAGGATAAAAGCCCATAGGATAAAAGCTTACTGCTTTTAAATGTAACAGTTGCGGTGATATGGATGAGGGTGTGTATGTGTGTCCAGGATTGCTGGAAGCTTACTACAGCTTCACTGTCAGTAGTGTTATCATTTGTGATGATGCATGGGACCAATGCTGACATGTATCTACTTATTGAAAAGTGGGTAAAACAACATTAAAGAATATTTGAAAGTGGGAAAGTTACTTTATTATTGTGTATTAATCTGGAGTCCTTTTTCATGTGCACACCTTTTGAATATAATTAGAATAGTATACATCTATACTATTATACTAGTATACTGTGGTAGACAAATGTTATGCTGTTATACTGTGGTAGACAAATGTTAGTTTTCTAAAATGACATCTACATACAATTTGCCTGGTAGGCATGTATTTTGCATAACTTCCCTGGTGGCTCAGATGGTAAAGCATCTGCCTACAATGTGGGAGACCCGTGTTCAATCCCTGGGTCGGGAAGATCTCCTGGAGAAGGAAATGGCAACCCACTCCAATATCCTTGCCTGGAAAATCCCATGGTCAGAGAAGCCTGGTGGGCTACAGTCCATGGGGTTGCAAAGAGTCAGACACGACTGAGCAACTTCACTTCACTATATTACTGGCAGAGTTTTTCTGGAAAGGACCAGATAGTAAATATTTTAGGTTTTGAGGGCCATGTGGTCTGGCACCACTACTAAGCTCTGTCTCTGTAGCTTCCTGGAGTCTTTGGTGATGCATAAACAAGCGGGTGTGGCTGCATGCCAGTTACACTTTATTTACAGAAGTAGGCAAGGGGCCTTTCAGGGCTTATTTGGCAGACCGCTGATATACATAAAAACAGTTTAATCTGCCTTGTTGATTTGTCACATAAATATTTACTGAATAATTGTCAAAATTAATTTTAATGGTTCCGTATTGATATTTGTGAAATCATTTCCCCTTTATTGGACGTTTTTATGTTACCCATTGTTACTATTTTAAGAAGCCATTTATCTGACTTGTTTTTCTTTAATCGTATGGTTTTAGAAGCTTGATTGCATTCTTCAGAATCATTTTATTGTATTCTGGAACAAAACTTTCCCATTGGAATATTTCCATTGATTTTAAAAGTCTATGAGTGATAGAATGCACAGAACAGAAAGTATTTTGATATCAAACTTTTAATGCATCCATGCTGTGTGAAGACCATCTAAGTTGTGCTCTCGCTACTTAATTACAAAGAAATTTGAGCAAAGTTTCCTTCAGCTGCATCCAGATTGCTCTGGGCTCCTTTTTCTTATTCTCATACCTTGTCTGTACTGTATTCAGCTAGCCACTGATAGGATGCTTTGTGAAGAAACCTTCGTTAGTTGTTTTCTGTGTATCTTCTGCCTTGCTACCTCCATTGTGAATTCTGTAAATTGTGTTTATTTGCATAGCACTTGGGAGATTCCAAACCACTTTTTGCACTTTACACTTCCTTTCATGCTGGATCTGCCACTGGATCTCTAGGCTGTTTGAATTTTGAGTCCCTGGCACTGCTCTTCTTCTGGCCACTGTTTTCAAGGCAAGGGCAAGGTTCCCAGCATCTTTTCTGTGGGTATTAATAGCATTTGTGAACACAAGAGTAGTTCGAAATGGCTTTGCAGGCTCTGATTTTCTCTTTGTTTACTTTTTTCCAGAAATGAAAGTTCATTAGCATCCACTCTGAAGACGCTCCTGTTCTTCACAGCTTTAATGATCACTGTACCTATTGGGTTATATTTCACAACTAAATCTTACATTTTTGAAGGTAATCCTAGACATAAAACAAGACATTTTCACCCTTAACTATATATGAGATTCTCTATGCTCTCATGATCTCTTTATATCTGTAAACTGGATAATAATTTGACTTGCTTCTGTTTTGCTTTTCAAAATCCCATTGCTCGTAATGAATCTTCATGAAATGAATTTTTCATCACTCAGTTATTTGTTTGACATCATATTGGTTTATGGTTTTCTGTGCGATAGCTTGCAGATCCTTACTTTTAACAGCCCCTTACTTTTAACAGCCCCTGGAGGGCGAGATTTGGTTGACGTGGGAGGAGGACTTTGGGGGAATGTACCCTTGCTGGCAGACATTGGAAGGAAGAGAAAATAAAGCCCTCTTTATTATGTCAGAGTCCTTAGATGAAGTGATGTATTGTGGTTTTCATTCAGAATAATGTTCTTCATGTGTAGAAGGTATTCACATCTTTACATGAATACTTGATTTATCACCACACAAAGTATTCCTTTTTAATTGTCTGACTAGTTAAATATATAGCTAATAAAATAATATGTTTTGATTTTTATATTTTGGAATAAAATGGAAACTTTTTTCTCTTGATAGGCGCCTTTGGGATGTCCAATAGGGACAGCTATTTTTATGCTGCAATTGTTGCAGTGGTCGCCGTCCACGTGGTGCTGGCCCTCTTTGTTTATGTGGCCTGGAATGAAGGCTCACGGCAGTGGCGTGAAGGCAAACAGGATTAAAGTGAACATTACCTTTTGATGGTGTTAAATTGATTTTTTTAAATGGTGAATCCATCTAGGATATTGATGATGTCAATAAAGTTGAAAGAACTTGTTAAAATCAATCTTGAGGAGTCACATTTGACCAGTGTAAATTTTGATCCTTTTAAAACAATGCCTTGTATCATCAGTTTTAATTGTCTGAGTCTCTCATTTCCAAATGAGAATTTGGAAAAGCTAAATTGGTTACAAATAAGTATGTGAAATTAATTATACATTATTCTGGGAAGAATTTGATTATCTTACAACAAAAAAAATGTTTTATAGTGTTTTGTCTTTTAGTTGGCTTTGAGTTTTACTCTCTGGTTGTATTCAGATGTACATAGTGGAGCAAATCTAAATTTTATTTTTTGCTGGAACACTTTGCCTGACTGTCATGAAAATACTAAGTCATTAGATTTTGGGTTGTAAATGCCTGTTGAAAATTGCTTAAATTGTGGACGCTGGAATTAATCTGAGTGTCACTGAGAAATTTTGCATAAAATAGTAGTAATCCCTAGTCAATAGAAATCTTTCATTACATTATTTCATGGGGAAACTAGGATGAATCACAGGCATTCATATAAAAGGACTGGGTTTATTAAAGAATGCAGATAGCAAAGCAAAGAGCTAGCTGCCTGGGCACCTGGCCTGCTCCCTAAAGGCCTCTTACAGGCCAGCCTCCTGCCTTCAGAGGAGCTCTTTAATGGTCTGCTTTGCTCTGTCATTCAACAGTGAACTTACACTTTAATTACGAGGTTGTGTACACTTGGTTTTTCCCACTTTTAAATAATGTATATGAAAGAATTTGCATTTAATATGTTCATTTTTGCATACTTACAGAGTGTAAACAGTCATGAAAATCTATTATTTTTATCACCCAGGAAGTATTCTTGGAATTTTTAATCAGTGCTGTTATGTCCCAGATATGTATAGATAATCCTTGAGGTCCTTTCTGATAGAAAAAGACCCTGTTTTTTAGTATCCTTAGTCTGTGTTCTTTCCAGCCACTTGGTACTATTTGTGTGTAACCTAAAAACACACAGGGAAAAATGCATATTAAAACAGGAAGAAAATGTTAATTCCCTATAGTGTGGCCACCCGGAGATAACCACTGTTTTGGTTTACATCCATGTGCATTTCTGAATGCTAGTTTGATACACAGTAAAAGTTTGGTTTAAGTTCAGAATCTGCCAATTTTATCTGGTGTCTATTTGCATTTTTTCAGATGAGTGATTATTGGATGTTTTCTTAAAGAGCACATTCTACTTTTACTCTTTTAACTAGATACTTCATTGTATGTTTTTCTGTCATTGATAATTCCTCATACAGTGGCCCTTGCTGTGATTGTTTGCCATCAGGGATTTTGTTAGTTCCCCCCTACTTTTGGATGTCGTGGAATTGGACTAAAGAAGCAGAGACATAGTTAGGCATAAAAGCCAAGAAGCCTTTTGTGTTTATTTAATTGCCAAGAAAAAACAAAATGATTATTGTAGGACTATTTTTTATTCCTGCTTTTAGTTAAATGTTATTTGCAGTTTAAATGTCTTAAGTAGCTATTCTGAATGGAACATGTTTTCTTATAAAGACTACAGTTTTGGTATATAGTTGTACAAATTTAATATGAAATTGTGAAATACTCCAGTTTGAATCTAATGTACTATATGGTAGATTTCTAGATGGTCCCCTCTTTAGATGTCTTGTTGTACTTAGAATTTGTCCACTTAATTTCTTTTTCTATAATGCCGAGGTTTTTCTTGTACTTTTGGAATCTTATGCTATTTGTAAAATATTGATGTCCAGTGTTGGATTATTTTGTTTAATTTCAGACATTTGCTGAGTAGATAATTTGGGTGTTTTTCTGCAAGTATTTAAACTAGGGATTCATGCAAAAGCAGCGTAATTTCCTCTTGGAAAAGGTACCAAGCATTTGAAAGTTAGACTTGGATGCTAAAGTTGATATATGGAATTATTACAATAAAAACTTGTTTTTAAACCAGTTAATATTTTCTTAAGGTTTTAACTGTTAGCTCACTAGTTTGCTGCTGTTGAAATAATATGGCATATGACAAATAGATTTATTTTTCAAGATGTCTCAGTGATTTCCTCTTGTACAATGTACATACTTCAGGATGTATAGAAAGAAAAGCTACAATTGAGCCCTTATATAAATATTGTAAGGTAGGACTATGTTCACTATTGTTTGAAAATGGATTGTAAGAATAACCTCAATTAGGGATCTTAACTTGAAGTGTCAGTACAGGCTACTGATTTAACACATGACCTTCACCTCACCTCACCTCCCATTTTGACCCCCAGAATATAATCTCTTTTCTCATTGAGCTAAAAAATGATCTTCTGTAGAATGCATCTGATGTCATTAGCTCTTCAAGTGGATCCCATTTTACATGTGACAGTAGAATTTACTTTTGAGTTGTTACTGAAGAAATTTAAACCCTCTGTTAAGCACAGCAGCAACCACCAACCTGCATTTCATGGGAATCTAACAGAAATATATTGTAAGGTTATTTTCATCATAAAGATCTCATCAACTTTGCCCCCAAAGCAACTGCTTGACTTGTTTGGTGTTTATTTTCCATTTTCATATAAATTTTATATGTACAGCTAGTCTACCCAAGGACACCAGTAAAAGCAGAAAAGTGTACCCAAGTAAAGATGAAAGGTACATGAGAATTTATATCCTGTTTTAAATGTATCTAGTGTATATTTCTTGTCTCCAGACAAGTTCATGTTTGTTCTTTTACTTATGCTCAAGTGAAGTTGTAGACTATTAGGCCCATTTTATAAATAAAATTGTCACTTGGTAGGTCAGCAGCAGATATCTCCGCTGTCAGATACCCTGTGCTCCATCAGAAGAGTACAACTTTATTAACTCAGACTCTACTCTTACATTTAGGATTGTTTTTGCTAGAGCTGGACTGAAGCAGCGTATTCGTAACTTGACAAGATTTCTTTTTCCTTTTTGCAGGGGAAAAAGGGTCACCTGAGAAAATAAATTATTTTCAGGGACTTTGGGATCCTAATGATATATATTACATGTAACAGATGAACAGATTAATCCTTTATATATTCATTAAAATAGTCTGGAATTCCTCAGCTTACCATCACTCCTGGCCACACTTTCCTTACCTGTTTGTTTGCTATGTGTATTTGAAAGTAATAACTGCATTCCTTAGAAGATGTTCTATAGGTCATATTTGTCAGTTACACAGACTAGTCTTCCTTTTTCTCAAGTTCAGTGAAATCTCACTGAACAGTAATAATAGCAATAGCTAACATCTGCACAGCACCTTACAGTTTGCAAAGAACGTTCACACATTCTTGTTTTTTTTTGCTTAGTGAACCTGTTACCAGATGTCCTGACCTTGATGATAAAAGTGTGAGGAGCTTTAGAGTCGCTGAATACGCTGTAGTCTTGAATAGTCCCCTGACAAGGGGCAGAGTTTAGATGCGCTACCTTAAAAGCTGCGTGTAATTATCAAAATGGGGGGCTTGAGTTCTTTAGCCACTTGAATCAGATTTACTTTTGTAAGTGATGCTTTTCTAACTGTTATCTGGATGGGTTTTGTATTCGTTATATTCTAACCTGTAATTTGTATAAATTTACCATCTGTTGTCATTAAAAAAGTGTTCGTAATGCCACCTTGATGTCTCCTCATTCAATTAATAGTAAGTTTATTAACCTCTTAAGTTTTTTACATTTGTTTACCTCTCTCTTTATACCATGTCAGATATGAACAGAGCTGTCAAGGGTAAGCTTTTGTGCAGGAAATGTAGGCCAGAGATATTCAAGTGGGTGGGGCTCTGAGGGATGCTGAGACAGAAAGGGTTGTGGTGGGCCCATGAGAATTGGTGGAGCAGTGGAGGAAAGACAGCAGCTCCTTGCCTTGTGGCTTAAGAAAATTCATTTGGGAGTGAATGGGCTTCAGAGTGAGGTTGGGAAATATTTGTGGCTACTTTAATTTATTAGACAGGGGTAGTCAGTTCCTGGCAATGCCCAGCATGCCAGCCCCTCATGCCAGTCCCCTGTTCCTCTGTCCTCTAGGCCACTTGTTGGTTGTACAGTTGACCCTTGAACAACATGGGTTTGGACCGTGTGGGTCCACTTATGCACAGATTTTCTCAGTAGTGAATACTATAGCGCTGAACACTCAGAGTTTGGTTGAAGCTGCAGATGGGGAACTGCAGGTGGAAGTGTGGAGTTAAAGTATTTTCCACTGAGGGGAGGGTCCAGTCCCTAATCTTAATTGGTTCAAGGGTCAACTGTACTCATTCCAGCTGCTTCCTGTGCTTCGGAGAGTTCCAGCTAGTTCTCATTAATAATACCACTCCAAAAATGATTTGAGACATCTACATATCCAAATGTACAGGTTACATACAATTGTATTTATATACAGAAGTATGTGATGTAAAATGTGCTGTGAGCTCAGGAGACAGAAACCACTGGAATCTCCTTGTGGGATTTACAGCCCAGACCTAACCCTGGCCTGAGTCAGAACGTTGGGAGGGTGGGGGAAATACATACTTAAAACAGGTTGTGCTCTGACGCAGACAGCTTGAAACCACCACTGGACACAGAATTATACATGTATGCTTTTAATGCTGGACTTGATGTTTGTATAAAGCAGGCCTAAAGTAGCAGGCACTTTATTAGGCAAAGGTAGAATCCTGCGTAATGCTATATTGAAGGTTTAGTTAACAATCAGAATTTATGGGGTCCTTGACATTATTGACTTCACTTCACTACTAATGAATTATGTTAACTGAAAACTGGTGTACAGGAAACAGCCCTCTTGGAGACAGCTTCGGTGCGCCGAGAAATGGCCACTGTGCTCCTCTGGTGCCTCCCCCTCATTTGGAATCCTCACCGCTGTGGTCTTAGGAGAGAGGCAAAAACCTAAGCCAGGAACTTAAGTGAATTTGGTCTTAATGGTAAAGGAAGTCATGGAGAAAAACCAAAGAATTTTTTTCCTAGGCATATCTGCTCCATTAATAGTATGACACCCCTGTCCCCAAATATTTTCCCTCTCACCACTGACATCATTCCAGTTCATCTGACATACATCCTGCTGTTCTGCCCATTAAAGATGCATTTAGGTTAACCCTCAGAAAATGCAGGATTTGGGTGGAGAGCAGCTTACCCCTTGCCCCTCAGTTGACATGTTCTTTCAGGGGAGCATCAGGCTGCCTTGGGGGAGTGGATGCTAGAAATGAAACTCGCTGTATCTTTCTGCCTCTCACCATCTTCCCTGCAACTGCCTGGGTCTGGACCAGCCTCACTCCTCGCCTGCTGCCTCTAACTGCTCTTGGCTGCTCTTCTTGCTTCTGTAGTCATTTCAACACAGAGCAGCTAGAAGGTTTCCTCCTTTAAAAATCTTCGATCAGGCATGCCGTACCTCTGCTCAAAATCCTCCAAATAGCTCCCAGTCTCCCCCAGAGTAATATCGCGGCTCCATGCGTAGGCTACAAGCAAGGCCTCTGTCCTTTGTTACATTCGCTCCCCCTTGCTCAGCATTGGGCAGCCTGTGGGACCACTTTCCCTTCACCAGATCTTCCCTGCTTGCTCCTGTCTTACAGCTTTGCATCAGCTCTTCTCTCTGCCCTAGATCTTCCCAGGGCTGGCTCCTTCTCACTCTTCAGGTCTCAACTCTCCTGTCTTCTCCCTAGAGAGGCCTCCTAATTGAAAGTTGCAAGTCCCGCATCACTCTCACAGCACAAAACTTTGATTGAAATGATCTTATTTATTATATACCTCTCTCCCTGAAAGCATAAGCTCAGGAGAGCAGGCACTGTCTTATTCACCACTGAATCCTCAGGGCCTGGCTCTGGTTTTAGTAAGGATATTCTTAGTCAATGGCAACTAACTGAAAATGCAGCTCAAATGATAGAAAAGGCCAGTGATGGGGCTAATCCACTGGCACAGTTTAATCAGGGTGCCTGCTCCATTTCTCTGTGATTCTCTATGCATATCCTTCTCAGTGCATTGGTGACATCCTTGGGTTTCTCTCCCTCATGAGGACAAAATGATTGCAGCCAATCCTTGGCTTCACCAGCACACTGCCAATACTCATAAAACCTGCGAACAACCCTCTGGGTTGTTTACTCTGGACTAACTCAGGTGAAGCCAGTGAAACCATCACTTTGGTCATGCAATGCCAAGCATTGGTGAGTTTGTGCCTGGACAAGTGCCCAGTCCCAAACCAATCACTTGGAGATGATGCTGGTTAACTCAGGCCACTCAGTGCTCACCCCTGGGAGAGGTTTGATGGGGTGGGGGTGGTGGGGTTTGATGCTGGTAAGGCTTCCAGTGATGTTGGCTGCAGAGTTCCACCAATTTCTTAGCTGGATGAGGCAATGCACAAGTTCGGGTCTGGCCCATTAACATGCACAAAAACAAAGAATGGAGGGGAGGTGGGCAGGAGAATCAAAAGTGAGGGGATTTATTTTAGAACATCGTATGGAAAAACCTGAATGAACTTTTTGGCCAACCTTATATACATATATACAGCTGATTCACTTCGTTGTATAGCAGAAACTGACACAACATAAAGCAACTATACCCTAATTATAATTTTTTAAAGAAAGCGAAATGAGAGTAGAAACAGAATCTGATTTTCTCAGCTATATGTAAACTATACAAATATATATTTAAAAGAAAAATGTATGTGGCATAGCCAGACTTTGTTATTTTAAAAATATTCACAATAGAAAATGGAAATTTTGGGGGGCTGTGAAAAATGAAGTCTGTTCACATTTCTCTATTCCATTTCTTTTCGAAAAAATTGGATGTAGGGCAGATTGAGAGTATTGTGCCTTTTTTCCCCTAGTATTTATACTGCTATTAGATACAGTCCTCATCCTCCACACTTTGCTCATTCTTCACTCCAGTCCACCTTGATCCCAACTTGAATCGCTCAGTCGTATCAACCTGTTTGCAACCCCATGGACTATACAGTCCAAGGAATTCTCCAGGCCAGAATACTGGAGTGGGTAGCCTTCCCCTTCTCCAGGGGATCTTCCCAACCTGGGGAGTGAACCCAGGTCTCCCGCATTGCAGGTGGATTCTTCACCAGCTGAGCCACAAGGGAAGCCCAAGAATACTGGAGTGGGTAGCCTATCCCTTCTCCAGTGGATCTTCCCAACCCAGGAATCAAACTGGGGCCTCCTGCGTTGCAGGCAGATTCTTTACCAACTGAACTATCAGGGAAGCCACAACTAGAATTAAGGTTACATAAAAGTTGAGTGACCAATAAAATAAACAAAAATAAATAAAAGGTGAGTGGGAAAGAAATAGAAAGCTTGGTAAAATGAGACAAGCAAGAGAAGTTAAGTTCTGACTGACATGGCAAAAGGAGTCAATGGGGAAGGCCACCCACACTAGGCTGAATTCTAAGATACCCCCTAGAGCCCCATCCCTTGTATACATGCTTGTGTAGTCCCTTCCCCTTGGACTTGGATGAAACCTGCAAATATGGTGGGGGAGTAGCTCCCTTGATGAGGCTACTGTATTAGTTTGCTCAGGCTACCATAAAGTACTGCAGACCAGGCAGCTTCAACAATTGGAAGTTTATCTTTTTACAGTTCTGGAGGCTAGAAGGCAGAGATCCATGTGTTGACAGGGTTGCTTCCTTCTGAGGCCTCTCTCCTTAACTTACCTAGACAGCTGTCTTCTCCCTGCGCCTTCACATGCTCTTCCCTATGTGGGTGTCTGTGTCATCATCTCTTCTTTTAAGGACACCAGCCATACTGGATTAGGGCTCATCCTAATGACGTCATTTTAACTCAATCACCTCCCAAAGACCCTGTCTCCAAACATAGCTATATTCCGAGGTACCGGGAATTAGGATAGCAACATGTGAAGTTAAGGGGAACACATTTCAGCCTGTAACAGTTATGCTGTATCTGTCATGGGCAGAATAATGTTCACATGTTAATCCCGGGAACCTATAAGTGTGTTACCTGACTTGGGCAATAGAGACTTAAAAGTGACGATGAAACAAAGGTTGCTATTTAGCTGACCTTAAGAAGGGGAGAGTATCAAGAATTATCTGGGTGAGCCCAATATTATCACAAAGGTACCCCTAAGATATATTCACTTACTAATTCCTAGAATCTGTGAATGTTACCTTAAGTGGCAAAAGAGTGGAACTTACCTTATATGAGGAAAGATGGGATTAAATTTAGGATCTTGAGAGGATATCCTGGTGGGATAATCTTTGCTAATGCCTGACAACCTAAACACCATCACATGTATCTTTATAAGAGGGAGGCAGAGGGAGTTTGAAACAAATCCATACAGAGGAGAAGCCATGTGAAGACAGAGGCAGAGATTAGAGTGATGTGACCACAAGCTAAGGAAGCCTGCACCCACCAGAAGCTGGGAGAGGCTTCTCGAAACACCCGACTCCCAGTGGCAGGCTTAAGAGTATTCAGGGGGATCTTCAAGACTTGGTTCTCAACGGCCTGAGTCCCACCCCCAGTTTCTGCTGGGGGTGGGCTTTTGTGGTCTGTGCATTTCTGTGTTATTTTAAAAATATGCACAACGAAATGAAAATGTTTGGGGGCTGTGAAAAATGAAGTCTGTTCACATTCCTGCATTCCATCTGCAGGCAGATAGCACAGCAAGCGATTTTCCTTACACTCTTGTTTGCCCTGTGCCCTGCCCTGTGACACAGAGTATGTGTCCAGTGCATATGTTAGGTGAATGAATGTCATTCCATATTATTTGCCTTTTAAGAATCCTTTCTAGTGAGTTCCACATTTATATATTGTTTCTGTTTCCTTGAGCCCCTGAAGCAGCTGAATCTGCCATAGAAGGGGAGTCCTGGGTGGGGGCAGGTGCTCCCTATCCCTCACTGTCTCCCAGAGTTTGCCCAAGTTAATGTCCATAGTCGGTGATATCTGCCCTCAATATGACGTTTGCTGCAGAATGCACATTATTCATTTTTGATATCATTTGAAAACGATTCTTTGATGTCAGAAACAGATGTAGTTTTCATTCTAGAGGGTATTTATTCTTTCTGTTAACCCAGTGTGTTTTAAAAGTTCGATTTGTGACAATTCCATAATTATAAGTGATAATATTTACATTCTCATCTGTTTCATTAAGCTTTGGTGTTACTAATTTATTTTGCTTTTAGTAGTAATTACTCACTTCCTTATAATAACCTTCAGATAACTTGATGATTATGCCCAATCCAAGAGGTTTAGCCACTAGAGTGGCTATTTCAGCATGACCTCTCTAACCAGAAATGACAGATGTTTTAATCATCACACTGAACTCAAGGAACAAGCTTCTTCAATCCTGGTCACATGTTAAAATGTATGTAATTGTTTTAACAAAATAAGCATTAGGATGTTGAATATTTAATTATTTTCATAGTGAATATGCAATGTGGTTTTTGGTGCCTAAAGAGATCTTCTCTCTGTACCAACTATTAGCTTCTTTGGGGGTGAAGTCATTGTCTTTCATGTTCCAAAGAATATATAGTAGATTTTCTGAGAATCTGTCAGACTGTCCCTTGTAAACTGGCCCAGTGGGGTACGTTGAACTTCCTATTCCAAATTCTGTGAGTTGTAAAAGATCCTAAACAAAAATTATGGCACATTAAAATTTTTTAATAGACTTAACATTTTAGAGAAATTTTATGTTCATAAAATTGAATGTAAAGTACACAGAGTACCTATATACCTCCTCCCTACCCCAACAGCCTCCTCTACCATCAACATTTCAAACCAGAGTAGTATATCTTTCCTGCCTCTGCCCCCCAACCCCTAACTCCTGGCAATCACTGATCTTTTCACTATCTCCACAGTTTTGCCTTTTCCAGAATGTTATATGGTTGGAATGATGCATTATATAGACTTTTCAGATTGACTTCTTTCATTTAGCAATATCATTGAAGGTTCCTGTATATTTTTTCATGGCTTGATAGCTCATTTCTTTTCAATGCTAAATAATATTCCATGGTCTGGATAGACCACAGTTTGTCCATTCGCCCGCTGAAGGACATCTTGGGTGTTTCCAAGTTTTGCCAGTTATAAATAAGGCTGATATAAGCACATGAGTGCATGCTTGTGTGGAAATAAGTTTTCAGCTCCTTTGGGTAAATACAAAAGCGTGCAATTGCTGGTTTGTATGGTAAGAGTATGTTTAGCTTTGTTAAGAAACTGCCAAACTGTTTCCCAGAGTGGCGGTACCATTTTGCATTTCCAGCAGTAACGAATGAGAGTTCCTGTTGCTCCACATCTTTGCCAGCATCTGATGTTTCTGTTTTAGATTTTGGCCCTTCTAATAAGTGTGCAGTGGTATCTTGTTGTGGTTTTACTTTGCAGTTCCCTAATGATGTACGATACTGAGATTTTCATGTGTTTATTTTCCATTTGTATATCTTCTTTGGTAAGATGTTAAAGCACGTCTTTATAATAAATGCTTTAATAAAGATAAAAAATCTGACAAACTTTTCAAACCCTTTTTAGAAGTCTTCTTGTTCATTTGGCTGTTACTTCCCATTACCATTAATAAGAAACATTTTGTAAAATCTAAAGTCCAGCAACTAAATATACAGTTGATGCTAACAATGTGAAGGTTCATCTGTGGACCATACAGTGTTGTAGTATTTACTACTAAAGAATATTTGTGTGTAAGTGGACCTGTGCAGTTCAAAGCTATGTCATTCAAGGGTCAACTGTTTAAATTAAGAATTCCCAGTTTGGGAGAAGTGCATTGGGCAAGGAGACAGAAGTTATAAATTCTGGTTCCTTCTTGCTACCAAATGTTTCTTCTTGGGCATGTCACTTCCCTTTCTTAATCTCTGTCTTCTATAAAGTAAGGGTAATGACTAAGATGCAGCTATAGCTTTCTTTTATTCTTGTGTTTTTTTGTCAGTCACTATAGTGGCCCCATCAGTATAGAGACATCTGAGCCCCTTGATTGCCTCATGGTAAAGTTTATATTATCATCTTGAAATTTTTCATAATTTTGTTCTATACTGAAATGAAGAGCTTTGAATGAGGCTGAAACCTAGCAACCAGCTCTCCTGAAATGCTTCATTGAATGTGTTGTATGTAGAGTGTATCAGGGGAGGGCATATACAGCAAAAATGGGAACCATGCTTTGGCATTAATTTCATTTGGTGACTCACCGACTCTGTCATCCAAGGATGGCATTGATCTAAATTGTGACCTTTTCTTCTATCTCATATTATTAGAATAATGCCAATAAAAGGGCAGTGACTCACCACTGGAACAGATTCTTCTTGAGAAAATTAGCAGAGCTTTGTCATGGAAATCTTGGTCACGGGGTCTTTTATTAACTTCACCTGGTGAGTAAGCCCATCGTTTGCCCAGTTAGTTAAGGGCCTCTTTTATAATACGTCCTGTGGATTCAATCTAGTCTAACCATATTATTTTGTTGATGCTCTCCTCTTCTGGCTGTCATTTAGGCTTTGAAGGCACAAAGTAATTTTTCACCAAATCAGTTGTTAATTGTCATCACCTCTGTAATTTGAAGGGGCTTAGGGGTCTTGTTTTGCACTCTAGACTAGTTTTCATACACAGTTTGTAGAGACAAATCCCTTTATGGATGTATATTAATTGTGTGTCTGTACTTGTAGAAGTGGATACTTGATGACAAGAGTGTTGAAATTATTGTATTTTTAGTTACCAAATGAGCACATTAGGAGTTTGGGTATTAAAAATAAGACCTTGTAATTAGACACAGTTTGCTTATTATGTCAATATACCCTGGTCTTATTCAATTATATGTCATGGCAATGTTTAGTAAGTATAATAATTATCACTTACGTTTAATTTAATGCACACTTCTCCAGCCTGCCAAATTCTAGAAGGCCATTGGGCATAACTGGTTCTATTCCTCCAACAGAAAATTGCACATATTTGAAAACTTGGTAAATACCTCACACAACTAGAGGCAACCATCATGTGATCATCTGGTCTCCTTCTTCACTGTGCAGTTGAGGTCTAGAAGGGGGGAAGTATAATCGCTTGCTGAAGGTCACACAGCAAGCCATGGAAGAGGTGAGACAACACTCAGTTCCCCAGCTCGCAGACCAGCCCCTTGGGATCACAGTAGTCCCTCTGATGAATCAGAGTCTCTGGGGATAATGGTGAGTGTTCAAGAGAGTGTTAAATGATATTCTGTGCCATCTCCTTGAGACGCCTGTAGTATATTTAGAAACATTGCTTTTCCAAGTGGTCGCAGCATGTAAGGGCTGGGACTCAAAGCAGGTAAATGAAGATATTTTTAAAATTCCTCTCTATGGTCCCTCTTGATCTCACCATGTAAGTCTCCTTGAGTGTGAGGGAAATTATAGATGAATGACCAACTTCCCCCCAAGCTGGGGAACTGCTGGATGAATTGTGACTTAGTCACAGAATGGCAGGAGTGAATGAACTAACTTTACATGTATTTATATAAACACAGATAATATTGAGGGGGAGAAAGGAAGTTGAAAATAGGCTATATATATATATATATATGTATATATGTATATATATATGTATGTGTGTGTATATATATATATACACATACATATATACACACACATATATATACACATATACATACATACGTACATATATATATGAAGACAGTTGGGTTCTGGACATATTTGGAAGGATGAGTCAATGGACTGGGTATTGGGGAAATCATTGAATCAAGCAGGACCTCAAGGTTTCTGGCTGGGACAACTAAAAGTCATTCCAGGAAATGGGGCAAATGCAGTTTGGCATAGAAATGAGAAGCGTCTCAACGTCCTGTTTCACCATATTTTCAGGTAATAGAGGTGAGAAAATAAAACCGAGGCAGTGTTTTTGCTTAAAAGAGCTATAACTCAGAGTGATATTTTTCTACTCTGAGGAAATAGTTGTTACCAAAACAGATTCATTTTGCCCAGACATGCAGCAAGCCGAAATGCTGACACCAAGGTTTGCAACAAACAGAGGGTTTATTCGAGAGGCAGCCAAGCAAGGAGATGGGAGAACAAGTCTAAGGTCCGCCTCCCTCAAGGCCAGGGCCTCGGGGCATTTATGGGATACAGAATAAAGAAGCAGGGTAATCTGAGAATGGGAAGCAAGGGACAAGGTGATTGGGGAAAAAAGTGTGGGAAAAAAGGCTGTTCAGGGCAGGTATAACTAAGCTTCAGGCATCTGCATGTTCAAAGATGGAGGTGCTTAGCAGGATTTGAGGGTGGAGTTTTTGGCCCTATGACATCAAAGGGTCCCAGTTGGAGGGTCAGTGGTCCTACCTAGTCTTAACTCACTCAGCTCCAATTAGATATGGCTGACTCCAAGTTCCTGGAAAACAACGTAGGCAAACATATTATTTAGGCTACCTGCCACTTGGAGGACTTGCAAGTCTTTTGTAGCCACAATTAAAATGACCTTGGTTAGTGAAGGCCAGTGAAATAGATTTGACTAACGATTACCCACAGGTTCAAAGTCATTCATGAGTAAGTGGAACCATGTCATATATGGGTGCACCATTTTGCAGTTTACAAAGTGCTTTCACATACACTTTTCTTTTTTTTTTTTTTTTTTTTTTTTTTTTTTTTTTTTTTTTTTTTTTTTTTTATTTTTTTTTTTTTTTTATTATTATTATTTTTATTTTAGTTGGGGGCTAATTACTTTACAATATTGTAGTACTTTTTGCCATACATCGACATGAATCAGCCATGGATTCACATGTGCTCCCCCTCCCAAACCCTCCTCCCACCTCCCTCCCCCTCCCATCCCTCAGTGTCATCCCAACGCTCCATCCCTGAGCATCCGTCCCATGCATAGAACATGGAATGGTGTTCTGCTTCACATATGACAATATACATGTTTCAATGTTATTGTCCCAGAACGTCCAACCCTCACCTTCTCCCTCAGAGTCCACAGGACTGTTCTATGCATCTGTGTCTCTTATTCTGTCTCACATATAGGGTTACCATTACCATCTTTCAAATTCCATATACATGCATTAGTATACTGTATTGGTGCTTTTCTTTCTGGCTCACTTCACTCTGTATAATGGGCTCCAGTTTCATCCATCTCAATAGAACGGATTCAAATGTATTCTTTTTAATGGCTGAGTAATATTCCATTGTGTATATGTACCACAGCTTCCTTATCCATTCGTCTGCCGATGGACATCTAGGTTGCTTCCATGTCCTGGCTATTGTAAACAGTGCTGCGATGAACATTGGGGTACACACGTCTCTTTCAATTCTGGTTTCCTCAGTGTATATGCCTAGCAGTGGGATTGCTGGGTCATATGGCAGTTCTATTCCCAGTTTTTTAAGGAATCTCCACACTGTTCTCCATAGTGGCTGTACTAGTTTGCATTCCCACCAACAGTGTAAGAGGGTTCCCTTTTCTCCACACCCTCTCCAGCATTTATTGCTTGTAGACTTTTGGATAGCGGCCATTCTGACTGGTGTGTAATGGTACCTCATTGTGGTTTTGATTTGCATTTCTCTAATAATGAGTGATGTTGAGCATCTTTTCATGTGTTTGTTAGCCATCTGCACATACACTTTTCAAGCTGACTGTCACCTCTGGAAGTTGGTACAACAGGATCCATTTTCATATTCCAGGAGTGGAAACTGGGATGCAGAGAGTATAAGTCCAAAGGCTGGAGTAGAAGGTGTGTCCTCTCTTCCTAGGTCAGAAGAGGGCTGTTAAAACTGAGCTTTGTCTTTCATGGGCAATATGTTTGCTTTTCTTTAACTTTGACGTGCACCCAGCTAAGAATTCACTTTGGTTTTCTCCTCTTTTAATATTGCATGCAAACTTTATGTTATTTTACGTTTTTAAATCTCCTCTTATTATTTTAATATTTCTACACCAAAAAAAAGCAGACAGTAATTGTGTTGTTCACTTATTTTTAGACAATTTCACGTAAGTGTTTTGAATCATCTCTAAAAGCTTATTTCCACAGCACATAACAAAATTAATTAAATTGCTTTTTGAAGCAAAGCTGCTTTGTTTCCCACTGAAACGATGACTCATGAGGTCCAACTGAGGCTCATTTATATTCCTCCCCCAGCAAGCATTTAAATGTGAGTTATATAGAAAGGAAAAGAAAGAACAAGGAAAACAAACACACAAACAAAACTTTTCCTGGCTTACCTCTTTGGCATGTTTTCCTGGAGGTGGAGCTACCTGGGAGAAAGCTCCCGTGGTTCTTTCAGTACCAAACATTCTTATTGATAACAGTATGGATAACCAGCATCTCCATGTCCTGGGTTGTGTAAATGGATCAGGGAAGGTAAATTTTGGCCCAATATGAGGAAACATTTTCTGATCTGCCGAGATGCCCAGTGTTGGTACCATCTGCTTTGGGTGGCAGTGAGCTTCTTGAAACATGGATGTAGTCATGGCTGCTTGGTGGTGGTGGTGATGAGGTGGGTAAAGGATTTTCTTGTTAACAGTGCATGGTCTTGGCATATGGAAGGAATAGCAGGGAGCTCAGCCGATCTGAACCTTGAGACACTATTGCAAGGTCAGGCAGGGTAGTAATGTGTGGCAGGATGATGGGGTATCTTGAGTTGAAACAATATCCTGAACAAGAAAACATGTGTGTAGACAATCAGTTTTTATTTTATCTAGAACTTTTCGGCACTTGGAAACATAGCACCTAGCACCCAACAGACACATCATGAATGTTTGCTGAATGCCCACCTATAGGGATTAGGAAGAGGAGGAGTGATTGAATGAGCTAGTGCTTGACCCAGAATGGTGGATGGCAGAGCAGTGGGAGGGATTCACAATGCCCTTATGTGGACGTTTGAAGGCTGGCTTGGAACTGAGGGGAACTTGGAGCCTGTGTTCTATCTGAACATTGTGGCTTTGCTACAAATCTGTGTTTTTCAGTGATGGGCCAAATAGGTGTTTATTTCACCTTGTGCGTCTTCTGGTGGCAGTGAGCATTGAGAGACTGTCCAAGCAGCCTTTCTGGGTTTTCTGTCTGTTTTTCCCAAAAGCCAGTAAAGCAAGTCCGCTGAGATATACTGCCATGTCCCTCCTAACTGT
Organism: Okapia johnstoni; assembly: GCA_024291935.2. Classification (NCBI taxonomy): domain Eukaryota; kingdom Metazoa; phylum Chordata; class Mammalia; order Artiodactyla; family Giraffidae; genus Okapia; species Okapia johnstoni. The sequence goes on from CM044305.1 coordinate 113,611,121, forward strand.
CCTGCTGCCCCCAAAGCCCCTCCCCCCCACCTCCCCACCCCCACCGCCCACCAATGCACACATTGGGTTTTCACACCAAGAGCAGAAACACAATCAGTTCATTTTCTTGCTTTTTGTTGAGACCTATTCTGCTCCTGGCTACAGTGAATTTCACTGATAGAAAGGGAGGGAGGACCCTCAGACAGGGTGGCAAGGAGATTGATAGGGGTGGGCACGAGTGGCTCAATTTGTTTCAGAAAGCAAGAGGCAGCCACAGAGCCCTACTTTGAGTCTATTTCTCCTTGATTTTTAGCAACACAAGGCTAGGTAGCCCCCAGGGACTGAAGGGACATGGAGATGATTTGGGTCCATGTTTATTTTTTCCATTTTTAGAGGCATGCCTCATGGATGAGCTCAATGTGATACACATTGGGGAACGTGTATCACACGTTTCAGGGGACACTTTATCTACTTCCCATAATGACTCTGGGCCTTAATGACCTCAGGGTGAACAGAGACAAGACTGGCCTGTGGCACCCATGTAGATGGGTTTGCTGTGGGGGTGAGTTCAGGGTGCCCTTATTGAGATTATGACTCCTATTTTCTGATGACTGGTGCTTATTTTGAAATCGATTTTGGAAACTGTACCCAAACAAAATGAAAATCCCCTCCTGTGACAAGCAAGGACCACTTTGTAAAACCACAGATGTCACTGAAAGGCTACATTCTGCAGAAAATAACTGCAATTTAAAAATATGAGCCTCTAATGGAACCACCATGGAGTCTGCACCTATTTCATGAGGCTTCCTGCCACAGCACAGTTACCTCCTGAGCTTTATGCTAACAACATTAATTACCTGCGTGTCCTCAGACAGACAGACACATCCAAGTCAGAACGCTTTACCAGGTTCAACACTCTAATGGTGAGCAGAAACATTGCTTTTATCATTTCCACTGGCCTCCATTCAAGCAAGCTTGAAAAGAAACCCCCCATTTCTGTATCTATAGAAAACACTTTTTCCCAGGTCAGAATACATAACAGCCACCAGATAACAGGAATTAGGTACAAAAGTTGCTTATTTTTCAAAGTCCAACATTTCATCTTACCAACAGTAAATAAAAGAATGATTCGTAATAGAATAATGACCCCCCCATTATTCCTTAATCTTTTATTAATCTCCTTATTATGAGTCAGGGAAATATGCTAAAAAAGATATTATTGCTCTTTCCACTTCCATAATAAACAACAGTAATTTTATGGTGGAATGCATTCCCTCTTCTCTACAGGGAATGACTTATTTGCTTCAGGACTGAACAAAATGAGAAATTATGACATCACTGAATTCACTTTTAAAATTAATATGAAGCGCCTGTCACGAAAATGTGGATCTTCCCAGCAGGGGAAAATGTGACTAATATCAAATGAATCAGAAATCTGAAATGTCAGGCTGTCATTTACCTGAGAAGTTTGTTCTGGTTCTGTACAAGGGAGCCTGGAAGGCAATAGGCAATTGGGAATAGAAGCATGGAGATAAACAAACAAGGCCAAAAATCAAAATAAAAAACAAGAAACCATTGACACCCAAATTCTTATGAGCTGGCCATATTTTTCACTTTCACTGACTTGTTACCTGAGTACGGAATCAACAAATATGCCACCGAGATCACAGAATCTTAGAACTTAATGAACCCAGAAGTTTCTTAATAGTCTTCATTCATTCTTTCTTTTTTTTTTTAAACAGAATATCTTTTCCTACCAAAATTTAATATCATTATGGGAAAGTTTAGTGAGTACAGCTATTCTGGCTGAAGTGCACACGTGTGTGTGTGTGTGTGTGTACTGCGGGGCTGAGGGATGTTCTCTCATACTCATCCCCACTATACCCACCCACAGCCTCTGAGAGCCTTCCCAGGAAACTCAAGGCCTTAAGGAGCTAGAACAGACTCAATCCATTCCAAAGTCCTCTGGTGATGGATGGCTCAGAGTCTCTGAGGTGGCCCAGGATAGGCCTGAGGTCACCCAGGGAAACCAGAGCCACATTAGAGTGGGGCTCCTGAGCTGAGCTATGGATCTCTCCCCATGCTCACCTTTTTCTTGGCTCCTCTGCCTGAGGACAGTTTGCTACTGAAGGGTATTACTATCATTAGCTGGCCTTGCATTTCAGATGTTAAGAAACTTCCCTGCTCTGCTGTTCATCTGTGGTTCTTTGGTCCTTGATTAATTTCATGACATTTATTATAGAAATGAAGCTTAGAAGTTTGAAGCATCCTTCCTCATTAATAATACATTTTCCATTTTCATAATATAAATATCATTCAAGACCCAATTAAAATGTCCCCAATTTATTCTAGTAAGGAAAGACCATTTATAACGCAACTTTGCCATATGTTCTTGTCCCAAATGCTTGTCATCTCAATTAAATTGTTCACAACTGTTTGGAATGTAGAAGCCTTGGCAGAATTGGGCAGTCATATTTCAGAGCCTGAATACACAGCATTATCTGGTCTGCTTGTATGGGTGATGGTAAAGGAGCCAACATAGATACGGATCATGCACTATTTTTAGTGCATTTCTGAGACATTATTAATTGAATTCAGTTGATCTCTGCTTCAACTTGGCCTGCCATCGTTTAATTGCTGAAACCTAGGACAGAACTAAAGGCTACCAAAACAAAGTTCAATTTATTGGTCAGTCTACTGTCTTGAAATCAAACAACATAGTTAATAACATCCCACCAGTTTAGTTCTCTCACTAGGAGAAAGTGATAGTTACTCAGTCCTGTCTGACTCTTTGTGACCCCATGGACTATAGCCCACCAGGCTCCTCTGTCCATGGAATTCTCCAGGCAAGAATACTGGAGTGGGTTGCCACTCCCTTCTTCAGAGGATCCTCCTGAACCAGGGATCGAGCCTGGGTCTCTTGCATTCCAGGCAGACTCTTTACCATCTGAGCCACCAGGGAAGCCCCTCACTAAGAGAACCACTAAATAAATAGGTACTGTTCCATGGCCACTCCTTGATTCTGGAGTTATTCCAAAGAAAGGTGCCAGAGTCTGGGCCAGAGGTGCAGCTGACTCAGCCCTCACCGTCCACAATGCCTTTTCTCCTCCCAGGACAGCCTCACAGAGCTGTAAAAGAACCCAGCCATAAACACCAGCTGGCTTGGCTGTAGGTGAGCAATGCCACTCACTTCCATTGCAACCACACTGAGTGCCTGTGTTTTACCAGGCCCTGTACATGGAAACATCAGTGTTGAGACGGATGAGACATAGCACCATCTGAATGCAGTCAGGGCTGGAAGGACAGAGGCATAGACAAGCAGGCCAGTACTATGTGGAAATCACACCAAAGGAGGTAGGGTCAGGGTGCTTTGGGCCCATGAGGAGGAAGCGGCTAACTCAAGTTGCAAGGCAAGAGCAGCAAAATTAGGGAATAGTGAGGGCATGTGGGAATCAGTGATGCCTGGGCTGAGTCTTTCATAAAAATTTAAATATATCATTTGTTTTTATTATCAGAGGATATATATTCATTGTAGAATCATTTGTTTTTATTATCAGAGGATATATATTCATTGTAGAAAACAATTACTCCTTCCAAAAAGAAAAAAATAATTACAAAAGCCACCACCAGAGGTAACCACTGCTTACATTTAAAGCATATCTGAAGTTTAGTCTTTCTATCATATACCTATGTATGTGACACAAGTGCTTAAAAATGTGCAGATAGAGTAAGTGACTGATTTGTTGCTTCCTCTTAAAAAACCTAACAATACACAACAAATGCTTTTTCATGTCATTAAATATTCTTCCACGTGATATTTCATTGTATGAGGTACCATGATTGCCTTAACCAGTTCTCCATTATGGATATTTAAATTATTGCAACATTTTCACTATTATTAACTATGATGAATATCCTTACACTTCAGTCTTTTTGTGTATCTATAATTATTTCCTTAGCACAAATTCCTGTAAAAGTGCTGGGTGGGTGTTCTGCACATTTTAAGACTAAATACCAACCAGCAGTGTGTGAGAGTTTCCATTTTCTCCCACTCTTGCTGATGCCAAGGTGCTTCAAAAAGTATTAATCAGGTAAAAATATAAATATCTCTGGGGGCTTCCCTGGTGGTACAGTGGTTAAGAATCCACCTTTCAATGTAGTGAATGTGGGTTCGATCCCTGTCAGGGAACTAAGACGCCACATGCCTCGGGGCAACTAAGCCCTTGCAGCAACTAGAGAAACTAAAAGTAGTAAAATGTAGTCTATTATCTGAGAAATCATCACGCCACCTTGATGTTACCTCAAAGGAGGTAGCTTAACCTTTATTCTTCTCTGAGTTTCGGCGACATCAATGTGGAGTGACTGATTTCTCAGATAGTAGACTACATTTCATTACTTCTTATGAGAGAGTGGCTAATGAGATAAGACACTCTGAGCTCTTACTCTGTGCCCAGTGATAAGAGCACAAGTGCTCTCTCAGTGCCCTGGAAGGTAGAGCCTGTTTAAAATATGAGGAAATGCAGGTTCTAAGAAGAAGTCAAATAGCTTGTCCAAGGTCACACAACCAGTATGTGGCTGAGCCTGGCTCAAGGTGTTCGGTTCAGTTCAGTTGCTCAGTCATGTCTGACTCTTTGTGACCCCATGGACTGCAGCACACCAGGCTTCCCTGTCCATCACCAACTCCCAGAGCTTGCTCAAACTCATGTCGATCGAGGTGGTGATGCCATCCAACCATCTCATCCTCTGTCATCCCATTTTCCTCCCTCCTTCAGTCATTCCCAGCATCAGGGTCTTTTCAAATGCATCATTTCTTTGTATCAGGTGGCCAAAGGATTGGAGTTTCAGCTTCAGCATCAGTTCTTCCAATGAATATTCAGGACTGATTTCCTTTAGTATGGACTGGTTGGATCTCCTTGCTGTCTAAGGGACTCTTAAGAGTCTTCTCCAACACCACAGTTCAAAAACATCAATGCTTCAGCACTCAGCTTTCTTTAGAGTGCTGACTCTAAAATCCCTGCCCATGATGAGCGCTCAGTGGTGAGAAAAAGCCAGCTCAGAGGAACTCGGGCTGGGATGATGGCATGCAGGGTTGTGGTTGGGCAGGATGGCCGACCTTAGATCGTTAGAATGCATGATCATTAGTAGTGCCACCTAAGTTTGTTCACTGTGACAATCATGATACAATGGTATTAAGTGAGCAATACTTACAAAAGTAAAAGACAGTTGACTATTTCCTTTCCCATGTTAGGGAAGTTTTCAGCTATTATTTCTTTAAATATTTTCTCAGCTTGTTTCTCTCTTCCTTCTTCTAGGACCCCTATAATGAGAATGTTGGTGTGTTTACTGTTGTCCCAGAGGTCTCTTAGGCTGTCTTAATTGCTTTTTATTCTTCTTTCTACATTCTGTTCTGTGGCAGTGATTTCCACCATTCTGTCCTCCAGGTCATTTATCTGTTGTTCTGCCTCAGTTATTCTGCTATTGATTCCTTCTAGTGTATTATTCATCTCTGTTTGTATGTTCTTTAGTTCTTCTAGGTCTTTGGGTAAACATTTCTTGCATCTTCTCAATCTTTGCCTCCATTATTTTTCTGAGATCCTGAATCATCTTCAGTATCATCATTCTGAATTCTTTTTTTTTCCCGAAAGTTTGCCCATTTCCACTTCATTTAGTTGTTTTTCTGGGGGGTTATCTTGTCCCTTCATCTGGGACATAACTTTCTGCTTTTTCATGCTGATTAACTGTCTGTAATGTGTTTTTTTTTCTCAAAAAAAATGAAAAGAAAAGAAGAGAAGCTAAAAACAAAGTAGAAGAGGAAATATATACCCATTTGAATGCAGGGTTCCAAAGAATAGCAAGGAGAGATAAGACAGCCTTCCTCAGTGATCAATGCAAAGAAATAGAGGAAAACAATAGAATGGGAAAGACTAGAGATCTCTTCAAGAAAATTAGAAATACCAAGGACACATTTCATGCAAAGCTACCACAAAACTACTCATCTCACATGCTAGAAAAGTAATGCTCAAAATTCTTCAATCCAGGCTTCAACAGTATGTGAACCGAGAACTTCCAGATGTTCAAGCTACATTTAGAAAAGGCAGAGGGACCAGAGATCAAATTGCCACCATCCATTGGATCACAGAAAAAGCAAGAGAATTCCAGAAAACATCTACTTCTGCTTTATTGATTACACCAAAGTCTTTGACTGTGTAGATCACAACAAACTGTGGAAAGTTCTTCAAGAGATGGGAATACCAGACCACTTTACCTGCCTCCTGAGAAATCTGTATGCAGGTCAAGAAGCAACAGTTAAAATTGGCCATGGAACAACAGACTGGTTCCAAATTGGGAAAGGAGTACATCAAGGCTGTATATTGTCACCCTACTTATTTAACTTATATGAAGAGTACATCATGTGAAATGCCAGGCTGGACAAAGCACAAGCTGGGATCAAGATTGCTGGGACAAATATCAATAACCTCAAATATGCAGATGATACCACCCTCATGGCAGAAAGTGAAGAGGAACTAAAGAGCCTCTTGATGAAAGTGAAAGAGGAGAGTGAAAAAGCGGGCTTACAACTCAACATTCAAAAAACTAAGATCATGGCATCTGGCCCCATCACTTCATGACAAATAGATGGGGAAACAATGACAACAGTGACAGATCTTATTTTCATGGGCTCCAAAATCACTGCAGATAGTGACTGCAGCCATGAAATTAAAAGACACTTGCTCCTTGGAAGAAGAGATGTGACCAACCTAGACAACATATTAAAAACCAGAGACATTACTTTGCCGACAAAGGTCCATTTAGTCACAGCTATGGTTTTTCCAGTAGTCATGTGTGGATGTGAGAGTTGGACTATAAAGAAAGCTGAGTGCCAAAGAATCGATGCTTTTGAACTGTGGTGTTGGAGAAGACTCTTGATAGTCCCTTGGACTGCAAGGAGATCCAATCAGTCCATCCTAAAGGAAGTCAGCCCTGAATATTCATTGGAAAGACTGATGCTGAAGCTGAAACTCCAATACTTTGGCCACCTGATACAAACAACTGACTCATTTGAAAAGACCCTGATGCTAGGAAAGATTGAAGGCAGGAAGAGAAGGGGATGACAGAGGATGAGATGGTTGGATGGCATCACCGACTCGATAGACATGAGTCTGAGTAAACTCCGGGAGTTGGTGAAGGACAGGGAGGCCTGACATGCTGCAGTCCATGGGGTCGCAAAGAGTCAGACACAACTGAGTGACCAAACTGAACTGAATGTGGGTTTTTAGTCACTGTGCGACTGTGATTTTCTTCTTGCTTCTTCTGCCTCCCCTGTAATGGAGGAGGCATCTCACTGCAGCTTCTTCTTTGTCTTTGGACAGGAGGTGTTTTTTTTTGGTGGGTTCCAGCATCCTCCTGTTGATGGTTGTTCAACAGCTTGCTGTGATTTTGATATTCTGACAGGAAGAGATAAGCAGACATCCTTCCACTCCATTGTCCTTCCCTCTCTTTTGACAGCACCTCCTCATTTGGTCTCCAGTTAGAAAGCTGTAAGACTCATTCAGCAGATGTCCTCACTTGCTTTCTCAACAGTCATTGCTTTTCTGATCTGATTCAAAATCATGGCTTTTGAAACCCTTCAAGCGCTCCTCCCAAATTGATGTTTCCGGCCCAGGTCTCTCCCTTGATCCCCGGACTTGTACACTCAACTGTGAACTTTGCATACACTCGCAATGTACAAGGCACCTCACATCCAACCCCTAGTCTTCTTCCCTCAACCCATTCCTCTCGCCAACTTCCACATCGCCATAAAGAGCAGTTGCTCAAGCCAAAACCTTGGAGCTTAACTTATCACTTTCTCCAAGCCCTTGTCTCATCCAGCAACATATTGTGTCCTCATTTCCTATAGTAGCCACTTCTCACCCTCACTGTGGCTTCCACTTCATTCCCTCTCAGCAGTAGCCTCTCTGACTGGCATCACTACAGTAGCCTCCTGCCCACTCTTCCTGCACATACCCTTATCATGTCCCATCCATTCTCTGCCCCATTGCCAGGCTGGTGTTCTCAAAGTAAAACTGAATTGTGTCCCTCTTCTGCTCAAAACTCTCATTTAAAGGAACCCCCAAAGTCCTATCTAGTCTTCCTCCCAGTCACCCTACCTCCCCGTCCTGCTTCCTGTCTGATTCCCTCAGGTCCTCTCTCCTCCTTGCCCTTGAATTGTGTCCCTCTTCTGCTCAAAACTCTCATTTAAAGGAACCCCCAAAGTCCTATCTAGTCTTCCTCCCAGTCACCCTACCTCCCCGTCCTGTTTCCTGTCTGATTCCCTCAGGTCCTCTCTCCTCCTTGCCCTCAGTGAGCTGGGTAAGGGAGAGGGGATACCATTTGCTTCAAGGAAAAGGTCAGGCATGTGTGGTGTAACAGCAGAAATGTCCCACAGGAAACAGAGTGGTTTCTGTTTGCAAGAACTTTGCTTTCTAAGTATATGGACTCTGGACAAAGTACCCAACAGGTGTCTCCTCACTGTGACTAAGGGATAAAGGGCCACCCAGTGTGTATGATGATGGCTGATATTCTTTTCTAAGTTTACAAAGGCACCACTACACGGAGGCTTGGTGTGTTGTCACTTCTGCTTGCTTGTTTGGCATTGTATTGAGCCTTTTAATCCCCTAGATTGTGCCACTGAAAAAAACTGTAGTAACCAAATGTAGGCTATGAACACAAAAATTAGAGGACCGCTTGTGTCAATTACAATAGTCTCGAACATAATAATTTTAAAATAGTCATTCTGGACTCTGATAGAATCTGGGTTGACTTGTCCACTGCCCCTTCATTTTGTATATTGGGAGGTGGGCTAAGAGCAGTAACCTTATGCTGTGTTACCTGGGGTGTCCTACCCACAGCTGCATGAAGCCTCCTCTTAAGCAGTGTTGATAAGACTATTATGATGAAGGCTCCTAGTGATAGTATTTTTTTTTCCCCAGAAAAATTAGTAAAGTGCTCTGAAGAATTTTTCAAATATCAATGATCTCCAAAATAGTTCACTGTTTTCTAATTTCACATGGGGTTGAAGTATTTATTTTAGAGGCTAAGTGCTCAAATCATCTACAATATGCTTCTTGAAAGGCTTTGATTTAAGGCTTATCAGTCGATTTCTGCCAAGGTGGTATTTTGGAATCAATGTATGATTTCGGTTGCTGGTAGAACATAGGGCTGTACTCATGTGCTGAGTTTTCAGGGGAAGTTTTAAATGCTCCTAATGGATTAAAAGATTTTTCAGCAAAGTAGAAACCATTTCAAAGTATGCAAAAATGGATCAAAAAATAAAGTCGTTAGAGTAACTTGAAAGTGATTATAGATCCACAAGACTAAATGGGCTAAAATTGCTTGTACATATCTAATTATGGTGTACTAACTTTCAACTTTTCAAATAGGTTAATTTTTGAAACTTGTTGTTGTACTTGGAAGACTTGACCAAAGCAAATGAGAAAAGTACAGACTTGACTGACCTAGGTCACATCAATCTACTAATGGTAAGGGATGAGCCTGGGCTACCATTGAATCTTGATGGTGTCAGGCAGCAAGCCATATGTCGCCCTTCAGACCCAAGGAAACAACTCAGTTCAGAAGCACTATGGGCCCCGGTGCTACTAGACAATGTGGAAGTGATGCTCAGGCTGGCAGGAGTAGAGGAAGCACAAAACATAAATAGGTCTGTGGTCACGTGTGAGTTGAGGAGAGTGTGGGCTTTCGAGTAAGAGCTCCCTGAGTTCAAATCCTGCTGCTACCATGTCATAGTCATAAACCTTGGTAACTTAGTCCAACTTTTCTGAGCCTTGGTTTTCTCATCTGTCAGTTAGGGTTAATAATGATGGCCATTGTGCTGAGCACGTTGTGAGATTCCCTATGTAAAGTCTCTGCACTGAGCACGTGTTGAGTAAGTGCTGGTTATTTCCCTTCTCCTGTTCACCTCTCTACACGGTATAGTATCAGTGCTCAGAATAAGGCAGTTCACTGTTATCTTCTCATCTGTACCCTGAAAAGGGGGAAATCCATGTGTCCTGAGGGCTGGGCAGGAAATGACAGAGGAGCAATGCACAGAGGAGGTGGGAACAGATAATGTAGCCATGGTCAGAGGAAGCAAGCACAATGCATCGTCCACGACTTCCCAATGACTTGGCACAAAAAATGCTGTCATGTGGCATACTGGAGTTAGACCAAGGAGGCTGTTCACAGTTCGAGATGTACTTCCCACAGGTGGAGCCCCTGCCCCGGCCTCTGTGAGCCAATGGAAAGACTGAGGGGATCAACTATGTGAGCCTGTGACTAGTTTGTAGCCCACTGGTTGGGAGGTTCTGGTATAGAGAACTTAACAGTTCACTGCCCTAGCCCCCTTTAAGTCCATTTTGGAATGAGATAGAAGGGAATGAATAAGACTTCAAGCAGTCAGTTCCCTAACTTGGCTTTGCAGTGGTCAAAGATGGTTGGTGGCACTGGTTCCTTAGGTATGGTGCCAGAGACTAGGGAGGGGGAGCTAGTGTACACGGGAAGCAAAGGCCAAGTGGATGGATGTTTTCAGTGCCCTCCTCTCACTTTCCCACCTTCTGTAGGTGAGCTCATTGCACTGGCCTGCTCTAAGTCCTCTTTGCATTGCCCATAATGCTTTGTGTGTCAGTACACAACAACCATGTGGTGAGTTGGATTGAATAGATAAAGCTACTGGAAAAGGCCCTGGCCTTCAGGTTTGAGCTTATGCTCTGAGCTCAGTTATTTTTCTGTTCTTCTTTACCTGTTTCTCCAAATCTTGCTCACTGAGCTCAAGATTCATCTCAAAATATAAACACTTTCTTTTGTAAAAAAATTTTAGCAAAGTATAGCTGATTTACAGTGTTGTGTTACTTTCTACTGCATAGCAAAGTGATTCAGTGATACACATATACAGTCTTTTTCACATTGTTTTCCATTACGATTTACCACAGGGTATTGAATATAGTTCCCTGTGCTATGCAGTAGGACCTTGTTGTTTATCCATCCATAATCACTTTCTAGTTCCAGTTATACTTGGTCCTAGTTGAAAATGGTCCATTGGCTAAGTTTCCAAAGGTAGACCTCTCCTAAAAGAAGTAAAATGAGGGACACATTGACACCTGCTGAAACATACATGACTCTTGACGACGCGATGCTCAGTGAAATCAGCCAGTCACGAAAGGACAGATACTGTATAATTCCTCTTATAAGAGGGACCTGGAGTAGTAAATTCACAGATACAGGAAGCAGGGTGGTGGCTACCAGGCAATATGGGGAGGGCAATGGGAGTTGTTCAATTGATGTGAATTTTCAGTTGGGGAAGGTGAAAACAGTTATGGAGATGGATGGTGCTGATGGCTGCCCAACAATATGAATGTACTTAATGTCAGTGAACTTCACACTGAAAAGTGGTAAATTTTAATGTTATAGATGTTTTACCACAATTTTTTGAAAAAAAAAAAAAAAAGAAGAAGAAAAGGGGTAACAGATGGTCTGTAGACCTCAGAAAGAGAGACTGCATGAAGATTGAGCAATAAATTTGATCTTTCATTTTATTATTAAAAGAGAAAGCTTAGCATATGTCCAAGTTACCGTGATTTTCAATCTCATTTTGTAATCAGCTGAGTCACCTTTCTTTATTTCCTCCTTCTGTCTTTGCTCTTTTACTTTGGAAATGAGTTAAACTGTTCTTGGAGCGGTGAAAGAACCCATTTCAGTTGAACTCACTGTCAGGCCTCATGGATACCTGGAAGGCATGAGGGCAGAGGAGAGGCCATGGGGGAGGACAGAAAACCACCGAGAGAGTGGCTGTGAGTCACTCAGTTGCCATCACAGTAAGCTCTGTGGGTAAGTCCTAGGGAAAGGGTACTCCTCTTGCTATCTTCCTTAGGGCCTCTGCCCAAGGCTTCTGGCACTTTCTAAAAACTGAGCTGTGGTCTCAACTGAGCCACTAACTTATGAATTTAGTATGGTGTCTAGGGGTACCCTGTAGCTCTGTCCATGGGTCCAATTCTCAAAATCTCTTACCAGCAATAAGCTCCACAACATGGGAGCAGTCCTTTCCCCCAGGGACCACACGATAGGCTTGGCAAGTGTCATAGGTTGAATTGTTATGGCTCAGATGGTAAAGAACCTGCCTGCGATGCAGAAGACCCAGGTTCAATCCCTGGGTTAGGAAGCTCCCCTGGAGGAGGGCATGGCAATCCACTCCAGTATTCTTGCCTGGAAAATTCCATGGACAGAGGAGCCTGGTGGGCTGCAGTCCATGGGGTCGCCAAGAGTCAAACACAAATGAGTGACTAACAGTTTCACTTTTCACTTCAAATATAATATGCTGAAATCCAAACCCCTAGTACAGCAGAATGTGACCTTATAAGGAGGTAATGTTTTTATAGACATAATGAAGTTAAAATGAATTCATTACTGTGGGCCCTAATCTAATAAAGGGGGAAAATTGGACACAGACACAGACAAGCACACAAGGAGACACCCAGAGCAGACAGCCATCGGCAAGCCCAGGAGACAGGCCTGGAACAGAGTGTACCCTCACAGCCTCAGAAGGAACAAAGCCTGCCCACACTTTGATCACAGACTTCGAGCCTCCAGAACTGAGACAAAAATTTTTCAACGGCTTCCCTGTTAGCTGGTAAAGAACCTGCCTGCAATGCAGGAGACCCCGGTTCGATTCCTGGGTCGGGAAGATCCCCTGGAGAAGGGATAGGCTACCCACTCCAGTATTCTTGGGCTTCCCTGGTGGCTCAGCTGGTAAAGAATCCACCTGCAGTGCAGGAGACCTGGGTTCAATTCCTTGGTTGGGAAGATCCCCTGGAGAAGGGAACGACTACCCAATCCAGTATTCTGGCCTAGAGAATTCTAGGTCACAAAGAGTTGGACACAGCTGAGTGACTTTCATTTTAAGCCTTCTAGCCTGTGAGGGGTGTGTGTGTGTGAGTGTGTGTGTATTAACAATACCCCTAGAAAACTAATACAGCAGGTAAAGCATATTTTCCCCAAATTCCCTTCCCTGGATGCTAACAATGTGACATACGGCTGTTCGGAGTTACTGAAGTCCCCCTGAGAATTCCTTTCACCTCATCTCTCAGGGACCCCCACATGCAGGCTGTGTTATTGGGCCCCAGGGAGAGTGTCACACTGCACAAGAGGCCTTTGTCCCCCCGAACATGCCTGTCTCTTCCTAATGGGCAGGTTCTAGAAGTGGAAGGAGACGGAGAAGGCTGGTGTTGAAGGGCTTCTTCGTCAACGGGCTCAAAGCGCCTTTTTGGAACAGGGAGCGCATCAAGTGTTCTCAGCTCAGGGACTAGTCACTGGGAGAGGGTCACTTGTCTGATTCACACAACCCCCATCTTCATATAGTCTTGTCACTGACAAAGGGAAGTAGAATTCCATGCTGAGATGGAGGGGCTAATCGAAGGAATTTAGTATGCTAAAGACTTAGCCACATGGACTCTAAATGCTCCCTAATCAGTGTCACTTGGCTATTGCCAAGGTTTTACTAAGCCCATTATCAGCCTCTCACCTCTTCTCAGTTCATAATTTTGTGTAGTTAGAATGCCTATTATGGGAAATATGTACTGTTGTTGGCAGCTAGACATAAAATTATGCTCTGTACATAGTTGGTCAAAGCACCTCTACTCAGCTCATCATGATTTTTCAACTAGGATGGAGCAAATTGCTGACTGATTATGCTCTCCAGCTCCATCAGTTAAGGGACCTTTTCCAATCCACTGTCTAAAGACTTGGCCAAAATAAATTTTTGTCTAAAAAGATTGGTCTTGAAAAATGAGATAAGAGGTGTTCAGGGTGGTTTAAGGAGAACAATTTATTTCATCAACATACAGTGTCTTCCTTGAAAATCCTTTCCAGTTTAATTCCACTGCCTGAATTTGTGCAAACCATGCAGCAGTTGGGGTAGCAATGATGTCATATTGGAAATTAAATCAAATGCATTGATTTCCTACTGGAGACCTGGCACCTTTCTGCAAAGGTTTTTGCCTTTTTTCCCCTCAAGGAACTGTCACAGGGAAGCAACATGTTTCTCTAGCCTAGACCCTCCTCTGAATTCCAAACCTGGCGAGCCAGATGCACCTTGGATGCCTCCACTCAGTTACACCCTGAAATCCTGAAATTCATCCTGTAGAGCAAGTGAACAAGGAAAATCACCATCATCTCATCTCATCCAGATTAGCTTCCTTGCCTCTCCCCAGCATCTCAGGGAGGGAGACCCGCTGACTGGCCAAGCTCTGCAACTCCTTCTCCAACTCCCATCCTCAACAACTCTCCCTTTGCATCCCCATATCACTAGTCAAAGCTTGTAAATGCAGTCTTCCAAGTCTCTTCTACCCTCCCTCTCCTCACTGTCTCTCCAGTAATTGAGTGTTGTTGCGTGGACAAGGAGATACCCATCTGGGATTCAAGTTTGCTGTGGAGGATCCCCGTGATGACCCCCTTCATGAGTGGGTCACCTCAAGTTTCTGTATCTCGGCAACAGATGTCAGGAATCACTTTCCCTTTCTCCAGAGGAGGTCTGGGCCAACAGGCAGGGGATAAGCTCTGCTTTGTGTCATGGAAGCAGAAAGGATGGTGTTGGCACACTGTACCTCTTCACCCCTCAGACCTCGGAACTTCACCAGGGGAAGGTGGAGAATGGGCCAAAATACACCTTCATCCTTTGAAGGCATTTCCAACTGTTCTTTGGGGTAAAGTTTGGGAGCCAGGACTGAGCCTAAATTAGGAAGTAGATGGGGTTTGTCTTCGGTGACTCTCACCTTTCTTTATGAGCTTCCCAGGTGGTTCAGTGGTAAAGAAACTGCCTGCCAATGCAAGAGACATGGGTTCGATCCCTGGGTCAGGAAGATCCCGTGGAGAAGGGGATGGCTACCCACTCCAATATTCTTGCCTGGAAAATTCCATGGACAGAGGACCCTGGCAGGCTGCAGTCCGTGGGGCCACAAAAGAGTCAGGCATGACTTAGCAGCTGAACAAAAAACAACCTTTCTTTATTCTCTTCTCAAGTACCCTGGGTGCCCAATACCTTTGCACTGGCCTTAGGTGCCCACGACCCTTTCACTACTGCCATCTCTTCAAAGTAGTCCCAGATCCAAAATCAACTCCTTCACCCCCTCCATCATTCATTCTGTCAGTGGGATGCTGAGTGACGTCAGCTAAACAGTGGAAGTCAGCAGGGTGATTACACCCAAGAGTGATCATGGCAAATGTCTGATGACTCACAGCTCGAGGAGGGGCTGGTTCCTATTCAAAGGCTAAGGTATGCCACTTCTCTTTTTCTTACTCCTGTCACAGACTTTGACTGTACTAGAGAAATGTTTGTGACTGATGATGATGGCATTTGCATAGATTGACCTTATTCCTAGGGCTCTGTGTTTTAGTCTCAGCTCTACCCCAAGAGAATACCTACAAGGAGACAAGCTCTAAAGTGGGATCAAAGGATCTGGGCTGTCATCTGAGCTTACTCCTCTTTGAGTGACAAATGAAATGCCAGCCCCGAGGGCTCAGAATTCATGTGATGCTTCTCCCTGCTCCTTGCCCCAGCTACAGTTGTGGCTACAGTCCATGGGGTTACAGAGTCGGACACGACTGAGCCACTAACACACATCCTAACACACCACACATGGTTTTCAGCCTCACAAAATGGTGTCATGCTGTAAGTGACTCTTCTGCAACTTGCTTGGCTCATTATCTGTTCTTGAGACCCATCCATGCTGATATATGCACACTGTTTAGTTCATGTGTTTTAACTACTGCATATTATTCCATTGTATGAATACAGCACAGTGCATTTATCCATTTTCCTGCTGATGGCCATTTTGGTGTTTCCAAATATTCTAATTTAATTTGTTTGGGTAGTGGCCTGGGTAATTGAGATTTAAAAGCCAGAAAGGTAACTGTAAAATTGACAAGATTGAGAACCACTGCTTTACTGGATCATGAAGTCAATTCTATTAATTATGCTGAACATTAAAAAAATAAATAGAATAAAATAAAAGTATCAGACAGCTTTGCATGTAGGATTAAAAATCTCGAGAAAACTTTTCTTCCATTATAAATACACATTGGGTTACAACTTAAAATTAATGCATACTGTGACTCTTGACCAAAAAAGATTTCAAAGCACTATTTAGGTTATAGATATATAAGTGAAATGGTTAGGTCACAAAATAAATGCATCTTTAACTTTACTGGATATTGCCAAATTGCTTCCTTAAGCGCTTACATAAAATTACACACTATCAGTAGTGTATGTGAGCCCCATTGTACCAATTTCTTGCCAACACCTGATATTGTCAGACCTTTTAAATTTTTGCCAATGTGATGGGTGTGAAATTGTTTCTTGTGATATTTAGGCATCTCGCAGATGACTTGTATGGTTGAGTACCTTTTAACATGTACATTAATCAGGTTTCCTCTTCTGGGAACTGTCTGTACATGTCTTTTGCCCATTAATTTTGTTTTTAGTTTATTGATATATTTGTTATGTATTCTGGATATCAATCCTTTGTCAGATGCCTGCATTGCATATATTTCCTGGCACTCTGTAGCTTGTCTTTTAAAATGGTATTTGATGCACAGAATTTTTATTTAAATGTATCAATCTTTAACTTTATGGCTTGTCCTCCTGTCTTTTTTAAAATAAATCTTTTCTTACTAGGCAGTCATATTCTCCTTTGTTTTCTTCTAACAGCTTTAAAGTTGTGTTTCTCACACACAGACCTTTAATGCCTCCTTGGAGTTTATTTTTTAATGAAATCTTTGTAGATTCCAATGCAATTTTGAGAAATAATTTGGAGACTTTGTATTGGGGAACTGTCCAGAAACTCTGTCCAGTTTCCCCAATAATAACACTTTGCAAAATTATAGTAGTTTTCACAACCAGGATATTGACATGGATACAATCCACTGATCTTACTGAGATTTTTCCATTTATACTTGTGCTCGTGTATGTGTATGTACTTGTGTGTATGGGTGTGTCTGTTGAATTCCATACAGTTTTATCCCCTGGGCAGGTTCATGTATCCACCGTCACCATCAAGGTATTGAATAGTTCTTCCATCATTGCAAGGATCCTTCAAATTGCCCTTTATAATCACACCCATTTCCCTCCAGTGACTACACTATGGTCCCATCCCAAACTTGTTCAGTTGCTGAGTCGTGTCCAACTCTTTGCGACTTCATACAGCACGCCACCCTTCCCTGTCCTTCACCATCTCCTGGAGTTTGCTCAAATTCATGTCCATTGAGTCAGTGATGCCATCCAACCATCTCATCCCCGAACACCTGGCAACCACTAGTCTGCTCTTCATCGCTGTAATGTTGTCATTTTAGGAATGTTATACAGGGACTTCCTGGGTGGTCCAGTGGCTAAGACTCCGAGCTCCAATGCAGGGGGCCTGGGTTTGATCCCTGTTCAGGGAACTAGATCCCACAAGCCACGACTAAGACCTGGCACAGCCAAATAAATAAATAAATAATAAAAATAAATATTAAAAAATATGTTATATAAATGGGTCCATACAGTATGAATCTTCTCAGGATTGACTTTTCACTTGGCATAATTCTCTGAATATTCATCCAGTTTGTTGCATGAATCGCAGTTCACTCCTTGTTTTTCGTGAGTGGAATCCCATGTTGTGGTTGCTACCTCTGTTTGTTTATCCATTCACCCGCTGAAGAACATCTGGGTTGTTTCCAGTTTGGAACTAATACAAATGAAGATTTTATCAACATTCATGTATGGGGTTTTGTATGAATATAAACTTTAATGTCTTTGGAATAACTGTCCAAGAGTGCAGTTGTTGGGTTGTATAGAAATTACATATTTAGGTGTTTTTTTGCATATTTAGTTTTATAAGAAACGGCTAAATAGTTTTGTACCATTTTACATTTCTACCAGAAGTTTCTGAGTGATCCAGTTCCTTCACATCCTTCCCAGTGTTTGATGGTGCTGCTATTTTCATTCTAACAATTCTGATAGGGGTGTGGTGATATCTCACTGTGGTTATAATTTGCATTCCTTGATAGCTAATGATATTGAGCCTCTTTTCATGCGGTTTTTGTAATCTATATACTTGCTTTGGTGAAAATATCTTCATGTCACTTGCCCATTTTCTAATTGACTTATTATTTTTTATTGTTGAATTTGAGAGCTCTTCATATATGCTAGACGTAAGTTCTTTGTTGGATATGTACTTCGAAAATATTTTCTTCCAGTCTGCAGTCTTTTAATCTTCTTCACATGGGTTTTTGCAGAGCAGAAGTTTTACATTTTGATCAGGTCCAATTTGTTGATTTTTCATTTTACAGATCATCTTTCCGGTGTCAAGTCTAAAAACACTTTGCCTAATCTTAAATTGTAAAGATTTTGTCCTATTTTTTAAAAGTTTTATTGTTTTATGTTTTGTATTATGATCCATTTTGGTTTAATTTTTGTGTAAAGTATGAAGTTTTGGTCTCTCTTCATTTTTTGCCTATAGATAGTTTTGCTGATTGCCCCAAGTTTCCATCATTTGCTCAAAAGGTTATCTTTCCTCTATTGGATCTATTTTGCAGATTTGCAAAAAATCAATGGATCATTTTTGTATGCACCTCCTTGATTTTTTAACCTTTTCAGGACTTTGACTGGCTCTGGGTCCCATTATACTTTGCCTTAATTTCCTCTGAGATATGTAAAAAGTGAGTCATCATTTTGTAATGACAACCATATTGTAATTAACAAGGATTTTGCAACAATATCTAATAAACACTGATCATGTAGTAGGAATTTAACTTGATTATTATTAGTTTCAACTCTTCAAGGGACTAATTCTAACAATTAAATTAGCCTGAAGCCATAGAGAATCATGAGGTAAATCAGAACTTAAATGTATTAAAATACAACTTTTTTTTTTCACTTTAGAAGACTGAGAGGGGAAACTTCAAAGCTGTCAGATCATAGAAATGTTAGAAGAGAAAGCAACAGATAAGAGTGTCCCAGCTATGAGGTTCTACCAGCTAATGAAACTAAATGTCTCTTTTTATTCTATCTACTAGGTGGGCCTTCACTTATATATAGTTATGTTGTCCTACATAGTAGTCGTGTTCTTAGAAATTTGTGTGCATGTCACGTCCACAGTGTAATGTACTAGAAAGAGTGCTCTCTAGACTGGAAGGTAGTAGGCCAGGCATCAAGTCCCAGCTCTGTCTCTAATCCACTTGGCTGGAGACATTGAATTTTGAGGGACTGTCATGAGATTATTGGCAATCATGATCCAGGAGGTACTGAACACATTAGGTACTCTGTACTATTATTAGCAGCTTTACATGAGGCCTTCCCTGGTGGCTCAAACAGTAAAGAATCCGCCTGCCATGCAGGAGACCTAGGTTTGATCCCTGGGTCGGGAAGATTCCCTGGAGAAGGGAAGAGGACATGAGGAGCATGGTGGGTTAAGGGCCACAGAGTCAGACACGACTGAGCAACTAACATAGCTTCCTCACTTACATGAGGCAACCAAGGCCCAAACAACAGAAAAAATGTAAAAGGCACTATCATCCTGAAGGCTTGTATTTGATTTGGGCATGGGGCCTTGTGGCTCTCAGGAGTTTATGGTCAGGATAGGCTGATATTTTGAAGAACTTGAGATGTTTTTTGACTAGAGCTTGGAAAACGGAATAATGTGGGGTCTGACTGCTCAGTGTCATTGGGAGGTGGTCTATTGAGTAGGCTTACCCATGGTCCAGGCTTATCAGACTGATGTTCTGCCTCCTCTAGACCTTGAAGTGAAGTGAAAGTCGCTCAGTCACGTCTGACACTTTGCGACCCCCTTGGAATTCTATAGACCAGAATACTGGAGTGGGTAGCCTTTCCCTTCTCCAGGGGACCTTCCTAACCCAGGCACTGAACGCAGGTCTGCCACATTGCAGGCGGATTCTTTACCAGCTGAGCCACAAGGGAAGCCCAAGAATACTGGTGTGGGTAGCCTATCCCTCCTCCAGGGGATCTTCCCAACTCAGGAACCAAACTGGGGTCTCCTGCATTGCAGGTGGATTCTTTACCAACTGAGCTATTAGGGACATGCGATTGAGCAATTAGGGACATTAGCTTTACCTCTAGCTCTTAGGACATTGGAAGGAAGAGAAACATGACACCTAGTACTCCTTTTCAGTTCTGTTCAGTTCAGTTGCTCATTCGTGTCTGACTCTTTGTGACCCCATGAACTGCAGCATGCCAGGCCTCCCTGACCATCACCAACTCCCAGAGCCTACCCAAACTCATGTCCATTGAGTCAGTGATGCCATCCAACCATCTCATCCTCTGTTGTCCCCTTCTCCTCCTGCCCTCAATCTTTCCCAGCATCAAGGTCTTTTCAAATGAGTCAGCTCTTCACATCAGGTGGCCAAAGTATTGGAGTTTCAGCTTCAACCTCAGTCCTTCCAATGAACACCTAGGACTGATCTCCTTTAGGATGGACTGGTTGGATCTCCTTGCAGTCCAAGGGACTATCAAGAGTCTTCTCCAACACCACAGTTCAAAAGCATCAATTCTTCAGCACTCAGCTTTCTTCATAGTCCAACTCTCACATCCATACATGACTACTGGACAAACCATAGCCTTGACTAGGCAGACCTTTGTTGGCAAAGTAATGTCTCTGCTTTTTAATATGCTATCTAGGTTGGTCATAACTTTCCTTCTAAGGAGTAAGCATCTTTTAATTTCATGGCTGCAATCACCATCTTCAGTGATTTTTGAGCCCCCAAAAATAAAGTCAGCCACTGTTTCCCCATCTATTTCTCATGAAGTGATGGGGCCAGATGCCATGATCTTAGTTTTCTGAATGTTGAGTTTGAAGCCACTTTTTCACTTTCCTCTTTCACTTTCATCAAGAGGCTCTTTAGTTCTTCTTCACTCTCTGCCATAAAGGTGGTGTTCTGCATATCTGAGGTTATTGATATTTCTCCCAGCAATCTTGATTCCAGCTTGTGCTTCCTCCAGCCCAGCGTTTCTCATGATGTACTCTGCATATAAGTTAAATAAGCATGGTGACAATATACAGCCTTGACGTACTCCTTTTCCTATTTGGAACCAGTCTGTTGTTCCATGTCCAGTTCTCACTGTTGCTTCCTGACCTGCATACAGGTTTCTCAAGAGGCAGGTCAGGTGGTCTGGTATTCCCATCTCTTTCAAAATTTTCCTTTTACTTTTTGAAATTTCTGAGGATCTTCAGCAGCTACAAATATCTAGACTGGACTCCAATCTCATTGTAAACCAATGATTGAGGTCTGCAGATTATATGTCCTGGGGTACCAAGCCACAGCCCTCACCCACTGGCCCAGCTACCCACCTACCTATGTGTCTCCCCACTCACCTGGCCAACCAGCTGCCCAGCTTCTCAGGGTCCCTCACACTCCTTCAGTTCCAGTTGGCTTTGGCTGCATGGGCCAGAGGAACATCCATAAAAAGA
Organism: Okapia johnstoni; assembly: GCA_024291935.2. Taxonomy (NCBI): domain Eukaryota; kingdom Metazoa; phylum Chordata; class Mammalia; order Artiodactyla; family Giraffidae; genus Okapia; species Okapia johnstoni. The sequence goes on from CM044305.1 coordinate 113,632,585, forward strand.
TTCTTCCTGTGGTAATTGTGTTGTGAGTCTCCCAGGGAGAGGAATGAGTCATAGAGCAAAGACAATCTTGTCAACCTGGCCAGTTCTGCTCTTTGTAGTCCTGAGGCTTTAGTGAGAACAGATGACATTTTAGGAATCTCCCAGCTGCTTAAGTCTGGGACTGACAGCCTGTTCCTCTAGGGATTCTGCAAAGACCTCTCTGGGCAAGAAATGAGGAAATTTGGCTCAGAAGAAGGACCAGCCTGGATAATACCACCCTCCTCTCTGTGGGAGACTGTGTTGTTTTCTACTCACAAAGCATGATTCAATCATTTGCCACTGGTCAGTCAACAATGGAGACACCAACCTTTCCAGGAGCCATCAAGGCTGGTTGGGCCTGTGGGCAGCCTCCTCTGGTTCTTGGCACTCAAGGTAAGTGCATTAATTTTGATTGTGACCAAATTGAATGCTACTCAAATCAACTGTGGACCTGTCATTATGTCCTCTCTTTGTATTCTTCTAGGAAGAGTCCATTGTTTGGCTGTTATTAAAGCACTTACAGGAGAAATTTGAAGTGTGACTGATACTTCCCTGTCTAGCTGGTCACACTGAATTTTGACAGTTATTATCTCATTAAGACTGCATAACAATCCAGTGAAGACCACATAGGGCAGGAATAGTCATTGTTTTCACCCACTTTGTAGATGAGGAAGCTGAAACTCAGAGGGGTGAAACAACTGGCCCAAAGTGTAATAGCCCCAAAGTGGCTGGGCTGAGACAAGAACTCAGATTGTTTACCTCCCAGGCTAATATTTCTTTCATTCCCTTATACTACCAGGGACTTTGCCTGTAAGGGATCAGGTGAGGCCAGCTGGCAAATGACCTTCATAAGAGTCATGTTGAAGCAGGTGGCAGCTGAATTGGCCTTGAGGCTTGGCTTTGCTATGTCACAACTGTGGTGAAGTGATGTGGGGTCAGGCTGCTTTGATTTTCAGCTCATCAAGAGCTTATCTTCTGCCAAATATCTTTGCCTGGTGCAGATCAGCTAATCCACAAGTATGCTCTCTAGTTTTGGAAATGCAGATCAGAGTACTTTGGTTTTTACTGAGAAGAACTGACTTAAAAAAATCTCAAATCATAAAATCTCAGAGCTGGAAGGTAATTTAGAGGATTAATTCAATTTTTCAATCAGGGGTCTAGTAGACCAAGGCTCTGAAGGGAATAAGAGACAAGGTCACATAGGTAATAGCAGAAATGATCTTCAAGGGCCATGACCTCTCTTCACATTTCAAAAGAGCTGTCATAGGGTAGAGACAGTGGATTTTCCCTGAGTCTTCAAAGCTGGGATGGAGGACCCATAGAAGACTCTGGTGGGCTCTGAGGAAGCTGCTCACTCAATTTTTTTTTATTCTGGGCCTCTTTGAGTTAGGGGAATGCAAAGAAGATGGCTACTGAGGAGTCAAAGAAGGCTATTGGATGGAATTTGGAGCTCCTGGAAATCAGGCAAGGCTGAGCAGGAAGCCATAGCCCACCACTTAGGTGCTTTGTAACTTCAGACAAGTGGCTTAATCCAAGATTTTGCTTTTGAGCCCTTTTATTTTTACCTATGAGTATAATACCCATTCTTGGGACTGTCAAATGAGGGAACAACATGCATATATGTATGTGTGTAGATACACATGTATGTTTCATCAAAACATATTTATAGATCATTAAGTATGTATACAGATGATAGAGAGGTAGAGAGATTATGGAAAGATGGAGAGCCCATGGAGAGAGAGCCCACAATGTCCAGAGATCAGGTCCCTCTAGTCATTGTTTCCATCATCCTTCATTTTTCAAAGGGAACCAGCAACCAAGCAGCTTGAGCTCTGAAGTCCATCTATGTGCTCGATCTGTACAAAGATGATTTGTTAACTGTTAGAGCTATTACAAGGATTAGGTGAAGAAAATAGCACTGACATATTTACACATGTTTGGGTAGAGTACATCTCCTGGTATCTGGCACACCTGCAGAAGAGTGTGTTGAAGGAGACTTGCAGAAAAGTGTGGTGAACCAAACATCTTCTTAAAAAGCCATAAATTCTCCAGGCAGTCCTCTCAGTGGCTAGTTATGCCCGTGTGCTCAGATGAGTTGAATAGTGGTATTATAGTGGGGTTTGTGAAAAGTCCCATAGTCTTAATAACCACAGCTGCTGCTGCTGCTGCTAAGTCGCTTCAGTCGTGTCCGACTCTGTGCGACCCCATAGACGGCAGCCCACCAGGCTCCGCCATCCCTAGGATTCTGCAGGCAAGAATACTGGAGTGGGTTGCCATTTCCTTATCCAGTGCATGAAAGGGAAAAGTGAAAGTGAACTTGCTCAGTCGTGTCCGACTCTTAGTGACCCCATGGACTGTAGCCTACCAGGCTCCTCCATCCATGGGATTTTCCAGGCAAGAGTACTGGAGTGGGGTGCCATTGCCTTCTCCGCATATTTAAGTCCCAACATAAGTTGGGAATATGGCTAATAGGAAACAGAATTCAAATCAAAGTTTCTACAGTGGGGACTAGTTGAACTTGGCTGGAAATTAAATATGGCCACAGATGTGGTCTGTTTCCATTTTTCTCCTATTCCTTGGTGACTTATTCTATGGAAACTAGGCACACAGATGCCACTGGAACTAATTGGAGTCTTCCTAGGCTCTGTGCTCTGAGGTTGGTAGATGACCACAGTGGTAACATGATGGTGGAACAACTAGGGAATTCCACCTTCTCAGGATTTGGAGGGAGGAAAGTAGCCAAGGATTTCAGTGCTATAAACAAAATAGCCCAAGTATTCTGTGGAGTCACCTGCCTTTAAAAGAATCAACCAGGTCCAGTGTGTCAGGGCAGAGGAGCTGGGATGTGGTGTGTCACTTACGGAGTGCCCCCTTGTGTCATTAAGAACCCAGCCCAAGCCTGGCACTGAGAAAGTGCTTAGCAAACATTTGGTGAATGAGTTCAATTGGAGACTCATGGACAAGTGAGGACCTCGAAGAGCTTTTGTTTATGTGGGTTATATCTACTGCTATTTAACATAATAGAAATTAAAGGTGAAAGGATGTAAATATTTTCTTTGTTCATTTAGAAATACCATTTTAGTGGAAAAAACTCTGTTTTACAAAGTGAAAACAAATATTAGAAGAATGGCATTGTTTGTTGTTTGCTAATCTCTCTAGCATCTGGTTTTAGTAGGTGACAACAGGATTTTCCTTCTTGTTTCTCCAATATATTGTGATATTATATGTCTGTAGCCTCATGAAAACTCCCCTGTGCACTCATGAGAAAATAAATAATGCCTCAGTATTCTTATGAAAATATTCTTGGTCTATTAGATCCCCTGAAAGGCTCTTAGGAACCCCCAGCAGACTGGGGAACTGCTGTTCTTTTTTTTTGCCCAAACTATTTATTTATTTATTTTTTTATTTCTTATTCTTTATTTTATTTTTTATTTATTTATTTTAGTTGGGGGCTAATTACTTTACAATATTGGGACATATCTACTATGGTAATTTCTGCATTATAGGTTACACACATTTTTTTTTTAAATTTTGCCATCACTTTATTTTATTTTTAATTCATTTTTATTGGAGTATAGTTGCTTTACAATGTTGTGTTAGTTTCTGTTGTACAGCAAAGTGAATCATCTATACCTATATATAGATCCCCTCTTTTTTTGGATTTTCTTCCCCTTTAGGTCATCACAGAGCACGGAGTAGAGTTTCCTATGTCATACAATCTGTTCTTGTTAGTTATCTATTTTATACATAGCATTTTAACCTTACAAATAACCTTGGAAACAACTAAATATTTCCAAATTCCTCTTCAAAGTGTTTATGACAATTTATACCATCAGAAGCAGTGTTTGAGAATTCCAGTTTCTCACATCTGAGTCAAAATTTGGTATTATCAGACTTTTAAAATTTTGCCAATCATGAGGGGTATGTTTTAAATTTGCATTTCCCTGATTACTAGTGATGTTGAAAATATTCTCATGACTATATTTAGGTGCTCTCTTCTGTGAATTCCCTGATTCTATTTTTTTTTGCTCAATTTTTAAAGTCTTTGTTTTTCAGCTTTGATTGATAAGAGTTTTTTAATATATTCTTTACATACTCTACCCCCTTATCAGGAATAAGTGGTATAAATACTTCCATATATTGCTTGACATTTTTCCCCTAAGATGACTTTGATGCACAGATTTTTTTTATTTGTACGTAATCAAAATCACAGGTTATACTATTTTTCATACACTACACTTTTGGAGACTTATTTAATTCTCCCTTACCCAGAAGATATAAAACTCTTAATTTTTTTCCCAAGAATTTTAAAGATTTTATTTTCACATTTAGGTCTTTAAGCTGCTTGAAGATTGACAGATTTTTGGTATGGTGTTAGGTAAAGATATACTTCAAAAAAAATTTTTTTGGCCATGCTGCATGGCTTGCAGGATCTTGGTTCCCCCACCAGGGATTGAACCTATGCCCTCGGCCATGAAAACACTGAGTCCTAACCACTGGACTGCCAGAAAATTCCCAAGATATATTTTTTAATCTTCATCTTTTATATAGAGATAGCTAGGTGTCCTAGGCTTATATAGTAAATAAACCATCATTTCCCCCAATTTTTTCCATATATGTGGAGAGCTGTTTCCATTTTCTCCATTTTATTTGGTCAGCTTGGGTTCCCCAGTTCATTTTTCTTCTTCAAAATATTTTTGTTATTCTTAATCCTCACTATTACAAATTTTTATTAAGATACATAATACAGTTGACCCTTGAACAAGGCAGAGGTTAGGCACACTGGCCCTCTACACAGTCTAAATTTATAGTTGCTCTCCATATCCCTGGTGACTTCCCTGGTGGCTCAGATGGTAAAGCATCTGCCTACAATGAGGGAGACCAGGGTTCGATCCCTGGGTCGGGAAGATCTCCTGGAGAAGGAAATAGCAACCCACTCCAGTACTCTTTCTTGGAAAATCCCATGGACGGAGGAGCCTGGTGGGCTGAAGTCCATGGGGTCTCAAAGAGTCAAACACGACTGACCGACTTCACTTCATTTCACTTCACTTCTCCATATCCATGGGCTTCCCTGATGGCTCAGATGGTAAAGAATCTGCCTGTAATACAGGAGGCCTGGGTTCAATTCCTGGGTCAGGAAGATCCCCTGGAGAAGGGAATGGCTACCCACACCAGTATTCTGTCCCACACCAGTATTCTGGCCTGGAGAATTCCATGGACAGAGGAGCCTGGAGGGCTACAGTCCATGGAGTCGCAAAGAGTCAGACATGACTGAATGACTTTCACTTTCTTTCCATGTCCACAATTTCTCTATCCATGGTTCCACATCCACAGATTAAAACAATTGCAGATCGTGTAGTGCTGTAGTACTTACTGTTGAAAAATATCTGAGTGTAATTGGACCTACACAGTTCAAACCCGTGTTGTTCAAGGATCAACTCTACATACTAAAGAATATATAAGTTGTTTGTATAGAGTTTAAATTATAAAGTGAACACCTAACTAGCAACTTGGAAGTTTCTTTCTTTTTTTTTTTTTGTCTTTTAATAGGTGTGTGGTTGCTTATCATTGTGATTTTTTAAATGTAAATTTATTTATGTTAATTGGAGGCTAATTACTTTACAATATTGTAGTGGTTTTGGCATACCCTGACATGGATCAGCCACGGGTGTACATGTGTTCCCCATTCTGAACCCGCCTCCCACCTCCTTCCCCAGGCCATCCCTTTGGGTCATCCCAGTGCACCAGCCCCGAGCACCCTGTCTTATGCATTGAACCTGGACTGGCGATCCATTTCACATGTGATAATATACATGTTTCAATGCCATTCTCCCAAATCATCCCACCCTCGCCATCTCCCACAGAGTCCAGTGTCTAGCAAGGACCTAGAAGAAATAAAAAAGAGTCAGTCAATAATGAATAATGCAGTAAATGAGATAAAAAACACTCTGGAGGGAACCAACAGTAGAATAACAGAGGTAGAAGATAGGATAAGTAAGGTAGAAGATAGAATGGTAGAAATAAATGAAGCAGAGAGCAAAAAAAGAAAAAAGAATTAAAAGAAATGAGGACAATCTCAGAGACCTCTGGGACAATGTTAACTTCCCCAACATTCAAATCATAGGCGTCCCAGAAGAAGAAGACAAAAAGAAAGACCATGAGAAAATACTTGAGGAGATAATGGTTGAAAACTTCCCTAAAATGGTGAAGGAATTAGTCAACCAAGTCCAAGAAACCCAGAGAGTTCCAAAAAGGATAAACCCAAAGTGAAACACCCCAAGACACATATTAATCAAATTAACAAAGATCAAATACAAAGAACAAATATTAAAAGCAGCAAGGGAAAAACAACAAATAACACGCAAGGGGATTCCCATAAGGATAACAGCTGATCTTTCAATAGAAACTCTCCAGGCTAGAAGGGAATGGCAGGACATACTTAAAGTGATGAAATGGAAAACCCTACAGCCCAGATTACTGTACCCAGCAAGGATCTCATTCAAATATGAAGGAGAAATCAAAAGCTTTACAGACAAGCAAAAGCTGAGAGAATTCAGCACCACCAAACCAGCTCTCCAACAAATGCTAAAGGATCTTCTCTAGACAGGAAACACAGAAAGGGGGTATAAACTCGAACCCGAAACAACAAAGTAAATGGCAACAGGATCATACTTATCAATAATTACCTTAAATGTAAATGGGTTGAATGCCCCAACCAAAAGACAAAGACTGGCTGAATGGCTACAAAAACAAGACCCCTATATATGTTGTCTACAAGGGACCCACCTCAAAACAAGGGACACATATAGACTGAAAGTGAAGGGCTGGAAAAAGATATTTCATGCAAACGGAGACCAAAAGAAAGCAGGAGTAGCAATACTCATATCAGATAAAATAGACTATTTTTTTAATAAATTTATTTATTTTAGTTGGGGGCTAATTACTTTACAATATTGTAGTGGTAAAATAAAGGCTGTGAAAAGAGACAAAGAAGGACACTACATAATGATCAAAGGATCAATTCAAGAAGAAGATACAAAAATTATAAATAAATATGCACCGAACATAGGAGCACCACAATATGTAAGGCAAATGCTAACAAGTATGAAAGGGGAAATTAACAATAACACAATAATAGTGGGAGACATTCATACCCCACTCACACCTATGGATAGATCAACTAAACAGAAAATTAACAAGGAAACACAAACTTCAAATGATACGATAGACTAGTTAGACCTAATTGATATCTATAGGACATGTTACCCCAAAACAATGAATTTCACCTTTTTCTCAAGTGCACATGGAGTCTTCTCCAGGATAGATCACATCCTGGGCCATAAATCTAGCCTTGGTAAATTCCAAAAAATTGAAATCATTCCAAGCATCTTTTCTGACCACAATGCAGTAAGATTAGATGTCAATTACAGGAGAAAAACTATTAAAATTTCCAACATATGGAGGCTGAACAACACACTGCTTAATAACCAACAAATCACAGAAGAAATCAAAAAAGAAATCAAAATATGCATAGAAACGAGTGAAAATGAAAACACAACAACCCAAAACCTATGGGACACTGAAAAAGCAGTGCTAAGGGGAAGGTTCATAGCAATACAGGCTTACCTCAAGAAACAAGAAAAAAGTCAAATAAATAACCTAACTCTGCACCTAAACCAACTAGAAAAGGAAGAAATGAAGAACCCCAGGGTTAGTAGAAGACAAGAAATCTTAAAAATTAACACATGTAAACCCATGGCTGATTCGTGTCAATATATGGCAAAAACCACTACAATATTGTAAAGCAATTAGCCCCCAACTAAAATAAATAAATTTATTGAAAAAATTAGGGCATAAATAAATGCAAAAGAGACAAAAGAGACCACAGAAAAAATCAACAAAGCTAAAAGCTGGTTCTTTGAGAAGATAAATAAAAATGGAAGTTTCTTTAAACTTCTATCCAATCACATCATTCCGTGCCCCAACAACCATAGATAAACACTTTCTTTAATGGGTTAATCATTCCCCTGCTTTTTGTTAGAGTTTTACTATGTATGTGCCCCTACTACCTGTTGTTTAGTGTTCCTTGTTCCTTATTTAAATGGAACCATATCATGTATTTTTTCCATGTTCTCTCTTATGACTTGTTCCTTTACCTCATTGTGTTCCTAAGTTTCAGCTTAGTGAGATGCATGTAACTATAATTTATTCATTTTTATTGCTACATAGTGTCCCATTGTATGAATGCATCACCATGTATTCTTCTATTTGTAGACACTCAGGATAATTGTTTCTGATTTATGCACATTTCAAACAATACTACAATGACTATTCTTTTATATACATCCAAATGCAAATATGAAAGAATTTCTCCAAACCAAGGAATGTAATTACTAGGTTATAGGGTAAGGACTTGCCAATTTCAGCGGGTAATGCCAAGCTTTTCCAAAGTAGTTGTTATATTACTTCCAGCAGTAGAAGCAAGTTCCTGTTGTGCCTCATTTTGTCAACAGATGCTCTCTAACTTTTTTACCTTTGCCAATTTGATAGATATTAAATATGTCTTTAGTTTTAATTTACATTTTCTTAATTAAAATGATCTTAAACACACATATGTATGTTTATGGAACCCATGCAGTTCATTTCCTTCAATATGTGTCATTTGTCCAGTTTTTCTATTAGATTTTACTTTTCTTATTGATTTTTAGGAGTTCTTTATAACCTAGATATTAATTCTTTATCAGCTTTATATACTTAGATATGCTGTTCCAGCATGTAGGTTGTCTTTGTTAATTTCTTTAGGGTTCTTTAAATGAACAGAAGTTCTTAATTTTAATGTAGCTGAGTCTGATCATTTTCCTTATTGGTTTGTGCTTGTTTCCCTAATCCAAGATCATAAAATTGTACCCTTATATGATTTTCTGAATATTTTATAGTCTTGCCTTTTACATTTAAGTCTTTCATACAATTCTAAGTGATTTTCATATGGAGTAATGTTGGAATTTATTTTCCTTTCTTTTTTCTGTATATAGTTAAACTGTTTTTTCATAACCATTTGTATTATAGTCCATGCTCCTCGGTGATTTCCAATTCCTTCTCTGTCATCAGTTAAGATACTGTGTATGTGTGCATTTATATCTAGACTTTACATTTGGGCCTGTTTTTCAAAATAAATTTTAGAATTAGCTTTTTGAATTACACACACACACACACACACACACACACACACCCCTTGGAAATTATATTGGTATTGCAATTAATATACAGATCCATTTGGGAGAGAATTGATAATTTTAAGATTTTAAGATATTATATCTTCCTATCCAAGAAGATGTTTCTCCATTTATTTATGTATTTTAAAAGAATTTTCAAAGAAGTTTTCCAGTTTTCTCCATAAAGGACTTGCACATGATTTGTTAGGTTTATTGCTAAGAGTTTTATTATTTTTGATACTATAAATTATATTTTTAACTTAATAGACTTTATTTTTCAGAGAGCTTGTTGTTGTGGTTCAGTTGCTAAGTCATGTCTCACTGCTACCCCATGGACTGCAGTATACCAGGCTCCTCTGTCGTCCACTATATCCTGGGGTTTGCTCAGATTCATGTCCATTGAATTGATGATTTAGTTGGAGATTTAGGTTAATAGAAAAACTGAGTGGAAGCTACAGAGTTCCAATATGTACCCTAATCCACTGATACAATTTATCCTATTATTAGCATCTTGCACTAGTATGATACATCTGTTATAATTGATGAGCCAATATTTAAACATTATTATTAACGGAAGACTATAATTTACATTAGGGCTCATTCCTTATGTTGTATGTTTTATGAGTTTTGACAAATGTGTGGTGATTTGTATTCACTATTACAGTATCATACAGAATAGTCTCACTGCCCTAAAACCCCCCTGTGCCCCACCTATTAATCTCTTCCTTCCCTCCTTCCTTCTCTGGCAACCTCTAACCCTTTAAATGTCTCCACTGTTTTGCCTTTTCCAATATGTGGGTTTTTTCAGATTGGCTCCTTTCACCTAGCAATACACATTGAAGGTTTCTACATGTCTTTTCATGGCTTGATAGCTCATTTCTTTTTAGCACTGAATAATATTCCATTGTACAACTCCTTGAAAGTACCACTCTTTGTTTATCCACTCATCAACTGAAGGACATCTGGGTTGCTTCCATGTTTTGGCAATTATGCATAAAGTTGCTGTAAACATCCATGTGCAGATTTTTGTGTAGATGTAAGTTTTTAGCTCCTTTAGGTAAATACCAAGGAGTGCAACTGCAGGATTGTATGGTAAGAGTATGTTTAGTTTTGTACAAAACTGCCAAACTGTCTTCCAAAGTGGCTGTACCATTTTGCATTCCCAAAAGCAATAAATGAGAATTCCTGTTGCTCCACACCCTTGCCAGCATTGGTGTTGCCAGTGTTTTGGACCTTGGCCACTCTAATATGTGTGTAGTGGTATCTCATTGTTTTAGTTTGTAATTCCCTAACGACATACGGGGAAGGCAGTGGCACCCCACTCCAGCACTCTTTTTTGTCTCGAAAATCCCATGGACGGAGGAGCCTGGTGGGCTGCAGTCCATGTGGTAGCTGAGTCGGACACGACTGAGCGACTTCACTTTCACTTTTCACTTTCATGCACTGGAGAAGGAAATGGCAACCCACTCCAGCGTTCTTGCCTGGAGAATCCCAGGGACGGCGGAGCCTGGTGGGCTGCTGTCTATGGGGTCGCACAAAGTAGGACACGACTGAGGTGACTTAGCAGCAGCAGCAGCAGCAGCAGCAACGACATATGAGGTGGAGCATCTTTCCATATGCTTATTTGTCATCTGTATACCTTCTTTGGTGAGGGTGTCTGTTAAGGTCCTTGGCCCGTTTTTTCAACTGGTTGTTTGTTTTCTTATTACTGAGTTTTAAGAGTTTTGGGTACATTTTGGCTAGTAGTTCTTTACTACATATGTCCTTTGCAAAGATTTTCCTCCCAGTCTGTGGTTTGGCTTGTCAGCTATGAGTTTTTTGTAGATGCCCTTTATCAGGTTGAAGAAGTTCCTTTCTATTCCTGGTTTCTTGAGGTTTTTTTTTTTTTATTATGAAAATGTGTTAGATTTTGTCAAATGGTTTTCTACATCTATAGAGATTATTGTATGGTTTTAGTTTTTTATTTTATTGATATGACATATTGCATTAATTAATTTTCAGATGTTGAACCAACTAAGTATTCCTGGAATAAATCCCACTTGATCATTATGTATGTATATGTTGCTGGATGCAGTTTGCCTGTATTTGATTGCTTATGTTGGATATTTTTATATTTTCCTTTAGCTTTTTTTCTGTTATGCAGTTAGGTTTCTTGGAATAGTTTTTATCTTTTGTGGTTTTCTTTGAAACTTTAGGAGGAAACAGCAGAATTTGTTCTATAGTTAGTTATTTCCTACCATGGAAGCAAGACCCTTCTGAATCCTCTATACTATGCTCTGTGAATTATGAGGTTTCCAGTGTGGCTGGTGGGAACTGGCTCTATTCCCAGCCCCACGAGAATTCCAAGCATAGAGTCCCCGAATTGGGGGGAAAGTTCTTTCTCTGGCCTTGGCTAGTTTTTTCATATGCGTGTACTGATTGATTAGTATGAATACATGAGAGGGATCCTCTGTGAATCTCCATAATTTTCTCTCTATGCAGGTCTTTCTTCTTTGGTGCTCTGTCCTAGCTAACTCTAACTGCTTCAGTCTCCTCTGACTCTCAGCATCCTTCCTTATTTTCGAAAAACACAAAGCAGTTGTGGTATAATGAAAAATGAAATGGGGTGTGAATCAATGGCCTGGTTTCTAGACTCTGCCATACCATCGCCCTATTGTGGGACTTTGCTCATACATCTGCCCCTCTATGAGAACTCAGGATCTCTCCTGTTTCACAAGAGGATTGCCCTAGGTGACTCTACAGCTCCAGAATGCACTATAACATACATGTGTTCTATGCTTCACAGTTTACAAACAAATCTCACATCTGTTTGATCCTTTATTCCTCCTCTGTGTGGTAGTTAGGGTAAGAATCATTATGCTGTTTTACAGGTGAGGTAACTGGGTCTCAAAGATGTGATATCATAAATAGGCAGTGTTTGTAGTAGGGAAGAGCAGTTACCTTTTGTGCATCAAGCTTCTGTGCCTTGGTCTCTTATAAAGAAGTGAAGACCCTTTATTTTGATTCCAAATGCTAGTGCCTGAAAGGGGCGACCAGCCTTGTTCACTACTGTCAAATGCATAATGTATGATCATCATGGATTTGATGGTCTTAGAGAAGAGCATGTGGATAAAGCATTGACACGAAGCATTTGGCAGTATGGGTATGATGAATGGTTCTTGGGTCTGTTCCTTCCTGCTGTGGGGATTGTAGCTGTGTTTGTATGTTTGAGAGGGCATCTCTGAGCTGTGTCCCAATGGGAAATGGAAGGTGGAAATTTCTGGAAGAGATTTTTAAAAATTTGCCAGTTGTACAAACAGACTTGTTTCTCAACTGTTTTCTCCAGTTTGCATCTGTGGGTTTTTGTGTAGAGAACAGCTGTAGAGAATTACAGCTCCCAGCCTCAGACTTACAGATTCTATCTCTGCATGTCCTGAAATCAGTCAGGGTTATTTCAGAGGCTTGCAGCTTGAGGAGTCCCTCAGAGCCCTCATGGGGCCCATCAAAAGGAAACAGCCTGCCTTGGATGCCACTCTTTGCTCTGTCTTAAATTTGCAAAGTTCCAAGCAAACACAAGAATTATGGTAGCTTATCAGACACAGAGGAGGGCTCTACTTCTGTCCCAAATCCTGGGACCTCCCAGTTCTCATTATCAACTTTGATAGAAACTTCCAGTGGGGCCTGGCTAAACAATAGTCCATAAGCCATTGCCATTAGATGGATTACAGTCACAAAAATAAGCCTTGGTCTAAGAGATGCTGGAGGTAGCTTATCTTAATGCCACAAGAGCATTGGAATGACTGTCTCTAATTAGCCAGCCATATGGCTTTGTTGCATTCATGAGCCCTGCCAAATACAGTCAATCAAAGTTTATGGACTAATTTCCATTCAGTCCCCAGTCTCATCTGCCCTTTCCCACCTCTGTACCATTGCTCTTGCTGTTCCTTCCACCTGAAATACTCTCTTGTTCCCAGCCTCCTAGGTATGCCTGTTGAAATTCTTCTACTCTTTAAAGTCAAGTTCCCATCCCCTCTCCTCTGGGAGGTCTTCCTGAAACTCTGCCCTGAAACACTTCCTCCATCCATTGACCATCCTGAGTGAATACATATGCCCCTGTCTTAATACTCTTTCTAGACCACAAGTGATGGGAGGATAAAGACAGGTTTTAATCATCCCTGGACCTGTTCACCTCTCCCCTTCCCCCACCTGCTCCTTTCCATCTCATCTCTGGGTCAACCACAGAACCCTGCTCAGAAAGGGCAATCAGGAAATATTTGCTGATGTGAAAAGCCAGAAGTCAGAATGAGAAAATGATTGAAATTCTGCTCTTTGCATTAGCCCATGGGAAATCAGACAAGTATGTCACACAGCATGCAAATATCTAATATTGTCTTTAAGTGTTTAGAATTTCAATATTTAAAGCTCAGTTATAATTAAGACTTCAGAACTCTGTAGATTTATTTTACCTCCATAAAGAAAGAAAAAAAAAACACTTCAGCAAACAAAAATGAATGTCTGCTTAAATTTGAGAAACTTGGGGATTCTGATTGTTTAAAGAAAACGTCCAAGTAGAAGACAATTGAGCAGTATTTAATTCAAAGAGTTCATCTGATTACAGGTAAGACACACCATTCCCTGTATAAATGGCAGCAAAAGGCTATATTGTCAATTAGAGAAGGGAACACAAATATGGAGGTAGAATTCATACCTTATCTGATTTGGAACCTGAATTATTTACTGTTGAGATTTGTATGAGATTAGATCTCTCTGCTTAAACACTAAATCAAGCTTAACAGGAGCAGATATTGCAAATAAACAGTGTTCTCTCAAATGGTGTTTTTAATCCTTTCATTAGAAAGGAAATCTAGCTGAGCCTTTTATTGCAGGCATTGATGGCTCTATAAATTTTGATGAGCCATGGACTACAATTCATACATCCTTAAGAAAAAAAAGGTGTACATTGCTGACTTACCAATGTAGCAGGATTTACAAGGCACTGGCTTAGTGGAAAGTCTGGATTCCAGTTTTGTCTCTGCTATTGACTTGGGCAAATCCCTTCTCCTCCCTGGGCCTTGGTTTCCATGTTTATAGATAATTGAGTTACGCTAGTATTTTCTGTTAATGAACCTTAGGCAATGAAGCAAAGTTTGTTAAGTTGCAGTTCTCTTGCTGTTTTATGCTATTGTTCATTATTTAGTTCTTTTGAAGCCACAGCCTATAGTTTTTAAAAATGATAACAACTTAAACGACTGACATGGAGTCAATATGTTTAAAATGTCACTGGCATTTCATCTATCTGGATGCATTAACCTTCTCATCATTGTGATGAATGTTAAAGTCAATCAAGAAAATGTCAAACTTCTGTCAATTTTCTCCCTTGCATTTGTTACTACGGGGAAACAGCACTAAAAGCTAATCCCTTAGTTTAACTTCTTCATTTTTGGCAGTTAGGGGTCAAGAAGGTGCAGGCATCAAAGCATACTGGGAAACTGGGCTGCTAGCACTCCGCATCTGATCATTAAACCAACATGTGTGCACTACCCAAGCCATGGAGTCCTAGAGAGATCATTTGTAGGCTTTGACACAGCATTTGACACTCATGTGTGGAGACTCAGCCAAGAGTGACCTGCTCACTGGGACTAGGAATGAGATCTTGGTTTGGGCCCATAGAGAAGTCATTCAAATTATCTGTCTTTTATCCAGATGTTTTGACTTCACATCCTAGGCCTGATTACAGTGGGGTTTACTCAACTGGAAGGGCCCATTTTGTTGCTCTTCACTGATTGCCTATCCACAGCCAGTTTCCTTCTGAGGAAATGAGGATGTTGAGCAAGCTGATGTCCAAGGTCCCATCCAGCTGGGAATCTTAGTATGTGTGGTCTGTGGAAACAAATATCACTTGTGATGAGTTAGACTTGCTGTTCAAAGATATACCTCTCCATCTCTCTCCTTAACCGTTTGGATTATCACATTTATAAGATATCAGGGTCATTCCCATCTGCTTCAAGAAGGAAGATGGAGATGAAACAATTTAAAAAAAAAACAACCTGATCCCTGCTCTGTAAAGCAGTCAAGTTTACACTGACAATGTGAGCAATTTTGACTGCAAAAAGAAGCAATGAAATTTTCTTATTTCTTGAAATTATGTGGACACTGGTGATGATGAATATTTTATTTGGAGTTACATTTTTGCAATTTGAACTTTTAGCTGGCTTCCTCTGAATATCTTTTTTTTTTTAAATCAATGCTATTCTTTGAAGAACTGTTAATAAAATTATTAGAGAAAATGAAGGAATATTTCCACCTTCTCAATTTTAAGAGATTTTCATGATAAGGAAAGTTATCATCTGATACAGACACACTCAGAAAGTTTCAGCCACTTCAGAAATCAGTAATAGTTATTTTTATCAGCACAGTCAAAATTACTTAGTGAAGTATTGGTCTGATTCTCCTTTTTCATTAAACAAAATCCAAAATGTCATCTACTTTTATGTCAGAACCTAATTCGAGCTTTGTTCTGTTTTGAACTTTGTAACCTACTTTAAAAATTTGGGACTTCTCGTGCTTAGAATTCTGGGCTTTCATTGCCAGGGACTGAAGTTTGATTCCTGGTCAGGGAACTAAGATCTTGCAAGCCGTGTAGCCAAAATAAATAAATAAATTTCTTTTCTTCTGTTCTTGGTATAGTCTGAAGCTCAAACCATCTTGACTATTTTTGACTATGAAAAATGTGAATGATAAGTGGTATTACCCATGCTTCAGGTAGGCTTCCCTGGTGGCTCAGTTGGTAAAGCATCTGCCTGCAATGCGGGAGACCTGGATTCTATTCCTGAGTCGGGAAGATCCCCTGGAGAAGGAAATGGCAACTCATCCCAGTACTCTTGCCTGAAGAATCCCATGGACGAGCCTGCTGGGCTACAGCCCATGGGGTCACAAAGAGCTGGACACGACTAAGTAACTAACTTTCTTTCAAGTAGGCAATGTCACAGCACATTTCCTCCTTTCCTTCCCTTGTTTCAATACCATCATCTCCATGGACCTTGCAAAGTGAAATTGATCATTATAAAGTGATAAGAACTTTTTTAAGCCGAAAAAGATCTGATTTCTTTTTTGTTTGATCTAAAATTCAGTGTGCAATCACAAATGGATAAAGACCTACTATGTGCTGGACATTGGGTCAGCCACAGGAAGGATTACAGTCAAGCAAGGCATGGGCTCTGCATTTGAGGACCTTGTGTCTGGTTGTGGAAAACGGTGAGCACGATGTGGGGAAAGGCTCAGCAATGCCACACATAGAGTCCTAGAATCACATAATTTTGGAGAGGCAGAAAGGGGATTCAAAGGAGTGAGAGGCTGACTTCTACAAGTCGGCTTCAGAAAAGGCGTAACCCTGCTCCCTCACACCAGGCGTCTTACCCTGTGAAATGTGACCCAAACCACAACTTAGAATCTGCTGGGAAGCTTTTGAAAATCTGCAGATCTCCTGCATCAGACTCTCTGTTGGGCCACTATGACACAGGTGGAGAGCCAAGGCAGTGCTTTAAGCGGGGGCAGCAATTTGCTCTTCAGAAAAAATAGTGTATTTTGAGACTTGTCATTTCAGAAGTTCATCCTATACCTGCCAAACTGTTTTCTCCCTTTTGTTTCAAGACATGAACTGGGGTGTCAAAAGGAATCCAGCTGATTTTGTTAGAAAAATCACAACATCTGATTATCTCATACCTCTACTGTGCCATTGGAATCTGGTCCTCAGGTTACAGTTGGGAGGCAGAAACAGTTCTTAGGGTGCATGTGCTCTGGATACCTGTGAGAGAGGGAAAGGCATTTTATGTGTGGAGGCAGTGGAGAAATGACGAGAAGAAGAGAAGTAGTGTGATGACCTTGGCGATGAACCTAGACTCAGACCTAGACTCAAATCTAGGCTCTTTACTTCTTATTAATGTGTGACCTTGAAAAAGTCTCTTAAGTTCTCTGAGCCTCAATGTCTTTCTTTCTTTTTAAATATATATATTTTAATGGGCTTCCCTGTCGACTCAGAGGGTAAAGAATCTGCCTACAATGCAGGAGACACAGGAGATGCAGATTCTATTCGTGTGTCAGGAAGATCTCCTGGAGGAGGAAATAGCAACCCACTCCAGTATTATTGCCTGAAAAAATCCCATGGACAGGCTACCTGGCAGGCTACAGTCCAAAGGGTCGCAAAGAGCCAAACACAACTGATTGACTAAACACATAACACACACAGCACACATATGTATTTAATGAATTAATGAATGGATGGATAAATTGTAGTAACTCTGAAGGCAATTTGGAAGCATTCATTGGCTTTTAAAATATTTGACCTCATATTTCAGAATCTAAAGTTTCCTACAAATGTACCAAGAGGTAAATTCTGGAACAGTAACTAAAGAGATAACTTTGGTCACCATCTGGGATTAGTGTAAGCTGTAAGGAGAATCTTTACTTTTATCTACAAAATTTTAAAATTAACAGGATATTTTATACATGTAGTACTTAGATAATTAAAAGAATTTAAATTTTAGAAAAACAAATTGTACTAGAGCCAAAATAAAATAATTCTTACCAGTAATCATTCCATCCATGTGGCTTTTTGGTTCCTGGCTGCCAAGGGAAAATGAACACTATAAAAGATTACAGAATTTTGTCTGATGAAAGGAAACAGACCAGTTGAGATGTTCTGGGTCTACTAAGCTCTTCCCAACATTAAATACTACATTTCTATAAATTTTTTGTATAAACTATCATATAAATGACAGAAATAATATTCAGGGTGCTATCTTATTAGAAGTTTTAAACGAATTGCAGAACCATTCTTCATAAAACATTTTCTTTCACCAGCTGATTTAAACATGATAGACATTACTATCTGAAGGCTCAGTAAAAACAATTAATGTAACACAAATACATCATATTCAAGTAGTATAATCTGAATAAGGATAAAGATACCGTATTTTCATTATTTCATGCAATATGATATATTATTTACATTAAAGTGTTTTCATAATGATTGTTCCATAAATGTCACCTTTTTAATTAAATATTCTCACCAAAAACATTGGCAGTTCAACAATAAACCGACAATAAGATATAGCAGATGATCTATTGCTAGTCTTCAATTATTCATCTTTTATGTGTGGGTAGAAAAAGTAACTAATGAAATAAAATGTGGGCTACAAAAACATGATTTATAACAAAATCAGATTATATGATTTTTTAAATGTATGCACCTCTTCTCGCCTTTATCAGTTCATGTTTAAGCACTAATTAATAAAGTGCATTTCTCTTTTTAAATTGAAGTATAGTTGATTTACAATGTTGTGTTAGTTTTAGGTGTAGAGCACAGTGATTTAGTTACACACATATAATTTTAATATAGATTATCAATACAATTTGTTTATCTACTCATCTGTTGATGGAATCTCTACAGTTTTCAGTTTGGGGTTATTACAAATAAAATTACTATGACCATTTGCTTACAAATCCTTCTGTGAACACATGGTTTCATTTCTTCTGATAAATACCTAGGAGTGAAATGGTCAAAACATATTGTAGATTTATGTTTTTAACTTTTTTTTTTAATTAATTAATTTATTTTAGTTGGGGGCTAATTACTTTACAATATTGTAGTGGTTTTTGTCATACATTGACATGAATCAGCCATGGGTTTACATGTGTTCCCCATCCTGAACCCCCCTCCCACCTCCCTCCCCATCCCATCCCTCTGGGTCATCCCATTGCCCCACCCCTGAGCATTTGTCTCATGCATCAAACCTGGAATGGTGTTCTGTTTCACATATGATAATATATATATTTCAGTGCTATTGTCTCAGAATGTCCCACCCTCATCTTCTCCCTCAGAGTCCATAAGACTGTTCTATGCATCTGTGTCTCTTATTCTGTCTTGCATATAGGGTTATCGTCACCATCTTTCAAATTCCATATATATGCATTAGTATACTGTATTGGTGTTTTTCTTTCTGGCTTACTTCACTCTGTATAATGGGCTCCAGTTTCATTCATCTCAATAGAACTGATTCAAATGTATTTTTATTTAATGGCTGAGTAATATTCCAATCAGTTCTATTGAGATGGATGAAACTGGAGCCCATTATACAGAGTTAGCCAGAAAGGAAAACACCAATACAGTATACTAACGCATATATATGGAATTTGAAAGATGGTAATGATAACCCTATATGCGAGACAGAAAAAGAGACACAGATGCATAGAAGAGCCATATGGACTCTGTGGGAGAAGGTGAGGGTGAGATGATCTGAGAGAATAGCATTGAAACATGTATATTATCATATGTGAAGCAGAACACCATTCCAGGTTCGATGCATGAGACAAGTGCTCAGGGCTGGGGCAATGGGATGACCCAGAGGGATGGGATGGGGAGGGAGGTGGGAGGGGGGTTCAGGATGGGGAACACATGTAAACCCATGGCTGATTCATGTCAATGTATGGCAAAACCCACCACAATATTGTAAAGTAATTAGCCTCCAACTAAAATAAATGAATTAATAAAAAAAAAGAATTAAAATATATAGTTTAGATATATACAAACTATATATATAAAGTTTTTTTCTAAATATCAAGAAATGATGTCAATGTGTACATATGTATATATCATATATGGTTTGTATATCATACATGTATGATATATCCAAACACTTTTGTTGAAAATAGAGTATATATTTTTAGCAAAAGAGAAAATAAAATGATAAAGTTCATCATTGGAGAGGGGTTTATTGCTTCTCAAAAATTACATCTCAGGCCAGAGTCTCTTGAGAGAATTTGTATTAACTATAAGATTTTATGCTTTTGAACTGTGGTGTTGGAGAAGACTCTTGAGAGTCCCTTGGATTGCAAGGAGATCCAACCAGTCCATCCTAAAGGTGATCAGTCCTGGGTGTTCATTGGAAGGACTGATATTGAAGCTGAAACTCTAATCCTTTTGGCACCTGATGCGAAGAGCTGACTCATTTGAAAAGACCGTGATGCTGGGAAAGATTGAGGGCAGGAGGAGAAGGGGATGACAGAGGATGAGATGGTTGGATGGCATCACCGACTCAATGGACATGAGTTTGGGTAAACTCCGGGAGTTGATGGTGGATAGGGAGGCCTGGTATGCTGCGGTTCATGGGGTCACAAAGAGTCGGACATGATGAAGTGACTGAACTGAACTGACTGACTGATAAGATTTTACATCAAGATATTCAACTTTACAGCTTTTATTTTTTTTGAGATCTTAGATAAGTTACTTCTTAAGGAATATTTTTTTTTCTCAATATAGGATGTTGAATACTTTGAAAATGTATCTGACTCTATTAAAAATAAAAAATACATATATTAAAAAAATATACAAGCAGCTCATGCAGCTCAATTCCAGAAAAATAAACAAGCCAATCAAAAAATGGGCCGAAGAACTAAACAGACATTTCTCCAAATACAGATGGCTAACAAACACATGAAAAGATGCTCAACATCACACATTATCAGAGAAATGCAAATCAAAACCACAATGAGGTACCATCTCACGCTGGTCATAATGCCCACTATCCAAAAGTCTACAAACAATAAATGCTGGGGAGGGTGTGGAGAAAAGGGAACCCTCTTACACTGTTGGTGGGAATGCAAACTGGTACAGCCACTATGGAGAACAGTGTGGAGATTCCTTAAAAAACTGGAAACGGAACTGCCATATGACCCAGCAATCCCACTGCTAGGCATACACACCGAGGAAACCAGAATTGAAAGAGACACATGTACCCCAATGTTCATCGCAGCACTGTTTACAATAGCCAGGACATGGAAGCACCCTAGATGTCCATCAGCAGACGAATGGATAAGAAAGCTGTGGTACATATAAACAACGGAATATTACTCAGCTATTAAAAAAAATGCATTTGAATCAGTTCTAGTGAGGTGAATGAAACTGGAGCCTATTATACCGAGTGAAGTAAGTCAGAAAGAAAAACACCAATACAGTATACTAACGCATATATATGGAATTTAGAAAGATGGTAACGATTACCCTATAGGCAAGACAGCAAAAGAGACACAGATGTAAAGAACAGACTTTCGGACTCTGTGGGAGAAGGCTAGGGTGGGATGAATTGAAAGAATAGCATTGAAACATGTATATTACCATATGTGTAATAGATCATCAGTCCAGGTTCGATGCATGAGACAGGGTGCTCAGGGCTGGTGCACTGGGATGATCCTGAGGGATTCGATGGGGAGGAATGTGGGAGGGGTTTCGGGATGGGGAACGCAAGTACACCCATGGCTGATTCATCTCAATGTATGGCAAAAACCACTACAATATTGTAAAGTAATTAGCCTCCAATCAAAATAAATTAATTAATTTAAAAAAAAGAAAAAAAATTACTAAATAGGAAAATATCTATAGGTGTTTCAAGACAAACTTTTCTTTTTTTTTAGTTTATTTTCTATTTTTTAACTTTACAATATTGGATTTGTTTTGCTATACATTGACATGAATCCACCATGGGTGTACATGTTTTCTCCTTCCAGAACCCCCCTCCCACCTCCCTCCCCATCCCATCCCTCTGGGTCATCCCGGTGCACCAGCCCCGAGCATCCTGTATCATGCATCGAACCTGGACTGGTGATTCGTTTCACATATGATAATTTACATGCTTCCATGCCATTCTCCCATATCATCCTGCCCTCGCCCTCTTCCATAGGGTCAATAATACTGGTCTATTTATCTGTGTCTCTTTTGATGTCCCGCATACAGGGTTATCATTACCGATTGACTGAATACCATATATATGTGTTAGTATGCTGTATTGGTGTTTTTCTTTCTGGCATACTTCACTCTGTATAATAGGCTCCAGTTTCATCCACCTCATTAGAACTGATTCGAATGTATTCTTTTTAAACTTTTCTATTAAAACAATTTTGAATATTTCTAAAGTTGTATGTCAAAATGCAGTAATTAATTTTTAGGATAATGATACAAATGTTCCCCCAGAAATAATATAGAGTGGAAGTATCCTGGTACAATCATAAACTGAACTGAGTATTTTGTAAAGCACAAGTGGTAATTTATGTCTCAAAAAGCTTAGAACATTTTGGAAGTGATAATGATGGTACATCAATGATTAAGTCATTTTAACAGATTTCATTTACATTGTGTCTATTCATCAGATAATGAACTTGTAGTTGTTTGCTGAGAAAAAAAGGGGCATGTTCAATTAATGTTAAAGAATATTAAAAGAACTTGTGATAAAAAAGTAATAAAAATGAAAACCATATTGTCAGGTTCTACCAAAAAAAAAAAAAAACCCTGATGAGTTATTGACTGGGATTGTTCTGAATCTGTAGGCCAACTTGGAAATACCTGACATCTTAGTAATATTGTCTTCTGACCAATTATCAAGGGCTCTATTTCTTCATTTGTTGATTTAATCATCTTGATAACATTTTATAGTTTTCATTGCACAAGTCCTTCACACGTTTTGTTAAAATTTTCTCTTAGCTTATCTTATTTTTAGTGGCTATTGTAAATACTTTTGTTTCAGTATTTGATTGGTCATTGATACCATATGGAAATAAAATTGATTTTTGCATATTGATCTTGTTATCTACAATGTTGCTAAGCTAATTTATTAGTTTTAGTACTATGTCATCTGTGAATAAAGGTAATTTTATTTTTTCCATTCCAACATGGATGCCTTTCATTATTTTTTCTTGCCTAATTTCCATGTTCAATATAAATGGTGAGAATGGATATTCTTATCTTGTTCCTGATCTTAGCGAAAAGGCATTCAATCTTTCCCACTGAAGTATGATGTTAGCTGTGTTGTTTTTATATGCTGCTTTTATCGGATTGAAGAACTTTCCTTGTATTCCTTGTTTGTTGAGGAATGGGTATTGAAAGTGAAATGAAAGGGTATTGAAAGTGAAAGTGAAAGTCTCTCAGACGCGTCTGACTCTTTGCGACCCCATGGACTATGTGGTCCATAGAATTCTCTAGGCCAGAATACTGGAGTGGATAGATTTTCCCTTCTGCAGGACATCTTCCCAACCCTGGGATCGAACCCAGGTCTCCTACATTGCAGGCAGATTCTTTACCAGCTGAGCCACAAGGGGTATTAGATTTTGTCAAATGCTCTTTTTGAGTCTGTTGAAATGATCATGTATTTTAAAAATTTTAATCAATTACAGACTTCCCTAGTGGTCCAGTGGTTAAGAATCTGTGCCTCCACTGCACAGGGCAGGTTGCACCCCTGGTCAGGGAACTAAGATCCGGCATGCCACCTGGTGCAGCCAAAAAAAATTAGCTGATTAACATGGTATATTACATTGATTGATATTTGGATGTTAAAACAATATTGAATTCCTGGGATAAATTGCACATAGTCATGCGGTATAATCCTTTTTATAGATTACTGGATTTGGTTCACTGGGCTTCCCTGCTGGCTCAGTGGTAAAGAACATGCCTGCAAATGCAGGAGACCTGAGTTTGATCCTGGGTTGGGAAGATGCCCTGGAGAAGGAAATGGCAACCCGCTCCAGTATTCTTGCTTGGGAAATCGCATGGACAGAGGAGCTTGGCAGGCTACAGTTCATAGGGTTGCAAAAGAGTTGGACATGACTTAGTGACTAAACAATAACAAAAAATGGCATTTAGTTTTATTTTTCTGTAATGTCTTTGGCTTTGGTTTCAGGACAATATTGGCCTCAGAGAACCAGTTTGGAACTGTTCTCTCCTTTTCTATTTTTGGAAGAGTTTATGAAGACCACCTGACTTGCCTCTTGAGAAATCCGTATGCAGGTCAGGAAGCAACAGTTAGAACTGGACATGGAAGAATAGACTGGTTCCAAATAGGAAAGGAGTACATCAAGGCTGTATAATGTCACTTTGCTTATTTAAATTATATGCAGAGCACATCATGCGAAACACCAGGCTGAATAAAGCACAAGCTGGAATCAATATTGCCAGGAAAAATATCAATAACCTCAGATATGTAGATGACACCACCCTTATGGCAGAAAGTGAAGAAAAACTAAAGAGCCTCTTGATGAAAGTGAAAGAGGAGAGTGAAAATGTTGGCTTAAAGCTCAACATTCAGAAAACTAAGATCATGGCATCCGGTCCCATCACTTCATGGCAAATAGATGGGGAAACACTGGAAACAGTGTCAGACTTTATTTTTTGTGACTCCAAAATCACTGCAGATGGTGAGTGCAGCCATGAAATTAAAAGACGCTTGCTCCTTGAAAGAAAAGTCATGACCAACCTAGACAGCATATTAAAAAACAGACATCAATTTACCAATAAAGGTCCGTCTAGTCAAAGCTATTTTTTTTCTAGTAGTCGTGTATGGATATGAGAGTTGGACTATAAAGAAAGCTGAGTGTCGAAGAATTGATGCTTTTGAACTGTGGTGTTGGAGAAGACTCTTGAGAGTCCCTTGGACTGCAAGGAGATCCAACCAGTCCATCCTAAAGGAAATCAGTCCTGAATGGGGACGACAGAGGATGAGATGGTTGGATGGCATCATCGACTCAATGGACATGATTATGAGTAAAGTCTTGGATTTGGTGATGGACCGGGAGGCCTGGCATGCTGCAGTCCTTGGAATCTCAAAGAGTCGGACATGACTGAGCGACTGAACTGAATTGAACTGAACTGAGCGGTAAAGAACCCGCCTGCCAATGCAGGAGATGTAAGAGACTTGGGTTCAATCCCTGGGTCAGGAAGATTCCCTGGAGGAGGGCATGGCAACCCACTCCAGTATTCTTGCCTGGAGAATCCCATGGACAGAGGAGCTTGGAGGGCTATAGTCCACAGGGTGGCACAGAGTCGGACACGACTGAAGCGACTTAACACACACACATGAAGAGTTGGTGCTAATTCTTCTTTAAATATTTGATTTAATTCACTAGCAAGTCCTTCTGCACCTGAAACTATCTCCCATGGATATTTTTTAACTACAACTTCAAATTTCATTAATGTATAGAGAGCTATTTGGGTTATGTTCCTTGTCCTTCTCTTCCTTTTTCCTCTTCTTTCTTTTACTTAAAAATAAAGTGAAGGATAAATCAAAGAAAGAGTCAAAAGGAAGAGATGCATAGGGCAAGGTATGGGGGAAGGAACATGGAGCCTCTGTGCCCTTTTCAGGTGTGTGAACCTCCCAGAACCTTGAAGTGTTACCCAACCTGGGAGCTCCCCAAACTGTTTTGTTTAGGGGGTTTTATAGAGGTTCCAGGGCTTCCCTCATGGCTCAAATGGTAAAGCATCTGCCTGCAATGCGGGAGATCCAGGTTCGATCCCTGGGTCAGGAAGATCCCCTGGAGAAAGAAATGGCAACCCACTCCAGTACTCTTGCCTGGAAAATTCCATGGATGGAGGAGCCTGGTGGACTACAGTGCATGGGGTCGAAAAGAGTCAGACACGACTGAGTGAATTCACTTTCATAGTTTCCATTACATAGGTATGACTGATTAAATCATTGGTCATTGGTGATTTACTCAGTCTTCAGCCCTCTCACCCCTTTCCAAAGGTGGAGGGGGAGGCTGAAAGTTCTAACCTTCTAACCACATGGTTGGTTCCTCTGGCAACCAGCCTCCTTGCTGAAACTTATATAAGAGTCTACCAAGAGTTAACATAAGCTCAGGTGTAACTGAAAAGTATTTCTTCTTGTGTGAGCTTTGGTAGTTTGTGTCTTTCATAGAATCTGTCCATTTCATTAAAGTTGTCACATTTATTGGCATACATTGTTCATACTATTTTCTTTTATTTTTTGTCCCTAGAACCTGTTGTTATGTCACCTTTCCCCTACCTGATATCAGCTATTTGTCTCTTTTCTGCTTTTGTTTTCATTTGTCTGGCTAGCTTTATCAATTTTATTGCTGTTCTCAAAGAATCCCCTTTTGGGCTCATTGATTTTCTCTATTGTTTTTCTATTTTTTATTTTATTAATATTATTTGGTTTTTATTATTTTCTTGCAACTACTTTTTGCAGTTTAATGTGCTTTTCTTTTTACAGATTCTTAAGAGAGACGCTAAGGTTATTGATTGGAGGTATTTCTTCTTTTCAAATACAGACGTTTAGCAATATAAAATCTCCCTGTACATAACTGTTTCAGTGGCATCACATAACTTCTATTGTGTCTTCATTTTTATTCTATTTAAAATATATTGTAATTTCTCTTTAATTTCTTCTTTGACCCATTAGTTATTTAGGAGTGCATCATTTAGTTCCCAAGTAATTGGGGATTTTTCCAGACATGTTTCTCTTATTGACTTCAAATTTAATTCCACTGTGGTCAGAGAATAAAGTTTGCATAACTTGAACCCTTCTAAATTTATTCAGACTTGCTTTATGACCAGAATATTATATCTATCTTGATAATGTCACATGTAAACTTGAAAAGAAGGTAAATTCTCATGTTACTGGGATTATTCTGTAAATGTCAACTAGATTAATTGAATTGATATTATAGTTCGTATTTGCTATGCATTTACTGATTTTTCTACTTGTTTTTTTCACTTATCAAAATAAGGATGTTGGAATCTCTGTGATTATTTAAATCTCTGTTGAAATCTCCTTGCAGTTCTTTCGGTTTTGTTGAATATAGTTTGAAGCTCTGCCATTAGGAGCCAGATGTTAAGGATTTTTCTTCTTTGGATTAATTGACAATTTTATTATTATGAAATGACTTCTTTAGCTTTGACAATATTCTTTCCTTTGAAAGTTCCTTTTTCTAATGTGAATACAGCCACTCTGGCCTATGGCTAACTCCATCATTCTTTTAGTACAAGGGCAAAACTCAAATGAGGGACCTTCTACCTAGGGAAGTAAATGGAATGAAACTAATCACAAAGTGTCTCCACCAAGAAGCTGGAAGCTTGTTACAGCTGTTCATAAAAAGAGAATTCCACCAGTGTCCCTCCAGGAAGGTAAGGTGTATTTCTCCAGAAGGCTTCTTTAGAAGGAAAAGAGTTAGGACACTATCAATTCAAACAGTAAAATAAAGTGATAAAAGTGTTCTGCAGGTGAGGATACATGTTAAGAAGAACTTTTTAATGTAAGTAACACATCCATCTGGTTAAGCCAAGATCCTCCCTGCATGCATTCTTCAATTTTATGTTGTAGTCTTTCTGCATGCAAACACCCAGCACAACTTGCAGCCTGTATGATCAGCCTCATCCTCCCTAAACTCTTAGAACCTAAGTCTGGGTAGTACACCTATTGAGATGAGCAAGAGCCCCCACATTTGAAACAAAATTGGGACACCCAACAGAGCAAGTTTATTCACTGAAGTCTCGACAGCCTGAAGGCAGTGATTTAAGACTGGAAAACAGAATACTGAGGAGGGTTGTATAGACACTGGGGAAAAAAGGTAGGATGAAAAATTTCCTTGGTAGTAGCCAAGAAGTGAGTGGATCTTCAAAGTGTGTAGAGATATTTGTAGGAGGAAAATGAGATGATTCCCATCCACACAGACTTAAATATTGTCATGTTACCCTGGATGGATTGAAGGTAAGACATAGCAAAAACCCTTGGTAGGGTTGAAGGGTAAGAGAAACCGGAGCATACCACTGAATAGGGTGGTTCTGGGGAAATGTTTGGAGGAGACACACTCTCCCTGCCATGTAATCCACCAGACTTGACATGGGGAGATGAGGAGGGTGATAGGTCAGTTTCAAGGGCCATTTAAGAGTGTTAAAAATGACCCCTTTCTCCTACCAGAGTGATTTGGCCTTGCCAGCATCTCCCCCTCCTCCATGAATGTGTCAGGATGGTGCTTTGTGATGTCTAAGCCCTCCATGGCTACCATTGGCTGGAAGAGAGCCCTGATGACCAAACAAAGCCTAAGGTTGTGGCTCTTCCTTGTTCTGGGAAGGGGCATATTATAGACAGATCAGGAGGCCTGGTGGAGCATTGGGAGCACCAGTATGGAGACGGAGACCTGGAAATCGAAAACACCTACCACTTCTGTGGAACAGAAGATCTCAAACACCAAAACAGGGAAGAATAAAATGCCCTCTGAGTATAGGCCTGGAGGTCGTGTGATGGTGAGGTGACCCCACTCAAACTCCTCATCCTCCTCCCCATTAATATTCCCACAAGAGTCTTACCCTGGCCTTACCTGGCATGCCCCTGTTGAGCCTGCAGTCCTTTTCTCAAAGCCCCTGTTCTCGTCTATCCCCCACACTCTCTCCCCAAACCATGGCCCCTTTTTGCTGATTGTATTGTCTTTCCAGAGGGCCAAGAGAATCATGCAAGTGACAAGATGCCGTACAGAGAATATGAGAAGGCGCTTTCAGAGATTTCTTGTTCCTTCAATTAAGTCTAAGAAAGGAAGAGAGCCAGCACTAACCAACTGTCATCCCAGGACGAATGACTCACAAATTGAAAATCAAGCTGAACCAAAGAAAAATCAAGAGACTGTGAAGAAAGCCGCCATTTCCAGTGATGACCAGGGCAGGCAGAATTTGGGAGTGGTGGCGGAGACCACAGAAATCCCTGCAGAATCTTTAAAGTCTAGCTCATGAGAAATGGCTAGTTACTTAGAGACCAAACTAGGCATCAATGTGGTACACTCATGGTTATGAGAAAAATAAAAACCTGTTGTTGAAGATTTGTGTCTGTCTTTGTAAGCTCTCTGGTGGTCTGGAGGGAAGAAGGGGAGAGGCAGGGGTGTGAGACAGACGAAGGTGGGGTTCTGTGAGGTTGGGGATTGGACCAGAAGGTCTACAGTTAGCCAGAAACTGAGGTGAGGTCTGAGTGCTAAAGACAAATTTCTTCACACTATCTCCCAGGCAAGGGGATATGTCCTGGGGTTTCTGCATGGGCTTGCAGGGGGGTGGACAGTAGTCATATCACGTCGTGGTATAGATTGCAGGAACCTATATTAGGTGAAATGTGTCACTGGCCCCTACTCCCAAAGGCAGAAAAATACATCCAATAATCACCTCTAGGCCACGACACAGTGGTGTTTGGTGCATCCTACCCTGTGTGGCTTCCCTGGTGGCTCAGACAGTAAAGAATCCGCCTGCAACATGGGAGACTTGTTCAATCCCTGGGTTGGGAAGATCCCCTGGAGAAGGGAATAGCTACCCACTCCAGTATTCTTGCCTGGGAAGTAACACCAACAGAGGAGCCTGGTGGGCTATAGTACATGAGATCACAAAGAGTCGGACACAGCTGAGCAACTAAGCATAACACCCTGTGCTATAAGCAGCTAAAGGCCTCCAAATGGACAGAAAGACTCACCCCACTAAAAGTCATGGACAACACCTCCAAGAAAAGAATAGTGTTTGGAGGCTAAGACCCCACACTAATTAGCTCACTTGTTAAGAATATTTGTGATGGAACAGTTGGCTACCAAGGGTGGGGCAGGGAATGGGAATTGCCTCCTTGGTGCAGGCAGTAAAGGGGAGCCTAGTCTGAAAACACATTTTTAATTAATTTTTTTTATTTTTAGATAATTGTAGATTCACATGTAGTTGTAGGAAATGATATAGCTGTATCTCAGGAACCCTTTGGCCAGTTTCCCACAATGGTAGCGTCTTCCTTCTTGACTAGAGGACAAAGTCACAACCATGCTTTTGTCATTGACACAGTCAAGATACAGAACAGTTCCATCATCAGGTGAAGCCTCACCTTGCCATTTGAGAGACATTCACTTCCTCCCTGTTGTGAATTGAATGTTTGTGTCCCCCTAAAACTCACTTATTAAAACCTTAAATCCCCAGTGTGATGGTATTTGGAGGAAGGGCCCTTGGGAGGTAATTGAGTTTGGATCAGGTCATGGGGTAAAGACATCATAATGGAATTGTGCCTTTATAAGAAGATGAGGGTAACAAGCTTGTTCAGTCTGCTATGTAAGAATACAGTAAGAAAGCATTTGTCTTCTAACCAGGAAGAGGGCCCTCACCGTGAACCAAATCTGCTGACACCGTGAGTTTGAACTTTCTAACTTTCAGAACTATGAGAAATAAATTTCTGTTAAACCATCCATAAATCAGGGCTTCCTTGGTGGTCCAATGGCTAAGACTCCGTGCTCCCAATGCAGAGGACTTCGGTTCAATCCCTGGTCAGGGAACTAGAACCCACATGCTGCAATTAAGAGTTTGCATGCCACAATTAAAGAACCCTCATGCTACAATGAAGTTTGGAGATCTTGCATGCTGCAACTAAGACCCAGCACAGCCGAATAAATAAATAAATAAATAAATAAATATTAACAACAACAACAAGAGATAAAGGCATAAATAAAAAATTGAAAATAGAAAATCAATGAAAACAAAACCTTGTTGTTTATAAAAATCAATAAAATTGATAAAACTTTAGCCAGATGGACTGAGCAAAGGAGACAAAATATGAATCACCAAAATTTGTAATAAAAGAGAGGATATCATTATGGGTACTATGGACATTAAAAGGATGATTAAGTAATAATATGGATAACTCTATGCCCATAAGTTTGACAGCTTAGATAAAATGGACAAATTCCCTGAAAGATACAAACTAACAAGAAGTCACAAGAAACAGGTAACCTGAAAAGTCATGTTCCTTTTTTTCAAAGATGACAAAATGACCTTTAATTTCTTTTTGGGACTCTGTGATTTCCGATTCTGGGTATATTGGGCACAGCATCAGGAAAATGGCTGCAACCTTTGTTTGTATTCACAATGCCTCCTTTCAAATCAGCCATTGTCAGTAGCCCTGAGATGTATCGTCCCAATGAGGCTTCACAATCCCACCTACACGTTCCTGTGGAGAGGATCCTTTTATATGTTCCATATAAGTTGTTACAGAACGTTGAGTCGAGTTCCCTGCACTATATAGTAGGTCCTTGTTTACATTAATCCCAAACTCCTAATTTATCTCCCCTCCACTGTGCTCTCCCCTTTGGTAACAAGTCTGTTTTCTATGTCTGTGAGTCTATTTTCACTTTGTAAATAAGTTCACAGACTCACAGACATAGGAAACAAACTTAAGGTTGTTTGATTTTTTTTTCTATTGAGTTGTGTGAACCGTTTGTATATTTTGGAAATTAATCCCTTGACATTTGCGTCATTTATAAGTGTTTCCTCACATTCTATAGGTTATCTTTTCATTTTGTTTACGGCTTCCTTTGCTGTGCAAAAGGTTTTAAGTTTGATTATGTTCCATTCATTTATTTTTGCTTGTATTTATTTTGTCTTGGGAGACTGATCTAAGAAAAGATTGCTACAATTTATGTCTGAGAATGTTTTGCCTACATTCTCTTCTACGAGGTTTATGGCGTCATGACTTATATTTAGGTCTTTAAGCCATTTTGAGTTTATTTTGATATATGCTGTGAGTGTATGTTCTAACTTAATTGATTTACATGAGACTGTCCACCTTTCCCAGTTCCACTTATTGAAAAGACTATCTTTTCTCCATGGTATATTCTTACTTCCTCTGTTATAGATTAATTGACTGTAGGTGTGTGGGTTTATTCTTGGACTCCTTATTCTGTTTCACTGATCTACATCTCTAATTTTGCCTGCATGTGTCTAACGTGTACCATTTCATGATTTTGGGCGTATGTATATGCACATCATGGGACCCAGGTGGCTTAGTAGTCAAGAATCTGCCTGACAATGCAGGAGACACAGAAGACATAGGTTTGATCCTTGGGTCAGGAAGATCCCTTGGAGGAGGGCATGGCAACCCACTCAATATTCTTGCCTAGAGAATCCCATGGACAGAGGAACCTGGAAGTCACAAAGAGTCAGAGACAACTGAAGGACTGAGCACGCACACACACACACACACACACACACACACCCATAACACCATCACGATAATCAAAATAATAGATATATCCAAAACCTCCCAAAGTTTCCTTGTTTTCCTCCATTATTGATTTTTATGTTTTTTTTTCTATGTGTGTGGTAAGAACACTTAACATGACATCTACCCTCTTACAATTTTTTGAGTGTACCACACAGTATTATTAACTCTAGACATAATATTGTATAGCAAAACTATAATATATTTATCTTGAGTAATTGAAACTTTATACTCATCAAATGAAAGTGCCCCATCTCCTCTGCTCCCAGCTCCTGACAGCCACCATTCTACTCACGGTTATTTGAGTTTGACTGTTATAAATACTTCACATGAATGGAATCATGCAGTATTCTACTTCCGTGACTGGCTTATGTCAGTTAGCATAATATAGAAAAGAGCCATCATTTACTGTAGCCCCAGATAATGGGATGTTTAGATATAAATGTAAAAAAAAAATATGTGCATGACATGTATGCCCAAAACTACAAAATACTTGTGAAAAAAATTAAATAAGATTTAAATAAATAGAAAGATTTCCAATTCATGAATTGGAAAACTCAATATTGTTAAAATGTTCTGTCAGTTCAGTCGCTCAGTCGTGTCCAATTCTTTGCGACCCCATGAATCGCAGCACGCCAGGCCTCCCTGTCCATCACCAGCTCCCGGAGTCTACCCAAACCCATGTCCATCGAGTAGGTGATGCCATCCAACCATCTCACCCTCTGCTGTCCCTTCTTCTCCAACTGCCCCCAATCCCTCCCAGCATTAAGGTCTTTTCCAATGAGTCAGCTCTTCGCATGAGGTGGCCAAAGTCTTGGAGCTTCAGCTTCAACATCAGTCCTTCCAATGAACACCCAGGACTGATCTCCTTTAGGATGGACTGGTTGGATCTCCTTGCAGCCCAAGGGACTCTCAAGAGTCTTCTCCAACACCACAGTTCAAAATTATCAATTCTTCTGTGCTCAGTTTTCTTCACCGTCCAACTCTCACATCCATACATGACCACTGGAAAAACAATAGCCTTGACTAGATGGATTTTTGTTGGCAAAGTAATGTCTCTGCTTTTAAATATGCTATCTAGGTTGGTCATAACCTTCCTTCCAAGGAGTAAGCATCTTTTAATTCCATGGCTGCAATCACCATCAGCAGTGATTTTGGAGCCCCCAAAAATAAAGTCTGACACTGTTTCCACTGTTTCCCCATCTATTTCCCAAGAAGTGATGGGACCAGATGCCATGATCTTAGTTTTATGAATGTTGAGCTTTAAGCCAACTTTTTCACTCTCCTCTTTCACTTTCATCAAGAGGCTCTTTAGTTCTTCTTCACTTTCTGCCATAAGGGTGGTGTCATCTGCATATCTGAGGTTATTGATATTTCTCCCGGCAATCTTGATTCCAGCTTGTGTTTCTTCCAGCCCAGCGTTTCTCATGATGTACTCTGTATATAAGTTAAATAAGCAGGGTGAAAAAAAAATAAGCAGGGTGACAATATACAGCCTTGACGTACTCCTTTTCCTATTTGGAACCAGTCTGTTCTTCCATGTCCAGTTCTAACTGTTGCTTCCTGACCTGCATACAGGTTTCTCAAGAGGCAGGTCAGGTGGTCTGGTATTCCCATCTCTTTCAGAATTTTCCAGTTTATTGTGATCCACACAGTCAAAGGCTTTGGCATAGTCAATAAAGCAGACATAGACGTTTTTCTGGAACTCTCTTGCTTTTTCGATGATCCATCGGATGTTGGCAATTTGAACTCTGGTTCCTCTGCCTTTTCTAAAATCAGCTTGAACATCTGGAAGTTCATGGTTCATGTATTGTTGAAGCCTGGCTTGGAGAATTTTGAGCATTACTTTACTAGCGTGTGAGATGAGTGCAATTGTGCGGTAGTTTGCGCATTCTTTGGCATTGCCTTTCTTTGGGATTGAAACAAAAACTGACCTTTTCCAGTCCTGTGGCTACTGCTGAGTTTTCCAGATTTGCTGGCATATTGAGTGCAGCGCTTTCACAGCATCATCTTTGAGGATTTGAAATAGCTCAACTGGAATTCCATCACCTCCACAAGTTTTGTTCATAGTGATGCTTTCTAAGGCCCACTTGACTTCACATTCCAGGATGTCTGGCTCTAGGTGAGTGATCACACCATCGTGATTATCTGGGTCATGAAGATCTTTTTTGTACAGTTCTTCTGTGTATTCTTGCCACCTCTTCTTAGTATCTTCTGCTTCTGTTAGATCCATACCATTTCTGTCCTTTATCGAGCCCATCTTTGCATGAAGTATTCCCTTGGTATCTCTAATCTTCTTGAAGAGATCTCTAGTCTTTCCCATTTTATTGTTTTTCTCTATTTCTTTGCATTGATCGTTGAGGAAGGCTTTCTTACCTCTCCTTGCTAGTCTTTGGAACTCTGCATTCAGATGGGAATATCTTTCCTTTTCTCCTTTACTTTTCACTTTTCTTCTTTTCCCAGCTCTTTCTAAGACCTCCTCAGGCAGCCATTTTGCTTTTTTGCGTTTCTTTTCCATAGGGATGGTCTTGATCCCTGTCTCCTGTACAATGTCACGAACCTCTGTCCATAGTTCATCAGGCAGTCTGTCTATCAGATCTAGTCCCTTAAATCTATTTGTCACTTCCACTGTAGTATAATCATAAGGAATTTGATTTAGGTCATACCTGAATGGTCTGGTGGTTTTCCCTACTTTCTTCAATTTAAGTCTGAATTTGGCAATAAGGAGTTCATGATCTGAGCCACAGTCTGCTCCCGGTCTTGTTTTTGCTGACTGTATAGAGCTTCTAAAATGTTAGTTCTTTTCAAATTGATATATGGATGCTGTCCCCATAAAAATCACAGCATTTTTGCAGATATCCACAAACTTATTCAAAAATTTATATGGAAAACATTTTAGAATAGAATAGAAAAAAAATTTGTGAAAAGGGCAAAGTTGGAGGATTCACACTACCTGATTTTAAGACAATACACATTTACAGTGAACAAACCAGTGTGATATTGTTCAGGAGATAGATCATAGAGCGATGACAAAAGACTGTAAAAGTTAAATCTGACCTGCATGAATATGGCCAATTGATTTTTGACAAAACAGCAATGGAAGTTCAGTGGAGAAAGAATGGCTTTTTCAACAAATGGTGCTTGTACAATTGCACACCCATGTGCAAAAATGTTGATTTACCTCAAATGTATACATAATAGCTCAAAGGACTTTCCTGGTGGTCCAGTGGTTGCCTTTCAGTGAAGGGAGTGCATGTTTGATCCCTGGTAGCTCAAATGGATCACAGTCCTAAATGAAAAGTTTTAAGCTAAAGAAGTTCTAGATAAAAACATGACAAAAAAATCTGCGTGCCATTAGGCTAGACAAAAGATTTTTAGATCTAATATCAAAAGCATAATCCATCAAAGAAAAAATAGTCAATTGGACTTTATATAAATTAAAATCATTTGCTCCTCAAAAGACAATATGAAAAAGAATGAAAATGTAAGCCACAGCCTGGGAGAAAATATTTGTTAATCACATGTCTGACAAAGGACTTGTATCCAGAATTTAGCAAGAACTCTCATAGCTCAAAAATAATAGCAAACTATCCAATAAAAATATGGAGACAAGATTTACACAGACACACCATCAAAGAAGATATATGGATGTATCAAATAAGATATGTGGAAGATATAAACAAGTATCGGTGAGGCTGTAAAACTACTAGAACCTGATATAGTGTTAATTTGCAAAACGGTACTGCCACTTTGGAAGACACTTTGGCAGTTTTTTAAGTTAAACATACACTTCTCATATGACCCAGCAGTCCTACTCCTAGGTATCTACCCAAGTGAAATGAAACCACATGTTCATACAAAAACCTGTACATCAATGTTTAGAGTAGCTTTATTCATAACTGTCATACAAAACCTGGAAACACTCAAATACCTCTCAACTAGGGAATGGACAAATAAACTGTGACACATCCATTAAATGGAATACTCAGTTTAGTTTAGTTCAGTCGCTCAGTTGTGTCTGACTCTTTGCAACTGTATGGACTGCAGCACGCCAGGCCTCCCTGTCAATTACAAATTCCCAGAGTTCACCCAAACTCATGTCCATTGAGCCGGTGATGCCATCCAATCATCTCATCCTCTGTCATCCTCTTCTCTTCCTGCCCTCAATATTTCCCAGCATCAGGGTCTTTTCAAATGAGTCAGCTCTTCGCATTAGGTGGCCAAAGTCTTGGAGCTTCAGCTTCAACATCAGTCCTTCCAATGAACACTCAGGCCTGATCTCCTTTAGGATGGACTGGTTGGTTCTCCTTGAAGTCCAAGGGACTCTCAAGAGTCTTCTCCAACACCACAGTTCAAAAGCATCAATTCTTCGGTGCTCAGCTTTCTTTATGGTCCAACTCTTGCATCCATACATGACCACTGGAAAAACCATAGCCTTGACTAGACAGACCTTTGTTGGCAAAGTAATGTCTCTGCTTTTTCATATGCTGTCTAGGTTGGTCATAACTTTCCTTCCAAGGAGCAAGTGTCTTTTAATTTCATGGCTCCAGTGATTTTGGAGCCCCCCAAAATAAAGTCAGCCACTGTTTCCACTGTTTTCCCATCTATTTGCCATGAAGTGATGGGACCGGATGCCATGATCTTAGTTTTCTGAACGTTGAGCTTTAAGCCAACCTTTTCACTCTCCACTTTCACTTTAATCAAGAGGCTTTTTAGTTCTTCTTCAATTTCTGCCAAAAAGGTGGTGTCATCTGCATATCTGAGGTTATTGATATTTCTCCTGGCAATCTTGATTCCAGCTTGTGCTTCATCCAGCCCAACGTTTCTCATGATGTACTCTGCATATAATTTAAATAAGCAGGGTGACAATATACAGCCTTGACGTACTCGTTTCCCTATTTCGAACCAGTCTGTTGTTCCATGTCCAGTTCTAAATGGAATATTACTTAGTCATAAAAAGAACAAATGATCTATATGTACAATAACGTGGGTGAACTTCAAATGCATTATGCTGGGTTAAAGAAGCCTCTTTGAAAAGGCTACATACTCTGTGACTTCATTCCTGTGACATAGTGGAGATGGTAAAATTATGGGGTGGAGAACTGGTCAGTGGTTGCCAGGGGTTATGTGTATGGGACAGGAACTTTGATTACAAAGGGGCAGCATAGAGAGCTTTGTGGGGAATAGTTATGGAACTATTCTGTGGCTTGGTTATGGTAGTGTGGCATGACTCTGTGTAAATTAGAAAACTTTTAAATTATAAACATTATAAACTGAAAAAACAATCCCTCCAGGTTGTTTCTGGGTAAAAGCTTGTGAAGGAGCAAGGGCAGGTGTGAGTAGGCCAGTTTCTCTAAGAAGTTCTTTCAGTTTTTCACTGAAAGGCACAGGTAGACTGGACCAGGTTAGGGACAGAGGAATTGAATCAGATTAGAGAGCTCTAAGGAGATAGAATAAACACCAATGTATAGTGATTGATTAATCATGTCTCAGTGGGAGTGCACAGAGTCTAGAATGACTCCTAGGTTTCTAGTTTGTTAACCAGTCAGTATTGCCATTTATAAAATAGAGAGCAGAGGAGGAAGGCCAAGAATTGGAAGAAGGATACTATACTTATCTGGAGACATAGCACATGGCAGAACACGTTCTATCTGTGGATGGATGTCAAGGTAGAGATGGTCAGCAGTGAACTAGAAATCACTATTTGGGAGCCCAGCAGCTTGGACGTCGTTGTCACATGCAACATGTTCCTGTTTTCATCTGACCCTCTGTTACATTTGACAGTTGCCTCTGCCCCCTTCTTGCAGCCCTCTGCTCTCTTAACTACTGAGACACTGCACCATCCTGATTCTCTTCACATTTCTGTGTCTTTTTTCCAGTCTTCTTTGTGGATTCCTCTTTGTCCATCAGTAACTCTTGAGAACCTACTGTGTGCAAGGTGTCATACTATTTGTTAAAGATGCAGTAGTAAGAGTGAGCCAGTTCGTGCCCTGAAGGACTGTAGGGTCTAGTGAACTCTTCCTTTGCCTGCCCTTTAAATTATAGCATGCCCAGGCTCCTGCCCACAACTCTTCCTGGTGTTCAGATACTGTCCTGTTTGAGTCCAGCCAGATAATTTGCCATGTTTACCCCCGGACATCTTGGTAGTCTTTGGCTAAGTGAGCCTTATTTATCCTGAGCATACTTGAACCTATCTTCAAGTGGTGGCCCTGGTTCTGCCGTTGAGTGCTTGTGAGACTTCAGTATGCCCCTTGCCCCTCCCTCGGCTTCCAGGCTCTGAAAGTGAAAGCCCTTCAGTCATGTCGGACTCTTTGTGACCCCATGGACTTCTCAGGGCAGAATTCTGAGTCCATGGAATTCTCAGGGCAGAATACTTGAGTGGGTAGCCTTTCCCTTCTCCAGGGGATCTTCCCAACCCAGGGATTGAACCCAGGTATCCCACATTGCAGATGGATTCTTTACCAGCTGAGCCACAAGGGAAGCCCAAGAATACTGAAGTGGGTAGCCTATCCCTTCTCCAGGGGATCTTCCCAACACAGGGATCGAACCCAGGTCTCCCGCATTGCAGGTGGATTCTTTACCGTCTTAGCCACAAGGGAAGCCCAGGCCCTATCTGTCCAAAAAGAGGGAAGAGTGTTTTTAGGACAGGCTGTAATTCTGTTTGCTCAGACTCTTCTCCAGACCTCTATTTGGGTTGCTTTCATTCTAAATTCTTTAAACCTTATACCATTTATTATATCTCAGAGCCTGAAGGGCACTTAGAATTCCAAGATTCTAGGTTCTCTCCCAGATCCTGGGCCTCTGGCCCAGTATGCAGTCATCTCTTGGCCAAAGGCAGCTCATTCCTTGAGGAAGATATTGGAGTTCATTCCTTATTATTTTATCTATAAGCACCCCTTGAGCCTCTGATGACTTGAGCCAACCTGAAACATGTCTACCTTGCTCTCCCACCTCCTGCCTGCTTTCTAGCTATCTCCACCTTTCCAAGAATACAGGTATGCCATTGGGAAGGAGCCCTGTTCATCACTGAGCCTGATATGTGTGCTCTCAGCCTCCAGTCCTTGCCAGAAACACCCATCCTGCCTAAGCTGGAACTCTTAGCCACTTAGGCACAGACAGGTTGGGCCACTTGCTGCTCTGTCCATATGACACTCATCATATAGGGATGAAAATGTTGAACTCTTCTATTCATCAAGTGGTTTGGGTTTCCAACTATGGATCACATTATCAGCAGTTCTCAGGGGCCTCTATTAGAAAGTACCCGCAATATAGAAGCAGCCCTCTTCTATATGTGTTTAGATCATCCAGTGGAAAGAAGCAAGCTAATGGACACATGAATTCCCCCATCATCAAATTGTGCTTATTTATTTTCCTCCCTTAAGCACGGACCTCAGAGAAGAGGGTTTGTGAACCTGTGATCTCCCCAGCTTGCAGAAATGTCTCCATCCCCCTGTCCCTGCAGGGTGTAGCCCCTTGTTTGCAGGCTGGATAGAGCCACAGGCACGAGCAGAGTTACTAGTCATTTGGGCAACTTGCTGAAGACATAGTATACTCTAATTCAGGTCCCAAGTGAAGACCTCTCTGTGTAACTGAGGTTTAAGTCTCATTGGCCTAGGAAACTGCTCAGTTGTCTTCACTTTGATTTTGTGGTGCCAGAGAACACACACCATAAAATCCAATAAGTTTCATTTTCTATCTTCACTGCCAGGCAGCTTCCAGTGAATCCTGGTGTTCCATGCAAGCACTGACCTTCTCTCTTCATAGTAGGAAACACTCTCTGCCTTTCTTATTCTTAATGGCCCCACTGGGCACTGTGTTTTGCCTCTAGGTGGCCCCAGAGGATCTAAGATGAATGGGACAAGGCCTGAATAATGAATCTTTAAGCATTCACAGAGCCCTCAGGAATCTAGGTCTCAGTCAAATACATTCAAAGCTGGCTCAAAAAGAGGTTGTCCCTAGCCTTCATGATCTGGCCTCCATTCACCTTCCAGGCTCATCTTTCTCCAATTGCTCTTCACTCATTTCATGCTGGCCACATATGTCTTTTCTTACTTCCTCTATTGCACCAAGCTCAGTCCTGTCTTAGGGGCTTCATTTCTGTTGTTCCGTTTGCTTAGTTCACCTCTCACCCTGCTACCTGGCCATTCTGAACCAAATCTTGAGGTGACTCCTACTCCATTCTTTAGATTTTAACTTGTTAAATATTCTTTCATCAGAGAGGTCTTCTCTGACCTTCCCAAACTAGATCAGGTTCCCTCTTTATTCTGCTTTGTAGCAGCCTAAACTCTTCCTTCATAGCACATATCGCAATTTGTAATTATTTTGATAATTTTCTGTTCAGTGGATCTCTCCTCTACTAGGCTATAAGCTCTAGGACATCAGCAGCTGTGTTTGCTTTTTATTTTCTGCTGTATTTGCAATTCAATAAAAATATCAGTCCTAGAGGTGGATACCCAAGAGCAACTCTTTGGGGTTACCCGCCATTACCCAGGCATTCACGGTATTCAGGGCTCTCACAGTTTCATTTCATCCAGAAGGCAGATCACCATGTACACAGCTCTTTGTAGGAAACTGCCCTCAGCAGGAAACTCCTTTTCTTGTTAAGCAAAGCTATACTGTAATTAACTTTTAAACCAGGTGCCCTCATGCTCTATTCATCTTTGGCCCTAGCACACCTTTCAAACCTTTTGATCACACAATACCTTGCCCAACCTGTTGGTTCTTTCTTTAAAGAAGTAGAAATGAAGAATAAGTAATTAACAGATGACAAGATCTCTTCCCCAGCTTTCTCTTCAGTAACCCCAAGAACAAGCTCTGTGAACAAATTGTGTGAACATGATAGCATCTAAAGAAAGATCATGAAGAATTGATAAGTCTTGACGTTGTGGAGCGTCGCTGACTCTGACCCCTTATCCCAGTGATTAGCTGAGATTACTTCCCCTTTTCCCTTTAAAAAAATGTCACGGCTTAGCAGAATCTTTGGAGTTGGTTTTTGGGGGACACGGGTCTGCCTTCTCCCCAGACTGCTGGACATCCTGATTAAAAGCAACTTTCGTCTCTACAAACGACTGCCTATGGGGTATTGATTTTCGAGTTGTGAGCATCTGGACCTGAGTTCCATAACACCAGGAAGCCTTTCTCCCTCTGAGCTCTGGCTTGGAGGTCAAACATCTTAGATTCTTCTTCCAGCTCTTCTACTTACTATTTTGGGGATCTTAAATAAGGCTTTTGCCTCCCTGGACCTCAGTTTCCTCCTACGATAAATGAAAAGAGTAATTCTTGTCCTGCTTACCTCACAGTACTGGGATGACTATTAAGTGATATGAGATATCTTATGGCTCTATAAATAATGATACAGTTGTACATAAAGGTGGCTATTGCTATTAAGTTTTTGCCCCAATTTTTACTGTTATTGCCATCAAAGATTTCCTCAGAGCTCCTCAACACCAAGCCTTGTGCAATGCTTTTGGACCCTGGAGAGAGTTGGTTGCTTCCTGTGCAGCCAAAGGAGGTGCTTATTAGAGGAAGCACATGGACCAATCTGACTCAGACTTCTGGAGTAGGTCATGCTGTTTTTCTTTCCTGAAATACTAGATTATAGCAGTTTAACAGAAGATGGGACATTTTGAAGGCACAATTCACTGTTTCTATGGTAGCATGCTTATGATGAACCCAGAGATGGCCCAGATGGACTAACAGCTCATCCTTGATGGCTGAAAGTGGGCAGTGATCAAATTCCAAGGATGCATCATGCCACAAGGGTGTTCATTTGTTACACATGACACAGACTCCAGGAGACATCTAATCCTAGAAGAGCTAGGCTCAACCATCCCACCCGGTAAAGGGGGATTTGCAGCCCAGGTTTACAGAGACAAAGGTCAGAGAATAACTAGTAGTTCCCAAGGATCAAAGCCCCTTTGCCCAGAGGCAATCCACCCCCTAGGTCTGAGGAATTTTTAGATGGAATAACAAACATGCGATTTGTAACAGCAGCACCTGTTTAGCTTATGATGGTCATTTAAATAGTTGTTGAACAGAAAACAAATTTCTTTGCAGAGTCATAAAGGAAGAGACTTGAAAGAAACAAAAGTTAATCTGATTTTTCCATAAACAAAACAAGGCAAGTTCCAGAAATTAAAGACCGGGTAATTTTGAAGGCTGGTTGGCATCTGTTCCCAAACTGAGCTGATCAAAAACTTACTCTCTGTCATTGTTCTAAATCACGATTTCTGTTAACACCATAGGTGAACGAACCAGTTCATGGCATTGGAAGGTTCTCTACCTGCCCTTGCGGAAATAGGCCTGGTCTGTTCTGAGGAGACATCCACTTCTGTGAAAGGTCTTGGCAGGCTCAAGAGTGGTCATAAGCAGAGCAGGAAGACCATCCAAGAAGCAGAGCTGTGGACAAGATGAGATGATGTAGGACATTTCTGAGGATCAGAGAACAGATTGGTTGGGCTGGAATGGAGTCCACATTGGGAAGCAGAGTTTACAGTGATAAGATCGGTAGGACATGGTGCAGCGGCCAGATCAGGATGGCCCCGATACCAGCTAAGAAGCTGATTTTATGATTCTGACAATGGGCAACAATTCATTCACTTATCCTTCACTTATCCATTCACTCATTCAGCAAACATTTGTGGAGATTCTACTTTCTGCCAGTCCTAGCACCTGCTCCTGGCTGGGCACACAGAGATGAGGAAGATGGGATCCTTGCTTTTAGGATGATCGCTGTCTTGAAAGGCAGTCCAACTCATCGTCAATAAGTGTCTAATTATAAGAATGTGCCAGAGAGCACAGGGGAGGGGGCGCTAGGAGAGCCGTGGTGCAGTTATTGTGGCAAGATGGGGGGAGGGTGGGCGCTGAGGGTTCAGTCAGATATGTTCTTTAGCTAAATACTTCCAGAATGACCTCACATGGTCCAGTGCTTGCTGTGTGACCGTCCATGAACCACAGGACAATGTGAAGTGTTTCATTAGTAAAATGTTTTCAAAATGTTTTAATGTAATATTTTGAACTTTCCTACTTTCTTGAGAAGAAATACCTGTGCTTTTTGAGACAGTGGTGACTACATAGATGTTAACTGAACTGCTTGTATATGTCCTTAGTTGGCAAGAAGTTGGACCTTACATCACTCCCTCCTCAAATGGCTTAGCATGGCCGGGGGTAGCCTCCTGCAGCATGGAAGATTCCACTTTAGAAACTACATAGCAGCATCAAGAAGAATAGAAGGGAAAGACAGCTTAGTAAAGACCCAAATAAAGAGAACCAAACTGTCACCAAATTCATGCTGACAGGAACAAACTAGGGACTCTGCTGGCTCATGCCTTCACAACACACTGAGGTAAAGAGAATACAGA
This sequence comes from Okapia johnstoni, assembly GCA_024291935.2. Classification (NCBI taxonomy): domain Eukaryota; kingdom Metazoa; phylum Chordata; class Mammalia; order Artiodactyla; family Giraffidae; genus Okapia; species Okapia johnstoni. The sequence continues at coordinate 113,675,989 of CM044305.1, forward strand.
GAGCTGAGCAAGTTCAGGGAGGACCCAGCACAAGAAAGGGGGCTCATTTAAAATGGAAGAGATTCATCTGGGTATCAAAAAGAATGCCAGGCTGGAGCAGAAATGTATAAAATGGTGACATGAAGAGCTCTGTTCCTTCTCCCCAGTGAAACAACCATAAAGGCGAATGTTTCTGAAGAACACAACCATTTCAAATCTCTGAAAGTTCAAAGAGTACTCAGCAAATAGGGAAACCTTTATTTTTTTAAAAAAAAATCTACTAAATCTCAGTAAGAACAGCTCCCTTATCCAACTCTCACTTCGGCATGTAGGAAGCTCAAATCCTCTGGGCTGCAGTTCAGGACCAAGGGCTAAGATTTCTCCCCAGGGGAAGCAGGCTGTTACCATTTCTTACCCAGCTCCATGTTTAGAGATTTAGAGCTCAGAGAAGAGAGGGGAGAGGAAAAACCAGAGACACTAGTTCTTTGAAAAGATCAATAAAATCGACAAACCTTTAGATAAGTAGACCAAGGAAAATCTGAGAAGACTCATATTACTATAATCAGGAATGAAAGATGGAACATCACTACTGATATGATAGGAATAAAAAGCATTATACAGTGGGTGTTTAGAAAAGGCAGAGGAACCGGAGATTAAATTGCCAACATTCGTTGAATCACAGAGAAAGCAAGGGAATTCCAGAAAAACATCTACTTCTGTTTCATTGACTATGCTGAAGGCTTTGACTGTGTGGATCACAACAAACTGTGGACAATTCTTAGAGATGGGAATATCAGACCACATTACCTGTCTCCTGAGAAACCTGTATGTGGGTCAAGAAGCAACAGCTAGAACCAGACATGGAACAATGGACTGGTTCAAAATTGGAAAAGGAGAACATCAAGGCTGTGTATTGTCACCCTGCTTATTTAACTTATATGCAGAGTACATCATGAGAAATGCCAAGCTGGGTAAAGCACAAGCTGGAGTCAAGATTGCTGGGAGAAATATCAGTCACCTCAGATATGCAGATGACACCATCCTCATGGCAGAAAGCAAAGAGGAGCTAAAGATCCTCTAGATGAAAGTGAAACAGGAGAGTGAAAAAGTTGGCTTGAAACTCAACATTCAAAAAACAAAGATCATGGCACCCAGTCCCATCACTTCATGGCAAATAGAAGGAGGAAAACTGGAAACAGCGACATATTTTATTTCCTTGGGCTCCAAAATCACTGCAGATGGTGACTGCAGCCATGAAATTAAAAGATGCTTGCTCCTTGGAAGAAAACCTATGATAAACCTAGACAGTGTATTACAAAGCAGAGGCATTATTTTGCTGACTAAGGTCTGTATAGTCAAAACTATGGTTTCTCCGGTAGTCATGTATGGATGTCAGAGGTAGACCATAAAGAAGGCTGAGTACTGAAGAATTGATGCTTTTGAACTGTGGTGTTGGAGAAGACTCGAGAGTCCTTTGCACTGCAAGGAGATTAAAAAAGTCAATCCTAAAGGAAATCAGTCCTGAATATTCATTGGAAGGACCGATGCTGAAGCTGAACCTCCAATATTTTGGCCACCTGATGTGAACAGCCTACTCATTGGAAAAAAAGACACTGATGTTGGGAAAGACTGAAGGCAGGAGGAGAAGGGGGCGACCGAGGATGAGATGGTTGGATGGCATCACTGACTCAATGGACATGAGTTTGAGCAAGCTCTGAGAGATGGTGAAGGACAGGGAAGCCTGGTGTGATGCAGTCCATGATGTCACAAAGAATCAGACAGTACTTAGCAACTGAGCAGCAACAACAATAAAGTGTGTGACATCCCTGGTCATCCAGTGGTTAAGACTCTGCACTCCCAATGCAGGGACCTGGGTTCAATCCCTGGTCAGAGAACTAAGATCTCACATGGCATGCAGTCAGTCAAAAAGAAAATTATAAAGGAATACTAGGAACTTGTTGTATGACAACAAATTAGATAACCAAGATGAGATGGAAACATTCCTAGAAAGACACAAAATATCAAAACTGATTCAAAAAGAAATAAGAAATCTAACTAGACTTTAAAAAGTTAATAGATTGAATTTCATAACTCAAATAATTTATCACAGTGAATAAACCAGGCTCATATGGCTTCATGGGGCTGAATTGTACCAAACATTTAAAGAAGAATTATCACCAATCCTTCTTAAACTTCCATAAAATAGAAGAAGAGGGAACACTTTCCAACACATTTTATGAGGCCAGCATTACCCTGATATTACAACCAGACGAATGCATAATACGAGAATTACAGAACAATATTCTTTAAGAATATTAATGCTATAAACATCAACTAAATGATAGCAAGCTGACAGAATCTGCCTGCAATGCAGGAGACATGGGTTCGATCCCTGGGTCAGGAAGATCCCCTGGGAGAAGGAAATGGCAACCCGCTCCAGTATTCTTGTCTGGAAATTCCCATGGACAAAAGAGCCTGGTAGGCTACAGTTCATGGGGGTCACAGGAGTCCGTCATGACTTAGCAACTAAACCACCACCACCATATATACATATACACTTGGGCTTCCCAGGTGGCTCAGTGGTAAAGAATCTGCCTGCCAGTGCAAGAGATACAGGGGATGCAGGAGATGTGAGTTTGATCCATGAATCGGGAAGCTCCCCTGGAGGAGAAAATGACAACCCATTTCAGTACTCTTGCTGGAATATCCCGTGGACAGAGGAGCCTGGCAAAGCTACAGTCCATGGGGTCACAAAGAGTTGGACACTACTTAACAACTGAGCACACACACACACACACACACACACACACACACACACACATATATATACATACACACACATAAATATATATGTATATATATGAACATATATATCTTTGAAATACATATGTGAAGTGAAGTGAGAGTTGCTCAGTTGTGTCCAACTCTTTGCGACCCCATGGACTATACAGTCCATGGAATTCTCTAGGCCAGAATACTGGAGTGGGTAGCTTTTCCCTTCTCCAGGCCATCTTCCCAACCCAAGAAGTGAACCAAGGCTCCCGCACTGCAGGTGGATTCTTTACCAGCTGTGCCACAAGGGAAGCCCAAGAATACTGAAGTGGGTAACCTATCCCTTCTCTAGTGGATCTTCCCAACCCAGGAATCAAACTGGGATCTCCTCCATTGCAGGCAGATTCTTTACCAACTGAGCTATCAGGGAAGCCCTATAAGCACGTATATCTGTGTATTTTCTATACTACTCTAATTTTCTCAGTAGAGTACTTCAAAGATTTTATTATATATTTAAGTATCATCAAAACACTGTGATTTAGAGGTCATGAAATCATGGCCCACATGGGACAAAATCTGGTCTCTAGTTGCTGCTTTTGTACATAAGGTTTTAATGAAACATGGGAACATGGCTACACTCATTAATACATATCCTGCTTTTTGTGCAACAATGGCACAGTGGAGTATTTGAGACTGAGACTGTATGTAGGCCGCAAAGCCTAAAATATTTACTCTCTGGTCCTTTACAGAAAATATTCACGAATTTGATTTTTTTTTCAGAGCAGAAAGTTAAGTTTCTGAGAAGTGAAACAGCCTGCTCAACTCCTAGTGCTGTGAATGTGATAGCACTGAGATTTGGATGTGGCCACCTGATTATAGGGCCCAGGTTTACATCGTATATCATACTGCCTCATTTTCTTTCGTATTTAGTTAGTTAGTTAGTTAGTTAGTTTTTCAGTTTTTCGGCTACGGCCCTCAGTATCATAGTTCTCTGACCAGGGACCAAACCCACGCCCCCTGCATTGGAAGCACAGAGTTTTAACCATTGGATCACTCAGGGAAGTCACTTATTTTTATTTTTAAATTTTATTTCATTTTTCTACTTGACTGCACTATGCAGCTTAGGGGATCTCAGTTCCCTAACCAGGGACTGAACCCAGGTCATAGCAATGAAAGCCCAAAATCCTAGCTAATAGGCAACCAGGGAAAGCCCCTATTTTTTTTTAATTTAAAATTAATTTTTATTTTCTTTTCACTTTTTAAATGATAACTGACTCACTTTGCTGTACAGCAGAAATTAAACACAATGTTGTAAATCAACTCTACTTCACTAAAATTTTAAAAAATATTACACAGCATTTATTTACCTCTGAAAACTTCTTTGGATACATTTCATAGATTTAATATTAAGTGTATTGGTTTCCATTCTTGTGCAATCCATAATTTTTAATTTGCTACTTCTCATTGTGAGTTCTTCTTCAGTTCAGTTCAGTCGCTTAGCTGTGTCTGACTCTTTGCAACCCCATGGACTGCAGCACGCCAGACCTCCCTGTCCATCACCAACTGCTGGAGTTTACCCAAACTCATGTCCATTGAGTTGGTGATGCCATCCAACCATCTCACCCTCTGTTGTCCCCTTCTCCTCCAACCTTCAGTCTTTTCCAGCATCAGGGTGTTTCAAATGAGTCAGTTCTTTGCATCAGGTGGCCAAGGCATTGGAGTTTCAGCTTCAGCATCAGTCCTTCCAAAGAATATTCAGGACTGATTTCCTTTAGGATGGACTGGTTGGATCTCCTTGCAGTCCAGGGTACTCTCAAGAGTCTTCTCCAACACCGCAGTTCAAAAGCATCAATTCTTCGGTGCTCAGCTTTCTTTATAGTCCAACTCTCACATCCATACATGACTACTGGAAAAACCATAGCTTTGACTAGATGGACCTTTGTTGGCAAAGTAATGTCTCTGCTTTTTAATATGCTGCCTAGGTTGGTCATAACTTTTCTTCCAAGGAGTAAGCGTCTTTTAACTTCATGGATGCAATCACCATCTGCAGTGATTTTGGAGCCCCCCAAAATAAATTCAGCCACAGTTTCATTGTTTCCCCGTCTATTTGCCATGAAGTCATGGGACCAGATGCCATGATCTTAGTTTTCTGAATGTTGAGCTTTAAGCCAACTTTTTCACTCTCCTCTTTCACTTTCATCAAGAGGCTCTTTAGTTCTTCTTCACTCTCTGCCATAAGGGTGGTGTCATCTGCATATCTGAGGTTATTGATATTTCTCTTGGCAATATTGATTCCAGCTTGTGCTTTATTCAGCCTGAAGTTTCACATGATGTGCTCTGTATATAAATTAAATAAGCAAGGTGACAATATACAGCCCTGACATACTCTTTTCCCTATTTGGAACCAGTCTGTTGTTCCATGTCCAGTTCTAACTGTTGCTTCCTAACCTGCATACAGATTTCTCAAAAGACAGGTCAGTTGGTCTGGTATTTCCATCTCTTTCAGAATTTTCCAGTTTGTTGTGATCCACACAGTCAAAGGCTTTGGCATAATCAACAAAGCAGAAGTAGATATTTTTCTGGAACTCTCTTGCTTTTTTTGATGATCCAGCAGATGTTGGCAATTTGATCTCTGGTTCCTCTGCCTTTTCTAAATCCAGCTTGAACATCTGGAAGTTTATGGTTCACATATTGCTGAAGCCTGGCTTGGAGAATTTTGAGCATTACTTTACTAGTGTGTGCGATGAGTGCAGCTGTGTGGTAGCTTGAGCATTCTTTGGCATTCCCTTTCTTTGGGATTGGAATGAAAACTGACCTTTTCCAGTCCTGTGGCCACTGCTGAGTTTTCCAAATTTGCTGGCATATTGAGTGAAGCACTTTCACAGCATCTTCTTTTAGGATTTGAAATAGCTCAACTGGAATTCCATCACCTCCACTAGCTTTGTTCATAGTGATGCTTCCTAAGGCCAACTTGACTTTGCATTCCAGGATGTCTGGCTCTAGATGAGTGATCATATCATCGTGATTATCTGGGTCATGAAGATATTTTTTGTACAGTTCTTCTGTGTATTCTAGCCACTTCTTCTTAATATCTTCTGCTTCTGTTAGGTCCATACCATTTCTGTCCTTTATTGAGCCCATCTTTGGACACCTGATGCAAAGAGCTGACTCATTTCAAAAGACTCTGATGCTGGGAAAGATTGAGGGCAGGAGAAGAAGGGGACGACAGAGGGTGAGATGGTTGTATGGCATTACCGACTCAATGGACATGGGTTTGGGTGGACTCCGGGAGTTGGTGATGGACAGGGAGGCCTGGCGTGCTGTGATTCATGAGACTGCAAAGAGTCAGACACGACTGAGTGACTGAACTGAACTTGTGTGAAATGTTCCCTTGGTATCTCTAATTTTCTTGAAGAGATCTCTAGTTTTTCCCATTCTATTGTTTTCCTCTATTTCTTTGCATTGATCACTGAGGAAAGCTTTCTTATCTCTCCTTGCTACAAGGAGAAGGAGTTCTTCTTACTCCTTCAATTTTCAGGTGGCTGCAATTATTTCTTAATTAAAATATAAAACTATTTTATCTTCCAGTGAACGTATAGACAGTTTTCTTGCTTGCATATGAGAGAATAATTTTGGTCCCATATCTGACTTATTGAGTTGGAGATTTCTTGCCTCTATATAATATATGATTTTTAAATGTGTTCAGTATAACATACTTAGAGAAAAGTGCACAGTATGGATCAACAGAGTTTCAGAAAGTGATCACTCATGTTACATATATCCCATTCCAGAGCCCTTGCTCTGTTAAATCTTTGATTATTAGTGATAAAAAAAAATCTCTAGCTTTTGTTATTGAAATAGAGAGATGCTAATGGACTGGTTGGTCAACATTTAAAATTGTAGATATTTTTAATATTAAAATAAAACCCTGGCTTACAGTACATTACTATGAAAAGGACACTGGATTGGGATTAGGGAGATTTACAGTTTAGTCTCAGCTGTGTCAAGATTCCCTGTGTCACATGGGGCATGTCCCATGCTCTCTTTGCTCATCAAATCCCCTATTGTAAAAGGGATTGAAATGAGATGCTCACCGAGATGCCTCCAATGCCTGACTATCCAGAAGTCTGGCAATACTCCCAGATGTATTAGGCTATTGATTTTTTGATAGCAGGAAGTTCAGGACTAAAGAAAAACAAAGCTCAACTGTAAGTAAATATGCTTTCTTTTAAAGTTATTCAAGTTCTATTCTACTGAAGAACTGGCCAGAGAAAAATCTAAGTGAAGAATTTAATCATGAGAAATGGTTCTAGTCATTTTCAGTTCAGTTCATTGCTTTGTTCATTGTTAGTCTGACAATGTGTGTTGGGAGCCATAAGCTTTTTCTTGACCTCACAATTAATTTCATTTCTTTGATTCCATTTTCATGAAGTAGTTTCATGCAAATCATTTCTTTGACATTATTCTAAATCAATCATCTCATGCACAAAAGCAATCATCACATTATAATAAAGAAAAGCAGAAACAACTCAAATGTCCTATAATAGGTGTATTTTTAAATAAACTGTGATACCTTCATATAATATGTTACTTGCAGCTATTAAAATCAGATTTTGGAATGTTATTCAACTGCATGAAGAAGAAATCTATCGTAATATTAATTTCTAAAGGCAGAATGTAACGTTGTTATGCACAATATGGTTTCAATTATGTAAAGGAAATATAAATGAGAGGAAATGTACCAAGATAGGATCATGATTGCTTCTGCCTGATGAGATTCTTTTTCTAAACATGTTCTTCAAACTTTTCATTTTGCTACAAAGACATGCAGTGCTTTTGTAATCACTAAAAGAGACAAAGATGACGTATGTTCAATTGTTTAAAAATGATTGGAATAAGGTACTTGACAATGATAGTGAAAAGGGCCATGTTTTCATTCTGATGTATTATTTATAGGGAAAGCAATTCCTATTAGTCCCTGTTTTTAAAAAGCACAATGTAAAGTCTTCACACAGTTGCCAATACAATGTTGGGGTGAAATTGGTAAAAAAACCCAGAGATCTCTCTGTTGATTAAGTCACCCTTTGAAATTACTACATGAAGAGTTCGCTTGCTAACAAAAATAACATTTTGTTCATGTCCTCTAATTTCACACAATGAGAGTGTAATTTAAATATATGTGTTTTTGAAAATTTCAATTTCGTTTGAAGAGGTATTATGTAAATATTTTCAATATTCAATTTAAAGTTCAACACAATGGAATGGCACCTATTTAACAATCAGGCTATTCCACCAGGGAACAAAAACAACTTTCACAAGTTTTAATTGGCAGGGACCCTTTACGGCAGAAAGGTTACCTTCATTTGAATACTCTTTGTATTTCTGTGGTCCTAGCTGTCTTAATAGCTCACGAATTAGCTGATGAATCATCTGGCCCCATTTGATAGTTGCATCTCTCAGATGCAGATCAATCTATTTTGAAGTGAACAAAGGGGCAAGGGTCCTTTCTGAGCTGATGCAGAGGAGATGAGTCTGGAAATGGATGCTCTAAGGGCCCTTCATCACTTCATGGCAAATAGATGGGGAAACGGTGGAAACAGTCACAGACTATTTTTGTGGGCTCCAAAATCACTGCAGATGGTGACTGCAGCCATGAAATTAAAAGATGCTTACTTCTTGGAAGAAAAGTTATGACCAACCTAGGCAGCATATTAAAAAGCAGAGACATTACTTTGCCAACAAAGGTCCATCTAGTCAAAGCTATGGTTTTTCCAGTAGTCATGTATGGATGTGAGAGTTGGACTATAAAGAAAGCTGAGCACCGAAGAATTGATGCTTTTGAACTGCGGTGTTGGAGAAGACTCGTGAGAGTCGCTTGAACTGCAAGGAGATCCAACCAGTCCATCCTAAAGGAGATCAGTCCTGAATATTCATTGGAAGGACTGATGCTGAAGCTGAAACTCCAATACTTTGGCCACCTTTTGTGAAGAACTAACTCATTTGAAAAGACCCTGACGCTGGGAAAGATTGAAGGTTGGAGGAGAAGGGGACAACAGAGGATGAGATGGTTGGATGACATCACTGACTCATAGGACATTGGTTTGGGTAGACTCCGGCAGTTGGTGATGGACAGGGAGGCCTGGTGTGCTGCAGTCCATGGGGTTGCAAAGAGTTGGACACAACTTCATGTGCAAGGTACTGCTGACTCATACACAGTATGTTCTATTTGTCCAGCAATAGACAAATAGATAGACGTGTGGATATATGGAGGCACATGCAACCTGCCTGTTCTCTAATTGACTTGTTTTTGGTTCAAGGAGGTGCATTTCCAATATGGTATGTTGACAGTATCTGCATAGTGATCACTTCCAGGGAAACGGTGCACACATCCTACATCCTGTACCTCATTGTCATAGACCGTACCAACACACTAACAGTCAAGCTTGATCTGGCCCTGTTCTCAGCCCATCTGTACACTTAGTTGTTGTTTCAGTGTCTCTTTGCTCTCACCCCCTTCATCACCTCCTTTGTCTGTGTTCTATTCCAACCTTCTAACTGTCTGGGTGACACCTTTCTCAATCCAGGACCAGACCCTGGCTTGATTCTGCTTTCACTCCTTTGGAAGCTAGTGCCCGTTTACCTATGACCCTGACCTCCAGCTCCTTCTCCTCATCCTCCACAGGGTTCTGTCTAGGGACAGACTCCCTGCAGAGCTCTCAGCCTCGATGCCCTCAGACATCTGCTGAAACTAGCCCTTTGCTTTTCACCACCAACCGTAGCTAAGACTAGTTCAAATAAACAAAGAATTAGAGTTGAAAAGAGATACGTGAATGTTCAACAACAAACCAACAGGCAACATTATCCAGAAGCGCCATCTAAATTAGAGCTTATTTGACCATAGCAGTAAGGAAGTATACAATTTGAAAAGAGTCAAAAGGAATCATTTTCCAGTCTTTGGCCTGACACAGAACATTATCCAGTCACCTGGTCCAATGCTGCACACAAGCTCATTTTCAAGTAATAGGTGTGAATGAAGAGGGGATTCATTTAACAAAAGGATAAAGCTTAGAGTCTCGTAAGGGGAAGTTGAGTGGATCCTAAGGAATGTAAAGTTGTGAAGTATAAGGGGGTCCTGACCCATGGGAGACTTAACATTTTGTTTCAGGCCGTTTTGAAGGGCCCTGTTGTTTGGATGCACTGGACAGCTTCTGGCTTTTGAGATGCTTGTTAATATTGAATGTTCTTCTCTCACAGACCATGAAGTGATTTTTGAAGATAGTGGGATCCAGGGTGCTGAAACAATCTGAGGGCGAGCTTCCACTGCTCCTGGGGCATCTGCAGGTCCCGGGGATCAGCTTGTTCATCAACAGGCCATGAATATGAGCAAGTTCATTAACTAGCTGCATAAATTCAAGAAGCTAATTGCTTGTTTGCCAGGCAGAGTGGGGTCTTGTTCTCTGGTTCTTAGTGATGGAGATAATGGAAACTTTGTATTTTTCCAGCCAGAGGCTATTCTGCTTAATGCTTTCAATATGGAAACACTCCAGTTAAGGCATTGAGCAGAATTTAAAGGCATTGTTGAGTCTTCAAAATTAAAGTATAAACAGAGGGCAATTTTAAGAAATTTGTAAATCCTTCCTGGTTCTGAAGTCTTTCCCTGGGGCTGATATTAGGCAGGACTTGGTCATTTTCCTTGAGGGGGGAGACACCGAAGTTAAGCTCCCTGGAGACATTTTTGACTGGGCATGAGTTTCTTCTACACTCAAATGTTACAAGTTCTTAATTTACGCATTCTGAATTTGTGATGGGGGACAGTAGGGAAGAGACGTAGGTGAACACAACTATGGAGTACCTAGTCTTAAAGTAAATTTAAAGCATCTACTTCTAAGGGAGTAGCATCTTGTTGACATAGCATTCCTGTCTCTACTTGGTGCAAACTCCTGGTAATTGCTTTCTCATCTCAACTTGTGTTGCTGGTGAACATAGAAATAAGGAAAGTATCCATCTTTTAAAATATACTTTATATATGGCTTCCCTGGTGGCTCAGTGGTAAAGAATCCATCTGCCAATGCAGGACGTGGGTTCAATCCTTGGCCTGGGTTGGGAGGATCCCCTGGAGAAGGGAATGGCAACATACTCCAGTATTCTTGCCTGGAGAATTCCATGAACAGAGGAGCCTGGCCAGCTACAGTTCATGGGGTCACACAGTCAGAAACAACTTAGCAACCAACACTTTGACTTTTTTCATATATTATTTAAGCTCAACTTTTGAATGTTTTAGGGCAACTCCCAGCCTCTGCTAGGACTTCTGAGACTTGACTGCAGGTTTAAATGATTTTCATAGCTTTTCCAAATTTTTAAAGAGTTAACAGGTATATCACTTGCTTGAAGTAGTTTATTTGCAGATTATACTGCAGGATTATCAAGCAATCAACACCCATTTACTTTTTGTGTTACATCCCAAACAGTAAAAAAAAAAATCATTGAATTAACAGGCCTGGTCCCCATTTCTTGCAAAATTACCATCTAGCTGGAAAAGTAAGTCTAAGAGGATGTTTATGATCAAAAATCAATTATTCAGTACAAAAACATATATATGACAGAAGACTGATATTAAAAGTCAGAGAAGAAGAAACCTATATTAAATATCCTATGATAAACCGTAATGAAAAAGAATATAACAAAGAATGTATGTGCGTGCTCAATCGCTTTTGGCATGTCTGACTCTTTGCAACCCTATGTACTGTAGCCCACTAGTCTCCTCTGTCCATGTGATTCTCCAGACAAGACTACCTGAGTGGGTTGCCCTGCCCTCCTCCAGGGGATCTTCTTGACAGAGGGATCAAATGCATTGCAGGTGGATGCTGAGCCACCAGGGAAGTCCAATACAGAATGTATATATAGTGAAAGTGAAAGTGTTACCATTCAGTTATGTCTGACTCTTTGCAACTCTAGACTGTAGCCTGCCAGCTTCTCTGTCCATGGGATTTTCCAGGCAAGAATACTGGAGTGGGTTTCCATTCCTTCTCCAGGGGATCTTCCCAAACCCAGAAATCGAACCTGGTGCCCCGCATTGCAGGCAGATTCTTTACCACTGAGCCACCAGGGAAGTCCTAAATATAGCTCAATCACTTTGCTTCACAGAAGGATTTAACACAAAAATGTAAAAGCAACAATGCTCTTGCTCAGCTCTCACCTTCTGTTTGTGTCTGACTCTTTGTGATCCCATGACTGCAAAGCTCGCCAGGCTCCTCTGTCCATGGATTTCTCCGGCAAGAATACTGGAATGGGTTGCCTTTTCCTCCTCCAGTATCTTCTCGCCCGAAGGAGGATCAAACCTATGTTTTCTTCTTGCATCTCACTGCATTGCAGGCAGATTCTTTAACCGCTGAGCCATAGTGGAAAGCACATAAGATCAACTACACTTCAATTTTTAAAAACGTCAGAGAAAGGCAAAAATCAGTGGTAGATAAAATTGATCAGGGTTTTTAATTAAGAAGAGGTCAAACAAATAGATTTAAAGGAATTGAGAATGTGGACACAAAATGAAATAAGTTATATCAAATATCCTGGAAAAAAAATATGCTCCTGTCCCCGATTTTAAAAATAGCTTCTTTTGGACTAGAATTGCAAAGTGGGGTGGGGGAAACACTAGAGAGGCTGAAGAAATTGGGCTGTTTCATGTTGATTGATAGGTAAATAACTCCACGCAACCTAAAACCTCATTGTATGTAAAGTGGCAATTATAATCTTGGCAAGCTATATATTTCCTGAGGACATAACTCTGAAAATAACGGTTGCTGGATTTATCTGATGAAATTCCTAATAAAATATGCAGCTTGGTGTATAGTAGAGAACAATATTGTGTTTATAGAATTTAACTGAATTGAGATTAAAGCCACTAGCTTAATTGTACGGTCATGAAAAAATTAGGTGAAGAAAGGGACTCAGTTTTTCACATATATCAGCAAAATAATACTAGGTATTGATTTATGAAATTGGGTAAATTTTCGCATTTCAGTTAGTAAAAGATATATATAAATATAAAGATAATATAATTTTTTATAAAAATTCATATAATTGGGGGGGCAGTAACCTGTGTCCTCAAATATAGGAGTTTTGTCTAAAACACACCAGGATTTGAAACTATAAATATGCATGCAAATCCTAAAAATCAAACATTTCAAAATATATTTAGTTCAATTTTCATTTCCAAAACATTAAAACTGTATAGTTGAATTGGGAAAATAATGCTGATTAGTATGTTTGAACAAAAATTGTCAAAAATTTGCCTTGCTCATAACCAAGATGTACATAAACACCATGTTCCTCTTATGTCAAAGTAGAAGATTCAGGTATAGAAATGTACATGAACTTTTAAAGTGGTTTTAGCTGCTTTCTGAAAATACCTCAAGCCTGATACTGAAGTGCAGGAGGCTTTTAATTTTCCTTTTTTATTAAAAAGTTTTCCATAACTCATCTATTTATCGTTATTTTAAAAATTTTTTTGATGTGGACCATTTTTAAAGTCTTTATTGAATTTGTTACAATATTGCTTCTGTTTTGTGTTTTTGTGTTTTTGCCACGAGGCATGGTGTGCTACCTAGCCCCGACCCAGGGAATTCCGAAACCTACACTGCCTGTATGGACAAAACAACGTCCCCAAACACTAGACTGCCAGGAATTCTCATCGTATAGATTTTGCATATTCACCTTAACTTATATTCATTCCTGTAGTCATTCATACAGTGTAGAAAATCTAAATGCGTATAGGTTTTAGATTTACATTTGGGTTTCTTTTGTGAAATTATGATTATGAAGATGACTGTGCATACATGCCACCAATAATGTTTTGCTGAGTATTGACTGACTTCTGGCAGAATGATTCATCCATTGGTCACCACAACACAGAGATGCAAGATATATTTTATTTCCCCCAACTTTGTATACTTGTGCTTCCAAATCCTTACTTAAGCTGTATACTTTTCTTTAGCCTCCCAGTTCATACTTGTGTTTGTTTTGGTTCGTCCTAGATATGTGCTTTTTAGCCAGGATAAAAATCATCAGGCATGCATTTATCTACTTCACATGTTTATTCCTGTTTTTTATTTCCTGTGAATGTTTTCACATTCTTCTCACCTCAGATTTTGTCAATCTTATGGAATACTCTTCACCTTTGACAATAACACAGTCCTAAATGGCCATCTCATCTACTCACAAAGGTACATTATATTAGTGTTCAAATTAGACTTGATTCCACATAGTATTTTCTCTGCGTGTTTTCAAAATCAATTATAATAAACCTTTAGCTTATATGTTATCTCATTTTTAAATTTAGAACAAAAATTTTTAATTAAAAAAATGTAATCCATTTGAATAAAAAACAAGTCCAGAGTTGCCTAAAACCTACAATTAGTAATTGTGAGGCCACAATTAGCTACCAGCTGTTCGTTCTCTAAATGTAAGCAACAGTTTCGCCTTGTCACTAATTATTTTAACAATAAAATTTTGCACTTTTTCAATTTGGCAATTAATTAAATCCATGCAAGTTAAAATTATGCATGATAATTGGCAATAAAATTGAAAAAAGCAAATAGAAGAAAACTTAGTGAAAGTAGCCCTCGTGGAAGAAAACATTTTCTAGCCAGCTTTTTTTATGAAATTAGATTTGCATTTAAAGGAGCATTTGCTAGAGATCTCTTTCCCCTCATGCTGTGGAGCCAGTGGGCTTCCCCCATGGTATTCTGGACTCAGGACAGGTTTGAGGCTTCTCTGAATAGCCTATTCCTCTGCCTGCTTAAAATACCCCCTTTTCTGCTTCACGATTACAGAAGTCTCCGGGAAGTGACTTGTCATCTCTTCTAATACCTTTTTGTGATCTGGCTATGAGGCATCAGGCACTGTTTCTATGCACTGTAAATTAACAGCAATGAAGAAAACAAACTGCTTGTCTTCATGAACTGACAGTCTATCGGAGGAGACAGAGAATAAATATACAGTAAATGCATATTAATATTAGGTTGTGATAAATCCTAGTACAATGAATAAAGTAGGAGAAGGACATAGAGATTGAGAATATGAGGCCCATTTTAGTGGTTGTTGGAAAAAAACCTCTTTGAAGAAGTGATATTTGATCAGAGACCAAAGGAAGTGAGGCAATAAGTTAGCAGATGTCTTGTGGAAGAACTTTCATAAATGTAGAAGCAAGGTGAATTCCCCCAGAGTGAAACCATGCATGATTGCAGTGACCATTAAGAACACAAATGTGGTTTTGAGCAAAGAGGATAGGGGAAGAGAAGAATGAGTTTCCCAGAATCACTCTGGAGCAAAGAGGATTTTACAGACTACAGTAAGCACTTCTTTTGGATTTTATCCTGAGGGTACTGGAAGACAAGGGAGGTTTTTTGAGCTTGTCCCAAAACAAAAACACCAAGTAGAGATCTGTTTTTATGGGGCCGGATACATGTCCTCATCCAACTGCAAGGGAGCGCCCATTCCCCCCAAATTTCTGGTGACAGGGAAGAATCCTGTTTAACTTGACTTAGATTCTGATTAGTAACAACTACTCACTATGGCATAGCAAATTACCCCCAAACCTAGTGGCTTAAGATATGTTTTTGTTTGCTCATCGTTTCTGTGGGTCAGGTATCCAGCCATGCTTAGATGCAGTCTCTGCTATAGAGTCTCCTAATCAAGGCAATCATCATGGTGTAATTGGGGGACTCTCAACAAAGAAGGATCACACCCCAAGATCAAGGCTTCCAAGATCACCACATGTAGGTAGCGAAACTCAGTTCCTTATAGTTGTTTGGAGTGAGGCCTGAGCTCCTCGATGATCTGTTGGACAGAGGCTTCTCTTGGTTCACTGTTTACATTTCCTCTCCATAGAGCATTCACACAACAATGCAGCAAAGTACCAAATGGTCAGGAAGACAGTCACAATGACAAAAGAGAAAAACAGAGAGCTAGCAAGGTGAAATATACAAGCCATAGCTTTTGGTATCTAGTCAGAGAAGTGTCCACCCATCACCTATTCCATGTTCTGTGAGAAACAAGTACTATATCCCACCAAACTACAGGCAGAGGATGCACAGGTCATGAATACTCGGAAGTGGAATCATAATTGCTTACAATATCCACTATCTGAACAGGGTATCTGATTGGCCACAAAATTTTTCAGTATGGTTTTCACACAAGGCCAACCTGCTCCACAAGTGAACAGGAGCTAAGGACTGGACACAGTGAGCCAGCAGTAAGTCAAAGGAGAACGTAATATGTTTTAAAAACATTTTACAATATGTAGGAAATACTACAGTTAGAAAAAAAGGAAGCAGGTAATAAAAACCAAGTAAAAGTTTGAATAATAAACACTATCTGGCATTATTCTTCATCACAGATCTATCCAAAGCCCTGCTTAACATTTTAAATTTTTTTATTTAGTTTTATTTTATTTTTATTATTTTTTATTAATTTTTTATTTTTTTAAAAATTTATTTTAGTTGGGGTCAATCACTTTTTACAGATATTGTAGTATTTTTTGCCATACAATGACATGAATCAGCCCATGGGTCCACACTGTGCTTGAGGCTAATTACTTTATAATATTGTGATGGTTTTTGCCATACATCAACATGAATCTGTCATGAGTTTACATGTGTTCCCCATGCTGAACCCCCCTCGCCAGCCTCCGTCCTCTATCCCCCCCCCATCCCACTGGGTCATCGTAGTGCACCAGCCCTGAGACCCTGTCTCATGCATCAAGCCTGAACTGGCGATCTGTATCACATATGATAATATACATGTTTCAATGCCATTCTCCCAAATCATCCCACCTTCGCCCTCTCCCACAGAGTCCAAAACACTGTTCTATACATCTGTGTTTCTTTTGCTGTCTCGCATACAGGGTTATCGTTACCATCTTTCTAAATTCCATATATATGCTTTAGTATACTTATTGATGTGTTCCGTTCTGGCTTAATTCACTCTGTATAATAGGTTTCCAGTTTCCATCCACCTCAATAGAACTGATTCAATATGCATTCTTTTTAAAGGCTGAGTAATATTCCAGTGTGTATAGCACCATGGCATCTTTATCCATTCGTCTCCAATGATATCTAGGTTTCCATCATGTCCTGTCTATTCAAACATTATTGTGATGAACATGGGGTACACGTTCTCTTTCAAATTCTGGTTTCCTCTGCGTGTAATGGCCCAGCAGTGGGATTACTGGTCATATGGCACTTCTATTTCCATATTTTTTTAGGGAAATCACCACACAGTTCTCCTTAGTGGGGCTGTACTCGATTGCATTCCCACCAACAGTGTAAAGGGGTTTCCCTTTCTCGCACTCCTCCCAGCATTTATTGTTTTGTAGACTTTTGGATAGTGGCCATTCCTGACCTGCAGGAAATGGTACCTTCAATTGTGATTTTGATTGGCTTTCTCTGATAATGATGATGTTGAATATCTTTTCATGTGTTTGTTAGCCATCTGTGTGTCCTTCTTTGAGAGGCTTTTCTGTTTAGTTCTTTGGCCTCAATTTTTGATTGGGTCAATTATTGTTCTGGAATTGAGCATGCATTGAGCTGCTTTATATTATTGAGATTAATTATTTGTCCTTGCTTCATTTGCTATTATTTTCATCTGATTTCTGAAGGCTGTCCTTTTCACTTGCTTATAGTTTTCCTTGTTGTGAAAAAGCTTTTCAGTTTAATTCGTCCCAAATTTGTTTTAATTTTGCTTTATTTCCAATATTCTTGGAAGGTGGTCATAGAGGATCCTCTGTGATTTTATGTCGGAGAGTGTTTTGCTATGTTTTTCCTCAGGATTTTAATTTTTTTTAGACTTGGAAATACATGTGTTTTGTTTTATTTTTTAATTATTCACCAACAATAAAATACTTTCATTTCTATTGAATGGAATCCATGCTAAGAAAATTTGAAACATTTTCTTTTTTTTAAATAAATTATTTATTGTGTTGGGGGCTAATTTACTTTACAAATTGTAGTGGTTTTTTGCCATACATGACAAAGAAAATCAGCATGGGTTTACTGTGTTCCCCATCCCTGAACCCTCTCCCACCTCCCTCCCCATACCCATCCTTCGGGTCATCGCCTTGCCCAGCCCTGGGCATTTGTCTCATGCATTGGAACCTGAATGGTGTTCTGTTTCACATATATAATATACATGTTTCAAAACTATTTCTCTCAGAACGTCCCACCCTCACCTTCTCCCTCAGCAGTCCACAGGACTGTTTCAGAGCAATCTGTGGTCTCTTATTCTGTCTCACATATAGGTGCTACCATTATACCATCTTTCAAATTCCATATACAATAGGCCTATTAGTTAATACGGTATTGGTGCTTTTCTTTCAGTTTCACTTCACTCTGTATAATGGGGCTCCATTTCATCCAACTCAATAGAACCGATTCAAATGTATTTTTTTAATGGCTAGAGTAATATTCCATTGTGTATATGTTACCACAATGCTTCTTTCAGATCGTCTGCCGATGGGACATCAAGGTTGCTTCCTGTCCCTTCCTACATTGTAAACATGCTGCGTATGAACACGGTACGACGCGTCTTCTTTCAAGTCCTGGTTTTCCTCGGTGTGGTTATGCCCAGCAGTGGATTGCTGGGTCATATGGCAAGTTCTATCCCAGTTTTTTAAGGATCTTCCACACTGTTCTCCATAGTGGGCTGACTATTTTGCATCCCCACCAACATGTAAGAGGGGATCCCTTTTCTCTCCTCCACACCCTCACCAGCATTTATTGCTTGTAGACTTTTGGATAGCAGCATTCTGATGGATGTGTACTTGGTTCCTCTACAAATCGTGGTTTTGATTTGCATTTTCTCTAATATGAGTGATGTTGAACTTCTTTTCATGTGTTTGTTAGCCATCTGTATGTCCTCTTTGGAGAAATGTCTGTTTTAGTTTTCTATTGGCCCATTTTTGATTGGGTCATTTATTTTTCTGGAATTCAGCTTCAGGAGGTTGCTGTGAATATTTTTGAGATTAATTGTTTGTCTGTTGCTTCGTTTGCTATTATTTTCTCCCTTCTGAGCTGTCTTTTCACCTTGTCCTAGTTTCCTTTGTTGAGCAAAAGCTTTAATTTAAATAGTCCCATTAGTTTTATTATTGCTTTATTTCCAAATTTCTGGGGGGTGGGTCATGGAGGATCCGGCTGGTGATTTATGTCCGGAGAGTGTTTTGCCCCTATGTTTTCCCTAGGATTTATAGTTCTGGTCTTTCACATTTAGATCTTTAATCCATTTTGATTTTATTTTTTGATGTAATGGTAGTTAGGAAGTTTTCTAGTATTCATTCTTTTACAAGTGGTTGAGACCAATTTTTCCCCACACCACTTGTTAAAGAGATTGTTTTTTCCTCCATGTATACCTTGCCTCCTTTTGTTGAAGATAATTTGTCCATAGGTGCGTGGTTTTACCTCTGGCTTACTATTTTGTTCCATTGATCTATATTTCTACTTTGTGCCAGTACAACACTGTCTTGAGACTGTGGCTTTGTAGTAGAGCTTGAAATCAGGCAGGTTGATTCCTCCAGTTCCATTCTTCTTTCTCAAGATAGCTTTGGCTATTTTGAGGTTTCTAATCTTTCATACAAATTTGAAATGATTTGTTCGAGTTCTGTGAAAAAATATCATTGGTAGCTTGATAGGATTGCATTAATCTATAGATTGCGTTTGGGTATATACTCATTTTCACTATATTAATTCTTCCAATCCATAGAACTATCGTCTTTAGGGTTTTCCTATGTAGAGATCATGTCATCTGCAAACAGTGAGATTTTAACCTCTTTTCCAATCTGATTCCTTTTAAATATTTCTTTTCTTTTTGTCTGCTCTAGATTTGCTGTGGCCAAAACTCCAAAACCTATGTTTAATAGTTAGTGGTGAGAGTGGACACCTTCCCTTGTCCTGTTCCTGACTTAGAGGGGAAATGCTTACATTTTTTCCCCTTGGGGATAATGTTTGCTGTGGGTTTGTCAATATAGCTTTTATTATTTGGAGGTATGTTTCTTCTATTCCTGCCTTTCTGGAGGGTTTTTATCATAAAAGGATGTTAAATTTTGTCACAGCTTCTTGCATCTATTGAGATAATCATGATGGGTTTTTATCTTTCCAATTTGTTATTTTGTGTATTACGTTTGACTGATTTGCAGATATTCAAGAATCCTTGCATCCCTGGGATAAAGCCCATTTGTCATGAGTGTATGATCTTTTTAATATAGTTAGTTGGATTTTGTTTGCTAGAAAATTTATATAAATTAATATTTGCATCTATGTTCATCAGTGATATTGCCTAGTGAGTTTTACTTTTTTTTTGTGGCATCTTGTGTATGGTTTGGTATTAGGATGAGGTGGCCACATAGAAAGAGTTTTGGAATTTACCTTCCTCTGCAATTTTCTGGAAGAGTTTGATTATGGATAGGTTTTTGCTCTTCTTCTATATTTTTGGTAAATTGAGCTATGAAGCCGTCTGGTCCTGGACTTTTGTTTGCTCGAAGATTTTCTGATTACCGTTTTCCCAATTTCCATGCTTGTGAATGGGTCCGTTGAATTTTCAATTTCTCTTCCTGTTTCAGTTTTTGTAAAGTTGTACTTTTCTAAAAATTGTCCATTTCTTTCTTCCAATTGTCCATTTTATTGGGCATAAAGTTGCTGATAGTATCTCTTATATTCTTTGTATTCTGTGTAAGTCCTGTTGTATCTCTCTTTTCATTTCTAATTTGTTGGATTTAATTATTCTCACAATGTT
Source organism: Okapia johnstoni (assembly GCA_024291935.2). NCBI lineage: Eukaryota > Metazoa > Chordata > Mammalia > Artiodactyla > Giraffidae > Okapia > Okapia johnstoni. The sequence continues at coordinate 113,696,521 of CM044305.1, forward strand.
TCTGACGATCTGCTAGTGGTTTGTCAATTTATTTATCTTCTCAAAGAACCACTTTTAGCTTTTTGACTCTTTGCTATGGTCTTTTTGTTTCTTTTGCATTTATATCGGCCTAATTTTTTAAGATTCTTTCCTTCTGGGAACCCTGATTCTTCATTTTCCTTTCTAATTGCTTTTTAGGTGTAGATTAAGTTATTTATTTGATAGACTTTTTTCTTGTTTCTTGAGGTAAGACCTTGTTGGCTATGAACCCCTCCCTTATCACCTTCCCCTTATCACTGGCTTTTACAGGGTCCCATCGTTGGTTGTTGTGGCCTATCATTTTCACTCATTTCTAGTATATTTTTGATTTCTTTTTTGATTTCTTCTGTGATTTGTGGTTTATATCAGCAGTGTGTTTGTTCAACCTCCATATGTTTGGAAATTTTAATAGTTTTTCTCCTGTTAATTGGACATCTTAATCTTACTGCCATTGTGGTCAGAAAAGATGTCTTGGAATGATTTCATTTTTTTTGAATTTACCAAGAGCAAATTTATGGCCCAGATGTGATCTATCCTGGAGAAGTTACCAATGTTTCAGCTTTAGAAAAAGGTGAAATTCATTGGTTTGGGGTGAAATGTCCGAGAGATATCAATTAGGTCATAACTAGTCCTATTGTATCATTAAAAGGTTGTGTTTTTCTTGTTAATTTTCTGTTTAGTTGATCCTATCCATTAGGTGTGAGTGGGGTATTAAAGTCCATCCCACTATTGTGTGTTATTTTAAATTCCCCTTTCATACTTTAGCATTTGCCTTAAACAATAATCGGTGTTCCTATGTTTGGTGCATATATGTTATGAAGTGTTATAACCTTCTTCCTGATTATCCTTTGGTCATTATGAGTTTCCACCTTCGTCTTTTTCACATCCTTTATTTTAAGTCTATTTATCTGGATATGAGTATTGCACTGCTTTCTTGTGGTCTCTTTTGCACGAAATACATTTTTTCCAGCCCTTCACTTTTCATTCTGTAAGGTGGTCCCTTGTTTCGAGGTGGTATCTTTGTAACAACAGAATATAGGAGTCTTATTTTTGTATCCATACCAGCCAGTCTTTGTCTTTTTGGTTGGGGCATTTCAACCCTTTTACATTTAGGGTAATTATTGATAAGTAGATCCCATTGCCATTTACTTTGTTATTTTTGGGTTCGAAGTCTACTATCACCCTTTCCTGTGTTCTTCCTTTCAAGGAAGATCCTTTAGCTTTGTTGGAGAGCTGGTTTGGTTGGTGCTGAATTCTCTCACTTTGGCTTGTCTGTAAAGCTTTTTGATTTCGTCCGTCACATTGAATGAGATCCTAGCTGTGGTACAGTCATCTGGGCTGTAAATTATTTCCTTTCATCACTTTAAGTAGTCCTGCCCATCCCTTCTATCCTGAAGATTTCTATTGATGATCAGCTGTTATCCTATGGGGATTCCCCTTGTGTTGTTATATGTTGTCTTTCCCTTGCTGCTTTTTAATATTTGTGCCTTGTGTTTGATCTTTGTTAATTCATTAATATGTGTCGTGTGTGTTTCACCTTGGCTTTCCCTGTGTGGGACTCTCTGGGTTTCTTGGACTTGTTGACTTTTTCCTTTCCCCCATTTTTGGGAAGTTTTTATGACTATTATCTCCTCAAAGTATTTTTTCCTTTTTCATGATCTTTTGGTTTTTGTTGTCTTCTTTTTTCTGGGACTCCTTGAATTCTACAATTTGGGCGTTTAACATTGTCCCAGTGTCCTCTGAGGTTTTGTCCCATTTTGTTTCTTTTTTTTTTCTTTTTTTTTTCCTCTCTGCTTTTCATTTATTTACTACATTCTATCCCAACTACCTCACTTAATCCTATTTTTCTCCTGCCTCTGTTATTTTTCTACTGTTTATTCCCTCCAGATGTTTTTTTATCTCATTTACTGCATTATTCATTATATATTGACTCTTTTTTGTATTTCTTCTATGTCATGTTAAACATTTATTGCATCTTCTCAACCTTTGTCTCCAGTGCTTATTATCTGTATCTCCATTTTGTTTTCCAGATTTTGATCTAATTTCACTTATCAATTATTTCTGAATTCTCTTATAGGTAAATTCCCTATCCCCTCTTTTTGTTTGGTTTGTGAGCATTTATCCGTACCTTTAACCTGCTGACTATTTCTCTGCCTTTTCATCTTGTTTATATTGCCTGTGTTTGGGGGCCTTTGGCGTATTCTGGCAGTTTGTGTTTCTCTTTATTGAGAGGTTCCTCACTGTCGTGGGTTGGACGGTGGCTTGTCAAGGTTTCCTGTTTAGGGAACTTAGTGTTAGTGGTTCTGGTGTTTGGAAGCTAGGATTTCTTCTCTCTGGAGTGCAATGACGTGTCCAGTAGTGAGTTTTGAGATGTTCATGTGTTTGGTGTGATCTTTGGCAGGCCTGTATTATTGAATCTCAGGGCTATTTCCCTGTATGCTGGAGAATTTTTTGTGGTATGTCCTTGCTCTGGAACTTGTTGAATCTGGGTTGGTGCTTGGGTTTCAGTGTAGGTATGAAGGCTTTTGGATGAGCACGTTATCGATTAATGTTCCCTAGAGTCAGGGGTTTCTCAGGTGTTCTCAGTTTTGGACTTCACCTGCCTGCCTCTGTTTTTTCATCTTTTTCTTACAGTACCTCAAGACTTCTCCATCTATACCGCACCAATATAAAAACATCTAGGTTAAAGATGATAAGGTCTCTCCACATTGAGGGACACCTGGAGAGGTTCACATAGTTACATGGAAGAAGAGAAGAGGGATGAGTTAGATAGAGGGACCAGAGGAGAGGAGGGAAAATCAAAAGGGGAGAGAGCAAGCTAGCCAAAATCAATACCTATGTGCTCTCCACATCTGGACCCCTCAGTAGAATTGTTCACGGAGAAACACAGAAAAGAAGAATGTAGACGGAAGAACAGATGTGGCCAGGATGAGAAAAGAGGAATCAAAAAGAGAGAGAACAGATCCAGCCAGTAAACATTCCCTAAGTGTTCTCCACAGCCCAGAATACACAAAGAAGATTCACAATTGGGTAGAGAAGAGAAGGGGGAGGGAGGATATAGAGTGCGACCTTGTGAGAAAAAGGAGAGATCAAAAGGGGGAGAAGAGCAATCAAGCCAGAATCACACCTCCCAAATAAAAAATTGGTACTGAAGAGTTGGGTTCTTAAAGGTACAAAATTGAATAACAATATACCAAAAAGCAAAGATTAAAAATAATAGATAGAGGTTAGACTCTCAAAAAATACAATATAGAAAAAGAAAACAAAGTCACTAAAAATAGTAAATGTAAATATATGAAGTTTGCTTTAAAAATAGCTCCTGTTATTTTCTGCAAGGTAATAGCAGGATTATAAAAAATAAAATTAAAGGAGTGAATAGAGGACTTATAAATAAAAAAAAACTTAAAATTAAAAAAAAATGAAAACAATAAAAAATATATCTCTAGAGGAATTTCTCTGGAGCCCGTTGTGGACAGTGTAGGATCAGTTAATTTTCAAGATAGTTCCTATGATTCCACTATTACTTCACAAGATCAATAGGCCCCCTTCCTAAGTATCGTGCTAAACTACAGGGTTTTAATCTGTTGCACGTGTCACTTTCCACAGCGGTTCCCTCTGTTTATTTAGCCTTTACTTTCTTTGCTGGTCTCTCAGTGTCTAATACCTGCCCTGACACATAGGGGTCGATGTGGTCACTTATTTAGGCTCACTTGTTTCATCTAGTGCTGTGGGGAAGAGGGACCAGCTGGGAATCAAATATCACTGAAGTGTGTGGGGAGTGCTAGCAGTGTTTCAGCGCACTGGGTTTGCCCGTCAGCCGTCCTGAATGTGTGCTTGTTTCATGGTCTACACCTCTCAGGCTCTAGGTTCACTCCGGGAACTGGACTGAGGCTATGCCCTGGGTTGCCTGCACTTCCAGGTTTAAGCTGCTCAGGATCAGGGCTCGTATTCCCCAAAGTGCATGACTCCGGTTGGTCCTGCGTTTAGTGCCCTTCCCACGTCTGAGCCGCTCAGGTGACTAGGCTTGGTGAGCACAGTCACCCCCAGGTTGGGGGTGAGTCCTTATCGCCTCCCCTGTCCCAGCCACTACACGTTTTCTGGGTGTACAACCGGTGCGTTGCGCCTTTTTGCAGATGTGCCGTGGTGTCTCTTCTGTGGGATCTGATCTCTTGGCCTGCGACCCTCCTGGCAGATGTCAACCAACAAAAACCCAAGAAGTCCTTGCTTAAGCAATGAAGCCTGCTTCAGTTGTAGAGGATGCCTCTCTGGGGTTTGCTATTGCCTCTTCCTGCTCCTGCTGCCCTCCCCCGCCTGTCTCCCTGAGGGGGAAAGGCCAGTCTGCAGCCTGCCCTAAGCTCTCCTCTTATATTCTCTTCAGTCACTTTTTTTCTGTGAGCACCGGGCCTCAATATGTCCTTAAGTTAGGCTTTTTCCATGATACTTCTCTCTCTCTTTTTCTCTCTCTCACTCTGGCTATCCCACAATCTGGTTGCTATCTCACGTTTGTTCCCATCAATAATTTCCCCTCAGAAGCATTCGGGCCATTCTTACCCTAAACATAAGCAGGCAGCCCGTGCCTCCCTGTTTCAGTTCCCATTTGGTGGAGTGGCCTTCGAGTGTGCTGGGAGTTGCATTAGGCACGTAAATCTGTGGGTTTTCATTATTTATTTATTTATTTTTCCTCCAGTTATGTTGCCCTCTGAGATTCCAAACTTCCCCACCGACCCGCCAGTGAGAGTGTCTCCTGATGATTGAAACTGTCTCTCGTTTTTTGTAAGACTCCCTTCCCAGGACAGATCTCTGTCCCCTAACCTCTTTTGTCTCTGGTTTTTTTTATCTTTATTTTTTGTCCTACTTCCTTACGAAGACAATGGGATGCCTTCTGTGTTGCCTGATGTCCTCTGCCAGCATTCATAAGTTTGTTTTTTTTGGAAATTTGCTTAGCGTTTCAAATGTTTTCTTTTTGGATTAATTTGTGGGAAAATTGTCTCCCCTTCCTATTCCTTCACCATCTTAGGACCGCTCCCCTTACATTTTTATTTATCTATTCAAGGATATCATGCATTCCTCTTTTTACTTTTTAATTAAAATTTTTTTTGCCACATCATGAGGCTGAACAGAATCTTAGTTTCCCAGACCAGGTATCAACCCAGGCTCTGGCAGTGAAAGTGCCACGTCTAAACCACTGGACTGCAGGGAATTCATATGCATCTTTTTTAAATAACCAGATTTATTGGTAATCATAATTCACATATCACAAATCCTTTGTACACATTCTTGCTTACAGAGTTGTATAACAATACACTACAGACCTAAGTATTATTTTTAAAACATTTTTCATCAAAACCCCAAAGATTCCATAGCCATTTCTGTCAATTTCTATCTCCCTCTCCTCCTGGCACCTGGTAAACCATTAACTTCTTTCTTTCTTTTCTAAAGTGCATTTTATTTAATTTATTTTTTGACTTGAGGTATTTGGCTTATAATATTGCATTATGGTTTCTGCCAAACATCAAGCATAATCAGCCATAGGTATCCATATGTCCCCCTCCCTCTTGAATTACCTCCCTCTTTTCCCAAATCCCCCCCCCCCCCCCCCCCCCCAACCCACCCCTCTAAGTTGTATACAGATCCCAGTTTGAGTTCCCTGAGTCAAACAGCAAATTCCCATTGGCTATCTATTTTATATATGGTAATGTAAGTTTCCATGCTACTTTCTCCATACATCCTATCCTCTCCTTCCATAAGTCCTGTTCCTTAATCTGTTCTCTTTCTCTGTTGATTGTCTGTGGTAAGATATACTCATTTAAATAGAATCATGCAACATTTGCCTTTTTCTGTATGGCTTATTTCATTTAGCATAATGTTTTCAAGGTTCATCCACATTGTAGCAGGAATCAATACTTCATTTTATTGCTAAATAATATTACATTTGTATGGAAAAGTGCATTTAAAAAGTTCATTCATCAATTGATGGACATTTAGGCTGACTGTTATGAATAATGCTGCTATGGTTGCACAAGTTAGAGATTGTATAACATATGTATGCACACATCTATACATACTCCATATAAATACATAAAAACATATCTATAAAAGGACGAATTCTGGCCATTTTTATACTTAATTTAACTGAGTTATTACTTGACTGCTCTCCAAATGGTTGCCCTATTCTTATGCCTATAGCAAAACAAGAAAGATTTCAAAATTTTCTCAGTTTATGTCAACAATTGGTATTCTTTAGCTTTCTGATTTTTCTAGCCAAGAGTGATATCACATAGGATATTTTAATTTGAATTAATCAACTAGTAGAACTTCTTTCTCTACGTACACTTTCAGAGTTTTCTTCTTTAAAAATGCCCTGTTCCCTCTTATCCTTGCTCATTTCTATTAAACTCCATGTCTTTTTGTAATACTGTTAAATATAGTCTTTGTTGTTCCTAAATATTGCATATATTTTTCTCATTCTACATCCTGGCATTAATTTTGTCCATAGGTGGTCTTCATTGCACAGAAAATCATTAATTTTAATATAATCAATTAATTTTCACCTCATATCTTTGGTTTTATGAGTCTTATTTAAGAAATCCTTCCCTCCTCCAAGATAAAAAAAAAATTGTAATATCTTTTTTATTTTATTACTCTTTTCTTCATTATTATTCTTGAAACAATCTGAAAGTATCCTTCATACAGGTTGTTAGATGGGAACCTAGTTTGATTTTTCTGCCCATAATGAGATGATTTTCCCAGCATCATCTACCAATCTATCCTTTCCCATAATCTGTGGTGCCACTTTTACTGTATTCTATGATTCTATTTATGCCTTGTTCTCCCTATTTATTCTATTCCATGGCCTACTTCAATTTGATAGTTATCTCTAGCAATGCTTTAGCTTGGCTCCATATGAATTGCCCTTGGTCATTTTCTTCAGGGCTAGGAAAATAATCACTTTCCTCAAAAAAAGAAAGAAAGCCAAGTTTGCAAGACAAACCTGAGAAGAAGCTCACCTGCTGAATTCAGTGTAGACGGTACACCTTCGGGGAATAATTAGGCACACTGTGAAGAATATCCACTCCAGTGTGCCATGAATCCCAAGGAAAGGCTCCTTGTAGAGTTGAAGGCTCAGTTCAGTTTCCAAGAACCTCCTCACTCTTTTTCGCTCTTTTTAATTATAAAAAGTTTGTGGCCATTCCTTTCCCCATGAGGTACCCAGGAACTTGTGCTATAAATTGCTATAAATCAAGGCTTTGATGCAGTTCTGAGTAATCCGGTAGCAACCAGATGTTCTCAAATAGCTTAATTAAATGATGCTTATTGTTAATTTACCTTAGCATCCCATTTAGTAGTCCACAGAGATTTTCATTATCCAACACAAATAATGAGAATGAAGTGGGTCTTGTTTGAAAGACATAGGGTCAGAGTATATAATTACCTTCAGGTGATTTCAAATAGAGTACTAGCATATATTCATATTATAATTATTTTTGTATCCTCTAGTTAGCCATTACAAATACTATAAATTGTGTTTTATAGTGATTTTGTGTCATGTTTAAAGTAATCATAAGGATGTGTATATATTTTGCTCAAATATTTGAAATCCAGATGAGTGAAGCCCACCCTTGGTACAAGCCAACTGTGGTTCATGGCTGTGTGCAAGCAAAATATGGTATCTTTGTAGTCGGGCATAATTACCAACTTCCTACCCTCTTCTCACTTTCATGTCTGCCATACACACCAGCTCCCACTCCTAGACTTCTACTTTATCATAGCAAATTTGTAATTGATAAATAATTCACTTATTCTAAAATATACCCTTTAGAAGAGTACACTTTAATGTTTTTTCAGAGTATTCACAAGGTTGGACAAACACCACCATTATGTAATTCTAGAACATTTTGGTCCACTCCCAAAGAAACCCCTTACCTGTTAACAGTTATTCCCTATTGTCCCTTCCCCCAGATCCTGGCACCACTAATCTATTTTCTGTCTATATTGGTTTGCCTATTCTAGACAGTTAATTATAAGTGGAATCTATTTTTATTGTGGTTAAATACACATAACATAAAAACTTTAACCATTTTAAGTGTACAGTTAACTAGAGTAAAAGTACATTCATATTGTTGTGTAACCAGTCTCTGGTGAAAGTTGTTCAGTCGTGTCTGACTCCTTGCGATCCCATGGACTATATAGTCCATGGAATTCTCCAGGCCAGAATACTGGAGTGGGAGACCTTTCCCTTCTCCAGTCCATCTTCCCAACCCAGGGATCGAAACCAGGTCTCCCACGTTGCAGACGGATTCTTTACCAGCTGAACCAATCTCTAGAACTCCCTAAATCTTGCAAAACTGAAGCCCATAATCAACAATTTTCTGTTTCCTCTTTTCTCTAACCTCTGGCAACCAGCCCACCATTCATTCTACTTTTTGTCTATATAAATTTGACTACTCATACAAGTGGAGTTATACAGTATATTTTATTTTGTGAGCACCTTATTTAACTTAGTGTAATGTTTTCAAGCTTCATCCATTTTGTATCATCAGTTAGTACTTCACTCATCTTTATGGCCCAATAATATTCCATTGTATGATTTTACATATTTTATTTACCCATTCATCAGTGGACTGACATTTAGCTTGTTTCCATTTTTTGGCTATTCTGATTATTGCTGTATGGGCATTCATGTACAAATTTTTATATAGACATATATTTTCAATTCTCCTGGGCAAATACCTGGGAGTTAACTTCTGGGTCCTATGGCAACTCTCTGTTTAACTTTTTGAGGAACTACAAGTTTTCCAATGTGGCTATATTGACATTCCCATCAGCAGTGTATGAAGGTTCCAATTTCTCCACATTCTCAACAATACTTCCTTACCCACCACCCAACCTCATAATTTCTGATCTAATCCAGGGCACAGGGAGCCAGATGAGAGGGAACTATAGCTGTTTCCAAGGTATATTGACAAGAAGGCCAGTAATTGGATCAAAACTATTTTGGGGGGAGTGGGGAGGTGGGGCTTCCCTAGTGATCCAGTGGTTAGGAGTCTGCCCTGCAGGGTTGGGTGCAGGTTTTCGATCCCTGCTAGGGGAACTAAGATCCCACATACTGCAGAGCAACTGGGCCCATGTGTCCCAATGAAGGACCTGCATGCCACAACTAGAATCAGATGCAGCCAAATAAATAATGTTTTTTAAAACACAAGAACTGTTTTCTATTTTTTTTTAAAACTCATTCTTCACCCTTAGTTTTTGACTGATTACAGTCATCAGGTGATCGCACTGCTTGTGGTAGACTAGGTGGAGCCAGTCCACACTGGGTTTGAAATTCAGCTCTGTCTCTTGGGACTAGTTATTTATCTTTCCTGGGGATGTTTATCTTTTCTGTAAAAGAAGAAGTTGAACCACACTCATGTTAAATGTATGTGAAAAAATCTACACAGATCTGGTGCAGAACAGGTACACAGTAAATCTCCATTTATTTGTTTTTTTTTGACTCTTACCAACCTTTTAAAAATTGAAGATTTAAAATTTAAAATTTCCTTTGACTTCAGCCCTTGAGTATTCCCTGTTAAGACCCTCTGTTTTTTTCATGACAGGTAACACTGAGAAAGTAGAGAACACTCTGGTGACTTTTCCAGAGAGAAGAACATTTGGTTGATATTTTAAAAGGTGGCGGGGGCTGGGGGACATGAAACCCCTTCACGTTTCAGTATTTTTGAAGCTTCATGGTCTGAGACAAGCTGTGCACCTTAAGTTGCTACAGTTGTCATGGAAGTGGTGTTTACTTTCCAGAGCAACGGAAGCTACAAATAATTACTGAATGCTGAAAAAAAAGATGACCAGAGGCAAAAGCTTGCCTCACTCACACACAGTCTTTAGGTTCTGCACCCGAAGCCTATGCTTTTGGTTTCAGCTGTTCCAAGATGGCTAGTAACTGCCTTACAGCAGAGAGGGGTGGAGTCCCATGTCTCTTTACTTGGGGAAGGGAAGTTAGCTCTAGGGTCTTATATCGACCACCTTAAAAAGATGGAACAGGTCAGCGATGGCCCAACTTGACTGAGGTCTCTCATGAAAAAGAAGAGACCAGCAAGGCTGGAACTAAGTAGAATAAGGCAAGCGAGATGCCTAAGACACAGAATTTAAGGAGGCTCTCAGTCTCAGGGTTGTGCAAGACTACATGGGTGTTTTGGAAATATGAAAGGTGGAATGCTGAAGCTGCTTGGAGGAGAAATTTATTTGACTTACTGTAGCATCAAATCACCCATTCAACTCACCCCCACACCCCACCCTATCCTGTTCCCGCACCATGCTGAAAATTCCCGTATGATCCCTGCCCTCTGGAGTTGCCAGATGATTGTGGTGGCATGAAAGAGGGTCAGAGGGAGAAGCCTTGAGCAAGTGAAGAAAGTGGCCTGACCAGGACAGAGATGGTGCCACTGCAGGAGGCAGCAGACAGGAAGCTGGAAGGGAGGCGGCCTTCAGCCAGTTTGGGGAGGTGAAGGTGAACTAGCATCTATCAAGTCCAGTACTTGTCAAGCTAAGGGAAGCCCCCCCCTTCTCCCCGCCAGCCCCTGCCACTGGTTTGGATGGCTGGAAAGGCCAGAGAAAGATAGGACAGTTAAAGAAGTATTGTCACAGTCCAGTGCAGAGGGCTACCACAGGGGTCCAGGGCAATGACTGGAATGCACTGGAATGGGAGGGGTCTTGTGGCCAGCATATTTATTTCCTGAAGAACTGCTTATCTTTTTTTGTTTTGGCAAAAAACAAAGAAATACAAGAAAATGAAAAAAAAAAACAAGTAAAACTAGCTTGCTTTTACTTTTTGGCACCTTTATTTAAAAAAACAAAGAAAGAAAGAAAGATTGGCCTTGGGAAATTGTGATGGCGACCCATCTTGCTACATGAAGCTCGACTCACTAGTAACTCCCCCAGATCCCTGACCGCCTTGCAAAGCATGGGCATGTGCACACCATGTACGCTTATGAGAGTCTTCTTAGATTCCAGTAAGAGGAAAATATGGTGTCCATGGCACAGAGCCAGAGACTCTCTGGTCAACTTGAACCAGAGTGTTCCCTCTTGCAGATGCCCCAGGAACATGTCCTTCTATTCTTTCTTTTGTTTTCTTTTAAGCTAGATTATAAGCTTATTATAAAAGAATACGATCAGGAACAGCCACGGGAAAGAGATGCAGGGGACAGGTATGTCGGAAGGGGACCTCCTTGGTTAAGTTTCTAAGTATTTTTGTTCTTTTTGATGCTATTGTAAATGGGATTGTTTTCTATTATGTCTTCTTACATCGGGTCTTTTATTGTTATGAAATCTTAGTCTTTATCTCTGGTAGTATTACTTGGTATGCAGTCTACATCATCTAATATGAATGTAGCCGTTTCATTTTTCCTAAGTAATCATAGGAAATTCTAATGAATTTGCAGGCTATCTAGTTTTTCAACCTTTAACTTTTAAATGCTCTTCATCTTTGTATTTAAATGTCTCCCCTGTAGAAAAGAGTAGAGGTCAGCCTTGCTTTATTTCTCCAGTCTGACAATTCTTATCTTTGAGTTGAGGTTTTTAGACTATTTTCATTTAATGTACTTATTGATACGCTCACGTTTAAGTCCATCTTTCTATTTATCAGGGATTTGGGGAGAGCTTCAGAAGCCCGTTCACCTTCTGTTTCAAAGCAACCTTTTTGTGGGGGCAAAATACATGTTGATATGATAAAGTGGGAGCAGCCTGGCCCGGGTTTGCCATCTGGGCACAGCTGAGCTCTAGCCCTCAGACTCTGCACAGTCCTTCTCACAGGACTCAGTGGGCCTCAGTGTCCTCAGTTAGAAAGTGAGGATCTGGGCCAGACCATCTAGAAGGGCCAGCCTGGATGTGCCAGGGTCACCAAGGCAGGAGCCCCAGCAAGCTCCCTACTCCCACTCGTCGGCGTCTCCCTTGGGAGTTTCACGAACACTCTGAAGGTGGAAAACATAGGTAATTTCCATGTTCTAAACTGATTCTTGTTGAGCGTAGAGGAAGAACAAAGCATAGGTGCTTAGGCTCTCTGAGAACATATTTCAACATCTTCCTTTCAGTTAATGATCTCCCAGAAGGTACCTTCTTTGTTTTTTCATGGTTCCAATGTCAGAATACATCTCTTCCATAGTTTCTCAAATCAAAATAATTAGTAAAAGTTTTAGCGAAGTTATAGATATAAAATAAGATGTATATAATATCCTATTATATATAAGGTCATTTCTCTCTCTCTCTCTCTCTCTCTCTCTCTCTCTCTCTATATATATATATATATATATATATATATATATATACTAACTGTTGAGAAGTGAGGACAGAAAAGCATCCATTACAACTGAGAGGGTATTAGAAGAGGTGAGAACAGGCTTGGACCTTCCTCAATAGCCGTGGTGATTGGGAAGCTGACAATATCTAGACAATAGGTATGATGTGACGTGAACATTTAATAGAGGCCATGCTGGCTGCTGGGTGGAGAACAATTTTGGAGAGGCTGAGAGTGTGGGAATTGAGGATTCTAGTTAAGAGTGCAGGTTAGAGCTGCTGACATGGACTTAAAAGGGGAGGCCAGTTCACACACCTTTTTTGCCTAAGGAGCATTTTTAGTACCAGAAAGTATGACTCTGTTTCTGGAGTTTTTGCTAGGGAGCAACAACAAATGCTCTACAGAAGATGCTTGGCATCTAGAAGCAGATCATGTTTCAGGCACATACTCCTGGCTTAATGGAGAATGTAGTAGGTAGCAACATAGAGGCTGTCCACTTTCTACTAGATGGATAGAACTGAAAAGCATCAGGACATTAAAGGAGGATCCTTCCAGAATTCATCGATATATTTTTAAAAGTTCAAAATGAATTAAAATAGCACTCCTTAAATTCCTCTATGTATTTATCATTGATTTTTTTGAAAAGCAAAATATACCATTATTCATCAAGGTATACCACTATAATATCATATCAGGAAAAATGAGGGGCTTTTAATGGAATATCTGATCACACACTGATCAGTATATTTCAGATGTAGTTGAAATATTACCACAGTTCCACAAAATGGCCTCTGAATGAACTGGAGACAGATGAGGGTGTGGGTTTCCTTACAGGCCAGAAGTGACTTGATGTTGGTTGTGTACAAACATGTTATCTTTTCCTTTAAGAGTTGTGAAAATGAGATAACTCCTTTGGGGATGAAGCAGACAACCAGAAGTTTGATGACCACACAGAGATAAAACCTTACATCACTGGGTTTTTCATTTTTCAGGGAATTTCTTTGGAGACTTCCATGGAATTTGGGGGCTTGCTATAGAGCCTACTCATGACTGTCCTTTCTTTGCTGAGCAATGTCTAGCTACTTTCCAATATTGGCAGGTCCCCTGTGAGAAAGACCAGACGTAAGGTGGTACCTCCACGCAAGACCAGTGAAAGTTCCTCAAATCCTGTACATGCTGTGTTCGAGGGGAATGGACACTCTCCCTGCTTCTGTGATTCCTGATGGGAATTACAGCCTCACTGACCGGGGCCTCCTTCCTCCTAGACACAGTGCCAGGCATTCTGCATGCATCATCCTAGCGAATCCTCCCAACTCTATGAGGCAGGGATATATATATATTTATATATATATATATATATTTATATATATATACTTATATATATATATAAATATATATATATAAAGATTGCTTTAGATGTGGACCATTTTTGAAGTCTTTATTGAATTTTGTTGCAATATTGTTTCTGTGTTATGTTTCGAGGTTTTGGCCCCGAGGCATGTGGGATCTTAGCTCCCTGACCAGGGATCGAACCTGCACCCCCTGCATTGGAAGGCAAAGTCTTAACCCCTGGACCGCCAGGGAAGTCCTGGGGCAGGTATTATTTATTATTGGGCCACACAGAGAAAGACACCATGGCTTCAGAGATGCTAATTAACCTTTCTAGAACTGGGCAGGATTTATACTTAAGCCCAAGCTCTCCTGCTCTGTTGCTGCTAATCCCTCTGCTTGGGAGTGGTGGAGCGGGGGAGAGTTATGCCTCGTTTCTGAGGAAGTTCTGCTGATGGTTATTAGTATGAATGCATTTAATAATGCCTCTCTTTTGAATGTTGTCTCTGACAACTCAGTACTAATTGCATAATTAAAGTTAATTAACGCTGATGATGTGCTCTACAAATGACAAGCGTCACATACATATGCGTGCTGTCATTGCCCCATTGCATGCAGCCTGGCTCTGAAAGAATCCATTTGTTTAAGGATAAAAAGAACATGAAAGTTGGTAAAGATGGGACCTGAGTTTTCTTACCCCATCCCACACTATGCTGTAGGATTTGGGAATTGTTACACAAATGTCTGTCTCACTAAACACCGTTTTGCTATATCATTTCCTGGTTATTTCAGATGTCATGCCATGCTGACGCTTTTCAACTTAAGAATTAGAGTTTGTTTGTAGTGTCTGAAAGGTGTAATATGGTTACAAATCAGAATGATCTACTTAAAATACACCTCAGGAGGACTCATGCTGTTTTAAACTGAGTTCAGGAGCTTCTTTCTAAACTCCATAAACGTTTAGGATTTTTTCTTTAATTTTAGTATAGAGAAAGGAATACATCCAAAGACTACCTCACGGAGTGGGGACCCACAGAGTGGTCCACCCATACCTCTGAGTTTTATTGAGACACAATTCACAAATTTAAAATGCCATTTTAATGCGGTGTTTTGATATGTGTATATATTGTGAAACGATTAAGTGATCCAGTTTTTTTTTTTTTTTTTTTTGGCAGCATGGTTCTTCTAGTTAGTGGAGGTGGGTGAGGGGTGCTGTTTCTCGACAGGAACAGGAGGTGGAACCTGAGTTTTGGTGGTGAAAGCACCAACCACTAGACTGCCAGGGAATTCCCTTGAGTGATCTAGTTTTGAAACCAGAAGGATTGCATTGAAGATAGAAAGTTCCAGAGAACTTTTTGTGGCATATCCTCCTTGTCTGAAGGGCAAGGGTCATCCTCCCTATGAATTAAGTTTAATATTAATGGTGTTGGTAAATTCATATTTCCTTTGTTCATCCTGCACTGCGTGCTGGATCTGAATTAAAGTTGGCTTTCCATCTTTCAACTCACTGAAGGTCCTTTTCACTTTTCAGAAGATTGGCCAGCTTGAGAAAACAACATGTAGTGTAAAATCTCTTCCTCAGTGAGGATTGTTCCATTCTGGAATGAGTGGCTGAGGGAGAATGGGGAATTGTCTTCCCTAAAGAATCTTTAGAAACAGGCTTAAGAAAACAGATCATGCAACATAGGGCAACCATACGAAGCTCTGGTGGGTGGCTCTTCAGGGAAAGGCAGCAAAGGAGGCAGGGTTGGGGAGGGTGAAAGAAATCGTGCTGCCATTTGGAGGGATAGTGACTCTTTACCTCAGGTCAAGACACCCTTCCTCAGTTGCTCTCCGTTTGACCTCTAGGGGGTCCGGGCACCACTGAGCACGCCTGCTGAGCAGCCTCATCCTGCATCCCCTTTCAATTGGGATGAGACCTGAGCTTGTTCAGTTCCACTTAAAGCCCAGGCTGGACTCGGACGACCTCCACCTTCTGCTTCCACGCCTCTCACTGGGCGCTGCTGGCCGAGAGCCCTAGAATCCAAGAAGGGCGGAGGGCCTGACGTGGAAGGAGTTTCCCCAGCACTAGGTATGTAAGTGGTCCAGGAGTCCTTTGGAGAGCTCATTTTCAGTGATGCTTCATTCCATCCTTGGACTCTTGCAAGGAGAAAAGATGGCAAAGATACTTTCTAATTTTAAGCTTGAGCCCCTCCTTGATACCTTGTGACATTGTGTAAGACAGTTCACCTTTCTGATGTCTTCATGTTCATCTCCACTGCTGAGAAGTGGGCAGAAGAAAAGTCTTTGTGTCCAAGTTTAGCAACAGAGGATATAAAAATGATTATTTTGTATACCCAGTAACAGCTTAGTGTGTGTTGTGTGTGTGTGTGTGTGTGTGTATTTCATTTCAAAGAGAAGTCAAAAGAAGATTCAAATGAAGTTTAGAATAGGGGTGGGCTAGAAAGTTATCCCTCAATGGATGCCTCTGGGATCTCTGACACAGTAAGTTTTAGATGATAAGCCTCCTTGCCATTAAGGTCACCACACGTTTTTTTGCCTGTGTAAATCGGGTTTTGACCTGTATATTTGGCCTTATTGCTCTCTGAGCCTCCCCTATCCTACTGCTGAGCAGCTGCTGCTAGGTGGGGGGAGTTCATCCAATCCCTCTTTGTCCCAGGCTTCCCTATCAGCTCACTGGAAGGTGCTTGCTGAAGAGGTTGGTTGGTGAGCTCTAAGCAGCTGATATTCCTAGTCAATAAACTGACCCAATTTAGAAGATTTTTTTAAACCTGAGAGAGCTGGGTTTTATGCTGCAATATATAGCAGTGCACAAAGAGACCAGGGCAGCAAGCTTCAAGGTTTTTAAAATCATTCAACCAATTGGGCACCTGCTGTGAGACAGACATGTAGAATACCATGATGAGGAAGTCTCAGATCTTGCCTTAACACAATTACATTGTATTAGTGTGTGTGTGTGTGGAGGGTAATAATGGAGATAATACATTATAAAGCTCTGAGACAAGGTAGAATATGTTAAGTGCTTTTAGAGAATTATAAGTAGAGCCCAGAAACTGTACGGGCGTTCAGCTAAAATCTAAATAGGTGAATGTAAGGGGAGGGCATTAAATGGAGCAGGCTCAACACAGGAAAGCTCAGAAATGGGAAAGCAGCTGCTGATGATGAATGGAGCCACTGGAAGAACTGTGCTTAAAGACAGTGACTCATATGCCAAGGAGGATGGACCCCAGGGGAGGTGAGATGAGAGGTAGGGAGAACAGCTAGGAGGTGGTGAGGTGAAAAGCAATACCAGCCCTCAATTAGGACAAGGGAGAAGCAAGACAAGACATAATTAAGGTATGATAAAACTAGAATCTTCAAGACCTGACAAATGATTATAATGGGAGGGGAAGAAAGAGGGAGGAGTCAGAGAAGACTGAGGTTTAACAGCTACTTGACTAGCAGAATGGCAGAGCTAATACCAGCAATCACTCAGAAGGAGAGCCAAGTTTAAGTGAGATCCTAGTGGTGGTAGCAGGGAAAGCATCTGGATTGAGTTGGAAATGCCTAAAGGACAAAGAGGCCTGGCGTGCTGCAATCCATGGGGTTCGCAAAGAGTCAGACATGACTGAGCAACTGAACTGAACTGAACTGAAGGGACATATAGATGGACTAGTCCATCAGGAAGTTGACATACAGATCTGAATATCAGTAGGCATAGTAGTACTGATGGTATTTGGGGGAATTCATCAGATGATGGGTGCCGTCAGTTGAATTGTTCCTCCCCCCAAATTGATACATTGAAGTCCTAAACCACAATGCCTAAGAATATGCACTTATTTGGAAACAGGGTCATTGTCAGTCAGTCAGTCAGTTCAGTCACTCAGTCGTGTCCAACTCTTTGCGACCCCATGGACAGGGAAGCCTGTCCATCACCAACTCCCAGAGGCTACTCAAATTCATGTCCATTGCATCGGTGATGCCATCCAACCATCTCAACCTCTGTTGTCCCCTTCTCTTCCCACCTTCAATCTTTCCCAGCATCAGGGTCTTTTCCAGTGAGTCAGTTCTTTGCATCAGGTGGCCAAAGTATTGGAGTTTCAGCTTCAGCATCAGTCCTTCCAATGAATATTCAGGACTGATTTCCTTTAGGATGGACTGGTTGGATCTCCTTGCAGTCCAAGGGACTCTCAAGAGTCTTCTCCAACACCACAGTTCAAAAGCATCAATTCTTCGGTGCTCAGCTTTCTTTATAGTCCAACTCTCACATCCATACATGACTACTGGAAAAACCATAGCTTTGACTAGATGGACTTTGTGGTAAAGTAATGTCTCTGCTTTTTAATATGCTGTCTAGGTTTACCATAACTTTTCTTCCAAAGAGCAGGTGTCTTTTCATGGGTCACTGTACATTTAATTAATTAATATTAGTTCATACTGTAACAGGGTTGGCCTATACACCAATATGACTGGTGTCCTTATATAAAAGGGAAATTTAGACTTACACACACACAGGTAGAATGCCATGTAAAGATGAAGGCTAAGATTAGAATAATACAGGAAAAACCAAGGAATGCCAAATATTTCCAGCAAACAACCTAAAGCTAGGAATAAGGCATGAAATAGATTTTCCCTCATAGCCCTCAGAAGGAACCAACCTTGTTGACACTTTGATTTAGAGAACACCATTCCAGGTTCAATGCATGAGACAAATGCTCAGGGCTGGGGCAATGGGATGACCCAGAGGGATGGGATGGGAGGAGAGGGGAAGGGGGGGTTCAGGATGGGGAACACATGTAAACCCATGGCTGATTCATGTCAATGTATGGCAAAAACCACTACAATATTGTAAAGTAATTAGCCCCCAACTAAAATAAATAAATTTATTAAAAAAAAAGAAACTAAAAAAAAAAAAAAAAAGAATGGAAATACCAAACTCTTACCTGCCTCCTGAGAAATCTGTATGCAGGTCAAGAAGCAACAGTTAGAACCGGACATGGAACAATGGACTGGTTCCAAATTGGGAAAGGAGTATGTCAAGGCTGTATATTGTCACCTTGCTTATTTAACTTATATGCAGAGTACATCATGTGAAATGCTAGGCTGGATGAAGCACAAGCTGGAATCAAGATTGAGGGGAAATATCAATAACTTCAGATATGCAGATGACACCACCCTTAAGGCAGAAAGTGAAGAGGAACTAAGAGGCCTCTTGATGAAAGTGAAAGAGAAGAGTGAAAAAGCTCGCTTGATTTTACCAAACTCTAAAGTTCATTGAGGAAATTAAGTAAATCTAATATTGTAAGTATTTGGGAAAATGTGGTTTTTCTTCTCTTCCTTCCCTTTTCTTCTATTTCCCTATCCATCCATGTCTCTCTTTTATCTTATTCTCTTCCTCCTGTCTTCTTATAAATGGTGAATATTTTTTTAAAAAAATTACCTATTTGAATGTGTTAGGTAACATTGGGCATCAAACCACTGATATATCATTTATTCAGCAAAAATTTAGTGGAGCTCTGCTCTTTACCAGGCCTTGGACATATCTCCTACCCTCAAATTGTTCTGCCCTTGACCAACAGCATATGAATCACCTTGAGCTTTTTAGAAATTCAGAATCTTTAACTCCATTCCAGACCTGAGTTCAAATCTGCATTTTAAGTAGGTTAACATTTGGCTTACAATGCATATTAAAGTGTGTGTAGCACTGCTATAAAATGATAATTATCTTAAACTATTTACAATAGCCTGGATATGGAAGCCGCCTAAATGTCCATCATCAAGAGGAATGGATTAATAATTTTGTGGTACATATATACAATGGAATGTTAATAAGCCATAAAATAGCAAAATAATGCTATTTGTAGCAACATGAATGGATCTAGAGATTGTCATACTGAGTGAAGTAAGTTACAGAGAAAGACAGATATATGATACCGCTTACATGTAGAATTCTAAAAAAGGCCATAAATGAACTTATCTATAGAACAGACAGTTACAGACATAGAAAAGAAACTTGTGGTTATTGAGGGGTAAGGAGGGGAGGGATAAATTGGAAGACTGGGATTGACATATGCACACTACTATATATAAAAATAGATAACTAATAAGGACCTACTGTATAGCATAGGGAATCTTACTCAATACTCTGTAATGGCCTATATAGAAAAGAATCCAAAAAAAAAGAGTCAGTATATGTTTATGTATAACAGTCACCTTGCTGTACACCTGAAAATAGCACAACATTGTAAATCAAGTATACCCCAATACAATTTTTTTAAAATGATAGCTGTCCAATCTCTATTATAAGTTAGTACATTCTGTTCTTTATCAAGCAGCCAAGGGATAATGTCAATATCTAAGTCAGTTTATTCACTCCTATGCTCAAAACTTTCCTGTGGCACACCTTTCACTCCTGGTAGAAGACAAAGACAAGTTCTCATTATTACTTACAAAACTGTGTGATCAACACTCCCTTACTTCTGTGACTTCATCTCTTGCTCCTTTCCCACGTGCTCTCACTACTTTAGCCACAAGGCCTACTGTTGTTCCTTAAAAAGGCCTGATATGCTCCCCACTCATAGCCTTTCCACTGGCTTTCCCTTCTGCCTAAACTAGTCCTACCTCAGTTCAGTTCAGTTCAGTCGCTCAGTCATGTCTGACTCTTTGCAACCATATACTGCAGCACTCCAGGCTTCACTGTCCATCACCAACTCCTGGAGCTTGCTCAGACTCATGTCCATTGAGTCGGTGATGCCATCCAACTGTCTCATCCTCTGTCATCCATTCTCCTCCTGCCTTCAATGTTTTCCAGTATCAGAGTATTTTCCAAAGAGTCAGTTCTTTGCATCAGGTGGCCAAAGTATTGGAACTTCAGCTTCAGCATCAGTCTTCCAATGAATATTCAGGATTGATTTCCTTTAGGATTGGTTTGATCTCCTTGCAGTCCAAGGGACTCTCAAGAGTCTTCTCCAACACCACAATTCAAAGCATCAATTCTTTGCACTCAGCTTTCTTTATGGTCCAACTCTCACATCCATACATGACTACTGGAAAAACCATAGCTTTGACTAGATGAACCTTTGTCGGCAAAGCAATGTCTGCTTTTTAATATGTTGTCTAGGTTTGTCACAGCTTTTCTTCCAAGGAACAAGCGTCTTTAATATCATGGCTGCAGTCACCATCTGCAGTGATTTTGGACCCCAAGAAAATAAAGCTTTTTCTCCATCTATTTCCCATTCTCCCCTACTATAAAGTAAATTCCATGAGGGACAGTTTTCTTCATTTATTTACTGATACATGCTCAGCACCTGGCACAGTGGTTGGCAGATGGTAGATGCTCAATAAGTATTTTTGAAAGTCAGATTTAATTACAAGTGCACATGTGTATGTACTGCTTTGGCAAAGTACATTCACATCTTGACATTTCATTTTCATACAGGGAATAGGTTATTATTGTCATAACTATTTTTTAGATCAGCAGACTGAATCTCTAAGAGACAAAATTACTTTCCTAGAGTTCTCAGATACTGGCCCATTAGGAATCTGTAAAGTCTTAGATGGATTTTATTCTCAAGTCTCAAATATCTTTACCTCTTTTCCCAAATTTCTTGGGCATGGGCTCAGGACAGCAATGCAAGAATTTATCTTTCCAAAAGACGGAGTGTCATTCCCTGCTTTGAGAAATTTCCCACTCCAACCAACCTAACAAAATTTCTGTTGTTGATTTTTGAGTTCCATATCTCTTAATTATTCTTGATTGCTGAAGCTAATGGTTTAGATGGGAAATATCTTTGTCCCACCCTGCAACCACAGATGTCAAAGAACATTTAGCTAGAACAAAAGAAGGGTAGAGAAACCTGGTTTTGTGTGTGTTGTATCTGAATCAGAAGACAATGTTTTAGCTCAGGGTTGTATCACCTCTAAACCAAGAGCTATGAGGAACAATATGATTGATAAGAAAGAATACCAAAACCAGAATTGGGATTCCTAGGTTCAGGTCCCACCTTAGTCATTAACTGACTGAGGAACCTCAGGTGAATCTTATCCATCCTGGACCTTGTTCCCTAATTCTAAAATTAGCAGATTGGAAGAGTTGCTCTTTAAGTGCTGTCTGGATCTTACTTTCTCTGATTCTGTGAGATCTAGGTACGCTCTCAGTAAAGAACACTCTGCTAGTAATCCATGTTACTTCTGCATTTTCCGTGATTTTCTCACTGATACCGATGGAGGCATGTCTTACTCATGCACAAATGTGTTAGCATAGTATAATCTACTGTTTCTGTAGGTTAAGGGAGATATATAAATATTGTATTCAGTATAGAAAAAAGTCACTATCAGAAAATATTCATTTTTGTATTTATCTATTCATTTATCAATTACTCCTGGAAGCAGATAGAAGTGCCTCACCAACATTTAAGTTACACTACCATCATTTTACAAATGTAGAAGTAGGAAATAAAGTTATTTTTATCAGTTATTCAGTGAGGTCCGTAAAAGGTTAGACTCTTATAAAACATACAATATAAAAAAAAAAAAAGAAAACAGAAAAACAGTATAAAAAGAAAAAAGACAGTAAAACAGTAAAACAGTAAAAAAAGAAAAACAGGAAAAAAACAGGAAAAAAAACAAAACACAAAAAGTATAAGATATATGTATGCAGTTTGCTTTAAAAATAGGGTGTTTTTTTTTTTGCAAGGTAATAGTGGGTTATGAAAATGAAAATTAAAGGTGTAATAGTGGTCTTAAAGAAAAAAGAAAGAAAAAAATTTTTAAAAAATTAAAAAAAAAATTGATAATAGTAAAAATATATATCCCGGACTTTGGAGCTGTTGTGAGCAGTGTGGGGTCTGTTCAATTTCAGATAGATCCTTGTTCCTGCTTATACTTTTCAAGATCTATAGGCCCCTTTCAATGCAGTCAGTGTTAACTACAGGGATTTTAATCTGTTGGCCTGTCCCTTCCAACGCGCTTCCCTCTGTTTATTTGGCTTCTGTTTGGAGGTCTCTCCAGTGTCTAATTTCCGCCCTGCCACAAAGGGGCGGAGGTGGTCTCTTTAGGTTCACTTGTTCAGTCCTGCTGTGGGGAGGGAGGACCACTGCAAACCAATATCACTGGCATGTGTGTGGTGCGCTCGCAGTCTCGGCCACACTGGGTTCGCCCCCGCTCACTGCGTGTGTGCTTTCCCCGTCTACCCTGCTCAGGCTTCAGGTTACTCTGCCGGGGAGTGGGCCCTGAGATGCGCGCACTTCCCAGGTCTGAGCTGCTCAGGTTCAGGTTCCCGGGTACTCCACAAAGGCGCAGACTCGGTTGGACCGGCGGTTTGCACCGTTCCCGGTCGGATCAGCTCAGGCAGCCAGGTGTTTGGCGAGCGCACTCTCCCCTGTTGGGGAGGTGCGGCTTATCACCTTCCTGGTCCCTGCCTCGGTTTACTGGCGTGCTTCCCGGGTATTCCACTAAGGCGCAGACTCGGTTGGGCCGGCGGTTTGCGCCGTTCCCGGTGGGAGCAGCTCAGGCAGCCAGGAGTTTGGCGGGCGCACTCTCCCCTGACGGGGCGGTGCGGCTTATCACCTCCCTGGTCCCTGCCTCGGTTTACTGGCGCACTTCCCGGGTACTCCACTAAGGCGCAGACTCGGTTGGGCTGGCGGTTTGCGCCGTTCCTGGTCGGAGCAGCTCAGGCAGCCAGGAGTTTGGCGAGCGCACTCTCCCCTGTCGGGGCGGTGCGGCTTATCACCTCCCTGGTCCCCGCCTCGGTTAGCGGGCGTGCTTCCCGGGTACTCCACAAAGGCGCAGACTCGGTTGGGCTCACGGTTTGCGCCCTTCCCGGTCGGAGCAGCTCAGGCAGCCGGGAGTTTGGCGGGCGCCATCTCCCCTGTTGGGGCGGTGCGGCTTATCACCTCCCTGGGCCCCGCCTTGGTTTACAGGCGCACCGGGCTCCGGCTCTGGTGTGCTTTGTGTCGGTTCTGGGGAGATGGTCTCTGGCTGCGACCCTCCTGGCGGCTGTCGACCCTCCGGGATCTCAGGCAGTCTTTGCTTAGAAACTGGGAGCCTGTTTGCAGTTTGGTAGGGGGTGCCCTTTCTGGGGCCGAGTTTGCCCCTTTCCGGCTCTGGCTGGTCCCACCTGCCCGCTGTGTCCGGCGGGGGATGGGGCGGTCCGCGGCCGGCTAGCTCTTCCCCTGTATCGCTCAGTCCTTTGTTCTGTGAGCGGGCCGGCAGTGCCTTAGATTTGGGCTTTTCGCAGGATAGTTCTCTCTCTGGCTGTCCCACAGCTTAGGCTACTATCTCAGTTAGCTCCCTCTGATTACCCTCAGGGCATTCGGCCCGGTCCTTACCCTAAGCAGTGCCGCCTGCTCCTCTTCTTTCAGCCCCCACTTGCTGGTGGCGGATGCGAGCGTCTGGGGTTCTTTGCTGGAAGTTGCCTTTAGGCACATAATCAGTGGGTTTTATTTATTTTTTCTACCGGTTATGTTGCCCTCCGAGATTCAAAATCTTCCCCCAAACCCGCCAGTGAGAGGGTTTCCTGGTGCTTGGAAATTTCTCCTCTTTTACAACTCCCTCCCAGGGACGGGTCTCCATCCCTAACTCTTTTGTCTCTCTTTTTATCTTTTATAATTTCTCCTACATCCTTCTGAAGATAATGCACTGTCTTTCTGAATGCCTGATGTCCTCTGCCAGCGTTCAGAAGTAGTTTTGTGAAGTTTGCTCAGCGTTCAGATGTTCTTTCGATAAATTTGTGGGGGAGAGAGTGGTCTCTCCGTCCTATTCCTCTGCCATCTTAGCCCCGCCTATATGTTTTCTGTTTGTCCCATTTGATCTTTGTTTTCTTTGCCTTCTTTTTCTGCTTCTGGATGAAATGAGTAATTAATATTCCATTTTATCTCTTTTGATTTATAATCTAAATCTCATGTGTGCTTTATTTGTTGCTCTAGGCAGTTTATAGTATACATCTTTAATTTATTACTGTCTGATGTGAATTAATATTGTGCCACTTCATGTATAATGTAAGGACCTCATAACAGTAGATTTTTGCTTTCCACCCTCCTGTCTTTTGTATAATTATTGTAATAGATTTGATATCAATATGCATTATAAACCTTACAGTTCCTTGCTTTTATTTCAGCTATCTTTTAAAGAAATTGAAGATGCAAATATTATATTTACTCATGTACATATTATTTCCAGTTCTTTTCATTTCTTTATGTAGATATAACTTTCCATCTGGCAACCTTTCCCTTCTATTTGAAGTCCTTCCTTTAACATTTATGATAATGGTAGTATGCTGGCCTTGACTTCTTGCATTTTTTGTTCATCTGGAGGTGTCTTTATTTTACCTTCAGTTTCTTTGAAGGGTTCATTCTTAATGGATATAGAATTCTAAGTTGATTTGTTTGCCCCCAGAACTTTAAAGATGTTTCATTTTCTCTTGGCTTGGGTTATTACGATGAGAAGTCAGACAGAGGACATTCTTCCCCACTCTGTATTAAATGTATCTTTTATTTCTGTTTGCTTTTAAGATTTTCTCTTTGCAATTGCTTATCAGCAGTTTGTTTATGATGTGCCTTGATAAGCTTTTCATGGTGTTTAGTTCTTGGATTCATTGAGCTTCAAGACTATATGAATTTATGTTTTTCATCCAGTATGGGAACAATTGGCCATTATCCAAATATTACTTTTCTTCTCCCTTCTAGAAATCTAGTTACCTATATTTCAGATTGCCTGATGTTATCCCATCCGAAAGCTCTGTTCATTTTTTCAGTCTTTTCCCAGCACTCTGCTAGATGTGAAGGATGTAAGTTATGCTTCGTCATCTCCCCAGCAGCACAGGTTGGTGAACTAACCAGCTTGTTCTCAGTATCTGCCCAGGGTTTGACAACTGAGCTTTCTCTTATTTTCTTGAGAGAATTTAGAAGATGTTTGCTATATTTCAACAGTGCCTTCTTATTTAATGCACATGTATTTGAGTGTGATTGACTTCTATCTTGAGGTTTCAACCTTGAGGTCGTGTGTGAGTCTAATTACACAGTTCAAAGCAGAGACTTCTGGTGTTGTCAAGGTCATTCTTCTCTGCCGATTTCTGTGATATCAATGATAAATGCAGGCTTTTGTCTATTGTGGCATGACATTGTGGCTAGGTATGAAGTTTTCAATCCACATCTCTTTGTTTCACTGTGTTCATGAAATCAGTGGAAGTTAAAGGAATCTAAGGGTACAGAATGAAACCAACAAGTACCTGACTTTGGGATTAAGTTGTGTAACTTCACAGTGTTTTTGCAACTTTTTCCAAATCCATTCATTTGTAGTATTATTGTGACAAACATTCATTGGGGATCACACAATAAAGCAAGTCTTTAACATCTACAGATTGTGTGAATGAGGTTATTGGTACTTAATAAGATTCTCTTTAAAAGAAGTAGGCATTCCTCAAGGGAAATTGAGAATTTTGATTAGTCTTTTCGCTTTCTGTGATTCATCATAGACTGATTTCCTAGTAAAATGTGGCTCTACTTTGATTTCAGGATTCTTATATCACTGAAAAATGGATGAAAATGGCGGAAGAAAAAGGAAGCGGTATGAATTCTTAACTGATATTTTCCTCAAAGACCTCTCTCCTGTCCTCCCTTCCTTTTTCACATCTTGCAAAATTCTCCTTCCTCTGGGAAACTTGACTAACTCAGAGAAATTTGACCTCTCTGGTGGGTACTTCATATCCCTCACCCTAATTGTATTATAATACTTTGTAGGCTTCCTATGGGCTTCCCAGGTGGTGCTGGTGGTAAAGAACCTGCCTGCTAATGCAGGAGACTAAGAGACTCGGGTTTGATCCCTGGGCCGCGAAGATCCCTTGGAGGAGGGATGGAAACCCACTCCAGTATTCTTGCCTGCAGAATCCCTTGGACAGAGGAGCCTGGCAGGCTATAGTCCATGGAGTCGCAAGAGTTAGACACAACTGAGTGACTGAGCATGCATGCTCGTTCTCTATGTCCTGACAGCCTCCCTCATCAAACTGTGCCCTCCATGCCTTTCACAGTGGCTGCTCAGAGCTGACACTGAATAAACGCTTTATACTCCATGATCAGTTGAAAAGTCTGCTTGGGGGCTTTGGCTTGCCTAGAGTTGAAATTCATGTACATTTGAGAAGGTTAATAATGTTATTTTTCCAGTTTGAGAATCTAAAGTAAATTCCATCCTACTGGTCAAGAAGTTTTTGTCAGAATTTTTCAGAATGGTCTGTGTTTTAAAGTTAAAAATTAAAATTTCAATTAGCATTTCACTGCTAAACTTTCTCTGTGAGACAGAGCATTGGCTTCAAGAAAGCCTCTTCAGTAATTAGAGATGATTTAGAAACAGTTTTCTTTAATCAGAAGTACTCTGAAAAAGCAGGTAAGATTATATAGTAGAACAAAGAGCCACCATTATATTCAAATTAATTTGGGACTTATTTGATATTCATAGGCCACTGTACAAGACACTGTGTGGGCTTTGCTATGGGAAACATGGAGACAGATATGGTCTCAACCTACCCTCAACACCCTCAGAGCCTGAGGGACATGAGATTGGCTTTCAAATTCTTATTTTAGTGTTGACAGTTTTGTTATGTGAGTTATAAAAGGACCAGATTTTTGCCCAGATGTTGACAATAACATCTCCCTTTCTCTCTATTTATTCTAATCATCGTGAATTCAGTTCTTTAATAAGGCTTTCCCAGGTGTGCAAGTAATAACCTTCTGCAATTGGAGGCGAGCAGGGCAACTACCACTTAAGAATCCATAGACCAAGGAGCCTGAGCATGCATGTACCCTTATGAATAACCTTCTTTGTCTTTTGCCAATTAGATATTCAGATTTGACTGAAGATCAAAAAAAGGAGCACATCAATTCTGTCCTCAGAAGACTACGTGTTTTTTTGCATAAGCATGGCTCTCCTGTGAAGAAACACAAAGAGGAAAAATCACAGGGTATTTCTGCTCTTTCACAAAAGACAGGTTTAAGCTGAGCTTAGCCATATTGAAAATTAGCTTCGGGTGGGACAAGCGGAATTCTCTGTTTACCTCAAACATCATTGTGTGGGATTAATGATGAGATGGGGCTTCCCTGGTGACACAGTGGTAAAGAATCCGCCTGCCAATGCTGGAGTATGCGGGTTCGATCCCTGGGTTGAGAAGATCCCCAGGAGGAGGAAATGGTAACCCACTCCAGTATTTTTGCCTGGGAAATCCCATGGAGAGAGGAGTCTGGTAGGCTATAGTGCATGGGGTCACAAAGAGTTGGACACAACTGAGCGACTAAATAGTAACAGCAGCAGCAGCAGCAATGATGAGATGATCTCCTGAAGCAACTTCTATTATGTAGATATTTCTCTCCATTTATCGTATTCTTATGATCGATGCTGATAACATTACTGAGGTTCATGCAAAAGTGGAATAAGGAAATGATAATTAGTAGAAGTATTCTGGGCAACAGTAGCGCAGATTTCTGTATCTTAGGCACTTGAAAGCTTATGTAAGTGTTGCTAAGGGAAACAGGGCCCCAAGGGTGTCAAATAGTACCTATAATATTTAAGTATATTTAACTCAAAACATCTGAGCAGGTTACACTCATAAGCATGTAATCATGCTGTAGAAGATCTCTCTTACCTTAAAAATATTTTTTCTTGGCCCCATGATACCTTCAGCTGTTGCCCTATTTCTGTGCCCTCTTCACAACAAAACTTCTCGAAATGATTGTATTGACCCTGTGTTCACTTCCTCGTGCCCCATCCTTTCTAAACCCACTTCACTGAGCCTGGAGCTCTCACCACTCCAGGACAACTACTTCTGTCAGGAATAGCAGTGGCCTCCACATTGCTGACGGAGAAGGCAATGGCACCCCACTCCAGTACTCTTGCCTGGAAAATCCCATGGACGGAGGAGCCTGGTGGGCTGCAGTCCATGGGGTCGCTAAGAGTCGGACACGACTGAGCGACTTCACTTTCACCTTTCCCTTTCATGCACTGGAGGAGGAAATGGCAACCCACTCCAGTATTCTTGCCTGGAGAATCCCAGGGACGGCGGGGCCTGGTGGGCTGCCGTCTATGGGGTCGCACAGAGTCGGACACGACTGAAGCGACTTAGCAGCAGCAGCAGCAGCAGCATGATTCTCAAGTATGGAGGTAAGGGAGGAGGTTCGGGCTGCAGATAGATTTTAAAAATGGGAGGCACTGACATCCAAGTACCCCTTCAAATTAAGGGACTGGATGAGATTACCTGGGGAATGACTGTAGACAGAGAAGACAAAAGGTCCTAGGACTGAGCCCTAGGGCACATCCATGATTCAAAGGTGAAAAGGTAAAGGGGAAAAGAGAGAGAGAAGGAATGGTCAATAAGTTAGGAGAAAAACCAGAATCCAGTTACCCAAGTATCCTGGAAGCTGAGAGAAAAATGCTTCAAGAAGGAGGGAGTGGTCACCTGTCCAATGTTTTTGAAATATCATGAAAGATGAGGATAGTTAAGGCACCAAAGACCTCAGCAATGTGGCTGCTGCTGCTCTAAGTTGCTTCAGTTGTGTCCGACTCTGTGCAATCCCATAGACGGCAGCCCACCAGGCTCCGCCATCCCTGGGATTCTCCAGGCAAGAATACTGGAGTGGGTTGCCATTTCCTTCTCCAGTGCATGAAAGGGAAAAGTGAAAGTGAAGTCTCTCAGTCGTGTCCGACTCTTAGCGACCCCATGGACTGCAGCCCACCAGGCTCCTCCGTCCATGGGATTTTCCAGGCAAGAGTACTGGAGTGGGGTGCCATTGCCTTCTTCTTGAGAATCATACTCATTATTAAATCAGCAAGAGAGTTTCCTCTGTGACTTCTTTGCTTGGATGTCTAACAGGAAAAGTAACATCACCATACAGGACCTCTCAATTCCTCTCACACTCTCAGCCTTGATTTTCCCAGTTTCAGTAAAAGTACCACCATTCTTCTAGCAGCTCAAAATAAACTCCAGCTGTCATTTTTGTGTCCTCCACCAATCCATCAGCAAATCCTTTTAGCTTTGCTTCTGAAGTATATCTCAAATCCATTCACTCTGCCACTTCCATAGCCTTGGTGGACCAACCTAATCCAGGCCACCACGATCTATTCCATTTGAACACGCTTTCCAGTGAGGCTCCCTTGCTTCACTCTTGCTCCCTAGTTTGACCTATTTTTCATAAACCACCATAATGATCTTTTAAAAATATATGTCGAGGGACTTCCCTGGTGGTCTAGTGGTTGGGACCCTGTGCTCTCGATGCAGGGGCCCCTGGTTGGGGAACTCATTCATGTTTGCCTCAACGAAATATAGAAAAAATATATTTTCTAATAAAAATATGAGAAAAAACCATATGTCACTCTCCTGCTTGAAAGCACATGCTGTTCCACTCAAAACAATGCTGGCTCCTTCACGTACACTAAATAATCTGGTCCTGCCTGTCTTTCAGACTTTATTTTCCACTGCTCTATCCCTTGGTCACCCTACAGTAGTCCCTTTGACCTCCTGTTATTTAAATTGGCCAAAATCTTTCCTGTCACCCTTTGTACTTACTGCTTCCTCTGCCTGAGATGCTCTCCTTGCTCCCGGATTTTCACATGGCTCTCTTCCTGCCATTTTTTACTTTCTCAGCAAGGCTTTCCCTGGGCACCCAGTTGAAATTATTGTACTTCAAGATATATACAATGACCATTTCCCTGGTCTATGTGTTGGTTGTCTGTCTACCTTCCCTACTGGTCTGTAAGATTCAAAAGAATGGTCACTTTATTTGTCTTGTTCGTGCTCTGTCCTTAGCCTCTAAAACAGAGTAGGATACATAGTAGGAGCCCAGTACATGGTATTTGAACTAAATGAATGAATGAGGTTCAGCTTAACAAGAATTGCCAGGTTTCTATTGTGAGTTAAGTACTATGCTGGACACTGGGGTTTTAGTGAAGAATTATATATGGTGCCCTCCCTAGAAATAAAACAAGAACAAGTTCATGGGTAATATAGTAGTGTAGAAAAGCCCTTTATGGTCGTTTAATAAAACACATAGGTTTTCTTTTCTGGAAATCTATGGACTATCTTTTGTCTTTTGTGTTTCTTTGTAGGGAGTATAGGAGATGAAAGTCACTAGGTGAAGGTGAAAGTGGGGAAATGGCCTCAGAAATCAGCCAAGGGAGAGGGGCATGGTTTGTTTTCTGAGTTGGAGAAGTTGTGACCAGAATTCCGTTTCCAGGCCGGGACAGGGGTCAGGAACACTGATTGTGAGGCGGTTGTGCAACCGGCATGGTTTATGTTTCATATTTTTCTTCCTTCCCACGTAGTTAGACGCCCTCTTCTCATCCCTTCTTAAGTGAGGGTTCAGGAGCTCTTCTGCTCATGCCTGGGCCCCTTCTTGTTTACTCATAGAAAAGGATCTGAGACTCCTGCCCACCAAGGGAGCAAGTGCTGCTGTCAGATTTGTCTTTGTCAAAGGATTTAACATTTTGAATAGGCATTACAGTTTTATGGGTCTCCTCACCATTTTTGTGAGGAGAAGAAACAAACATTTATGGACATACATTCAAATAACTGGAGATTGGAGGGCTGTGTTAGTGAGACAGCAAAAGGCCTGAGTGAGTTCAGGAGCTGAAACTGTTCATTGTCAAAACCAGAAAACCTTGAAGCATGGAGAAGGGGGTATGGGAGACAGAAGAGTGTCCACAGCTTTGGAGACTTCTTTGTTGATGATAGCTTATAAGCAATTAGTTAGTCTACCTCAGATTCTTCATTAGCACTCAGCATTTTCTCATGAGAGTCTTTTCTATAAAATTGATTATAACTTTGAAAAATCTAATACCCATAAGCTAATAATGTGACCATTTTTTATCCTTTCTTCCTTGCAGAAACCTCTACAGAGATGCTTGATTGGACTCCATCATTTCAAAGCTATGAAGATTTTATCCAGAAGACACTACAAGTAGGAGGGAGTTTATTGTCTGATTGCTTCATATGTAGAATGCATGCAGTAAAACATACAGAATACTGTTTTTCAAAGTGTGGCTAGGGGACTCTACCTTCAGAATTACCTAGGGAACTTGGTAAAAACACAGATTCCTGAAACCCAACTTAAACTGTTTGAATTGGAATCTCTATCTTGGTAAGGCCAGGAGTCTTCATGTCTAGCAGGCTGCCTGGATGCTTCTTATGCCAATTGAACCCACGCATCTCCAGTGACAACAAAAATGAACAAGTGTTTGCATAGTTCAGTGGCAAGTTAATTAATTATCTGGTAGACTCATTCAACACAGGTTGTTAGATTCTACAGATTAAGCCTTTTCATTCCTTACTTTTTTCCCCTCAAGGACATGAGATGTTTATGGTTTCTACTTCCAAAGGAACTGGTAGGTTTCACTGAGTTCAAAGGCCACAGACTAAAGCCCGAATAACCACGATCCTTTGAGTCAGATAGATAGGGATATGAACTGTGCCTTTATCACTTACTTGTTATGCGTCCTTGGGAGAATTGCCATCTCTCAGCTTTGGCTTCTTTCTCTGTACAATATCTCTGTTTCACAGAGTGGTTGTGAGAGTAAAGTGAACATGTGTAAAATGTCTAGTGCACTTTCCCGCTCTTCTCTGTGTCATTTCATTTATCTTCCACTCCTTTGTCTCTTTGTGTTGCATCTGAGTCATTTTTTCAGCTTTGTCTTCCAGTTCAGAAACTATCTTTCCCCCTATGCTCTAACTTGCTATTTGACCTACATATTGAGTTTTTATTTTGATGATATCATTTCTAGACAATTTGATTAATTTTCACATCTGCCTAGTCAGTTAGGAGTCTCCTGTTCCTTCATTATATTTTCAATACCCTTTAAAGATTTATTTAAGCATATTAAGCATGTTTTGGGTATATATATTTATTTATATTCATTAATTTTTATTGCAGTATAGTTGTTTTTAAGCATACTTCTTTTACTTCTTTTATATTCTGTCTCTGATATTTCTCATATCTGCAGTTTTAAATCTCATTCTGCATTTTATTGTTTACGCTGCCTCTTGTTCATGTTTCATGTTTTTCCTGTGTTTGTTAATCATTTATGACAAACTTATGTTATTTGGAAATTTGTCTACATTCTTTGAGCCCTGGTTTTAAAATCATTCTCAATAGGTGATTTCAATTTCTTTTTCCTAGATATTTGGGGTCAGGACCATTTGAAAGTAAATAATGGCTTGGGGTATTGAGGGCTACACATGTAGTTAGTGTGAGTGTGGGCTTCTGTTTGCAATTCCCAGAAGAGACCAGTTCTTTTCCTTTTCTAGCCTGAGCTGAGGCTGAGGCAAGATAGGCAGGTTGTGAGTTCCCTGGCCCTCTTTGTTGGATAAGATCTTTCTATTTTGTCTGCTGAGAGCGTTCCCTTCCTGGCTTGATACAGGAGCCTTTGATTTCAATCCCCACCTTGTGTGGGTCCAAGCTTTGTTTTCTGTTCCCCGGCTCTATGCCATCAATGTTGCGTAGATGCTCCCAAGGCATGTGCAAGCTTCGATATCCTCTGACTTCTCATGTTCTAGTCATTTTTGTATCAGATTGTTTCCCATAATTTACCATAAGCTTCTCCCTGTTTTATATATTTTATCCATCTTTTTAGGTGTTCTTTACCAAGAGGCATTTGTCTGGGTATCTATTCCATTATATAGCAGGAAAGTGAAGGCAATAGCCATATTTATAAATAGATGACTAAACTAACTACAAATGAAAATGCCCTCCAAAATATTCTTACTGTTTTTGGAATTAATTTTGAATTAAGTGTGAAATAACCAACACATGGAAATGAATCTTCCTAGCTTGTGTTGGAGAGTTTTGTGTTAATTGGGTGTACACTGAAATGTGTTTGTCTAAGTGAGACATCATTTAATAAACATCTCATGCTTAAGGTTAAGTAGAGTCTGTGTAGGAGGCAGAATAATGGAATTTAAATAATTCTGGGCTTGCTTTATTGATATTTAAGGACCACAATACATTTTCAGTGTGTGCGTATAATTATTTATGCATTTAGAAATAAAGCTATCATTTTATTATTGTTCCACTATTTAATTACATTATTATTCTCTTTTCATTAGTCATTGGATGGATTTATGATAATAGTGAGCACAGATGGAATGATAATTTCCGTGGCCCAGAGCATCACTTCTCTTCTTGGATATTTACCTGTAAGTTCTCTCAGTTTGGAGGAAGGATCATTCGCTTTGTTGTGTAGGGGTTCATTATTTGTTTTTAGCAGCACACAACTCATCAGAGAAGACATTGTTAATGTTGTCAAAATATGCACCTGTTTTATTGTCCTCTCCATTGGTTTCAGTTTTAAAGCTATAAAAAACAAACTCTGATATAAGGTAATGAAACACTGGGTGTGCACTGGTGTGTGGTTTGTAAACTGCCCTTGAAGGTGATGGTCCCCAAGGTGACTGCTTTGCTGGGCAGCGCTCAACCAGATGGATGTGTCTGATTTTGTACATTTGGGTCTACCACATACTGATTAAACAATGAATGTCATGATTTGGTCATGCTAGCTCATGGCAACCATTTCCAGGTCTGATTTGCTTTTTGATTCTTTATGTTGAAGAACAAGCCATGATCTAACTTGGGAAAAAATATAAATGATTGCCTAATTTAGCAATGTTGTACATATTGCTGGAGAGACAGACACTCACATACATTATAGTCAGAGTATCAGATGTTCAAAATAGTTCTTCCTGTGTCCTTTGGTGTCACTATATCCCTCTTTGGAGAGCTTTCTACAATCTTCCCAGCACCATTGACTTAGAATATATGATTTCCTAAATTTTTTCTGGATTTTCAGGCTGTATACCCACTGCGTATATCACTTAAACATGAAAGGACTGTAAACCTTCATATTGCATGCATGCCTGTGTGTGAAAAGGAGCTGTGTAGCATACATCCACCACCACCACCACTCCCAAATCTCTGTCACTTGACTGATTGTGTTAATCGTATCTGGATTGTTGCATTCATTGCACATTCCTCACCCCACAGAATTGTCTGAAGAACTTGACACACCCTCACCCACAGATCTGTAGCACTCAAGTTTGAACTACACACATTAATAGAATTTTTGTTAAATTATTCTTTAGTTAAGTTCAAAGAGGATTACATACTTATTCCAGTAGTTATACTGTTCCAGCCAGCATGTTCTATGGCCCACTTGGAAACTCAGAGAGCTTTTCTCCTCTTTTCTCTTTATTTAAAGACACCTGTATCCATTTTTAAACTCCTCATTCTCTTCCTTTCTTTTAGAAAGCAATTTACATTTCCAAATTCAGCTTATATTTATAGGATACCAAAACAGCTGAATAAAATGCAAATGTTAGAGATATTCATTGCCTTGGAGTTTAGAGGAGTCTTACCATAGAAGGAGAATGGTCTTCTTAAATGTACCTCAAAAGAAAGAATATGAATATAATACATCATTCATTAAAGTTTGTTACAGTGAAGATCAGAAAACTACCCAAATTCTTGTAATATTTAATATTACTTAAAGCAAATTGGCCATTGACTGAGACCAGTGACTTTTCCTGAGGATCCTCCTATGAGGATTTTTATACTGTTATCTTTGATTCATTATGCATTTTGGTTCAGAGCTTTCACTCTTAAGAGACTCTTTCACCGTTCAACATTTGAGGTAACAGATACACACACACAGAGTCACTCTAAGGTAGAGGTGTCTGGGACATGGGTTTGAACTGCTCATCTTAAACCAGGTATGTAGTAATGTGAGTTTGGTGTACTTAAAGCTATAACTATTACTCTGTACATAAACATTAAATGGAAATGAATTTATATATTCTTTTAAGTGAAAGTGAAAGTCACTCAGTAGTGTCCGACTCTTTGTGACCCCATAGACTATATAGTCCATGGAATTCTCTAGGCCAGAATACTAGAGTGGGTAGCCTTCCCATTCTCCAGGGGATCTTCCCAACCCAGGGATCGAACCCAGATCTCCTGCCTTGCAGGTGGATTCTTTACCTGCTGAGCCACAAAGGAAGCCCATATTATTTTAAAACAGGGTTGAAAAGGACCATACCTGGGGCACAGTTTCACACTTCTGTTTAAATCCTAACTCTTAGTTTTTAACAGCATGTGATTTTTCCCCAAGCTTTGATTTAAAATTTCATTTTATAAATCACCCATCTCATATAAATATGGAGACCAAACCATTTCTGGAGCATCTGTCCAGCTCCAGGAATCTACAGTTTCATTAAAAATCAAAGGTCCATCTAGTCAAAGCTGTGGTTTTTCCAGTAGTCATGTATGAATGTGAGAGTTGAACCATAAAGAAAGCTGAGTGCCAAAGAATTGCTGCTTTTGAAATGTGGTTTTGGAGAAAACACTTGAGAGTCCTTTGGACTGCAAGAGATCAAACCAGTCCATCCTAAAGGAAATCAGTCCTGAATTTTCATTGGAAGGACTGATGCTGAAGCTGAAGCTCCAATCCTTTGGCCACCTTATGCGAAGAACTGGCTCATTGGAAAAGACCCTGATGCTGAAAAGACTGAAGGCAGGAGGAGAAGGGGTGAAATAGGATGAGATGTTTGGATGGCATCACTGACTGGATGGACATGAGTTTGAGCAAGCTCCAGGAGACAGTGGAGGACAGAGGACTCATGTGCTGCAGTCCATGGGGTTGCAAAGAGTTGGATACAGCTTAGCAACTGAGCATGCTCAAGCATGCATTGTCACTGTCACCTTCCTTAAAGAATGTAGTTAATTAATAAGTAACTTATGGCTGCTATTTCCATCCAAGAGAATGTGCATGATCAAAAAATTGCTCACTTTTGATAGGGTCCACAAGGGGTCTTATTCACCTGGGCGCCTCTGGAATTCAGCAGCATGTGTCTTTGGTATGCTGCTGCCCCGCCACCCTCAGGGGGCAAAGATGGGAGGTGGGGGGAAATACATTACCAAAAGCAATGTTCTGGCATGCAGCAGTTGTTAATCAGGTGTTAGGTGAAGGAATGAATGAGTGGTCTCTACTGATCAAAGATAACTTGGTTTGGTACCTAAAGTGTATTTTATAACTAAATCAATAAGGTATTTTCATTGAAAAAGTTAAGTTGAAAGAAAAATATCCTTTTCTTTTGAGAAGTCGGTTTCTTACTATGTGACTTTCATTGTCAAAACCTATTGCCTATTAATTCATGTTTTCCTTGCTAAACTAGGGTTATATTTCTTCCCTGAATTGAGCCAAGATTTTTCTTGATTGAGACAAGATTCATCTGCTAATTTGAGCATTGGGCAATTCGCAGGCTGGCTTATACAAATGGACCATAAAAATATATTTCTGAATTTTGACTGTAGATTATTAATATTAATCAATTAAAATCATTTTAATTTGCAGTTCATCACTCAAAGCCATCATTAAACTACAAAGAGTACTTGCTTATTATTTTGTTTCTATCACATTAAAAACTCTTTACTTAACGTTTGATATTCAGTTAATTCATGTCACCACATTTCAACTACATGGTATGTCATTATTCATTCATCCAACTAATATTTATTGGTGCTCACTCATGCCAGACTGTGTTTTAGGTGTTGAGGATGTAGCAGTAAATAAGCCAGTCAAGGTCTCTCTTTTAATGCAAGTTATATTTTATTGAGGAGCCCTACCCGTTATTTTATTTTATATTGTATATTTTATGCCTATGACTATGATGTCAGGTAGTGATAAGTAGTATAAAAAAAGACAGGAAGAGAATGTCAGGGAATTGATGCTATTTAAAATACTTTTGAGGGACTTTCCTGGTGGTTCACTGGCTAAGACTTCGAGCTCCCATTGCAGGGGACCTGTCATGGTGGAAGGAAGAGCGAAGAGCCCACATACCACAATTAAGACCTAGCACAGCCAAATAAACAAATACTTGCACGAACACACTGGGAAGGTAGGAGGTGATGGTCATAGAATTGGTCAATGTGAATTGAGACTTTAGAAGTTTAACAGGTCTGACTATAAGATGGCTGAGGTGGGACAGGTGATAAGCTTAATGGAGGTAAGGAGATAGAGAAATTAAATGTCAGTAATGCATATAACAAAATTGATTCCCTCTTTCCCTCTTGAGAATGAC
Organism: Okapia johnstoni; assembly: GCA_024291935.2. Classification (NCBI taxonomy): domain Eukaryota; kingdom Metazoa; phylum Chordata; class Mammalia; order Artiodactyla; family Giraffidae; genus Okapia; species Okapia johnstoni. The sequence continues at coordinate 113,734,230 of CM044305.1, forward strand.
ATCGTGGGTAAAAGCTTCTTAAGCCTTCTGCCTGATGATGAGAAAAAGGAAGTATTTTCAAAGATGTCTTTCAGCCTTCCTGTGTCAAGTTCAGGTACAGATTTTTTTTCAAATAGTAAATGCTTTAGATTTTAAGAGACAGATAACAATCATTTAGAGGAATAATAAAAATAAAGACATTAAAGCCAATATAGCTGCTGATCATATATTAATTTAACTTACTATAATTTCTCAAATTTTATTTCTAATGTTAAACTCTCTCCACTATTAAATCTTGTTCTTTATCATGAACCTTGAGTTTTTCAGCTTTTGTATAATTGCATTAGTATTATGTAAATTATGTTTTAGGTGATACCCCACTCTACAGGGGTAGAGGAAAGATTGAATGCAGGAGGAGAAGGGGATGACAGAGGATGAGATGGTTGGATGGCATCACCGACTCAATGGACATGAGTTTGAGTAAACTCCGGGAGTTGGTGATGGACAGGGAGCCCTGGCGTGCTGCACTCCATGGGGTCACAAAGAGTCAGACATGACTGAACAACTGAACTGAACTGAACCACTCTATAGATACAACATAGATAGCTATGCAAGTGCTAATATTCATGAAAAGAAAATAATATTTTAGAAATCTAGTCCAAGTAAGGCAATAGTAATATGAAATAATCCTTCAGAATATAGTTAAATACAAATGTAAAATTGTTTTGTGTCTGTTTTTTTTTTCAGTTGGAAAGCACATTGACTTTTGCTGTCATTTCAAAAGAGGAGACACTGAATCCAGTAACACCTCTGCTTATGAATATGTTAAAGTCATCCTGACTGTGAAACATGCTTCTCATGGTAATCAATAGAGTTTTTAACCTTATTTATATGAAATTCGTGAGTTATGCAGCCCTTCATTGGTAATATAAATGCCCTTCTACTGTTGGCACTCTCTCTGCTACCCCTGTGATCACAGGTTTTGGTGGACCACAAACATTAATTAGACTTTAAAAAAGTTATAGCAAAATTTACAAGGTGAGGTCATATGGTAATATGGTAGACTGAGCTGATAAAGATGGCTCTTTCTTACAAAAAGCAAAAAAATTATTGTTTCAACATTACCTAAGGAGTTTATTGCATAGACAACCTTAAGAGAAAGGAGAAAGCACAGGACACAGTGATAAGAAGGAATTGATTTTGTGCTGGGCCTAAGTGATTTTTAAATCATACATTGATTCAATTGACTGCAGTCTGGAGTACTAACACTTGTTCAAGGACCAACACATAAAACTTAGAGACTTAAAATGATCAGTAAAATTCTTCCCATTGGCTTCGATGAAGAATAAGTGTGTTATCTCAGAGTTTGAATGGAAAAATATGTATTATTTAGAGGAAATCAAAACCCAAATCTGTGTGTCTTAATGTGAATACAGGATCAGAATTTGAAATTCTCAAGGTTTCAGGAACCAAATGCTGATAAATTAATATAAACACTGTCTTGGGACCATTAAAAGATCTAGGGCTTGAATCTGAGGTAAATAGCCCAACAAATATGTGAAAAGATGTTCAAACTCACTAGTAAGTAAAGAATGAAAAATTAAAAAAACAATGAGTAGCAATGTACACACATCAGAACAGCAACAATTAAGAGTGTGAATAATACCAAATATCGGTGAGGGTGTGAGAAATGAAAACACTACTACAATGTCTAGAGGAATGTAAACTCATGAAGCAGTCCTGGAAAACAGAGTGAACTTAAGTCAGTTATCTTGTAACTCAGTAATCCTATCACTGGATGGAGATACCACAGAGGTGAAGCTGCAGAGATCTGTGTCTAAGGGGACTTGCCCTATGTATGTCATAGTGTTGTTTGTAGTAGGAGGGAGTTGGAGACAACCTAGGTGTAATCATTAGGGAAATGAACAAGTAAAATTTGGGGGAAATATACAATATAGAAAACTTCATAGTAGTTAAAAGCAATGAACTCTAGATACACATAATACCACATGGTTAGATCTTAAAACCATGTTGTTCATTGAGAAACAATGAGATCTATAGCACAAGACAACTTTTGTAAATTGTGAAAGCATAATAGTACATAGAACCAGGGTACATATTTGACTGGGGCTTCCCAGGTGGCGCTAGTGGTAAAGAACCCATCTGCCAATGCAGGAGACATAAGAGATGTAGGTTCTATCCCTGGGTTGGGAAGATCCCCTGGAGGAGGGCACAGAAATCCACTTGTATTCTTGCCTGGAAAATCCCATGGACAGAGGAGCCTGGTGGGCTACAGTCTGTGGGGCTGCAAAGAGTTGGACACCACTGAAGCAACTTAGCACATATTTGACAAGGTGGTATATTTGACCACATGTTAAAGGTGGTAGATAATAGTGGGTGCCTGTGGGTGGGAAAGGGGCAGAGAGAAAAAATAAATAAAAATGAGAGTGGGAATTTTATCTGTGTTCATAATATGCCATGAACTAAGAATATAATTAACTCAGTTCTTTGCCACTGAGGTCTGAAAATACAACAAATGAATGAACGGGTAAGTAAAGAACGAAAATTAGCTCACACAGTGGTTGTCAGGTATCTTTGTCACATGCCTTGGAAACTAAAAGTTAAATACCTTAAAAAAATACTTGATTCCATGTACATACAAATTACACATATTTGATACCCACATGGTCTGCATAAATAAGAGGAGCAAATTTCTTTTGGAGTTAAAATGTCCGTTTACGAGGTAAGATTGGAAAAAGTCACCCCAACTCACAATTATTTCCCAATAATTACTCCATGTTCTGGTGGAGACCAGGGTGGGGAGGGTGGTTGGAATGGAAGGAAGACAGGAAAAATTGGTGGTTCAGAATTCTGAAAATTCTCAATGGGTTGATAAATGGCACACGGATGGGACAGGTGACTGTTCTTTTGTGTACCTGGCCCGCCTTTCTATTAGATTGTCACTTGTGTGTCTCTCTCTCCCTTAGAGCTTCCTTTGCTGTTCCTTAGCATCTTCCCCAAACGTGTTGATGGGTCACCTGCCATAAATATTCCTTTGGAGGATACCTTTTACCTGGTGGGGACCATTTGTGTCCTTAGAGCTCAGACTCTACAGGTAAGCATGTTGGGTGTGTGTCTCCCCTGTTGTGGCAATGCAGGCTTCCTTTAAAGGGACATGTCATCTTTGGTCTCTCAGCTGCTGGACAGCACTGCTACAGCACCCGATGTGTGCAGAGGGTTGTGTTAGGATATGTGAGTGAGAAAAGACCAGCTTCTATATTTCAGAAGATGAACACCCCAAAGTGGTGCACACTCATTCACAAGTGGTTTTGATATAATATTAAACAGGTATACAGGGTCTGGGGGCTGGGACATAGTAAGAGAAGTCACCATTTTGGCAGGTAGATAAAAGAAGGCTCTGTCACCAGGTGAATTTTGAAGCAGCTCTTCTGTCTGCCCGTTGCTCACTTAGTATCTTTCTCATAGAAAATTCCCAGATTTTGTCTCAAAAAAAAAAAAAAGGAAAAATCTTTAATCTTTAGATTCATCTGATTGGTTCAGACTAATGAGTTATTTGCCAAGTGATGTACTTAGCAAGCACCTACTATGTGCCAGGCACTGTGCTCGGTGCTGGAAAAACAGTAGACAAGTAACCTTAACAGATGTCATGGAGATGATAAAACAGAATTGTGTGCTAATGACTGGTGAGAGTGGGAGTCCAGTAGAGTGTCAGGGAAGGTCTCTCTCTGACGATATGCCTTTTGAACGGAGACTATGAATAACAGTAAGATGCCAACTCAGGAAAAGAAGGAAGGCAGTCCAAGTAGAGGATTCAAAAGTTGTAAAAGTCATGAGGTGGTAACTCGCATGGAGAGTTCCAGGCAACAAAGACTGTCATATGACTAGACAAAATTGTTAATATTGTGATGACGTTGTAACACACAATACGTTCAGCTGCCTTACATGAGAGGCCTCTGGATCCAGAGTTCACAACCTTTCTTACTATCTATAAGACCCTACCCAAGTCACTTACATCTTTTAGCCTCAGGTTCTTTTTGTATAAATGGCGAAAACAGTACCTCTTTGAGGGTTGTTGTGAAGTGCAAATAAGACATCCCTTGATATATGGTTAGCACTCAGTAAATATGAGTCCTTACAGTCATAATCATCATCGTCATTTTTATCATTATTACTAGCATCATTACAATCCAGAGGGGGCAAAAGATCTGCTTTACTTTTCCTCTCTGGTTTGAAATCTGGGCTTTAACTGATCACATTTCAGAAGCTGTGAGGGACTTCTTTACACTCAATTTAGAATAGTGATCTACATGATCTTTTTTTTCCCCCTAAAGTTAAGACAGTAAGAAAATTGGTCAAGAGAAAAGCAATTGAAGTAAGTTGCTGAGTCTCTTGGCCCCATTCAGTATCCCTCTCCAACAGTTCTCTGGGATTTGAGCTCTCATATTTGCCATGAGAAGGCAGACATCCCATTTAGAGGTGGCTCAACGGTAGAGAATCTGCCTGCCAATGCAGAAGATGTGGGTTCTATCCCTGGGTCAGGAAGAGCCCCTGGAGGAGGAAATGGCAACCCACTCCAGTATTCTTGCCTGGGAAATCCCATGGAGAGAGGAGCCTGGTGGACTACAGTCCATGGGGTCACAAAGAGTCAGACATGACTGAGTGACTAAAACATCAACAATCCCCAAATCTACTTCCTCATTGAGAAAGAAAAATCTCATTTGAGATGGCGCCCTCACCCTGGGCTCCCTCTTGGCACAAGGATCTCTGTTTGTGACCTATGCCAGTTTTTCTCTGGGTTTCTGGGATATTTGTTTCATATTAGTGGTCATTTCAAAGAACAAATCTTGTGAGAAAAGAGGACATTTTGGAGGAAGACTTTGTTCCCAGGGTGGCTGTGTAGCAGTGGAAGGGTGGTGAACTCAAGAGTTCAACTTTGAAGTGGACCTACCTTGATCCTGCATCTGCTAGTTGTACATCTTTAACCAAATCATCCTAGCTCTCGAATCCTCAATTTTCACATCTGTGAAATCGAGTGCCTTTCTCACAATGATATACAGATGAGTTGGATTTTCAAATTTACTACAACCTATACAAATATGTCAGATGTTTTTACTATGTAAGTACATTTTAAGTATCTAAAATGCCAATTTTTCTGCAGGGCTTTTTCAGTATAAATGAGTCTAATGCAGCTGGTCCATTAGTTCCAAATTCGGATGAAGATAGGCCATCTGAGGACCACAGGTGAGAGGCTAATGTTGTAAGTAATGGGGAACTAGGGTACACTTTTATCCAACAAAACTTAAACAAGAGAAATCACATCTATGACTATTTTTCCATCAAAATGGGAAATAAAAACAATTGAATCCAGATGAGCAATCTACTAGTTTGAATTTGCTTTCTCAGCTAGTATAATTCATATTTTTTCTAACTGAATATAAATACAAGTAATTGGCTTTCTACAAAAGAAATAAAGCAATAAACAGAGCAACCTTAACTGACACAGATGTTTAATTACTTTCAAATTAAGACAAAACCTGTTCACATAGACTTGATTGCTTCTTTTTCTTGAAACACTTTAAATGGTAGAAGAACCAATAAGCATTGTAGTAACTGCTATTATACAGGTGTCCCTCTTTTTTGTGAATCTAATCTATTCTTTAACATTTGTTTGTTAACAAATTTTCAGAGAACAAAGGGAGTAATTCCATTATTTTTGACTGGGAAAAATAAAAATGCACTCCTAACCTATAGGAAAATGCCAACTTGCTAAATATCACTAAAAACCCCTTGATTCGCCTATTTAGCAATCTACCAAGAATTTTTACAAAATAGAAATTGTTTACAATACTATCTAGTCACTTCATATTTGATAAACCTATTAGTAGATATTTTATATGTAGTAAGCCATAATAGTAGACATTGCTCAGTGTAGGATATTGAGAATGGGTTACATATTCCTTCTACATTGTAGTATACGTGGAGATGTAAATAGCAAAATAATACATTAAAGATGAGCACTAGATGCAGTAAAAGTTAGCAAAATAAAATAAACAAGATGATGCTTTGAGAGGATTCTTCTGATGGAAGGCATGTTTGTGTGAGGTCTGGTAGTGGGAGGAGGGACCTGGAGGCTGTGGTCTCTGTTAGGCTTTGGTGATGGAATGAGGTAAGGAAGAAAGAGCTGGTAAAGAACTGAGTTAAACAGGAAATGTCTGAGGTTCATCTGTGTCTGGATCTGAGGAACAGGGGAGAATCTTCCCTTTCTGGCAGGAGAGCTCAGAAGTGTTTGGTGAGGGACCATTGTCTAAAGCTACACACAGAACCACAGGATGAAAACCAGAGCTCGTGGTGGCAGTCTGTTTGCATTCCCTTTGCTTGGTGCCCTACAACTCTTGCTAACACATGACCGAGTTTGTAATTGTGTCACAGGTCTGCTCATGCCACCATCACACTCACGTGCCCCAGCAAGATTTTTTTTTTTTTTGCAGAATCTCAAATTTCTTGTACATAGTCATCACTATATTTATGGTTCATAGGAGTTAGGGACACATGCATGGCCAAGTTTAAGACTAACAGCCATTCAAAATTCTTAATGTGCTCTATCAAACACTACACTGTTTCTTGTAGTGCATGCGCTTCTTTGGGCCTCTTAGACTTACCCATCTCCTTCATTAGTTCCTCTACTTTATTAGAAGATCTTTTACTGCATAAGGTGGGAGAGAGGATATCTATAAAGCATACAGTGTTTAAACAGGAGCTCTAGGCACTACTCTGTGAGAATACCTGAGCTACAACAGCAGCCAACCATATCCTTTCACCCGAGGATACATGACTTGAACATATTCTTGCATGCAACTTACAGCAGATTTGTTTAGTAGGTCTGGGTAATGAATTTTATGTCAGTTAGTAGATGATTATGGCAAATCTTCAGAGAGTGAGAGTTCAGAGACTGAGGAGACCTGCATTTTATTTTTAAGTGGAACTTAATTGAATGAAAAATATTCTGATGCAGAAACAAGCCAGCTACTACATCTGTGCCACTTGGTCTCCACTCAATATAAGGAAAGGCTTAAAATCATATCTTTCCTAATATAGTGAGAAATTATCATTATTGGAGGGATGCACCATAATGTTATATATTTTAATACTCTCATAAATATGCCTACAGCTTCTTCAAATATTAGGCAATAGATTGTTCATCATGTAGACAGTAAGATAAAAACATGACAGAAAATAACTGATGGATTTGATGATGAAAATTCTGTTTAATTCCAGCTGTCCTCACTTCCCTCTCATATCCCTCTCTTTTCCAACACTATAGCTGCTCTTCCATGTCCAACCACCTTAGGTCTCACATGATGGGTTGTTGGTGGACCTGGCTCATCCACTAGTCTGAGGTCTATAAAGGGGGCCCTGTCAGTCTTATCCCTGTTTAGCACAGAGTTTGACATTGAGCAGGCAGAAATGAACATCTGCTCAGGGACTCACTGATGGATCCTATCAAAATGATAATCCATTCTATGTCGTGAGACTTCACAAATACAGTACAGTATTGATACAGCTCAGTGTGAACCATTATTGCCTTATTTTTTTCCTAGACTTGTTCTTTGTCCTCTGGATATTTTCAGATAACAAGAAGAGAGTTACATGTCAGGCATTTGTTTGTAGGCACCCTGAGCGGCAACTGATAATCTGTTCCCTGTTTGTGGTCTGAGGGATGGTTGAAAAAGTAAGCAGGCACAAAGTTTGTAGGAACCTGGAGCTCCCCAGATGCTTCTGGAACTTCCCTTGGTAATTTTCAGTGTTTTTTTTTTTTTTTGAAAGGCAAGAAGCATCCTGTTAAGAGGCTTGAAAGGTTTGTGCTTATGAAAGAAACATAGGGAAGTTTAAAATGTTTAGAAGAAAGGATTTGTTTCCAGGCAAGATGTCCTGTCCTTGCATGTTTCAGATCTGAGACTAAAGAACCTTTCATTTCAGGAGAGGGACTCAGTGGTTGGGTTTTCCGTTAGAGCTACAGATACACTGGAGGAGAAGGTCTTGCTTGAACATAGAAAAGTAATGAATACTTCAGAACTGGTGAGGAGTAGGCACAGAATTGAATACTGTGTGGCTGTTTCCCATCTTCCTACTGCTACAGTCAGAGGAAGCACTGAACTACTGTTAGTACTCTTAGTTTCTATGTATCAGTGAGGCCCAAAGTTATGTCATAACATCATCTTAATAGAAGTGCATCTTGTACTTTATTCCTCATGATGTGATCTCATGTTTATTGACTTACTCTTCACAAATTGTTAGCATAGATTTTAGACTCATTGTAAAGATGAGAAAGTGCAGTCACAGAGGATGCATGATTTGCCCAAAGCCATGCAGTTGGTTAAGCAGTAGAGCTGGGATGGGGACCCAGATTCTCCTGGGCTGGTTCCTATTAGGACGTCACTTTCAGGCGCTGTGGCTGGTATGGGGTTCCAAGGAGAAAACTCCAGGAGTCTTTGGGAAGTACTTGATTAGGGACACTACTTTGAAAATATGTTTTTTCTTTTAATGTATGTCATCTTAAATGGAGAGAGAGAGGGAGAGAGAGAGAGAGAGGAGTTAGTATGGTAGGAGATCACATCAATTAGCCCAAACATTTTCGACAAAGGTAGTATCTTTTCCCCCAAAGGTAGAGTAGGTAACACTGGAAAATCAGATGACAAGTATGTCCGAGAGTTCTAGTAGCTCTTCCCTTTGTCCGCAGTCTTCAGAAACTCTCCTGCAGAAGGTGGTCCCCAGGGAGACTCCACCTCTCAGTAACTGCACCAGAAAGAATGTCCCTGGTGAATTCCCCTTTCAGCTTGTTTCGGTGAAGTTTTATCTTGTACAGAGCTGTGAGGAGAATCTTGCAAAGATGTTCAGTTCAGTTCAATTGCTCAGTTATGTCCGCCTCTTTGTGACCCCATGGACTGCAGCACGCCTGGCTTCCCTGTCCATCACCAACTCCTGGAGCTTGCTCAAACTCATGTCCATCGTGTCGGTGATGCCATCCAACCATCTCATCCTCTTTCACCCTCTTCTTCTCCTGCCTTCAATCTTTCCACCATCAGGGTCTTTTCCAATGAGCCAGTTCTTCACATCAGGTGGCCAAAGTATTGGATATTCAACTTCAGCATCAGTCCTTCCAATGAACATTCACAACTATTTCCTTTAGGATGGACTGCCTGGACCTCCTTGCAGTCCAAGGGACTCTCAAGAGTGTTCTCCAACATCACAGTTCAAAAGCATTGATTATTTGGCACTCGGCATTCTTTATAGTCCAACTCTCACATGCGTACATGACTAGTGGAAAAACCACAGCTTTGACTAGACAGACCTTTGTCGGCAAAGTAATGTCTCTCCTTTTTAATATGCTGCCTAGGTTGGTCATAGCTTTTCTTCCAAGGAGGAAGTGTCTTTAATTTCATGGCTGCAATCACCATCTGCAGTGATTTTGGAGCCCAAGAAAATCAAGTCAGTCACTGTTTCCATTTTTTCCCCATCTATTTGCCATGGAGTGATGGGACCAGGGAGAAGGCAATGGCACCCCACTCCAGTCCTCTTGCCTGGAAACTCCCATGGATGGAGGAGCCTGGTAGGCTGCAGTCCATGGGGTCGCTAAGAGTCGGACACGACTGAGTGACTTCACTTTCACTTTTCACTTTCATGCATTGGAGAAGGAAATGGCAACCCACTCCAGTGTTCTTGCCTGGAGAATCCCAGGGCCGGGGGAGCCTGGTGGGCTGCCATCTTTGGGGTCACACAGAGTCAGACACGACTGAAGCGACTTAGCAGGATGGGACCAGATGCCATGATCTTAGTTTTCTGAACGTTGAGCTTTAAGCCAGCTTTTCCACTCTCCTCTTTCACTTTCATCAAGAGGCTCTTCAGTTCCTCTTCACTTTCTGCCATAAGGGTGGCGTCATGTGGATATCTGAGGTGATTGATATTTCTCCCAGCTGTCTTGATTCCAGCTTGTGCTTCATCCAGCCCAGCGTTTCACATGATGTACTCTGCATGTAAGTTAAATAAACAGGGTGACAATATACAGCTTGTACAGGGTCCTAATTAGTGATATTTTGTTGTATGGAGCCTTTGTACTATTCTGTACTGACTTCATCCCTGTGTGTGCCTTATCTCGACCAGGGCAAGTGCCCTGTACCCCACTGTATCCCATGCCATTTATTTCAGTTTCTCTAGCACTTTATATGTAGCTTGCCTAGTCTCATCACTCCAACCCAATGAAACTTATTCATACAGCAAATATTTAGCACCTACTATGTGGGAGTTTCTGTTCTAGGCTCTGAGGATAGGACAGTGAAGAAGAATCCTTATCTTCCTGGGGAGCTTGTATTCTAGTGGAGGAGAAAGAAAATCAAACAATAAATCAGAATAGGTTAGACGGTGAGGAGGGCCAAGGGAAAATAGCAAGCATTGAAGAGACATAGGGAAGCTTGTAAGGGAAAGTAAAATTGTATTAGACTTTACCACATGCAGTTGAGATTCTTTTTTTTTGTAACAGATGGTACAATATTGGCAATTTCCACTGGTTAACATAATAAATAGGGTGGCCATCTAAGGCCTCAACAAGAAGGTGACTTTTTAATTACCACCTGAAAGGATTGGATTTGGGAGGAAATATTCCAGAGAAGGAAGAGCAGATGCAACGGCCCTGAGGCAGGGGCACATTGGGTGTGTTTAAGAAGCCAGTGTGGAACAGGTTCAGCAGGGGACGACTAGCAGGAAAGGAGGGCAGAGATGATTGGAGGATTAGAACCCACAGTACTTGGTGAGGACTCCAACCAAGAGGTGTGAGCAGCTGTAGGGGAGCAAGTGGGAGCATACCAGCTGGTGGAGTAGCTGGAAGTGACCATGTTAGAGTCATCTACCATTGTTTCCTCCTGTCTTTCACTGCCTCGTGAAGCCTTGGTTCGGGCTTTCTCCTCCTCCTCTGCAGGTCACTTGGCTAATTCTACTCCACACTGCCTCCTGTCCCTTTTGGCAAATACTGTGGAGGTCTTGTGATATAGTTATAGCAAAACAGACACCAAAACCAAAACATGGGATTGGGATTTTTTAAGCTACAATATTTGTTTTTCTTTTTTTCTTATCTTGGCCAATTACAGTTGTGTAATCTTAGTGAAGCCTCATTAAGTCTCATGCTCTTTATCTATAAATGGTAAGGATAATTACTACAGAATGTGCATGACTATGAACTCAGGAAATGAGATTTATCTCCTTTGATAAGTAAATGAAATCTATATGCTTTGTAAAATACTATACACATTCAAGTTGTTATCAACTAGGAAATACTCACAAATATAGAATAGTTACAGTTTAAAACTGTACTCAATCCTGGAAATTTCCTGGTGGTCCGGTGGTTAAGACTCTGGGCTTTCAGTGCCAAGGGCCTGGGTCCAATCCCTGGTCAGGGAACTAAGATCCCGCAAGCCACATGGCAAAACAAAACAAAAAACAACTGTACTTAATCCTTACTGAGCTATAAACACATTATTAAGTGCAAAGAGCTACCTGTTAACCCAATTTATGGACAAGATTTGAAATCTGTGTCTGGTGATTTCTTTAATACTCTTATTAATGTTTTCTATTAATATAAGATTTTTCTCCTTTTATGTTTCAAGCCAGTACCTTTTAAACATCTGTCTTTTTTAGAGTTCTAGAGTCATTAACACCCCAACTATTCCATGTAAACTATCCATGCCTCCTTGCTGGGTGGAGGAGGTGTGACCCAGTCTGACTGTGATGGAATTCTCAGCTTGCAGTCAGTTGATCCTGGGCCCTCACACCCACCTGGGAGACACACACACACACACACACACACACACACACACACACACACACACACACACACTGCCACAGGGCACTGACAGGTAAGCGAAGGACTTGGGATTTTGCAGCAGCCTGGCGTTGAAGGAAATAGCCCCTGAGCTATTTAACTTCTCCTGTCCTATTGGTGTGAAAAGGATCTTGTCCTCAAGAAGGTCAGACATTAAATAAAAGATAAAAGGAAGGGTCCAGTCTCAGAATTCTGGGTTTTAGATTTCATTGTGTTTGTGTGACTACTAGCCAAACCATCTTCCATCTTCAGCTATGTGACTAATTATTTTGATCATCTAAAAGCATAAAATCATTTGACTGTCTTATTAGATTTATGATTGATAAGAGCAATTTCCATGTTAATATTTTTTGAAAAGCTCTAAGTAAGTTTGCACTCCAAACCCATGGAACCAACCCCCAAAATAACTGAAGGTTTAGACACTAACGAAAAGAAGTTTAATAAGTATCAAAGTTTACAAAAATCTGGGATGAATTTTCTGAGTATCAGCCTCTTTATGAAAAGTAGTTCTGGAGAAATATGCTGGCAGCTGCTTCTTCTACTCAGACAATGAAGAATGTAGTATTTTTTTCCTGGTAATTTGCATTTGTCATCCTGTAATGAAGATGTCAGGCTGTGTATTAGGCATCTGAATAAGTGGGGCAGGATCCTGCTCTCTTTTGACTTAATACTTTTTGCTTTACATTCTTTTTAAGATTCATACTGAGTAGAGTTCCCTGTGCTCTACAGTAGGACTTTGTTGACTATCTATTTTATTTATTTATTTGACATTCTACGCAGCATGCAGGATCTTAGTTCCCCACTCAGGGATCAAACCCGTGTCCCTGGCAGTGGAAGTGTGGAGACTTAACCGTTAGACTGCCAGGGAAGTCCTGGTTAATCTATCTTCTATATAGTAGCGTGTGTATGTTACTCCCAAACCCCTAATGCCTTACTTAAAAAAAAAAATCCAGGATATTCTTTTGCGTTAGCTCCATTAAACATTTTTTTTTTAACGTTGAAACTTTTTATTTGCATCTTGGCATCCTCTTTACTCACAACTGTTCGCATGTTGCCCCATTTGCTTTATCATCATCTCCTCCTCTCCCCCCTCCATCAAACTGCTGCCCTTCCTTTCCTCTGTCCGGTCTCCTCTCCTCCCCTCTCCTCCTGTTTTCTCCCTTTTCTTCTTTCTCTCTCTCCCCTCCCCTCTGCTTCATTCATTCATTCATTATTTATTCATTTTTCCATCCAGTGGATTTTAATCTTTTGCTAATATTATTTATTTCAATGCTCTGATTGTCCTCGCATCAACCAGTGACAGCCCCTTTGATCTGGCTCTTGTGTCTTTTTGATGTTTCCCAACATCTTGCAGCATTCCTTCCTTTCGGGAACTGAATGATGTTCCAGGTTCATTTTGTACTTTCTCTGCCTCAGCCACAAAATCAGCTGGTTTTTCTAAGACTTAGTCAAAGGGGAGCCCTGTTTTCCTTAAGCACAGCTATTTAGAAACGGTGATCTGGGTGCTACTTGTACTCATTGTTACTGATGTATAGGTGTCTTCTGAACTGGAAAGCAAATACACACACGTATACATAGGCATAAAGATCTATATCTGTATTTATTTCTCTACCTACCCATCTACATGTATGTGTACCTTTGTGCATGGGTGTATATCCATAAATCCAAGCCATGACTTCATACCGATACCTCCATCTTAATCCAGCACCAGAAGGTTCACTCCAGTCCTCCCACTTTCCAGTTTTGCAACACTCTTCTCACTAGTCAGAGAGGCCTGGGTCCATTATCCTCCATATATTTACTTATTGCTCAAGTCTGGAATGCACATAAAGTAACTGTAGGGTTGCCAAGTCCTGTCGTTGTGAAAAGCAAACCTCCTCAAATGAGTTAATATTTACATTTTAAGGTGAAATGTACACATAATGAAAGGCACAGATCTTAAGTATATTTGACAAATGCATAGACCCATGGGACCCACATTCCTGTCAAGACATGGAATATTTTCAAAACACTGGATAGGTGTGTTGTACCCTTTCCTGTTATCCCTGCACCTAGAGGCAACCCCTGTTGTGATGTTTTTCACTGTAGATTCAAGTTTCCTTTACTAGAACTTCATAAAAATGGAACCGTATGATCTATAGTCTGTTGAGTCAGCCCTCTTAAACTCAGCAAAATGTCCCTGAGATGCATCATGTCGCAGGTTTGGTAGTTCATTCCCTTTTGTGGCTGTGGAGTATTCTCTTCTATGGATAGACCGCAATTCATTAGGCATTTTCCTTTCGATGAACCTTCATTTCTAGTTTGCAGTTACTATAAATAAAGCTGCAATGAACTTTCTTTTACAAGTATGTTTGTGAACACATATTTTCATTTTTAAATTATTAAGCACATTTATTTGTTCAATTATACAGCAAAATTGATTTGTTTTCTCTTGGTATACAGTTCTATGGTTTTTAACACCTTCATTGATTTGTGTAACCATGGCCATGGTCAAGATAATGACCAGTTCCATCACACCCCCCTAAAAGTTCCTTGTGCATCCCTTTATAGTCTGTCCTATCTTACCTCACCCCTAACCTCTGTCAACCACTGATTTATTCTGCATCTCTATAGTTTCATCTTCCTGAGAATGTCATATAAACAGTCATACAGTAAATAATCTTTCAAGACTGGTTTCTTTCCCTCAGTGTAGTTTCTTTGAGATTCATCTGAGTTGTTGCATCAATAACTATGTACTATTGGGTTCCATTTCGTTGTAGGCATGTCTCACAGTTTAGTCATTCACCTATTGAGGGACATCAGGGTTATTGATGAGTTTTGCCAATTATTAGTAAAGCTGCTATAAACATTCCTGGACAAGTTTTTGGTGTAGACATAAGTTTTTATTTCACTTCTCTAGGGTATTGAATTATGCATTTAACTTGCACCCCAGGACTTCCCTGGCAGTCTAGTGATTAAGACTCCGCACTTCCACTGCAGGGGGCATGGGTTTGATCCCTGGTCAGGGAATTAATATCCCATATGTTGCACAGTGCAGCCCAGGAAAAAAAACAAAACAAAACAAAACTTGCATTCCACTAATGACTAATGACTAAAGATGTTGACTATCTTTTCATCATTTGAATATTAAAATGTTTTGCCTATTTTAAAAATTATGTTGTTTATTTTCTTATTATTGAGCTTTGAGAATTCTTTGTATATTCTGGATACAAGTCTTTTGTCAGATATGTGACGTATGACTACTTTCTCTAGCCTGTAGCTTCTTTTTTCATTCCAGTAACAGTGTTCTTTTGCACAACAAAAGTTTTTAGTTTTGAAGGAGGACGATTTTACCTTTTTTTTTTTTTTCCTTTGATGGATCCTGCCGTGTCTGGTGCCATGTCTAAGAATTCATTACCAAAGCAAAGCTCACGTAGATTTTCTTTTTTCCCCAAAAGTTTTATAGTTTTGTATTTGGGTCTGTGATCCAGCTTGTGTCCATAGCTGTGAGTTTTAGGTTGAAGTTTGTACTTTTTACTATATGGATTTCCACTTGTTCCAAAACTACTTGTTGAAATATGATCAATATGATCTCCTGCTCAAAAGCTTTCAGTGATTTCCCCCTGCTCTTAGAGGAAAATCCACAGTCCTTTTGTACGATCTGTAAGGCATTCTGCTCTCGTGCCTGTCTAGTCCTCACATCTCATTTTGTGCCACTTGCCTTCTTATCTATTCTCCTCCAGCCTCACTGGCCTCCTGGCCTCTGTGAATTCCCCAAGCTCTTTTCCAATGCAGTGCTTGTGTGCACATTTATGTCCTCAACCTGAAACACTCTTCAACTGTGTTGTCACAGCTTGGCATGGTGCTCTCCCAGGTCCATTTTGAGTTCTGTTCCCATGGCACCCTGCTCTTTTACTTTGTCAGGCTTTTTGCAGTTTGCCAAAAATACAGTTATCTTTGGCTATTTGTTCATTGTGTGGATTCCCCATGAAACTATACGCTCCTTGAGGCTGCATTCTCCATGTCCAGTACTGCGCCTGCCCTCATAAAACTTACTGCCTAGTGTGGATGGAGATGGACAAGTAAACCAGAAACCATAGTGAATTCCCCATTCCATGGAAGTGCCATCAGACTCTTTTCGCTGTATCTCTGTTCCTGTTTTCTGCACAGATAACATGTCTTTTCCCTCGGTGCTTTGCTCACATCCTTTTCACCATTTAGGAGCCAGGTCATTCCTTCTCTCAAAAGTCCTTCCTGCCATCCATGTTGGACCAGCTCTCCCATCTTGCTCTCTACTTTCCTGCTGACACTCTCCACTGTGCCTTGCTATCATGGGGACTGACTTAATTCTTCTTCAGAGAATCAAAAGCTCCAAGACAGAAGTATCCAAAGTGCATTCAGCTTGTGTCTCCTTCAGTTCAGAGAAGAGCTAGTCTCAACCAGTTAACTCACTTTCTGATTTCTGGGAAACAAGCAGAAAGTGAGAGTTGTGATTCTTCTTTTTCTCTCTCTGTCTCTCCCACTTTCTTTTTCTCTCTCATCTTCCACTTACTTGGTGAAAAGCAAGCTGGTATTTAGACTTGAGTGTACCATGAAGCTTCATTCTCTCCCTGGGCATCAAAATTCTAATTTTGATAGAAATTAATTGTTAATTATCAGAAAATGGAGAGTTTCTCTAATTATAGGAAACAAAATTGAATTTGGCCTGAAGACATTTTTTTGTAATGTATTAAATTTAAGAACATTTGTTCATACACGTTGGCTTTTTTTTTTTTAACTTGCTTTGCTTACCACTGTCAAAAAGAGCCACTGAGACCTATAGTAAACTTCATTCTAATGCTGGTCCAGATGCCTTACTTTATTATAAATATGGTGCAGAACTACTTTCTCTATAGGAAAAGTGACACCTCAAAGATTGACGATGTTATGTATTAAGAAAAATAAGAGAGTTAATATTAATGTATCATATGTTAATTTCCTTTTTTATGAATAGTATTTCTTTATATTCTCAGATCTAATTTTCCTTGTTATTGCTTCTTAGATACACCCATCATTTAAAAGTGGACATTTAATTTCCAAATACATGGGTTTTTTTTAAGTATCTTTGATGCTAATTTCTCATTTAAATGCTTTCTTCTCTGCAGTCACCCTCTGTGTTTTTTCAGTCTTTTAACTTTATTGATGCTTTCAATGGCTAAGTCAAAGATCTCTTTTGGTAAATGTCACATTGCACTTGAAAATATGTAGGTTATTTTCAAATATCTTTTGATACTGATTTCTAACATAATTCCACAGTGATAAGAGAACAGACTCTATGATTTCAATACCTTTAGACCACCTAGTTTTACTTCCCTGGATATGTTCCAGTGTCTCCTAGTTTATAGTCTATGGGATTTTAAATAGAATTTGTATCCTACTCTTGTGTGAAAATGGTATAAATCTTAACTGTGTTGAATTAATTTGTTTTCAGTGCTTTTCAGGTCTACTATATCCTTCTACTTTTCTATATATCCATTCTATTAATTTTTGAGAGTATAATATTGAAACTCCAACTAAAAACCTTAATTTATCTACTTCAAAATAATTGTAATATATGGTAGAACTATATGTAACTTTGTTCTATATTTTCCAACTCGCCTATAAATGTATTATCATATTTTCATAATTTAAAAAAAAAGAGAAAAAAGAAAAATAAAAGAGATTTTTTTTTCTTGTTTGAACTGTTAAGAAACAAAATTTAACTGAGTAAATGTGAAGATCTAATTGACTTTATGAGGTGATTCATGAATTGGGCAGCATCCCAAGAGTTATATAGAATGGAAGTTTTTTTTTATAAGAAGAGGAGTGGGGGCAGGGAATTACTAGCAAAAGAAAAGAAAGGAAAGGATTGTTCCTGGAACGGCATCCATTTGGGTTTTTGGAACTTGAAACTGAAAGATGTTCTGGAACGGCATCCTTAGAACTTGAAACTGTTGATGCAAAAGTACGTACATTGAGTACATAAAGTCATGTCTTATTTCCATAATGTTGACTGTTTAGTTAATGTGTGTGGCCAAGGTGGGGGAAGAAAAGAATTTTCCTGCTACCCTTCTACGCTCTCAGGTGAGATGCCCCTGTAATTAAAAGACAAGATTAACAGGAGAAAGACGAATGGAAGCTTAGTAATGGGTATTAATATATTTCTTACACGCATGGGAGAGACCCAAGAATATTGAATAACTCTCTGAAATGACTCAAGCCACCACCTTAAATACCATTTTCAGCTAAGATAAAAGAAGGTGTTGGCAATACAGTATACTAACACATATATATGGAATTTAGTAAATTGGTAAAGATAACCCTGTATGCGAGACAACAAAAGAGACACAGATATATAGAACAGTATTATGGACTCTATGGGAGAGGGCGAGGGCGGGATGATATGGGAGAATGGCACTGAAGCTTGTAAATTACCATATATGAAACGAATTGCCAGTCCAGGTTCGATGCATGATACAGGGTGCTCGGGGCTGGTGCACCGGGATGACCTGGAGGGATGGGATGGGGAGGGAGGTGGGAGGGGGGTTCTGGAAGGGGAAAACATGTACACCCATGGTGGATTCATGTCAATGTACGGCAAAACAAACACAATATTGTAAAGAAAAAGAATAGATAAAAAGAAAATAAAAAAGGGAAAAAATGAAAAAAAAAAGAAGGTCTCGGAAGCGGGGAGTCAGTAGTGGGGACACAATAAACAAGGGTAAAGTTTTTCTGCAGGTTTAAGTCCTGGCCTTCTGCGTTAATAAGTTTCTAGAAACTGAGAGTCATCCTTTTCTACCTGGTGCAGAAAGGGAGACACGCTTATAAATGGAGATTTCCCTTATAAATATAAATATGTCTTACAAAAGGGTAACTTCTATTGGTTTTCAGAGCTCCTCCTCTGCCTGCTGTTTCTTAGAAATAACCAGCTCAAAATAACCCTTATGCCAACAAGTCATATTTTGGGGTGGAAAATTCAGCCTCCTTTGACCTACATATAAAGGTTTTTAATTTCAAGAAGTATCCCATATAGACATAGAACATGAGTGGTATTCCACAGTTGCCATTTTATAGTTATTTCTTATTGGGAGCAGTAACAGCCATGCATGGAATGGTCCCTGTAGTAGCTTCAAAAAGAATTAAGCTAGCCTCTGTGCCAGACATCGTTCAAAGTCTTTTTGACTTGTGAGTGCATTTTGAAATCAGAGGTTATATAGCCTATAGCCTATAGTCTATTTACCCAGGATCTGTTGTGTGCTGTGTGTGAAGAATCCAGTCCTTCAACTTAGTGTCTTGAAAAAAGTTGGATTAAAAAAACTCACTTTATAAACTTTATAAAACCTAAGTAATTTTAACATTTAAAGGTAAGTTTGTTTTTTTAAAAGAATCTCATAATCTTATCACAATGGCACAATTGCTATTTAATTTTGCTATTTCCATTCAGTCTCGGTCTACCATCACATCTGTTTTTGACTTTGTTATAATGATAGCTTGCCTGCTACTCCATTTCCTTTGGTTATCACTTATTGCTAAAGTCTGTCTTTGGATGGTCTCAAATTTAGTCATTTCAGTAACTGGGCAATATACTATGGTATTGGGTAACTTGTGTTTCCAATAAAGATGGAGCAACAGGGACCAGACTGACTTTCCAGCCCAAAACAGCCAAAAATAAAAGACAAAAAATACAACATAACAGTTTTCAAGATAATGGACAGAAGGCAACAAAGGACAGGGACTGTTGAAAGATAGGAACTGAATGAAATGAGCCCTGCAATTGCCGTAACTTACTACCTAGCAAGTTTCCAGGCCATGTAGCCAAGAGGGAAGACACACAGGGATCCCAGTAGAATTCCTGAGCTGAGGAGACTGAGGTGAGACTAGATAGTCTAGAGTTGCTAGCAGAGTACCAGAGAGGAGAGGGCTGCATGGATGAAGGTTGCTGTGGGGATCTGTGAGGGGAGAGAACCACACAAGAGGATTAGAGGGAACAGTGCCAGCATTCATACAGGGTTGGTAATGCTCCCTGTTTCTACCCGCCACACTGGAAATTCTCATAATACACAGGACATGGAGGCATAAGAGTACACAGAGAGATCTTGCCTCAGTTATGGCGGAAAGTTAGCCCCAGGCTGACTATTGCTTTGGTTCTGACTATCAAATCATTAAGGCAAGACCAAAGGGATCCTAAAGGAAATCAACCCTGAATATTCATTGGAGGGACTAATGCTAAAGCTGAAGCGCCAATACTTTGGCCACCTCATGCAAAGAGCCGACTCATTAGAAAAGAACTGGATGCTGGGAAAGATAGAAGGCAAGAGGAGAAGGGGACGACAGAGGATGAGATGGTTGGATGGCATCACCAACTCAATGGACATGAGTTGGAGCAAACTCCAGGAGATGGTGAAGGACAGGGAAGCCTGGTGTGCTACAGGCCATGGGGTTGCAAAGAGTTGGACATGACTGATTGACTGAACAACAACAGCAAATGGGTCAAATTGTTTTCAAGTAATTAAACTACATTCCAAAATAAAGATGAAAAATGTTTCTCAGAATGCAAAATCATCCAATACCTAAGAAATAAATTTAACAGTATTTGGCATTTAGTCAAAGATTACCAGGCTTTTAAAAAAGCAATAATATGTAACTCTCATTGAAGAGAAAACTCAATCAATAAAAACTCACCCAGATCCAATACAGGTTTTAGAATTAGTGGACAGGGATATTAACATATGTGTTAACGTATGTTCAAAATTTCAAGTGGAGATGTGGAAGATGGGGTAAGGTCTTAAGTTAAACTTCGAGCAATGAAAACAACACTGGATGGAACTGGTGGCAGAGTAAACATTACAGATTTTGTAGACTGGGAAATTTAAAGATGTTATAATAGAAATTCTCCAAATAAACAGAAAAATCAGTTTAAAAAGAAAAGTGTATCAATTAGCTGTTAGAAACTTTTTAAGTAGCCAAATGTACATGTAAACGTAGTCTCTGAAATGTAGAGGGAAGCACAAGAAAAAATATTTGAAATGATAACGGCCAGAGATTTGTCCACATTTGATAACAGCCATAAACCCAGAGATTCAAGGATCTCAACTGAACCTAAGCAAAAGAAGAGTGAAGAAAACCACACAAAGCATACCCTGGTCCCTGCCGGGTATCATCATATTTTGATCTGTCAGCTGTTACTATGGACTATGTTATATTTAATAAAGCAGGTTCTGTTGAGAACAGCTACTAAAAGGCTTCCCTGATATCTCAGTTGGTAAAGAATCCGCCTACAATCTGGGAGACCTGGGTTCGATCCCTGGGTTGGGAAGATCCCCTGGAGAAGAGAAAGGCTACCCACTCCAGTATTCTGGTCTGGAGAATTCCACAGACTGTATAGTACATGGGGTCTCAAAGAGTTGGACACGACTGAGTGACTTTCACTTCACTTCTCTAACTGGCAAGGAATTGAGAACAAGGCAAAGTATTGAGAACAAAGTTCTCTCCACAAAACCATCACTTCACTGTTTGAACAGCAGTGGCTATTAAGTAGTAGCATCAATGCTAATCCAAAGCAAATTCTTCCTAATTGACTCTGTCCCAAAGACTTTATTTTAATGATGAGTTTAGATGACCTGTTGCCAGCTATTGACATTCTGTCACCCACCTGTAGAGATCTGTTGTTCCTGGACTGTGTTATACTACACAGGCATTTTGGCAAAATTGGAGCTTGTACATTTTCAGGATGCTTTTCCACTCAAATCCATTGTGCCTGGAGGTGTCAGGCAATTCTTCAGAAGATGCTGGCTTTCAGCCTGTACCAGGGGCTGGGTAGGGCAGGAGAACCATAGTATACACGAGACTTGGAAGCTCTTTGCACAAGCTATGTATTAATGAGGAGGACAGGACAAACCTGACTCAGGGAGCAATCATGAAAGTTTCTTCCACTGATTTTACAGCTACAGTGTTCACTTCAGTTCAGTTGCTCAGTCGTATCTGACTCTTTGCGACCTCATGGACTGCAGCACACCAGGCTTCCCTGTCCATCACCAACTCCTGAGCTTGTTCAAACTCATGTCCATCGAGTTGGTGATGCCATCCAACCATCTCATCCTCTGTCGTCCCCTTCTCCTCTCGCCTTCAATCTTTCCCAGCATCAGGGTCTTTTCTAACAAGTCAGTTCTTCCCATCAGGTGGCCAAAGGATTGGAGCTTCAGTTTCAGCATCAGTCCTTCCACTGAATATTCAGGACTGATTTCCTTTAGTATGGACTGGTTGGATCTCCTTGCAGTCCAAGGGACTCTCAAGAGTCTTCTCCAACACCACAATTCAAAAACATCAATTTTTCGGCACTCAGCTTTCTTTATGGTCCAACTCTCACATCGATACATGACTGCTGGAAAAACCATAGCTTTGACTAGATGGACCTTTGTCAGCAAAGTAATGTCTCTGCTGTTTAATATGCTGTCTAGGTTGGTCATAGCTTTTCTTCCAAGGAGCAAGCGTCTTTTAATTTCATGGCTGCAATCACCATCTGCAGTGATTTTTGGAGCCCAAGAAAATAAAGTCTGTCAGTGTTTCCACTGTTTCCCCATCTATTTGCCATGAAGTGATGGGACTGCATGACATGATCTTCGTTTTTTGAATTTTGAGTTTTAAGCCAGCTTTTTCACTTTCCTCTTTAACTTTCATCAAGAGGCTCTTCATTTTCTCTTCACTTTCTGCCACAAGGGTGTTGTCATCTGCGTATCTGAGGTTATTGATATTTCTCCTGGCAATTTTGATTCCAGCTTGTGCTTCGTCCAGCCCAGGATTTTGCTTGTTGTACTCTGCATGTAGGTTAAATAAGCAGGGTGACAATATACAGCCTTGAGGTACTCCTTTCCCAATTTGGAACCAGTCTGTTGTTCCATGTATAGTTCTAACTGTTGCTTCTTTACCTGCATACAGATTTCTCAGGAGGCAGGTAAGGTGGTCTGGCATTCCCATCTCTTGAAGGATTTTCCAGTTTGTTGTGATCCACACAGTCAAAGGCTTTGGTGTAATCAATAAAGCAGAAGTAGATGTTTTTTTTTCTGTAATTCTCCTCTTTTATCTATGATCCAACGGATGTTGGCAATTTGATTTCTGGTTCCTCTGCCTTTTCTATATCTAGCTTGAACTTTTGGAATTTCATGGTTCACATACAGCTACAGTGTGATAGGTACTTAATCATGTGTTAATTCAATAGATGCTTATTGTGTCCAGAAAAGTAGCCTAAGAAAGTCAGCCGAAACTCACTCTAGTGGTGCAGGGAGTGGGAGGAGGACCTGGTACTTATGATTAAAGTTTATTGAGGACTTCTTATGTATCAAGCTTTGGGCTAGGTGCTTGATCCCCACAACAACTCTATGAGGCATTATTGTTCCAGTTTTACAGATGCTGAATATTGGATTCTTGCTATTGAAAAGCTTGCCCAAAGTCACATAATAAGTGGCAGAGCCCAGATTCAAACTGAGGCCCATCTGGTTCCAATATCTATATTTCTTACTACACAATGAAGCATCTACCTTCAAAGCAAAGCTCTTTGATTTCTCACATTGTCCTATTCTTTGTTTTATAAGTTCATTTCTTTATATTTTTGGAATTCTTAAACGTACTTAGTTTTAAAGGCCATTTTAGATTCATTTATTGATTCATTGACCAAACGTTTAGTCAACAACTACTTTGTAACAGATGCTGTTTTAGGTGAGGGCAGTAGATACATCAGTTGACAAAACTGAAAAATTCCTGTTCTGGAGGAACATTCCAACAGGAGATAGATTTAGATAAACAAGATAAGTATAGTTAATGGGGAGGGAGGTGGGAGGGGGGTTCAGGATGGGGAACACATGTAAACCCATGGTTGATTCATGTCAATGTATGGCAAAAACCACTACAATATTGTAAAGTAATTAGCCTCCAACTAAAATAAATAAATAAATTAAAAATAAATAAATAAATAGATAGATAAATCACATATTAGAAGGTACAAAGAGCTGTTGAAAAAAGTAGAGCAGAATACGAAGGATTAGAAATGTAACAGATGGTGAAGTTCAGTGCTAAGTATGAGAAAAGATTGAAGGAGATGAGAAAGCTAGCCATGAAGATGGCTGTTGGAAGATTCAAGAGGGAAAACCAATGCAAGGCCATAAGGCAGATGGGTACCTGGTACTTAGAAGAGTAGCTGGAGCAGAGAGAGCAAAGGTGAGAGTAATTATGGATGAACTCAGAGATGTCATAGCAGTCAGGTCAAATAGGGCCTTGGAAGCCATTGTATGGATTTTGGATTTTACTCTAAATGAAATGGGAAGTCACTGGAGAATTGTGAGTGGAAGAATGACATGATATGTTTGGTTTGTTGAAAAGAGTCACTGTGTTGAGAATAGGCTATGGGGAGCAGAGATGACAGTGGAAGCTGGGAGCCTAGTTAGAAAGTTATGTCAGCAATCTGAGTGAGAGATGATGATTATGACTTGGACCAGGGTAGTAACAGTGGAAATTGTGAGAAGATTTTGCATTCTAGATATATTTTGAAGATAGAGTTACTGGATTGGTTGACATGAGATGAAATGTGTGAGAAAGAGAAGAGTTAGGGATGACTTTAAGGTACTTGATCTGAGCAACTGGAATGCTGGTATTGTATTAACTGAGATGGAGAAAATGGTGTCGAAAATTTGCAGGCTTAAGAGTATTTGTTGGGAGGTATAATAACAGGGTCTCAGTGTTGAAAATGTTTGAGATGCCTATCATGTAGTCAGTTGGAAATGCAGAGCTGGACTGGAGATAAGGATATGGAAGTCATCTTAATGGATATTCTTAAAGCTAAAAGCTTCGATGAGGTGACCAAAGGAGGAAGTAAAGATAGAGAGAAGGACAAAGGACTAAGACTGGAGCAGCCCCAACATGAAGAGACTAGAGAGAAGAGAAGAACTCAGCAATAGAGATTTGAGAGAAAGAGACCAGTGAGGTAAGAGGTAGACCAATTGAAGAAATATTTCTAGGAGGAAGGAATGATGACAGTGCCAAACACTGCTCGTAGTTCAGGTAGGTTGTCGACTCAGTAGTGACCATTAGCTTTCAGACCTGGAAGCCACCTCTGACCTTGAGAAAAGTTTTGGTGGAGTGTAGATGTGGGCAGAGAGATAACATCTGACTGAGTAAGTTTAAGAGAGGATAGTGGAACTGGAGATGTTCAGGACTTCCCTTTGAGAAGGTTTGCTCCCAAGGGAATCACATAAATAGAGTGGCACGTAGAGGAGAGGTGGGAACCAAAGAAAATTAAAAAAAAATTATTTTTATCTTGTTTTGGCTTAGTTGTATTAATTTTTTTGGCCACATTGAGCAGCTTGGGGGCTCCTAGTTCCATGACTTGGGATCGAACCTGGGCCCTCGGCAGTGAAAGTGTGGAATCCTAACCACTAACCAGGTTAGGATTAATTACCACTAACCCAAGAAAATAAAGTCTGTCAGTGTTTCCACTGTTTCCCCATCTATTTGCCATGAAGTGATGGGACTGGATGCCATGATCTTCATTTTTTGAGTGTTGAGTTTTAAGCCAGCTTATGGGGAAAATGTGAAAATTGGGGGAGGAACTTCTGGACTCCCACCCTTGCGATATACACTCATTTCAAGTTCACAGTTGCATCAGGTCTTGGAGGCTGCATTGAAAGCTTGCTCCATGTCTAGCCTCAAAGGCCATGCTTCTCTTTTAAGTCCTTTAGTGTATTATTCATGGAAACAATTATGGAAAAAAAATGAATCTGAAAGTCCTCTTGAATTTGTGTGAGCTTATTTTTGGGGGCTCCAAAATCACTGTAGATGGTGATTGCAGCCATGAAATTAAAAGATGCTTACTCATTGGAAAGAAAGTTATGACCAACCTAAATAGCATATTAAAAAGCCAAGACATTACTTTGCCAACAAAGGTCCGTCTAGTCAAGGCCATGGTTTTTCCAGTAGTCATGTATGGATGCAAGAGTTGTACTGTGAAGAAAGCTGAGCACTGAAGAATTGATGCTTTTAAACTGTGGTGTTGGAGAAGACTCTTGAGAGTCCCTTGGACTGCAAGGAGATCCAACCAGTCCATCCTAAAGGAGATCAGTCCTGAGTGTTCATTGGAAGGACTTATGTTGAAGCTGAAACTCCAATACTTTGGCCACCTCATACAAAGAGTTGACTCATTGGAAAAGACCCTGACGCTGGGAAAGATTGGGAGCAGGAGGAGAAGGGGACGACAGAGGATGAGATGGCTGGATGGCCTCACTGACACGATGGACATGAGTTTGGGTAAACTCCGGGAGTTGGTGTTGGACAGTGAGGCCTGGCGTGCTGCGATTCATGAAGTCACAAAGTGTCGGACACGACTGAGTGACTGAAGTGAACTGAACTGAACCGTTTGCTTTTCTGCCCCTATGAATTCATGTTCATTTCATCATTCCTTTTAGCTTCCAGCTGCCTCTTTTGAAAGACTGTCTTCAGGCCTTCATCCTAACAGTATTTTAAGCTAGAATCTTTTTGCTTTCAAAAAGATTCTTTGCTTTGTTTCTTTGCTTCATTTTTTCCCAAGCCATTTACTATTACTGTACATGATATCATCAGTTAAGATCACTTACACAATGCAGTAAGATTAGACCTCAATTACAGGAAAAAAAACTATTAAAAATTCCAACATATGGAGGCTAAACAACACGCTTCTGAATAACTAACAAATCACAGAAGAAATCAAAAAAGAAATCAAAATATGCATAAAAATGAATGAAAATGAAAACACAACAACCCAAAACCTATGGGACACTGTAAAAGCAGTGCTAAGGGGAAGGTACATAGCAATACAGGCATACCTCAGGAAACAAGAAAAAAATCAAATAAATAACCTAACTCTACACCTAAAGCAACTAGAGAAGGAAGAAATGAAGAACCCAGGGTTAGTAGAAGGAAAGAAATCTTTAAAATTAGGGAAGAAATGAATGCAAAAGAAACAAAAAAGACCATAGCAAAAATCAACAAAACTAAAAGCTGTTTTTTCGAGAAGATAAAGAAAATTGACAAGCCATTAGCCAGACTCATCAAGAAACAAAGGGAGAAGAATCTAATCAACAAAATTAGAAATGAAAATGGAGAGATCACAACAGACTACACAGAAATACAAAGGATCATAAGAGACTACTACCAACAGCTATATGCCAATAAAATGGACAACTTGGAAGAAATGGACAAATTCTTAGAAAAGTATAACTTTCCGAAACTGAACAAGGAAGAAATAGAAGATCTTAACAGACCGATCACAAGCACAGAAATCGAAACTGTAATCAGAAATCTTCCAGCAAACAAAAGCCCAGGACCAGATGGCTTCACAGCTGAATTCTACCAAACATTTAGAGAAGAGCTAACACCTATCCTACTCAAACTCTTCCAGAAAATTGCAGAAGAAGGTAAACTTCAAAACTCATTCTATGAGGCCACCATCACCCTAATTCCAAAACCAGACAAAGATGCCACAAAAAAAGAAGACTACAGTCCAATATCACTGATGAACATAGATGCAAAAATCCTTAATAAAATTCTAGCAAACAGAATCCAACAACATATTAAAAAGATCATACATCATGACCAAGTGGGCTTTATCCCAGGAATGCAAGGATTCTTTAATATCCGCAAATCAGTCAATGTAATACACCACATTAACAAATTGAAAGGTAAAACCATATGATTATCTCAATAGATGCAGAAAAAGCCTTTGCCAAAATTCAACATCCATTTATGATAAAAAAAAACCTCCAGAAAGCAAGAATAGAAGGAACATACTTCAACATAATAAAAGCTATATATGACAAACCCACAGCAAACATTATCCTCAATGGTGAAAAATTGGAAGCATTTCCCCTAATGACAGGAACAAGGCAAGGGTGCCTACTTGCCACTACTATTCAACATAGTTTTGGAAGTTTTGGCCACTTGCCACTACTATTCAACATAGTTTTGGAAGTTTTGGCCACAACAATCAGAGCAGAAAAAGAAATAAAAGGAATCCAGATAGGAAAAGAAGAAGTAAAACTCTCACTATTTGCCCATGACATGATCATCTACATAGAAAACCCTAAAGATTCTACCAGAAAATTACTAGAGCTAATCAATGAATATAGTAAAGTTTCAGGATTATAAAATTAACACACAGAAATCCCTTTGCATTCCTATACACCAACAATGAAAAAACAGAAAGAGAAATTAAGGAAACAATACCATTCACCATTGCAACAAAAAAAGAATAAAATACTTAGGAATATTTCTACCTAAAGAAACAAAAGACTTATATATAGAAAACTGTAAAACACTGATGAAAGAAATCAAAGAGGACAGATGGAGAAATATACCGCGTTCATGGATTGGAAGAATTAATATAGTGAAAATGAGTATATTACCCAAAGCAATCTATAGATTCAATGCAATCCCTATCAAGCTACCAACGGTATTTTTCACAGAACTAGAACAAACAATTTCACAATTTGTATGGAAATATAAGAAACTTCGACTAGCCAAAGCAATCTTGAGAAAGAAGAATGGAACTGGAGGAATCAACCTGCCTGACTTCAGGCTCTACTACAAAGCCACAGTCATCAAGACAGTGTGGTACTGGCACAAAGACAGAAATATAGATCAATGGAACAAAATAGAAAGCCCAGAGATAAATCCATGCACCTATGGACACCTTATCTTTGACAAAGGAGGCAAGAATATACAATGGAGAAAAGACAATCTCTTTAATAAGTGGTACTGGGAAAATTGGTCAACCACTTGTAAAAGAATGAAACTAGAACACTTCCTAACACCATACACAAAAATAAACTCAAAATGGATTAAAGATCTAAACGTAAGCCCAGAAACTATAAAACTCCTAGAAGAAAGCATAGGCAAAACGATCTCTGAAATAAACTACAGCAGGATCCTCTATGACCCACCTCCAAGAATATTGGAAATAAAAGCAAAAATAAACAAATGGGACCTAATCAAAAATTAAAAGCTTTTGCACAACAAAGGAAAACTATAAGCAAGGTGAAAAGACAGCCTTCAGAATGGGAGAAAATAATAGCAAACGAAGCAACAGACAAACAATTAATCTCAAAAATATACAAGCAACTCCTGTGCAGCTGAATTCCAGAAAAATAAACGACCCAATCAAAAAGTGGGCCAAAGAACTAAACAGACATTCCTCCAAAGAAGACATACAGATGGCTCACAAACACATGAAAAGATGCTCAACATCACTCATTATTGGAGAAATGCAAATCAAACCTCACAATGAGGTACCATCTCATGCCAGTCAGAATGGCTGCTATCCAAAAGTCTACAAGCAATAAATGCTGGAGAGGGTGTGGAGAAAAGGGAACCCTCTTACACTGTTGGTGGGAATGCAAACTAGTACAGCCACTATGGAGAACAGTGTGGAGATTCCTTAAAAAACTGCGAATAGAATTGCCATATGACCCAGCAATCCCACTTTTGGGCATACACACAGAGGAAACCAGAATTGAAAGAGACATGTGTACCCCAATGTTCATCGCAGCACTGTTTATAATAGCCAGGACATGGAAGCAACCTAGATGCCCATTAGCAGACAAATGGATAAGGAAGCTGTGGTACATATACACAATGGAATATTACTCAGCCATTAAAAAGAATACATTTGAATCAGTTCTATTGAGATGGATGAAACTGGAGCCCATTATACAGAGTGAAGTAAGCCAGAAATAAAAACACCGATACAGTATACTAATGCATATGTACGGAATCTGAAAGATGGTAACGATAACCCTATATGCGAGACAGAATAACAGACACAGATGCATAGAACTGTCTTATGGACTCTGAGGGAGAAGGTGAGAGTGGGACGTTCTGAGAGAATAGCATTGAAACATGTATATTATCATATGTGAAACAGAACACCATTCCGGGTTCGATGCGTGAGACAAATGCTCAAGGCTGGGGCAATGGGATGACCCAGAGGGATGGGATGGGGAGGGAGGTGGGAGGGGGGTTCAGGATGGGGAACACATGTAAACCCATGGCTGATTCATGTCAATGTATGGCAAAAACCACTACAATATTGTAAAGTAATTAGCCCCCAACTAGAATAAATAAATTAAAAAAAAAAAGATCACTTAAACTCACTGCATTTCTGTTGATGGGCTAAAAATTATGAATGTACAAAAATGGACATCTTAACATCCAAGTGTATATATTTCCCTTGAAAATCACCCAGGAAGCAAAGAGCTAGTGATTAAATTGATATATAGCTACAGTAAAGAGCAGAAGCAAGAGGACAGAGAATGAGAGGTCATATCATATCTTAATGAATATCTCCCCAGCAGAATATCTTTTTCAGTGTAATGAAAAGATTGCCACATCCTCAGAAACATATTGCTCATTTTGAAGAGTACAATACACAGTGTACTTGAACAGTGAAGTTGCACAGTTTCCTTAAGTTCAAATGCTGGGACCTGATCTGGACAAATATGCTCCAACAAACAGCTTCCTTAAGGAAAAAGGAGCATGAGTCTATGTGTTAATCTAGTCCAAAACAAACACACAAACACATACACAATCTTTTAGCAGAGATTTCCAAAATTTCACTGATAAACCAGGTACTTAAATTTTATATGTACAGTGAGCCCCAGACTATTCAGAAAGATTCCAGTTGTTACACAACTGGAAGTGGATCACTAAGTGTGAATCTAATGTATATGGTTTAAAGCAACAGATATCTTAGACTGAGCTTGAAATCACTGGAGTGTATCACTCATTCTGCTCCTCACTTGCTGTATGACCTTCTCCTTTTTGACACTATCAAATGGGGAGGTTGCACTAGAAGCTCCCCATGGTCATTGCTGACTCTCTGCTACTATATAGTAAAGGTACTTTTGTTAATAATACTTTCAACTTCAGTTTGTATAAAAAAGAGAGAAGTGGTTAAACAGCCCCCAATTGTCCTTTCCTTTCTCTAAACCTAGTCTGCATGTGGAAGATCTCTAGAAAAACAGCCCCTTCAGTGGAGGGTAGTTCTCTTACAGCCTTCCCACTTTTCTGAATCAGCATGCTACCAACACCTCTGAAACGTGTGTACACACACACACACACACACATACACATATAGCGACAGCCTTTGATTGGTACACATTTTTCTTATGCTTGTGCTTTTACCACATCTATACCATATTTCTCTTCTGAGTTTTGGTGTTGGATAGCATGTGACACCCATAATCTTTGCTTGTTGTTACCTTCCAGCAATTTTTTTCAAGTACGTGTTTCATGATAATTTTCTGTTAGGTGCTCAATTTATTGAAACAATGTTAGAAATGATGTGAAATATATCAAAGTTTGTGTTCTACCTGTATTTCCTGTCATTTTATATATCTCTTTGATACCAAATTGAGATGTCATCTTCTCCTCCCCTTTTGGAAATTCCTAGGGGCCAGAAAATGCTATAGCGACTGAACTTTCTGAATCACTAGATTCTGCTGACGTCTCTAATGAAAATCCCGTTATGTCTGATGACTCCAACAGAGTATCCTTGCCAAGAACATCTGCATCACCTGGTGGGTACATTTTAACATTTAGATGGAGACTCTCAAAAGAAAAATAGTGAACAGAGTAGTTACAGTTTTTCAAATGAAGATAGTGTTCTGTTTATAATGGTGTGAAATCACAAAAATGAATTGCAACTTTCTTCATCCTCTGTAAGTTTTTTTGAATGATGATTTGAGAGCAGTGCAAACGAATATTTCAGCAATGGTTCAAGTGTTTGGGAATGGTATTATTATCCCCAACTTAATTTTTTTAAGTTTTTATTGAAATATGTGGAATCTGGATAAAAATGGACTCACAGACATAGAAAACAAAATTATGGTTACCAAAGGGAAAGCATGGGGAAGGGATAAATTGGGAGATTGGGACTGAGATATACACACTACTATTGATAAAATAGATAACTAATAAGAACCTACTGTATAGAACAGAGGACTCTACTCAATACTCTGCAATAACCTATATGGAAAAAGAATATATATATATATATATATATATATATATATATATATATATATATATGGGTGTGTGTGTATATTATATATATATGGGTGTGTATACACACACACACACACACACACACACACACACACACACACACACACACACACCTGAATCATGTTGCTTTACACCTGAAAACTAACCAGCATTGTAAATTTCCCATTTAGTTTTGGTCTAAAGATTGGTGTTAGATTTCAGTCCTTGGAGGAGTAGACACCTTATCTTTTCATACTTATGCAGCCTTTTCTGCTATGGTATATTAATTGCAGTCCAAAGAAACCTCTTTTTTAACAAAAAAACTGTACTGTAAGAATTGTTACTAAAGAGTGAAGTGATGTGTCTCAAAAACAGTGATATTTACTACAGAAGTTTAAATATTAAAGACATTTCATAAATGTAATTGTATAATAAATAGAATACAAAGCAGCGGTGGAGGGAAGATGCAAACCATGCCCTCCGATTAGCTGATCTATCATTGATAACTTGTAGACTCCCCATATATAGAAGTAATGCCTGTATTTTTGAAATATTCTAGTTAAAAATTCTTCCAGTATTTCCGTCAATGTCAAAGCTTTGTTTAAAAAATCCTTTTAAGAGAAAGATAAGTACCATATATTAACACATATGTATGGAATCTAGAAAGATAGTACTGACGATCCTATTTGCAGAGCAACAAAGGAGACACAGACATAAAGAACGGACTTTTGGGGGAAGGAGAGAGTGGGATGATTTGAGAGAATACCATTGAAACATATACATACATATACATACACTATACATACACTAGATAGCCAGTGGGAATTTGCTGTATGACACAGGGAACCCAAAGTCTCTGAGAAGTGCTTTATGACTAGGTTTGATTTGGTCTTATAAGGTTGGGGGTCACATTGAAATGTACCAAATTCAAGTAGCAGAGCCAAAAGAACTTTTATAATGAAAAGACACAACGTGAATGGGTTGGGTGCCTGCTTATGCTTGGGTGTATGAAGGTAAAGTGAGACATTCCCTCCTTTTACTTCATTTTCAAATGTGAATAGATTTTTAAATAATGTTCTGAATTAATCCTGGTACCTGGTGCATCTAATCCATAACAAGGAATAAAACTGTAGTTTCCTGTTATGATATATAACAAGAAATATACAGAGAAATCTGTGTAATCTGTTTTGGGATGTTAGTAATTTAGCCTTTTTCATCATGAATTCCAATCTTTTCTTCTTCAGAAATGTACTCAGTGCAGAAGTTTGAATCAGAACCTGAGAAGAGACGTAGGATTTATGTGTGTGAGTTGAAGCATATACACGAGTTGGATGACCTGGATGAGACAGAAGAGTCAGACAACGAAGTCCAGGAGAACCAGGAAGATGAAGAGAACCAGGAGGAAGATGAAGAGGACCTGGAGGAAGACCAAGAGGACCAGGAAGATCAAGAAGACCAGGAAGACGAAGAGGACCAAGAAGACAAAGAGGACAAGGAAGACCAGGAGGACCAGAAAGAGCAAGAGTACCAGGTAGGCTGGGTGGGCCAGGTGGACCAGAAGGGCCTGGGGGACCAGTAGTACCAGCAGTATGAGCAGTACCAGCAGACCCAGGAAGACCAGGCGAACCAGGTGGAGCAAAAGACTGGTCCTCCAGTTTGGCTGCTGATATCAGAGATCAGGTGCTCTGGGAG
Organism: Okapia johnstoni; assembly: GCA_024291935.2. NCBI lineage: Eukaryota > Metazoa > Chordata > Mammalia > Artiodactyla > Giraffidae > Okapia > Okapia johnstoni. The sequence continues at coordinate 113,767,849 of CM044305.1, forward strand.
TCTTGCTCCACATATCTGTCTGTACTATTATCCCTGCAAAGCCCCGGATTTCCACTCTTGTGCTCAATTTCACTTTGCAGAAAGCATATGTCTTTGTTTTTTTAAAACTGTATCACCATTTCTGTTGTACTGGATTTTCTGATGCTGCTGAGAATCCAATGGGCCCTAGCCAACAGGGAGATTGGAGGTTCTTTAAGTAAGACAAAGTACTGTTCTCCTCTTAACGTGAAATATCCAAAGACACTGTGTGCTTGAGAGAAAGTTTGAGTCAAATAGGAAGTTTAACTACTAACAAAAGGGGCTGTTTTTAAGTGCTTTGCTCATTATCTGTGAGGAGATGCTAACTGTCCCATGGGAGGATGGTTTTCCTGCCTACACGTACCAACACTTCCCCACCACAAGCTAGGTTTCCCCAATGGGATTATCAGAATGTTAGATATATCCCACTTTCAACGGTCAGCACCAATGTATGGTTCAAGGCCAAATCAAAACAGTTGGATTCATGACTCTGTTGTTGTTCTACCCCCAAATTTATCTACATAATCACAGGTTTGGGTGATTATATTAGACAGGATTATTGTCATCAGGATTGGCAGCCAAGATAATGAGTTTATGGTCTGTTATGTGGAATTGTATGCAATAACTACCAAGTGTTAGGTGAGTCTCTTCATTAGATGGCATGCTGTTCTAATGAGAAGAAACGCGGGCTAGAAAACAACTGTTTTTTGGCCCCAGCACTGTGACCTTGGCACATCCCTGAGCCTCAGTTTCTCCACCTGAAATGGTCTGCTTGCCTTACAGGGATTTTTAGACTGCTCTGAAAATTCTTTGAGCTATTTAAAAGGAAATTTCTGAAGAAATACATTTGTCTTTGTTTATGTCCCTATCATGCTAGAAAGTTGTGCTTCCCTTTTCACTGATGATAGTTTTCTCTTCTCCTTTGAGTTAATTTCTTTTTAAGCTTTAAACGTACCTTTTGTTTAAAATGGTCAAAATAATCAGCAATGTGTAGCCTGGCTCTGCCTGTGATAGTGTAATAGGCTTATTTCTGGGTGCCATGGACTGACAGACTGGAGTATACCCAGAAGACTGAGAGCAAAGCTGGAGAAGGGAAATTTTAAAAGATTTTTTCCTTGTGATGAGAACTCTTAGGATTTGATCTCTTAACAGCTTTCATGTATAACATACAATAGTGTTAGTTATATTTTTTATCATGTTGTATGTTACATCCCTGTAACTTATTTATCTTTAACTTGGAGTTTGTATCTTTTGACTGCCTTCATCCATTTCCCCACCACCTCCACTCACCTGTGCTAACCACAAATCTGATCTCTTTGTCTATGAGTTTGTTTTTGCAGTGTAATTGACCTAGAACACTATGTTAGTTCCTGGTATACAACACAGTGGTCTGATATTTTTATACATTTTTAAATGATCACCACAATAAGTCTAGTTACCATCTGTCACCATACAGATACATCATTATTGACTATGTTCCCCACACTGTACTTTTCACATCTGTGACTTGTCTAATTTGCAGCTGAAAGTTTGTACTTCTTAATCTCTTCATCTTTTCCTCTAATACCTCACTCTTGTCCCCTCTGGCAACCACCTGTTTGTTCTCTGTATCTATAACTCTGATTCTGATTTGTCTTACTTGTTCATTTGTTTTGCTTTTTACTTTCCATATTTAAGTGAAATCAATGTGTTTGTCCGGAGAAGGCAATGGCACCCCACTCCAGTGTTCCTGCCTGGAAAATCCCATGGATGGAGGAGCCTGGTAGGCTGCAGTCCATGGGGTAGCCAAGAGTCGGACACGACTGAGTGACTTCACTTTCACTTTTCACTTTCCTGCACTGGAGAAGGAAATGGCACCCACTCCAGTGTTCTTGCCTGGAGAATCCCAGGGACGGCGGAGCCTGGTGGGCTGCCGTCAGTGGGGTCGCACAGAGTCGGACACGACTGAAGTGACTTAGCAGCAGCAGCAGCATGTGTTTGTCTCTTTCTGACTTAACTTAGCATTATGCACTATTGGTCCACCCATGTTGCTGCAAATGACAAAGATTCATTCCTTTTAATGACTGCCAGGCTTCAGCAATATGTGAACTGTGAACTTCCAGATGTTCAAGCTGGTTTTAGAAAAGGCAGAGGAACCAGAGATCAAATTGCCAATATCCGCTGGATCATCGAAAAAGCAAGAGAGTTCCAGAAAAACATCTATTTCTGCTTTATTGACTATGCCAAAGCCTTTGACTGTGTGGATCGATCTGTGGAAAATTCAATGGGAATACCAACCCACCTGACCTGTCTCTTGAGAGCTCCAGAATCACTGCTGATGGTGACTGCAGCCATGAAATTAAAAAAACGCTTACTCCTTGGAAGGAAGGTTTATGGCCAACCTAGATAGCATATTTAAAAGCAGAGACATTACTTTGCCAACAAAAGTCCATCTAGTTAAGGCTATGGTTTTTTCCAGTGGTCATGTATGGATGTGAGAGTTGGACGGTGAAGAAGGCTGAGCGCCAAAGAATTGATGCTTTTGAACTGCGGTATTGGAGAAGACTCTTGAGAGTCCCTTGGACTGCAAGGAGATCCAATCAATCCATCCTAAAAGAGATCAATCCTGGGTGTTCATTGGAAAGACTGATGTTGAAGCTGAAACTCCAATACTTTGGCCACCTCATGTGAAGAGTTGACTCATTGGAAAAGACCCTAATGCTGGGTAGGATTGGGGGCGGGAGGAGAAGGGGACGACAGAGGATGAGATGGTTGGATGGCATCACCGACTCGATGGACATGGGTTTGGGTAGACTCCGGGAGTTGGTGATGGACAGAGAGGCCTGGCGTGCTGCAATTCATGGGGTCGCAAAGAGTCAGACACGACTGAGCAACTGAACTGAACTGAATGACTGAGAATATATATTTCATATAACATATAATATTCCAATTATATGTTTGTGCTGTGCTCAGTTTCTCAGTTGTGTCTGACTCTTTGTGACCCCAAGGACTGTAGCCCACAAGGTTCCTCTGTCCATAGAGTTTTCCAGGCAAGAATACTGTAGTGGATTGCCGTTTCCTTCTCCAGGAGATCTTCCTGACCTAAGAGTTGAAACTGTGTCTCTTGCATCTCCTGCATTGGCACGTGGGTTCTTTACCATTGTGCTACCTGGGAATCTCAATTGTGTATATGCTCCATCTTTATTCATTTATCTTTCGATAGGCATTTACATTGCTTCCATATCTTGGCTATTGTAAATAGTGCTGCAGTCAACATTGGGTTACATATATCTTTTCTAATTAGTGTGTATCTTTTCTTCAGATAAATACCCAGGAGTGGAATTTCTGGCCCTTATGCTGGTTTCATTTTTAAGTTTTTGGGGAGTCTCCATACTGTTTTCCATAGGGACTGTACCAATTTACATTCCCACCACCAATGCAGCTTTTCTTTATATCTTCACCAACACTTTGGTTATTTGTTGTCTTTTTGATAATAGCCATTCTCACAGGTGTGAGATGACATCTCATTGTGATTTTTAAAAATTTATCTATTTTTTTACTTTACAATATTGTATTGGTTTTGCCATACATTGACATGAATCTGCCATGGGTGTACATATGTTTCCCTGCCTGTTGGTAATCTGTACGTCTTCTTTGGAAAAAAAAGTATCTGTTCAGATCCCCTGCCCATTTGGGAACTGTTTATTTGTTTGTTGATGTTGAATTGTATCAGTTCTTTGTGTATTTTGGATATTAACTACTTATCAGATATTTCTTTTGCAAATATATTCTCCCATTTTGTAGGCAGCCTTTTAATTTTGTTGATAGTTTCCCTTGCTGTCCAAAGGCTTTTTAGTTTGACATAGTCCCATTTGTTTACTTTTGCTTTTGTTTCCCTTGCTTGGGGAGACATATCAAATAATATTACTAAGACTGATATCAAAGAGCATACTGCCTATGTTTTCTTCTAGAAGTTTTATGGCTTCAGGGCTTACATTTAACTCTTTAACCCATTTTAAGTTTATTTTTATGTATGTTGTGAGATTCTTTGGTGTGTAGCTGTACAGTTTTCCCAACAACACTTATTGAAGAGACTGTTTTCTCTATATTGTATATTCTTGTCACATTTGTTGTAAATTAATTACCCATATAAGTGTGGGTGCATTTCAGGGTTCTCTCTTCTGTTCCATTGATCTATATGTCTGTTTTTGTGCCAGTACCATTCTGTTTTGATTACAGTAGCTTTGTAGTATAGTCTGAAGTCAGCGAGCATGATACTTCCAGCTTTGTTCTTCCTTCTCAAGTTTATCTTGGTTATTCAGTGTATTTTGTGTTTCCATACAAAATTTTAGAATTATTTGTTCTACTTCTGTGAAAAACACCATTGGTATTTTGATAGGGATTGCTTTGAATCTGTACATTGCCTTGGGTAGTATGGTCATTTTGACAACACTATTTCTTTCTATCTATGAGTACAGTATAACTTTCCATCTGTTCATGTCATCTTTAGTTTCTTTCACCAGTGTCTTACAGTTTTCAGAGTACAGGTCTTTAAACTCCTTAGATAGGTTTATTCCTAAGGATTTTATTGTTTTTGATGTAATTATTAATGGGATTATTTTATTAATTTATCTTTCAGATAGTTTGTCGATAATGTATACAAATGCAACAGATTTCCATATATTAATTTTGTATCTTTGACTTTACCAAATTCATTTATAAATTATAGTAGTTTTTTGGTGATGTCTTTAGACGAGGTCCTGACAGGGCCATCTGTGGGGCTACTGTGGTCCTGGAGCTGGTATCTTCCTGCCAGTGGATTGGCCTGGGACCCAGGGTGTCTTGGAGACAGTGCCAGCACCTGGTGAATGGAGCTGGGACCTGATATCTCTGGCTGCAGACCCCTTGGGGTCCCAGAGCTGATGTTGCCCAGCTAGTGACCAGGGTGGGGACCCAGGAGGTCCCAGGAGTAGTGCCAGTTCACTGGTGGGCAAGTCCATGTCCTGAGCCTGCTGGTGGATTTGATCGGGTCCGGAGGTAGCTGAAAGCTCAGGTGGTCCTGAGGCAGCCAGCCTGTTGGTGGGTGGGCCTGTATCCTTGTATGGCTATTTGCTTGGCCAGAGGCATCTCAGAACTGGCACCTATAGACTGTTGGGCCAGGGCAGGGCTGGGTCCCAGGGCTAATAAGCTTGAGAGAGGATCCCACAATGGCCCTTGCGAACACCAGTGTCCACATAGGAGAATGAACTCCAAAAGTGGCTACTGTCAGTGTCTATGTCCCCAGGGGGAGCCGCAGTTGCCTTTTGCCTCTTGGGAGGTTGTCCATGATCAGCAGGTGGGTCTGACCCAGCCTCTTATCCAGTTACTGCTTCTGCCCTGGATCCAGGAGCATGTGAGACTTTGTGTGTGTCCTGTAAGAGTGAAATCTCTATTTCCTATGCCCCTTGGCTCTCCTGAAAGTAAGTCCCACTGGCCTTCAAAGCCAAATGATCTGGGAACTCAGCTTCCCAGGCAGGACCCTCAGTCTGGCAAGTCTGATGTGGGGCTCAGACCTCTCACACCCTGGGGAGAACCTCTGCAATTGTAATTGTCTTCATGTCTGTGGGTCACCTACCCTAGGGTATGTGTCTGTACTATCGTGCAACTCCAGTCTTGCTACCCATCTCTTCATGGTTCCTTCTCTGTAGAGAAGATCTGTAGTTGTAGAAGATCTTTTGTGCTGGTCTTCAGATCTTTCTCATCAATGGTTGCTCAGTAGATAGAATTTTGGTGCGCCCATGGGAGCAGATGAGCTCAGGGCCTTCCTACTCTTCCATCTTGGGCACTCCTCTGACTCTTTCTGTCTGTCTCCTGTCTCTGATCTGCTTCAGGTCCCAGTTGTCTCTATCTTAAATTAACTCTACAGCCTCCTCACTATGTTTTTTTCTGACTCTAGACTTACTTTTTCCTGTTAGTTCATCTTCCACACTGCTGCCCGAAGGCATGTTCTACAGCACTGATCTGAGCATGTCACTTCCCCAATCAAATCTGGGCTTTAGAACATGCCTACTGGCAGCAGCATTTAAGTTCCCTGGCCACATAAATGTGTCGGTTCTGCACAAGGCTCTTTTTCCAGCTTCCCTTTCAAATGTGACTTGCCTCATCCCTTCTTTCCTGCCAATGCAAAACATTAGTTTGTCCTGCAACACAGTTTCTAATTTTATCAACCTGTACGTTTGTTTGGGCTTCCCTGGTAGCTCAGTTGGTAAAGAATCTGCCTGTAATGCAGGTTCGATTCCTGGGTCGGGAAAATCCCCTGAAGAAGGGATAGGCTGCCCACTCCAGTATTCTTGGGTTTCCCTGGTGGCTCAGGCAGTAAAGAATCCACCTTCAATGTGGGAGACTTGGGTTTGATCCCTGGGTTGGAAAGATCCTTTGGAAGAGGGCATGACAACCCACTCCAGTATTCTTGCCTGGAGAATCCCCGTGGACAGAAGAGCCTGGTGGGCTACAGTCCATGGGGTCACAAAGAGTCAGACACAACTGAGTGACTAAGCACACACATACATTTGTTTATTGGTAGATCTGAGGCTGATACTCAAGTTAAAATTAGATTTCCAGGGCTAAGGGGAGAGTGTTCCTCCAAGTACTATAGTTGTGTGTGGACACCATGGTTGTGTGAAAGTCAGATCTGTGGATTCTGATGGTGCTTAGACGAGTGCCTGGATGAAAGGAAGTGCCAATTGAGCCTCCTTCTTCTTCCTACATCACTAGCAGGAGCTTTGATGGATGTTTCCACGTGTCTCATTTGTGATCTGACCTGCTACACTCTGACTCTTTCACTAAGGACTGTGGGAAGGTTATTTCATGTCTCTGAGTCAATCCCATAGTTTATGTTTGAGGAAAATTAGACTAAACATTCCCCATAATCTTTTCTGATTATAGGATTTCTGGATTCCCTAACCATTTCTTCACACTTTCCAGTAGTGAATGAACTCAGGGTTGGGGTGTTGTTCACATTCTCAGTATGCCAAAGCTTGGGAATGAAACAATGTGGTAGGATTTGGAGAACCCGGTGGCCCCATATATGAACCATATTTATGTCTCCCCACAGCTCCTACAGCTGTCACCGCACATCACATCATACATCAAGAGACAAGAGGAGGAAATGATGAAGAAATTCCAGGAGCAGATGAACGAGCAGACACAGATACTGCAAGCCGAAATAAAAAACCAGAGGAGCTCCCTGGAAAGTTTGAAGGAGCAGCTCCAAGAGATGAACGATTCCAAGCCACAGGTCAGAGACCAGTTCTATGCCAGTGGCAAAAGGGAGACGAGTAAGGGACCTGGACAGCCTTCAAGGGGTTAGTTGATAGGGCCTGCTAGTAGTGAGGGCAGCTGCCTCCAGGGCAGCATGGCACATCTAGAATGATCTTCAGCAGGGACTTAGAGCTTTGCTCCTTTTCTCTTAGTTGCAGGAGCTGAGGTGGGCCAAGGCTTTCTGTGAGCTGGCCTGTAGGCATTCTTGCTCCATGACCAGCATGTCTTCTGTCCTAAGGAAAGCTGTGGCCCCTGAGTAAGACCTTTGTGATACTGTGTCCTTACAGGTGCTGCAATCCATCGCAGTCCGTGTTCACAGTCCCGATTTGCTGGAGCCAGCACCCAAGAAACCACACTCTGAGGCAATAAAGAGTCCCTTCTCAAATATCTCGGAGGCCTCATATGTCAGTGGTTCAAGTTTACCATATTCTTCCCAGCTCCCCAAGGAGCTTCAGCAGACTTTTGACACCTCTTCCCAGGTACGGCAGGCTGCTTTCATCGCTGTAGCCAAAGGCAGAGTTCATTCTCATGAAAGCATGGGCTCCTCCCCTGTTTCTCTGATGGGAGTGGTGGTTTCCCGGTTGGGTGCAGTTCGTTTGCCTGAGACAAAATGTCCAGGCCAGCTGGACCTGGGCACACATGCATGCGTTCGTGTGCATGGGTTCTGGACCACAGCTTCTCACACCCAGGAGTGGAGAGTCACCAGACTGCCAGGGCACCCAAAGAGGAATTGTTCCTGTTGCCTTCTGCTGCAGAGGATGGAGAGTTTGTTCCATGTATGAGGCTCTGGCAGGCACTGAGTTGCTCTTCTCTCTTTCCTGTAGATGCAGGTGCCCATTCAGGATGAGGTGAAATGCCAGCAGCAGCAGCAGCAGGAGCAGCAGCAGCAGCAGCAGCAGCAGGGGCAGCAGCAGCAGCAGCAGGGGCAGCAGCAGGGGCAGCAGCAGCAGGGGCAGCAGCAGCAGCAGCTGCCCGAGCAGCCACAACAGTATAATACCACTGGGGAGAACCAAGTGCTGCAGGTAGTCCTGCCAAGCCAACCTAACTCTTCCATGTTCCACTACAACAATAACTTCATGCCCCTACCCCTACCCCTACCACCACCAGCACCACCACGACGACGACCACCACCACCACCACCACTACCACCACTACCACCACCACCACCACCACCACCACCCGTATTTATTCCTTTCAAAATGGTAGCTGAACAGCAGCCCTATGGCTACTATCGTGCTGAAAACCCCAATACCTCTGGCTACTATCGTGCTGAAAACCTCAGTGCCCCTGGCTACTATCGTGCTGAAAACCCCAATGCCCCTGGCTACTATCGTGCTGAAAACCTCAGTGCCCCTGGCTACTATCGTGCTGAAAACTTCAGTGCCCCTGGCTACTATCGTGCTGAAAACTTCAGTGCCCCTGGCTACTATCGTGCTGAAAACCTCAGTGCCCCTGGCTACTATCGTGCTGAAAACGTCAATGCCCCTGGCTACTATCGTGCTGAAAACTTCAATGGCCGAGAAAATGGTAGACTCAGGTAAGAAGGGCGCAAGATGGTCATAAGGTCTAAGGTCACTGCTTTCCAATGGTGGCTGGACATCACGCCTGAAACCATGGGCGACGTGCCCATGGGCTCCCAAAGTCCCCTTATCCTGAGCAACGTGCTCCCATTCATCCTGCTCTGTGGCCTCTCTGCTTCTGCTGGCATGATCCATAGCTGAGCATGCCTTGATGGAACAGAGGTGTCTCCATGAAAATAAGAAGGCTAGATCAGGAAGTCTCCAAGCTAGGGAAGTAGCACACCGATCTTGAAATTGCTTGACTTCTTCTAGCCAAATCCAGTCTCACGGCACAGGGGGTCTATCGGGAAGTCTTGAGCATCCCCAGCTGAGTGACTCCTGGCTCCTAACTCCCTGCTTCCATTTTCCTTGGACCCTGTGGTCACAGTAGAGCAGGTGAAGGGGTCTCCATGGCACTGACAAGCCGTATGGCCTTGGATACCTAAAGAGCCAAGAACACAGAAAGACCAAGTCCTGGGAGGCCGTATGAGGACAGGAACACAGTTTCTGCTTAGGGTAAAAACTTTGGTCTCAATGCCAGAAAAAGAAGGTTCTGCTCAGCAATGAAAGGTGGAGTAAGCATAGTCTTGGCACTCACTATTTATTTTTGAATGAATGCCAGTCTCTGAGTGGGTCTCCTAAAGCTCTCCTGAGTTCCTTCTGGGTCTTCCTTTAGGAACAGTGACCCTGACATGTGGGATGGGTTAGTGCCATGTTTCCCACTGGCCTGATTATCAGAATCAACCTGAGGAGGTTGTTGAAAGTGCATATTCAGAGTCTGGGATGATGCTCAGAAATCTCTGTTTATCACACAACCCTCAAGTTGTATCAAGGGTGGTAGAGGGAGCCCTGGACTTAGAGGAGAAAGTGGACTTGTAGCCCCTCTGGGTCTTGGGCTCCTTCACTGATGAAGGGCAAGTCCCTGACTTCAGAGTGGTGAAGTGACTTACACAGAGATCACCATCTTGAAAGAAGCAGGACCGTCCAAGTAATAGCAACAATACCACTTGATACAAATGACTAAATTTTCTGTGTTTCCATTTGCCTTAATTTGGAGAACTGAGTCTTACTCAGGCCAAAGTGAGAGTCCAAGCAAGTGACTCCTGATTTGGCGACCCAAACCAAAGGTTCTTTGAGCACCTCTTAATGAGCAAGACTATGTATCTTGGGCCTCATTGCTAGACCCATGTCTCTGTAACATGTTTCTTCTATTGCAGATTTTTTCCTGAAAACCAACATCAACCCCGCATGAGTCATTTCTCTGTGACCCACAGCACAGGGTCTCATACCATTTATTCTACCAACCCACCTCAGACTACTACCATCACCCACAACCCACAGCTTGTTACTCTGGAGACTCCACAGGACTACGTCCGCCTCTGGCAACAGCCTCAAGACCCGCAGAATCATCTTTACCAAGTAGTCCAAGTGAGTAATTTGGCTCCCAATGAGCAGGCCACCCTGGGCCAAGCCACCTGTGCTCAGGTATAGCACTCCCTTTTTCTCTGCCCCTGACCCAGGTTGGAGGTTCTGCACAGGGCTACACCCCTTCTGCATATGCTCCGTGTGTGAAATCCACACTTTAAAGCACAAGAAAATTTGAGGATGGGTACCACATGGGGGTCACGGCTGAGCAAAAAGACTCTCTAGGCTTCCATGAAAAAGCGAGCTGTTCTTGTAGATATTAAATGCAGTCCTACTTGGAAACTTCTCAAAAATGTGTTCCCTGGGCAGAGTGTCTTGCCATATGCTGAATCCAATGCCCTAGATGGGATAACTTTCTGAACTTCTGTATCTTTAGTTCTGCTACAAAATCCAAGGCCTGGTGTGGGTGTGTTTCCTTGTATTGAAAATAAACCAGGAGTCCTTTTGATGAGTGCTTGGCATCCAACCATGGAGTGCCCCATATTTGGCATGGCAAACCCCACCTTGGGGACCATCTGCAGTGGCCATGTTGCTAGGGCAAGGATGGGAGCTGGTCGAGACCACAGTCACATAGCAGGTTTGGCTCCCAGGTACACTCCCAGCAGTCCCCTTGGGGACCAAAAACTCTCAATCTGACTAATGCCACTTACAAAGGATGTTTGGGTTCTGGCTTTAGAAATCTTAAAAGAGCTTAACCCCTTAAAAAAAATAACCACAACAAAAATCCAGTAAACTAAGGCAGAATGAAGGAGTTTGGGTATTTTAAATGGTATGATTCATTTCACAAACACCCCTTGACCAGCTGAGCCACAAGCCTTCCAGAAAGGTGGCCCATCAGAGGGACAGCCTGCACGATGCCATAAGATGGTCAGTGGACACTGTGGTTCATTTACAAAGCCAGACTCTGCTGAGACCCTCAATGCATGTTCTCAAGGCACTTACCCTGAGAGGCAGATGCCCAGTTAGTGGAGAAAGGAGGACCCGGGGATGTGACACAGGTGGGAGAGGAACCAGGGGAGCAGCCAAGGGGAGGACCGTGTCGGATGCTCCCTGTCCACAAGACTGCAGGGGGTCCCACACCCTGCCCTGGCTCCTTTTCTCCATGCTCTGGAGCCTTGCTCTCCCCAGGTCCTCCAACACCTCCAGCCTCTGTCCATAACCCAGCCCTGCTCCTTCTGTTTCCCCAGCCTTGTCCTCCACCCCCTTGAGTTCAACTCATTGAAATCTATCACCTTCAAAAACCAGCCCAAAGGGTCCCTCTTTTTCCAGCACAAAGAGCCCCATAGTCCACTCTTGGTGATGCCATCAGCGTGTCCGTCCTTCCTCCCCTGTCCGCAGGCCAGAATGGGTTGTTACCTCTCTGTGTCATGTTGAGTGATCCAGGTAGCTGCCAGTGAGGCTCTGCATGGAAGTCGTATAGTCTGTGTAGAATGGTGAGACCTAAAGGTAGAGGCAGGGAGAGGCCAGAGAGACCTTCTAATACCTTCATGGCTGGTTGGGAGCTGGGCCAGGGGAAGCCAGACAGGGAATCCAGTACCCTTAGGCATTCAGACAAGTTTTTGGAGAGCCCAGGCCTACTTCTGCTGCTCTTTAAGCTACTATGCTGTTGGGAGAGAGAAGCGGGGGGGGGGGAACCCATTTCCCCAGCTCCAGCTTCTACCTGCACCTTGCAGGCTTGTGTTTTCCAAAGACATCCTTCTCAGCAGCTTACTGGCTCAGACCAAAGGGATCCTCACACCACTGCAAAATGGGCCCAGGAACTCTAGCAAAGGACTCCATCTTGTCCCCTTTCTCTCAGCAGGCAGCACCCACTGAACAAGTCCAGCATTCTTCAGGACTGGAGACTGTCCAAGCCTCTGGGAATAATGGGCCGAACCAGCTAAACTCCTCTACATCACATTAGCAGTCCCACTGGGATCCGTAGAGCTGCACCAGCTCTACTTTTCTCTCAGGCCTTGAGAGAAGGGGCAGGGGAGACAGGCCAATGAGGCCTGCATGTCCAGGGGACCTCCAGGTTCCCTGGACTGGGGGGTGGGGGGTGGGGGGTGGGGGGTAGAGTGTGGGGATTGAAGACTTGGTTTTCTTTCCTAATACATTCTGTTCTCATTGTTAGTTCTTCACAACCTGTGTCTTGGAAATTCTGCTGCCCATTGTTGCACTTACCTATTCTACCATGGGCAGGCAGGCTGCAATCTGCTTGGCTTAGAATACCCTTTTTTCTGCCAAGAAATATTTTCCAGCACGGTTTGCAATCTAGTAAGCAGCTGTTCCATCTCAAGCTGTGAGAATTCCGAGGCCTTGGCTTCAACCATCAAGGCCTGCACCTCCTCCACAGTTGTGCTGGGGAAACCCATGGGAAATAGCAGTCCAACTGTGGGAAGCTGAAATAGATCAACAAATTGTGCTAAAATCATCACAGTTCTGCTGCTTAATAAAAACTATCTTTGACTACAACTCTCTGTGAACATAGAATTGACTTTGGGAACCTAGAAATAGCACCTGCCTTCCCAAGTGGCCGTGTGCCCAAGCCCTCTGGGTAGCTGAGGCCCGACACAGTTGGCCTGGTGCTACCCTCTCTCTGTAGACTGTGGCTGTGCCCGGTATAGCCCATCAGAGGTGAGCCTGGTTGCTCAAGGGCACAGTGCCCATCTGATCTGCACCCAGGTTCCTTCTCTTCTTTCAGGCAAGTGTACTCCCTGGAGGAAGGGTGATTTGCTCTCAGTCAAGCACCAAGGAGAGCATCTTCCCAGGTGTGTGCACTGAGGAGGGGAAGAAGGGGTAGAGGGTGCTTGGATAACCCAACCTGAAGTCATCAGGTGCTGTGAATGTCAGTCTTAAAGTATTGAGCCATTGCTGGAATAAGGCAAAGGAAGCCCCCATCCCCAGTGGTAAGTTAAAGGAGCAGTGAGGCCACAGACCCACAGGAGAAGCTTGACATTCACCAGGCAGCCAGATTTCTACCAAGGTGCTGTGGACTGAATGCCTGCCCCGCCCCCGCCCCGACTCATATGTTAAAGCTCTCTCACTAATGGGATGGTATTTGGAGGTGGGGCCTTTGGGAGGTGATTAGCTGTAGATGAGGTCATAAAGGTGGGGTCCTCATAGAATTAGTGCACCTAGAAGAAGAGACACAAAGGGCTTGCTCCCTCATGTTGTGTGCACAAAGAGGCACTCACATCAGCTCACAACAAGATGGTAGCTACCTACAAGCCAATCGAAGAGGTCTCATAATAAAACCCACGTTGCTGTCACTTTGATCTTGATCTCCTTGACAGCCTCTAGATCTGTGAGAAATAAAAATCCGTCGAAGCAACCACCCTCCCCAACTATAGTTCAGTTCAATTCAGTCGCTCAGTCGTGTCCGACTCTGCGACCCCATGGACTGCAGCACGCCAGGCCTCCCTGTCCATCACCAACTCCTGGAGTATAGTATTTTCCCCTTTACACAGAACGGAGAGGTGGTCAGGCAGGCCCTAGAGCAGCACACTCCCCAAGATAATGCAGCTGGGGCCTCATTCTGCTGTACAAGTCACTGAAGCCCTCTGAGCCTCTGTTTATCCATCAGAAAAAAAGGAGGGAGAAGGAGACAGTGTCTTTTCTACGTAGCTCCAAGAGCAGATGATCCTTAACAGCATTGTAGAGCCTTCAACAGGGGCACTACAAAGGTTGACTCGACCAGAGGCATCCAGTTGGGGTTATTATTTGAATGTGATGTTTAGGGTGTTCTTGGGCCAGGATTTGTCCCATCTGACCCAGATAACTCTGGCTTCACCACCCTCTGGATTTCAGACAAGGATCCTGAGCTGAGGTAGTCTGTGGTTCCCTCAGGCTCTACTTTGATCAACAGTTCAGCTCCCAGCTCAGCCCCCAAGCTAGGTGGCCAGAGGGTCAGAGGGGCCAGCTGCCTGTGCCTGCTTTTTCCCAGGGATCCCCACAGCAGTAGCTGCAGTGTCACCCCATCTTAGGATGGGGAAAGTGGAGGGCACGGGGCTAAAAGCCCAGAACCAGTGCTCATGTACCAGCTGGTTCAGCATGAGTTTGGTTTGGATGTGACTAAAGGCAAAACACAGTGAGCAAGGTCTCTTAGGCAGTTCTAGGCCCAGTTACTGCTCCAAGGCATTCTTGGCACTCTTGGCTGAGACCTTAGACTTGTCTTCCTGGGCAGACTGATGGCTTTAAACGGGATCAGTTGGTACTTTATTTTCCCTTCTTTTCCCAGGCATGAGCCCTAATTCTCCCAGTTTCAGAATGTCTCCTGATGATTGTAGCCCAAGAGAAAGCTGTCTGATGTCAGGTGCTTGGAGAGACAGGGTGACCAGGCCAAGAGATGGAAGTGTCCACATGAGGGTCAGGGGTAGCTTTAGCACAAAAGGAATGAGACCTGCATGCACTCTACATCATGAACTGAGGGGGCAGTTCTGTCCCAGCCTTGCCCAGGGAAGGAGACTTGTGTTAAGAAGACTGATCATGGGCCAAGCTTCCCAGACCACAACTCCACCCGGAAATAGCTATGGCTGTCCCCATGGTCTGTGCTAAACTGCCCCAGGAGGTGCTGGGGGCTCTTCACCCCATGCCACAAATGGAAGCTACACCTGGAACGACATGAGACAAAGCTTTTCTGTCCATCACCCTCCTTCTGGGCCCCACAGGCCACACACACACAGTACACAACACACTCAACCAGCTCGTCTTTCCTCCCAGACTCCTCTCTGAGGGAGACGAGAGGTTCTTCCAGCAGCCCAAGGGCAAGCATGTGTCAGGGAAGGGCCTGGGAGGGAGACTCCATCCAAAGGCCAAGCAAGCCTTGCTCCCGGGATGCCCACGCCCAGCACGCCAGGCTCAGCCACATGTCTCTCCTTACTGGGTGGTGCCCTGAGCACCGGGACCCACACATAACTCAATGGCTGGGCACATGGCTTGGGACATGGGGGCAGCTTACCCTAAGTTTCCTGGCCTTGCTGCTTCTGCTGGACAGTTTTGACCTCACTACAGCTGCCCGGCCCCCACCAGCTTTGATGTTGGGGTGGGGGTGGGGTAGAGGCACAGAGTGGCAGGAGCACTGTGATCTTGTGGGCGCAGGGCTCCTACAGCTGAAGGGGGCCCAGACACAGTTGATCCAGGACCCAGACCCTGGCCTGCCTTCCTTCAACAGTACCACCAGCAGCTCCAAGATGTAAAGTGTACACCCCTAGTAAGGAGGTCAGCAAGAGTGGCCCCTGACCCAGACTACTGTTGCCTAACCACCCCAGAAGACCTCCTGGTGGCTGGGCGAGGATTTCTTTACCCCTCCAGCACAAAGCCAAATTGGCAGCTCTTGTCCGGAAAAGTGCTGGAGTTGTAACTCTCTGTGGGTGGGAGAGGGCAGAGGAAGTTGGAGGAACATGACACAGCAGCCCCTGCACGGCAGACCCTTCCCAACACAGCCACCACCACCCCCGCCCCTGTCAGCTCATCCCCAGGTGGGTGGCACAGCCTCCTCAGACTGACCAAGCCTCAGTCTGGATATAATAAAATATTCCAAGTGCAGACATTATGAGCTGAATATTCATTTAATTTGTAGGTCAGCAAAAATTGATTCCTGTTCCCAAATGACTTTGATAATAAAGAAGGATGTGATGTGATGATGTGAAAGTCGCTCAGTCGTGTCTGACTCTTTGCGACCCTATGGACTATACAGTCTATGGAATTCTTCACGCCAGAATACTGGAGTGGGTAGCCTTTCCCTTCTCCGGGGGATCTTCCCAACCAAAGAATGGAACCCAGGTCTCCCACCTTGCAGGCAGATTTTTTACCAGCTGAGCCACAAGGGAAGCAATAAAGAAGAAAGAGCGTGGGGCAGCCCTGCTCCATGATCTTCCTCATCTGCATCAGTGGGACACCATCCAGCCAAGGCCCTGCATGGCATCTCAAGGGTTCCAGTTGAAGGTAGTGAAAGTGAAGGCAGCCTCTGGGATGTGAGTGTTGTTCACTTCTGCCAAAATCCCTGGGAGAAATGTCGGGCAGAAGAGAAGGGGTCAGTGTGGGCCTGGGGGGCTTAGGGCTGCCGGAGATTCCATCCCCATCTCTCAAAACAGCCCCCAACAACCATAACAAAGACTCCAGTTTATTGCCATGACTCAATTAAATGTTCCACAGGGCATAGAAAAGCATTGTGCTGTTTTTCTGTTTTCATAGCTAAGCAAGACGATGTGGAATGGCTTTCACTGCTTCTCAAACAAAACCAAGATCTTAGTCTTGTCTGGTAGCCTGGCCTCACCCTTCCTCCCCGACTGCATGGCCCTCCACCCTTCATATACTCTACCCAGGCCTTGCAGAACCATGGGGTTGGGCACAAGTCCTGGTTCTCCTGCCCTCATGGATTTGTCCCTCTTCTCCATGCCCTGAACATCCTTCCATCTCACCTCTGGATTTCTGATCCTCGCCCATGAAGCAGAGCCTGGCCGGAAGGCTCTTTGCTCCCCTTCCTCCTGCCCCACCTGGGCCTCACCGAAGCCCATGTGTCTCTGCTCAGCCCCTGCTGCACACATGCCATTGCCTCCTCTAGGCTGAGATTCAGGGGCAGGCGTTGGGGCCCCCAGAACCTTCTCTCTACAAATGTTCCAATGAGTGTCCTCCACCAAGGGCCGTCCAGCTACCCGAAAAACATTTCACAAAGAAAACCAGCTGCTTGACACAGGATCTTCAAGTGACAAGTCAAGCTGGTGAGGCCCTCGAGCCTTCTAGGGCTAACTCCCGGGAGGCCATCCCTAGGGCACAAGGCAGCCCAATTTCTCAGCTTTGGGCCCCAGGAAGGCGGCTTCCCCTGTGCACCTAACACTTAGCTCAGATGTTGGTGTTCTTAAGCCGCTGATCCTCATCCAGTCATCTTGCCACCCTGCCTCAGACTTCGTCCTCAGCAAGGGACTCAGAGATGAGGATGGGCTGAAGCTGCTGTAGGGCAAAAGTCCTGGCCTTTAGTGGGACTTGGGGAAGGGCTTGGTGGATGAGAGAGACAGGCAGGAACCCTTCAGGGAGGTGGGGTGGTGGTGGGGAGAGCATGGGAACTGTTGGCAGTGACAACTAAATGCCAAGAAACTCCTGGAGCTCTGGGTGTTTCCTGCCCAGATGGAGGCCCTGACCCTGAAGGTCAAAGGATAATTAACCACATGGTCACCTTGTTGATGAAACAAAACCCACAACCCTGGAGAATCAAAACATGTCAAAGGGATGGAGGCAAAGGTCAACAGACAGGACAGACAAATTGCAGTATTTAGAATCACACGTTCAAATGTTTGTGTAATCTATTTAGAAGTTAGCCCACCAGCCCTGGGGGAAGAGGGGTTGGAAGTTTGGCTGAAGTAAGGTGAGATTTCAACTGAGGGTGCAGGTCTCCGGAAAAGAGCTTGGCTCATGGGAAGATTCACACCCAGAACCTTGAAGCATGTGGTCCACTGGAAGAGCAGGCTTCGTGCAAAGAGGGGCCTGTGGACAGCAGGGGCCTGTGGACATGGGAAGGAGCCAGGGCCTTGCAGTTTAGTACTAAGCTTCACCCACACACAACAATGCCTACCACTTCCCAACCCGGACATGGGGCTGAGGAAGGCAGGACATTAAACTTTTATTTTAGGCTTCACTTGCTACCCACTTGCTCTGAGACCGTGAGCAAGTTGTCTTACCTCTGTGTGCCTGGTCAGACTCTCTAGAATGCAGGGGAAGGATATGAGGCCTGTTCCAGAGTGGGGCCAGAGTGAAGTGCCCTCCTGGATTGAGGGACCAATGGATGAAGAAGTAAACACAAGTCTGATCCTTGCCGATCTGGCCCTTGTGTCGCACCGCCCCTCCCCCCTTAGTTCTCATGAAGATTCAGAGGGAGTGCCTGGTCCCTGAGAAGATGGACAAAACTTCAGAGGCTGTCCCCTCCTTGTTGTGAGGACCTCCCCCCAAGTCCCACTGAGTCCTTTCTGCTCAGCTTACAAGCATGTTCAGGACAGCAGGCCCCAGGCAGCCACCCTTCAGACCCACCGCCATCTTTGATGCCCGTGCTAACCCCTCCACAGCCTGTAGCCTCTACCTGGGAAATAATGTGACTCCCAAACCCCAATACCCCACCCTTCTTTCCCCATTTTCTTCCAGGCCCTTAGACCCATCTATGTACTAGATGTCTCCCCATGGGTGTCCCCTGGAGAAGGAAATGGCAACCCACTGCAATATTCTTCCCTGGAGGATCCCATGAACAGAGGAGCCTGGCGGGCTACAGTCCATGGGGCCACAAGAGTTGGACATGACTTAGCGACTAAACCACCACCCATGAGTGTCCTCTGGGCACGTCAATGTCGATACAGCCAAAAAGGTTCTTCAACATCTCCAGAAACCAGGTCTCCACACAGGGAGAGGCACCTTCCTCCTCTCAGTAACCCCTGCCAGTAGTCAGACATTGGCCTTGACACCTCCCTTTCTGTGCTCTATCCTATTGGGCATAATTGTCTGTTACCTCCACTAACACACAGTAGGGGCAGGGAAAGCTTGAGTAAATGACGGAGCACATGGGTGAACAGATGACTGGAGAGTCGACCTTGTCTTGTGCTCCCAACATGGGCTGGGCATCCAGGAGACATGTTGAGCACACATATGGAAAGTGTGTTGAGCAATGTGTCTTTCCTCTCCTCCAGAAGCTCCCCAGGCCCCTGCTTCAGCAAAACACCTTTCTGGGTTCGGGGCACGTAGCTCTAGGGCCCCTCTAGGTCGAGTCAGCATGTGAGGCTGTATCCCATGGGACAAGCCTCAGGGAAGGTGGGATGGCGCCTCAGGGGAGGTGGGATGGCTCCTCAGGACCAACACATAGATCACACTTCTTGGTACCAGTTTTCTGTACGTGAGGGTGCACAAGAACACTTTGAGTCTGCTTTCTGTGGTTGCTCAGGGCTGGGGCATGTCCAGAGCCCAGACATGGACCAAGAGCCCAGGACAGGCACACATGAAGGTCCTCTTATCTCTGTCATAGGGATCATGGTTTCTTCTGTTCCTGCTCCACACGCTCCACCACCAGCCACATGGTGGTACCTTCAGTAGACTCCAGCTTGTATATGCAGTATCATTTGCCCCCACTGCCAGGGGAAGCTGAGAGCAGGCAGGAGGGGCCCTGGAGCTCTGGCCACACAGCCCCCAGACTTTAGGCAGGGCTTGATTAGACTCATTTCTTGTCGTCTTTTGCCCCCTGGTGTACGATTACAGTATTGCAGCTCTTCGGTGTCCTCCCTTGTCACCAAGTCAATTAATATTTTCTGAGCACCTACATAGGGCCAGACTCGACACGTGGAACAGAACCTTATTCTCAAGACTTCAGTCTAGCCCTTGATCAGATCTCTTTATATCTCCCGTATCTACTCTCCAAGTGCCCTTAGAGTCATGAACCATCATATCATCACTCCCTGTCCCTTCTTGCCTTCTTTCACAATTGACTGGCAAATCCCCAACATTGGATGAACCCAAATATTTATGCCTTGTGCGCCTGCACTTAAGCATCTCTGTGTTGCTAGAAAGAATCATACAAGCTGGCACATTGCACAGCCTTATAGATTTATGGTCTCCAACATCACTGGGGCACACCTCGCTGTGCAGGAGGACCTCTGTGTCTTGTGTTTTTCCAGTCCATTCTTACAATGGTGATTTGCTCTCTCCTCAAAGTCCCCATGTCTTCCCACTTTTCTCCTTATCACCTTGTCCATGTTCTATTTAGAAATTAGAATATATGTAATGGAAACTCTCTCATCATACCATCGCCAAGCATATTCACCTGCCTTCCTCTATAACCAACCTTTCCTCCTTTCTGCAAGCTAAAACAGCAGATGCCTCCCTTCTGTTTTCGAAGGCTGATGCATTCTCTGCACCCTAGATCTCATCCTTCCCACTTGCGCCTCTGTCCAGCATCACTGAACTCCCCCTCTCTACTTGACCATCCCCACACCATGCAAACCTGCTGTCATTGTCACCAGCTGAAAAAAAAATCATCTCTTGACTCCTATCTTCTTTCCCCACATTTTCCTGCTTCCTTTCAAAGCACTTGTTTGTAGGTATTGTCTTCAATTCCTCTCTCTTCCCAGTGTAGGCATCAACACTCTTGAATCCAGCCTCAGCTGCCACCAGTCCACTAAAATAACTCTTACCATGCTCACCTATGAACTCCGTGTTGTCAAGTTCACCCTTCACCTATCTGTCCTAGTGTTACTGTAGCTCTCAGCACTGTTGAGTCACTGGACAGCCTTTCCTGTAAACACCCCCCTTCTCTAAGATTCTAGGACACCTCACTCCTGTTTCACCATCTACTACTTCACTGGCTACTCCTTCTCACTCTCCTTTGCTGGTTCTTACTCCTGACTGCTAACGTTAGGTCTTGGATTTTTCTGCACCTCTTTCATACCCTCTGTGATCACATCCAGTCCCCTAACTATAAAACACACACACATACACCTCACATTTCTTTTTTTAAAAAAAATTTATATTGGAGTATAGCCGATTAACAATGCTGTGATAGTTTCAGGTGGACAGCAAAGGGACTAAGCCATACGTATACATTTATCCATTCTCCTCCAAGCTTTCCTCCCATCCAGGCTGGCATACAACATTGAACAGAGTTCCCTGTGCTATATAGTAGGTCCTTGTCAGTTATCCATTTTAAATATACCAGCCACACCACATTTCTTTACCGAACCAGAGTCATATACACAACTGCTGACATAACACCCCAAAACTTAGATACCCACTTGGCATTTCAAATATATTATGTTCAAAACAAAACTTTTGATACCCCCCACAAGCCTGCTTGCCCCATAGTTTTCCCTCTCTCAGTAGATGGAGCTCCTTGTTCACCTAGTTCTCTAAGGCAGAAATCTCCTGTTATGGGCTGAGTTGTGTCCTCCAAACATTCACATAGTGGCGTCCCAACCCCCAGGACCTCCAAATGGGACCTTCTTTGAAAATAGGGTCACGCAGATGT
Source organism: Okapia johnstoni (assembly GCA_024291935.2). NCBI lineage: Eukaryota > Metazoa > Chordata > Mammalia > Artiodactyla > Giraffidae > Okapia > Okapia johnstoni. Next base: position 113,789,101 of record CM044305.1, read on the forward strand.
AATGAGTGCACATGAGGCATCATACTGGAGCAGGGTGGTCCCTCATTCACCATGACTGGTGTCCTTATACAAAGAGGAAACGTGGACACAGAGAGAGAGAGAGAGAGAGAGAGAGAGAGAGAGAGAGAGAGAGAGAGAGAACTGCATGGGAAAATGAAGACAGATGGGGTGATGCTTCTATAAGCCAAGGAATACACAAGGTGGCCAGTAAAATACCGGAAGCTCTCAGCCTTTGAAGGAACCAACCCTGCCCACACCTTGATCTTGGACTTCTAGCCTGCAGAGCTGTGAGACAATGAATTTCTTACTTAAACCAGTGTTGTAGACTGAATTATGTCCACCCTCCAAATTCGTATGTTGCAGCCCTAACCCCAAATGGGATTGTATTTGGAGACGAGATCTTTAGGGAAGTAATTAAGGTTAAATGAGGCTGAAACGGTGGAGAACTAATCCAATAAGACTGGTAACCTTAGAGGAAGAGTAAAGAACACTAGAGATTCTTCTCTCACTGCACTCACACAGAGGAAAGGCCATGTGAGGATACAGTGAAACGGTTGCCATCTGCAAGTAAGAAGAGTGCCCTCACCAAGAACCTTATTTGCCAGCACTCTGAACTGAACTGAACTAACCTTGGAGTCCCCAAACTCCAGAACTGTGAAAAAATTGATGTCTATTATTTAAGCCCACCCAGCCTGTGTTATTTTGTTATGGCAGCCCCAGGTGACGAAGACAGCAACCCAATTTGTGGTATTAATGCTCTTGGGACCAACCCTAACCTTTTCCTTTTCCTTAACTCTCCATATCCACTCAACAGCAGCATCTTGCTGGCTCAAGATCTCCTCCAAAATGTATCTGGAATCCATCTGCTGCTCTTCACCTGCAAGTTCCCAGCAATGTCTCTCCCATGTCTTCTTCACTGGTCTTCTTACTTCCATTCTTGCTCCTTACCATCCATTCCCTATACAACTTCAGAGTGGTCTTTATAAAATATCAAACTGAACATGTCACTTGCTTGTTTCAAACCCTCCAACACCTTCCATCATACTTAGAGAAATTGTGAGCCCCTTGCAAAGTACTCTAGGGCCCTGCCATCTCTTTGAATTTACCTCCTGTGTCTGCCCCCAACCCTTGCTCGCCATATGCCCCAGCCACGCCAGCCTCCCTTATGGCTGTTGAACATCAAGCACTTTCATGCCTTGGGCTTTTGTACTTGCTATTGCTTCTGCCAGAAAGGCGTCTACCTAAACAGCCCCTTACATGGCTGACTTCTTCTTTTGCTTTAGGTCTCTGTTTAAATATCTCTTCCTCAAAGTGGAAGTTGCAACTGTGAGTTGTATTTTTCTCTGTTCTATTTTGTGGCTGATTAATAAAAAGGTTAAGTTTTTTGGATAAAATAGTCTTGTATCCATCTGCCTTTCTAAAAAAATTTCTTAATCATCTTTAGCTTTCTAAGTAAGCAATCATAGAATTTGCTATTAATGATACACTGTTACAATGTATTATTTTCAGAATGTATGTCTCTTGTTTCTTATTCTAATGTTACTATATTATTTTAACTAAGTCCTCTCCCTTCCCATAAATGCTCATAACAGCACAATTTATCTCCATGTGTACTTATATATTATTTTTCTGAATAAATAAGTTATTTAATAGATTAAGCACATTGAATAAATAACTGTTAAGCTTCTGTCCTTATTTCTGAACTATTAGTGTCATAGAGTGGGGTCAAACTGATTCCCTACTCTCTCCCAAGACCAGGAAACAGGGTGGACAAGCGTTAGATATATATTGGGGGGAAAAAGTGAAAGAAATGGAGATGCTCTAATGGAAGCATATTTGTTGAGTGGAGGTAAAAATTATGACAAGACCCTTTCTAGCTGTAAGAGGAGTCTCAGGGAAAGCTTATCCTGGGTCTCAACTCCAAATGAATGTTATGAGTTGGAGAAGGGGGGCAGGTGTACATTACAGGGAGAGGAAACCTCCATAGCAAAGGCCTGGGAGATTTATTTTTTTCCTATTTTTATGACTTTCTCACGAAGTCATGACTTAAAACTCATGGACTATAAACTCATGGACGTGAGTTTGAGGAAACCCCGGGATATGGTGAAAGACAGGGAAGCCTGGAGCGTTGCAGTCCATGGGGTCACAAAGAGTCAGACACGACTGAGTGACTGAAAAAAATAAAGCAGTAAAAAACCTAAGGAAAAATGTATAAAATATCTTTAAGACCCTGGGATAGGTGAGATTTTCTATGTTTAAAAGAAATGGAAAGAATCACAAAGGATAAACAAGAAGATAAGCATTAATAAAAGGCAAGTGAGAGTGTAAATATGTACAAAGGAGTCAGACACGACTTAGCGACTAAACCACTATGACCACAAAGTGATGGAATATTTTAATAAGCTTTGTAAAGAAAATTAAACTACCATGTTTTTTTTGCTAGCAAAAGTGAGGTGAATACTTTTGCACACTGAGATTTAGACCTACCTTGTATAGCATCTCAGTTCTCAGAATCAGACCCTGTAACTGTTCAAATTTTTTAACCAAATGATTTTACAGCTCTGAGTGCATGTTAAGTCATTTCAGTATGTCCAACTCTTTGTGACCCTATGGACTATTGCCTACCAGGCTCCTCTGTCCATGGGGATTCTCCAGGGAAGAATACTGGAGTGGGTTGCCATGCCCTCCTCCAGGGAATCTTCCCGACCCAGTGGCTGAACTCACGACTCCTGCATCTCCTGCATTGCAGGCGGATTCCTTACCACTGAGCCACCAGGGAAGCCGATTTTACAGCTAGGGACCCGTGATTTGCTTTTATTCTTGTTTTCCTTTTTTTTGGCCATGCCTCAAGGCTTGTGGGAATCTCAGTTCCCAACCAGGGACTAAACGTGAGTCACGGCAGTGAAAGCCCAGAATCCTAACCAGTAGGCCACCAGGGACTTCTCCATGATTCTACTTTTAAGAAACAGATCTGTATTCTCATTTACATGAGGATGTGCTGACTAAGAGACCCTTAAAGGCAGAGGCCAAGTAGAATCTGCCTTTAATCCACACCATCTCTGATTCACAAGAAGCACTCAGAGGTTATGTATTGATTAAGCTGGATTAAGCTGAAAAATAAATAGAAGTCTAAAAAAGAATAATTATACTCCTCTGTCTGTGTTAGGTGCCTCCTACTCATTCGCTCGTTCACCAAAATTTAGCTGCTAGTAGTGTCTCCCAACTAATTCAAACATGGGTGAACCTGAAAGACCAGAAGATTTGAAAGACCAACCCCAGTACTAGAGCCAGAGGAGATGCTCAACAGTCTTGGTCACTTGCTTTTCTTCCTGCTCATGTAAAAAAAAAAAGATGCATATTTATTTTTTATAAAAATATTAATTTGCAGCATCATTTACAGTAATGACAGTTGGAAAAAAAATCTAAACCTCCAATTCCCTGAAGAATGGTTGGGTACATTTTGAAACCTCCATATTCATTAAAAAATATGGCAAATAAACACAAGTTATTTAATAAAATTCAACTTCCATTTCTGATTAAAATAACAAATACAAGTGAACCAGAAATAAAAGGATTCTTCATCAACATGATATATTAAATATATCTGAACCAGTGGTAAATGAAACATCAGTACGCATAGTGAATCCCTAGCAGTGTTGCCATGACAGCCAAGGGCAGGACATTGTGGTGGGATCAGAACAAGAAACAAATGGGAGAAATCTGGAAAAAAGAGATGCATTTATTCTCATTTGCAAATTCTATGTCACCCACTTGGAAAACTACACAATTAAGCAGCATTTTTAGCAAGACAGATGAGTACAAGATAATTATATAAAAATCATCACCTTTCTCATAAACCAACGATAATTAGCCAGAAAAAAAAGATTCCATTCACAACTGCAATAAATATATATATATACTCTATACATTATGTAATTAATGTTAATAATAGCATGTCATGTATATGTTATATTCTACATATAACACTGTATAACATATGTTAACATATTTGTTGTTGTTCAGTCCCTAAGTCATGTCCAACTCCTTGCTATTACTGAATGTAGCACAACAGGCTCCCCTGGCCTTCACTATCTCCTGGAGTTTGCTCAATGCCATTTAGTCGATGATGCTGTCTAACCATTTCATCCTCTGTCACCCCCTTCTCCTCCTGCCCTCAATCTTTCTCAGCATCAGGGTCTTTTCCAATGAGTCATTTCTTCGCATAAGGTGGCCCAAGTATTGGAGCTTCAGCTTCAGCATCACTTCTTCCAATGAATATTCAGGCTTGATTTTGTTTATGATTGACTAGTTTGATCTTGTTGTCCAAAGGACTCTCAAGAGTCTTCTCTAGCACCACAATTTGAAAACATCAATTCTTTGATGTTCAGCCTTCTTTATGGCCCAACTGTCACATCCATACATGACTACTGGAAAAACCATAGCTTTGACTATATGGACCTTTGTCAGCAAAGCAATGTCTCTGCTTTTTATTATGCTATTTAGATTTGTCATAGCATTGCCATGTTAACATATATGCTATATATTTATATACACACTGTATACATAAAATATTAAAACATATGTAGGACTTATAAGAACAAAACTCAAAAAACTTGCTGAGAAAAATCACATAAGATTTAGGAAAATAAAAAGAAGTACCAGGACTTTCCTGGTGGTCCTGCCTGCCAATGCAGGAGACATGGGTTCAACCCATGGTCTGGGAAGAACCCACATGCTGCGGGACAACTAGGCCCTTGTGCCACAACTACTGAATCTACGCACCCAGAGCCCAGGAACTGCAACTACTGAAGCCCGTATGCCTAGAGCCTGTGCTCGGCAATAAGAGAAGCCACCACAATGAGAAGCTACTCAACACGACTAGGGAGTAACCCCCACTTGCTGCAACAAGACAAAGTCCAAGTGCAGCAGTGAAGACCCAGGGCAGTTAAAAATAAATCAACAAATAAATAAAATGGAAAACACACATATATAAAGAAATACCATGAGCTTGAGTGAAAAGATTTATGTTATAAAGATACCAGTTTTCTCCAAATTTAATGCAATTACAACTGTGATATCAATGCTGTTATTTTTCTTATGTAACTTTATGAAACTATTCCAGAGTTTTGATAGAAGAGTAAATCACTAATAATGAAATTATTGGGGGAGAGAAGTAAATACGATTGGGGGCAAAGGGTGAGAGGGTACTTGCCCTAGCCTATATTCCAGGTGTGTTGGAATTACACTGGTCTTAGCAGTGTGTGGCTGGCATGAGGAGACAGGCTACACTAGAAAAAAAGGCAAGGATATATGATATAGACATGGCAAGACTGACACCTCAGTGTGGTGTAGCTGTGGCTTCAGACTTGCTTTAGAGACGAATCTTCAGGATGGCTCTCTAGTCAGTAGGAGTAGGTGGTGATTCTTGAAGGCTGAGGGAATCTTAATTGTCCACATAAAATATATATTGGGGGGAGGAAGTTGATAGATATTGTAGGGGCTCAAGTCCCCTTGTTGTTGTTCAGTTGCTAAGTTGTGTCTGACTCTGCAACCCCATGGACTGCATGTCAGGCTCCTCTGTCCTCCACTATCTCCCAGAGTTTGCTAGAATTCACATCCATTAGCTACCCTTTCTCTCCAACTCAGGTGGGGAAATGATGCTATTTCACAAACAGATTATACAATTAGAAAAATAAAGCTAATCCTGAGCTTAAGTATTAAACCAAATTCAATTCTGGACAGATTAAAAATTTACATGTTCACTGATGAAAACACAAAAATGGTGACAAGTCATTTATTTTGAAATGTTGAGGATGGAGAAAGCCTTTGCAAGGATGAAAGCAAAACGAGATCACGGTCAGATGCCAAGGACATGTGTACCAATGAGGCCACAACAGTGTTGTTGACAATGGAAAGAAAGCAATATAAATTTGAATCAGAAAGAAGTGGGAAATAAGGAAGTATTGGTTCAGTCATACTCTGTCTCATGCTGACAAAGAAAGATGCCCGCTGGGTCATGAGATTTTGTTAAGGGAGAAAAGTAGTGGAAAAAAGCATACAGAAGAATAAATCCCAACTACTAAAATGATTCTCACCAGGCAATGAAATTATGGGTAATTTTTAACTTTCTTGTTTATACACGTTTTTCCTCAATGTTTTTATAATGTGCATACTATGACTTTTATAATCAAATAAAAAATTCTTTAAATTAACAAAAATCTTTACATCACATAAACTAAATTATGTAAAATTGGATTTATAGAGTGAAAAACAGGAGGGCAATAAATGCAAATTTTAATAGTGGCTTTCTCTATCTGGTGGGACTGCAACTCGTTCTTTCTGAAATTGCCCAATGGAGGCATATTATTTTCATAATCAGAACTGAGAAAAATATGTACAATTCCTGGGCCAAATGGTAGGAAATGAGATGAGAAAGGCAGGAAGGAGCTGAGGCTACAGAGAGGATCTGGTTGGGGAGGCAGACAGACCACCAGGAAACATGAATGAATCAGCAAAATGGCACATTGGCAAATGCTCTGAAGGCAAGAAACCAGAGATTGGGAAGGAACCCAGAGTGGGGAGAGGTGGCCTCATCCAAACTCACCTTCTCCCACTCCTCCACACTGAGGTCATATCACCCCCTTGTGGCCCTAGTTCCATGAGGATCAGGCAGCCAGCACAGAGATGGAACACTCTGTTTGGAGGAGCCAGTTCCATACCACAGCCAAGCAGTTGTATAGCTTGAAGCTGGGTCCTAAGGTGGCGGGGGGTGGCAGGGTGGGGGGGAGGGGGATGGTGGAAAATTCCAATCCCTCACCAGAACCAGGAAAGTAGATGAGCGACTCCTTTAACTTCTAGGAACCAATGTCTATGGGGACCAGGTGGGGAGATGGTGCCCAGGCAGTAAATCAAATATGATCAGTGAGATGAACTACATTCCCTGAGCAGCAGTCCAAACTGGCCAAGTTCTGGGAGTCACAAAGCCTGCTTTAGGGCCTGCAGCCTTTTTAAAAATTTTTTATTGAAGTTTAGTTGCTTTACACTTTGTGTCAGTTTCTGCCATACAGAAAAGTAAGTCAGCGATAAGTATACATGTGCGTGTGTGCTAAGTCACTTTAGTTGTGTCCGACTCTTTGTGGTCCCATGGACTGTAGCCTGCCAGGCTCCTCTGTCCATGGGATTTCCCAGGCAACAATACTGGAGTGGGTGGCCTTGCCCTCCTCCAAGGGATCTTCCCAACCCAGGGATCGAACCCGTGTCTCTTGCATCTCCTGCATTGGCAGGCAGATTCTTCACCACTAGTGCCACCTGAAAAGCCCTGTGTACATACATATATCCCCTCTTTTTTGGATTTACTTCCCATTCAGGTAACTACTACACTGGGTAGAGTTCCTTGTGCTATAGAGCTGGTTCTTATACTCACCTATTTTATACATAGTAGTGTATCTGTGTCAATCCCAAATTCCCAATGCATCCCACTTTCCCCCCTCTGGAACCAATACATTTGTTCTCTACATCTGTGTCTCTATTTCTGCCTTGCAAATAAGATCATCTATACTATTTTTCTAAATTCCACAGGTATGAGTCAATATGTGATATTTATTTTTTTCTTTCCGACTTACTCCACTCTCCATGACAGTCTCTAGGTCCATCCACATCTCTGCAAATGACACAATTTTGTTCATTGTTATGGCTGAAGAATATTCTATTGTATGTATGCATTACATCTTTGGGCTTCCCTGATAGCTCATTTGGTTAAAAATCTGCCTGCAATGCATGAGACCAAAGTTTGATCCCTGAGTGGGGAAGATCCCCTGGAGAAGGAAATGGTAACCTACTCCAGTATTCTTGTCTGGAGAATCTCATGGACAGAGGAGCCTGGCAGGCTACAGTCCATGGGATCACCAAGTGTCGGCCACGACTCAGCAACTAAACCACCACCACCACACCTTTATTCATTCCTGTGTTGATGAACACTTAGGCTATGTCCATGTCCTGGCTATTGCAAATAGTGCTTCGGTGAACGTTGAGGTGCATGTATTTTTTGAATTATGATTTTCTCTGGGAGTATTCCCAGGAGTGGGATTGCTGGGTCATATATTAGTTCTATTTTTATATTTCTAAGGAACATCTATACTGTTCTCTGTAGAGGTTGTACCAATTCACATTCCCACCAACAGTGAAGAGGGTTCCCTTTTCTCCACATCTTCTCCAGCATTTATCGCTTGTACATTTTTTTTTTTGATGAGGGCCATTCTGACCAGTGTGAGGTGATACCCCATTGTAGTTTCAATTTGCATTTCTCTAATAATTAGTGATGTTGATCATCTTTTCATGTTGTTGGCCATCTGTATGTCTTCTTTGGAGAAATGTGTATTAGGTCTTCTGCCCATTTTGTAAATGAGTTTTTTTTATATTGAGTTGCATAAACTGTTTGTATATTTTGATTAATCTTTTGTCAGTTGCTTCATTTGCAAATATTTTCTCCCCTTCTGAGGGTTGTCTTTTTGTCTTGTTTATGGTTTCCTTTGCTGTGCAAAAGCTTTTGAGTTTCATTAGGCCCTATCTGATTATTTTTGTTATTATTTTCATTACTCTAGCAGTGGGTCAAAGAGGATCTTGCAGTGATTTATGTCTTAAGATAAATGTCTTCTGCCCATGTTTTCCTCTAAGAGTTTTATAGTGTCTAGCATTACATTTAGGTCTCTAATCCATTCTGAGTTAATTTTTGTGTATAGTGTTAGGAAGAATTCTAATTTCATTCTTCTACATGTAGCTGCCCAGTTTCACCAGCACCACTTATTGAAGAGGCTTTCCCTTTTTTCCTTGATGAGTTTGGCTAAAGGTCTATCAATTTTGTTTATCGTCTCAAAGAATCAGCTTTTAGTTTCATTGATCTTTGCTATTCTTTTCTTTATTTCTGTTTAATTTTTTCTGCTCTGATATTTATGATTTCTTTCATTCTACTAACTTTGGGTTTTTTTGTTCTCCTATCTCTAGTTGCTGTAGGTATAAGGTTATGTTCTCTATTTGAGATTTTTTTTGTTTCTTGGGGTAGGATTGTATTGCTATAGACTTCCCTCTTAGAACTATTCCCTGGTGGCTCAGATGGTAAAGAGTCTGCCTGCAGTGCAAGAGACCCAGGCTCAATCCCTGGGTTGGGAAGATCCCCTGGAGAAGGAAATAGTAACCCACTCCAGTATTCTTGCCTGGAAAATCCCATAGGTGGAGGAGCCTGAAGAGTCGGACATGAATGAAGCGACTTCATTTCATTTCATTTCCTTCTTAGAACTGCTTTTGCTGCATCCCATAGGTTTTGGGTTGTCATGTTTTTGTTGCCATTTGTTCATTGTATTTTGATTTCCTCAGTGATCTCTTTGTTATTTAGTAGCATATTGTTTAGCCACCATGTGTTTGTGCTTTTTACAGATATTTTCCTGTAATTGATTTCTAATCTCATGGTGCTGTGGTTGGAAGAGATGCTTGATATTATTTCAATTTTCTTAAATTTACTGAGGCTTGATTTGTGACCCAAGATGTGATCTATCCTGTAGACTATTCCATGTGCACTTGAAAGTGCATTCTTCTGCTTTCAGATGGAATGTCATACAAATATCAACTAAGTCTATTTGACCTAATGTGTCATTTAAGGCTCGTGTTTCCTTATTAATTTTCTGTCTGGATGATCTGTCCATTGGTGTAAGTGGGGCATTAAGGTCACCCACTGTTATTTTGTTACTGTCAATTTTCCCTTTTATGACTATTAGCATTTGCCTTCTGTATTGAGGTGCTCCTATGTTTGGTGCAGAAATATTTACAATTGTTATATTGTCTTCTTGGATTGATCCCTTGATCATTATGTAGTGTCCTTTCTTGTCTCTTGCAGTAATCTTTAAAGTCTATTTTGTCTAATAGGAGTATTGCTAGTCTAGCTTTCTTTTGATTTATATTTGCATGGAATATACTTTTCTATTCCCTCACTTTCAGTCTGTATGTGTCGCTAGAGCTGAAGTGAGTGTCTTGTAGACAGCATATACATGGGTCTTATTTTTATATCCATTCATCCAGTTTATGTTTTTTGGTGGAAGCATTTAATCCATTTACATTTAAGGTAATTGTTAGTATGTACGTCCCTATTACCATTTTCTTAATTGTTTTCAGTTTGTGTTTGTAGATCTTTTCCTTCTCATATGTTTTCCGCCTAGAGAAGTTCCTTTAGTATTTATTGTAAAGCTGGTTTGGTGGTGCTGAATTCTCTTACCTACTTGGTTGCAGGGGGATTGATCTTATCCTCTCAGGTGTCCAAAGTCTTCTGGTAATGTTGAGCAGGTGCTCTGTGAAGACTGTTTCATTTGTAGATGTATTTTTAATGTACTTTTGAGGAGAGATGAATTCCACATCATCCTATTCCACCATCTTGAATCCTCCCTCCCTCCCTGCAGGCTTTTAAAAAAATCATTATTTAAAGAAAGGTCCCATCCCCAACATGCCTGAAGCCTCAGATGCTGTGTGGGAAAACAGTGCCGTCCACAAGTCTCAGTCAAAAGTCATTCAGGAGAGTTGACCTCGGAATCAAATTTACTTTAATTTTACTTATATTTTTCTTTTTCTATAAATGCCTGAAAGATCTATGAGAAAAATCATCATCTGATGAAGTCTAATAGAGCTTTTTCAATAAGTACAAAATAACAAAATTTATGCTCTGAGAAAGTATTGTATCATAATTGGAGGTATGGCTTAATTTCTAGGTCATGCAATTAATGTCATCTTAGATTTGATGTGTCTACTGAAGATGAGAGGCTGGTGGCAAGTGACACCTCTGATGCTTGGTGAGCATTCCTGTAAAGGTAGTGGCTCCAGGAGGCTCAATCCTTTCTGAAAGCATGATTCTTGTGCCCCACCTCCAATCATCAGAATCAGAGGCAAGGAATGTATTTGGACTTGAATTTGAAGTCCTCAAGCATGGTTGTCACAACTTGTATGATCATGGTATCCAGAGAGGAAAGAAGTGTGCTTGCCAAGGATCATAGTGGCAGGTACCCTGCCCACAATGTCCAGGAGAGGGCAGCAGGGAAAATGAAGGGCAATAGGGCTAAGGGCTCTGGGAGCTTACTGCCTTAGCACCTACCTGGCTTAGGCTGTATGTGTGTTATTGTTGTTGTTGTTCAGTGTTGGACTCTTTGCGACCCCGTGGACTGCAGCACATCAGGATTCCCTGTCTTTCACTATCTCCTGGAGTTTTCTCAAACTCATGTCCATTGAGTCGGTGATGCCATCCAATGATTTCATCCTCTGCCATCCTCTTCTCCAAAGTATTGGAGCTTCAGCTTCAGCATAAGTCCTTCCAATGAATATTCAGGGTTGATTTCCTTTAGGATTGACTGGTTTGATCTCCTTCATGTCCAAGGTTGGGACAAAAAGGATGTGTGGACATGATGAGCCATATAATGGCCATACAGCCTTGGCTTTGGTTCCTCAGCCCTGAACAACCTGGTCAACCCAGGTTACCCTGTTCAGACCTCTCAGGACCCCTGGCCCAGGGCTTGAGATGCTCTTGCTGGATCCTAGGGTTTCTGTAGGCTCCTAGGGTTTCACATGTGCTTACTTACTGATTCACATGCCAAATCTGAGGTTAGGCTGCTTCCTCTTACAGTCCATCCTCTGGGAGTCATCTGCTGGGGGAGGGGGGTGTGAAAGGGAGAGGCAGGGGGCACTTCTCAAACAGAAAGTCAAGATCAGAGCTGTGTTTCTGAAAGTGTGGCTCACCCAAGGGCCCACATCCACATCATAGAGCCACCAGCCCACTGGATGGTGGCATGCAGACTTTGGGCTCACCATCAGGCCTACTGCTTCTGCATGGGATACAGAGCAAGGCATGAGAACTGCCATGATCAAAAAGCATACTAGAGAATTCTTGTGCATCATAGTCTTTGAGAAATCCTGGTCTGGGGTTCTTCTACCCTTAGCTGGGACAGATTATCAAAGGGAAAATGACTGCTCAACGAAAGGGAGGAAATTCCACTGCCAGGGTAGGGGTGCTGGGGACCTTTCAGTCACTGAGGGATCTTTTTCTTCCTCTCACAAGAGGACCAACCTCTAATTCCAGGTAGTTCCTCAGTGCCCTCATTCTCCCAGTACTCTGGACCATCAGACCCTGGATTCCTCAAGGACCACTCTGGGCCACATGGAGGAAGATTTTCAGAGGCAGCTGGAGAGGCACAAGCTGCTCTGACAGCCCTAGACCTGCAAGTTCAGGATCAATAGACTCTCTTCTTTTTCCACTTCCCCTGCCAGAGTTTGTCAAAAGGACATCAGAGCTTGCCGGAAATGTTCCAAAGTCCAGGGTGAGGGAAGTGCTGGTAAGGGTAGAACCTCCCTTGTGATGGTTTGCATATGTCCAGGCTGGATGAAAGAAATCAACCCAGAAGCACTCCCTGTGCCACAACATTTGCCCCAGACTAGTGTAATTTTTTAGTTGGTGTTGATTGAGACTCTGTTGAACCTGGCTCTGTGCTAAGCTCTTGGCTTGCATTGTCTCAATCAGCCTTGACAAGGATTTTTGAAACTGAGATTATGATTCCCATTATTTATATGAGAGACCTGAGGCCTGGAGAGGTAAATTTACTTGCCCAAGGCACACAGTTAGCTAGTAGAAAGGCTGACTTTGAACCTAGATGGTCTGACTCCAGAGCAGGATGAAGTGAGGAGCAGACAGAGGTGCTGAGGAGGATGTAAGTGGTCAGGAATAGGAGCTAGAGGAGAAGCTTGGTGAGGAGGAAGGAGGAGACAGGAGATGGAGTGCAGTCTGAGCGAGATGATGGGTGGTATTGGGGTGGGACTCAGGAATAGATCATGGACCAGCTGAGGGTTGAGGAATATGATGGATGTCATCAGGGGCTGTTCTGAGATCAAGGCCAGGAAGAAGGTGAAGGTCAGAGCTGCGGTCGGAATGGGGAGGCTCCAGGGGAGTGATTGGTGCTCTCCAGTGTCACCATGAGCTGGCTTGGAGTGAGAACCCCACCAGGCCGGGGTTAGAATCAGGATGAGGTAACATTCAGTGTCGCAGTCCCCTTTCCCAGCTTTGCACCTCTACCAACTGTCTTGTTAGGTCTTTTCAATGTTTGCTAGTTTATTGTCTCTCTCCTCCAACCAGAAGGGAGTCAGGGCACATACTTGGTCTGTTTGATTCACCTTTATGTCATCAGCACAGGCAGAATTCATGGAACACAATAGGTGCTCAATAAATGCTCAGGGACGAGGCTCAGGGGAGTGATGATGGACTAGAACATGGGGTGTGGCTCTCACTAGAGTGTAGGCTCAGATGGGGTGATCTCCAGAACAAATGAGTTTGAAGGAGGGGTGAGGCCCTGGGAAGAGCTGAATGGCACAGTGGGGTGCCCCTCAGGTTCACAAAGAGTCCAAGGAATAGAGTGAGGTGTTGGGGAGGAGGTAAGGCTTCAAGGTATGGTACAAGAGCTCCTTGAATATGTGCCTTCTTGCTGATTTCAGTGTCCACGTAGATGATTCAACTCCTTGGTCTCTCAGTCCATTGACTCTTTCTCTTCTCTCTACCTATCACAGCCACTTACTTCTCTGGTCATACCCTAATACCCTGCCTTATCTGTCACCACCACCCTTCCATAATCGCCATTATATCCTGCTGTCCCAAAGCCAGCTCATTCCTTTTAGTTCTACAAGAACTGCAACAATCCTACAACTCCAGCCACCACTGGGGACCCTTCAGACAGCCATACTTTTTTTCCTACTGTCTTTTACCAGACCCTGACTCTATCCTTCCCTTCCCTTCTTACCCAGCCTACAATCCAAGAGCAGTGATCATAATCTCTTTCTTGAGTACACTCGAAATTCCTATGTCCCACTGCCATTTCTTTGTACTCAACTAGCAAAACTCAGCCCTGATAAAATCCAACTTTCCAGCTACTCCATGAAGTTGAACATGACTGGAGAAAACCATGCAGACATGCTGAGTAATCTCACTTTAAATGAATGGTCATTAACCCAATCAAAAAATGGGCCAAAGAACTAAACAGACATTTCTCCAAAGAAGACATACAGATGGCTAACAAACACATGAAAAGATGCTCAACATCACTCATTATTAGAGAAATGCAAATCAAAACCACAATGAGGTACCATTACACACCAGTCAGAATGGCCGCTATCCAAAAGTCTACAAGCAATAAATGCTGGAGAGGGTGTGGAGAAAAAGGGAACCCTCTTACACTGTTGGTGGGAATGCAAACTAGTACAGCCACTATGGAGAACAGTGTGGAGATTCCTTAAAAAAACTGGGAATAGAACTGCCATATGACCCAGCAATCCCACTGCTAGGCATATACACCGAGGAAACCAGAATTGAAAGAGACGCGTGTACCCCAATGTTCATCGCAGCACTGTTTACAATAGCCAGGACATGGAAGCAACCTAGATGTCCATCGGCAGACGAATGGATAAGGAAGCTGTGGTACATATACACAATGGAATATTACTCAGCCATTAAAAAGAATACATTTGAATCCGTTCTATTGAGATGGATGAAACTGGAGCCCATTATACAGAGTGAAGTGAGCCAGAAAGAAAAGCACCAATACAGTATACTAATGCATGTATATGGAATTTGAAAGATGGTAATGGTAACCCTATATGTGAGACAGAATAAGAGACACAGATGCATAGAACAGTCCTGTGGACTCTGAGGGAGAAGGTGAGGGTTGGACATTCTGGGACAATAACATTGAAACATGTATATTGTCATATGTGAAGCAGAACACCATTCCATGTTCTATGCATGGGACGGATGCTCAGGGATGGAGCGTTGGGATGACACTGAGGGATGGGAGGGGGAGGGAGGTGGGAGGAGTGTTTGGGAGGGGGAGCACATGTGAATCCATGGCTGATTCATGTCGATGTATGGCAAAAACTACTACAATATTGTAAAGTAATTAGCCCCCAACTAAAATAAAAAAAATAAATAAAAAAAAAATAAATGAATGGTCATTAAACCTCAAGTGAGCCCTTAACGCCGCCCAGCAATCATGTTATAGTTCCATAGAACATCCAGCTCTCCATCAACTGCTGACACCTGTCTCCCACCCTCACTCCCAGCTGGTGGCCTGGTTTCCTGTTTCAATGAGAAAATAGGATGCATCAGAAGAGAGCTGCTCTGAGCTCCAGCATCACCTCTCCCACCTAAGTGCATCTTGGCACATCTCTCTGGCATCAACAATTGTTCCCTCTTTACTGGCTCCTTAGCACACACACGTTGCTATGCTGTAATTTCTCCCATATTAAAAAAAAAACACTTTCATGTGGTCCCCATGTACCCCTACAATTACCAGTTTCCCACTTCTCTGCTCTCCTTTACAACACAACTCTTCAAAAGAACTGCCAGTTGCTACTCACCGGCATTTCTCTTTTTCCACTGTAGATTGAAAGCATTCTCAGCTGCCTTGTTTCCCCATGTCTCTCTGGAAATTGCTCTTAAAGGTCACCACTGATCTCCATGTTGCTGCAATTCTTTGTCCTCCTCTTACTTGTCTGGTCAATAGGACTTGAGGAACGTATGGGTCCCTCCTTCTTGATACACCTTCTTCAGTTGTCTCCACCTTCTCCTGGTTTCCCCCGCTACCTCACTGATCACCCATTTATTTGCTGATTCCTTCTCAGCTATTGCCCCTCTAGATGTTTGCCTACCCAGGGCTTGGTTCTTGGGTTGCTTTTCTTTGTCTACACTCACTCTTTTCTTGATCTCATCCAGTCTCAAGACTTTTAATATGGATTAGATGCTAATTATTCTTCTATTATATCTCCAGCCTTGATGTCACCCTTGAACTCTGAGCTTCTCTATCTTAACAACACCATTGCCATCTTCCTTAATTCAGTTCATGCACTTCCATCCTTCTTTTTACTCTGAATAAAATCCTGAGAGCTGTCCTTGACTCCTGTCTTTCTGTCATAGCCCAATACCAATCTGTCATCAAATTCTAGTACTCTACCATCAAAATGGACCCAGAATCTGCTTACCTCCCACCACATCTGCTGCATCACTTAGTGGGAGCCACCATGCCCTCTCACCTGGATTATTTCAGTTAATCTAGTATGTCCCTCAATAGTCTGCTTCTGCCCTTGTCTCTTTATATCACTCTAGCAGTCAAGTTCTTACAATGGCTTTCAAGGCCCTGCATGATTGCTCGCCACCCCCATCATGGCATGTCTGACCTCATCCCCTATCATCTTCCTCTCTCACTTGTTCTACTTCAGCACACTGACCTCTTGGTTGACCCTGCTGCTGCTGCTGCTAAGTCGCTTCAGTCGTGTCCGACTCTGTGCAACCCCACTGACGGCAGCCCACCAGGCCCACCAGGCTCCGCCGTCCCTGGGATTCTCCAGGCAAGAACACTGGAGTGGGTTGCCATTTCCTTCTCCAATGCATGAGAGTGAAAGGTGAGAGTGAAGTCGCTCAGTCGTGTCCGACTCTTAGTGACCCCATGGACTGCAGCCCACCAGGCTCCGCCGTCCCTGGGATTTTCCAGGCAGGAGTACTGGAGTGGGGTGCCATTGCCTTCTCCTGGTTGATGCTAGGATATGCAAAAACTGTGGCTTCAGGGAAGAGGGTGTTTACATACAGTGGTTGGGGAAGACCTCACTGAGAAGATGGCAGTTGAGCCAAGACTCTTCTCTGCTTCATTTTTCTCAGCACCCAATATCCTGTATATTTGACTTCTTTGGAGTTTTTCTTTTTATTTATTTTTTGTCTCAGTTCCATTAGGGTAAGGGGTAATGTTTATTTTGCTGGCTTCTGTAATCCTGCATTCTAGAACAGTCCTTGGTACATATTAGCACTGAGTGAATACCTGACATCTTAGTGTGCAGAGTGCCACAGACTGGGTGGCGTAAACAAGAGATATTTGCTTTCTCACAGATTTGAAGGCCAGAAGTCTGAGATCAAGATGTCATCAGGGTTGATTTATTCAGAGGTCTCTCTTCTTGGTTTGTTAGCGGCCACCTTCTTCCTGTGTTCTCACATGGTCTCTCTCTGTGTGTGTCTGTGTCCTGATCATCCTTTAAAAAAAAAAAACAACTTTTATTTGTTGATTTATTTATTTATTTTTGGCTGCACTGGATCTTTATTGCTTTGCTCAGGCTTTCTCTAGTTGCGCAGAGTGGGGGACTACTCTTCACTGCAGTGCTCCGGTTTCTCATTGGGGTGGCTTCTCTTGTTGCAGAGCACAGGCTCTGGGTGCATGGGCACAGTAGTTGTGGTGCACAGGTTTAGTTGCTTCACGGCATGTGGGAGCTTCCCAGACGAGGGATCAAACCCATGTTCCCTACATGGGCAGGCAGATTCTTTACCCACTGAGACATCTGGGAAGTCTGACTATCTCTTCTTATAAGGACAACAGTCAGATAGGAGTTGACTCCACACTAAAGACCTCACTTTACCTTAATTGCCTCTGCAAAGACCTTGTCTACAAATATGGTCATATTCTGAGGGGATTCCCTTGTGGCTTAGTTGGTAAAGAATCTGCCTGCAATGCGGGAGACTTGGGTTCAATCCCTGGGTTGGGAAGGTCCCCTGGAGAAGGGAAAGGCTACCCACTCCAGTATTCTGGCGTAGAGAATCCAATGGACTGTATAGTCCATGGGGTCTCAAAGAGTCAGACACAACTGAGCAACTTTCACTTCACTTAACTTCTGAGGGGATTAGAACTTCAACATATGAATTTGAGAGTGGGGGGTAATTCAGTGCATAATACTAGATTAATTTACTGATCAGTGTACAGAGATGGATTGAGACACTGATGGAGTAAGGATCAGTGTTAGGCTCAGGAACACAGCAAGGCTTGGTGAGGACATAAGTGATTGGCTGGCAACAGAGCTCATAAGAGGGCTCAATTCTGGGCTGGATGACAATGGGGTAGAGAGTGATGTGCCAGGGTTGAATGAGGTTGGAAGAGAGTACTTCTCTCAGCCAAAGGGAGAGGCCATGGTGAAGAAGATGATGGAGTCAATGCAGTTGAGGGGTGAGGAAAGGAGAGACTGGCCAATGTGGGCAGAAGGGAGGAGGGAAGGAGTCAAAGACTGGTTGTGTGGTTGAGACCTTGGGATGGGACCCTCGGGGATGTTGGGAATGTCATTGATGGGCAGGGTCATCCATATTCCTTGATGGGCCCAGTGAAAAATTCAGATCTCTTACTCAAAAAGTATTAATAATTTTAAATGGTGACAGCAGAGCCTTGAACCAAACATAGGGAACCCTTCTAGACATTGAACCCTGTCCAACTTCATTGGTCCAACAGCCATGGACCTGGTCCTGCCAGATGGGCTCTGGATCAGAAATGGAGACAGTTTAAAGGCTTGGATCAGGCTGGGGTGGAAGATCTAGCCTTTTGCATTGTATTGGGCAGTTTTATATGATCTGCCTTTTGCCATCTTTGTGTCTTATTAGCAACTGTACC
Organism: Okapia johnstoni; assembly: GCA_024291935.2. NCBI lineage: Eukaryota > Metazoa > Chordata > Mammalia > Artiodactyla > Giraffidae > Okapia > Okapia johnstoni. Next base: position 113,807,580 of record CM044305.1, read on the forward strand.
ATACACTTTTTTTGAAGCTGGGTCATCCCATGATGTACCCTACACATGTGATTTTCATGTGTGCCAAGGTGTGTTTGTTGAGATCACCAGCGTACTAAGGGAGGCTGCTCATTGGATTTGATGGAGATGGAGGAAAAGTGAATGTGCACAAGAAGACCAGAGCAGGTCTAGAATTCAGGCAATGAAGATCCGAACTGTACAAGTGGCCTGGGGGAGGTTATAAAGGAATTGTGATTTGATTGGAAAAAGAAAACCCCTTGAAGTGCATCTAACTGCCCAGTGCCTGGCCAAGGCAGAGAAACCAGTATCCAAGCCCTTGCCATCCTGGTGCAGAGGGGCTGTTCAGACCACAGTTTACAAATGGGGCCAGAGGGAAGGTTGCAGCCCTCCCCAGCCAGTCCTTGGGAGAGCCTGTAACCATCCTGAGGGGTGATGGAAAGCCTTCTGAGGGAGACAAAATCTAGAAGAAGCCAGGACACAGGCTCCCACAGGGAGGATGCAGGGGCTGGGGCTGCTGGTGCTCTTGGGGCAATATCTTGGTAGTAAGTTGAAGGCTGACCCCCAATCCAGCTTCTCACTGCACCCCAGCCTCTCCTTCCTCATCTCTGCAAGAATCTACTGAGCCTGCTGTGGATGTGGCTGTCTGTTGGATGCTAGGGACACATGAACAGACAAGGTCCCTAACCTCAAGGTAGAAGAGGCAAGTGTGCAACGCCAGTGAGCAACCAAAGAACAAAGCACAGCTGGATGTGGGCAAAAGCTAGCATGTGTCAGACTCATACAGCAGGCACACTTGACGGGATTATCCCAATTTGCCCTCTTCCCCACCATTGGAAAGCTCCCCAGGTAGCTCAAATGGTAAAGAATCTGCCCAATGTGGGAGACCTGGGTTCGATTCCTGGGTCAGGAAGATTCCCTGGAGAAGGGCATGGCAACCCACTCCAGTATTCTTGCCTGGAGTAGTCCATGGGGTCGCAGAGTCAGACACGACTGAGCAACTAACACAACCACCATTTGAGGCAGGTACCATTTCATCAGTCTCATTTGACAGATGAGGAAACTGAGATGCAGACAGGTTAAGTCACTTGCTGAGAACTGATCTGTGGTACTGCCAAGAGATGACGCAGGCAGCATGCTGCAGACGCCCTGCTCTTATTCCTTCTTGCCCTTGGCACCCACAGAAGGCCCCACATTTATAGTCTCTGCAGACAGAGAGCTGTGAATGGAACAATCAACACAAGGCGGGGGTGGAAATCCCTCAGACCTCAAGAGTAGAGATGTCATCTGAGCTCCTTGGGAAGAATGAACACAAGTGCACAGAGGCTGACAGTGGGAGGAAAGGAATTCTGGGCAGAGAGGGAACTAGAAGTAGACTGGCTTTGCTGCATTCAGAAGCTTAGCTGGGGCTAGCCATGGACTGTCACCTCATCCTGAAAGTTTGTAAAGTCATCTGTGAAGATCAGGATGGGGGACACAATGGAGGACTAGGAGACCCAGGAAGTGCAGTCCTGAAGAGCCCCAGACCATTTCCCCATGAGCCAGGGCCCAGGATCTCGCCCTCTGAACTCAAGGTGCCTTGAAAACATACATAGCCCTCTGGGCCCTGAAGGAGCTCCATTCGCAATCCTAGGTGAACTTGATTTTTTCTGTGGAACCCCACTCAACAGGCCAGGGAGCTGGCCTTGCTGCCTTTCTTGGGGAGGGTTCAGATGGCTGTGCTGGGCAAAGAAGGCTTCTGCAGCCTTGGAAGAGCAAGCCAGCCACGGGAGGACTCTGCAAACAGGAGGCAGGGATGGAGAGGAAAGCACCACTGGGGTGGGGGAAGGGGAGGAAGAGGGGGACCGAGGCCCTGACCAAGGCTGCTTTCTGCCATTCCCAGCCCCCCAGTTCCCCCCCGGGGGGGCAGAACCAGAAGCAGCTGGGTGGTAGAAGCTTTCCTGCCAGGGCAAGTAAGTATTTCTCTGCCTGGAATGGGGGCGAGGGTAGTTCTGGGGGATGTCTTCCAGGCTCATTATGCCCCCAAAACACCAAATTAGGGGGATGAGTCAACTCCCTTGTGGGGATGAGCTGCAGAGGTGCAGAGAACAAAGAGAGCCCCCCCAGAATCCAGCAGTCCTGATGGGCCCCTCCTGGGAGGCTTTGGCAGCCTGGGCCCCAGAACTGGCCCGCCGTCTGTCAGTCACCCACCTCTCCTGGGTTCTCCCCGCACTCGTGTCAGCCCTCTGCCACCAGCATCCAGTCGGTCCTACTGAACCTCCCACAGGGCGGCCTCCTGAGGGCCCCCCAACCCCACCCGGCGCTCCCTTGGCAGACCCAGAAGATTCCATCCTCACCCATTTCTGGGCCCCAAGAGTCCCCAAGCCCATCTCTTCCTTTATTTCGCTGCAGCCCCCCCGCGAGGGTGGCGGGATTCTTCCCATTTCCCAGACTTGACCAGAAAGAAGGGGCAGGGGTTGGGGGTGGGGGTAAGTGACGAAGCCAAGGTCACCCAGTCATGGGCTGCGGAATGTGGCCTCGACCCTGCCCTTCTTCTGCAGGCCGGCTGGCACCCGGCCGAGGCAGGTCGGGGCTGCCGGCTCGCGCCCCTCTTGGCTCCGCGGGCAGTCGGGGCGGGCCGGCCCGGAATGACAGGTGAGCCAGAACTGGGGACACTTAGGGGGTTGGGCTGCGCGGGGCCACCTGGCGCGCCAGCTTTGGGTGCGGCCGCCCGAGCCTGAGGCGGCGCGGGGCTTCCGAAGCCTGGCGCCCGGGGGTACGCCGGGGCCAGGGCCTCCGGCCGAGGGTCGCGGGGGCGCCCCGGGCCCGCCGACCAGGCCCCGCCCCCTGGCGGCACGGGCGGGGGCAGGGGCGGCGCCGGCGGAGTGGGGCGCGGGCGCGCGGTGCTCAGTGCGCGCCGCCGCCCCTCCGGCCCAGCTCGCCCGCCCGCCCTACCCCCTCAGCCCGCTCGCGTCGCCCCCCACCACTTCTCCTCTCCTCGGCCTGGCGGCCCCGCGCGCGGTGCGACGCGACCGATCGCGGCCTGGCGCTCGGGGCGAGGGGGTCGTGGCGCTCGAGGGTGGCGCGCCAGGCGCGGGGCGCGAGGCCAGACCTGGCGCAGCAGGGAGGGGGGGCGGGCGGGCAGCAGCGGAGCCCCCAGAGGAGAGCAGGGCCAGGGGGGTACAGAGGTAATGGGTAGGGCCTGGGAATCCGGCTGCGAGGGGCGGGGAGCTCCAGGCGCACTTCGGCCCGGGCCGGGCTGAGCCCGGGGGCGCCCGGGGGTAGCGGGGCGGGGAGGAAGGGTGGGAGGAGACGGCGGGGCCGGGCCGGGGGGCTTGGCCGACGGGGAGCAGGTGGGCGGGGACAGGGGCCCTGCTGGAAGAGGCGCTGCAGCGAGGTGGCGGGCTGCGTGCACAAACAGGGCGGCCGCCTCCTGGGCCCGGAGAACGGTGAGGCCGCTGGGGTTGGGCGCCCCGGCCCCGAGGGCACGGTTCCGCGTCCAGGACCCCTGAGCCGGGCGCTGGGCACTGTGGGGGGAGGATCTGGAGGCCTGGCCGGGCCAAGGCGCCAGGGATTCTGCAGCCGACCCAGCTGCTGGGCCAGAGGCAGGAGTTCTTGGGCAGCGCGCCAGTGGCGGGTACTGGTGGCGGGCGATGGTGGGCGAGGACAGGCACCTTCAGGGCTGGCATGAGTGGAGAGGGGACGAGGAGGGCCCAGAGTTTGAGTTGGAGGGTCATTTGGGAGTTCGGTGTCACCGGGTGGGTTGATGAGTCATGAGATTTGGGGATCACAGAAGGGTTTCCTGGTGATCAGTTCTGAGCGAGGGCAATGAGGAGGGCTGGGATTTGGAGAAGTGTTTTTGAGGCCACCTTTGGGACACTGGGTGCCCCTGTGGCTGCCGGTCCCCATGCGAGAGACTTTAGAGCCAACGTCCCAGAGTGCTGGGATGGGGTAGCTGCGGTCCGGGGAGGGGTTAAGGAAGGTCTTTGTGGTGGCGGGTCCCTGCCTTCCTTCCTTTCCAGGCCTTCAGGATTCAGCTGAGTTCCTGTGGGGAGTGGGTTAAAAATTCCTCCGGCCTACCGTCAGCCTTAGAGTATCCACCAGGGGCAGGAGGGACATATACGTGCGTGACTGCCGCAGCATTCTCTGTCGTGAAGCCCTCGCGCTTCCTCACTGTTGCCATAGTAACGGCCTATTGATGGTGTATTTATAGGGAAGAAGCAGGCGCTAAATTTTGGGGAAGGAGGGGGAGGAGGCCTCAGGCAGCAGCAGTGAGGGCGGTCACGGAATTGTTAATGGAGTGGGCCACGCCCGGGAGCTGTTGGGGAGAGTTACTGGCTTGTCTGAAGCTTAAAAATGGGCTAATGACTTACGCAGGTGTCAAGCTAACCTAGTCGGCCTGTGATACCTGTGGGTGTGCGTCCACCACGCACACCCACACACTTGGGACAAGGCATAGCTATCTAGAAGCTGTTACGTAATTTCTGCACAGAAGAAAAATGTAAAAAACAACACTGCAGTTCTCATTGATAAGCAATGAGACATGTATTTTTCTGTCGTCACTTATTAGTAAGCCTTTACTCATTCTTTTCAATTCCTGACACAACAGCTCCATTTTTCTTCAATCAAAAACCTTGCTGTTAGGCACGCCACACCCACACCCTAGACACATGACTGGCAGTGGCCTTAGGGGAAGCTCAGAGATCCAGGGTGGAAGCGGGATTTTGAGATAATATTCCATCTTCTCTCTAAACACCAAGGCCCGTCTGTGGACAAATTCCCATGTTAAGAGTTTTGGGTGGGATTGTTGTGGGGTGCACAAGAGAAAGGCTCCCTCCACATGGTGTTTCCATAGATGGATGTTAGCTTTGCTCTTTTTCCTTCGGTTTTCATTTCATTTATGATTCACATTCTACCTGTTTGCCAAAAGGATTAGAGGATATATTTTAAATATACATAAGATTGAAAACATGAGAAAAGTGGATACCATGTCACAGGGGAGAAAGCACATGTGTTTAATAGCTAGGCTTCCAGAGAGCCTGTACTTTATGGTTAATGTTAACACTGAACTTCCTGGCAGCCTAGGCAAAAAGGGTAGCCCTATGGGTGACACCGTTGTGTCTAACATCCAGTTAGTCATAAAACCAGAGCTTCTGCTTGGGGAGGGGAGCCATGGGGTGATTGATCCCAGATGTGGACAGCTTGGCCAGTGCTCTGGAATATGTGCGTGAGTGGGAGTGTACATTGTGGGTAGGGGCAGTGTGCTGCCGCCATGGTTTACATACTGGTTGGATAATTCCTGAGCTTTCGGCTGATAGCTCCGATTAGAAGGAACAGTCTCATCTAGACAGTGGCTCAGTTTTGAGCATGTCCATCCATGTCTAGGTCCTCTGCTGCTGTGTTGTTTAATGCACAGAGAGGAGAGATGACTCTGTTTCGGAGATCCTTGCCAGCCTGTCTGGTGAAGAGGAACACAGCAGGTCCTCTGGGCTTGGGCTGTGACTTTGGAGATGGTTGTTGTGGCTGTGGGAAGCGTTGCCAGTGCCCACTTCTTAAACACGCACTGCCTAGTTTCAGGGACCGTGCTTATCATTAGAGGTATGTGCAACTTGCCATTGTGAGCAAGCTTTGTTCCCCAAACAGGTCCTGTCTCTGTCACCGTTGACTTGCTGGACCTTCCCTAAGTGCCCCTCTTTTCTCTGGGGTGTTTTCCAAGTCACAAGTGCAGACGTTCATCGAGTCGAGTGAGGAAGGCAGAACCTCAGACTGTAGGAGTTTTTCTTTTTTCTTTTTTTTTAAAGAAAATGTCAAGCCTTAGGTCTAGACTCTCAGACTGTGTTCTTGGGGGAAATAGCTGGAAGGTTTGCTGTGGGCTCTGCTGCACCTCAGGGAGCTCCAGAGGAGAGCTTGGACAAGGATGAGAGTGATAGGGCTGGGAGAGGCTGCACAGAGGGTGATGTGCGCCATGAGGAGCTGCTTTGACCTTTGCCCAGGCCAGTGTGGGCGGGGTCACATCCCAGGGCCGAGAGGGTGCCCTGTAGGTTTGGGGGTGTGATTTCACCATGACTCTGCTTTCCTCCTTTGCCAGGTGAGTGACACACTGGATCTGACGGAGAGCCATGGCAGGTGAGTTTGTCTGGGCCCTGGCCAAGTCGGGAAGGGCCGTGCCTAGGGCTCATGGAAAAGTGCTAGCCTGCCTTTCAAGGCCTTTCCAGCTTTCATCGTACAGAGGGTGTTCCCGTGGCTGCTGTCCAATTGTCTGGGTCTCATCTTTCCACTCTCAAGTCTTTGGCTCCCTTCTGGAGCACAGACTCCCCTGGAGAGGTGCGCCTACCCAGGCCACTCGGAGAGAAGCTAACATGGCAGGCCATGGAGGTTTAGGGAGGGATGCCTGCCTGGGACCAAGAAGGCCTGCTTGACATGAGGACTAAGAAACCCCAACTCTAGGGGCACACTAGGAGCAGATCTCACCTCTTCTTTCATCTTCCAAAGTCTCAGCTCAGGTTTCTGGGGGTGCCAGTCAGCTCAGCTGGAACTGGGGGTTCCCCTTGGGAATAAGAGGATATGGCTCCCACTCCGTGACATTTTGGCTAGAGGCCATCTGTGTCCAGTTTCCAAAGGCCTAGATTCTCCATCTCAAGCCTGCTACCCCTCTTCCCAGAGTCCCTCTCAGATTCATGTGTGTCCAGTCTCCGGATCTCCTGCAGCAGGGTTTGTACTAGACCATCTAGGGCAGGACTCTTGATACCAGGCCATCCAACAGCCCAGGTGGCCATTCAGGTGGGGGATGCCAACATCAGCTTCACAGGGAAATGCATCCTTATGATAAAGGCTCTGATTTTCTCTTTTGGAGGTGAAGCAGAAGATACTGGGGACGTATTCACTGGTGACTATAACGTTCAAGATGTGTCATGTGCAAGGTTCTCATGCAACACACACTTCCCTCTTACGAGGGCCCCATTGTCCTCCAGAGTCTTGTTGGCAGATACAGCATGATATCAGAGAAAGTCAGCCCTCCCATCTGTTGTACATGTCCGGGAGGGTGTCCTGCCTGCTGGCTCTGCCTTGCTTCCCTCCATCCTTGAGCCTCTGTGCCCAGGCTGAGTCTGGTGGGCAGGAGCCTCTGGGCCCCTCCACCTTCCAGCCGTCAGCACAACTTTCTCCTCAGTGTTTCTGGAGGCCAAGAATGCCCATTCGGTCCTGAAACGCTTCCCTCGCGCCAATGAGTTCCTGGAGGAGCTGCGCCAGGGCACCATCGAGCGGGAGTGCATGGAAGAGGTCTGCAGCTACGAGGAGGTCAAGGAGGTTTTCGAGGACAAGGAGAAAACGGCACGTACCGCCCTGGGGCTGGGTTCTGGGAGGACAGCTAGCCTCAGGAATAAGCCAAGCCCGCCCTGGGATCTCAGATGGATCAGAAGCAATGAAGGGAAGCCAGCCCGGTCCAGGGCAGGGTCGCTGGGGCCCTATAAGAACAGCTCACCTGTCCTTAGAGCCCCATCTGCCAGACTCATGGCCATGTTGTTCTCGATCCTCAGGGCGTTCCATGGCCTCATCAGTGGCTCTCAGAGGCCAGTCAGGGTGGGGGCAGGCGCAGACCCTGCGGAACATGATCCCGACCTGCCGAAGTCAGACTGCTTACGTGTGAGTGTCAGCCGCCCTTTGCCCTTCTTTTGCAGATGGAGTTCTGGAAGGGGTACCCGAATGCGGTGTACTCAGTCCGAGACCCTGCACAGAGCTCAGATGCCATGTACGTGGTGGTGCCCCTTCTGGGTGTGGCGTTGCTGATCGTCATTGCCTTGTTCATCATCTGGAGGTGCCAGCTGCAGAAAGCCACCCGTCATCACCCCTCATATGCTCAGAACCGGTACCTAGCGAGTCGCGCAGGGCACAGCCTCCCCCGGGTCATGGTGTACCGGGGCACGGTGCACAGCCAGGGGGAGGCCTCCGGGCATCGGGAGACAGGGAGCCACCCACAGGTGGTGCTGGGGCCCAGTCGGGGGGGCAGAACCACCGTCCGGCTCGAGAGCACCCTCTACCTTCCCGAGTTATCTCTCTCCAGATTGTCCAGTGCCACCCCTCCCCCGTCCTATGAGGAGGTGACCGCTCCCCAGGAGAGCAGCAGCGAGGAGGCGAGCGTGTCTTACAGTGACCCACCCCCGAAGTATGAGGAGATCGTGGCGGCCAACCCTGGCTCAGACAAGTAGTGGGATGCGTGTCCTGTCCCATGTGAATGCCTCGTTCAGGGGCCTCCTGTTTCCTTTTTAACTTTTTAAAGACTGTGCCACCACAAAACAGCCTTAGCCTCCTCGTTGCCAAATAATTTCCTCATCATGGATCTGTAGGAAGTCAGTTGTCAGAGACAGGTGGAGGCGGGTAGGGATCACGCATGCATGGAAACCCCCTGGCGAGAGCCACGGGCCAGAGAGCCCAGCTCTTCCAGAAGCCCCCACATCCCTGCCATCTGGTCCTCCTGTCAGGGACTGACTTCTCTTATGCCAAAGGAATCACCCCATGCAGTTGACTGTGGCCCCAGGCTCGAGCCCTGGGACCCTGCAGCTGGCCGGAGACCTGTTTGTCCGAAGCCTCACTGCAGAGTTGAGGGAGAGAAGCCAGCCCTCAGCGCCCTTTTCCCTAACTTAGCCCTGTGCTCTCTGTCCTCACTCACATTGGACAAGGACAAGGACAGAACAAAAACAATAGTAGTAACATAATGAACACAATACAACAAAATGATACCACCTGGGCCACTGATAGGGCTTCAAGGGAGATCAGTTGCACAGATGGGTGACACCCCCCCATACCCACCCCACACTCCCGACCAGGTTCAAAGGAATGTCTGGAGCCACCTGAGAGGAGGACAGCCTGTGTGAAGGATGAGGGCCGGGGCCTGGCTGGCCAAGCTACCCCCTCCACATTGGGGACGTGGTCATCTGGAGGGGAGCTCTGGTCCTACTGTGTTTGGCCTCCCTCAGAACTTGGCTCTCCAGGCTCTCTTTCAGCTGTGCTAAAAGCCGCTACCTATTGGTCTGAGCCATATCATGGCCTTGAGAAAACAGATACCACTAACCCTGCCTGTGGACCCTGTGGCCTATGAACGGTTGGGCCACAGGCTGGGGTAGAAGGCTGAAGTTTTCTCTTTGTGAGCTTGGCCCATTGGATGATTAAACCCACAAACTCGGTTTCCTCAGCATTGTGCTCTCTGGCCTTAAACTTTTAGGCAACTACCCTTTTTTGGGAGTAGGTGTGTTGAGATGAACTTGAATTTCAGATGGCTGGTTTCTTCTTAATGTTGGTGCCCACCTGGGGAGAAGATCTGAAAGTGTCCCTTTTTAGAAATTTCTTTTTGGGGGAGATGGGGAAGCCCGTGACCTGGGTTTGAGGGCCTGTCTGCGATATGCTCTGTCATTGCCAGGTGCTGGTCCATTTTTAGCAACCCTTTTCTATGGCCCAGGAGCTGTCCACCTCTCCATTTCAGTGAGGCTTTGGACAGCAGTGGGGCAGAGGTGACCCGCCCTTTAAGTGTCAGTGACCACGCAAAAGACACTGTCAACACTGCCTCCCCACCCCTCCGTCTCCATCCTCCTGGCCTCAGCACCAAGCCGTTTTTCCTCTGTGGTGCTTTAAAAAATGTAGCAAATTTTTGTGGGGCCCAAAAGAGTGCACAGCCAGGGTCTATTGGCAACCACAGCAGTTTAAAACCCACTGAGAAGATAAGCTTCTCTCTGTCTAAACAGCTCTCCAAGGCAGGCCTTATGCCTCATTCTTCGAATGTGGCCCTGCCTAGAGGCCACAGATAACTTCTGGAGGCCCCTTCGGTCCTGGGCACTCACCTAGGATCGTGCTTCAAGCAAGGAGGCTTGTCTTCTTACCCCAGCGAGGCCACCAGCTTGGCCAACTCAACCCTGTGGCCCGGGTTTTCCATCCTTCCCCTATCTCACAAGCCTGCTGGAGGCTGATTGAGCTAATGCCTGTGCAGTGCTTGAGACACCAGAAAGCTCAGTGCAGTTTGCCCTCAGGAAGATTCTTCTAGAAATATGTAAATCATGAGGCACCCGTTTTAGCAGAGGTCTTTGTAGGACTGTGAAGTCAAGTCTCAACCTGGGGAGTCAGTCTCCTGCCAGTTAGACCGTTCCTCCCCTCTCTCTCCCCCACCCACCCCACCCCGAGAGCTCCCTGATGCCAGAGGTGCTGACCAGGTGGCATCCCACCTTTCCTTCCTCCCTCTTTTCGTCCTTCTGGCCTCCAGCATTGCACTCTTTCACTTCCTCCCAAAGGCATTTTGGGTGTACACTGCCCCTGCTTTGTCCATGAGGGATGCTGGGATCCATCCTCTTCAGCCATGTTGGAGGACCCGGGGCAGCGTGAGGCTCCGGGGCCTGTCCCTGCTGTCCCCGCATTTGTTCGGGGGCCGTGCCTGCGTGTCAGCCAGGAGCATGGGAGAGGACACTTAGCCCTCTGTGTCTCCTCCCCACTGGGCAGAAAGCCAGGAGTGGGCCCCGTGGACTTGAGCCAGAGGGAGGACGCTGGGGAGTGCCTGCTCCCATTGGCCCCTGTCAAGCCCTTTCCTGCCGAGCTGCTCACTGTTTGCAGCCAGTTTGAGGTGGTAGCCAGAGTGATGCCTGGGAGCCCGGCCTGGGGCGGAGACCAGCCTGCGTCCTGTGGGCGCCAAGCTCTCCAGTTCCTGGCCTTCGCAGCATTCTTCCACATGGGGTCCCGTGGTCCCCGGGACATTTCTCACAGCTTATCTTAGACAAAAAGACTGTATGTACAGTACACCATGGTCATAACTCCCTTGCGGTGCACATTTGGCTTTAAGAATGCCCTGTACATATCTTTTCCAACTCTGTCTTTGTATGGATGTCGATTTGATACAATGCTCAATCTGCGATAGCCACATTTTTGTTGCTTTTGGACTTGGAGTGTGTGTGTGTGTGTGTGTGTGTGTGTGTGTGTGTATACACGTGTGCACGTTGCCTTTTCTCACATGCTTATCTGAAACAATAGCCGGCGTGTGGCTATATTTGTACCAGGAGGGTTCCGGTCTGAGGGGAGGAATGTCACTTCCCAGGGCTAGGCAGCCTGAGGACAGGACCCTGAGTCAGGAAAGCTGAGATGAGCTGCTGGAGCAAGCCCTCCAGAGTTGCCACCTTCTGCCCTCCTTTACTAAAGCTTTTGGAAGAGGATGAAGCAGCTCTATCCTGTGGGCCTCCCTCCTGTGAGATCCCCGACTCACACACTCTTTTGGAGCAGTGCCCCCAACCTCGGCTCCTGTTCTGTGGATGTCAACAACGGAAGGAAATCTGAGCACTCCTGGGCCTTTTTGGTTTTTCTTTTTCTTTTTGGCGGAAAGATGTGTGACTGTTGATTTTGGGGTATGGTGGGCTGGTTATTTAGATATTTTTCATTTAAAAACAAAAAGGCTTTAACAAATTCCATGGAATGTGACTTTCACGTGTTTTCAACCAAAATCTTTTTAAGACTTTTTGAAACAAACATCACTATCTTGTCCCTCCCCTGCTACTCCCCATCACCTGGGGTTTTTCAAAACGAAAGCACAGCAGAAGTGTGTGTGGCCCCAGGACAGCTGCCTTGTGCCCTGGGTGATGGACACGCGACACCGTGCCGTCTTACCCAGAGGCCAGGGGCCTCCTCTTCAACTTGCGAATCCCACTGCCATTAGTGTGAATTCCTTTGGGTGCTTCGGAAAATAGAAACCTGCCCAATCTGTTGGACTGTGTCTTTCTGCTAGCCTGAAGATGACCGATCTGGGATACAAAAGCATCTTTCTGCTAAGGAGTTGGAGCCAGATGGTTCCTCTCTGGCTGGGGGTTGATCTTTTCACAACCAAATGGCATCACACAAGAAGAACTAAGAACAACACTGCCTCTAGATTGTTCCTTTGTCCAAGAGAGAGAGACACAGAGAGATTACTAAGAGAAATTCTCTTATTCACCTGTGCTCTGTCTTTCTAGGAGTGTGCGTGTGTGTGCTATGTCATGTGTGTGCCCTCACGTTCAAGGCCAAGATGGAGAGCTGGGTAGCCAAGCTGCTGTCTAGGCTGCTTTTCAGCATGGCAAGGAACGCAGCTCCATCTCAGGATTGCACCAATTCAGAAACAAGCACATCCTCCCAACTGAACTCTAGTCATACTAATCAGTATAATTAGCTAATTTAAAAGTACTGTAATCAAACTGCCTGAAACTGTGGTAAAAGCCCATTAATTCAAAGCCCACTAATTGAAAATGTAGGAAAAAAAAACACAACTCTAGATAATGCATGGTATCTGCGATTCTTCCTCTGTAGAAATATTCCCAATATTCCTCCCTTGAGTCAATTTTCAGGTTCATATGTGTAAGAGGGATCTAGTTTAAAACGAGTCCCTTTTCCCAATAAAAGGCTCATGATATGATGGAACCCTTCACTGTGCCTTCAGCAGTTCTCGTATGTCAGGCTCTTCATGTACATGATGACCTCTGTTCTGTCTCTACTGTGTGCGTGCTGGGTATGGCAGCATTTCATTCTCCTTCCTTATTTGCTCTGTGAATAGAATAGTTTGTGAACTAAGTTGCAATTTAAAGTGATATAACTGTGTATCATGCTCAATAGTCTGTAAAGCAGATATTTCACTATCAGTCCGGCCACTCCCATCATTCGCCCCCAAATATTCAAAAGTAGAAAGCTTTCCCTTTCCCAGCCTGTGGGTGGTGAGGCTCATTTGAGCAAGAATTTCCCTGACAAAGAGATCCAAACAGCGCAGCCCACCCCCTCAGGCTCAGTGCCTCAACAGTTGTCCCACTGTCCTGAACTATGTGACCGGTGCCCAGTGCCTGCCCCAGCCCTCACCCAGCCAGAGCATTAACACAGATATTCAAGATGGGGACAAGTCCCATAGCTTTTTACGCCTCCCCGTCTGTCTCCCTGTATGGATGCCACTTTCCCAGGCTTGAACACACCTGCTGCTTCACTCTGTGATTGTGACTCTGTAACAGTGGAAACCCTGATATGTGCAACCAAGCTTCTAGATGTGATTACTATGAAATGGATTCATTTTGGTAGCACTTTAAACTGTGCTCATAATTAGCGCGTTGACCCATGTCGGCTGGCAAATCTGTACATTCACTCATATGTCAGGATTTCACTGGAGCCTGGGGTAACACACAATTGTACTTCTGATTTCTTTCTCTCTAATTGTTAAGTTTAGCTGTTAAGTTTTGTCTCTTTCTGTACCAGAAGATAATGAATAATAATAAAGAGCAAATGGCATTCATTTGTGTTCTCTCCTCACCCATCTTGGATCATTGCTAGCTCTAATTTCCTTGGGATATGGAAGGTTGTGGGCCAAACTTGTTTTTCCAAGAGTCAGACTGTAGATAAGGAAACAGCCAGAACCAGTTTAGAAGCAGGAAGCCGAGAGGTCCTGGGTCCTAGAGCTGGTCCCCTATGTGTAAGATGATCTGCCAACCCATCCCTGTGGGAGGAGGTTAGTAAGGTCTGCCACAAATCATGTTAACAACTTCCCTGTTGCCTGATCCCTGGTTACTCATCGAGGTGGCCTTTTCTAGAAAAGAAGTTTTGCTTGGTTTCAGAGCTGGGGGAGGGGTGGGAGGGAGAAATTTTTTGGAGCTCTACATAGGTGGGATGCAATCCTCAGCTTTTGCCCTGGCTCAGCATCCTGAATTCTGAAGATGGCAGGAGTCTGAGACTATTCAGTGGGCACTGACAGTTTAGCCTCCCCTTGGAGGAAGCGTGGTCTTAGCCTGGAACACTGCCAGCTGTTTGTCTGGAGTGAGATGGGGCCAAGGGAAGTTTTTGGCGAAAGTTGTGCCTGTCCCCCATAAGGAAAGTAATCCATCCTTTAATACGAAAAGCCATGGCAGTGATGAGACAATGGCAGTGACATTCATGGCCTCCTTTGAGGATTGAATGTGGAGGCCCAATGCCAAGAATGACAGCCAGAGGCCTTAGGTTCTTTTCTTATCCCAAGCTGACTTACTGAGTGATGCCAACGTTCTGAAGATGCTGGGTAGTCAAACGAAGACTCCTCAGGCAGACTCCAGCACACAGATGGGGTCATGTTCTAGACATAGGTTTGGAACTTAAAGCTCTTTTTGTTAGAAACTAGCACTCTAGGGAGCCACTAAGGGTCCCAGCCTAGCCCACACAAGGAAACTAACACACGCGAGCTTCCCCCTTTCCCCAGCCCCCTCCTGTGCCACGGCCACACCCTTAGAGCAGCTGGCTTGAGATCTCACAGAATGAAGGCACTAAAGGACAGTGGAGAGGGGCCACAAACTGGGCTTGGAAATGATCATAACCAGCCCTTATTGAGCACTTAGTGTATGCTAGGCTCTGTAGAAGCATTAACTGAAACGATCCTCCCAAGAAACCTGTGATGTCTGAGAGAAGCAAGGACCAAGAAGATGCCATTTGACCAAGGCCTCTGAGAGAAGTGTGAACCCTCATCGTGTGAACCCAGGTCTGTCCAGATTGTCCCGCCCCTGGCCAATTGTACTGCACTGCTGTTCTCCTCTGGTGATCACTTTGCTTTTGTGTGCTTGTTGACTGTTCATCCTCCCAGCACCCACCTCTCCACCTCTTTCTACCTAACTGTGAATTCTACAAGGGCACAGACCATGTATAACTTTTGTTCGTATCACTTCTTCGCCAGAACTCAGCTCAGTGCTTGGCTCACACTCAGTGTTCAATTAAAAAAAATGTGTTGAGTGATTTTATTCTCCAGTCATAACTCAAGCTCCTTGTACTAGTTTGCTCAGGGTGCTGTAACAAAGTCTCGTAGACTTGATAGCTTAAATAACAGAAATATATCGTCTCCCAGTTCTAGAGGCTGGAAGTCTGAGATCAAAGTTTTGGCAAAGTCGGTTGCTCCTGAAGCCTCTTGCCTTGGCCTGTAGACGGCCGTCTTCTTCCCGTGTCTTCACATGGTCTCCCCTCTGTTCATGTCTGTATCTTAATCTCCTCTTCTTATAAGGTCACCAGTCATATTCGATCAGTCCTGGGTGTTCATTGGAAGGACTGATGTTGAGGCTGAAACTCCAATCCTTTGGCCACTTCATGCGGAGAGTTGACTCATTGGAAAAGACCCTGATGCTGGGAAGGATGGGGACAGGAGGAGAAGGAGATGACAGAGGATGAGATGGCTGGATGGCATCATCAACTCGATGGACATGGGTTTGGGTGGACTCCGGGAGTTGGAGATGGACAGGGAGGCCTGGCGTGCTGCGATTCATGGGGTCGCAAAGAGTTGGACACGACTGAGCAACTGAACCGAACTGAACTGAACTGAAAGACCCTACCTCTCAGTACAGTCACATTCTGAGGTACCAGAAGTCAGGATTTCAACATAGGAACTTGAAGAGGGGATACACTTCATCCCATAATACTCTATTCATGGCAGATAGGAGTCTTTGTTGCCCCTTCTCCCAACCCTGAGTGCATCATACACACTCTGGAAAAGCTTGGGGGTGGGCATCACGACTTCGCTGAGATTCTGGCGAACACAGGGGTACCTTGCCATTCTCAAACAACACCCCAGAGCAGATGTTCCCCTGCCACAGATGGTGCACCCGGAACAGCTGTCAAAGTTTCCCACAGGGCAGGCGGACTTGGGAGAGGCGACGTGGGCTTCAGAATGGTTTTCCCAGGGTT
The DNA here is from genome assembly GCA_024291935.2 of Okapia johnstoni. Classification (NCBI taxonomy): domain Eukaryota; kingdom Metazoa; phylum Chordata; class Mammalia; order Artiodactyla; family Giraffidae; genus Okapia; species Okapia johnstoni. The sequence goes on from CM044305.1 coordinate 113,823,222, forward strand.
CCTCTGTGGAGAGTGATGGGCAGACCGAAAGCCTGAAGAATAGACAAAATATTTGTGCCCTTTTAGATTTTTTTTAAATAGACAAAAGTTGTTTTCATGAATCACAAGCCTAGCAGCTCCAGTAACAGTGGCTTTCAACAATTTCTCTGAAGATCTCAAACTGCTTGATGGATTCAGTTTCACTGGGCTTTATGTGCTGTAAAAATAGAGGCTCTAGAGGCTGGGTAACATTTGTATCATGCTGGTTACACTTAATCACAGGAGCACAGTGGGTGGGCTGGTGGATGCCAGCACCCCAGAGTCCTGGGACTCACTGGGTATAGGGGAGGGGCGCTGGTGGAGTGCAATGTTTGCCAACCTGGGAGTGTCACTGCTTCCACTCTGGCCATGGGACTCAAGAAGGGCCCTACCTGTTTGGAACTTTGGGCCTAGCTTGGTGGGGGAGGCATGAGACAAGAGATAGCAGCAGAGCATGTAGAACTTTCTGCTACAGGGCAACCATGAGTCTGGAGGTGGAAGATGCCAGAGAAAATCTTCCTGAAGAAGCCACACGCAACCTAAAGCTTACAGGATGAGTATAAATCAGTAAGACAAAGAGCATGAAAGACAACAAAACCAGGCAGAGGGACCTCACGTGAAGAGGCCTGAAGGCCAACAAGGCCATCATGTTTTTAAGGAAACAGGAAGCCAGGACAGCAGAAAGGGAAAGACTTGTGCAAGACTGGAAAGACAGAGGGAAGCCAGTCAACCCAGGGCCCCCTACGCCACACTCAGCATAGTAGTCTTTACTCCCTGGATGATAGCCATAGCCTCCTACTTTATCTCTTTGATCCTGTTGAGCCCATTCTCCATACTGCAGGCAGAGAGATTGTTTCCAATAAGCTTGCTCATGGCCTCTTGCTCTCACTACCACCAGAGTAAAGACTAGGCCAGAGTAAATCCCACATGGCAGTGGGATTGGCTAGGTTGGTGAGACAGGAGACAGACAGAAGTAAACCACTGGGAAGAATTTTGCTCCAACACTGAATTATATATTTAAGAAGTTGTATTAGGGTTCTCCAGATACAGAATGCATAGGAGATAAAGTTTTACAAATATAAATATATCTGTCTATACATATAGAGATATAGAAAGATATTGATTTATCCTAAGGAATCACCTCATGCAATTGCAATTATGGAGCCTGGAAAGTCCCCCACAGTATGTCCTCTGCTAGCTGGAGTCCTGGGAAAGCCAGTGGTGTGAGTTCTAGTTCAAAGGCAGGGGAAGACCAATGTACCAGCTCAAGTCCTCAGGCAGAGAGAGAGACTAGGCTGAAACAGCAGATATTGGAGTCAACTGAGGTACCACGAACATGCTAAATGAAGTCTGGGTATGGGCTCGATGGGCCAGGCAGGCAGGAGATAACCATGGGAGTATAAAGTCCTGGAAAGCAAGGGAGGAGAGTGTTTTTAGCAGAAGAGAGAGGACAGTGATACAAAATGCTTCAAGGAAGTTGGGTAAGATGAGTAAGATGGATCTAGCTGTCAGGGGGGCATTGGTGACCTTGGCCTGGGGCACATTTAGTTGAGTGGTTGGCCAGAGTCAGGTAAGGAGAGGAACGTCTGGGAGGTAAAATGGTGGAGACAGAGTTGGGGCAACACTTTCCAGGAGTTAGGCTTCCGGGTTGCTCAGGGGGTAAAGTGTCTGGCTGCAATGTGGGAGACCAGGGTTCGATCCCTGGGTCAGGAAGATCCCCTGGAGAAGGAAATGGCAACCCACTCTGGTATTTTTGCCTGGAAAATCCCATGGATGGATAAGCCTGGTAGGCTAGAGTCCATGGGGTCACAAAGAGCTGGACACAACTGAGCGACTTCACTTTTCCAGGAGATGAGAAAGGATAGTGGCACCAGTGAGACAAAACACCATGGTAGGAAAGTTGGGTGCTTTAATATTTGTTTTACCATTCAGGTCATTTTTTTTCAGCAATTATGAGTTTCTACCATGAGGGACGCAGTGCAGTAAGTGCAGGGGAGACAGAGAGAGGCAAGCAAAGCCCACAAGGTCTCTGCCCTCACGGAACTGCTATCAAACGCTGAAAAGAATGTGGCTATATTTTTGTGCTGACGAGAGTGATCCTGGAGAAGGGAGTAGCCAAACGCCCAGGAAGCTGCAGAGATAAGTCCCTGAGAGAGCTGAAGCTGGGCACAAACACGAGGGCCACCAGCCCTGCCAAGGACAGCCTTGCGGGCAGTGGGCAAATCCCACGGTGCCAGCTTCCAGTGAGAACTCTGCTAGAAGCTGAGTTCTTCACAGTCCATGGCCCCTTCCCTGCCATTTTCCGGTGGGATCACTGAGGTACATTGCCTAGGGTCACACAGCCACTCTTGAGGAGCCATGGCAGGAAGGGCAGAGCAGCGGGACCACAGAGCCTGGACTCTGACCCACCCCATCCTCCCTGGTGTGTCCTACTTGTGTTATGGACTGCCTTCTGGCCCTGTCTTGCAAGAGTAAAGGGCAGGGCAGAGTGGGTCAGGGGCAAGAGGATATTTCCTGAAACTCTTGTGAGTCATTTCCTCCCTTGGACCTCCTCCTGTTCTGTCCCAGGGTCCTTGAGTTAAAGGCAGGGACATAGCCCTATGGATCTGCATCTAAGCCCTGTCTATGAATTTCTATGTGAACTGACTCACACCCTGGTCTGTCAAGGGCCCCAGATTGTCTGTCTCTAAAATGGAGGGCCCTGGGAAGAGGATCAGCTTTGTGGATCTTCGGAGACCTTGTCATTAGATTGCTGGGTCTCTCTCTCACTCACCCAGGGTTATCCTCTCTGTGTCTTCCTCCAGGTCAGAGGGGCTGCCACTGGATGTGCTTTTGAGGCTTCAGTGTTTGTGTCTTTACAACACTTTTTCCACCTCTCCGTTATTGTGGGCCATGTTCCTCTGGCCCCTGACTGTCCTGAATTCTACAGACACATCACATTTCTCTCACTGGATATGGAAATGATGGAAAGCAGGTGCAGCGCTCTGTGAGGAGTTACCTGGTAGGCAAGGCCAAGGACTCTGTGAGGTCACCTGGTCCAACCTCATCCCTTGGGAATCAGGAGACAAGTCCTTCCCCACCCATGACAAGGGTTCCCTGCACCCGAGGGACTGATAGGAAGTTGTCTATGCCCTCTGGGTTTTGGAATCTACTGCCAGCTTCCAGTGGAAGGGATTTGTGGGCCAATTGGGAGATGGAAAGGAAGAAGGAGCTGCAGGGTGAGCAGCTGCTATGCTGGGCAGAGGGGGAAGGGGGTAGAGAGTGGGCTTCCTGTCATCACGCTTGCTCTTGGTCCTGCTTCTGTTCCACCTGCAGGGCAGTCCAGAGTTACTCTTTGGGCCATTAGCCAGCAGCTATCACCCTAAACTAGGTGGTTGCAGCTCCCCCTGACATTTCCCGGCAGCCGCCCCTCACAGGAGGAGCTGAAGGGACCCAGAGCATCTTAGTGGTCCTGTTCTGCAGGTAGGCTCGTCAACCAGGTCTGGGCCTGTGTCAGTGTCTTTAACTCACTTCTGCTGGGGCTGCTTCCACCACACTCCCAGGGAAGCAGAATATGGCAGGATTAAGGGTAGGACCAACACAAAACAACGCCCTGCTCCTGTCCCCATAGAGCCATGGACTTCTGGCCCATCGGTTTCCATCTGCCCTTGAGAGCAGGAGCCCCATGAGGATGGGGACCTGGCCCCTAGCCCCAGCACCTGGCATGCAGGCAGGGTTTTTCAAGACGATCCTTCTGGATGAAAGGAGCCCACACGTGGAAACCAAGGAGCCCCCTGTTGCTTCCCACTGGTGACTGTGTCCCCTGCCATTTATTTCCCTCTCTGCTAGTGAAGTGGCCCTCCTTCCCTGGGCCAGCTACCATCCTTGAAGTTTGCTTTCTGTCCTTCCTGTCTTTTTAAGGAATGGAGGGATATCTGCCAGGTTCTGGCTTGGGGAGGGCCCTGGGGCTCCAGGCATGACCTCAGTACCAGCTGCTTCCAAAAGCAGGAAGCAGAATTGTTTACAGGTTCCTAAGTTTCATTAGCAAGTAGAGAGGAAGCTCCCAGATGCCTGGAAGAACTGGGTTTGCAGCCAAAATCAGGCTCACTCGCTGGGGCTTGATGTGGAGTTGCCTGAGACTCTGCTGTCATGCCCTGTGGGGCCACCCAAGATGGATGGGTCATGGTGGAGAGGTCTGACAGACTGTGGTCCGCTGGAGAAGGGCATGGCAAACCACTTCAGTATTCTTGCCTTGAGAACCCCATGAACAGTATAAAAAGGCAAAAAGATAGGATACTGAAAGAGGAACTCCCCAGGTCGGTAGGTGCCCAATATGCTACTGGAGATCAGTGGAGAAATAACTCCAGAAAGAATGATGGGATGGAGCCAAAGCAAAAACAGTACCCAGCTGTGGATGTGACTGATGACAGAAGCAAAGTTTGATGCTATAAAGAGCAATATTGCATAGGAACCTGGAATGTTAGGTCCAGGTATCAAGGCAAATTGGAAATGGTCAAACAGGAGATGACAAGAGTGAACATCGACGTTCTAGGAATCAGAGAACTAAAATGGACTGCAATGGGTGAATTTAACTCTGATGACTATTATGTCTACTACTGTGGGCAGGAATCCCTTAGGAGAAATGGAGTAGCCATCATCATCAACAAAAGATTCCGAAAGGCAGTACTTGGATGCAATCTCAAAAACGACAGAATGATCTTTGTTCATTTCCAAGGCAAACCATTCAATATCACGGTAATCCAAGTCTATGCCCCGACCAGTAACACTGAAGAAGCTGAACTTGAACGGTTCTATGAAGACCTACAAGACCTTTTAGAACTAACACCACAAAAAGATGTCCTTTTCATTATTGGGGACTGGAATGCAAAAGTAGGAAGTGAGGAAACACCTGGCATACCAGGCAAATTTGGCCTTGGAGTACAGAATGAAGCAGGGCAAAGGCTAATAGAGTTTTGCCAAGAGAACACACTGGTCATAGCAAACACCCTCTTCCAACAATACAAGAGAAGACTCTACACATGGACATCACCAGATGGTCAACCCTGAAATCAGATTGATTATATTCTTTGCAGCCAAAGATGGAGAAGCTCTATACAGTCATCAAAAGCAAGACTGGGAGTGGACTGTGGCTCAGATCATGAACCCCTTATTCCCAAATTCAGACTTAAATTGAAGAAAGTAGGGAAAACCACTGGACTATTCAGGTATGACCTAAATCAAATCCCTTATGACTATATAGTAGAAGTGACAAATAGATTTAAGGGACTAGATCTGATAGACAGAGTGCCTGATGAACTATGGACAGAGGTTCGTGACATTGTACAGGAGACAGGGATCAAGACCATCCCCAAGGAAAAGAAATGCAAAAAAGCAAAATGGCTGTCTGAGGAGGCCTTACAAATAGCTGTGAAAAGAAGAGAAGCAAAAAGCAAAGGAGAAAAGGAAAGATATTCCCATCTGAATGCAGAGTTCCAAAGAATAGCAAGGAGAGATAAGAAAGCCTTCCTCAGTGATCAGTGCAAAGAAATAGAGGAAAACAATAAAATGGGAAAGACTAGAGATCTCTTCAAGAAAATGAGAGATACCAAGGGAATACTTCATGCAAAATGGGCTCAATAAAGGACAGAGATGGTATGGACCTAACAGAAGCAGAAGATATTAAGAATAGGTGGCAAGAATACACAGAAGAACTGTACAAAAAAGATCTTCACGACCCCAATAATCACGATGGTGTGATCACTCACCTAGAGCCAGACATCCTGGAATGTGAAGTCAAGTGGGCCTTAGAAAGCATCACTACGAACAAAGCTAGTGGAGGTAATGGAATTCCAGTTGAGCTATTTCAAATCCTCAAAGGTGATGCTGTGAAAGTGCTGCACTCGATATGCCAGCTAATCTGAAAAACTCAGCAGTGGCCACAGGACTGGAAAAGGTCAGTTTTCATTCCAGCCTCAAAGAAAGGCGATGCCAAAGAATGCTCAAACTACCACACAATTGCACTCATCTCACACGCTAGTAAAGTAATGCTCAAAATTCTCCAAGACAGGCTTCTGCAATACGTGAACCATGAACTTCCAGATGTTCAAGCTGGTTTTAGAAAAGACAGAGGAACCAGAGATCAAATTGCCAACATCCGCTGGATCATTGCAAAAGCAAGAGAGTTCCAGAAGAACATCTATTTCTGCTTTATTGACTATGCCAAAGCCTTTGACTGTGTGGATCACAATAAACTATGGAAAATTCTGAAAGAGATGGGAATACTAGACTATCTGACCTGTCTCTTAAGAAACCTGTATGCAGATCAGGAAGCAACAGTTAGAACTGGACATGGAACAACAGACTAGTTCCAAATAGGAAAAGGAGTACGTCAAGGCTGTATATTGTCACCCTGCTTATTTAACTTATATGCAGAGTACATCATGAGAAATGCTGAGCTGGAAGAAACACAAGCTGGAATCAAGATTGCTGGGAGAAATATCAATAACCTCAGATATGCAGATGACACCACCCTTATGGCAGAAAGTGAAGAAGAACTAAAGAGCCTTTTCATGAAAGTGAAAGAGGAGAGTGAAACAGTTGGCTTAAAGCTCAACATTCAGAAAACTAAGATCATGGCCTCTGCTCCCATGACTTCATTGGAAATAGATGGGGAAACAGTGGAAACAGTGGCTGACTTTATTTTTCTGGGCTCCAAAATCACTGCAGATGGTGATTGCAGCCATGAAATTAAAAGACGCTTACTCCTTGAAAGAAAAGTTATGACCAACCTAGACAGCATATTAAAAAGCAGAGACATTACTTTGACAACAAAAGTCCGTCTAGTCAAGGCTATGGTTTTTCCAGTAGTCACGTATGGACGTGAGAGTTGGAAGGTGAAGAAAGCTGAGCGCCGAAGAATTGATGCTTTCAACTGTGGTGTTGGAGAAGACTCTTGAGAGTCCCTCAGACTGCAAGGAGATCCAACCAGTCCATCCTAAAGGAGATCAGTCCTGGGTATTCTTTGGAAGGACAGAGGTTGAAGCTGAAACTCCAATACTTTGGCCACCTCATGCGAAGAGTTGACTCATTGGAAAAGACCCTAATGCTAGGAAGGATTGGGGCCAGGAGGAGAAGGGAACAACAGAGGATGAGATGGCTGGATGGCATCACCGACTCAATGGACACGGGTTTGGGTAGACTCCGGGAGTTGGTGATAGACAGGGAGGCCTGGCGTGCTGCATTTCATGGGGTCGCAAAGAGTTGGGCACGACTGAGCGACTGAACGGAACTGAACTGCTGTCCATGGAGCAGCGGGCAGCAGACCGTCATGCCCCCTGGGTCTGAATGGCCTCTTCCATAGAATCCCAACTTAAGAAAAGGGCTAAATAGCACTGTTCTGGGTGAAGAGAGGCTGGAAGAACCCCACCACACTTCCCTGAAACCATGAAACAGTGGGAAGCTGGATTTTAGCCCCATCTTCCATGTGCAATGGGAAACTGAGGCTCAGCACAGAGGAAGCAATTTGCCTAAGATGCTCCGGGGTCAGAGGTAGGAGATGCTCCCAAGTGTACTGACCCCAGGTCTGGGTTCTCACCATCTCCCACTTCTGCTTGCAAGGGAGGTGGGAGCAAGTAGTGGCCGTGGCTATCAGACCTCAAGCAATTCAGGAATCTCTCTATAGAGCGCATGGCTGGCTGAACAGCTGGGAGAGGCTAGTGGCTGGAAGCTATTGGGTGGGGGCAGGTGGTTGAGCAGGCGGAGAAATAGACAGACACAAGACGAGGGCAGACAGGCAGACATGCAGGAAACAGCCTGAGGTGAACACTTGCTCTGTGGGGAGGGCGGGATTGGATGCTGTCTAAATTTCAGCATGAACTTGTATGCAATTAACTGGGTTTGTTTGCTCCCCAGTGGAGGCTCTATGCTCAGGATCACCTTCAGGGAAAAAGATGATATGTTTTCTTTGGAGATGCTTAGCTTGAAGGGAGGGAGAGCTTTCACCCCCAACCATTTCTGTTAATAAAACAACTCTTATTTTAATAATGATTCAAGCCCTCCAGCTGACAGTTCACAGGAAAGAAATACAGAGGATCAATAAACATATGAAAAATGCTCAGGTTTATTCATAATTAAAGCAATATAGATTCAAACAACAATGAGATAGAGATCATTTTTCACCCATCATAATGATGCCTTATGGAAAGTTTCCTAATATCTTCCACTGACAAGGCTGTGAAGAAACCAGCACTTTCTTCCCCTTGCTGAGGTCCAACTTGGTCCAGCCTCTTCAGAGGGAACAGTGTCAACAGCATTCAAAACTGTCAGCATGTGCACCCCAGAACCCCACAATTCCACTCCTAGACACCAGCTCTACAAAAACATGTTTGCAAAGAGGCATGTCCAGGAATGTTCCTTGCTCCATTGTTTATAAAGAGAGAAAGGCTCTAGACACCCCAACTGCCCGCGAGTATGTCAATAAACAGGAGCGCAGCCATGCAGCAAAATACTGTATTGTGTTCAAATGACGTGAGGCAGATTTGTTCTGACACGGGAGATCCCCAAGGCACACTGTTCACTTCAAAAAGGAAGTTTCAGAACAGCACGTACCGCAAATGCATGATCTCATTTGTGTAAAACACTACAAAACACACACACACACACATCTAAGCCAGATGTTTTCTGCACCCCTCCTCCCCGCTCCCAGGTCATCAGTCTAACCTATGGCTGGGGGAGTTATTTGGGCTCCCTGGCTCTCTTGTCTGGAAGACTTCCACTAGGGTTGAGGTCTCTACAGCCCACCACTCACACTTGGCCCTGGGCCGTGTTCCTGGCCCCGCTAAGACTTGGAAGATTGCTCTGTACTCGGGGTGCTCTCACTCTCTGGGCCCCTAAGTTTGTCCAGCCAGAGAGTGGGGCTTCTGGAGTGTTTGGAATGAGAGTTTGGGGCAATTTCAGAAGGAAACTGTGGCATTGGTGCCCAATCCAAGAGAGGCAGACACATTAAGGTAGTGAAATGCCAAGGTTTCTGTGTGGCACTGGTGGCGTAGGGATTGGGAATGACGTCTCCACACCCTCTTTGCTTGGATTTAGGTGGTAGGGTACTTTGCCACCAGGGGACAGTTCTTCTGCAATCACCTGGGCCTAGTGACCCAGTGCCCAGGAGTGATCCAGGCACCCAGGGCTCGGAAGTGACCCAGGGGCTAGGGTCAAGGCCAGTTGGTAGTGAGAGAGGAATCTGATCTGTGGTCAGTAGTGCAAAGTCATGCCCATACCTAGTGCTTCCCAGGTGGCACTAGTGGTAAAGAACTCACCTTCCAGTTCAGGAGACATAAGAGATGTGGTTTGATCCCTGGGTCAGGAAGATTCCCCAGAGAAGGAAATGGCAACCCATTCCAGTATTCATGCCTGGAGAATTCCATGCACTGAGGAGCCCGATGGGCTACTGTCCAGGGGTCGCAAAGAGTTGGACACAGCTAAACAACTTAGCATGCATGCATGTCCATACTTATTCAGGTCTGCTGACTTGACCGCTCTCAAGATCAGCCACCCTGTAGGGAGGAGACTATTAGTTCCATTTTCCAGTGGGGAGACTGAAGTCCAAAGAATTGAGTTTGTGTGGAAGATAGGCAGGGCATATGGCTGCCACGTAAAATACAGGGTACCCAATTAAATAGGATACTTTTTTAGTGGATGTACTTCCCAAATGTCGCATGTGTGAGTGTGAGTGTGAAGGAAAGGGACTGAACCCGGGTCTCCTGCATTGCAGATGGATTCTTTACCATCTGAGCCACCAGGGAAGCCCATATGTTGCTTACTTATGCTAAAAAAGAAAAAAAAAAGCATTGTTTATTTGAAATTCAAAGCCAGTGGGTATCCTATATTTTTATCTGTTCAATCTGGCAAGCCAGGCCTGCCAGAAACCCATGGCTGGTTCCTGCTTCGCAGGCTCCTAAGTCCCACAGAGCACACTTCTTTCTCCTAAGGTGACCCTTCGGAAAGCTCAGATTTCATCACAGCTGCTCCACCGGAGCTGGAAAGGGCTTCTCCTGGGCCCTCAGGAATGCAGGCAGGGCCTTTGTAAGGCCTATTCTAGAGAGCTTGTTCCTAGCACTGGACAGGTGGGACCAGGGAGGGGGTTAGGCAACCCAGATCAGCCACCCTCTCTAAGGGAGCTGGCCCCCCGCTTTCCTCTCCCTCACTGTTTCCTTCCTCCCTTCCTCTCCCCCCACCCACAGTCCCCCTATCCTCCTCTCCCTCCTACCTGGCCCCAGCTGTGCTTGGTTTCTTTACAAATAGCCTCCTCTTCCCCAGGAGCTCTGAGGCTATTCCCAAGGGCTGAGGGTTCACGTTTGGTGGCTGTATGAGTCGGAGTTCTCCAGAGAAATGGAACCAATAGGATTTATGTGTGTGTGTGTATATGTGTTGTTGCACTCACTCATTGAGTCATATCTGACTCTTTGCGACCCCATGGACTGTAGCCCACCAGGCTCCTCTGGCCATGGGATTTCCCAGGCAAGAATACTAGAGTGGGTTGCCATTCCCTTCTCCAAGGGATCTTCCCGACCCATGGATCAAACCTGGGTCTCCTGAAATGGCAGGTGGAGTTTTTTACCACTGACCCACTATGCATATATATGTGTATAAATAAAATTTTATTTAAAGAAATTGGCTCATGCCATCATAGAGCTAGCAAGGCCAAAATTTACAGGATAAGTCAGCAGGTTGGAATGTTAGGGAGGGGTTGAGTGTAGTCTTGAGCAGAATTTCTTCTCTGGGAAACCTCAGTCTTTGTTCTTAAGGCCTACAACTGATTGAATGAGGCCCATTCACAGTATCAAGGATACACAATGTCCTTTACTTAAAGTCCACTGATTATAGACATCAACAGCTACAAAAAATGCCTTGATAGCAACATCTAGACCAGCACTTGATGGAATAATTAGAGACCTTAGGCTAGCCACGTGGACCATAAACATGACCACTGAGGTCTAGTCAATAGGGAAGCTGAGGGAAAATTGGACTTAGAATAGGGGGTGCAGGGCTGGGGACACTGGGGGCTCCAGTAAGCAGGCCCCTCTTCTACTGCACATCCCCCCTTTGGTTCTCATGATTCCTGTCCAGGCTGATCCAGGGCATCAAAAGCCATGTCCCTTGCCTGGCAACTCTGGATGGGGGAAGGCAGGATGCACTCTGCAGAGGACGCTTTCTGAAGGGGGCTGTGGCCTGGACTACTAGCCAGAGCTGGCCTTGCAGAAACCACGATGGGATCTAAACCTGCTTTGGCCACTGACCGACTCTGGAGTCCTGTGCCAGCTCCTGCCTCTATCTAGAAATGAGGTAAAATTAGATGAGCTGAGATCCAGGGCAGTTTTCCCAGGCAAAGATTCAGAGCCTTATCACTTCTCCTAAGTTGCTTACAGAGCAGCAGAGAAGAAGATCTCGAACCCAGCCAGCAAGATACAGCAGGAACAGGAGGTGCCGGGTTCAAGGCTTGAACTCAAAGTGGGAGTCTGGCTCCACCCCCGTGTCCAGATATATCTTCCTCAGAGAGCTGATTTCCCAAGCCTCCTCTGAGCCTTGGTCCCTGTGCATTCTTGGCCATTGCTTACAAGTGGTGGTGATGGCAGGAGTAGTCCCGAATCTCAAGGAAAAGATGCAAGTGCCAAAGGATGAAGACCTGCTTCTTGGAAGCTTTAGAGATAACCAAGAGCGCTCAGCGACATCAGGTGAGGATCCCCTGTAATGTCCCTTCCCTTGGGTGTCTGCACCTGTGCATGTATGCTAGAAAATGCACAGGTGTGGCTCGGCAGAAGCATGCATGTGTGTTTGCATTTATTTGTGGGTACCTGTGTGTGGGGTAAACGGGATTGATAAAGCGAGCCTTTTGTAGTGTGTGAGGGTGAAGGTTGGATGAACACCCCCCCCATTGCAAGCCACCAGGGGGTCTTATTGCAAAACACTCAGTGGGCTCAATTTATAAGATCATTCAAAGCAATTCTCTCTCCTAACCTTCCAGTACCTTCTTCTGCCCTTTAGAGTAAAGCTCCTTACCATGATCTACAAGATCCATACAAGGTCATCTCCTCAATATACGTCCTTCTGTGGCATGCTGACCCAGTCCACAGTGCTTTTAAGCCTGTCCTATAACATCCCAAGACTCTTTCTTCTTCACAGCCTTTGCACTAGGTGTTCCCTCTTTCCCTAGATTTTCTATGGCTGGACTCTTTCTCTTTCAGGTCTCTGCCTCAATGTTGTTTCTGACTTTTCTAGAAGTAGCCCCTTCCTTATGTCTTGTTATTCTGTTGTTATTGTTTTGGGAGCATGCATCTCTTGATTTGCACTGATGGATTATTTCCTGTAAACCCCCTTCCCGCCACTACTTTCTCTGTACACACACAGACAATCAATTTTCGATTGCTGTGATCTTGTTTCTTTGCCATTGCTTGCTCTTTAATAACCTCACATGAAGAAATTGAGACCTGAGATTAGCTAGTAGATGTCAGAGAATGAGTGTTGAGTGCTTCCTAAGATGTTGGGGGACCCTATCCTTTTTTGTTGTTGTGTTCTGTGCCCATGAAGCCTTGGGATAGCCTCCATGGGTGTTCCTGGGGCCTCTGTTCTTCTCCCTAGAAATGAAGGATCATATATCTCTGTTGCTGGGTGCTTCTCAGCGGCGACAGAATGTGGATCCAAAGGCTGCTGGCTCTGCTGCGGTTTGGAATATGGCTGCAAACCAGTCCAAGAATGTGGTACTGTATGGCACTTGGTGGCTAGCTTGAGTTTGGGGGTACCAGTTGTAGCAGCTCTGGTATGAAGATGGTAGGTCAAGCAGGGCAGATGTTGACTTTGGGGGAAGGACAAAGCTCCTGTGTACTGGGCAGGCAAATGAGGGCAGCAAGGTCTGGCAAGAGATCATGACCATTCTTTGTTAGTTCAACCTTGAGGGTCCAGAATTGAGGGAATGTTCTAGAAAAAATAATGGCTATACTGTTGCAAAGGATACTGGGAAAAGGCAGCCATTTTGGAGAAGAGGAAGTCCTGACTCTTCTCCGGAATCGCATGAATCCCTGAGTGTCATCCTTCTGTAGCCAATCCTTTTAACCTACATTCACCTTGGGTGACGGAAAGTTTTAGAAACATGGTTGTTATAACATTGCAACACCTTTGGAGAGGAGGGAGACCCGACTGTTCCAGGCAATCATGTGAGGCTCATGTTCTGTAGCCCATCTAATAAGTAAGCTACTTTTGCTGCAGATGAGGGCAATTTTAGAAACATGGTTGTTATACTGTTGCAAAGGTTATAGGAGGTGGAGGGAAGGCAAACAGACTGGAGAGGGAGGGAGACCTGATGTTCTAGAAAATCAGCTGAGTTACATCTTGTTCCATTGTAACGAATTTTTTAAATTATACCAACCATTCGAGAAAATGTTGTAGAGAAAATGGTAGCCGTGTTGTTGCATTAAATATGGGGAAAAGGCAGCCATTTTGAGGAGGAGGGAGACCTGATTGTTTCATGAAATCACTTAAGTCTAGTAGTTCTGTGGCTGATTCTGTTAGCTACATTCACCTTGGATGTGGGCAAGCTGCTTATGTTCTAACTCTCATGTAGAAGGTGGGGGCACTCAGGGGGATTTAATTAATCTCTAGATTAATTACAGTTGCCTGTTAGGACCAGAGACATATATCTTTAAAAATAGAGTCCTTATATTGATTTTAGAAATTAAATTTAGACATTTAGAATTAAATGTATCAATTCTATATATTTATTCATTATTTATTTTTGAGTAAAATGTTAATGGAATGCTATTGCCTCTGAGAGAACCACAGCATGAAAGAACAAAAAAATCATAATACTACTCTGCCCATTTGGGAAAAAAGATGTAGTGTGCCTTAAAAAATATATGAAAATAAAAATAACACTTTTGGAAATAATTGACAGAGGGAAGCTAGACTTGCTGCAATTCATTGATTTTTAAAATCCCCATCAAATGTAAATAAAAATCTGATGTTTTGCAATGTATATAACTCTAAGTAGAGAGTTTCTAAAATTAAAAATAAAAGAGCAAAAAGACAATTCCTTTGGACAGTTAGACCTGTCACATGATTTGTGATCACAAGTTATCATCGGGCTTGCATATGTTGTTAAATTAATTCTTATGATATTGACGTGTTAAAAATAAATATTTTATCGCAAACAAATGAACAAACAACACATGCTACTCACTCATCCTTATTTTGCCTTCAACTCTCTCAAAAAGCATTTTCTCCTTCTGATCCCAATCTATAGGAAAATCAAGGGGGTGGTGTGGAAATTGTTCTAGGAGAGACTCTCCATCTGTTTCTTCTTTATAGTCCTGGAGTCTTCCTGACACACACTGTCCTTTTAATGCTGTTTTTGAGGTATCTTACTGCCTGCAATGCAGGAGACGTGGGTTTGATCCCTGGGTTAGGAAGATTGCCTGGAGTAGGAAATGACAACTCACTCCTGAAGTCCTGCCTGGAGAGCCCCGTGGCCAGAGGAGCCTGGTGGAGGTGGGGTGGTGGCAGGCGGCCAACTTGTGTGACTCCCAGGCTCTTCTGATTCCAGAGGATCAGGTGTCACGTGACTCCCAGTGGGGTGCGCTGATGCTCACAGACGAAGTGTGGGCCCAAGCAGGATACTTTGACTGATGGTTCCTTTCCCTAGGGGCTGCAGCTGCGGGGAGTTGGAGTGGTGGGAGAACAAGGCTATGGTGGTGCCCGACCCCAGGAGAATCCTGGCGGCTCCCAGGGCATGAGGTCCCAGTATGAGCGGTAAGAAGGATCCCACGGACCCTGTGGGAGAGAAAGGCCAGGGCTTTTGGGGCAGGGACCCGGGGACCTGGCAAGCAGACTGCCCAGAAGGGAACAGTGAACATCTGGCCATGCTTAGAGTATGGGGACTCTGTTGCCTCCTCACCACAGCCATAGAGTCCCCTGGCTCCTTGCCCGTTCAGGGCCTCCTAGCATCCCACAGCTGGGCCAGCTCCCAGCCCTCAGGCCTCAGGACCTGTGACCAGAGAAGGGGAGAGCTCCAGGCGAACAGACTCATGGTCCAGAGGAGTCCACAACCTTACCCATCCGCCTTTATGGCTCTCCTGGGACCACCAGAGGCTCTGACTCTCTGTGTTTTATCTCCTAGCAGCCGAGAGTTAAATACACTGGCTGATATTGGTCTGGAAGAGATCAATGAGCTGGAGATGGAGATCATGAGAAGACAAGTGAGTGTCTGATTGCCAGGGACCCACTTGAAGGTGGGAGGCAGAATCATGGTGTCTTGGGTGGGTGGAGCCACCCACCTTGAGGATACCCACCCTCTCCAATTGTATTCACCTGCTAGCAGTGGAGGCGAGGTCAGGCTTGCTTCCCCTTCACCCAGGCTTCTTGTCTCCAGTGTCCTATCTTGAGGCCCAGACTCAACCCCATCTCTCTGCCTGACATGTGGGAAGGGAGAAGGGAGGAGAAGAGGAGGAAGCGGGGACATCAGAGGATAAGAGAAGTTTATTCAGAGAGAGTGATGCCAAGAGGTCTGAGCCAGGGGTCATGTTCATTCAGGCCAAGTTCAGGTCTCCTTGGTTCGAGACCCCAGCAGGCATGGGCGTGGGCAGGAGGGATGTCTTCCCTGGCGGCCCTCTCTGGCCTTGCATGTCACCCCATCCCGAGGCCCTCACTCTGGTGCTGCTGTCCCCATCCCCTTCCCTGGCTCCCACCAGCACAACTGGGATGGGTTGGCTTCTTCCAGACAATGGGAAGAACTGGTGATGGTGGGGGGCAAGGTGGTGGGGACTGAGAACACAGACAACACAGTCTCTGGGTTCCACTGAGCCCACCCCCAGCCCCTGGTCAGCTGCTCTGCCTGCTTCTTGCCCAGAGGCCCTTTTCCTCCCAAAGCGCAGCAGAGGCCCTTCTTGGTCTAAAGTCATATCCCTCCCCCCCCCATTGGTGTGCTGTGGACTTCCCTAGAAGAGCCTTGTTCACCAGCCAGCTCTGGTCTCTCTGCAGCTGTTCATGATCACTGAGCGTGTGCGTTACCTGGAGGACCAGAGTGCCACCTGGCGCCAACGGGAGGTGCTGTTATTCACTATGCTGCTGTCTTCCTGCATCGCCAACCTGTGGCTGTGGATGCGCCAGTGATGCTTCCTGCCAGTCCATCGTGCAGCTAGAGCCCTTCAGTCCTCCCCTTCTTCCCTTCTCTCCCTCAGCCACCTCTGCCCATCCGCCTTCTAACTTTCAGCAGCCTTCAATAGCATCGCAACTATTTTCCACCTCTGCCTGAGGGAGGCCCTAGCTGCTGGGAGGTGGAGGAAGTGTAGAATCACAAAGGTCAGAATGGGCTGAGATCCAGCCCCTTTGCAGGGAGAGTATGGTGCTTTCCGGTCCCCACAGTAACAGCAGTGGTAGGTGCTTCCTTCTTCCCTGTCAGGGCTCCATGGTGACCATCTAGGAGCTAGACCTTGCCTCTGGGCCCTCAGTGTCTTTTCTGTTCCATCCTTGGCGGGGGCTTGGCTGTGTCTTCCCTGTTTTCTTCAATGTTGTGCTCAGGGCTCTGCACATAGAATGCTCTCAATAAAACTTCAGTTATAGCAGCAAACCCTGGTGACTGAGTTTCTTGCATCCAGGACTCACGTGGGGACAGCCCCTCTGGACAAAATCCTTGGTTCCTCCTTCCCAGGCTCCTCCTGCCTCTCCATTCCCCGCCCAGGTAGGGGAGGCACTCCTTAGGAACAGAGTTTGGCACAGCCCTTCCTTTGGGGCTCCCACCAGCAAATGCTTATGGGGACGTGGTTTTGCAGCAGCAGCTTGTCCTGGCTGGGCATTACAGGGACTCAATCAGAGAAATCTCCTAGATAGGACCACAAACATTTCCATTTGCTCAGGAGGAAATTGAGGCCGAAAGAAGGGAAACATGGCCCCGGGGTCATCCAGCAAGACCGAGACAGGGATGCATCTAAGATGGGTTCTCCTGAACCCATCTAGGGTCTAGGGCTCAGCCTGCCTCCAACAGATCACTCGAGGACCAGCCCCAATTCAGCTCAGGAGGCTGGATGCAAGATCACATAGAGGGACTTTGAACCCTTCTCCTCTGTGTCCACAGCTCTGAAACGTTCTCATACAGGACATGGTGCTGATTAGAGTACTGGGACTTGGCCTAAGAGGGCAGGAGTGTCACTGCTTCGGGCATGGCCTCAGGGCCAATGTGCTGGGGGCCAGGAGGCCATCAAAAGAACTGCTGCCCTTTCTCTGGGACTAAGGGTTAAACACACATTTCTCCACGGGCAAGGACCTGGATCATTACGTTGTTATTGGCTTTAGTGGCTCAACAGAGCTTATCCCAGTCCCCAGGCCGGTCAAGGCTTCTCCATCTCTAAAGGTGAGAGAGTGTGCTAGTCACTGGATATACAATAAACATGCTGACGTGTGTGTGTGAGAGAGAGAGAGTGTGTGTAAGTGAGGAGGGAGGGTGGGGGGAAGAAAAGTGAGTCCTGGAGCCTGCTGACTCCATCCCACCCCCTCTTTGGCCCTCATTGGCCCCATACAGTGAGGGGGGGTTCCTCCTCTCTTGACACTCGGGGGCTTGCAGTACTTCTGAGAGTGGAGTGTGGGTCTCCTGTTAGCGCTGTGCCATCCCATGAACGTGACCACTGGAGCTTGGGCTCTGCTGAGAACAGAGATAAGAGCATTTGGTGAAGAAGCCATTGGAAGATTCCCTCTATGGTCCCAGAGCAGAGGGGTGGGACTGGGGTGCCAGAGGAAAAGCCCTGCAGGATGGGGATGAGGCAGTGCCTGGCCACAAGGCCCAGGGAGGACCAGGAGGCCACCCCTCCCCTCCCCAGCCCTCCTGAAGGTGCTCCTTGCTTCCACTCCAACTGGGCCATGGCCACGCGAAGAAAACGCTCCTCTGCTAGCAGCTTGAGTTTAGCAGTCTGCTGTGAGCTACTTCCAACGATCTGGGCCCTGGCCTGCTGCCATTTTTGGCGGCCTCTCAGGCCCTCCCCTCTGCAGGATACCACTAGGTTTTTTCCTTACTTGTAGGGGGGGGCGTATGGGAACCTTCATCTGTTTTCTGGCCCTCTGGCCCTGTCCACATGGAACATCTTTCCCTTGTTGATACAAGCTGTCTTTCATGGCCCTTGCCAAAGCACACCTGGCAGGTTGACCAACCCTGTATTCACCGTTTGAACTTCCCCTCTCTCCCACTTCCCTGTGCCCCCTCCCTCTCCGTCGTCCTCCGGATCTTCCGTGACTGCGATCCATGGAGAACAAGCTTGGGCCTGTGCAGAGCCCCACCCCCTGACTGACTCATTGATAGTTGGGGTTGGGGGGGTGCTCCTCTGCAGCAGGTAGTTTAGGCCTGGGCGTGCTACCATCCGCATTCGAGTGTGGCCCGAGGCTTGGCGGCCGTTCGTACCATTCCATCCTAATGGAGCAGTAGCTTGCTGGAAGGGGTGGGGAGGGGTGGGCGGGGCAACCTTCCATTGCCTTCCTCACCTGGCACCCAGCAGAAGTGAAGGGCTGGGAAGCGGTGGTCCTCTGACCAGTGAGGTCTCCAAGGGGATTATTTGTTCTGGCCAAATGGCTCCCGAAGGGTGCTTGAGGGCTGGCCTCAACGTGCTCACAGGTGGCGGTGTCCGTGTTGGCCATTCTCGTGGAAAACCCACGGGAAATTCAGTCCATTCGTACCTTTACTACCCCTAGCACTCCCACTACGAGCCAGCAAACTGTGTTTTTAAGGTATTAGATCACATGAGTCCTGCTTCACTACATCCTCCAGAAACAGGCAAAAAGCATGGCACATGCAGCTAACAAAGCCCCTTGTCCTCCCCCACAGCCCCTGTCCCGTCAAGTGCCTGCGTGGAGGTAAGTCCCATGATTGGCTTGGTGTGCACCCCAGCAGACTCTGACTGTCATGTGGAGACATGTGTCCCTGTGCGTGCCTTGGGCTCTGTGCAGAGGAGCCGTGCAAGCCATCCCAGGCAGCCCTTGGAGAGGGGCTAGGCCCCCCAGCTATGCGTCCCTTTCCTGCGTACTCAGTGGTGTCTGACTCTTTGGGACCCCATGGACTGGAGCCCGCCAGGCTCCTCTGTCTGTGGAATTCTCCAGGCCAGAATACTGGAGTGGGTTGCCATTTCCTTCTCCAGGGGATCTCCCCAACCCAGGGATAGAACCCGCCTCTCCTACGTCTCTTGTATTCATGGGTGGATTGTTTACTGCGTGTGTGCAGGTGGGGAAAGCTGTAAACCTGTTCCATTGGGCTGGCCCTCAAACCCCCTCCAGCCCTTCCAGAAGCTGGAACTCAACATATTCCAGGTCCTTTTGTCTCAGCAGCTGGGAGAGGCGGGCAAGTGGGGTAGGAGGTGGGAGGGTGTGTTGAGGGGGTCTGTGTACCTGGCAGCAGCCAGAAATCCGGGCCTCTTGAGTCGCCACTTAAGGGCTCTGGCCCACTTTTGCTTCCCCAACCCCGGCCCCTCTTGGACGTCAAGTCCAGGGAGCCCTAGAGGGGAAGGAATGGATTCCCCCCAACCCTGCCCCACCCCAAGTACCTCTTGTCTCTCCCAAGTTTCCACCTGGCTTGCCCTCTGGCCAGGTAGGTGGGCTGGGACTGTGAACAAGGCCAGGAGGCAGGTGTCTAGGGGTGGTGAGCTGGTGACTCTTGGTCCCCAGACACAAAGCCCTGAGCGGTATGAGCTCCATGTAAGGGAGGGCTCCTCAGGGAGCCTGGGAGGGGCTGGCTCCTGGGTCTGGGCAGACGATCAGCTTCCACAGCCAGGCAGCCTAGCATCCAGCCCTCACCTGCTGGCAGCCTGGCGTGTGCAGGCCCCACAGTGAGAGGGTCAGGCATCCAGCCAGTGGGCAGAACTGTTTCTCCAGTGGGCAAGTGTTGCCCTGGGCCGAGGCCTCAACCTCGCCTCAGCTGTGGGCATGGGCTCCTCTGGGCCACTGCCAGCCTCCCCTGCTCACGTCAGGCAGGGCAGGCAGCTCTTTGACTGAGAGGCTGAGAAGCTGCGTGGGGGTTCGGGGATCCCCCTGGTCTGGGAACAGGAGCTTCGGGAGGTCTCTACTGTCCCTTGGTGCTGATGAGCCCCCAAGGGCTCGTCTCTAACTGGAAGCTTCTTGGACAGACCTATAGATGCTGACTGTGGCCAAGGGACACCCTGCCTCAGAAGCCGTCTGACTGGTGAGGAAAGGTCGGTGGCATCCTTAGGGTCAGGATTGGAGCCCTATGTGTGTAGATACTGGAGCTGGACTTGACATGGGCCCTTGTGTGCCTGGCCTGTCCTGGGAGCTGAGAGAAAGTGGCTGTGTGGGGGGATTTTGCTCCTTGTCCAAGTGCAGGAATGAAACCCTGGGGGCTTTAGGGGTATGGAGGCACTGAGTATGTGTGAGGCCAGGCCTTCTCCAAGCCTGTGCTCTAACCACCGTGCCACCTCCTAGGGGACAATATAGGGGCCAAGAGCACACCTGGCCAGGAGGGGTGGGGTGGGAGAAAGGGGGGAGTCTGTGGGTCTCACCTGCTGCATTGGCTTCCACTGCCAGCCTGCCCAGGGTGTTTATGGGCATCCGAGGTCAGAGCACAGGGACTGCACCCCTGGGAGCTCCCTGGCTTCCTGCATGTGAGGAGTAATGGATGTAGGGCAGGGCAATGTACATGTGGCGCTTCTCCCATAAACTCGGCTAGGACTGCAGCCTTTGCTTTCAGCTTTTTGAGTTGTACCCTGCCCTCCTCAGGAGATCCTTGAAGGAGGGCACATTTTGTGGGTCTCTCAGGCTTTGGGAGCCAGCCCCACTGCCATTTGGGCAGATATTTCTACAGTGAAGCCCACTACAGCTTCTGCCTGAGGGAAGATTCCAGAACCAGCCTTCAGGCCTGGGGCAGGGATAGGCTCCCCATTTGGCCCTCCAGCTGAGCTTGCCCTGCATGTCCCTTTGAGCTCAGACCAGCCAGTGTCTGCTCCATCCATGTCAGACTGTGGTCATAGGAGGCAGCTAGTGTGGACAGCCAGCTCAGTCTATCTCTTGCCAGTGTCTGGGCCCTGCTGCTGGTGGAGCATGCATAAAACTTTTAGTATCACTTGTCAAATGGTGGCTGACTTCTCCAGAGGGAGGGTCCCTGAGTGCTTGCACTGTGCACATGTGCATGGAATCGAGTCCCATCTGTGGCTGACATGGTGTGTGCCTGGTGGGCCCTTGGCCTCAGAACTGCCAGTATTTGCCCCAACCACCTCCCCCCACCAACAGGCTCCAACATGAGATGGTTCCATAGGAGATGAAGCTTCAAATATGGCTCTGGTCAGATCAGGAAGGGGTTTTAATGTCCAAATACAGAGTTTGTATTTTTTATGTAGATGATCTTTCAATCCATTCAATGAGTACCTGACACTCTCCTTGGCTCTGGGATCCAACAGGGAACAAGGTACTCCTGGTCGCTACTCGCATGGATGTGATCATCTCACCGGGGACTGAAAAGCATGGAAATTGTGATCAGGACATGATAAGTCTATGATGCAAATAAAGTGGGGAAAAGCAAACACGAAAAAAGGCATGGATTGGGAATGTGCAGAGCAAGTTTAGGGGATTCATTCATTCATTCACACATTAAGAATACATATGTGCTTGCCATGAGGCTAGGCTCTGAGACTTAGTGATGAAACAAAACAGACAAGTCCCCACCCTGATGAAGTTTATTTCTTTGGTGAGGGTTTCTGTTCATGGGTTTTAGAAGCAGGAGTGACACATAGATCTGGGTGTGGACTTACTGAACTCAACCTGGCGGTATGGAAGGTAGAGGAGAGAACAGGCTGGGAATATGAAGGCAAAGAAGCAATGAGTCAGAAGACTATGACAGGGTTGAGGCTAGACCTGGGGCAGCAGCAGGCAGGATAGACACAGAAGAAGGTACTGGAGAGAAATTTCAGCAGTAGAACCAATAGGATTTGAGGATGGGGAGGAAATGTCAAGAATGACTCCTACCTAGGTTTGGAGAAGGAAATGGCAACCCACTCCAGTGTTCTTGCCTGGAGAATCCCAGGGACGGTGGAGCCTGGTGGGCTGCCGCCTGTGGGGTCACACAGAGTCGGACACGACTTAAGCAACTTAGCAGCAGCAGCAGCAGGTTTGTAGATTGAGCATAGATAGGGAGAGATGTGCTTTTCTCAAGATAAGGCACTGGGGCTGGGGCTGAGGTCAGAGAGTCATGTCAGTTTGGGACACATTGAGTCTAGGGGCCCAGTGACTGCCTCTAGGAGATACAGCTGGCCTGTGGGCACCTGGGGGTATAGAGCTCAGGAAGGGCTTCTCAGTGAGGACAGCAGGGGCTAGGGGCATGGGATGCTATCTCTACGGTCCAGTGTATCCTGCAGGGTGAGGGCTGACTATGACTGGTGTCAGGTACACTGCCCCAGTTCCATATTGATCTATAAAGAAATAAAGCCTCAGGTGGCAAAAGAAGTCCAAGTTTAGAAAGTTTCTGATGTGATGGTGTCCACACTAGAGGCTCCAGTCCCTTGTCAAAGGAGTGACCCAGAATGGTGTTCTGCCAGACCTGTTGGGCAGAGCCCTGTTTTCCGTGTGTCCCACTGGAGATTTCATTCATTCAACAGATAGTTGTCAAGCATCTTTTCCATGGAGGTGCTAGCCTGGAGCCTGACTGCAGGGTGGCTGCTGATAGCCAGAGGCAAATTGGCACCAAGGACCCATGCCTGCCCACTGAGTGCCAAGCCCTTGCTCTACCCCCAGCTTGGGGCTGCCTTTCCACAGCTGAACCCCTTCTAACTGTCCCTCCAGACCTGGGGCACAGGGGTCACTGCTGTGCCCGCTGTAGCACTGAACAAGTCTCTTCCTAGTACTCAGGCCCAAGTCCCTTCCAGGCTGGCCCTGTGGTTAAGTGTGCTTTTGGAGCCATGCTGCTTAGGTGTGAATCTGTAAAATGGGGATAGTAATAACATTAGCTTTGTCAGATTGCTATGAGAATTAAAGAAGTCAACTTAGGTCAAGTGCTAGTAGCCCATGGTAGCTGTTTCCTGAACAAGAAATTGCTCCCTACACCCCACCTGCCTTCTAGCTTCCTCTTGTTTCTCTTTGTCAATGTCTGCTTGCCTGCCCACCTCCCAGCCACCCGTGATGCACATGACCCTCCCCTTGGCACTGTTCTCTGCCTGCTGTTTAGGATTTTTTCTACTGCACTGGCTGGAATTGACTATTTGGGGCACTAGTTTCTGGCTGGGACCTAGCGTCTGCTTCTCTGGGCTGTCTGCCATGGAAGAGTCCCCTGCTCAGTCACAGTGGAAACATTTTGGCTGGTATTATCTCGAATATGAGGCCAGGATGGCCTGAATTATAAAAGAAGCTGAGAAACCTGGTCACCTGGAGGGTTTTATCAGCCTTTTGGGAAGATCCACTGAAACCAGTGTCACCCACCAGCAGTTAGTTCCCTCTTCTGAGCTCTGTTTTCTAAGATTCCCTAGAACTGTACCAAGATTTAGCCTGTATGTCTCCCTCCCCACCTCCCTGCCTGCCTTCCTTTCTTCCCTCCACCGGTATGTATGGAGTGGTTCCTAGGAGGCAGCCCCAGTGCTGTGTAGGGATACAGAGCATCACAAGCAGACACTGATGCCTGTCCTAGGCAGTGCTTTTACCTCTCCAGTGGGTACTGGCAAGAGGGGTGGCATAGTCTGGACTCGGGCTTCATCCCAGGACTTTGAGAACTTGGCAAAGTGGTGCATGGGGAGAATGAGCATGGACATACTCTTTGGGGAGAAGTTTGAGTGCCAAGCTGCACTGAAGGCCAGAAGCTGAAGGCCTGAAGGCTCAGTCAGTCACAAATATTTAAAGGCCGACAGTGGCGATGCACTGAGTGTGATTTGGGACAAAGTAAGCTGTCCTTGTCCAAGGGCAGCCAGAGACTAATGTCCAACTGGGAGTTGGAAGGAAAGCCTGAAGCTCTTCAACGAGGTTCTGCTGTTATCCTTATCTTTAGTACTGGGCAGTGGATGCCATCCTTACTTTTGTGACTATGAATAATGTGTTTTATTTCCCTGGCTGCTTTTCAGATTTCCCCATTATCAGTGGATTTGGGCAATTTGATTACAATGTGCCTTGGGGTAGCTTTCTTCACACTTCTTGCTCTTGGGTATCATTGAGCTTCCTATATCTGTGGATTTGTAGTTTTTTTAAAAAAATCAGATTTGGAAAAATTTTGGCCGTTATGTCTTTAAATACATTTTCTACCTCTCCCTCCTTTGGGAACTTCAACTATACCTCTATTAAAGCCAGTTGGAATTTTCCCACAATTTGCTGATGCTTTGCTCTTTCTTTTTCTTATTCTTTTTTCCCCCTTTGTGCTTCCCTTTGAATAGTTGTATTGTGTTGTCTGCAAGTTCACAGATATCTTCTTGTGAAATAGCTGATCTCTTGTTGATCTCCTCTAGTATATTTTTTATCTCATAGTTTATAGTTTTAGTATTTATAAGTTTGATTTGGGTCTTTTCATATATTCTATACCCTTATGTAACTTTTCAAACATATGCAATACAGTTATATTAACTGTTTTAATACCCCTGTCCAGTAATTTTGCATTTGTGTCAGCTTTGGGTTTATTTTGGTTGGTAGTTTGATCTTTATTTTGGAGAAATTATTTGTATACCTGGTAAACTTTAAGTGGTTGCAACACATTATGAATTTCATTCTGGAGGGTATATCTGACCCCTGTTACTCCATCTTCTTCAGAAGCAGAACTGTCATATACTCCTTTAAAATCAACAAATTGATATAGCAGAGGTCTAATCTGAGTAATAGAAGTAGAGAGACAGAGTAATGGACAGGGAAAGTGCAAATATTCATTGAGCATCTACCATGTGCCAGACACTGAGAAAAGATGGTAGCTTGGACTAAAGTGTTAATGGTGGAGACAGTGAGAAGTGGTTGGATACAGGGTATGTTTGGAAGGTAGAGACAACATGAATTGCATATGACCAGGTGAATCGCATAGGTGTGAGGGTATGAAGGGGCTTCCCAGGTGGCGTTAGTGGTAAAGAACCCGTCTGCCAATGCAGGAGATGCCAGTTCAGTCCCTGGGTCTGGAAGATTCCCTGGAGGAGGGCATGGCAACCCACTCCAGTATTGTTCCCTGGGGAATCCCATGGGCAGAGGAGCCTGGTGGGCTACAGTCCACGGGGTCACAAAGAGTCAGGCAGGACTGAAGTAACTTAGCAGCAACAGCAGCAGAAGGTATGAAAGAAAGGGAGGAGTGAAGGGTGACTGTAAGGTATTTTAACGCATTTTTATTGGGGTATAGTTGATTTACAATGTTGTGTTAGTTTCAGGTATACAGCAACGTGATTCAGTTATACATATAACATATTCATTCTTTTTCAGATGCTTTTCTCATATAAGATATAAGAATATTGAGTAGAGTTCCCTGTGCTATACAGTAGGTCCTTGTCAGGTTTTGACTTGGGAGAACAGCATCACCTTTATTGAGATGAAGGTGAGTATTGGAGGATAAGATTTTGAGGGGAAAGATCAACTATTCAGTTTTGGACATATTCGGCCTGTGATGTCTATTCACATGGTAATGTCAGGGAGATAAACTGGAGTCCAGGAGAGAGGCTGGACAGGTGCTGTAATTTGCAGGTCATCAGTATGCAGACGTGTTTAAAGCCAGAAGTCCAGTTGAAGAAATGATGAAGAAAGAAAAGGTAAGGCATCTACTCAAACACCGAGTTCAGGACACTCCGAAGTTTAGAACTAAGAAAGAGGAGGAAGCTTCATCAGAGGGCACCAAGAAGAAGTGGCCAGTGAGGCAGGAGGAGAATCAAGAGCATGGAACCCATTATTTCAAGAAGAGAGTGTCTAAACTGTGCCAAATGCTGCTGAGAAACGACTAGATGTGGACAGAGAAGTGACTCTGAGGATGAACTGTGTTCATGGCTTTCCCTTTTATTCTCGGAGAAATACTGAGGTCAGAGACTCTGCAGACTCATCTTTCTCACCCCAGCCCCTTGGAGGCCTGGTGCACAACAGGTGTCTTGGCCATATGCATGGGATGGATGAATGAATAAAAGGTCACTGGGCAGCAGTGAGACTTGAATGAGCCACAGACTGGGAAGGTAGTAGCTCTGGCTTCTAGCCTTGGCTGTATTTCTAACTTGTTTCTTCTGTTCCTGGTCTTAACATCTCTGAAGGAATCAGCCTCAGAATGCTTTCAGCCAGGGTCCGAGAGACTATTGGGACTGGGCTGGTGTTTCTGTAAAAGTCTTGGGCTGGATGTTCAACTTGTGGATGAGGAGAAAAGAGGCCCAGAAGTGCACCACGATTGACGTTTTTTGTGTGTGTGTGTGTGGAAATAGGGTGACTTACTCTTGGTTTGGAGCTTCCCAGGTGGCACTAGTGGTAAAGAACCTGCAGGAGACGTAAAGAGACATGGGTTCGATCCCTGGGCTGGAAAGATCCCCTGGAGAAGGAAATGGCAACCCATTCCAGTATCCTTGCCTGGAGAATCCCATGGACAGAGGAGCCTGGTGGGCTACAGTCCACAGGGTCTCAAAGACTCGGACACGACTGAGTGACTTAACATGCATGCACATATTCTTGGTTTGAATACCTCCCTCCTGTCTACGTTCGCTATCCATCTCTTGTCTTTGCCAACTATATTTGCTATCTTCCTCATGCAGCTTAGCCCTGCGCAGACACTTGCTTGGTTTCCCGAGTGCATCTACTGCTGCCTGATGCCTCTGAAGATGAAACCCTTCCCGTTTCGCTGAGAATGCTGGGCGTTGGCATGAGAGAGCCTCTTCACCTGTCTCTCACTCTTCCCTAGCTGCATCTAACATGTTTGCTTGTCACCTCCTCCCCTTTCCGGCCTGTTCATCCAGCCCCTCTGCTCTGTGCTCTTCATAAGTCACCTCTCACATCCTCTGTTCCCTGGACCCACCCATTCTATCCATCTTTCATGAGCTCCAGCCCTAACTGTGGTTATGTGTGTGCTAAGTTGCTCAGTCATGTCTGACTCTTTCCGACCCCACGGACTGTAGCCCTCTAGGCTCCTCTGCCCATGGGATTCTCCAGGCAAGAATACTAAGTGGGTTGCCATGTCCTTCTCCAGGAGATCTTCCTGACCCAGGGATCGAACCTTCCTCTCTTCATCTCCAGCATTGGCAGGAAGGTTCTTTACCAGTAGCACCTACTGGGGTTATGGCACAGATATCTTCACTATCGAATCCCTCCTCAAACCTTTTCACTTTCTTCCCTATGTCCTTTCTGTTCAATGGTAACAATAATAGCAACACAAAAAAGTTTACAAATTTACATCTCCTAGTTCCCACTCTCTCTCCCTCAAGCTTCTAGAAGGAGTTAGCTACATTCCCCATCTATTGTTCCTCACCTCCTACCATTCAATCTGAAACCCTGCAAACATGCCCTCTCTGCTTTTGATGAGGTAGCCAGTGAGGCCCCTAGCATTCGACACAGGGCCGCTCCAGCTCTCATCTCAGGCTCCTCCCTTCATGAGACTCCTCCTGGGGCCTGTCCTCCATAGTCTTCTCAGAACTCTCCCCTCATCCTCCTCCTCTGCTCTTATGCTACGGGAGTGCTCATCCCCTCTGAGAGCTTGAACTGCCAGCAACCCTGATGGTGTCCACATCTCCCCTCCAGTTCAGACCCCACTGAGCACGGGGCTGATCAGAGACTGTTGCCCCAGGCCTGGAGGGTGACTGGAATTGCTGAGACTAGCCCGGGGCCTTGGGGACAGAGGGCAGTGAATGGAAAGATTTTTTGACACTTTGTAGAGGGGATAATCAACTGAGAAGGAAACTGCTTGGAGGTGGTGACTGAAGGTTTCTGGCTTAGGTGACTCGGTAGAGGGTAGGCCATGTTCTGAGATGGGGAAATTGGAGGAGAAGCCAATTTGTAGGTGAAGGTGTCAAGTTGAGTTTTAGCTAGGTTGAGTTTGAGGCACCTCAAAGAAGAAGATGCCCGGCAGAAACTGGAGAGATGGGTGGGCACCTTGGAAGAGACGCCTGGGTGGGGACATGACGGTAACTGAAGCCTGGGACTAGATGAACTTTCTGGAGTGAGCATGTAGACCAGAAGCACTGGCCTAGCTACCTGTGGGCCGTGGATAGCTGACCGCCCAGGCGCTCCCCATGAGTGGCCCAAGGGGCAGTTCTCCTGAAGGGCAGGGTATGTGGCAGCCAGATGGAGGGAAGAGTCTGTTTCTAGCAGAGAAGAAGCAGAGATCATGGGAGAGGAATCTGTCTTGGTGCCAGAAACTCAGAGACGGCATACAACTTGTCATGTGCCCCCAGGGCTGCCCCCCTTGTGGACTCAGGGCTACTGCTATTGCAGATGACCAGGAAGGATGGGAGGGGTCCGAGTGCTGGCAAACAGGGCCGATGCTGGTTCTCTATCAGCAAGAAGCTATCCCGATTCCTCGGCCTGGGGTTTGCAGCCTCCCTGTGCTGGCCTTGGCCTCCTCTGCCTTCTTCCTATAAGCAGAGCTCACTCTGTACTCTGGGTCACACCTCCCACATCAGTGTCCTCTACACCCCTGCCATGGCCAGAACCATTACTTCCACTGCTCCACCCCAGCTATTCAGCCACTGAACAGGGCTCTACTGAGTACCACTCTTGAGCCTGTGTTCCAGCCCCTCTTCGGCTTCAGGCTTCCAGGAGGCCAGCCTCAAAAGCCTGCTTAGTGCAGGTGGCCCCAGCTTTGTTTGCATTGCTTGGAACTTTCTGTCGCCATGGTTGGCCACCTCTCGGGTCCAAGTGAGGACACAGGGATGCCAGTTCCTGTCCCTCAGGTGCCCTCATTAGCATCCTGGTGATGCATTCCCCACAGGGAGCAGTGGGTGAGAGGCTCTGAGGCTGCTTGTTATCACCACTCACTGCAGAGCTTGACGTACCTGCCATCACCATGGAGACCGCTTCTGAAGCTGGAGAATGCTGGGCTCCAGTAGGAGCTCCAGCAGTTGGGGCCACCAGTCATCCGTGGGGTGTGTTCATCCTTTCTGAGCAAATCTGGAAGGGCAGCCTCAGTGGGGAAGGGCTGTCCCACCTCCCTGACCCCATTCAAGACACACGTGGAACACCAGGTCTCTCTTCTGGACTTTTCCTTCTCAGGATGCTCCTTCTCGGTCTGTTTTGTGGCTGTCTCCTCCTCTGCTCAATTCTTAAATGTTGGTGTTCTCCAGAGCTCTTCCTGTGTGACCTCGCCTACTTGGTCTCCCTCAATCCCTACCCCCAGTGGCTTCTTCCTTCTCTCAGACTTCATCTGCACCGTCTTCTCCAGACTTCTCCACTGCACATCCCTCCACCTCTCTACTCCCTCCAGACCAGCCTCCACTTAGCAGTCAGAAGGCTCTTTCTCTAATATAACACTGTCCTTGTCATGCTCCTGCTTAGCCCTTGCAAAGCTCCCCATAGCCCAAAGGAGAAAGTATTCACTTGTACCACTTCTTATAGAGCCTGTGGTTGCTCTCCCTTCTCTCATCTCACCTTCTGCCCCATACACTGTTTGTTCCTCAGCTTCAGGGTGCTTGAAAGAATATGACTGAAGCTTAAAGAAAGGGCCCCCAGAGTCCACGCCCCTGGTGAAGAAGTCAGTGAGAGGCAGGACTCTCACCTGAGGAGAACCAGAGAGCTGATCAGGCAAGTGGCAGCTTCTTTGGGCCAAAGAGGTACATCTCCTCTCATAGGGCAGTAATTTGGGGGCAGTGACTGGTTTGGAGGTGCTCAGTGGCTTCAGTATCTGCCAGGTAGCTGCAAACAGGGTCGCCAGAAGATGGCTGAAACAGATTTTTGCTTGTTTTTTGTTTTAGCTTTGTTAGTTCACACGTCAGAAAATTCATTCCAGTAAAAGGAAAAGAAACACACCTTGCAGTTTAGCACAGTTTGCCTTTTAAATAACCTGTCAGGGCGGAGAGAGCACCAGCATCTTGCCCTGTACCACCATAGCAATACTGTGGGGAGCCGGGGTACCAGGCCCTGGTGCTGTTCTCAGTGCTCACCTGAGGTTCTTATATTGGTACTGGGGTCTTCTGTGAATTTTCTTTGGGATTCTCCCTGGCAGGTGAGGGTCCTGGTTGTACATGGAGGATGACAGAAAAAGCCAATGGCGTGAAGAGCTCCCCAGCCAATAACCACAACCACCATGCCCCTCCTACCATCAAGGCCAATGGCAAAGATGACCACAGGGCCAGTAGCCGGTGAGTCTGTTGAGGCTGGATCATTTCAGAGATGGCCTTGAGCCTGCTACTTCCTCCCAGCTCTGCCTCATTGTCACAGAGTAAACAATTCTTGGCTTAAATGCAGCTTCTAAAAGGACCATGGGATTTCTAGGTATCTCCTAGGAAGGGGGAAGGCTAATAGGAGATGAAGCATGCCCAGAAAAAAACAAACAAACAAAAAAAGCCTTCAGTCAATTCTGCTCCTTCCTCTGCAGGCCACAGTCTGCAGCTGACGATGATACCTCCTCAGAGCTACAGCGACTGGCAGAGATGGACGCCCCCCCGCAGAGGAGGGGTGGCTTCCGCAGGTAGGTCTCACCACTGCCCTGCTACTATCCCCTCCCTCCCACGGGGCCTGTCAGATCATGGGGTCCTCTAGGTCCCAGGGGGCCTTTCTAACAAGACCTCTGGGAAGCCCTGTCAGCCCTGCCCTAGCTCAACTTTTCCCTTTAGAGGAGGCTCCGGTCAGCAAGTTTTGAGGGGCCGGTAGAGGTTTCTCTTCAGACTTGTCTGTGGCAGTGTCAGGAGGAGACTGTCTTCCCAGCAGAGGGGCTCAGGTGGAGGGCTCTGAGGTCTCCAGCCAAGGGTTGTAGGCTCCATGCAGAAATCAGAAAGCCTGAAGCAATCTTTCTCCTGACTTGTCCTCCCTCAGCTCCATCTCCATTTTGCCCCAGAGACCCCGTGTTTGTTCTTCAGAATGGACAGAAATGGCACCTCCTCCAGGAAGTCTTCCCAGAGTAGCCTCTTCAGGCTGCTGGGCTGAGTCATGCCCAAGCCCCATCCCCTGTCCTGGGCGCGGGTCCTTTCTCCAAAGCGCAGGTCTCCTATGCCTCATGCTCCCTCTCTCTGCTCTAGGATTGCCCGTCTGGTGGGGGTCCTCAGAGAGTGGGCTAACAGGAACTTCCGTGAGGAGGAGCCTAGACCTGACTCGTTCCTTGAGCGTTTCCGGGGGCCTGAGCTCCACACCGTGACAACACAGCAAGGGGACGGCAAAGGCGACAAGCACGGCGAGGGCAAGGGCACCAAGTACAGCAGACCAGCCTGAGGGATGGGAAGGGCCCCAAGCATGCGTTGGGAGGGCTCGGTGGAGTTCCTCAGACCACAGCGTGGGAGGCCTGCTGTGCTTTCAACTCTAGAATGTTCCATGGTCTGTGCCCAAAGTCTTTCTAATGGCCAGTGGCCCACCGGCCATGGGATCCTCTGCTGGCTCCTCTCACCTTCACCACTGATTCACAGAGCTCCTCCTGCTGCTCAGGAAGCAAGGGGCAAGGGCACGTGGATGTGGGTGGGAAGAGGACTCAGCCAAGGGTGCAGAGGAGGGTGCAACTAGAGAGTGCTGTGGAGCCCATGTCAACCCCAGCACCCACGTGAGTGCAGAGTGGGGGTGTGAAGAGGCCATGCTGGGGGCTGCCTGGCTGGTGGTTGGGGGAGGCCCCGAAAAAAGAGAGCAAGACAGAGTGAGTAGGGAGGCCAGAGAAGGCAGGTCTGGAGGGCCTGTACTTTGAGGAAGGAGTAGGCGACAGGGGATGTCTGGCCAGGCCAACATTCCCCACCTCTGGCCAGTAGAGGAAAAGCGTTCCTGCCAAGGCGGGACCCAGCATCTGGAAAAGTGATTTGGGAGCTGGAGGCCAGACCAAACAGCGGGGACAGGCAGGAAGCACACTCGCTCAGAGCCCCTCTCTCTTCCCAGGAGGGATGTGGGGACCTGCCCTGAGCCCTCATCACCATGCTGTGTAAGTCCCTCCCTGGGGCCCAAGGCCTGCCTCAGCGACAGCACTCTCCCTCATGCACCCTCTCGTCAAGAGGCCTACAGAGTGCACAAGAGTCAACAGGCCCATGCTGCTGCTGCTGCTGCTGCTAAGTCGCTTCAGTTATGTCTGACTCTGTGCGACCCTATAGATGGCAGCCCACCAGGCACCCCTGTCCCTGGGATTCTCCAGGCAAGAACACTGGAGTGGGTTGCCATTTCCTACTCCAATGCATGAAAGTGAAAAGTGAAAGTGAAGTCACTCAGTCGTGTCCGACTCCTAGCGACCCCATGGACTGCAGCCCACCAGGCCCCTCCATCCATGGGATTTTCCAGGCAAGAGTACTGGAGTGGGCTGCCATTGCCTTCTCTCAATGGGCCCATGTAGGGTCAGAATCAGAAGAAGGCTGTTTCTTAGCCACCAAGCTCTAGTTAGATGCACAGTGCCAGGCTGTGGCTTCCTCATAAATGAGGCCCTAAGAAAACCCATGCTTCACCCTGGGCATCCTGCCAGGCACTGCATTTTCAGGGTCCTCTGGTTTCTGGGACACAGGGTGCTGCCACCCTGGGGAGCTGGTTCCAAAGCCTGGTCTCTGTGTGTCTCCTCAGGAAAAAGTTTGAACTCTTTGTCTTGGACCCAGCTGGGGACTGGTACTACCGCTGGCTGTTTCTCATTGCCTTGCCCGTCCTCTACAACTGGTGCATACTGGTGGCCAGGTGAGCAGAAAGTGGTCTGGGAGGGGGTGGCCCGAGAAACCTGGTCCAGCTGTGGACACAGAGTTCACCCTACCTCAGTCATTCATTCAGCAGGGATTTAACTGAGCACCTAATGGGTGCCAGGCTCAGTGCTCAGGGCTGGGGACCATGTGTGAACAAGGCATGCATGGTCTCTGCACTCCTGGAGCTCACAGGCTTATGAGGACACTGACAGGGAACCTGAATACACCAGTGCCCAAGCTGACTTCAGGGACTGGAGGCAAGGAGCTACTGATACTAGAGAAAAGGTAGTCAGGGTGGACCTCTCTGAGGAGGTGGTGCCTTAGCTAAGACCTGAGTGATGAGAGAGGGTCTGGAGGACTGCAGGTAAAGCGTTGGAGAGGCAGGCCCAGGCCGGCACTGCAGGCTTTGTGCACCAGGGAGAGGGCTGGGTTTCATTCGAAGTGTAACCAAGTAGTCAGAGTTAAGTGCTCCTACCTTTGACTTGTACACTCACTGAGTCATTCTGGGTTCTATCCCTTCCTCTGCCCTCTCCCGTGGCCCCCACCCCCCCCCAGGCATCAAGACTCAATTCCTCCTAATACTCTCCTTCAGTCTCCAACCTCTCTTCATTCCCACAGCCTCAAGTCTAAGCCCAGCTACCACTCTCTCTTGGGTGGGTTGGCCAGTGCTTCATGTTGGGTTCTCAGGAGCTGTGTGTTGAAGAGCCAAACATGGAGGCTAGTCAGCTGTGTATTGTGGGCATTCTTCCAATGACTCATTTTTCATTCAACTCACTTCTGTTGAGCACTTGAATCCTGGGCTAAGATGTGCTCTGGGCTAGCACATGGGGCACCAGGTATGTTGTAAGGACTAAGAGGTGGTCTCTGTCTCCATGGAGCTCACAGTCCAATGGGTCAGATAGACAAGTAATGTTCAAGAGCAAAGTCTTTGTATAATAAGAGTTGGAGTAGGAGTTGCTTGTGAATCTGTGTCTTCTGGGCAGCAGATTGACTGTGACTCATCAGTGCCCCTGGTGGCCCTCCCAAGACGTGCTTGTGGTGGGCAATCAGTTTGGGGACTTCAGGAGTCATTGGATGGCTTTGAGGGTGAAGCCCAGCACTGTCTTCCTGCAGAGCCTGCTTCAGTGACCTGCAGAAAGGTTACTACATAGTGTGGCTGGTGCTGGATTACGTCTCAGATGTGGTCTACATCGCAGACCTCTTCATCCGATTGCGCACAGGTAAGTGATAACTGGGATGCATAGGCAGGAGCATGACCCCTGAGTCTACAGGCTTGAATCCAAATTCTCAGGAAATCCCCTTGGCATGGTGTTAGCCTCAACTATCTGGCTGGGACACAGGCTGAAGCCTTTCCCTCTTTGAATCTCAACTTCCCTACATGCTCAGTGAGTTTCGGATCTGGGGGTGATCTCTTAGGATACTTATGGCCAGCTATACTGTGTGAGCCTCCTATACCCTCCTTGGGAAGGAGGGTTCAGTGATCATATGCTCCTCCCTGAGCATTAGTCTTTTAGGAGGGACAGGTACGAAGTCAGAGGTGATATACATTGGCTCGTGTCTCCACTAGGTTTCTTGGAGCAGGGGCTACTGGTGAAAGACACCAAGAAGTTGCGGGACAACTACATCCACACCATGCAGTTCAAGCTGGATGTGGCCTCTATCATCCCTACAGACCTGATCTATTTTGCTGTGGGGATCCACAACCCTGAGGTGCGCTTCAACCGCCTGTTACACTTTGCCCGCATGTTTGAGTTCTTTGACCGCACTGAGACACGCACCAGCTACCCCAACATCTTCCGAATCAGCAACCTGGTCCTCTACATCTTGGTCATCATCCACTGGAATGCCTGCATCTACTATGCCATCTCCAAGTCCATCGGTTTTGGGGTCGACACCTGGGTTTACCCCAACATCACTGACCCCGAGTATGGCTACCTCTCTAGGGAGTATATCTATTGCCTTTACTGGTCTACACTGACCCTCACCACCATTGGGGAGACACCACCCCCTGTAAAGGACGAGGAGTACCTGTTTGTCATCTTTGACTTCCTGATTGGTGTCCTCATCTTTGCCACCATCGTGGGAAATGTGGGCTCCATGATCTCCAACATGAATGCCACCCGAGCTGAGTTCCAGGCCAAGATTGATGCCGTCAAACATTATATGCAGTTCCGAAAGGTCAGCAAGGAGATGGAAGCCAAGGTCATTAGGTGGTTTGACTATTTGTGGACCAATAAGAAGAGTGTGGATGAGCGAGAAGTCCTCAAAAACCTGCCAGCCAAGCTTAGGGCTGAGATAGCCATCAATGTCCACCTGTCCACACTCAAGAAAGTGCGCATCTTTCAGGACTGTGAGGCTGGCCTGCTGGTGGAACTGGTATTAAAGCTCCGGCCTCAGGTCTTCAGCCCTGGGGACTACATTTGCCGCAAGGGGGATATTGGGAAGGAGATGTACATAATCAAGGAGGGAAAATTGGCAGTAGTGGCTGATGATGGTGTCACTCAGTATGCCCTGCTCTTGGCTGGGAGTTGCTTTGGAGAGATCAGTATCCTTAATATTAAGGGCAGCAAAATGGGCAATCGGCGCACAGCCAACATCCGCAGTCTTGGCTACTCTGATCTCTTCTGCTTGTCCAAGGATGATCTTATGGAAGCTGTGACTGAGTACCCTGATGCCAAGAGGGTCTTGGAGGAGAGAGGCCGGGAGATTCTGATGAAGGAGGGCTTGTTGGATGAGAATGAGGTGGCAGCCAGCATGGAGGTAGATGTGCAGGAGAAGCTAGAACAGCTGGAGACCAACATGGACACCTTGTACACTCGTTTTGCCCGCCTGCTGGCCGAGTACACGGGAGCCCAGCAGAAGCTCAAGCAGCGCATCACAGTTTTGGAAACCAAGATGAAACAGAATAATGAGGATGACTACCTGTCAGATGGGATGAACAGCCCAGAGAGCCACCTGCCGAGAAGCCATAATGGCTTGGCCCAATTGCCCCTCCAGCCTTGGCCTTGACCCCAGGGCTGGAAGAGCTGTGTAGGTCCCCACATATATATGCATTACCACATCCCCTTGAATTCTCCCAGAAGCCTCTCTGCTGGAAGGTTTAGGGCTCGATCATCCAGAAGCCCTCCTCCAAGTCCAACTAACAGCTAATCTTGTGCAGGGCACAGACTGTGCTTAGCTCGGCTTCCAGAAGCTTCAGCCTGTCTAAGTTTGAGGAAGGAAGAGAAGAGGAGTGTCTCTCCAGGCTCTTTTGCATCTAGTTACCTCCCACTTGGTTCTTTTCCTGCAGTAGTATGTAGTTTGAACACTGGCTGCAGACACCTAGCACAGGTCCCAGTGTCTTTTTCCCAAGGCAGGGGAAAGGTGTGGAGGGGGGCAGGTAGGAGATGCTCACTCCAAGTCCTGCTCTGCTGATTCCTCTGTCTGTCTGCCAACCCAGAGTGGGAGCCCTGTGGTCTTCTCTGGACCAGGGGGAGGAGGATGCTCCTGGTCTCCAGTCCACCCCAGGGCACGGAGTGACGAACTAGCAGTTGGCCAACAGGCAAGGCACCTGGAGAAGGCGGTGGGCAGGAGTCTGGCCATCACCCCTCCATGCAGAGCGTTTCTCAGGAGGCCCTGAGGCTGATGTTGGGTGGATGACTCTTCAAGTTAACATCTGCAGTAGAGACGCTTACAAGTTAATAAATTCCTCTGAACTCTTTGCGGTGATTGCTCCACTCTGCTATTAAGATTCTCTCCCTTCCTCCCTCCCAACCCATCTCTTTTCCCCTTATTTCTCTCTTCCCCTTACCCATGACTTTGCCTGGAATCCCCTTTGCTGTTTTTTTGCTGCCTGCCTAAGCCCTACTAGGGCTTCCCTCATAGCTCAGTTAGTAAAGAATCTGCCTGCAGTGCAGGAGACCCTGGTTTGATTCCTGGGTCAGGAAGATCCCCTGGAGAAGGGCTAGGCTACCCACTCCAGTATTCTTGGGCTTCCCTTGTGGCTCAGCTGGTAAAAAAAAAAAAAAAACCCACCTGCAATGAGGGAGACCTGGGTTCGACCCCTGGTTTGGGAAGATCCCCTGGAGAAGGGAAAGGCTACCCACTCCAGTTTTCTGGCCTGGAGAATTCCATGGACTGTATAGTCCATGGGGTCATAAAGAGTTGGACATGACTGAGCCACTTTCGCTTTCACTTTAAGCCCTACTGATCCTTCTGTTCTCAGCTCAGGTACCACATTTTGGGAGAAGATTCCCTTGTCTGAATCAGCTCCCATACTAAGCAATCGTGAGTCTAGGCTCTAGGCTGCTCATGAGTCTCAGTCCTGGCTCTTTATCACACGGTGGGGTCTGTTTTGATGCATCTGGTTTCCACTGTGGGCTCTCTGTGGGCAGGGCTGAGACAACCTCTCTCACTGCTCTGCTGGCAGCCTTGGAGACATGCCTGGCACAAAGTAGGCATTTGGAGAAGTTTATTCACTGGGATGATAAGCGAGAACATCCAAACTCCTATGCTTGCATTTGCCAGCAACCATGTTTTTACAGTCATGCAGGCTATGTCTGGGGACTTGGGAAGGCTCTTCTGAAGGCATAGATACTTGAGTGGGTACCACCGGGTGATCCAGAGCCTGAAGGACAGTGCTAACTAGTGCACAGGAAGATCTAGCTGCAGACTCGGGTGTCTCTGTGCATACCAGTTATCTCTATCTCTCTATTAATAGTGGTTCAGTACACACTCAATTTATCCATAATTTTAACGTTTATCTTTGTTTTTAAAGTGTACAATTTGGTACTGTTAAGTATATTTACATTGCTGTGCAACCAATCTCCAGAACTCAGTTCAAACTGTGAAACTGAAACTCGGTCTCCAGTAAGCAGCCTCTCCTCATTCTCCCTCCCTCCAGCGCTGGCAATCACCATCCTGCCTTTCGTCTCTATGAAATTGACTGCTCTAGATACATCACATAATGGAATCATATAGCATAGGTCCTTTTGTGACTGACTTATCTCACTTAGCATAATGTTCTCAAAGTTCATTGTGTTGTAAAAGGTGTCAGAATTTTCTTCCTTTTTTAAGGCTGAATAACATTTCGTTGCGTGGATAGACTGCATTTTATTTATCTACTTATCCATCAATGGATACTTGGATTGTTATCATCATGTGGTTACTATGGATAATGCTACTATGCACATGAGTGTACAATTGTCTGTTACAGTTCCTGCTGGCACTTTTTGGAGTGTATACCTAGAAGTAGAATTGCTGCATCATGAAGCAATTCAATGTTTAATTTTTTGAGGAACTGCCATACTGTTTTCCACAATGACTACACCATTTTACATTCCCATTAACAGCGTACAAGGGTCCTAGTTCTCCACATCCTCACCAACACTTGTTGCTTTCTGTTTTTTTTTTTTTTCACAGTAGCCATCTTAATAAGTGTGAGTTGGTATCTCTTTGTAGTTTTGAGACTCACTTCCCTGATGTAACCATTGATGTTGAGCATCTCTTTGTATGCAGCTGACTGGACCATTTGTATGTCTTTTGTAGAGAAATTTCTATTTAGTTCTTTGCTCAATTTTTAATTGGATTATTTCTTTCGTTGTTGTTGAGTTGTAGCAGTTCTTTATATATTATGGAAATTAACCCAAACCAGTTATATTATTTGCAAATTTCCTCCATTACATTGGTTGCCTTTTCAGTCTGTTGTTCATGTCCTTTGATGCACAGAAAATTCTAGTTTTGACGTAGTGCAGTTTATTTTTTCTTTTGCTGCCTGAATTTTGGTGTCACCATTCATTTTTATTGGAATTAATTCTTCTAGAGAGACTTCTTTTAAATTTTAGTGTAATTTCTTGACCTCTTCTGTAGCTTACAGTGGTAAATCTTAATCTGGGGAAGACTTACTTGCAGAGATCTGGAACTTTTTCCATGCCTAGGCCCTGGTCCCTAAGAGTGGCAGCAGCAGGGTGGCAGCATTTGTGATGGGCCAGTGTTCTCTGAAGGCCCTCTCTTAGGGTATAGGTCTGAAAGAAAAGGCTCTCTCCTTCACTTCCAGAGAGGCTAGGCCACTAGGAGTTGGAATCCCTGGAGACCCAGCCAGATGCTTTCCCAGGCTCGCATGGCTAAGGCTATGCTAAGGCCATCAGTTTCCACAATCTGCTAGTACTGGAAGTAGCCATTAGTTTTGTAGCCCTAGGATGGCACTGGGCCCAGAGGCAGGCGGATGGCTGCACTGAAGAATATGGCCTTGGTTTCTGCAAGACATCTGCAGCTTTTCACCCTCAGTCCAGCACCAACGGGTGCCTGATTTCCAGTCCACATCAACCAGGTGAACATTGCATTTTGGATCTGGTTTTCCCCAGGAAACAGCAAGTGACACATCTGGGTCACAGGGGGAGCCCAGCGGTTTGAGATGCAGACTTCAGGGCTCTCAACTCTGACTTGCTTCCCCACTTCCCTTTCCCCAGACCCCCTAAAGTTTAATCACCCATTTTTTTGTGTGTGTGGTGCCTTGAACGCCTATGTTCTCTTAGGTGTCTAGGATTTTTCTCATGCTGTTCCCTCTTCCTGGATCAGCCTTTTCTGCCTTTTCTTCTAAGACTCAGCTCCTCCTTCTCTGAGTCTTCACAGACTCAGAGCCTTTAAGGCAAGACTCCCTTGCACCCAGACTGCCAGTGACTGTTTGGCAATTGGTCTCTTCTCATCTAAACACAGTTTAAAGTGCAAGTGGCTCAGTCGTGTCGGACTCTTTGCAACCCCCTGGACTATACAGTCCGTGGAACTCTCCAGGCCAGAATACTGGAGTGGGTAGCCTTTCCCTTCTCCAGGGGATCTTCCCCACCCAGGGATCGAACCCAGGTCTCCCACATTGCAGGCAGATAGATTCTTTACCAGCTGAGCCATCAGGGAAGCCCAAGAGTACTGGAATGGATAGCCTATCCCCTCTCCAGCAGATCTTCCTGACCCAGGAATTGAACCGGGGTCTCCTGCATTGCAGGCAGATTTTTTTTACCAACTGTTCACTGAGAAAAGGATGAAGGAGCAACAGCAGGAATATCCGTTCAGCTTGAGGCATGTGACCGTATGAATGTGTGTAAATGGGCACCTATGTTAAGCCCCATGTGGACGCCTCTGTGAGCACCTGGGTGTGGACCCTAGGCAGACAGTGTTTCTCTCTGTGTGCCCTGTCATCCTGCCCAGCCCCTCCTCAGTTCCTCTCTCTGCAGCAACGTGACTGTCTCCTGCTTGTCTCTGGCCGCCACCCCCGCTTCTCTCCCATAACTGGCTGTAATATAAGAACTGAAGTACATTTTCCATTATGTGTCATTTTTATTCAGCACAGTCTGAAGTTCCCTGCTCTTAAAAAATGTTTAAATTGGAATGTTTTTTCTTTTCCTCTGAACATACCCACGAAGGTAAATTGCCCTCTTGGTATATGGTCATGAATTTGCTTTTCTCTGCGTTGATGACCTTCTATAGAAAACAAAAGCCCTTTCTCCTGCCCACCACTTTCCCTCCCCTTTCGGTCTGACCCTCAGTGGCTCCTGCCTGGCTAGCAGACTGCCACCCCCACATTGGCCCAGCCCAAGTCCCAGACTCAGCACCATCTATCTGTCCCTCACTCTGGAGCCTAAAGCTAGTGTGATCTCTTGTCTTCTTCTCGGGGTGGGGGGAGGTGGGGGGTGGCGGTGGGCAAGGCAGAAGTTTCCCCTCTTCTGGAAACGTTGAGCCAGGAAGCCCCTGGTGCACAGAGACAAAGGACCTGGCCACCAGAGGGCGCATGGACCTCAGGAAAGGGTGGTGGGCTCTCCTCTGTGAACCCCTAACCAAGCAGAGGGCTGAGGGGTGCCCGCGGAGGCAGCTAGGTGGCTCCTCAAGGAGCCTCTCTGAGCTGTAGGACCACATCTGTCTCCCTAAATGCCTTGCTGTGATCCTTTTAGATGCCCTCAGATGGTCCTGGGTTTCAAAGCCAATGGTTCTGTCCAAGTCTGTGTGTGCCAGGTGCCCAGACCCGGCTAGAAGCTGGGTATAGAAGAAATATCAGGGTTGAACTGCAAGGGGGCCTGGTTGTTACTATTTTAATGTGTATTCAGAAAAAATACTACTAACCCACAAAACACTCATTGTTATGGATGTTATTCCTTAGCATGGAGCTTAAAAAAGAGAGCTGATTTAAGACTGATTTAAAGGATTACATAAATAACTATTCCAATGACCCATGAAGGTGAAGCATGGATGATGGTGTTTCAAGATGAAGATGGTCATAACTCACCTTTTAATTACTTTTCTCCAAGCCAGCTTTCTCCCGCCCTCCCCACATCAGTCATGACATGTATACCGTTTCAGTTGCTCAGGCCTAAGCATTGGAGCCATCCTGAACTCCCCTCTTTGCTTCATCCACCATATCCAATCTGCCTGGAAACACTCTCTACTTTACTCGCAAAATAAAATCAGAATCCATGCACTTCTCCCACCTCCACCAGCCCCACCTGAGTCTGGGACACCGCCAGCTCTCTCCTGGATGGCCACAGTCACCTCCACACTGGTATCCTTGTTGCCGCCCTGAAATCTGCTCAGCTAAACAGGGAGTGTGTGTAGGCAGGCATGGGGTGCCATCTGGCTCCACAATGAGCAATGGCTTGGCATACTGGCTGTGGGTTCAGCTGCAGGTCACCTCCCCCTGGCATGGACAGAGCTGCCAAGGACTAAATGATTTTGCTTCTTAGTCTGCTTCTAGGCAGACATCTCCCTAGAAAGACAAGCCAGTCCTGATTTAGGGCTTGACACCAGCTAGCCCCAATTAGGAGGGTGATGAAAAATGCATGTCTAGCTAAAAGGTTTGCTAAGCACAAGTCCAAACAGGCTCGGTGCTCTGGTTGGAACTAGGGCCGTGCCTGTGGAGAGCCTGATAGTGGCACTGGCCTGGGAGCCCAGGAACATGCTGGGGACCTGGAAATGTCTACCTTTTGAAACCTGGAGCTTCCCACAGCAGGGAAGTTGAGGCAGAAGACACTGTCTTTATTTCCAATCAAATCATCCTTTCTTGGCTCCTCCAGGCTTGGTGAGGTTCTGTCCTTTTCCAGAACCTTCCACTTAGTTGTACGCACGTGACTCAAACTGGACAGTGCTCTAAGGGGGTCTGACCAAGTTGCTGTTTTGTCCTCCATGGACAGATTTGTCCTGGAGAACCTGAAATTTTCCTAGGGTCTTGAAAGATGAATAGGAGCTGTTTGGGCCAGCAAGGTGATATGCCAGGTCCAGGTTCAAGGTGCTAATGGGGGAAGGATGCTGAAGAGCAAGTCAAGGGTCCCAGTCTGTTGCTGGAGTGGTGCATGAACCCAATGAATGCTCTTTTGAGCTCCACAGACCCTAGAATTAACTTGGCCTCACTGGTTGAATTTGGACAAGTTTCTTCCCCTTTTGGGCTTTGTTTTCAACTTATTTTAAGGAATGCATTTCTCAGGGCCCTCTGCAGCCCTTCTGGGGGTGGGAGGAGAATGGGTTTGTCTTATTTCCACTCATACCCTTGCATCACTCAAATTTGTCAAACGGCTAACATTCAGGCAGACTTTCAGAGTTGCCAGTTTCTACAGATCAATGTATTTAATTAGATGGGTTTTCTGTTTTCTCTTTTATTGAATTGAGTAAGCAAATAAAATTTGGGCAGTTTGCTATTAGGTCATTTAAATGCCAACTCAGTTTCATAATCTGGACCTGTGCCACATCCAAGTCCTTCCAATTTCTTTCCAGAGGTGTGGAATCTGAAGCCAGCTGGAGGAGTGGGTATTACTGGGGTCTGTAATACTCCTGAGGGTCTGAGTGCCTGCAGTCTAGCCGGACTCTCTGTTGGTCTAAGAATGCAAGCTGGGTGGTTAGAGAGTTTAGGGCTAGTGTTGAATGGGGGCAGCGGTGACATGGTAATAATCAGATGTTCTTGGCATTCTCCACGAACAAAGGCTTGCCTTGAGTCTGCAACCTCTGTTTTCTTATCTGTACCACCAGTAAGGTCTCTGCAACACTCTAGTTCTGGGGAGGTGGAACTGCCCCAGTCCCACCAAGGTATAGCTGGTCCCTCTAGTGCTGGGAGGAGACAGCCCTTGGGACCCAGGTCTTGGAGGCCCAGCGAGAAGCGGTGGGCAGGAGGCTGGTATTGGGGAGGGCAGCCGCCTGGGCTAGCTCTGAGAGGTGTCCGGTCTGAGAGGTGCCCCGCTGGCCAGGCTGCATTGGGCTCAGGACCGCTCGCCCCGCTGCTGTTCCACCTCCGGTCACAAGACATGGTGGGGGCGCTCTCGCTCCGCCGATGGAGCGCGCCGCGGCGCTTTCCAAGCCCTTGGCCACCCTCCACGTCGCAGGAACACTTTTGCTGGCCCTGGACTCCCGGGAGCGCGGGTACCCCAAGACCCCCGGGCGAGAAGGGGTTTGGGTGCTGAGAGATGGGCAACCGTAGGCACCAAGCATGGCAGGTCTCCCCGGGCGCCCGCCCTAGGTCTCCACATTCCCATCCCTTCTTCGAGCCTCGCCCCTCGCCCCTTCTCTCCCTCCCTGTCGACACCAGCTTCCTGCCGAGGAGAGGCAGAGGGGAGGTAGCCGTGGGTTATTCCCCTCTGGGACCTGCTCTGAGAGGGTGGGGCTGGGGTCACTAAGCTGCCTTCCTGGCTCCTGAGGCCCAAAGAGTGAGTCTGTAGACAGGCTACCCAGACCTGTTGAACTCAGGGAGGCTGTGACAAGGCGTGACAGGCGTCCGGAGGCAGTGGTTGGAGGGCTCTCGTAGGGGCCCGGGGACAGGCATTCGGGGCATCGGGCTTGGTAAATAACATTAGCAAGGCGACAACCCCGAGCAGGCAAATTGGGAATGCAGACAGGGCTTGGTGACCACGCTGGCTGTCTGCCTGTGAGTCACCTCTGCCGATCAATTCATCGCAGTGCGCTTGGATGGACAATGTGCTTAGAAAGAGAGGCAGAGTAGAGCCCTCCCTGCAGACCTTGGAGCTCTTTGGGGAGCACCATGGTGGCCAGGAACGCTGCCTCCTCCTGCTGGGCACAGAAGCCACTCAAGGCCCTTGTCATTTCCCTCCTTACCCCTCTTTTGCAAGGGCTGGTACGGGTTCCCCAGTTTTCAAGTTGAAACTGAACTTTCCTAAAGCTACCCTGATTTGGGGGACTCCAGGGATCCCCCAGCCCCACTGAATTGAGTCCCTTCTTGTGGCTCCATCTCCTTGTCTCTGTCGAGTGCTTGGTGCAGAGTAGATGCCAATGAATATTGGTTGTCAGAATGAAGAAACCACTGTATTTCTCCATTTTTGAACGTGCTTGGCTTTGTGTTTCCTTCTAAACCTAGGAAATAAATGGATGGCCCGTTAGGAAACAAGCGGGTGTCCAGTGTATACATAGCACAGAGTGGTTTCAGGAGATAAACCAGTTCTGTGCAGATGTGGGGTG
Source organism: Okapia johnstoni (assembly GCA_024291935.2). Lineage (NCBI taxonomy): Eukaryota > Metazoa > Chordata > Mammalia > Artiodactyla > Giraffidae > Okapia > Okapia johnstoni. Next base: position 113,867,345 of record CM044305.1, read on the forward strand.
GGGGCAGGGGCTGGTGGGGTGGCAAACAGGGTCTGGGAAAGAGGAAATTTGCCTGCAAAGAGTCCCGGGAACACAGCTTATTTCACAGGCTCTTCCTTCCTGCGCTTCCTTTTCAGTTCTGACCCTGTGAAACAGAAAACAGCTTTCCTTGACCCAGAGACAAGGCAGGCTGTGACTGTGGTGTGCAGACGTGCTGAGAGCTAATTGTGCCTGCTACGGGACAGCTCTGACACTCTCCACAGGAGATCCCTGTGGTGTGGGCAGGTCAGTGCCCTGGTTGCTGAGGGCATGTGACCTGGAAGCTGCTCCTGAGCCCCCTCCCCCCTCCCCCCCACGTCACAGTGGCCCCCTAACCCAGGTCTCTGATGGGTTGTTTACCTAAGTGCAGAGATAACATCTGAGCCACATGGAGAAAGCACTAATGGGTGACATTTGAAGATTCTGAGCTGAATCTGCCTGGAATTTGATTTTTGCCTCTTTAAAAAGAAAAAAAAAATTCCACTTTATATTTTCAAATCTTGCCATGCATTGAGTCATTTCTTAATGGCACATAAATCCCACCTATTAGTTCATATTTGCCTGTTATTTCAAGAGGATATTTTTTTTTATAGCCAGTGACCATAGCTAGTTCTGTGTCATGCCCTCCTCGCATTTGGGGACATGTAGTCCTTTGGGCTCGTGGCCCTGCAAAGCCACAGCTTGGAGCTGGAGGCAGCTTTGCCCCTGCTACAAAGAGGAGTGGGGGCTGCAGGGGGTGGCCAGCTGTGAAGCATGCCCCACACAACTGGGTTCTGCCTGACTTCCACTGTGAGGCTCACTGGGGCATGGAGGGAGTTGCAGGAGAGGTCAGGCTGTGGCCAGTTCTGAGTGGAGGAAGAAAGAAGGGGAGAAGGAGATAGGGAGGGAAGGAAAAGGCGGGAGACTTCTGGTGACTCATGGTCACAATGATGACAGCTGGCACAACTTAACTTCCTTGGAAGCCAGGCAGCACCCAATACCCAGCGCTGAGTTCACAGCTCTGCGGGGTGGTGGGGCCCACCCCAAGGGGAGGGGCGGTGCAAGAGTCACTCTGGAGTGGAGACAATCTTGGCAGCTCATGCAAGTATGCTGGCTTTACTCTTGGGGAATGCCACGGTGTCTCCCGGGAGCCTGGCCAGCCGGCCATGGTCACATCCTCTTTGAAATGGGTCTTCACAGGCTTGGCCAGTCAGTCATCCCTCACACCCAGGTCCCAGGTGCCACTTGAAGTGGTCCTCCCCTGCCTTTAACCCTCTTTGGCTTTCTTTCCCTGGCTCTCTCTCCTCTGCTGTCTCCCTCCTCCCTTCTTCTGCCAGGTCCTTCTCTTCTGCCCGGTCCCTGTGCCCCTTGCCCTCTTTCTCCTGCTTCTCCTGCCCCTCCTCCCTCCTCTCCTCTTTTCCCTCAATAGCTCTCATGCTGTCCCTGCACCTTCTGGCCTTTCCTCTGCCTCTCTCCTGCTACTTCTTTCTCCTTCCTTTCTTCTTTCCCCCTTTCCTCCCTCCCCCTCCTTCCTTCTCTCCCCCAAGGCTGCTCTCTGCTCCTTACTCTTGTCTTCATCCCTGTTTTCCACTCCTCATCCCATCCTTTTTCTCCTTTTCCTCCCCATCTCTTATTCCTCTCCATATCCCTGTCTTCAGAATCCTTTACCCTCGTCTGCTCACCTTTGGTCATTCTTTCAGAAGCTCTATGCCCTCCTTTCCCAGTCTCTCCCCTCCTGCTCCTCTCCTCTCATTGTTCCTACTGCTCTGTGTTGCTCTCTCTGCCTTCCACCATCCCTCTTTCCCTCCTCACAGCTCTTGCCTCCACCGTCAAACTCTCTTCATCTTTCTTCTCTCCACCAAGCTGCCCCTCTAGCTCCTTCTCCCTGCCCTGTGCTCCTCTGTCTCTCCTTTCCTGTTTCTTGAACCCCTGCCTGCCCTTTCCCCTCTACTTCTCCCAGCATCCCACGTGGCAGAATCCTGGGAGCAGCTAAGCCCTCTTCCACCCCCCTAAATGTCCTAAGCACTGCCTCAGTGACACTCATTGGGGCACAGGGGAAACAGCAAGCCCTGGGAGTCAGGCAGGAGGGAGAGACCGGCTCAGAGCTGATGTGCCATATGGGGCTGCTGATGCTTGTAGCCCAGACAACGGGGAAGGGGATCCTTGAAGGTTGCTAGGTTTTAGTGGGTTCCTGGTCAATGTGCCATCAATGGGAGTTGCTTCTGATGGCACCCCCAGAGATGAGCCATCTGTGCAGTAGCACAGTTGAGCTGTAAGCAGATCTTGTGTAGAATGACCCTTTTGTCTCAAGGATCCTCCCTTGGGTGGATGGCCCTCCATGCCAGCCTCTTCCCATAGGGCTTGGCCATCCTTGCCCATATCCTACATCCTTAGCTGCTCGTTGCCCCTGCCTGTATCTCTTATCCCTGAGGCCCATGTCCTGGCCCTTCATTTCCCACTTACCTCGTCCTCCGCCTCCATTCAGTTTGCTACTGTGTCCATCTGCTCACAGCCGGGCATGCGGCAGTAGGGGACACGTTCTTGGGAAGCTACTGCCTCTGCTGTTCACCATAAAGGAGGCAGTGGGGGACAGGGGATTCCTAAAGGTGGTGGTGACCCTAGAACAACCCAGTCTCGAGCTCTGCATCAGAGCAGGAAAAGCTGTGGACCCCTACAACTACATTCCTAGCCAAACGAGGATTCTGCTCTTCTCAGAGAGCCCCCCAGGGCCCAGGGGAGCTCCTGTGGAAGTAGCTCACACATCACCTACTGCATGCATTTCTGTCTTTGTGCCCAGCCCTGCCAGAGGACAGTGGCAACAGCATTCTGTCGACTCAAAAAGGACCCAAAGGAGCGGGGGTGGGGTGGCTGCACAAACACAGTCTCAAGCCTCTTGTACAGGGGACACTGAAGGCCAACAAGGGCCTACACCTATGCTGTCTGAGACCTGGGACCAAAAGCAAATCTAGGGTGACACTTGGCAAGCCTGGGCCTCGGGGTCCTCATGTTAAGCAGAATAACAGACTTCCATGGTCTTTCGGCTGGGGTAACACTGGCTTATCAAGGCACCTTTTTCTTCAGGCCCTATATTCATACATATGTGCTTTCGCTGAAGCCTCTCGTTAACTCAACAAGCTGGTTTCCAGTTTTGCCCAGACGGTAACCAAGGTGCAGGACATTTAAGTGATCTGTCATGGATGTGCGGCAAGTAAGTAGCAGACTTACTACCTTACCCCTGGCACATGGGTCTACTGTCTATGCATTCCCTCGCCAGCTCTGTCAAGGTACTTCCTGTTGGAGGGCCAGGGCTCCAGCACTCTGAGCTCTTGTCCACCAGAAGCAACTGGATGAGCAAAAAGGCAAACCCAAGGGGGCAGACATCCAAAGCCCTGAAGGGAGGGGGTGGCTTTTTAACCATTGTTTTCTTTTCATCTCTGCTACAAGCTGGGTGGCAGGGTACTTTGCCCAAGGCATTGTGTGTTTTATCATTGTTTTGTGGTAGCAGAGGTTCTGTAATGTTTGCTTAATCACTTGCTGTTCCCGTTGTCTGCATCCTCTGCTCTCAATCTGTACATTACCAGCTTATTTTTGATATTCAGTCCTCAGCTTAAATGTCACCATGTTTGGCCACCCATTCTAAAGTGGCCATTTAGCCACTCTGCTTCATCATCCTGTCTTAATTTTCCAGCCAGCACTGCTTGTTTCTATTGTCCTCTTTTATTTCTTCCTTTATGCCATCTCTCTCTCTCTCTCTCCTAACTAGACTGCCAGCTCTGTGAGTGCGAGACCACATCTGGATCCCTTTTGTACTCCCAGGTCCTGGCACTGTGCTTGGCACCCAGTAGGGGCTCAATGAATAGTTGCTATGAAGCCCAGGGAAGCAGGGACCAACATTATCTGTGAGAATTAGAGAAAGTATTGAAAGATGGTTAGGACCTGTCCAGGCAGAAAGACAGGACCAGACACTTCTAGTAAGAGAAGCACACGTTAGAATGTTAGCATTACCAGCTCCAGCCTTGATCTTCCCCGACCAGAGGTTCTGGACTGGAACACCAAGACCTTGGGGGAGGGCTGCTTTCTTAAGCACCCTGAACCCCAGTAGTACAAGTGAGGGAACTGTAGGGACCTCCAGACAAATATAGAGCTGCAAGTGCCGGTCTTATTGTTGTTCAGTCACTCAGTCATGTCCGACTCTTTGTGACGCCACGGACTGCAGCACGACAGGCTTCCCTGTCCTTCACCATCTCCCGGAGCTTGCTCAAACTCATGTCCATTGAGTTGATGATGCCATCCAACCATCTGATCCTCTGTTGTCCCCTTCTTCTCCTGCCTTCAATCTTTCCCAGCATCAGGGTCTTTTCTGATGTGTCAGCACCCATCTAAAGAAAGGAAATATCCCAACCTCTCAGCAGCTTGACCTATCGCCTCAAAGTGTCCCACTTTACCAGAGCTGGCCCCCTAATGTCATCTCTGAGCAGGGTGAGGATGAAGGCATGCAGCCTAGTGCACGGACGTGAACCTGCCCCCACATGCTGTAGGTTCAGAGCTCTGTCCTGTGTCTGAGGGATGGACTCTGGGCTCTGGCCCCTGACCACCCCCTGAACCGCGTGTCTTTCAGTCATTGTTTTGACATCAGGAGAATGACCAAATTTTTGGAAAGCCCTAGGGAAGAGGGTAAGGATTGCGATACTGCATCCTCAAAGTCCCAAGTCACAGAAATGGAAATTGGCTGCCATTTCAGGAAAGTAAAAGGGAGAGGAAATTGCGTTGTGAGCAATTCTGCATGGTCATAAAAATCCCCAATAATCCTTTACACCAGTGCAGCTCTCTATCAGGTGCTGAGTGCCTTCCCACACATCAGTCCACCTGAGCTTTGCCATAGCCTGCGAGGTAAACAGGGCCAGGACTAGCTCCCCAAGGAGGCACTGGCCAAGCTAGGGCCAGACGCCAGGCCTCCTGCCCCAAGCCCAGGGCACGGCCGTCAATTTTGCACAGGCCCTGGCCCAGGCCCAAGAGGTTGTTGTGCTGCAGTAGGGCATCTGGCCTTGAGCACCAGTGGACTGGACACAGGGTTTTGGTTAGGAGAGTCGAGGGCAGTAGACTGCATTCTAAGGAGCCCTGAATGGCTGATTTGTCTTCCTTTCTGCTCTTCTTCCGACCTCCCTTTTTTTGCTTGTATTGTGGTAAAATTCACATAGCATGAAGTTCATCATTTAACAATTTTAAAGTATACACTTCATTAGCATTTAGTACATTCACGGTGTTATACAACCATTACCCGTGTCTAGTTCTAGAACATTCTGGTCACCCCCAAAGTAAACTTCACATTCATGAAGCATCCATCCCCAATTTTCCTCTCCCTTCTTTTCACTTAAAAAAAAAAAAACCTTATTACTGAGATTTATTGTGGACTTCAGGTGTAGAGAGTTGAATTAAATGCATATCTCATTTCAGGACTGGCTACTAAAATCACCTAAGGAGTATATGAGGACCCCTTCTCCTTTTATGTCTTTTCTCCTTTATTTCAGATCCTCACCTCTTTTCCTCCCTTTCATGGACACCCACTCTAATGTATTTGAGAAGCACCTCTAAATATGTATGTGTTCTTGTAAAATATAGTGTTGTTTTGTGTATGTGTTCTTAATTTGCATAAATATTATTGTGCTATAAATCTTGTTCTGTTTCTTGCTTGAAAAAAAACCAGCGCTATAATTTTGAGATCACTCTATGTTGCACATACATCTGGTTACTTCAAATTGCTGCTTAGAATTCTATTTATACTCTCCATTCTCATGTGGATGGAAAAATGGCCTGTCCCCAGTTTCATGCCATGGCCCTCCTTGGACATGTTCCTATGGTACCTGCATTGGGATAGACCCCCAGATGTGGGCTCAGTGGATCAGAGTACACATGTACTTAATGCTACTAAGTCCTGTTGGTTTTCTCTCCAAAAGAGTAGGTCAAAAAAGAACGAAATAGCGCCATTTGCAGCAACATGGCTGAACCTAGAGATTATCATACTAAGTGAAGTGAATCAGACAGAGAAACACAAATAACATGATATCACTTATATGTGGAATCTAAATTAGGTTACAAATGAACTCATTTACAAAACAGAAATAGAGATACAAATGTAGAAAATAAACTTATGGTTACCAGGGACTAAGGTAGGGGAGGGATATGCTGGAAGATAGGGATTGACATATACACACTGCTATATATAGAATAACCTATCGTATAGCACAGGGAATTCTGCTCAGTACTCTGTAATGACCTATATGGGAAAAAAATCTAAAAAAAGAGTGGGTATATATATACCTGATTCACTTTGCTGTATACCTGAAACTAACACAACATTGTAAATCAACTACTCTCCAATAAAAATTAAATCTTTTTGCATTTAGTTCATTTTTGTTTTGGATTTTTACAGTTTTTAGATACATGTCCTTTTCTCAGTTAAAAAAAAGTAACTCTGTGAGGTAAATATGATCCTTACTTTTCTTTCGTTTTTTAAAAAATAATTAATTAACTTATTTTAATTGGAAGATAATTACTTTACAATATTGTGGTGGTTTTTGCCATACATTGACATGAATCAGCCATGGGTGCACATGTGTCAAAAGGTAGTTCAGCTTATAGTCCCGCCAGGAAGGCACGGAGGCTCCGGTTTCACCTAGTCCTTGCTGACATCTGATATTTTTGAACTTTCTAATACTTTCCAAACAGATAGGGGCTAAGAGAATCTTATTGTATTTTCTATTTGCGTATCCTTGATTACTAGTGAGTTTGGGCATCCATCCCCAGGTTTATTGGCTATTATGCAAATTGCTTGTTTAAATACTTTCTCTGATTTTCTTGTCTTTTTTTAAAATTTGAACTCCTGTCTTCTTTCTGAACAATCCCCTCTTGTTGGTTTGGTTTTAGACATCATAAATATATTCACCTCTTGGTCATTTATCTTTTTATTCCTGATGATATCATTTTATGAGTAGAAATCCTTACTTTTATTTAACTGAACCTTTCAATTTGTAAGGCTTGAAGGTTTCATTTTCAGTCTGATCCTCTCCTAGACCTAAAGGTATTCTACATTTCCTTTCAATATCTTTTTGGTTTTACCTTTTATATTTAGGTTTTTTAATCCATCAGAAATCACTTTTTATTTGTGGTGTGAAGTGGGAATGTAACCATTTTTTCAGCACTATTTACTTAAAAACCCTTGTTTTGCTTATCGGTTTGTTGTTCCAACTTTAACATATATATTAAATTGCTATTATTTTCCTTGGGATCTTTTTTTTTTTCTACACCGGTACAGATTGCTTTTTAAAAAAATTGCTTTAACTTTGTATTATATCTTATCTAGTAGGACAAGTCTTTCTCTTTGCTCTGTCTATTAAGATGAGTCTTTCTCTTTGTTCTTCTATACAAATTGACATGTCTTTTGAGGCCTTTATTCTGTCAATTTCTTCTTAATTCCCATATAAACAAATTCACAGCATTGGCAGAATGGAAAGACCTCTTTCCTCTTGGGTCCTGAGGAGAGCTACTCCTTTATGGCAACTAATACTTCAACCATGATAAAGTTCCTTCAAGCCATTTGTTTTATTTCAGAACCCTAAAGAAGTCTCTGAGGAAGGTAGCCCCATTTTACAGTTGAGGACACTGAGGCTTAAAGAGGGGTAGGGATTTCCAGAGACGCCCAGTGAGTTAGTCAGGTAGTAGCTTTCTGAGCCCCTGTCCTTGTCTATGAACACCATGCTATGCTAACACACGGTGTTCAAAGACCATAGACAACTCAGCCTCCAAAGCACAAACATTTGCCACTCAGTCTCCACCCAGATAGACAAGGTAAGGGGATAGTGAAACCAGAATTGCTTTGAAGGAGACAGAGCTGAAAACCAACAGGCATTTCAAAGGAGGTCATCAAGCATAGTTAGGAGGCTGTGGTCAAAGCAGAGGATGGTTTGGGAGACAGTGGAAATAGTTCTAGAGTCAGATGTGGGCACATTGCAGGGGTGGCCATGGCAACTCAGTGAACACTGCAGTTGAACGAATCTTTATACATCAAATTTTCCCACACTCTATCAGGCAAGCAAGAAGCATGGGTCAGAAGGATGGAGAAAAGGACATGGTGGCTCTGGTGACTACAGTGAGGAAACCAGCAGTAGGCTCTGTAGTCACAGGTGGTGTGCACAGCAGGACTTCCTTGAAGAGGGGCTAGGAATCTAAATAGGGGCTTAGCCTGAGCAGCAGGTCAGTGGAAAGACTTGACCCAGGCACCCTATGACCATAGACATCACTCCAGTGGAGTCTGAAGGGGCCCAGCTTCCCATCAGCAATCCAGCTCCATCTGAGCAAGCACTTTTTCAAGGTCAGGGCCACTGTCTCAGAATGGGTACCCTCCTTGGCCCTGGAGGTGTGCAAGGAGTGGTTGTGTGGCCACAGGAAGGTGGAGGTTGAACATATGTTTGAGGTGGAGATGGTTCTACAGCACTGGCCCACTGGTTCACAGATGGACTTCAGACTCACTTGGGAGTGGGTTAAAAACACAGATGCCAGTTCCTATCCTGCTGAGTCCACCCCTACCTAGGCTGGGGAACCTCTAGTTTAGAGCAGTTCTTCTCAAATTATCTGGGATGGAAAGACTAGTTTTTCAATCTCTACTCTGTCACAAGGTATATTTTACAAAGGGCTTCCAAGTGGCTCAGTGGTAAGGAATCTGCCTGCCAATGCAGGAGATGCAGGTTCGACCCCTGAATCAGGAAGATCCCCTGGAGAAGGGAATGGCAACCCACTCCAGTATTCTTGCCTGGAAAATCCCATGGGCTGCAGAAACTGACATGGGGTCGCAAAGAATCAGACATGACTTAGCGACTAAACAACAACAAATATTTTCTAAAAGACAAAATCTCACCTTTCTCTGTTGTAGCCAGGTCAAATTGCTAAAACAGTACCTAGACACCTACTCTTATTGCTGTACTTAGGAATCAGCACTAGCATGTGAAACGTTCTTGTAGAGCTCACGGCCAGCCTGGAGGTTCGAGGCCACTGTGCCTCTGCTTCTGATTAGCAAAAGCTGTCCTGCCTCTACTCCAATTTGTGAGGCTCCCCTGGGACAAGGGCCTTTGGGCTTGGTCCACCCGCTGAGGATCCAGTTGGCTCTATGTTTGTCTTGGCTCCTCAATTTCCTCTTCACTCTCTGTGAAGGGAGCAGCTGCCATAATTCCTTCCTAAAATCTCAAAGAGCAATGGGACAAGATGCTTATCCAGTCTTTCTTTGAGGGGTCCCAGACCTTCCCATTGTGCACTGTAAGTGATAAACAAAGCATATGTTGACTTTTCAAAGATGTGGCCTGGGCCAAACGGGTACATCATGGTTTCCAAAGTGGAATTCCCAAACCAGAGGCTCAACTTCTCTGACTGCCTTCCAGAAGCTGTGTTCCAGAAGGTGGAAGAGCTTTTGGGTGGGCTTTACTACAGAATGACAGCTGCACAGAAGCTCCTAGGGCAGGCCAAAGAAAGACTATGTTGAAGGACATGGGCCATTTGATGTCAAAGGAATGGAATGTGCCACAGTGATCGCTGAGGCTCTGTACCACTTGAATATTCCATGGTTCAAACAGGCTGTTGGCTAAGATGCTTGATCTATGTACACTTTCTCCCATGGCCACAGAGACAAATTCATTGCCTTAAAACTTACTTACCATCTTCTAGCTGCTAGTTCCTGTGCTGAGCCCTGGTAAGGGAGGTGAAGAATCACACATAGCCCCAAGTCTGGAGATGCATGCAGCTCACAGTCCAATGGGGTGAAAGAAAATAAACATCCCTCAGTTTAGTTCAGTCGCTCAGTTGTGTCCGACTCTTTGTGACCCCATGGACTTCAGCACGCCAGGCCTCCCTGTCCATCACCAACTCCCGGAGTTTACTCAAACCCATGTCCACTGAGTCAGTGATGCCATCCAACCATCTCATCCTCTGTCATCCCCTTCTCCTCCTGCCTTCAATCTTTCCCAGCATCAGGGTCTTTTCCAGTGAGTCAGTTCTTCGCATCAGGTGGCCAAATTATTACAGTTTCAGCTTCAGCATCAGTCCTTCCAACGAACATTCAAGACTGATTTTCTTTAGGACGGACTTGTTGGATCTCCTTGCAGTTCAAGGGACTCTCAAGAGTCTTCTCCAACACCACAGTTCAAAAGCATCAATTCTTCGGCGCTCAGCTTTCTTTATAGTCCAACTCTCACATCCATATGTGAGTACTGGAAAAACCATAGCTTTGACTAGACAGACTTTTGTTCGCAAACTAATGTCTCTGCTTTTCGATATGCTGTCTAGGTTGGTCATAGCTTTTCTTCCAAGGAGCAAGCGTCTTTTAATTTAAACTAAATTACATTAAATATCCCTAACAGGGCACAATTGCCAATGCATAGACCAGGCTGGGCTGTCAGCTCCATGAGGGCTAGCTTGTTTACTAATGTGTGCTCAGTGCCTGAAGATCACTCAATATTTGTTGAATAAAACTCTTTAATGTACCTAATGTGGGGACTGTGATGGCTGAGCAGTTTTATGTGTCAACGTCATCAGGCTATAGCCTCCAGTTATTCAATTAAACACTAGTAAAGGTGTAGCTGTGAAAGTGTTTTCTAGATGTGGCTAATATCTGCAGTTAGTTGAGTTGAGGTAAAGGAGATCACCCTTGATAATGTTGGTAGGCCGCAGCCCATCAGTTGAAAGGCCTCAAGAAAAAACTGAGGTATCCATGAGAAAGAAGTCACACCTATGAATAGCAGCATCAGCTCCTGCTTGAGAGTTTCCAGTCTGTTCTTCCTGATGGCCTGTCATATGGCTATCAGACTTGCCTAGCCAGCCCCACAACTGAGTCACAAACTGACTGCAATGAATTGAGTAAGCCAATTCCTTTCAATAAATCTACATCTATCTCTCTATCATCCATCAATCTACTTTTCAGTCAATCATCTATCTAAAGGATTCTACCAGAGAAACAGAATCAGTATCTCTACATCTCTATCCTCTGGGACCACATCTCAACTCCACCCTAGCTGCCAATGTTCTTAGCCATGAAGCATTACTCAAGCTGGCTGTGAGTTCTGCTGTCTTCCCCAGCAGACTGTGAGTATGCTGAAGGCAGGAACCCGGCTTCCCTCATGTCCATAATCATGGTGTCTTATCAGACACATGCCCTGAATGGTCCTCTCGAATGATCTTTGGATGAATGGATGTGCAGATGCTGGGAAGGGGAAGCTGAAGGCAAGGTATACTGGTGATTTCTCCCTTAGGCCAGCTCATCTGCCTTCTGTGACTTCAGTGATGACCTACCTCTGTGTCTTTGACTACTAATCCTCTAGCTCCAGCCAAGACATCTCCTCTGGTCACCAGATCCATAGCTCTAATCACCCACTGGACCTTGTAAGGCAACAGACTCAGTATTAATAGCACCTGAACCTTGTACCTAGCTGTAGACTCCTGGGCCCAATTGCCCAGTTTAAATCTTTGCTCCTTCACTGACTAGCTGTGAAATTATTTAATCTATAGGACTCAGTTACCTCATCAAAAAATGAAACTCATCATCACCATCATTATAGTCATCATGTACCTTATGAGGTTTGAGAAGGAATGAGGTAAGACATGCAAAATGAGAAAAAGGAACCTGGAACACAGAATGTCCTCCACTGCACGAAGGACCTGTTAGCTAATGTGATCATTTTCCATTCCAGTTGATCTAAAGCAAAACTCAAGTTCTTCTCTAAGTTGTTTCTCCTGTCCTGTATTCTCCACTCAGTAAATATCTCTACTATCCACATCCCATCCACTTCCCAATATATTTTTAATTATGTCAACTCTAATTCTTAAATATCTCCTTTTCTCCATCCGTATCTCTTTCACTAAAGCTAAAAGCTTCATTTGTTTTGTTCAACTCTGCTTCCAGTAGTTAGAAGAGTATATAGCACATAGTAGATACTCAATAAAAAGTTATTAAGAAAAGCTGAATAATTGAGGCAACTTCTTTTTTAATATAAATTTATTTAATTGGAGGCTAATTACTTTACACAATATTTGCAGTGGTTTTGCCATACATTGACATGAATCCGTCACAGGTGTACATGTGTTCCCCATCCTGAACCCTCCTCCCACCTCCCTCCCCATCCCATCCCTCTGGGTCATCCCAGTGCACCAGCCCCGAACACCCTGTCTCATGCATAGAAACCAGACTGGCAATCCGTTTCACATACAATAATATACATGTTTCAATACCATTCTCCCAGATCATCCCACCCTCACCCTCTGTCACAGAGTCCAAAATAACGTTGTATAAATCTGTGTCTCTTTTGCTGTCTCGCATATAGGGTTTACTAACTTTCTAAATTCCATATATATGTGTTAGTACACTGCATTGGTGTTTTACTTTCTGGCTTAATTCACTCTGCGTAAAAGGCTCCGGTTTCATCCACCTCATTAGAACTGATTCAAATGTATTCTTTTTAATGGCTGAGTAATATTCTTTTGTGTATATGTACCACAGCTTTCTTATCCATTTGTCTGTTGATGGACATCTAGATTGGTTCCACGTCCTGGCTATTATGAACAGTGCTGCGATGAACATTGGGGTACACGTGTCTCTTTCAATTCTGGTTCCCTCAGTGTGTATGCCCAGCAGTGGGATTGCTGGGTCGTATGGCAGTTCTATTCCCAGTTTTTTAAGGAATCTCCACACTGTTCGCCATAGTGGCTGTACTAGTTTGCATTCCCACCAACAGTGTAAGAGGGTTCCCTTTTCTCCACACCCTCTCCAGCATTTATTGCTTGTAGACTTTTGGATAGCAGCCATTCTGACTGGTGTGTAATTGTACCTCATTGTGGTTTTGATTTGCATTTCTCTGATAATGAGTGATGTTGAACATTTTTCATGTGTTTGTTAGTCATCTGTATGTCTTCTTTGGAGAAATGTCTGTTTAGTTCTTTGGCCCATTTTTTGATTGGGTCGTTTATTTTCCTGGAATTGAGCTGCAAGAGTTGCTTGTATATTTTTGAGGTTAATTCTTTGTCCATTGCTTCGTTTGCTATTATTTTCTTCCATTCTGAAGGCTGTCTTTTCACCTTGCTTATAGTTTCCTTTGTTGTGCAAAAGCTTTTAATTTTAATTAGGTCCCATTTGTTTATTTTTGCTTTTATTTCCAATTTTAATTTGGTCCCATTTGTTTATTTTTGCTTTTATTTCCAATATTCTTGGAGGTGGGTCATAGAGGATCCTGCTGTGGTTTATGTCGGAGAGTGTTTTGCCTATGTTTTCCTCTAGGAGTTTTATAGTTTCTGGTCCTACGTTTAGATCTTTAATCCATTTTGAGTTTACTTTTGTGTATGGTGTTAGAAAGTGTTTTAGTTTCATTCTTTTACAAGTGGTTGACCAATTTTCCCAGCACCACTTGTTAAAGAGATTGTCTTTTCTCCATTGTATATTCTTGCCTCCTTTGTTGAAGATAAGGTGTCCATAGGTGCGTGGATTTATCTCTGGGCTTTCTATTTTGTTCCATTGATCTATATTTCTATCTTTGTGCCAGTACCATACTGTCTTGATGACTGTGGCTTTGTAGTAGAGCCTGAAGTCAGGCAGGTTGATTCCTCCAGTTCCATTCTTCTTTCTCAAGATTGCTTTGGCTATTTGAGGTTTTTTTGTATTGCCATACAAATTGTGAAATTGTTTGTTCTAGTTCTGTGAGAAATACCATTGGTAGCTTGATAGGGATTGCATTGAATCTATAGATTGCTTTGGGTAGTGTACTCATTTTCACTATATTGTTTCTTCCGATCCATGAACATGGTATATTTCTCCATCTATTTTTATTCTCTTTGATTTCTTTCACCAGTGTTTTATAGTTTTCTATATATAGGTCTTTTGTTTCTTTAGGTAGATATATTCCTAAGTATTTTATTCTTTTCGTTGCAATGGTGAATGGGATTGTTTCTTTAATATCTCGTTCTGTTTTCTCATTGTTAGTGTATAGGAATGCAAAGGATTTCTGTGTGTTGATTTTACATCCTGCAACTTTACTATATTCATTGATTAGCTCTAGTAATTTTCTGGTGGAGTCTTTAGGGTTTTCTATGTAGAGGATCATGCCATCTGCAAACAGTGAGAGTTTTACTTCTTCTTTTCCAATCTGGATTCCTTTTATTTCTTTTTCTGCTCTGATTGCTGTGGCCAGAACTTCCAAAACTATGTTGAATAGTAGTGGTGAGAGTGGGCACCCTTGTCTTGTTCCTGATTTTAGGGGAAATGCTTTCAATTTTTCACCATTGAGGATAATGTTTGCTGTGGGTTTGTCTTATATAGCTTTTATTATGTTGAGGTATGTTCCTTCTATTCCTGCTTTCTGGAGGGATTTTATCATAAATGGATGTTGAAATTTGTCAAAGGCTTTTTCTGCATCTATTGAGATAATCATATTGTTTTTATCTTTCAATTTGTTAATGTGGTGTGTTATGTTTATTGATTTGCGGATGTTGAGGAATCCTTGCATCCCTGGGATAAAGCCCACTTGGTCGTGATGTATGATCTTTTTAATATGTTGTTGGATTCTGTTTGCTAGGATTTTGTTGAGGATTTTTGCATCTATGTTCATCAGTGATATTGGCCTGTAGTTTTCTTTTTTCATGGTATCTTTGTCTGATTTTGGAATTAGGGTGATGTTGGCCTCATAGAATGAGTTTGGAAGTTTACCTTCTTCTGCAATTTTCTGGAAGAGTTTGAGGAACATAGGTGTTAGCTCTTCTCTAAATTTTTGGTAGAATTCAGCTGTGAAGTCGTCTGGTCCTGGGCTTTTGTTTGCTGGAAGATTTCAGATTACACTTTCAATTTCCATGCTTGTGATGGGTCTGTTAAGATTTTGTATTTCTGCCTGGTTCAGTTTTGGAAAGTTGTACTTTTCTAAGAATTTGTCCATTTCTTCCAAGTTGTCCATTTTATTGGCATAAAGTTGCTGATAGTAGTCTCTTACAATCCTTTGTATTTGTGGGTTGTCTGTTGTGATCTCTCCATTTTCATTTCTAATTTTGTTGATTAGATTCTTCTCCCTTTGTTTCTTGATGAGTCTGGCTAATGGCTTGTCAATTTTATTTATCTTCTCAAAGAACCAGCTTTTGACTTTGTTGATTTTTGCTATGGTCTCTTTTGTTTCTTTGGCATTTATTTCTGCCATAATTTTTAGGATTTCTTTCCTTCTACTAACCCTGGGGTTCTTCATTTCTTCCTTCTCTAGTTGCTTTAGGTGTAGAGTTTGGTTATTTATTTGACTTTTTTCTTGTTTCTTGAGGTAAGCCTGTATTGCTATGAACCTTCCCCTTAGAACTGCTTTTACAGTGTCCCATAGGTTTTGGGTTGTTGTGTTTTCATTTTCATTCGTTTCTATGCATATTTTGATTTCTTTTTTGATTTCTTCTGTGATTTATTGGTTATTCAGCAGCGTGTTGTTCAGCCTCCATATGTTGGAAATTTTAATAGTCTTTCTCCTGTAATTGACATCTAATCTTACTGCATTGCGGTCAGAAAAGATGTTTGGAATGATTTCAATTTTTTTGAATTTACCAAGGCTAGATTTATGGCCCAGGATGTGATCTATCCTGGAGAAGGTTCCATGTGCACTTGAGAAAAAGGTGAAATTCATTGTTTTGGGGTGAAATGTCATATAGATATCAATTAGATCTAACTAGTCTATTGTATCATTTTAAAGGTTGTGTTTCCTTGTTAATTTTCTGTTTAGTTGATCTTTCCATAGGTGTGAGTGGGGTTTTAAAGTCTCCCACTATTATTGTGTTATTGTTAATTTCCCCTTTCATACTTGTTAGCATTTGTCTTACATATTGTGGTGTTCCTATGTTGGGTGAATATATATTTATAATTGTTACATCTTCTTCTTGGATTGATCCTTTGATCACTATGTAGTGTCCTTCTTTATCTCTTTCCACAGCCTTTATTTTAAGGTCTATTTTATCTGATATGAGTATTGCTACTCCTGCTTTCTTTTGGTCTCCATTTGCGTGGAATATCTTTTTCCAGCCCTTCACTTTCAGTCTGAGTGTGTCCCTTGTTTTGAGGTGGGTCTCTTGTAGACAACATATATAGGGGTCTTGTTTTTGTAGGCATTCAGCCAGTCTTTGTCTTTTGGTTGGGGCTTTCAGGCCATTTACAATTAAGGTAATTATTGATAAATATGATCCCATTGCCATTTACTTTGTTGTTTCGGGTTTGAGTTTATACCCCCTTTCTGTGTTTCCTGTCTAGAGAAGATCCTTTAGAATTTGTTGGAGAGCTGGTTTGGTGGTGCTGAATTCTCTCAGCTTTTGTTTGTCTGTAAAGCTTTTGATTTCTCCTTCATATTTGAATGAGATCCTTGCTGGGTACAGTAATCTGGGCTGTAGGTTTCTCTTTCATCACTTTAAGTATGTCCTGCCATTCCCTTCTGGCTTGAAGAGTTTCTATTGAAAGATCAGCTGTTATCTTTATGGGAATCCCCTTGTGTGTTATTTGCTGTTTTTCCCTTGCTGCTTTTAATATTTGTTCTTTGTGTTTGATCTTTGTTAATTTCATTAATATGTGTCTTGTGGTGTTTCACCTTGGGTTTATCCTGTTTGGGACTCTCTGGGTTTCTTGGACTTGGATGACTATTTCCTTCCCCATTTTAGGGAAGTTTTTGACTATTATCTCCTCAGGTATTTTCTCATGGTCTTTCTTTTTGTCTTCTTCTTCTGGGACTCCTATGATTAGAATGTTGGGGCATTTAACATTGTCCCAGTGGTCTCTGAGGTTGTCCTCATTTCTTTTAATTCTTTTCTCTTTTTTCCTCTCTGCTTCATTTATTTCTACCATTCTATCTTCTACCTCACTTATCCTATCTTCTGCCTCTGTTATTCTACTGTTTGTTCCCTCCAGAGTGTTTTTTATCTCATTTATTGCATTATTCATTTTATATTTACTCTTTTATTTCTTCTAGGTCCTTGTTAAACATTTCTTGCATCTTCTCAATCCTTGTCTCCAAGCTATTTATCTGTAACTCCATTTTGTTTTCCAGTTTTGGGATCATTTTCACTATCATTATTCTGAATTCTTTATCAGGTAGATTCCATATCTTTTCCTCTTTTGTTTGGTTTGGTGAGCATTTATCCTGTTCCTTTACCTGCTGACTATTTCTCTGCCTTTTCATCTTGTTTATATTGCTGTGTTTGGGGTGGCCTTTCCGTATCTGGCAGTTTGTGGTTCCTGTTTATTGTGGAGGTTCCTCACTGTGGGTGGGGTTGGACGGGTGGCTTGTCAAGGTTTCCTGGTTAGGGAAGCTTGTGTTAGTGTTCTGGTGGGTGGAGCTTGATTTCTTCTCTCTGGAGTACAATGAAGTGTCCAGTAGTGAGTTTTGAGATATCAATGGGTTTGGTGTGACTTTGGGCAGCCTGTATATTGAAGCTCAGGGCTATGTTCCTGTGTTGTTGGAGAATTTGTATGGTATGTCTTGCTCTGGAACTTGTTGGCTCTTGGGTGGTGCTTGGTTTCAGTGTAGGTATGGAGGCTTTTGATGAGCTATTATCGATTAGTGCTCCCTGGAGTCAGGAGTTCTCTGGTGTTCTCAAGTTTTGGACTTAAGCCTCCTGACTCTGGTTTTCAGTCTTATTCTTACAGCAGCCTCAAGATTTCTTCATCTCCTTTTGAAGACAATGGGCTGCCTTTCTGGGTGCCTGATGTCCTCTGCCAGCATTCAGAAGTTGTTTTGTGGAATTTTCTCAGCTTTCAAATGTTCTTTCGATGAATTTGTGGGGGAGAAAGTGGTGTCCCCACCCTATTCCTCCGCCATCTTAGCTTGAGGCAACTTCTGATTTGGTCTTGGGAGATGAGCAGTCTTTTTTAGCAATTTAATTTATAGGAGATCGTCAATTGGGTGGGCTTCCCTGGTGGCTTAGTGGTAAAGAATCCACCTTCAATGTCAGGAAACACGGGAGATTCAGGTTCCATCCCTAGGTCAAGTAGATCCCCTGGAAGAGGGCATTGCAATCCACTCCAGTATTCTTGCTTGGAGAATCCCATGGACAGAGGAGCCTGGCGGGCTACAGTCCATAGAATCACAAAGAGTCAGACACGACTGAAGCAACTGAGCATGCATGCACGCACATCACTTGGTTGTTAAAGAAGGAGCAAAAGTTTTTTTAGGTGAGTCAACAACATGAGCAAACGCATGAAGCAGTGAAAAAGAGAGTGGGCTGAGAGAAAGATGGGGATCTTGGAATGGCTGATGAAGGTATATGAGGGGCAAGCTAGAGGGTTAAGTTGGAGATTATAGCAGACCTTGTGCTCCAGGCTAAGGAGATGTGTTTTTTGGGGGGGAGTGGTCTGGAGGAGAAGAGGAAGGAGGAGCTAGGGAAGGGGCATGCCACGTGGAAGAATGCTCCCAGTGAAGACTCTTCCTCTTTCATCTGGCCCCAGGTATCTCTCATTCATTGTAAGCCACCTCCACGTGCTTAGGTGCAGTTTTGCCAGCCAGGCTAAGCCACAGGGAGTCCCAGTGTTCACCTTCTTTCTTATGTTACATTTTCCCAAGTTTAAGAGCCCCCCCTTTTTTTCCTTTTGAGAAAATCATGTGTGAAATCCTCAGCACCATATGTTCCATGAAAACTCGTTGTTCAAAGTTAGACAACTGGGGGCAAGGGCCACAGCTATACATTTGGAGAAAAACTGCTGGTGCTTCTGAGAGGGGTTAGAGTCACTATAACCTCCAGGTTTCAGGGCCTGGAAGGTGGACCTTTGGCCAGAGTGAGGAGAGAAGAGTGAAAAAGAGACAATGGAGAGAGAGTGACAAAGAGACCCAATCTGGGAGCAAGCCAGAGAGAGGCGCGAAACAACAAAGAGCACGAGGAAAGACAGAGACAAATGATCATGAAGACCTAGGAGCCACAGAGTGATGGCCCTGGTGAGAAGGCTCAGAGGCCTAGTCAGAGGCACGAATGTGTGTAACTGGTGGCTTGACTGGCTCAGCTTCTGATAAACAACCTTTTCCTCTCAGTGAAAGAGATGTATGAGCTCCGTACTTGGAAGTTAAGTGAAACAAGAAAGAATATCAAGGGAAGCCAAGTGAAAAATAAGCTTATTGGTCACCTCAGAAGTTTACCGGCAAAATTTTTATATCTATTGCTTTTCTTCCTTTCAAGAACAGACTGTGAAAAGTATGTATGAAGGTAGGTACACAGGCTTCTCACCCACAGAGAAGAGCTTGAAATAACCAATGCCTGCTGAGGGTTTTGGCCCTAGTTTGCCTCATGCTCTAGCCTCAGTCTTGCCATCTGGAATGATCCTTGGAGACTCCACTCAGCCTTGACATTTGTGTCCCGCACCTCAATCTGTGTCTCTAGGGTCACCGCTGCAGCACTCTGGGATTTACCTTGACACAGGTATCTGAGAACTGGGTGCCGTGAAATGCCAAATGGAAAGAAAGAATAATGTTTTCTGACTTTCTACTGCTGCACCAGAGAATAGACTGTGGGGTGGCTTTTCTTTGCTTTTATTTCCAAAGTCGATTAGAAGGAAGCTTCAAGATACATACACCCCAATGTTCACAGCAGCACAATTTACAACAGCCAAGACATAGAAGCAACCTAAATGTCTATCAACAGAAGAATGGATAAAGAACATGTGGTATATATATGTGTGTGTGTGTGTGTATGTGTGTGTGTGTGTGTGTGTGTGTGTGTGTGTAAAATGGAATGTTATTTAGCCATTAGAAATCATGAAATAAGGCCATTTTCAGCAACATGGATGGACCTGGAGATTATTATACTAAGTGAAATGAGAAAGATAAAGACAAATACCATATTCTATCACTTATATGTGGAATCTAAAATATGACATAAATTAACTTACATCTAAAACATAAACCAACTGACAGACTTTGAAAACAAACTTAACAATTACCAAGAGGATAGGTGTGTATATGGGTGGGAGGAACAAATTGGGTGTTTGGGATGAAATCCACACACTACTATATATAAGATAAGCTTATAGATAAGCAACAAGGACCTACTGTATTGCACAGGGAACTCTACTCAATATTCTGTGATAACCTATATGTGAAAGGATTCTGAAAATGAATATACATGCATATGTGTGTGTGTGTACACACACACACACATATGTATATATTTAACTGAATCACTTTGCTGTACACCTGAAACTAACACAACATTGCAAATCAAGTATACACCAAAAAAATTTTAAAAAGAAGGAAGCTTTACATATTCTATTGATAGAGATGATGTTACTGTCCATTGCCTCTTGTAAACAGAATCTGCCACAAGGCAGGGAGGACAAGGTTTGTATTGTGTGGGGCAAGAACTTCATTCTGTTCTGCCACACTCTGGTTTTCGGCAACCTCCTCCTCTCTCTGGGAGTCTGTATTACCTGTCCAACAAAGAAAAGGGACAGGTGGTCACTAAGGGACCTTCCACTTAGACATTCTAGGAGTCTCAATGTTTTAAAACACCCAACCAAGACTCTCTTGACCATCTCAGAAGTATGAGTTAAATGTTTGTTTGACTGTGTTGACTCAAAACTACCTGAGCAACTACACCAAAAGGGTTTGCCTTGAGAATTGGGTTTCAACATTGAACATGATATGTCTCAGAACTGTGTTTTCAATCCTATCCAGATCAGCCCTAAATCTGAAGACACAGAAAGCATTTTTTGCCAAATTTGAGAACAATACAAAGTTTGGAAAGAAGGATATAGCCAATGTTCATTGAAGCGTCCTGGCCAAATTCGGCAAGATAAATTTTTAAAGGGTCACGTAGGAAGCCATCATGTTTTAAAAAAATAAATTTTGTGCCCCTTATTCAAGATTTCTAGCTCAGAATAAACTCAAGAGAATAATTCCCACTATGGTTGACCACAAATCTCAGGAGTCCAGAATGTGATGTGGCTAGAGAACGAGCTTTCCAGGGAGCCATTTCCAGGGAGCCATTCTCCACTGAGCAGACCAGGCTCAGAATCTCAAGCTTAGTTCTGCGCCCCAGACTTGAACAGGGTTGGGGACAATGTGGAGTGTGAAAAAGAAGACTAGCAGGATGGGTGAAGAGGAGAGATAAGTGAAAAGACTGTTCATCACAGAGAAGAGCAGATTCTTGAGGGGAATATGGCCACCCTCTGCTGTTGTTGCTCAGTTGCTGACTCATATCTGACTCTTTGCGACCCCACGGACTGCAGCACACCAGGCTTCCCTGTCCTTCACCATCTCCCAGAGATTGCTCATACTCATGTCCTTTGAGTCAGTGATGCCATCCAACCATCTCATCCTCTGTTTCAGCCTTCTTCCCCTGCCCTCAGTCTTACTCAGCATCAGGTTCTTTTCCAGTGAGTTGGCTCTTCACATCCAGTGGCCAAAGTATTGGAGCTTCAGCTTCAGCATCAGACCTTCCAATGAATATTCAGGGTTGATTTCCTTTAGGAGTCACTGATTTGAGGTCCTTGCTGTCCAGGGGACTCTCAAGAGTCTTCTTTAGCACCACAATTGAAAAGCATCAATTCTTCGATGCTCAGCCTTCTTTATGGTCCTACTCTCACATCTGTACTAATCACATCCTACTACTCACATCCGTGACTACTGGAAAAACCATAACTTTGACTAGATGGACTTTTGTTGGCAGACTAATGTCTCTGCTTTTTAATACAGTGCATAGGTTTGTCATAGCTTTCCTTCCAAAGAGCAAGCGTCTTTTAATTTCATGGCTGCGGTCACCATCCACAGTGATTTTGGAGCTCAAGAAAATAAAATCTGTCACTGTTTCCACTTTTTTCCGTCTATATGCCATGAAGTGATGGACTGGATGTCACGATCTTAGTTGTTTTGTTTTGTTTTTTTTTTTTGAATGCCACCCTCTGGAGGCCTCTAAAATCTGTCCTTGGGAGGAGAGAATAGGCCCATCTGCTTGTGGGCCCCAGAAGGAAATCCTAAGATGAGCCATCAGGCTGCAAGTTAGAGGAAGCAGTTGGTTCCTGGAAGGCTGTTTTGCCAACATCAAAAAACAAGTGCTTTCTGTGATCCCTGATCCTAATAACAGATTGCACTGTTTTGTAAGGAAATTTGAGCTGTGAGTCTGAGG
This sequence comes from Okapia johnstoni, assembly GCA_024291935.2. Lineage (NCBI taxonomy): Eukaryota > Metazoa > Chordata > Mammalia > Artiodactyla > Giraffidae > Okapia > Okapia johnstoni. The sequence continues at coordinate 113,889,482 of CM044305.1, forward strand.
AAATGCTCCATGCCCTGTCTCAGGCTGGGCCAGCTCTCCAGCTGATGGATGGTCTCCATTTCCAGCACAAGGGGCTCATAGAAGAGGGACAGCACTCTGGGCAGAGGATTCTTGGCTCTTAGCACAGGTCTGGCTGATTCATGGTTAAGGGGGCATCTTGCTTCCATGGGAAGCCTTCTGGCCTAGAAGCTCCTTGTTGACAAGGTCTGAGTCTTGTTTGCTTCTCAGGAAAGTATTCTTGAACAAATTAATGATGCACAAATGAATGAATGATTAGCAAACAAATGAGCAATGAACAAACACATAACCAGGAGTGAAAGAAGACTTCTCTGCTTCAAGGGGTACAGCTCACTCATCTAACCTCCCTCACTGGCCAGCAGCCCCACTGCAGCATCCCAGTCTGGGATGGGGCATGGAGCCCCACAGGAGCTGTGCTCTACGCTGTGCCCAGCACTGAGCTGTGATCTTCACGTCACTGGCACCATGGTCTTTTCATCACCCCCCACTTGCCCATTGCTAGAACCGCATTGGCATTTGGTGGCATTGCAGGCAGCAGAGACACCAGGGAGCCCTCCCTCAAGGAGATATGACTCACCAAGAGTGAGAATGGGCAGACTTCAATGACGCAAAAGCCTTGGAGATGACCTTGCCAATTAGTATGAAAAAGAATGAGGTCCTAAGGGCTGCAGCACTCTGAATCTGTCTCTTCCCTTTCAGAAGGGCAAGAATTTTGGAGGCGAAGTCACATACCGTGGCCCAGAGGTGGATTTGGTTACCAGGGACACTGGAGAAATGTGCAAATGTAGAGCTTGCCTGTCAGTCCCCCTCTCACAGGGCTCTCTGCAGCCTCCCTCCACTCACCTCCTAGTTTGCATCCATAACCCACTGCTTTGCATGCCTGGCCTGAAAACCCAGGCCCATGTCTTTTTGGGTTGGGGGTTCACCAAGAGGGAAATTGTAGGTATTTGCACTCCTGGGGCTACTAGCTAGCTGGGGCATCAGCAAGCTTCCTTGGCATCCTTCCATCTGGGCGGACCTGTGAGCCTGGTGAACCACAGGTGAGCGTGGGTGCAATGCTGTGGATGCAACACTGATGGCTCCAGGGACCAGTCTCCCTGTATGGGGTTGTCCTGGTTGGATCAACTGCCGCTGGCTGCTATATGGTGACTTGGTATTTCAGCCCCTGCTGCAGAGGCCATTTATCAGCCCCACTGATATTTAATTCACAGCCAGAGTGGCAAGCACAGTGATGGCTCTAGGTAGAGGCCAGGGGAGGCCCAGTCACACCAATGTGGCTGACTTTATCATGCGCAATCAGATAATGAAGGGAGTTGATGATGAAGGTGCCTTTACGATCTGCATGAAAAGCCTGCTGCTCCATGGTTCTGCAGTGTGTTGGAAACATTTCAACAAGGAGACTGGCAAGCAAAGAGGCTGGGCAGGGTATCAGGCTGGTAACGTAGCTGAGGACATTTGGGGCCAAGCAGAGGTTCCCCCTTCTGAAAGAAGTGAGCAGGGCCACACCCTCCATTCTTACCTCTGCCATCGCTGCCACCACCGCTGCTGCCAGGGCCTTCTCTGGGCTCCATCTGGCCCCCAGCATATGCTGGGGTTTCCAGGGTCTTCCTAAGAGACTCCAAATCTCCTGTTGAGGAAGGAAGAGAGAATGGCCACTGATAAAAGCTCAGAGGATGTAACTGGTTTTTCTCCGGATTAGTTGAGACAAAACAGACTGGGCAGGGGGTGGATCTCTGAGCCAATCAGGTTCTGCCTTTCAGAGCAGGTGTGGGGAAAGAGGCTCACGGTTGCTTCTGGAAGACTGGAGTTCTCCTTACGTAGGACACCTGTTTCAGAAACTAGCTGAGGGGGGTGACTGCCTGCTGAAAAAGAGCACCTCAGGATATGTATGACAAACTCCAACGTTTCTTCTGCCTTCTGCACTCTCATGAGACAAGAGGAGAGACAGGGAGCCAAGAAGCCATGGCAGATACCTCAGAGGTGAAGAGGGCTCTCTCAGGGAGGCCAGACATACTCATGTCCCAAGTTACCCAACCAGCCGCCAAGGCCTGTCCAGCTGAACTGAGACCAAATGCTGGCTGATTGCCTGGGAATATAACTCGATGAAAAACATCTGGAAGGCCTTGAGCCTATCAGAGGCCATGCTGGGGGACTTTCTGTTCAAGCCAGGCTGTATCATTTGCTTGGTGGATGGTGGCAGGAGGTGGGTGACTAGGGACTTTCTTCAGCTGTGTGCATTTAGAAACCTGTATCTCTTTTTAGAAACACCGAGTCTAATAAATATGTAAATAAATCTGTTTAAATCCGTAGTAATGGTTCTGGACTAATTGATTTTCAAATTTTTCTGCCCAACGTTGAAATTCTCTTATTATATTTTGTGATAATAAAGTATTATGGATTAACGGAAACACTGGCTGCATTTTCTTTGATCCAGTTAATGACGTTTGTCAGAAGCCAAGCTGTAATACCACGAGGCAGGAACCTCAACACCACTATTCCCTCGAAGTTTATTTAAATTGGAACAAAGTTCTGGGCCATGATCAACTGTTTCTGATATGCCTATCTCACAAATGTAAGTCTTGACAGGGAGGGTCAAGAGCTTGGCAGGCACTTTTTCTCACAGGGCTGGCCATTCAGCAGGCCTTTGGAGATGCTTGTTAAATAAATAGGTGAATGAATGCCCAGTCCCTTATCCCTAACCCTCTTACCTAAGAAATTTGACTGTTTCTCTCAATATCTTCACCCCCCACCTTCCAGCTTGTCCACAACAGTGTTGGAGTCATGAGAATAAGGCTGGTTGAGATCCAGGATCATCTAAACTCTGTGTGCAGGTCATCATTTTACTCTTTCTAGGACTTTTCCTCCTCTTTATTTGAGTTCTATTATTATTGGAGCTTCTGCTGCTTCTTTCAGATTCCAGGTTTTTGAAGCCCTTTCTCCTCAGATTTGTACTGTGCTAGCAGTTGGTGGAGTCATTAGGCTCCTGGCTTCAGCCCTCCTTGAGTCTATATACTTCCATGCCCTGAGATCTCGTAACTGGCTGAGCAGTAGCTGGCTTTGTCCCCTGCTCACCCCACAACAGCCATGCTGTACTCTATAGGCTCACAGGCCCCTGCGCTTGGAACCCATGTTGGATGCTGACGGTCTTCAAGGGAAGGAATGCCAGGCATCTGGTGTCTGGCCCCAGTTTATTTTCCACTGACATTTCCCACACACTCAACCCTTCAGGAGCTGCCCTCCAGGGTAGCTTGTTTCTTCCAAACTTTCTGTCTGTGCAACTGTGTTTTCTTCTACCTAAGCTTCCCTTTTCCAAATCTCTTAACAGAGTTTCCATTTCCAAATCTCAGCTCCCTTCACCACCCCTTCTTGAAGCCTTCCCTATGCCCTAATGGGTTCCAAGCATCTTTACGTTGGAACAAAGGGTCAAACGTCTCTAATCCAGTACCCCACTACACAGAGGGGAAACCTGCAGTCCGTGAGGGTCAGGCATGCCAAGCACCAGGGAGCACATCAGAAGCACGGCAGGAACTCAGAGGACACTCTCCTGACATTTACATTGCCTCATTCTGCTCGCTCCTCCTTACCTGGTTGTCAGTTGTTGCTAAGCAGTAGAAATAAAGCAAACACATATAAACCCTCTGTGCTCAGAAAGATTAGAGGAAATATTGGAAGAAAACATTTCAAAATATTAATCGTGGCTATCTTCGGGTGGGTGGAATGTAGATGACATTTTCTTCTTTTTTCTCTTATTTGAAATGTTTCAAATGTTCTTTAATGAGCATATATTGCTGGGAAAATGGAGAAAGTCAACACACATGCAAATATGGAAGAGGAATAGGAGCCAGAAGGAGGAGGAGGAACAAGAGGAGGAGGAATGGGGGAGAAATGCCTCGCCAAGCCGGTGTGGGTGTGGGAAATTTTGGAGAGCCCAGTGCTTCTTTAAGAGACTTTGCACAGCCCTCTTGAGTGGGGAAGCAAGCCAGCTCACCTTTAGATTCATAAACATACAGCTCTCACGTCACTCCAGCCCCAGCTGTGTCCCAGGATTACTGATCTCCTGACCCATATCTGCAGTGCTGACTTCAAGCTTCATCTTTATGGGTTTCTCGGGTTACTGGGCCCCCTCGCAAACACTGAGCTATCATCTAGTCAGTGCCAGGTTTGAGGGCGTGGGCTATGGGATGAGTGTGATGGAAACAGGGATCAGATGCCATTGCTGGTCTGGAGAGACTCTCAGTTAAGTGAAAAAGACAGATGTACACACACAAATAAGGCAAAAGCAGGCTGGAAGGGGCCCTGCAATCCCACCCAGATGCCTGGGGGATGACATCAAGCCCTCCAGTGAAACACAGCTGTCTTCATGGAGTGACATTGCAGCAGCTGTTTTCATGGCTGCTGGAATTGACTTAGCTCCTGCCCGCTGAGCTTGGCAGGACCAGGGTGGGCCCCCACAGGCTTCTCTGGCCTCCTTCAGAAGAGGCCTCCATGCTGGGATGGAGACCTCCCCTTCTCATTCTTCTACTTACATCACTAAGAGTGAGGATGGCCCATTCCAGAGCAGGCAGGGATTCTCTGAACAGTCTCCATGCAAAATGCCCAAGTAGGCAAGGGGAAGAGCCTCGCACAGAGTGCTGGGTCCCTTCACAGTGGGCCTTCGCGTAGTTGAGCTCTTGGTTTGTCTCATTCTCTCCCAGTGCACTCCCTCTACCTCCAGCTCTCTGCTCCTAGGGGCGGGACTATCACAAAGCAGCATCCACAGGCCTTGCCTCCCTTCCTCTCTCTCATTCCGCTTCACGGAGGCCTTTACAGCCTTGCCACCTCCCTCTCCACCACCTCAGCCCTTGGGGCTGGTTCTCAGAACACACTGAGTTTCACAGTGTGACTAGACTCTGTGCTGTGAGCAAAGGGAAACCGGGAATCTATGCCAGGGGCTGGGGACTTCAGAGGACATGGCCTTGGGTTGGGCTCGAAGCTTTCTAGGACAGTGAAGATTAGAGTTGACCCTTGGAAAGTGCCCAGGCCTTCCAGAGAGGGCGAAAGTTAGTGAGGGCAAAGGTCTCTGGGACAAGAGCTTCAGCACCTCTGGCATGCCACATGTGGTGTAGAAGGAGCACCCAAAGGCCTGAGATAGCTTGGGTCCCCTTGGGTTGAGATTTGCAACCTCGATGCCAGGACTTGCAGGCAAAGCTAGGCTGTTCCACCTGGCACTACCCCTGAAATCACTGTGGCTCAGGACACAAGATGTGGCAGGAGAGGGCCACCTCATGCATCCCTCCTGGATGTTGCGTCCACCCTCTGTTTTCTCTGGCTGGCATGCTGGTGTTTGCAAGTAATGATGAGCCCTGAATTTTTCATGAGCTACATGAACTTGTCAGCTGCAAGATATGAAAGACAGTATTTACTATGTTGGTGATGAACCAAAGTGGTGGCTGTGTGTTTTCTGCTGCTGGAAGCATGTCTTCACTTGATTTGGGGTTAATCACAGCCTCTGGACATAAGCAGGTGGAGCTGACTTGCACACTTGAAGGTCAGAACATTTCTTCACCAGCCACATGCCATACATCACCCTGCGCACACCCACCATCAAGGAAGGGAGGCCGAGACCCAGCTTCCTGATGGTCCTTAGAGGCCTCCACTGGGTGGGGAGATACAGAAACAGGAAGCAGGGCCTCCTTCAGTCAGTGCTCTAAGACAATATGCTGTTGTTTTTAGAGGGGTAGGCAGTGGGAGGAAGGGGGACAGAAAGAGAAACGACTTGTTTTTCACTAGGAATGGAGCTTAGGAATCATATTTTCAATCAGTGCTTCTCTTGTGAGCTGAATTGTGCCTCGAAGTTTCTTATGTCAAAGCCTTTATCCCCAGTATCTCTGAATGTCAGTGTATTTGAAGGTAAAAAAGAGGTGATAAAATCAAAATGAGGTAATTACAATAAGCCTTAATCCAATAGGATTTGTATCTTTATAAGAAGAGGAGATTAAGACAGACATACACAGAGGGAAGGCCATGAGAGGACACGGGCTGTCAACAAGCCCAGGAGAGAGGCCTGGGAGAGATACTGCCTTCTAAACCCTCAGAAGCAACAAATTGCCCACCTTGATCTGGGGCTTCAAGTCTCCTTAATTAGGAGACAGTGTGTTTGTCTGTTTTTCAGCTGCCCAGTCTGTGAGACTCAGTTACAGCTTCCTGAGCAAGCTGATAAAATCTTCTCTGATGTTGGGAAGTCTAAACATCACAGGACAGCTGGCTAAGCTGAAGATTCATGGGTTTATGTTTAGATACTGTGACTTTGTAAGTCTGGGATGGGGCACCCTGTTTATGCTTGCTCAAGAAGCTCAGCAGGGCAGTATGAAACATATTGTCCCTTGGCCACCCTTTGAGAAATTGAGGCTAAGATATTGGACTTGAACTCAAAAGTACTTGGTTTGAATCTCAACCCCCATACTTGGTCACTTTGTGAACTTGGCCAAGTGAGGCTACTTTCTGGGCCTCAGTTTTCCCCCCTGTAGAAGGGGGCTAACACTTCCTTTCATACCTAGCCCATAGGATGCTGATGTAAAGGCTAAAGCTCTGGTTTTCTCTTAGGAGTATTGTCTTAGTTGGGATGCCTTAACAAAATCCCATAGACTAGAAGACTTGAATAACAGACATTTATTTCTCACCGTTCTGGAAGTTAGAAGTCTGAGATTAAGGTGCCTGTATGGTTGGGTTCTGGTGCTGACTCTCTTTCTTTTTTGTAGATGACTACTTGACCATATTCTCAATATGTCTTCACATGGGGAAGAGAGAGAGAGAGAGAGAGAGAGAGAGAGAGAGAGAGAGAGAGAGAGAGAGAGAGAGAGAGAGAGAGAGAGAGAGAGAGAGAGAGAGAGAGAGAGAGAGAGAGAAGGGGAGAGAGAGAGGAGAGAGAGAGGGAGAGAGAGAGAGAGAGAGAGAGAGAGAGAGAGAGAGAGAGAGAGAGAGAGAGAGAGAGAGAGAGAGAGAGAGAGGAGGAGAGAGAGAGAGAGAGAGAGAGAGAGAGAGAGAGAGAGAGAGAGAGAGAGAGAGAGAAATGGAGAAAGAGAAAGTGAAGGAAAAAAGAAGAAGAAGAAGAAGGAAGATGAGAAAGGGACTGTGGGGAGGGGAGGGGAAGGGAGTGGGAGGCTGAGGATGAGTAGAGGGCATGAGTGTTCTCTGGTGTCTCTCCTTATAAGGGCACTAATCACATCATGAGTGCCCCACCCTCAGGACCTCATCTAAACCAAATATCATCATATTGGGGAGTTAGGGATTCAACATTTGAATTTTGAGGGAGACATATTCAGTCCATTTCAATTGTACTGATGAGCTTAGACTGTAGATCTCTGAGACTCAGAGTCTACATTTCAAGTGACTGCAACATGAAATCAACCTTGAGGCCCTGCTCTGCTGACTCTTCCTTGAGGTTGCTCACCCTTTCTAAGGAGAGGATATTCTTTGGCCTGCTTGCCCCAGGATGGGGGATATGGAGAGAGAGATGGCAGAGTAGCTGATGGGTTATCAGACAGGCCAGACTAGTAAAACTCTTCTATATGTAACTCAAAGCTGCTGGGGCCTCCTTGGGTGACACCTGCTCTAGCATGAGGCCCTTCTTGAGAGCTGTCTCAGCATACTGCAGAGACCTCAAAAGGGATAAATCCAAAAGCAAAAATGTATTGACAGTTAATATGGCATTTCACTGAAGCTTCAAGGAGAGGCCAGGGAGATGTTATATATCATAAAGCAACATTTATGAAATAACCCTTTAAACATGTTGGCTCTTTTCCCTGAATTTCTCTTCTATAGTGGCTGCTTCATTCCTCCTTTCTCTCCCTTGACCCTGTTCTCCTCAGGCTTTCTAGCTTCTCAAACCAGTGTCCAGCTCAAGAACCAGCAGAGTATGTTCCCAGTATTGCATGCCTGGGAAAATCTAAGGTCCCTGTCTGCCTGCCTAGCTTCTTGAGCTAGACTACCTGCTTCCTAATTCCAGGCCCAGTTGGCTCTGGGTATGCTGTGTGAGTACACAGCCCTTCACCAGGGTCTTTTCATAGTAGAGGCTGTTTCTAAGCCTCAATTCCTGCTGGCCAGGTCCCTGTCTCAAGCCCTACCCTTTCCAACCATGTATCCAGTCCAGCACCCTTCCACCTCAGAGTTCATGAGGCAACATGGTTGGAAGGTTGGAAGGTTCTCAGTCACGAGTCATTTGGACCAGCTTTCCATTTTACAAATAGGAGGATTGGGGCCCAGGAATAGACAGGATCTTCTTACCCAAGGCCCCACAACAAGGTAAGCAGAGGATAGCTGCAAAGGTGGTGACCAGTACCAGTCGGGCTTTCACAATCAATTCAGAGGCCTGAAGGTGTTGCGCGGGAGCAGTGTATTTCCTGCAAGGGGTCTGCAGAGGGCCAAAGCTGATATATCTGAAGCATCCTTTGGAAGCAGAGCTAAATCTTACAGTGTTTAGTCAGATTTGAACCCTCCTGATCCACCAGGTGGAGCACCAGTGGTCCTGGATTACCAGCATTCATTCTGGCCTCACTCGTAAGTCTTTCCTCCCCTCACCCTCCTTGCCCGTGTCCCATCTCACACTGTCCCTGGTGCTCACCTAATTGAGCCTGCCTCCTTCCCTCTGCTTATCTCTAGCTGTCTTTCTATCCGGTGCTGTGGGGAGGTGAACTCTGAGCCTTCAGGCAGGAAGAGGAGGACATGGCAGGGAGGTTTCTACTGCTGAGGTGGCAGGAGAGTGAAAGGGATTCGTTCCGCTGGGAATGTAAGCTTGGGGAGGGAATTGTGGCTTCCTGCTTCAAAACCGTTCTCTGACTCTTGGTTTCTCTCTTGAAAAGGCCTAGCAGCACAGTGGGGTGGAAAAAAGCATGGAGTTAGGAGCCAAGAAAGCTGGATTCAGGTCCTGGCTTGGCTTCCTCTTCTGAATGTGGCCTTGGGCAAGCCCAGCCCCTCCCTGGGCCTCCTTCCTGTCTTCCTGGTGCAGCAAGTCAGACAGAGCCCGTGCACAGATGGGAGATGGCAAGCAGTAAGAGGTTGGAGGTGCAGCATTCAGTCCAGTGCTTTGCACACAAAGGTCCTGCCTCTGGGAACACTGGCTGCCAATCTGCCAAGTTAGGTCCTTCCAGACTGTGGTCAGAAGACACTGTAAGGGGAGCCTCAGGCCTTTCTGCCTGAAAGAGATGCTGGAAAGAAGTTGCACAGTTGGTGCATTTCTAGCACCATGATGTTGAAATGGCAGAAAGAGGCAGACATCTGGAGATCTTCAGGAGGATCATGAACCAAGGCTAGTGTGCCTGTGGGAAAAGGGATCTCTTGACTCCTTATTCCACTTATTTCCTAGCTTTCAGGTTGTTGTTGTTGTATAGTCACTAAGACTTGTCTGACTCTTTGTGACTACATGGACTGTAGCCCACCAGGCTCCTCTGTCCATGGGACTTCCCAGGCAAGAATCCTGGAGTGGGTTGCCATGCCCGCCTCCAAGGGATCTCCTTGACCCAGGGATCAAGCCTGCATCTCCTGCATTGGCAGGCAGATCCTTCACCACTGAACCATCATGATAGGATTAGTGTCCTTTTAAAATGAGATGTGAGAAAGTTTGCTTCTGCTCTCCCTGCTCTCCACCATATGTTGACACAGGAAGAAGACTGCCATATGCAAAACCAGGAAGAGGGCCTTTGCCATGAACCTAACCGTGCTAGTACTCTGATCTAGGACTTTCCAACCTTCAGAACTGTGAGGAATAAATCTGTTGTTCAAGCCACTTAGTCTGTTGTATTTTGTCACAGCAATCTGAACAGACTAATATACTCTTGCCTTGCCTCCCAATCTGCTCTTTGTTTAACTGCTAGTGATTTTTAACCACTTCAATGACATACAGAAATTTTACATATGCAATTTATACAAGTTAATGATTTTGGAGTGACGTATACAGTGTGAAACCACCACCACAATCTATACCATAAACATATGTCATCTCCAAAAATGGTCTTCCCAAGTGGTACAGTGGTAAAGAATCTGCTTGCCAGTGCAGGTGACATAAGAGAAGTGGGTTCCATCCCTGGGTTGGGAAGATCCCCTGGAGGAAGGCATGGCAAAGCACTCTAGTATTCTTTCTGGGAAATTCTGTGTACAGAGGAGCCTGGCGGGTCCCAGTCCATGGGGTCACAAAGAGTCAGATGCAACTGAGCACAGACACACCTCCAAAAGTTTCCCTTTGCCCTAACTATTTATCTATCTATCATCTACCTATCTATTTTGATAAGAACACTTAAAATAAGATCTAATTTCTTAGCAAATTATTAGGTATATGATACAGTATTATTACCTATAGGCATTATGCTACACAGTAGGTCTCTAGGGCTTATTCATTTTTATAACTGAAACTTAGTACCCTTTGACTAATAGTTCCCTGTCTTCCACTTCCATCAGCCCTTTGGAAACCACCATTCTACTCTCTGCTTCTATGAGTTTGCGTATTTTATTCCTCATATAAGTCGTATCATGTAGTATTTATCCTTCTGTGTCTGGCTCATTTCACTTAGTATGTCTTCCAGGGTCATCCATGTTGTTGCAGAAGACAAGATTTCTTTCTTTTTTAAGACTGAATAATACCCCAATGTATGTGTATATATACACTGCATTTTCTTCATCCATTCCTCTGACAGTGGACATAGAGATTGCTTCCACATCTTGGCTTATTGTAAGCAATGCTGCAATGAATGTGGGAGAGCAGATAGCTCTTCAAGATCCTAATTTCAATTCCTTTGGATATACATACCCAGAAGTGAGATTTCTGGATCACATTGTAGTTCTATTTTTAGTTTTGTGAGTGATCTCCATGCTGTTTCCTACAAAGGATGCACCAATTTATATTCCCACTAACAGTGTACATCTTCATCAAGACTTGCTTATCTACATCCCGTCTTCATCAGCACTTATTTATTTTTTATTTTTTTAGACAATACACATTCTAACAGATGTGAGGTGATATCTCATTGTGGTTTTGACTTCCTTGATGATTAGTGGTGTTGAGCACCTTTTCCTGTACCTATTCATCATTTTAATGTTTTCTCTGTAGAATAAGTGAATTCAGGAAAGTTGCATGATACAAAGTCAAAGTACAAAAGTCAGTTATATTTCTATACAGTAACACGAATCTATCAAAAGAGGAAATCAAGAAAGCAATTCTATTTGCATTAATGTAAAAAAGAATAAAATACTTAAGAACAAGCTAAACAAAGGAGATGAAAGACTTGTACACCTCAAACTACAAAGTAGTGATGAGTAAATGTTAAAAGGCACAAGTAAATGGAAAGATGGCCATGTTTATTAATTGGAAGAATTGACATTGTTAAAACATCCGTATTACCTAGAGCAATTCACAGATTCAATACAATCTCTATCAAAGTCTTTCTGTTTAGAAATAGAAAAAAATCCTAAAATTCATATAGAACCACAAAAGACCCCAACAGCCAAAGCAATTTTGAACAAAAAGAACAAAGCTGGAGCCATCAAATTTCCTTGTTTCAAAATAATTTGCAAAGCTACTGTAATCAAAAGTGCGGTACTGGCATAGAGGCAGATATATAGATCAATGAAATAGAATAGAGAGACCAGAAATAAGCCCTCACATATATGGTCAAGTGATTTTTGACAAAGGTGCCAAAAATATACAACAGGGAAATGCTATTGGGGAAAGTTTCATCCCCAAGGAATGAAACTGGACTCTAATCTTACATAATATACAAAAATCATCTCACAATGGATTACAGACCTGAAAGTGTAAAGCTCCTAGAAAAAAGCATAGGGAAAAATCTTCTTGATATTGGCCCCAGGAATGATTTCTTGGATATGACAAGAAAAGCAAGGCCACAAAATCAAAAATAAACAGGTGGGACTACATCAAACTAAAAGGCTTCTGTACCAAAAAGCAAACAATCAACAAAATGGAAGGTAACCTACAGAATGGGAGAAGATATTTGCTAACTACATATCTGATACTGAGTACTTTTAAAATGCAAAATAACTCTCTTTCCTGCTAAAATATCCCATGGCTGCTTATTGCAGGGTGAGAATAACACTCATCCTTCTTATCCTGACCTCAAATGCTCCACGTTACCTGGCTCTACCTACCACTCCAATCTCACCTGGTATCACTCTCCTTTGATTCCCCATATGCCAGCCCCCTGAGCTTTCTTTCCTCTTTGTTCTTAAGTAGACCAAGCCCAGTCCCTCTTTAGAGCCTTAGCATTTACTTTTTCATTTGCATGAAAATCTCTACGTGTTGGATTATTATGCGACTGGCTCTTTCTTGTTAATCGCTCTCAACTCAAATGCCATGTCCTGAGAAAAGCCATCTCTGAAAGAGCCAACTTAATGCAGCTATTAAGATTGCCCTGATCTTTCTTCCCTAGGGCACTTATCACACTCTGAATTCTCCCTGTACGTGTATTTGTTTACTTGTATTTTGTGCATGTCTTCCACTTGAATGTAAGCGCCACAGGGCCAGGACATTGTCTGCCTTGACCTTCGCTATATTTCCAGTGTTTGACAATTGGCAGGCACTCAGGAAATGTTTGGGGAGTGAATGAATGAATGAGTGATGTGTAGAAGTTATACAGGGAAAGGGATAGATGAGAAAAGCAACCTTACACAATCCCCCAGGCAGAGTTAGACACCCTGGTCTCATAGTCCTCATGCTGTAATAACAATGTTTGATAATGTACTTACTGCATAGGCACCCCACCCCCAACAAAGATGTTAAATCTCATGTGGGTCCAGATCATTTCCGTCTTATTCATACTGTATGATTTGTGTCTCAGTATACCTGGTACAAGGGTTTCTCTGGTGGCTCAGCAGTAAAAAATCACCTGCAATGCAGAAGACACAGGAGACCCAGGTTCGATCCCTGGGTTGGGAAGATCCCCTGGAGGAGGGCATGGCAATCCACTTCAGTATTCTTGCCTGGAGAATCCCATGGACAGAGGAACCTGGCAGGCTACAGTCCATAGGGTCACAAAGAGTCGAACACAACTGAAGCGACTGAGCATGCACGCACGCATACCTGGTACAAAGGAGGTCTTCAGTAATTTTTTGTTGGTTGATTGAATCTATCCTCTTCAAGTGATGGAGCATAGATGGAACAAAATCCAACACAACTATCTTTTACAAATGAGAAAAAATGAGGCCTGGAGAGACTTGTCCACTGTCATATCCCTCTTAGCAGCAGGACTATTTTCCTGTAAATGATTTAAAAGTTAGCTCAACTGAGATGGCTTTTCAGGGCTGAGTACCTAAGCAAACAGAAGGCCAATCCATCATTTTTTCTTGGAGATGGAGGGAATCTCGTTACAGAGGCAAAGGGCATACTCGATGAAATGCCACATCATCCAGGGCAAGATTAACCTGGACAAGATACAGGAATTAGAGCAGCTATGTTGAGCCCTGTGTGCACCTGCCCACACTAATAGGATCCAGACTATCTTTCCACTCTGCCAGTGCCACCCCTTCCCAGAAATGCCAAACCAGATGCCCCCATCCTATAGAAGGTGTTGTCACAAGCTTCTGATATAGGGTTCACTGGCAAGGTCAATGTTTGCTGAGGCCAGCCTTGCAGAGTACTTAAGACAATCTTAAGAAGACAGGCTTCAGAGTCAAACAGATCTAGATTTGAATCCTGCATTTTCTACTTACAACACTTATCCATGGTCAAGTGATTTTCCTCGCTGAACCTCAGTTTCCTCCTTTGTAATTTGCTTATAGTAAGAATGAGATCTATTATGCAGGGCTTTGTGAGAATTAGTTGAGATAACGTGAGTACTTATGAAGCTTTCGGTTCATATTCTTGGATCTTTAGATGTCTTCCCACTTTGTATTCAAGTGACTGCTTATGATCTTTAAGGATAGAACTGCTGCTGCTGCTGCTGCTAAGTCACTTTAGCCATGTCTGACCCTGTGTGACCCCATAGACGGCAGCCCACCAGGCTCCCCCGTCCCTGGGATTCTCCAGGCAAGAACACTGGAGTGGGTTGCCATTTCCTTCTCCAATGCATGAAAGTGAAAAGTGAAAGCGAAGTCTCTTGGTCGTGTTCAATTCTTCACGACCCCATGGACGGTAGCCTACCAGGCTCCTTCGTCCATGGGATTTTCCAGGCAAAAGTACTGGAGTGGGTTGCTATTTCCTTCTCCTAAGGATGAACTGCTGTGTTTAAATCTCTGGGCATCTCATTTGCACCCAGTACAGAGCTGAGCATAGAGTGGATACCAGTACAGGCTGCCACCTGTCTGGGATCTAAGACTCAATCAAGATAGGAAGAGGTATTGTCAAAAGCTGGCACACTTGGTTCTTTGTATGTGTGCAGTTGGAGCAGTGGGTACCATGACTAATTCTGACACAGGCAGACTAAATTTCTAAGGGGACAGGCAGCAACATGGTTTGTTTTCAGCTTGCCCCACGGCAGTTATGGTACACAAAGGCAACTCTAATTCTGGACCCACAGTGCTTCCCAGAATAGATTCATGTGTTGTTTCGGTTGCTAAGTCATGTTCAACTCTTTGCAACCCCATGGACTGCAACCCACCATGCCCCTCTGTCCATGGGATTTCCCAGGCAAGAATACTAGAGTGGGTTGTTGTGCCCTCCTCCAGGGGGTCATCCTGATCCAGGGATCAAACTTGAGTCTCTTGTGTCTCCTGCATTGGCAGGTGGTTTCTTTACCACTGAGCCACCAAGGAAGTATAGATTCACAGATAGGTACATGCGGTTACTAAGCACTGCCTCTGCCCCAGCCTAAGTCAGTTCTGAGGACCTAGGCCACTAGATATCAACCTAATTGGAATGGAGATGGGCCAGGAAGCCATGATTCCTGTGTTCTTAGCTACTGGAAGGAAATCCCTGGCTTGATGATCTGAAACACAGGCAAGAGAATAGACAATACTGAGGTTGTGGAGAAAGGACTGGTCTTTAGGGCACTGTTGTATTAAAGATCTTCCCAAAGAAGGAGCCAAAAGCAGAGCCTGCTCCTTGGCTGCAGCCTGAGCTATTAATACAAATTACCACTCAATCAACTCAGAACCACTCAAAGAGCAAGACCATAGTAGATTCAAAAGCTGCTTCTTTATTGCCTGAAATGGAGGCAGGACTGACTTTGGAAAAGATGCTTACTTCTTTGGAAGCACCACTAGGAACAGCTGTATGGATTATGCCCAGAGTAAATACTGATGTATGGTACATCTCAAAGCAGCACCTATGTTTGTACAGCTTCCCCATCTATCACAAGCCCAGCCAGTTCACAGCCATGCTTGTGATGAAGTGGAGAGTAAATCATTCACTGGCACCCATTAAGGAGAGGAGAAGATAGTCATCAAATGTGGTGATGTCCAATCAGTTCAGTTCAGTTGCTCATTTCTGCCCGACTCTTTCTGACCCCATGGACTGCAGCATTCCAGGCCTCCCTGTCCATCACCAGCTCCCAGAGTTTACACAAACTCATGTCCATTGAGTCGGTAATGCCATCCAACCATCTCATCCTCTGTTTTTCCCTTCTCTTCCTGCCTTCAATCTTTCTCAGCATCAGTGTTTTTTCAAATGAGTCAGTTCTTCACATCAGGTGGCCAAAGTTTTGGAGTTTCAGCTTCAACATCAGTCCTTCCAATGAATATTCAGGGCTGATTTCCTTTAGGATGAACTGGTTGGATCTCCTTGCAGTTCAAGGGACTCTCAAGAGTCTTCTCCAACACCACAGTTCAAAAGCATCAATTTTTCAGTGCTCAGCCTTCTTTATAGTCTAACTCACAAACGAAAAAGAGAAAAGTAAAGATATATCCATTTGAATGCAGAGTTCCAAAGAATAGTAAGGAGAGATAAGAAAGCCTTCCTCAGTGATCAATGCAAGGAAATAGAAGAAAACAATAGAATGGGAAAGACTAGAGATGTCTTTAAGAAAATTAGAGATACCAAGGGAACATTTCATGCAAAGATGGGCACAATAAAGGACAGAAACAGTATGGACCTAACAGAAGCAGAAGATATTAAGAAGAGGTGGCAAGAATACACAGAAGAACTCTACAAAAAAGATCTTCATGACCCAGATAATCATGATGGTGTGATCATTCACCTAGAGCCAGACATCCTGGAATGCGAAGTCAAGTGGGCCTTAGGAAGCTTCACTACAAACAAAGCTAGTAGAGATGATGGAATTCCAGTTGAGCTATTTCAAATCCTAAAAGATGATGCTGTAGAAGTGCTATACTCAATATGCCAGCAAATTTGGAAAACTCAGCAGTGGCCACAGGACTGGAAAAGGTCAGTTTTCAGGACTGGATGTCCAATAAATGAATTTAAATTTTGTACCCAGCAATACTTTATTCATTGCTTATTGTTTTTCTCTTGTGTCGTCAATCTCCCTTGAATTTTTATTCCTGTCCAATGACTGTCCCAATCTTATCCTTCACTTCATCACCAAACTTTAAAAAATATGTAGTCTGTTCTCACTCCTTCCTGAAGCCACAATAGTAAAGTTACCACCATTACCTTCACAAACATCAAAGTGACCTAATGAAGATGCTTCTTCAATCTTTATTGATCTTGACTTCTTGGTCACCATGTCACTTTCTCAGATTTTCTCTTCTGCTGTCAATGACATCAGGCTGTTCATCTAGATTGTCTTTGCTCTCTCCTTCACTGATTCTTCCTCATCTTCAGTGTTGGTGTTCACCCGAGGTCTTCTATAGGTCCCCTTCTCATTCTACAGTCTCTCTAGCGAAGCACATGGTCATCTACATATTGATGACTTCCCACCTTTTTATTTAGGCTCTTGAATGTGAGACCCTAGGTGGTCTCATTTGTGTCCATGGCTTCATTTACCATCTATATGTAGAAGACTTCTTCTGAACTCAGATCTGTATATCTGACTCTACACCTTAATTTGGATATCCAACAGGCACCTTCAATCATTCTTGTCCAAAACTGAACTCCTGATTGCTTTTAGTGTTCCAGTTTCAGTGAATCCTGTATCAGCCACTCACTTGGCTAAACTAGAACGTGGGTGTCATCCTTTACCTGTCCCTTTGCCTCATGGCACCTCCCATTGCTCTTAAGATAAAGACAAAAGCATTTAATAAGGCCTTCAAAAGCCTCGTACATTCTGGCTTCTAGCTATCTGTTCCACCATATTTGGCACCATATTGATCATGTTGCTTAAAAGGTAATAAGCTTATTTCTGTTTCTTGAACATATCATGTTTCTTTCTGCCTAAGGGCCTTCACTTTGATGTTGCTTAGACCTTCATCTGCTTCATCCCTTCTCATCCTTTAGATCACAGATAAAGAGTAACTTCCTTATGGAGCCCTTCTCAGACCTTAGTCACCCTTAGACCATGCACTTCTCCTTTAGAAAACTTTCAAAAAAATTAATGGAATTTATTTTTTAGAAAAGTTTTAGATTCACAGAAAAATTGAACAGATAGTGTAGAGTTACCATATACTTCTCCACCCTGCATACAGTTTCCCCTGTTATTAACATACCACATTAGTATGGAACATTTGCTTTAATAATGAAAGTTATAATATTGGTATGTCACTAACTAAAGCCTGTAGTTTATTCAGATTTCCTTAGCTGTTTTCTAATGCCCTTTTTGCATTCCAGGATACCACATTATATTTAGTTCTCTAAATATATGTTTCCATAGGCTTCTCCTGACTGACAATTTCTCAGACTTTCCTTGTTTTTAATGACTTCAATAGTTTTGGGGAAAACCATTCAGGTATTTTGCAGAATGCCCCTCTATTGGGATTTGTCTGATGTTTTTCTCATGGGGCTTTGTTTTTCGAGGGGAGCAAAATCAAAGAAGCAAAGTGATGTTTCCATCACACCATATCAAAGCAACATACTACCTGCAGGGTTTATGATTGTTGATGTTGACCTTCATCACCAGGCTGAAGTAGTTTGTCAGATTTTCTCACTGCAAAATTACTTTCCCCCCCTTCCTGCACTGTACTCTTTATAAAGAAGTTACTGTGGGGACTTCCCTGGTGGTCTGGTGGTTAAGGCTTCACCTTTCAATGCAGGGGGTGCTGGTTCAATCCCTGGTTGGGGAGCTAAGATTCCATATGCTTTATGGCCAAAAAAGGAGTAGATGTTAAGCTTCCCTTCCTTTAGGGGGGAATCTATACAGTTTATTTGGAATTCTTCTCTGTGAGAGACTGTCTCTTCTCCCTCATTTAATAACTTATTCAATCATTTATTTCTATCACTATAAGAATATTTACCTTACACTTTGGGTTATATTCCAATACGACTTTATTATTTTGTCTTTCAGTTGGCTCCTCTGTGTCACTTTGACATACTCCCATCCATCATAATGAGACTTTTACTTTTAATTTTAGCACTTCTATCCTTTCTAATGTTACAAGATTCTCAGTTTATCTTGTATATTTTCTGCCCCTACCCCAGAATCAGTCATTTCTCCAGGGACACCAGGTTCCTTTTATTGGTGAAATGAATTAGAAACCAAAGTTTAGGTGCTAGATGTGCTTTCTGTAGAGCATTTTTATTAGTCGCAAGTTTACATCTACTTGCATGGTTAATAAATGTCTTTCTCATCCACAAAATGTTCCAGTAAGGCGGGGACCATGTATGCTTTTGCTCTTATTGTGTCCCTAATGCCAAGCACAGGTTCTGTTACATAATATGCATTTAATACTTTCTTGATTAAAAGGAGTGTATGTTTCATGGAAATGTCATCCTCTTGATCATTCAGGACCGAAATACCTGAATAATCTTAATTTTAATTATCTTTCTCACTCTTCACATTCAGTCATCAAATCCTAACAATTTCTAGAATGTATGTCCTAATTTCCACTCTGTTACTGCATCAACTCTAGCACATTCTATCTATGGATAACCACAGTAGTATGTGGTATCCATTCTGCTAGTCCACTCTACACTCCATCCAGCTCCAAAATTAATCTCTCTAAAGCACAGCTCTGACAAAGAGAATTCTCTAATTAAAAACACATTATAGGAATGGAAATATAGACCATGATGTTATTTGTGAGATGTCAATTCTCACAAATTGACTTATACATTAATAGACTTTATTTATAGATTACTGATTTAACACAATCAAATCATAACCATGACAGCTTTTTTAGTAGAATTTGACAAACTGTTTTGAAATGGAAAAGCAAAGGGCCTAGTAAACCTAAAGCAATATTGAAAAATACAATCAAAGTTAAAACAATAACCTAACCTGACTTTAAGAATTTCACTACAGCTATATTAATCAAAATAGTGTGCTACTGGCATAAGTATTGACCAATATATCAATATGACCGAATAAGGATCCCAGAAATAGATGCATATTTATACAGCAATTTTATTTTTGGCAAAGGTGCCAAAGCAATATAATGAGAAAGAAAAAAGTCTTCTCAACAAATGGCACTGGAAAGCTGTCCATTGATATGGATAAGGGAAACTTGAGCCTAGCCTCACATCATACAGAAAAATCAGTTTGGCATGGATCAGGGACCTAAATACAAAGCAACATACCATAAACATTTTTAAAGGAAATTATGGAAGAATATCTTTGTCACTTGGAGGTAGATAAATGTTTCTTAACCAGGACACAGAAAGTAGAAGCAGTGAGAAAAACTGAGAAGTTAGACTTCATAAAACTTTAGGACTTCTGCCCATCAAATGATACTGCTAGCAAAGCGAACGGGTAAGCTATGCAAACTATGTGAAGGAGGCTGCTGCGGGAAATTATTTGTTTAATACTTATATTTGACCAGGGACTCACACTCAGGATATGTAAAGGACTTCCACAGCTGAATGATAAAAAGACCATCAATTCAAAAGGAGCAAAAGCAAACATTGAAGAGCACTTCACAAAAGAAGATACACAAATGGCCAATAAGCACATGAAAAATTGCTTATGTCATTGGTCATCTTGAAAGTGAAAATTAAAATCACAATGAGATACCACTACACACTCACCAGAATAGTTCAAGATAAAAAGACTGACAGCATCAGATAATGATGAGGATGTGGAGAAAGAGGAACTGTCACACACTGTTGATAAGAATAAAAGATGATATGATCCCTCTGGGAAAAAGTCTGGTTATTTCTTATAAAGCTTAAAATCCACTTACCCTATGATGCAACCTTTCAACTCTCAGGTATTTACCCAAGACTCATGAAAATACATGTCTACGAAAAATCTTTACTAGAAAATTCATAGCAGTTTTATTAGTAATACCCGAAAAGTGGAAACAACTCAGGTGTCCACCAACAGGACAATGATAAACAAACTGGATAGACTTGTATATACCAACAGGATACACAAACTGGATACACGAACTATGGCATACTCATCCAGGAGAGCCCTGCTCAGCAACAAAAGAGACTTACTGATGCCTGCAACAGCATGGATGAATCCCCAACGCATCATGCTGAGTGACACAATATAAACAGCGAGGAGCATACTATTGCTCACATTCAGATTTCGGCTTCCTTCAGATGTCACTGTAAAAGAGGTTAGTGTTAGAGTGTGGTCCTACATGACAGATCTAAGTTAATTCCCCCTCCCCAGATATCTGTCCATTTGTCTCAACGTGTTTACATACTTATTTGAGATGCCTCCTTTATCATATACTAAATATTCACAGACTTGAATCCGCTTCTAGATCTGCTCTGTGCACTAATCTGTGTCTTCTGTCACATCTCATTGTGATTACTGTGACTTTAGAATACATTTTAATATTAAGGTGAGCCCCTTATTTGTTTTTTAAAAATATTTCTAGCCATTACCCGTTGTTTTATATTTCAGATAAGCTTTAGAATCATTCTTTCTAGGCCCTTTAAAATCCACCTGGGATTTTGCTAAATCTGTAGATTGATTTGGGGAGAGTTGACCTTTCTTTGATAATGAGGTTTCTTAACAGGAATAAGCTCTCTTTGTTCATTTGTTTAAATCTTCTTAGATGACAATGGAAGTTTATATTTTTTCTCATAAAGGTGAAAATGAAAATGGCCAATGAGGCTGGGCTATATCAAGGCAAGGTAGGCCCAGCACTCTGGAGCTCCTCACTAAGAGAGCTATGAGTGACACAACTTTGAGGATCCCTACCTCTCCCCGTAGAGCATCAACCCCCTCTTCCGGTCTGGCCCCATTGGCAGGTTAGCTGTTCATTAGTCATTTGTACATCTTTTCTTCATCATTATTCCAGAAATTCCACTTGAGGAAAAGCCTAATGTGCTGTATCTCCATGGTCTCACATGGTAGCCACCATTGGACAGTGCTGACCTAGGATGCTGGTTTCCAGGTAAGCCTGGGATTTCACAGGTGCTATGGAGATGCCAATTATTCATATGAGCACTCAGGCCACCAAAACTACAGCACCAGGAGGTTTTTAGTTGTCTTTAGCCTCAATATCCATATGGGCTAATTCCATTAATGGACAGACTCCTCTTGAATTCTCTTGCTGGATATAACCTTGGGCTATGTGCATGCTCCTGGAGCAATCCTCCTTCAGCCAGAGAAGTCTCCAGTGACTCTTTAGACAGAGATCTCCAGTCGCCTTAGTTTCAGTCATTATCTCTCATCAGACTTTGATGCTATGAGCCAGGGACTTGGATAATTAGCTTGCTATAAACTCCATGTGGAGGCGAGAGCACAAGCCTCTCTAGGCCTCTCGACTATCACTGACACATAGGCTAACTGGAAAATGGGAAGACTATCCAGAGCTGAGGTAGAGCTGTGCACGGACATCTGGGCTGAGGCCTGCAATGGGGAAGGTATCCAGGAATTTGAGGCCCGGTCCAACTGCTGCAAGTAATCAGCAAAGGGGTCCAGCCAGCGGTCAGCGCCATGAGTCACAGAGCAAACAGAGGCAGGGCCAAGCCACAGGTCAGGAAGGAGGCACTGACATTCTGGGATCAGGCAGTCCCTGCATAGACTTGACCAGAAGGGTAACAGGAGAGGCTAAAACACAAAAGGAAAAGGAAAAGAAGGAATGTTGGTAGGTACCAATTTTATGGCATCCAGAGTCACTCTAAAGAGGGTTGGTCATTTGCTCTAGAGAAGGGCTCACTTGCAAGGCTCCTCAGAGCAGGTCGGCTGAGACCAGAAGCCAGACAAGTGGCTGGGCCAGGAGGGAAATCATAAACAGCAAAGCTAGGAGGAAACAAACCACTGATGCAGGACAGAGGCTTCTCTGGATCTGGGCTGGAGATCTAGGTTTCTTGGTATGGACCTCTGGGCAGACAACGCTGGTTAGGGAGAAGAGTGGTGAGGAGACCTGTCTTGTGAGAGAATCCATGCCAATCCAAAGTGGGCAAAGGCCCTAGCTGCTGCTGTTGCTAAGTCTCTTCAGTTGTGTCCGGCTCTGTGTGACCCCATAGACAGCAGCCCACCAGGCTCCCCTGTCCCTGGGATTCTCCAGGCAAGAACACTGGAATGGGTTACCATTTCCTTCTCCAATGCATGAAAGGAAAAGTGAAAGTGAAGTCGCTCAGTCGTGTCCGACTCTTAGCGACCCCATGGACTGCAGCCTACCAGGCTCCTCCATCCATGGGATTTTCCAGGCAAGAGTACTGGAGTGGGGTGCCATTGCCTTCTCCAAAAGGCCCTAGGGGAAGCCAAGATTTCTAGACTGGTTACAGTAGACATGTTGGGTGAGATTGTAAGGACTTGTGGGGTCTCAGATCTTTCTATTGACAGTTCAGTTCAGTCGCTCAGTCGTGTCCGACTCTTTGTGACCCCATGGACTTCAGCACGCCAGGCCTCCCTGTCCATCACCAACTCCTGGAGCTTACTCAAACTCATGTCCACTGAGTTGGTGATGCCATCCAACCATTTCATCCTTTGTTGTCCCCTTCTCCTCCCGCCTTCAATCTTACTCAGCATCAGGGTCTTTTCAAATGAATCAGCTCTTCACATCAGGTGGCCAAAGTATTGCAGTTTCAGCTTCAACATCAGTCCTTCAAATGAATATTCAGGACTGATTTCCTTTAGGAGGGACTGGTTGGATCTCCTTGCTGTTCAAGGGACTCTCAAGAGTCTTCTCCAACACCACAGTTCAAAAGCATCAATTCTTTGGCACTCAGCCTTCTTTATAGTCCAACTCTTACCTTCATACATGACTACTGGAGAAGCTATAGCCTTGGCTAGATGGACCTTTGTTGGCAAAGTAATGTCTCTGTTTTTAAATATGCTGTCTACGTTGGTCATAACTTTCCTTCCAATGAGTAAGCATCTTTTAATTTCATGGCTGCAGTCACCATCTGCAGTGATTTTGGAGCCCAGAAAAGTAAAGTCAGCCACTGTTTCCACTGTTTCCCCATCTATTTGCCATGAAGTGATGGGACCAGATGCCATGATCTTAGTTTTCTGAATGTTGAGCGTTAAGCCAACTTTTTTCACTCTCCTCTTTCACTTTCATCGAGAGGTTCTTTAGTTCTTCTTCACTTTCTGCCATAAGGGTGGTGTCATCTGCATATCTGAGGTTACTGATATTTCTCCTGGCAATCTTGATTCCAGCTTGTGCTTCCTCCAGCCCAGCATTTCTCATGATGTACTCTGCATAGAAGTTAAATAAGCAGGGTGACAATATACAGCCTTGACATACTCCTTTTCCTATGTGGAACCAGTCTGTTGTTCCATGTCCAGTTCTAACTGTTGCTTCCTCACACCGCATACAGGTTTCTCAAGAGGCAGGTCAGGTGGTCTCGTATTCCCATCTCTTTCAGAATTTTCCACAGTTTATTGTGATCCACACAGTCAGAGGCTTTGGCATAGTCAATAAAGCACACGCGGCTCCAGCGCCGTGCAGCCGCCACTCGCTATTGACAGTTGCAGAGTGACAAAGGGCTAATAGGAATCTCTGGGTTCTGTGAAACCCTCAAAGTGTGTCCTAGAATCTGGGATCATTCCTAGAACTCCTCTATCTTCCTGCTGCTCTAAGGCCACTGTTTCCTTCCAGTCCCCTCCCCTTGCTCCTTTGGGTACCTCTCCTTCCTTTGGGCAATGACCCGAGAGAATCTTCCTGGCTCTCACTTGCATGTTTCCTGTCCTAAAGAAGTCACCGGCCTTTTGTATTAGGGACTTCTGGGGGTATTTTATAATCTTCCAAAGTTCTCCTGCACCACTCTTTGTCTCTGTTCATCTTCATCTACTTCTTCTTCCCCAACTTCTCTGTTATAGTGCCCAGATCCCATGCCTTAGGGCTCCTCTATTATCCTGGAGGGTGAAGCTCATTACATTTCCCTCATTTCTCAGCCCCTTTCCATTCTCTGGATCTACAGGTTTTGGCTTCCAAAAGCTGCTTTCTAACGTTTGAGCTAAACAAGCAAAACCAGATGTTTATCTCCGAATCAGACTCAAGTAAGTAATCCCCATCTTAGGATTCATAGGTCAAGCAACCTCCAAGTTCATGGGTCCCTATTCTCAGCTTACAGAACAAAATTACAATTGGTCATTTCCTACAAGGAGCCTAGACCAGAGCTATGGTGGGGGCTCTGATGTAGAGTCTGATTTCACAGCACATGTGGAAAAAACATTTACATATGATGGTTTAGAAATATGCTTATGCTCTTGGAATATTCTCTTAAACATTTCATTCTGGCATAATTCAGTTTCGCAAGTCCAAATTGTAACAGAAAACATTTTGAGGACCGGTGACTGCTAAGGAACCATCCAACATATATTATGAATACCATACGCTCTGGCTTTAGAAGGCAAAGAACTTAGGTTTGGAGAAGGAACATTTAATCCCTTTTGATTGGGGAAAAGACAGCCATCACAGGGTTTCATGCTGAGAAGCAACCCATTCTTGGTCATATTCATTTCCCCTTTGGATTCTGTCAAATTCCTTGGAAACAAAGACAGAAGCACTATGATGGGAAGAAAATGGCATCTTTGATTAATGACTTGAGTAGAGAGGGCTGTTATGAAACAGTTCATGATGGGGGAGGGTGGTGAAAAGGAGAGATGCCCAAGTTCTTCTTCCTTCCTTTCTTTGCCTGTCAAAAATTTGAAGGAAGCTCAGTATAAACCTGATATAGAAACCAACAAATTAAGAAAAAGGGAAAGAGGAGAGAAGTACTAGGTTGATCAGTTTTAAGCTTTACAGGAGCATCTTCCATTACTGTTCCTAGGGAGTTCTGTTTCTCTAAACTTTGCTCTAATTTGTATTCCATTTAAGCTTTACAGGAGCATTCCATTACTGTTCCTAGGGAGTTCTGTTTCTCTAAACTTTGCTCTAATTTGTATTCCATTTCATTATTCTATTTTATTTTGATGCTGGGGCTTCCCAGATGGCTCAGTGATAAATAACCCACCTGCCAATGCAGGAGACACAGGAGACCCTGTGTCTCAGGAAATTAGACACAGGTTTGATCCCTGGGTTGGGAATATCCTCTGGAGGAAGGCCTAGGTAGGCAACCCACTCCAATATTCTTGCCTGGGGGATCCCTTGAACAGAGGAGACTGGCGGGCTACGGTCCACAAAGAGTCAGACACAACTGAATGACTAAGAACTCACACATGCCAGCTGTGTTAGTTAGGTTAAAAATAGTAGTAAAGTTTATTAATTTTTTAAAATTAGTTTATTTATCTGTTTTTAACTTTACAATATTGTATTGGTTTTGCCGTACATTGACATGACTCCACCATGGGTGTGCATGTGTTCCCCTTCCAGAACCCCCCTCCCACCTCCCTCCCCATCCACTTAATTTTCTTCACTTAGCCAATATCCAAGAGTTTAGCTCTTTTTACCAGAAGGACATAACCAAGACACTGATACCTACTACTTAGTGACTGTTGGTCCTAACTGCAGGATCATTCTAGAGAGGAAATCAACATCCTTGGAAAGTCTGCCTACACAATCTCACATCTGTACAATATTGGTTTTTCCAGTGTGTCTTAGGGACCGGGAGCCCACTATAACTTACTTGTGATGGGGGAATCTGTGGTGAATGAGACCAGCTGAGATGTGTAACCCAGAGAAACTTGAATAGTTCATTTCTGACTTTGGGGTTTACTGGTGTGTGGGCTTTGCCTTAGAGTTCGGCCCCCTGCTGATAAACCACATACGGTCTTGGAGGTCACAGAAGAAAGAGGGACGATGAATTATTCTCTAATTGACTAGAACCAATGAATCTGACCTTTCCTGAACAAAGCTATGGATCTTTCAACAAGGAAGCAGCCCTTTGGCAGATTAGTCATTGTCAGGTTTGTAAAGGGCTGAGCTACGCAGACAGAACAGCTTCCTAATAGTAACGAGATGGAGGAATTTGTGCTCCAAGACACTGCTAAACCTACCTCTGTGTATTGGCAGGGATCTTTCTGTGTATGTCTGCTTGAGGGGAAGGGAAAGACTAGTGGAGAGGGCAGCCATGACTGGCACATTGGCAAAGATCATGGACTAGCTAGGTCCTGTAGGCGTCAACGTTAACATAGAAGAGCAGAGTTCAGAAGCAACCAGGAAACATGCTGGGTCAGCAATGGGACAAGGAGCCATAGATGAGTAGAAAAACATTTAAGAGGAGGTGAGAAGGATGAGAATTCCAGAGTGCTCGTGGCCTTCCTCTCTCTAGTAGAGAGCTGTGTGACTGACGCCAAGCTGGGTCATCCTGGGGCCCTGAAGAGAGCTGCTTTCTTGAGCTGCAGAGGACATGGCCAACCACTCCTTTAGGCTGCAGTCAACTTGACTTTGGTGGGGATAAGCCAGACTAAATTTCCTGCTGTGGAGTGTGTCTCAGCAATCAGAGACTTGTTTTCTAACACCTACATTGCCCAGAACACTGTGAGGCAAGGTCTGGCCAGGACATTCAGAAGACACTTCTCCCCAGTGCCTCCCCTTTACCTGTGGGACAGGGACCAAGCTTCTCAGCCACCTTGACAGCCTCCGGGAGCTGAAGCTAAGCCACCTCTTCAGGCTCATGTGTCATGTTTGCCCCTCACTTCCTAAGCCCTATCTTCAGTCACGTGGATTGACTTGCTGTTCCCAAACTCACGTCCCTCCCTGCTGCTGTGCTTTGGCTGAAACTTTTCTTTTCATCCCTCTGACAGTTACTCCTACCCCTCACACATCCCTCACCTATTCAGGCTTCAAAGCCCAGTCCAAATGCCACTTCTTCTGAGAAACCCATCATGGTACCTACACCCTCTGCTTCAATTTTGTCTGTTTAGTGACAGAGTTAGTTGTGCAAGTGACCTGAGGTAGCTATTGGCCAACAGGGACCAAAGCTGACTCAAGCCCTGTCACCCAGCAAGGCTTGTCCAAATCCTGGTCTGGAGCAAGTTCCAAACACACTCTAGCTAAAATGAAGTACATTCTTTCTAACTCAGAGAAGGAGAAACTCTTTCCTTTTCCCTTCTTCCAAACTTTTTCAGTTTTGATTTATGGAGTTAATTAAGTGAGTTATTTTCCTCTCTTCTCATCCTCTGTGCCTGGTTCTCTAGAAAGCTGATCTTTTAGTTTCAAGGTAGAATTAAATAACTAGCCTTTATGGGGACACTTTGTAGTTTTCAAAGCCTACCTAACTGATCCCCACAGTCACTGGTGAATTACCCCCCAATTTAGACGTGAGGAAACTGGCTCCTGTGTGAAGCAACTTGTCCAGGTCAGAGAAATTAAGTGGTCAGCCAGAGACTAGAGCCCAGACTGTCTGTTTCTAAATCATGTTCTCCCCACTAACAGCACTTATTGGCCACTCACTCAGTGCCAGGCAGAGGGCTATGCCCCTCCTGTGGGTTATCATGCTTCACCCTTACAACAATCTTGTGTGGCAGGTGCTATTATTAGTTTCAGTTTACAGACAGTTTGGGCAACTGACTGAAGGGCACATGGCCATTAAGTGGAGTCAGCACTTCGATCCAGATCCGGTGGAGCCCGCAGTGCCTAGCTGCTGCCCTTGTGTGCTGGGTTGGGCTGTGCCATGGCATTCCCAGCCACAGGGGGCACCCTGACACCAGCCTAGAAGAACTAGCCACTTCCTTGCAGTCAGAAGCTTTGGGCACCCATCCTGGCCCAGCCATCTCTCACGGGGAAATCAATGTCTGTCTGACTGTCCCTGGACATCATCAGGTTTTCATTTGTAAAAGGACTTGGATTTCATTGTCTTACAAACCTGGGCTGGAGTCCTGTCTCACTAAGCGAGATTGGATATGTGTGAGTTTTACTTCTTTCCTCTGTAAAATATGGGTCATAATCCTACCTGTCTCATGGGTCATTGTGAAGATCACAGCAAACATTGCCTGCAGAGCACTCAGGCTGATGTGTGGCACCGTGTATATGCTTAAGAAGTGGTGGTTGCTGATGATCTCATTTCTTCTCTCAAGCCTAAAATGTCAGCATGTCACCACCTCACTATTTCTCCTCTCCTCTAGCCTTGAGGCCCACTCCTTTCTTTGGGCACTAATCATCCCTTCCCCATCCAACTTCCTGAGGTCCCAGCTGCTCAAAAATAACCATCCATGCTTACTGCTCAGCCTCCTTTGCTACACTGGTTCTTTCTCTGCAGCCTAGAAAATGTCTAGGCATGTCTTAGTCTCCTGGAGCTACTTTAATTTTTCCTCTCCCTTCACCCCAAACATCTGGAGAGTGGAGATTGCCTTTAAGGCCATCCCATCCTTACCCCAGGTCCCCTCTGTGCCTCCCAGCCATTTGTCTCTGTTTCCCAGTGCTCACCACAACCTGATTCCACAACTGACCCTCAGTATCCTGATCACCAAATCCAATGGGCTCTTCTCGCCTCTGGCTTTCTGCTTGGAGTTGCTCACTCTATTCTCCTGAGATGAAGCTCTTTGCTTCTCAGCTCCTATCTCTCACATTGCAGATTTGGTTTCCTTTTCTTTCACCAAACATACCTTACCTATGAGTTTCCCAGAAAGTTTCTGAAAACTATCATAAGCAAAGCCCTGAGTCAGGAATGTTAGCCTCTTCCCAACCTTGTTGATTCCCCGTGGCTCCTGTCCATCCTCCCATCTCCCAACACAGTTACTCCCAAGCTTCTGTCCTTGGCCCAGTTCTCTGTCTCAACACTCTCTCCCCTGGAGATCTTCCCACACTCCCACAATTTCTGTGCTCACCTCTGTGTGGATGGTTCCCAGGTCCCCATCTTCAGTCCTGTTCCCATCTGAGCCAACTGCCTGTTGGATGCCCAGAGGAAGAATCTTCACACATGTGAGGCAAAACTAATTGACTCCCCCATCCAACCTGTTCTGTCTACTTAGCCTATTTCTGATCACAGTGCCAACACCTCCTAATCATCAAAGTTTGAGCCCTATGAGTCATCTAGGAGGAGCCTCCTCTGTGTCCACCAACCGGAAACCAAGTCCTAGGAAACATGCTCCTCTACTGGAACTTCTTCCCACCCCTCCTCTTCAATCCGACCAACCCTGACTCATTCCAACTCTCACTATTCTCACCTGGATGACCATAGTGGCTCCTACCTGTGTCCTGACATCCAACCTTCCTTCCTCCCAATCCTTCCCCCATCACAGTGGCCAAAGAGATCTTTTCACCACCTAGACCCTATTACCTCTTTCCTTTGAGGTGTCACTTCTTCTTTAAGAAACCATCTCTTAAATTGAAAGCAAATTAACTTTTATATTTTTAAGATACCATTTATACAAGGATACCATTAAAAATTATTCACAACCCTTCTCTCCCCATCACCCTGCAATCTTGCGCGCGCTCTCTCTCTCTCTCTCTCTCTCTCTCTCTCTCTCTCTCTCTCTCTCTCTCTCTCTCTCTCTCCCTCCCTCCCTCTCTCTCTCTCTCTCTCTCAATTTCTCTCTCTATACCCATACTCATCTCTAACCATGAACATAAAGGCAAGGTTAGAATGAGGCTTGCCCTAGCAATGATTATCGTGTGGGAGTTGAAGTTATTTTTAATTTTATTCTTTGACCTTTCCTGTATCAATTTAATTTCCAATTAGGAGAACACAGAAATTTTATAAAGACAGTAAAGTCATTATTCATGGAAAAGAAAAAAAAAATCTCCAGTAATTCCTCATTGTCACTAGGACAAATTCCAAATTCCTTAACCTAGTTTAAGAGGCCCTCTGTGATTGGCCTCTGCCCATCTCTCTCCCCTCACTGAAGGCCACTTTCCTCCCCTCTACCCTCCCGAAATCCAGCCTCTGGCACTCTTGAAGACTCACCATTCCTAGAACATACTTCGTTCTTCCTCTTTCGTCTTCTTTGCTGCCTGAAAACCTGTCTATCCTACTAGATGAAGCAGGTAATGAGAAAAATGAGATATCTCTATGGACAAGTAGGTCTCTTTGTTCCTCAAGTGCAGCTCTAGCTTCCAAGTGAAGTCATTGGTAGGCAGAAAGGAAACCCTCCCCTCTCATGCATTCAGCCTTCTGAAAGAGGGGCAGGTCTGGGAACAGGAGCTGGCACAGGTGGAGGGAGCTCTGAGTTTGGGCGAGGAACAGAAAGAAGGGCTAAGGAAAGGAGTTGGGAGACCAGGTGTCCAAGGTGAGTTTTGCCACCTTTTACTCCTCTACATACATGAGCTTGGTGACCCACCTTCCTCCCCAAACAAAGCAGAGGAGGCAGAAGGAGAATATGCCTTTTGGCACCGAAACTGCTTCAACTGTTCAGATTCCAGGTAGCCCAGCAGTCTCCACCCCAAACTTGGCTCTGCCTCAGGACCACAGAACCTTCAAACAAATGGCACTGCTTTGGATGGCCCCTGTCCCCCCTTTTCTCAGTCCTGTTAACCCCTAGTGAGAAAGAAGGTGGTGGGCAAGGTGTCCCATGCAGGTCACCATCACTTTCCCTCTGTCTTCACAGGGGGCTCTTTGTGGAGATTACTTAATGACTCCTTGGGTACCGCAGGCACAGTATGTCCAAGACCAGAACCTAGCCTTGCTTCCCCACCTCCACTGTCACCACCACAAGCTGTTCTGCCTTCTGCATCCCAGATCACAACTAATGGAGCTACCATCTGCCTTGTCCCTGGCTCCATACATGCACCATGCTGTTTCGTACCTCACTGCCTTCACATATGTTGTGCACTTGATCACAATACCTTACCCTCTTCTCTTCAACTGGTCCCTATCGAGACCAGTTGACTTTTGTGAAAAATTTTCTTTTAGCCTTCTGTCTTCTTGAGACTACATGTGAAGTGCCTCCTTTGTGCTCCTCAGCAACTAGGGATACCTCATTGCTATTGTCACCTTCCTGTTTGGTTTTTCCATTAAACCTGGAGCTACTTGAGAGCAGACACCACATATTATGTACCTCTGAGTTCCTATGGCAAAGCACAGAGCTCTGTATACATCTGATGCTTAGGAAAAGCTAGTTAATATTTTTATAGATTGATAGATCCTTAACTTTTTTTCCTGGCTCCTATGTCTTGAATTTAGTCAATCACTATGTCCTGTTCCTTTATCTTCTTAATGAGGTCTTGATCCCGTCTACTCTTCTTCAACCCTAGGACTTTATTCCTAGTGCAGGCTATTACCATCTCAATGCCCAGCCACCTTAGCCTCCTGAGTGGTCTTCTAAACACCACACAACAGCCAGACAGAACCTTTCAGAACATATATTCACTTGTGTCATTCTTCTGTTCAAGCCTCATTTCAGAGACTTGGCACAACCCTCAGCACAAAGCCTAAGCCCCGACAACAGCTCATGTCATGGGGAATTCAGTTCTTGCAACCCTCCTCAGCCTCGTTTCCCACACTCCTTTTCCAGAGTCCTGGAGTCCAAGCAAACAAAACAGCTTGCCGTTACTTTCAGTCATTGATTTTCCAGCTTCATTCCTTTGCTCATGCTCTTAGCTCAACCTGGAATCCCATCCTCAAAGCTGAATCTCTTCCCTTGTGTGCCTTATGTCCACACTTTTTCCCTGTTTCAAGGCTCCAAACAGCCCACCCACCACCAGCTCAATGGCGAAAAGATAGGCACCATCTGGGTCAGTCCTTGACTGGGACACAGGACTTCTGAGTCTCCCTATCTCAGCAGAGACCTCTTTGTCCCAAGAAAGCTACTTCTCAGTTTAAAAGTTAGAAGGTGGCCACTGACCCCTGTGGATGCCTTGAGGATACCACTTTGCCGTTCATCCAAGCCTGTGCTACAGCTACTGGCAAGGCTGTAGGTTGCTGTCTACACATGTAGAAAGCCTTGGGGACACTTAGGTGACTGACCAACGCTGAGAGCTGAGACTCTTCCCCAAAAGACAGCCTTTCCATCAGCCAAATCAAAGTTGGGACCTTACATGGGACATGAGGCTAAAGAAGCTAAATGGAAATGAACTGGATCTTGTACTTCTGTGGGGGCTGTGGCTTTTCCTGAGATTGGGAGAAACTTGAGCCAGGAGTTCTTCTAGGCAGATGGATGACTTGGCTGAAGTGGCCAGGGGACTTTTAGCAAAATAACTCTGTGCTGTTAGAGGTTACAAAGGATGATAATACTGAATAATGCATTCAGAAAATTAAGAACATGGCATCTGGTCCCTTCACTTCATGGGAAATAGATGGGGAAACAGAGGCTGACTTTATTTTGGGGGGGCTCCAAAATCACTGCAGATGGTGAGTGCAGCCATGAAATTAAAAGACACTTACTCCTTGGAAGGAAAGTTATGACCAACCTAGACAGCATATTAAAAAGCAGAAACATTACTTTGCCAACAAGGTCCGTCTAGTCAAGGCTATGGTTTTTCCAGTAGTCAGGTATGGATGTGAGAGTTGGACTATAAACAAAGCTGAGCGCTGAAGAATTGATGCTTTTGAACTGTGGTGTTGGAGAAGACTCTTGAGAGTCCCTTGGACTGCAAGGAGATCCAACCAGTCCATCCTAAACAAAATCAGTCCTGAATATTCATTGGAAGGACTGATGCTGAAGCTGAAACTCCAATACTTTGGCCACCTGATGCTAAGAGTTTATTCATTGGAAAAGACCCTGATGCTGGGAAGGATTGGGGGCAAGAGGAGAAGGGGACGACAGAGGATGAGATGGCTGGATGGCATCACCGACTTGATGGACATGAGTTTGGGTAGACTCCAGGAGTTGGTGTTGGACAGGGAGGCCTGGCATGCTGTGGTTCATGGGGTCTCAAAGAGTTGGACACGACTGAGCGACTGAACTGAACTGAACTGAGAGAGTAGAGGGGGAGTCCTTTGTCCAAACCTATGCCAGAAAAGGTAGAATTCAGTCCAGCGTAAACCTGTGGGCAGAATTCAGGGACTGCTAAGTCCTGGTGGGGGGATTTCTAGGAAAGAAGCTAGAAACTCAATGCTTTTTTTTTAATGAATTCAGAGAGGGAGAAATATTAACTGAGTGTCTATTTGATGTGTCAGGCACTGGGTAGGCAGTGGGGACACAGGAATGATCCAGGCGACTCTCATCCTATCCCTCCTTCAAGGATCTTCTGGTCTAGACTGGGAGGTTTTTCACACCATCAGTAGGCCTGTGAGCTGAGAAAACTCAAGTGCACATGGGGCTGGAAAGAGTTAGCCAGCTTCCCAAGCCTCCCCCATGGAGACAAAGAGGCTCCAGCCCCACTCTCAGCAGGCAGTGGTTCTTTGAATCTGTCCAGCTCTATATGAGTTAGTGTCCATTGATGTCTTGCACTGTGGAGGATGGCTTCCAATTTCCTTATACTTCTGAGATCTAAAATTTTTGAAAAACAGCTTATGTGGAATTTCTTGGCCTATTCTTTCTCTTTTATTCCCTATCCTCCGGAATGACTTAAACCTCAACCCTCAGCCCTGCCTTCTTGCATTGATAGATGTGTCTAGAGGGCCATCATGGCTTAGGAGGTGAAAAATGAAACACAGCTGGTCCTAATTGCTTGCTTTGTCAGGATCCAAAGTGTTTTATTGACCAGCGTAGCTACGGCCTTATTCCTCAGCTTGTCTCTGAGTCACTGTGGCTGTGTCAATAGCAATGCCGCCGACGTGCTGTCTTAATGGCTGAGACTGATTGACCGTTTGCTGACCTGATTGATTACTTGACTCTCAACTTGAATCTGTCCCGAAATAGCACCTTCAGTAGAGTGCATGGGCTCGCTCTATGTGGTTTCAGTGTGATCACTTCAACCTTCTGTGCTTTGGCTTCCCTGGCAAGTCAATAGATTTGTTGTGAGTGGGTGTGCTGATTGGCTGAGAACACCCAAAGGTTTAGGGGAGGCTGAGCACAAATACACCCCAGCTGTTTTTGGAGGCCTGCTCTCTGTCTTAGTTACTTTAGGACCTCCAAAGATAGGAAGAATGGGTGCAACCCATGTATGTGCACATGTGTGTACCTGTGCATGAATGTGAGGATCTCTCCCCCCCCTCCAACCACTACTGTTACCTCAGGTCTCAGATCCCCCATCAGCTCCTTGGGGAAGCCTCCCCTGACCCCGTGGGCTATGTCCAGTCGTCTTGGTCTTCACTCTCAGAGCAGCTCACCATTTTCCTTCTTAGAACTTAGTTGACAATGATATTTATTTCTGTCACTATGTGATTAATGTCTCTCTCTCCCACTGACAAGCTCCACAAAGAGGGGACCACAACTCTTCTACCCCTTGAGCCCAGCACACAGTCCAGCATGTAGTACGAGCCCTTCTCTTTCTACCTGTGTAGACACCACTGTAGTCTGTACACCCTTCCCCCTTCTTCCTCCTCCTGCTTCCTTTCCTACCTCCACCAGCCCTCAGTCACCAGACTTCTCCAGTAGACCGTCCTGCCCTCTCTCCACTCCTTACAGCCCATTCAGATGCACAGAGGCTAGGTTCACCTTCCAAAAACATCTGCCTTTAATAATCTGAAGGGACTCCTGAATCGACTGGGCAGGTGTGTCTTTTCTGCTCTTGCTTCCACCTCCGCCTCTCTAGCCTCATCTTCCTTGTTCTCCACATCAATGTTTCTCTTTTAGTCAGCCCAGTCTTCTAGGTATTTTATTCTTTGCATTGATTCTACCTTTTTATGACATCTAGATCCACTATTGCTTTGTTATCTGGTATAAAATGTAATTTCCTTTCAGGAATTTTCACTGATTAAACCCGCTCACCTCATATATCTCCTTGCTTAGTCCATCAAACACAGTGCTCCATAACAGAATCAATGCTCTTACAATGAGGGGTGTGTGTGTGTGTGTGTGTGTGTGTGTGTGTATAAACTGGCTTGTGTGATTACAAGAACTGGAAAGTCCACATTCCTCAGGGTAGGACAGGCAGGCTGGAAACTCAGTCGAGTTTCTGTATTACAGTTGTGTAAACAGAATCCTTTCTTCTTCAGTAAACCTCAATTTTTTGCTCTTAAGGCTTTCAACTGATTGGATAAGGCCCATCCACATGACAGAGGATTCTCTGCTCCCTCAAAGTCTGTGATTGTACATCTTTATCACATCTCAAAAAATACCCTCTCAGCAACATCTTGACTGGTGTTTGACCAAACAGTTAGGCTCCATAGCCTAGTCAAGTTGACACATAAAATTAACCATTACATGAAGTTTAAATTTTACTACTCTCTGAGGAAGGTGTCATTGTGCCCACATTGCAGATGAGAAAACTGAGGTTCAAGGAAGCTAATTAATTTGCCCCAATCTACCTGACTAGTGGATCACCATGCAATGATTAAAACTCAGGTCTTCAGGACTCTACAGTTTCTCTTGAAACCAGAAGGACCAAAAGTTTGTTTTTCTGGTGGTCCTTGAGACTTGGACTATGTTGACTGAGGAATGGAGGCCTTAGCAGAGCTCCTGTTTTTTTTTCAGTCAGAGGGACAACGGGTTCTCATTTCTTTCTTCCTTTCATATCTGCTCTTCCCCATGGTTCTCTGCAGCCAGCCACCCTTTGCCCTTTGTGAAGGTATAGAGTCTTTCCATGAACTTGCTGGGGAGATGACCTGCCTTTCTGACCCAGGAACTAAGCCACTCACCTTTCCCAGTTTCCTTCTCAGTTATAATCAAGTCTCAGTGAAGGTTCCAACACCTCGAGGAAAGAACTTTTGTTTGTAGCTCTGGGTTTTTTTTGTAGCTCTGAGGAGCCAAGGATTTTTCTCCTCTCCTGTGCTGGTACCTGGCTGGTGGGATTTGATGTTTCTGCTCTCATTTCAAAAGGGCTTTTACCCCTCTTCTTTCAGGGAAGCCTGGTATCTAAAGTTCAATCTTTCAAATGATTCTAGACTGGTGTTCCAAGCACCAGCCTGCTAGCGCAAATGATAGATACTCTGTGGGATTTTGCAAAAAGAAAACAAATCTCCATTTGCAATCCAATGGGACTCGTTTCTGTAACTCTTGCCTCTGGCATCATGGTTTTCTCAACAGCTGTTTGCTCACGTACGTGGTGGGAATGATCATGGCTTCAGTAGGAGAGCTGGTTTCCCTGCAGCAGCCTCTAGGCCATTCAGGGTCTGAGAGAGGCTGCAGAAACAGTCAGGAAGCTGTTAGGCAGATGTCTGGGACAAGGGCTATATAGCTCTACCAGGTAGGCTCACTAGGACCCACAGGGGCTGCAGATGTCAAGGTGTCCCAACTCTATCAGAAATTTCAGTTTGGCAAACAAACATTCCCTGAGTATTCATGCAGCACTTGGCCTAGGATGATTCAGACAAGAGCACTGACCTAGAGGAGTTCATAGGACATCATAGTTGTGTGCAGAGGAGCACAGAGAAGAGGTATGGATGCTCAAAAGAAAGGCGTGAGGGAACGGTGCTTGGATGGTATGTTGCTTGAAGCCAATATTTCACTACTGGAGTGTAGTTGCTTTACGATGTTGTGTTAGTTTCTGCTGTACAACAAAATGAATTAGCTGTAACTATACATACATCCCTTCCCTTTTGAACCTCTCTCCTTGAACTAAATCTTGAAGCAGGGCTCATTGAAGACCTGAAGAAAGGATATTCCAAGAAGAGGGATAAGGTCAGTGATGTGCTGGTAAATGCTCCAAAATCAATTTCCTGAGAAAAAAAAATCTCTAATTTATAGTCCCCCCCCACTAATTTCCATGGTGTAAGTAATCCCACCATGGCCCATTTCAAGCTACTAGCTTGACATCACTGAGTGTGCAATTGGGCAGAGATACACACAACGAGCTGCTAGGATCAGTGAACTGGGTTGCTTCGTGGTCCTAGAGGCTAAAGAAGTGGCTCTCGGGCTGATGGCAGGTAACATTGCAACAGTCAACAGGACTAGGTCATGAGAAGTGAGAGAGATTTGTGAAATCTTACTGAGGCAGAATCCACAGGATTCAGTCATGGATTGAACTTGGGAGCATGGAAGAGAGAGGAAACAAGAGTAACTGCTCTGTATACAGCCCTGAATAAGGCACTGTGGAGGATGCAGAGAGTCATCAGCCACTTTTCCTGTGCAGGAATAACAGCAGTGTTTGAAATTGGTTCACTTGCCTTTGGCCTAGAGGCC
Source organism: Okapia johnstoni (assembly GCA_024291935.2). Classification (NCBI taxonomy): domain Eukaryota; kingdom Metazoa; phylum Chordata; class Mammalia; order Artiodactyla; family Giraffidae; genus Okapia; species Okapia johnstoni. The sequence goes on from CM044305.1 coordinate 113,926,870, forward strand.
TGGCCCACTCTCTCCTTCCCTTGCAGCCTGCAGAGCACAGAGTCTGTGGTTGGATGGGGAAATGAGGGGAGAGAGCTTGCAGACCATGTTCCATATGCTGTTTGTCCTTATAATTGTCTTTAAATACGGTGAGGATGGCTTCTCTTTCTAGGTCATTTGTGGTCCAGACAGCTTCACCTCACTGAAGGCTTCAGACTGGCCTCTGTTCTCCTTCACTGTGATTTACTATAGCAACAATATTATAACACCATTAAACAACATTAGAGGAAATCTACAAAGAAAAAAAATAGCTCATAAATCCAACATCCTAGTTCATGAGAGGTTATTTTCTATCCCAGATTGCCTCCCTAGCCTTAGCATCTTGCATATATTATTTTTTACTTTGCTATAGTTACTGTGTATTTGAAGTCTTATACTGTTTACTCCACTTACCATGAACTTGTAAACATTCACCATGTTGCAACATGGTCTTCATGACTATCATCTTTAGTGGCTGTATAATATTCCTTGGAGATGATGTACAGAAATTTTCTTAATAGTGTCCGTGTTGTCTAACATCTAGATTTTGTCTAATTATTTCCTATTAATGATAATGAGACATGAATTACTTGTGTCTGGGTTCTAATTTTGGCTAGCCCTGACTTGCTTGAAGTGAAGGATTGCCCTAATTCTCTCCTCTTAAACGGAAGCATTATGCAATATGATTTCCAGCCAAAATACTACTAGATCCAAATAGAGCTTGGATTTCCATTTCCTGATGGGGGAAAATAGCTTGTCTCTTTATATTCAGTGGTAAATGGACAGATATTCAAGGTGGAAATTGGAATCATGTGAGGTAAGGCAAGGACTGAGACCAAGGATGGAAGGTGAAACTGCAGTGTGTGTGTGTACTTATTTGTATGTGTGTTTGTGTGCATGCACATGTGTGTATGTTATGGGGTTAAAGACAAGAAAGCAGGCTGGAACGAGCCAGTATTGATGCAGGACACATGACAGTAGGAGAGGCTCTGGGTTAGGGGGGTGGAATTTGACATTTGGGACAATTTGACAGTTGGACCTTGTGATGTTCTTAAATAAAAAACACCCTTGACAACTGAAGAAGGGCATGCCAACCCACTCCAGTATTTTTGCCTGGAGAATCCCATGGACAGAGGAGCCTGGCTGGCTACAGTCCATGGTGTCTCAAAGAGTCAGACATGACAGGAGTGACTTGAGCACGCACACACCCACGCAAAGTAGTCTTTATGTTTTGGGGGCTTCCCTGGTGACTCAGTGGTAAAGAATCCACCTGCCAAGGCAGGAGACACTGGTTCAGTCCCCAATCTGGGAAGATGCCCTGGAGAAGGGAATGGCCACCCACTCCAGTATTCTTGCCTGGAGAATCCCATGGACAGAGGAGCCTGGTGGGCTACAGTCCATGGGGTTGCAAAGAGTTGGACAAGACTGAGAGACTAACACTTTCACTTCACATGTCAGCTGTAAGTATGATGTAAGTGTGCACAGGGATCACGTGTCTTCCCAGGAGCAACTCCATCCCCATGTGGTCCCACATTTCTCCTTACTCTCAGCCTTCTGTGAACCTCTCTCATCACAGACCAGGTCTCAAAAGCTGCAGAGCTATGCTAGTCAAAGGCCTCGTATGCTGTAGATTGGTTCCACAGCTCTGATTTCTGGGCACAGTCTGAAGTGGGCCCTGCTGGGAAGATCTGAGCTGCACTGATTGGTCCTGAAGGCTCTGCCCATGGGGAGGGGTATTACAGTTAGTTCATGAGGAACTGCCACAAGGACATGGCCCAGACTTGATATGTCTCAGCCACTCCAGGCGGCACCATTTCATCTTTCACACTGGGAACAGTTCAAGTTTTTTAATAAATTCCAGGCAACAGGATTACTCTCTTGCTTCTGCTCCCTTTGGTACAAATGAATCCCAGTTTATTAGGCAGATAAGATCTTTCCTCTTGGGGCCTCAGACGTCACTTTGAGAGATGACTTCCCATAAACAAAAGAGAGCAGATGACACTGCAGTCAGTTCTGGTTCAGAGGATAAACAGTCCCTGAGAGATGAGGTCCCTGTGAGAGAGGAGGAAAAGACCTCACTCACCAGCCAGGCAGAGGAAGCCAATGCACCCTTCCTCTGCCTTTCTGTTCTACTCAGGCCCTCAGTGAATTGGATAAGACCCTCCCACATGGAAGAGTGTGATCCCCTTTACTCAGTTCTACTATTTAAATGCCCATTTCTTCTGGAAATACCCTCACAGACACACCCAGAAATCCTGTTGAAGCAGATCTCTGGGTACCCTGTGGCCTGGTCACACTGATACATAAAATGAGACCCATGTGGCTCTCTGGACAAAGGGCCTCACTGGCCAAGGGAACAACTTGGGGCAGATTATGGCTGTAGATGACTGACAGAGACATTGGCAGCCCTTAGGTTCCCTAGTGTCTCCACCCCATTAATTCAGGTGCATATGAGGAGAAGCTGCCTTGATGGTCAGGTCTCACCATTGCCCACCTCACAGTTTCAAAGGCCCAAGGCCTTGCAAACCGCTGACAGAAGAATCCATATAAATCTGTAAATCTGTTTCAAAGGGTCCCTTTATTAGTCGACCCCCCCTGGTAATCTCCCTATTTTAAATTCCCAATTTATTGATAGGGAACTAAAAAATTATCAAGTTAAAAAGGCAATGCATTCAGAAACCCTAGCTTGGGAATTCCTCGTGCTCTAGAGGTTTGACCCATGCTTTCACTGCTTGTGGGCCTGGTATAATCCCTGGTCGGTGAACTAAGATCCAATAGCCTGTGGCATGACCCCAAAGGCAAAAAAAAAAAAAAAAAGAAAGGATGAAAAGAAAAAGAAAAGGAAACCTAGCTAGTAAGTAAAGAAATTGGAATCCAAATCTGGCAGTCTGGTGCTAAGATCCCTTCGTGAGTAACCATTGCACCCACTGCTCTTATGGCAGTGGCTGCTCACGTCTTTATTTAACTTTCCCCCACTAATAGTGATCCTACTTTAAAATTTATCAGACTGTCCTTAACTAATGTGAATAAGCGCTGCTGCTGCAGTAATTGATCAAAATATTTGACTCCCTTTCTAACCTGTCTCGCCCATTTCTCTCTACTCTCTCCTCACACACCACTTACACAGTCACACCACTTTTTCTTTCCCTCTGGTTCCACTGGAAGAAATGATGATATCAATGCTGCTGCAGATCTGTGAAGTGATGATTGTATGGATTGGGAGAAGATGGTATCCAGGCGCATTTCATTGGAAGATGGTGTGTGGGTGTGTGTGTGTGTATTGTATTTTCAACGGATGTAGTAACTTGGTTAAAGTTGATTTGGTAACTATATATGTTATAAGTATTTAAAAAATAATGGTCAACTGGCTCTGGTAAAAATTCCACCAGATTTTTCCACCACCTTTACCAGCTCTAGTTCTCACTACTGTCATGGAAAATCATAAAATCCAGTAGTACTCCATGTGTTTACCTTTAATATTATTCCTCCATTGCTGTTTGGCAGCTTCTCATGCACTTGTATGCAAATTTTGCAAGTTCAGACATTTGAAGCATAGCATGCAATTGCTTACATAGCTTTTTGACTGAATAGTTTTAGATATTTTTGGCAAAAACTGTAAACACTGCAAAAATGTAACCACTCTTTCAATAAATGGAGAAGAATAATTAAAATTTTGTTTCTGGAGTTGTTCAAACATCTACCCACATGGGATTTTGAATTGGTAGTAATACTCTAGTCTGAGAGTGGGCTCAGTGGAATTACCTGGTTTTAGTGCAGGTGCAGTAAGCCATCATTGTGGAGGGCATGACTGCCCCGTGCAGATCCCCAAGGTGGACTTGCTTTGGCGATCTTGGGTAAGTTACTCAGACTCTTTGAGACTAGGTTTTCTCATCTGGGGACGGAAATAGTACTAGTCCCTTAAATCAGTGATATTGTGAGGATGAATGAGATATGGATGTACAATAGCCAAATGCCTTTAGGTACTAAGCAAATATTTACATGGGATCACTATAATAATATCATGAGTGCTCCAAGGTCACCAAAACCTTTAAAGGTAAAGTGCAAATGTTCCAGGGTGTCTTCTGATGGTCAGAGATGTGAATTTCTCTTTGGTCATCCATGCTGTCCTTGGAAAAACATTTTATTAATTTGCCACTTTTAAAATTCAGGTGATATTGTCAACACTCATGAACTTCTCTGGCTTCTTGCTGAAAATGTGGGAATGTCTAAAATCTCCTGCCTTTCCTACACAGCTGCAATAAAGCATAACTGAGTTGGGGATGTACCCTAGGGGGACTCTGTCTTGTCATCTACAGCTCAAGGCATTTGAGTTAGCACTTCCTGGTATGCAGAACATTTAACCAGCCCCGTACCTAGATACCAGTAACAGTCATTGTGTGCTCCAGCCCTTCCTGCTGTAGAGGAGCTGGGAAGCAAAAAGCCCTGTAAAGCAAAGTTACTAGAAGATCCCCCATCACCCAGAACTCCCTGTAACTGAACTTGGAGCATACTAAATCTCATAGTTTAGCAGTTTTAGGCCTATTCTTAAGTAAACATTCTCAAGCTAAGTGGATGAGGGACATGCCTGTTACATTGGGGTATTAGCTGAAATTCAAAAAGGAAGTCTTTACATATCAGGAGAATGGCTCTGGTCAAATAGCTTTCTGTGGCATGCCTTTTCCTTTCCTAATACATCTAGACCAAAAACCTAATTTCGAAATATTCCTGGATGCCTAATTGATCTTGGTGGGACTGGGGAGAATGGGATTTAAGAATTCTCAAAATACCCTTAAGATAAATGATTGCACATTCTTAAGTGTTATAATTTGCCACTTTGCATAGAGTGGGATTGTGGAGAAATGGCAGTAAGCAAGGAGCATTTGGGGGGACATTGGCCCCTCACTGTTCATACATGAGTACCTGCATCGTGGCATGCAAGTAATAAAGCTAATATGACACTAAGTAAACAAATCTTTTTTGCTATTTAAATGAAACTGCAGGAGGTACCCGTTGCCCTCCACACTGTCCCCAGACCGTTATCCATTAGGATTCCATTCTTTGTAGGAATTCTGAAGAAATGTGGAATGTTGATTGCAGCTTGCACCCCTTTCTCACTGAAGTGCTAATGTGAGTTAAACTCAATGGGGATTGGGTCCCAATTCCGTAGAGCGGCCTTGCTTGCATTAGTGGTTCAGCAGCAAAAGAAAACTTTTGGTTTTGATTTTATGAAATTCGATTGACCCCTCTGCTCTGCCTGCTCCACTGCCTTTGAACTTGATCCAGGTGCTTGGTTGGGGACTATGATCAGAATTACTGGATTTAAATAAGTAACTGTGTTGACTTTGCCTGTTAATGTATGTATGTGTGTGCTCAGCTGTGGGTCTGACTCTTTGTGACCCACGAACTGTAGCCTGCCAAGATGCCTCTGTCCCAGGGGATTTTCCAGAGAGAATACTGGAGTGGGTTGCCATTTTCCTTTTCCAGGGGATATTCCCAACCCAGGGATCAAATCCACATCTCTACAGCTCTTGCATTGCCTGTTAGGGCTCCGTATTCTGGGGAGGCCCCTTTGGCTGTAATACTTTAGAAAAAATCTGAGCTTGAGAAAGAGAGACAAAATTGATAAATTTGAAAGGGACCACTTTTTTACCGTGTCCTCCCAGTTCATAGGCTTCCCAGGTGGCACAATGGTAAAGAACTCTGCTGCCAGTGCAGGAGATGACCAAGGAGAACGAGGTGTTTTATCCCTGGAGTTGGGAAGATCCCTGAGGAGGGAATAGCAACCCACTCCAGTATTCTTGCCTGGAGAATCCCACGGACAGAGAAGCCTCTCTGGGATTGGGCGTCTACCGTCCATAGAAGAGCAAAGAGCTGGACCTCCAACTGAATGACTGTGCCCATGGTGCACACACTCCCAGTTAGCAGATAAAATGACTTTCAAAACAAAGCCATCATTTCAGGGGGCAAGACTGAGCTTAGATGGAAATAAGTAAGTCAACTGAATGGACAAAGTTCTTAAATTCTTAGATTGAAACATGTGGAAGGGTGTCCAGGAAGCAACCGGTGTCGTTAGTGTCCTTGATCCTCAGATCCATCTTAAAAAGGTAGGAGCTATTTACTATCCCTATTTGAGTAATGAATCTGAGGGGACAGAGATAAAGTAAACTTACCGAGTCCCAGAGGCAGTCAGCTGCCAGAGGTGGTAATGAGCTTGGACAGTCACTGCTGTAGGGTGTGCACTGTGATGATGAGATGATTTACTAGACATCACTGGGTTGCTGGACCTCTCCAGGACCAGGTCTCACAGTAAATATGGTTAGTGCCTGCTTCTGTGGCATAGCCATTTCTGCATTATGACCCAGGCATAAAGCAATTAAGCCATTGTTACTGCTTGTTACCTTATAACGGACTGAATTAGGTCTAAGAAAACTGCTAGTCAACAATGTACAAAATGCTTAAATTTATTTCAATGCCTAAAAAGTGATTCCATTTAATCTCAGTTGGCATTTGATTTTGGTTCAAACCAGATCTATTTGTTGAGCATTAATAGGAATGTGGTCATTGTCTCCCTTTTTATCTTCTCAAATATGGCTCTCGTGACCCAAAAGCTAGTAGCCCTTTCTTGAGGTCAAGCAATCTTCAAGCAGCGAGTCGGGGTGTCACGGCAAAAATGAGGAAGTTACTTCAGGGGCATTAGGTTTGTACTGGGTGGTCCTGAATGCTCTCTGTGGTAGGTAAGTTCCTGTGGTTTGTGTTCCTGTATTGCGGTGGCAGTTGTGCCGATTCGTCCCAGCAGAGTCCCTTGTGATGTGGGCTGGGGTTTGTAAAGATGCCTGGTTTCATATTGGGTGGAGTCACTTGGATGTGGAACGTAAACACGAGCATAGGAGGAGATAAGGCGGGATTTTAAGGTTGATTGGCAGCAAAAGACCTTTATCCATGCATCTGTGAAGTGGAATATGTCCATTCCTACCAGCTGGGTCTCTACTTACCACTTCCTCAGTTTTTGCATCGATTTATCAGTTATTGACAAATTAGAAAATACACTCCTTTTTTAGTCTGTCAAAGCTTGATAGAATCTGACTTTAGTTGGCAAAGAAACCAACAAATTCAACTCACCAGATGACACGTTGAGGCATCTTCCCTCCCTCATAAACCTGTGGTAATCAGATGTAGTGGTTGTGACGCGTGGGTCCTTGGATCAGACTTCCGAGTTTGATTCTTGCTCTGTAACTTACCTGTTGTATAACCTTAATCTCGTGTGTCTCAGATTCTGCATCTGTAAAACAGGAATATAAATAAGTGATGCCTGTGAGGATTAGGGCACCTCATACGTAAAACCTCTGTTACTATCATTATATCTATTTCCCATCTTCATTAGGGTGGTTCAGGTGTTATGTGTGGCTAATGTCACAGGAGAGACATACGTTTTGTTAAACAAGTTAAACTAAAAAGTTATTATCTATTTTTCTTTGGTAACAAAAATTGGGTTGTTATGGGTCTCCTTCTTTTATTTTTGCTTCTTGCTCTGCTATGGTGACAGCTCTCTTGTACCAAATGGGCCTCTTCCTGTGATCTATATTTCAAATCTATAAATAGTCAAAAACGATACCAAATAAAAAATGATGGCAGTGTATTCAGTCTAACACCACCCAAAGTGCGAGCAGATTTTTGACTGTTTCCATGGTGATGTAGGAATATTTTGTAAACATTTTGGCCTGGGGGGAAGGTGATGAGTCTTCTTGGGGCTGGGTGGGGATGGAGGGAATGCTTTTCAATTAAAACCACGACAGCCGACCAATAGTTGAAATGAGAGGGGATCCCTCTTTCATGCAGTAAATCAGAGACATCTCAGGTCTGGGGATTTGGTTGTACATGTGGTTCTTTTGTCGTGTGATGTTCTTCTTCTATTTCTTCTTGGGTAGACGGTACTATTGATACTCTTTTAGCTCTTCTGCATAATTATAGGATAGCAAACTTATGTTTTGATAAAAAAAATATGGAGTCTGTTTTTCCAATGTAGGTCCTGACAAAACTAAACTAGAATGTGAGCTGGCTTCTCTCATTTCCTGCCTCTCCACACATTACTCATGTCCATAAGTGTGGTCATGCTGAAATATGTTAATTCAGCATTTTCTTCCCAGTAGGAGTAAAAGCACACATCGAGGTAGATTTTTCAGAAATGAGTGTTTGCTAACAACTACAGTCATTGTGATTTCAGGATGGAAAATCAGTACCAGATACGGCTTGTCTGGAATCTAACTAGCTGGACTGAAGTCCAGTAATAATCTGCATCCAGAATCTGAGAAGCAGAGTGACATGCTATCCCTGATAATAGGGGGGGGGGGGGGGGGGGCATGTGTCATGGGTCTCAAGTGCCAAGGGTTGTTTATAATTAATTCTGCTTAGTTATCATTACCATCCAAGCTATTGGGCAGGAGCAGAATTTACACATGCCCTCTTGGTCTTACTCAGCTGTCGTCAATGCCCAAGGTACCATGCTAGGGCCAGAAGCCGAGATATAAAATAGCTCTGAAACAACAGCTGTTAACCCATTTTTCTTATAATAAGAGTTTCAAATATAGCGTAAGAAAATACAGGGAAAAAAAAGCAGGAATAATTACTAAGCAATAATACTGAGGTGCAAGGTAATATAATTGAATGTATCAGCAATGGTGGGCACATGTGTGGAAGAGAGAAGAAATCACTGACTGTGGTGAAGCAGGTGGGATCTGAGATGAGCCTTGATGGGTGGGTAAAGAAACAGGAGAGGGCATTAAAGAAAGGATAGGAGAGCAAACTTCCATAGGTCGGGTCCCAGCACTAGGAACTTGGTCTAGGAAGGGGTGTTAGCATACGACTGGGTGGCTCAGACAGTGAAGAATCTGCCTGCAATGAGGGAGACCTGGGTTCAATCCCTTGGTCGGGAAGATCCCCTGGAGAAGCGAAAATGGCAACCCAATCCAGTATTCTTGCCTGGAAAATTCCCATGGACAGAGGAAGTGGCAGGCTACAGTTGCTTCGGCGGTCACTAAGAGTTAGGACTATGACTGAGCAAACTAATTTACTTAAAGGAAGACCCTGGAGTCCAAAAACTGAGGACTAGACAAGGCATTGGTGGAGATGCTGTTTGCTATGATGGTGGTGGTGGTGGTGGGGTGGTCAGCCAAGAGCCAAAGATACAGAGTCAAAACATAAACAGGAGAGCGAGTAGAATCCAAAGGAGGCTATTTAAAAATGTGTGAGTTATGGCCTTGGCAAAGAAGAGTTGACAGAATTTGCTCAACTCAAATCAAGCAATAGAGTACAAAAGTTACAAAAATAATTTCTATTATGTTCAAAAGATTGATGAATTGGCATTATTATTATAAGTGACTTGAGAGCCAAAATGGAACGGTCTCATTAATAGAAAAAAAAATTAATAGTAGTATATTACGAAATCTACAAAGTCAGTTTTAAAAACTTTTTAAGGGCATTTAATTAATTTGTGAAGGCACATCTCTAAAAAATTGATGGTTGAATTTTGTTGATTAATATTAGAAAATCAAGATTTATACTAGAATTACTGGGCTTTAAAATTTATCTTTGATTAAACCAAATGTTAATCTTAAAAATCAAAGAATTGATAATAATCTTTGTCTGTGTACAACCACCACTTTGGTGAACACCCAAATAACCTGCAACTTGGCGTGCGGGCCAAGTTTCAGTGCCAGCATTCTGGAGGAGGAGGAGGGCTGGCTGCAGGCCAAGCACAGTGTGGAAAGGTCCTCTGTTGGCTATAGGTGGTTCAGGCTGCCAGGTGGTGAGCATCAGGAGAGGGCTGTCAACCCTTGCGGACTGAGTTGAGGAGCGGAAGCTTTAGTTCCAGGAGGACACGGAGAGCCAAGATACAGTGAATAGCATAGGGATCCAGGCAGGATATGAGTCAAGCTGTCAAACATTCTAGTGGCAGAAAGTCTTTCTAACAAGATTAAATGAGAACAGAGGAAAGAGTGAAATTTTAGAGAAGAAAATGTGGAAATCCAATTAAAGCATTTTGCTTTGCAAAACCCTATGTAACCAGGAATAACACTCGGTACTGGTCTCATTTCTTACTTTGGACCATTATTTATCATCTAATCTGGCCTTTTAAGTCGGAATTCAGTGTGCATGAGATGGGCAAATATCGGGCCTGATGTGAAGCACCGTTAGAACTGGAGAGCTTTTAAAAAATAATACTGTTTTAGGCCTGCTGCTGACATTTGAATCAGGAATACTGGAGTGGGAACCTGGCATCCCTGTTTTTTTCTAAAAGCTCCCTCATGATTTTATGCACATCCAGGGCTGATTCTTTGGAACCACCAGAGTGATGGTAAACCATAATCCCAACTGGAAAGCCAAAAGACTAGTTTCAGAGTCCCAGTCTGAAATAGCTCACAAGGTAATTCCCACAAGGAAATCATTTTTAACTGGGCATCTGTTACTTCACTAAATAGGATTGTCCCTAAATGTTACAACATTCTGTGATTCACTGGAGGGAAATTGCCTTCTTTATTAGCTCAGATACTAATCCAGTCCACAAACCTGGGGTCCACTCATTCTGGAGGAATTTCTCACAGGAAAGGAAGATGCTGAACTCAATGAAGACGGCAGGAGGGCTGGTCAGGCAGACAAATTGAGGGAAAGAAGCAAATAATGCAACAACAAAAGACGCCTCACTTCCCTGGGCCTGCCTGAATCCTTGTTTCTAAAGTGAACTTAAACAGGCAAGAACTATTATGATCTCAGGTGTGGCTTACGTCTTGTATCTCACTTTCATCGTTGCTGTAAACAGTTTCTTACCACAAAAATCAGCAGTTTAAACTACCAACAGATGCATTATCTTATGGTTCTCTAGAAGTCTGACCAGTTTCATCGGGCTAAAATCCTGGTGTCCACAGGCTGCGTTCCTTTCTAGATGGCAATAAGGGGCACTTGTTTCCCTTCCTCATTTGGATTGTTGACAGAATTTAGTTCCTTGCCTGTTGTAGGACTGGGATACCTGAATCCTTGCTGACTGGTCAGCTGAAGGCTGTTCAGAGATCTCCGTTCAAAGCTAGGTGTTGGTTGGCGTGAGTCTCCCTTAACCTTCCAGGTCTCGCCTTCCTTTCACTTTTTCTTTCTAAACATCAGCACCAGAAAATTTCTTACTTCTAAGGACTACTGTGTTAGAATGGAGCCACCCAGTTTATCCTAGGATAATTTCCCTATTTTAAGAGCCTTAACCATAATCAAATCTTCAAGGTCTCATTTTTCTGTGTGAGTGACATATTCATAGGTTGCAAGCGCTGGGATGAAGACATGGGGTGGAGGGGCATGTGAGGATTACGGCATTATCTGCCCACACTCTGCCCTCCAGTGTGAAGATTTTTAAAAAGATAAGAACAGGTGGGGTGTTTGTGGGAAGGGTTGGTTCTCTAAGGATTATTTTCAGAATCACTGCATACTGATCCTGGAGGGGGTATGAAAATGGTCTATTGATCTAAATGATTCCCAGCATTAGGTAGAAGGGATCCCAGACTCTGAGAGTGAAAGGTCGTTGTCTTTCTTTTGATTCTGAAACTGAAGATCCAGTACTTTTGGACACCTGATTGCAAAGAGTGGACTAATTGGAAAAGACCATGAAGTGGGAAAGATGAAGGCGAAAGGTGAAGGGGTGGGTGGAGAGGATGAGATGGTTAGATTGCATCAATGATTCATTGGACATGAATTTGAACAAACTCCGGAGAGAGTGAAGGACAGAGGAGCCTGGCCTCTGCCTGCAGTTCATAGGGTCTCAAAGAGTAGGATACGGAATAGTGACTGATGAGCAACAACAAAATAAGAAATTTAGATGTTCTAATTCTATTAGGTACATTCTTTGAGAGCAATGCAATAGAGGCTGAAAAACCTCCTTTCTGGGCAGAGCTTTATCATCCCGGTCCCATGGAATTCTCTGCTTTTCTAGTAATCCGTTTTAGAAGGAAGGCTCTGACACTGTGGTTATGCTTAGTTTGCATCCAGTTGATTTCTTAAGCACTAACAACATAAAGAAATGGATTTTGGGGCTCTGACTAAAGTGAATGATAGAAGATTCAAAAAGAGGTGAAAATAATTTCTATTTTTCCAGATCCTCCATGTACTTAAAAACTGAATCTCCAGGTCGACAAGGCTTGTACTCTTAAAATTACATATGGCAAAGATGTATGTGTTCAATAAGCATTTATTGGGTGCTCCCACTGTACGAGACAAACCTATCCAAAGCGATCTCTGGGAGGAATGAAGCAGGGTGTTGTTCTATTCAAAACAGGCATGGAGGCCAATTCCATGTTCTTGTGAAGGGCTCTGGGCTTGTTGACTTGGAGCGTGTCCAACTACACCAATTGTTTAATGGCAGAGAGGAATCGAGTTCTCCTTGGAGTTATGTCCCTTAATTATATTGTAATTAATTAATTATTCAAAGCTGGTTTCTTACTTTATAGCAAGAGAAAAAAAGATACTGTATTTTGACTCTTTTCTTGGGCTTTCTTGGAACTTTTTTTTTTTTATCCTGGAACACTCTGCTCGGGGAAAGGAACAGGTTTGTTTTGAAGAGGAGTGGAAATTATTGCATTCAGTGGGCTTTCCACTCTGGTGGATGATACTGATAGGCGGAATTGGAATAAACGTCGCTGGGGAAAACCAGTATTTTTTCGGATCTTCATTAAATATTTGCATGACATTTTCTGCATTAACTTAACAGTGCTCTTTTGATTTGAAGTATTTCAGTTCTGCATATTAAGTGTGCCACCGTGGAAGTGCACACAGATGAGACGAGACCAGTTCACCTAGATTCAAACCAGCCCTGCCCACTCCTGGTGTTATTTTTATTTTGTTGGGTACTTAGCTTCTCTAAAGTTTTGATTTCACATGGGGGAAATGACGATATTATCCACCTGTTTCAGCCCAGTGATCTTAGTTTTTTACAACAGAAACCAAAACTACATATTTAATGGATCAGTTAAGCACATAGGGATTTATTAAAATGGTATTGGCGATATAACTCTGAAATTAGAGAAATGAAAATCCATAGGAACAGGGAGGCCAGGAAGCGGACAGGACTTCAGGGGAAGTATGTTTACAGAACTGGTCCTACGGAGACCAGCGTGTCCAAGCACTGACGCTGCTGACACTGAATGTTAGGTGGCACTTCAGGACTGCTGCCTCATGCCTGGCACTGATTCAGTGGATTTCTGCAGTCTCTATCTTGTGTCACTAACTTCCAAATTATGTTTGGGGAGGCAATGTCTTGCTTGGAGAATTAGGTCATCTGCTACTCTTGTTAGCTGCTCAAAGGAATTGAGAAATCAAGGTATGTAATGTTTCAGTGTCAGCAGTAGGAGGTGGCTATGCCCATTCAGCCAACTCAGAGTGGAGAATTCCAATTTACAGGAGGAGGTACAGAAGCACATGGACCAAAAAAAAAAAAAGACCCCACAAAAGCCCCAAAAAACAACCTCCCCCCAACAAACAATCAACAAAACAATAAAAATTCAAAAAAAACGAAATCCCCAAATATCACCTTCCTGGAGTCCATTCCCTTCAGTGACCTACAGTGACCTACCTCCTTTTCCCTCACTTTATCATTCCAACAGAAAAAATTTCTCTTTTCAGCTGAGTTGCAGCTATTATTTGTTTAATAAATATGCTCTCACTTCTTCCCAAGGGTAGTCCTCATCTGCAAAGTCTCATGCAAAAGTTCTTGCTCGTCTTAACATTCAGATTCTCTAGGTGTTGTCCCATTCTCTTCAGGTCTGGCAGATCAATACATCAATGTTACCTTAATTTATAGGCTGAGTTGTAAAGCTAATCATCTTTTTTTTCTTAAACTGCATATCCTAAGTAAGAGAGAAAGAGAAAAATTAATTTAAAAGAGTATTTACATATGGTTTTTCCAGTGGTCATGTATGGATGTGAGAGTTGGACAGTGAAGAAAGCTGAGCGCCGCAGAATTGATGCTTTTGAACTGTGGTGTTGGAGAAGACTCTTGAGAGTCCCTTGGACTGCAAGGAGATCCAATCAATCCATCCTAAAGAGATCAATCCTGGGTGTTCATTGGAAGGACTGATGTTGAAGCTGAAACTCCAATACTTTGGCCACCTCATGCGAAGGGTTGACTCATTGGAAAAGACCCTAATGCTGGGTAGGATTGGGGGCGGGAGGAGAAGGGGACGACAGAGGATGAGATGGTTGGATGGCATCACCGACTCGATGGACATGGGTTTGGGTGAGACTCCGGGAGTTGGTGATGGACAGGGAGGCCTGGCGTGCTGCGATTCATGGGGTCGCAAAGAGTTGGACACGACTGAGCAACTGAACTGAACTGAATTGAAAAACTGATATTTATATATCTATAATATATATATATATCAGATATACTACACAAAACACACATATCATTGCATGAAAGAAGGTGTGAATAATGCTATATTCCACATGTGCATTTCAGGTCACAAGGCCAAAGTAAATATTTGATTCATCATTCCCCTTTTCCATTATCCTTTTATCTTGGCAATATGATGTTCTTTTTTTTTTTTTTTAAATTTTTGGCTACAGGGTATGTGGAATTCTTAGTTCCTGACCAGTGAACGATTCCATTGCCCCATGCAGGAAAAAAAAAAAAACACACAAAAAATCCCAAGTGTGGAGTTTTAAATGCTGGGACTGACAGGGGAAGTTCCCCTGATGTTCTTCTGGACAGGGGTGGTGTGACCCAGACCTCATCTAGGGATCCAAGCCCTCGGCAGTCCTATCTGTATCTTCTCATTCTGGTCGTTGGAGATCATGGCAGTACTAGGAGTTATCCCCAAGGATCTCCTGGATCCAGCAGTCCCTTTACAGCCTCATTATGTAGCGCATCCCTATTTCCTCTTAATATTCAGGGTCAACCATCCTAAGATACTGAATAACAGGCACAAAGCCTGGTTTCACTCCAGTGGCATTTCAGAGTCTGACCTTGTAGAAATACACTTGGCTTTCATCACATGTCTTGTGCTCTTTTCTGTATCATAGGCCCGGGACCAGTGTGGGTTTGATTATGTTCTCCTTGCACAAAGTGCCACAACTCAAATGACAAGGAATCATCAGGAGAGGCTGCTAACAAAGTCTGACTGGACAAAGAGGGAGGGCCGTTGGTTGATGAGGAGGATTCAGTGATGAGGTTTTTGAGTGCTCTGAGATGGACCAAATAGATACCTTATTTCCCAATTCCAGTTAGTATACCTTGGAGATATTGTGGGTTCAGTTTCAGACCACCACAATAAAGCAGATATCACAATAAATTGAGTCACACACACTTTTTGGCTTCTCGTACCATATAAAAGTTTATTATTTAAATTATATTGTATGTAATAGCATTATGTCTAAAAAGACTATATATATCTTAATTAAAAATGCTTTCATTGCTAAAAAAATTCTAACTATCCTTGATAATGAAGGTTGCCACAAACCTTCAAATTTGTAAAATATATATATATTTATATTATATATATAATATCTGGGTGGACAGGTGTAATAAAGCAAAGTGCAATAGAATGAGGTATGCCTGTACTTCGGGTTAATTTCCATTATGGCACTAGTACCCTGAATATCACACAAAAGGTCTCTGCAAGGCCTTGAATTAAAATGTAATTTGGGACCCACAGAATCAAAACTTTGTGTGTTTTTTGACTATTCTCCTGTGTTGTGGCACCAAGAGATATGAGTTTTATATTTATTTTTGAAAACATTTTTAAATGGTGGTAAAAAACATGAGAGCTTTATTTTTCCAAGTTATATAGTTTTTGGATTTCTGTGTATGATGCGTGGGTAAAATGTAAGAATTTGAGCTTATTACTGTCTTCATCTGTCCAGTGAATGAGAAGAAACCACTCTTTTAGGCAGGCCTTGGAAATGGATTTACCCCATTTATGTGCGTTTGGTCGATGTTTGTTTTGGCTGTCATATCATCCCTTCATTGGTTCTTTATTCAATGTGACCAACAGGTAAGGATTTAATTAGCAGAGATTAATCATTGTTCCTGTTTGCTCAGGGTCACTAGCTTCTGATTTCAAGTCTGGATCACTCTTCTGATAGGTGGTACATGTGTGCGTGGCAAGTCACTTTGGTCGTGTCTGACTCTCTGTGACCCTATGGACTGTAGCCCGCCAGACTCCTCTGTCCATGGAATTCTCCAGAAGGAAAATACTGGAGTGGGTTGCCATGCTCCTCCAGGGGATCTCCTTGACCCAGGGATCAAACCTGTGTCTCTTACATCTCCTGTATTGATGGACACCGGTCTCCTGCTAACTTCCTAGCTCGTAAGGAGTTTAGAAAGTGAGTACCTGGCTTTCCATTCTTTAGAGGAAGTCAAGCTGCCTCCAGCAATGACTTACTAAGATAGAGAATTCTCACAATCGTTTGCAAGTTCAGGTGCTGGGCAGCCTCAAAACATGTCTGGGATTTACTGGAATTCGTCGTGAGGTTGTTAGGGAGATAAAAAAGATAGTAAGATATAAAACAAGGTAGACTATGTCCAGGTCTCAACAGCTTTATGTGGATGAAGATGGATTAAAAGTTTGTTTAATTTTTAAATTTTTTAAAATAATAGAACCAGATAGGAAATTAGGTGAGGTAGTTTTATTAATGAACATTTTTATGGAAAAGATGATTATAGTCGGCCATCTGGTATTCACAGGTTCTAGTGACTCAGGTGGTAAAGAATCTGCCTGCAATGCAAGAGACCTGGGTTTTCATCCCTGGGTCAGGAAGATCCCCTGGAGAAGGGAAAATGGCAACCCACTCCAGTATTCTGTCTGGAGAATTCCATGGACAGAGGAGTCTGGCAGCTACAGTCCATAGGGTCACAAGGAGTCAGACACGACAAAGTGACTTAGCCACGCACACATGTACCACCTATCAGATAGAGTGATCCAGACTTGAATCAGAAGCTAGTGACCCAGAGAGAAGAAACAGGAACAATGAAAGAATCTCTGCTAATTAATTCCTTACCTGTGGTCACATTGAATAAAAGAACCATTAAGGGATGTATGACAGCCAAAACAATCATCGACCACACTACGAAAACCAGTATGGGGTAAATCCATTCCAGGGCTGCATAAAAGAGTGTTTCTTCTCATTTGCACTGGTCAGGATGAAGACAGTAATAAGCAAAAACAAAATTCTTACATTTTTACCCACGCAAGCATCACTGAAATCCAAAAACTATTATAACTTGAAAATTAAAGCTCTCATGTTTTTTTACCACATTTAAAATTGTTCTTCAAAAATAAATATAAACCTCATATCTATTGGTGCCACAAAACACTGCGATAAGTCAAATAACACACAAAGTTTGATCTCTGGGGATCACCAAATTAACTGTTTAATTCATGGACCTTGGCATGACCATTTTTGTGTGATATTCAGGGTACTGTGCATAAGAATTTAACCCTAAGTACAGGCATAACTCATTCTATTGCACTGTTGCTTTTTAACACTTCACAGATATTATATATATATATATATATATATATATATTTTACAAATTGAAGGTTTGTGGCATCATGCATTATCAGAGGATAGTTAAAATTTTTTAGCAATGAAGCATTTTTAATTAAGATATATATAGTTTCTTTTTAGACATAATCTATTACATACTTATAATGTTAAAATATAACTTTTTTATTGTACTGAGAAGCCATAAAAAGTGTGTGTGAATCAATTTATTGTGATATATGCTTTATTGTGGTTGGTCTGAAACTGAACCCCAATATCTCCCAAGGTATTCTATTCTGGAATTGGGAAAATTTGGTATCAATTTTGGATCATCTCAGGAGCATCATAAAACTAATTCAATGAATCCTTCCTCATCAACCAAAAGGCTGCCCTCCCTCTTTGTCCAGTCAGACTTGTTGCAGCCTCTCCTGATGATTCTGTTCATTTGAGTGAGGCAACGTGCAAGGAGAAGCATAATCAAACCCACATGTCCGGGCCTTTTGATCAGAAAAGAGCACAACATGTGCTGAAAAGCCAACTACAAGGTCTCAGACTCTGATGCCACTGAGTGAAACAGGCTTTGTGCCGGTTATTCAGTGTTTAGGGATGGTTGACCTGAATATTAGGAGGAAATTGGGATGCTGCTACATAATGAGGTGGAAAGGGGACTCCGATGGATTCAGGAGTTTCCTTGGGGATAACTCTAGGTACTGCCATGTTCTCCAACGACCAGAATGAAGAAGATACATGATAGGACTGCGAGGGCTTGGATCCAGGAGTGGAGGTCTGGGTCAACACCAACCCTGTCTGAAAGTAACATCAGGAGGGACTTCCCTGGCAGTCCAGCAGTTAAAACTCCACACTTGGACTGCATGGGGCATGGATTCGATCTCTGGTCAGGGAACTAAGATTCCACATACCATGCCCCTACATAGCCAAAAATTAAAAAAAAAAAAAAAAGAACCTCAGTTGCCAAGATAAAAGGATATGGAATAGGGGAATGATGAAGTCAAATATTTACTTTGGCTTGTGACCTGATGCAGCATGTGGAATTTAGCATTTATTCACACCTTCTTTTTGCAATGATATGTGTGTGTGTGTGTATATATATATAAATTTATTATATAATTCTATACTATATATATCAGTTCAGTTCAGTTCAGTTCAGTCGCTCAGTCGTGTCCAACTCTTTGCGACCCCATGAATTGCAGCACGCCAGGCCTCCCTGTCCATCACCAACTCCCGGAGTCTACCCAAACCCATGTCCATCGAGTCGGTGATGCCATCCAACCATCTCATCCTCTGTCGTCCCCTTCTCCTCCTGCCCCCAATCCTTCCCAGCATCAGGGTCTTTTCCAATGAGTCAACTCTTCACATGAGGTGGCCAAAGTATTGGAGTTTCAGCTTCAACATCAGTCCTTCCAATGAACACCCAGGATTGATCTCTTTTAGGATGGATTGATTGGATCTCCTTGCAGTCCAAGGGACTCTCAAGAGTCTTCTCCAACACCACAGTTCAAAAGCATCAATTCTGCGGCGCTCAGCTTTCTTCACTGTCCAACTCTCACATCCATACATGACCACTGGAAAAACCATATGTAAAAATACCACTATTTAAATTATTTTCTCTTTCTCTCTTACTTAAGGATCATGCACTGTGATGATTAGCTTTAATCTCAGCTATAACATTAAGGAACATTGAGTTGGGATCTTGCCAGACCTGAGAAGGAATGGACACAACTAGAAGATCTTGAATGTGAAAGACGAGCTGTGAGACTTTGCATGAGACTTTGCAGATGAGGACTTCCCTTGGGGAAGAAGTGAGAGCATTTTAAAATTATTACTAATTATAGCTGCACTCAGTGAATAGAGAAATTTTTTCTTTTGGAATATATCAATGTAGGGAACCTAGGAGGGTAGGCACTGTAGGTCACTGAAGGATGGACCTCAGTAAGTAGGGGTTATTTTGGTGGATTTCGGTTTTTTTGAGATTTTTTGATTGTTTTGTGTTGTTGTTGGGGGGGAGGTTGTTTGTGGGCTTTTTGTGGGCGTCTTTTTTTTTTTTGTTGGTCATGTGGCTTCTGGATCCTCTATTACACTGTATTTGGAAAATTCTCCACTCTTGGGGAGTTTGGCTGAATCGGGCAGAGGCCCACCTATACTGCTGACAACTGAAACATTACTACTGGATTCTCAGATTTCCTTTACTGCCTAAGAGTAGCAGATGGACCTCTAGTTCTCCAAGCAGAAATGCCTTGCCCAAACATTAATTTGGAAAGTTAGTTGTACATAGTTAGAGACTGCAGAGAATCCACTGAATCGGTGCCTGGGCAGGAGGCAGCAGCCTGAGAGGTGCCACCTAAAATTCTGTGTTCAGCAGAGTCAGTGTATGGTACTGCTGGTCTCGTTGGACCAAGTTCTGTAAATACTTCACCTGAAGTCCTGGCGCTAGCTGGCCTCCCCTGTTCTATGGATTTTCATTTCTCTAGATTCACGGAGTATCCAATCACCATTTTAATAAATCCCTATGGGCTAACTGTGCAATTAAATATGAGATTTTTCTGTTGTTATAAACTAAGGAACCTGGCTGATTACAGGTGGATATCACTTTCCACACCCTATCGCATTTCCCCCATTGTGGGAAATAAAACTTTTAAGAAAGGGCTAAGGACCTACAATATAAGATATAAACCCTGGATGTGGCAGGGCAGGGTTTGATCTAGGTGAACTGGTCTCTCTCATCTCGTGCTCTTCCACTGTGGCACACTTTCATATGCAGAACTGAAATACTTAAATCAAAGGACACTGTTAAAGTAAATGCCGAAAACAGTCATGCACATTTTTTTAATGGAAGATCAGGAAAAAATTACTGTTTTTCCAGCGGACGTTTTCCCAAATTCCGCCTTATCCAGTATCAACACCAGAGTGGAAAGCCTGGAATGCAATAATTTCCATCCTCTTTCAAAAATCAAACCTGTTTCCTTTCCCTGCCAGCGTGTGCCAGAAAAAAAAAAAAAAAAAGTTCCAAGAAAACGCAAGAAAAAGTCAAAATACAGTATCTTTTGTCCTCTCTTGCTATAAAGTAGAAACCATTCTTTGAATAATTAATTAATTACAATATAATTAAGGGAAATAACTCAAGGAGACTCGGGACAGATTCCTCTCTGCATTAACAATTGTGCGAGTTGTACACGCTCCAAAGTCAACAAGGCAGCCCTTTCACTAAGAACATGGAAATTGGCTCCATGCCTGTTTTGATTAGAACAAACACCCTGCTTCGCCTCCCAGAGATCTTTGGTTTGGTTGATGTCTCGTACAGTGGGACCCAAATAATTCGCTTTATTGAACAAATACATCTTTGCATTGTATATTAAGAGTTTCAGAGCCTTGTGACCTGGAATTCAGTTTTTATAGTACATGGAGGATTCTGAAAAATAGAAATTATTTTCACCTCTTTTTGAAGCTTCTGTCATTCACTTTGTCAGTGCCCCAAATTCAATTTCTTTATGATGTTAGTGCCTTAAGAAGATAAACTGGCGGCAAACTAAGCATAACCAGCAGGGTCATCAGACCTCCTTCTTACAAACGGATTCTAGAAAAAGCATGTAATTCCATGGGACAGGGATGAAAAAAAGCTCTGCCCAGAAGGGAGTTTTTCAGCCTTATTGGCTTGCTCTCAAGAATGTACTAATAGATAGACATGCTATTTTGTATTTTGTTCGTTGCTCTTTCAGTCACTAAGTCGTTCCTACTCTTTGTGACCCCATGAACTGCAGCATGCCAGGCTCCTCTGTCTTCACTCTCCTGGAGTTTGCTCAAATTCATGTCCATTGAATCAGTGATGCTATCTAACCATCTCATCCTTGCCACCCACCCCCTTCTCCCTTTGCCCTTCAGTCTTTCCCAGCATCAGGGTCTTTGCCAATTAAGTCAGCTACTTTGCATCGGTGGCCCAAAGTACTGGAGCTTCATTTCAGGCATCAAAGAAAGACAACGACCTTTCACTCTCAGATCTGGGATTCCCCTTTTACCCTACTCTGGGAAATCATTTAGATAATTAGACATTTTCATACCCTCCAGGATCAGTATGGCAGTGATTCTGAAATAAACCTTTAGAACTACACTGTACCACAAACTCCACTCGGTTTCTTATCTTTTTAAAAAATCTTCACTGGAGTGCCAGAGTGTCGTGGGCAGAATAATGCCGTATTCATAACATGTCCTCCACCCCATGTCTTCATCCCGCGCTTGCAACCTATGAATATGTCACTTCAAACAGAAAAAGAGACCTCCTTGAAGATGTGTTGATGATGGTTAAGGATCTTAAATTAGGGAAATTATCCGGATTATTTGGGTGAGGGCTCCCTTCTATCACAGTAGTCCTTAGAAGTAGAAATTTTCTTGGCTGTGTTAGAAATGAAGAAAGGGGAAGAAGGCGAGACTGGAAGGGTAAGGGAGGACTCAGCCTACAATCCCCTGGCTTTTGAAGGAGAGGTCTCTGGATAACAGCCCTCAGCTGACAGTCAGCAAGGATTCAGGATCACAGTCCTACAAACAAGCAATGGAACTAAATTCTGTCAACAATCCAATGAGGAAGGAAACAAGTGCCCCTTAGTGCCTCTAGAAAGGAACGCAGCTGTGGACACCAGGATTTTAGCTCCGTGTGAAAACAGGTCAGACTTCTAGGAAGAACCATAAGATAATGATCTGTGTTGTTTAAACTTGCTGAAGTTTCGTGGTAAAACTGGTTACAGCAAGATGGGAAAGTGAATACAAATGACGTAAGCCACCACCTGAGATCTTAATTGTTCTTTGACTGTTTAAGTTCACTTTAGAAACAAGGATTTCAGCAGGGCCAAGGGAAGTGAGGCGGCTTTTTGTGGTTGCTATTATTTGCTCTTTCATCATTTTGTCTGCTGACCCAGCCCTGGCCTGCTCTGCAGTGGAGTGCTAGCATCTTCTTTCTCGTGTGAAATTCCTCCAGATGATGTGAGCCGCCAGGGTTGTGGACTGATTAGTATCTGAGCTATAAAGAAGGCAATTTCTCCTCAGTGTGATCACAGAATGTTCGTAACTAGTGAGGGGACAATTCCTATTTAGTTGAAGTAAAACAGATGCCCAGTTAAAATTGATTTCTTGGGGGAATACCTGGGAGCTTATTTCAGACTGGGACTCTGAACTAGTCTTTGGCTTACAGTTGGGATTATGGTTTCCATCACTCTGGTTGGTTCAAAGAATTCAGCCCTGGATTGTGCATAAAATCATGAGGGAGCTTTTAGAAAAAACAGGGTGATGCCAGGTTCCCCACCCAGGGGATTTGATTCCAATTGGTCACCAGCAGGGCCATAAAACAGTATATTATTTTTAAAAAGCACTCCTGTTCTAACGTGCTTCACATCAGGCTCGGATTTCTGCCCCCAATCTCACAGTGCACACTGAATTCTACTTAAAAGCGCCAGATTAATGATATTAAATGTCAATGTTAAGAAAGAGACCTGTTAGTACCAGTGTTATCCTGGTTACATAGGGTTTTGCAAAAGCATAATGCTTAATTGGGATTTCCACCTTGTTCTTCTCTAAAAGTTTCTTCTCTTTCCCTGTGCTCATTTAACCTTGTTAGAGAAGACTTTCTTGCCAACCTTGACTGGTTTGACACGCCTGGACTCCATTTCATGCCGGGGATCCTATGCTATCACGGCCTATTCTTGTGCCTCTCCGGTATCCTGGAACTAAACTTCCTTCCTTCAAACCCAGTCCAAAAGGGTTGACGGCCCCTTCCTGATGCTCACCACCTGGCTGCCTGAACCTCTTATAGCATACAGAGGGTCCTTGCCACACTGGGTGGGCTGCAAGCCAGCCCTCCTCCTCCTCCACAGAAGGTTGCTTCTGAAACTTGGCCAACGCCAAGTCAGGTTATTGGTGTTCACCAAAGTGGTGGTTGTACAAAGAACAATGATTATTAGCAGCTTGTCGGTCAAAACACTCACCTAAGGGGGCGGTGAAACTCATCCAAACGTGCTTTATCTTCACACAGATTTATCCTGAATAGGTGTCCTATGTCAACTTTGAATTTTTCAAGATTAACTTTTGGTTTACTCAAAGATAACTTTTAAAGTCCCTGTACTTTCTAGTATTACATCTTGATATTCATAACTTATTAATCAAGTTGGCCCAATTCAACATCATTTTTAAGATGTGCCTTCACAAAATTAATTAAATGCCTAAATAGTTTAAAACTGACTTTGTAGATTTAGTTTATTCTACTTTTAATTTTTTTGCTATCCGTTATTGAGACCTTCCATTTGGACTCTCAAGTCACTATATTTTATGCCGAATTCATCAGAATCTTTTGAAGCAGAATAGAATTATGTTGTAAACTTTTGTACCTTATTGCTGGATTTGAGTGGAGCAAATTCTGTCATATCTTCTTTGGCCGAAGGGCATAACTCACACATTTTTAAATAGCCTCTCTTAGGAATTCTACACGGCTCTCCTGGTTTTTGTTTGATCTGTAGTCTTTTAGGCTCTTGGCTTGACCACCCTCCACCCACACCCACGCATCATTGGCTAACAGCATCCACACCAATGCCTTGTCTTGTCCCTAAGTTTTTGACCCTCCTTTAGTATTAGTTTGCTCAGTCATGTCTGACTCTTTGTGACCCCATGGACTGTAGCCTGCCAGGTTCCTCTGTCCATGGATTTTCAGGCAAGAATACTGGAGTGGGTTGCCATTTCCTTCTCCAGGGGATCCTTCCAGACCCAGGGATTGAAACCCAGGTCACCCACATTGACTGGTAGATTCTTCACTGTATGAGCACAAGCGCGTTATGCTAACACCCCTTCCTAGACCAAGTTCCTGTTGCTGGGGATCCCGACCTCTTGCATGTTGCTCTTCTTTCCCTTTCTTTATTGCCTCTCACTGTCTTTACCCACCCATCAAGTCTCATTCAGATCCCACACTGCCTTCACACAGTCCAGGGTGATCTTCTCTCTTCCCAACATGTGCCAAACCATTGCTGATTACTATTCAATTTATATTACCTTGCCACCTCATATTATTGCTAGATAATTTTTCCCTGCTTTTTTTTTTCCCTGTATTTTTCTTACCTAGTTTAGAAAACTTTAGAAGGGTTACAAGCTGTGTTTCAGTCATTTATATCTCGGCTTCTGGCCTAGCATTGGTACCTTGGGCATTGACGACAGGCTGAGTAAGACAAGAGGGCATGTGTAAATTCTGCTCCTGCCCAACTATGTATGATGGTCAAGGACACTAAGCCAATGTATTAATTTTAAACAAACCCATGGCACTTGAGACCATTGGGACAACATTTTTATCAGGGGATAGCATGTCACTCTGCTTCTCAGATTTCGGGATGCTGATTTACTGACTTCAGCCAGCTAGTAAATTCCAGACAGCGTATTGGTACTGATTTTCCATCTGAAATCACAATCGCCTGTACGTTGTTGCAACACTTCTGTCTGAAACTCTCCTCCTGTGTGCTTTACTCCTATGGGAAGGAAAGAAAATGCTGAATAAATATTTCAGCATGCCACCACTTATGGACAATGAGTATGTGTGGAGAGGCACGGAAATGAGAGAAGCAGCTCACAATTATAGGTTTAGTTTTGTCAGGGACACTAATGGGACAAACAGGACCATATTTTTTATCAAAACTAAGTTTGCTGTCCTAAGAAATATGCAGTAGGAAGAGCAAAAGAGTATTCAATAGTTCCGTCCTACCTGAGGAAGAAAATAGAGAAAAAACATTCTCACGAAACAAATGAACCACAATGTACAACAAATTCCCCAGAATGAGATGTCTCTGATTTACTGCAGGAAAAGAGTGGGGTCTCTCATTTCAACTATGGGTCTGGCGGGCGTGGTTTTATTTGAAAGCAGTTGCCCTATCCCCACCCAGCCTCAAAAGAATGACTCATGCACCTGCCCCCAGGGCCAAATGTTTTATACAAATTTATTTCTACATCACCATGGCAACAGTCAAATATATGCTCTCCACTTTGGGGGTGGGTTAGACTGAATAATACTGCCATTTTTTTTTTTTTTGGGTATCTGATTTGACTAGTTATAGATTATGAAATAATAATCACAGGAAAGAGGCCATTTGGTACAAGAGAGCTGTCCACCATAGCATGAAGCAGAAGCAAAAAAGAAAAGAAGGAGACCAAAACAACACATTTTTTTTGGTTTACCAAAAATAAATAGATAATAATTCTTTTAACTTTGTTTAACAAATCGTATGTCTACTCCTGTGAAATTAGCCACACATAACACTGAACCACCTAAGGAAGATGGGAAAATAGAGATAATGATAGTTACTGAGGTTTTACTATGAGGTGCCCTAATCCTCACAGCTTCACTTATTTTTATTCCTGTTTTACAGATGCAGAATCTGAGACATCGGAGATGAGATTAACGGTTATTCAACAGGTAAGTTACAGAGCAAGGATCTCATACTCTGGAAGTCTGATCCAAGGGACCCACGTCAACAAAACACTACAATCTGATGACCAAAGGTTAATGAGGAGAGAGGAAGATCCTCAGTGTCATCTGGTTGTGTTAATTTGTTGGTTTTTATGCCAACTAAAGTCAGATTATATCAAGGCTTTGAAGACTAAAATAGGGTGGATTTCTAATTTGTCAGTAGTTAAATGATAAACAAGCAAAAAAACTGAGGAAGTGGTAGAGTTAGTAGAGTAGAGGGTCCCAGCTGGTAGGATGGGACATATTCCACTCACAGATGCATGGAGAAAGTTTCTGTTTGCTGCCAATCAACCTAAATTCTCCTTATGCTCCCTCCTTATGCTCGGTGTTACGTTCCACAGCAAGGACTCACCCATTTTGACCAGGCATCTTACAAACTCATAGCTCTCTCTATCTCACAAGGGGAACTTCTGCTGGGGACGGATCGGGACCAACTCCACCGCCATGAATGGAAACACAAACCACCAGAACTTATCCTACCAACAGAGAGCCATCAGGGACCACCCATGACACCATAATGCACGCTGAAGTAACGTCTCATTTGCCGGACACCCCACTCGCTGCTTGATATTGCTGGACTCAGAAAGGGCTAATAGCTTGGGTCAGAGCCATTATTTGAGAAGATTAAAAAGGGAGACAATGACCACATTCATTTAATGCTCACAACTAAGAGATTCTGGTTGGACATAAATTCAAATGCAAATGAGGATCTAAATGGCAATCACTTATTTTTAGGCATTGATAATAATTTAAGCATTTTGTCAATTGTTGTACTCAGCAGGTTTTTTAGGACCTAGTCAGGTCGTTAAAGGTAACATTGAAGTCAGTAACTATGGGGCTTAATGCTTTATGCTGGGTTCATAATGCAAAATGGCTATCCACAGAAAGGCAGGGGCACTATCCTATTACTGTGAGAACCTGTCATGGAGAGGCTCAGCAACCTGTGATGTCAGGAAATTATCTCATCATCACAGTGCACACCCTACAGACTGGACTGTCCAAGCTCATTACCCACCTCTGCGCTGACTGCCTCTGGGATCGGTAAGTTACTTTATTCTCTGTCCCTCAGTTTCAATTACTCAAAATAGGGATAGTAATAGCTCCTACCTTGTAATGATGGTTCTGAGGATCAAGGACACTAAACTGACACGGGTGCTTCCTGGACACCCTGCCACATGTTTCAAATCTTAGTTTTTTGAACTTTGTCATTCAGTTGAGCATAATTTATTTCCATCTAAGCTCAGTCTGACCCCTGAATATGCTTTTGTTTGGAAAGTCAGTTTATCTGCTAAAACTGGGAGTTTGTGCTATGGGCTCAGTCATTCAGTTGTGTTCCAGCTCTTTGCTCTTCTTGGGACGGTAGCCTGGGGAGGGATTCTCTGTCCATGGGGATTCCCAGGCAAGAATACTGGAGTGGGTTGCTATTTCCCTCCTCCAGGGGATCTTCCCAACTCAGGGATTGAACCCGCGTCTCCTGCATCTTCTGCATTGGCAGGCAGATTCTTTACCACTGTGCCACCTGGGAAGCCTATGAACTGAGGGAGGACACTGTATAAAAAAGTTTGTCTTTCAAATTTTATCAATTTGTCTTCTTTTGCTCATGTCAGTTTTTCTAAAAGTATTTCAGCCAAAGGGGCCTCCCAGATATCGTGAGCCCTAACGGGCAATGCAAGAGATGTAAGGAGATGTGGATTTTGATCCCTGGATTGGGAAGATTCCCTGGAAAAGAAAAATGGCAACCCACTCCAGTATTCTTGCCTGGGAAAATCTGGACAGAGGAGCTTGGCAGGCTACAGTCCATGGGGTCACAAAGAGTCAGACACAGCTGAGCACACACATAATACATTAACAGTGCAACAGTCAAGCTCAGTTTCTTTTTAAAATCCTGTTAATTAGGATCATAGTCCCAACCAAGCACCTGGATCAAGTTCAAAGGGCAGGGAGCAGGGCACAGCAGAGGGGTCAAAACGAATTTCATAAAAAACAAACCATAAAGTTTCGTTGCTGTTGAATCCACTCTAATGCTTGCATGGCCAGCTCTATACGGAATGGGACCCAATCCCATTTGTTAACTAACAATACACTTAGTGAGAGGGGTGCAAGCTGCCTTCAACATTCCCACTTTTCTTCCAGAATTCCTACAAAGAATGGATTCTAATGATTAACGGTTCTGGGGGACTGTGTGGGAGGGAGCATGTGTACCTGCCTGCAGTTTCATTTATCAATAGCATAAAGATTTGTTTCTACTTAGTGGCATATTTACTTATTTTACTTGCAGGGCCAGTGCGAAGGGTACTCATGAGGACAGTGACTGGGGCCAATCATATGTCCCCCCAATTGGCTCCTTGCTTGACTGCCACTTCTCTCCAATTTCCCACTCTTTGGCAAAGTGGCAAATTATTAACACATTAAGAATGTTGCTATCATTATGCTTTAAGGGTATTTTGAGAATTTCTTATATTCCATTCTCCCTTCCCACCAAGATCAATGAGGCATCCTGGAATATTTCGAAATTAGGTTTTGTCTAAGGTGATATTAGAAAGGGAAAAGGCAGGCCACATGAAAATGCTATTTGACCAGAGCCATTCTCC
The DNA here is from genome assembly GCA_024291935.2 of Okapia johnstoni. Classification (NCBI taxonomy): domain Eukaryota; kingdom Metazoa; phylum Chordata; class Mammalia; order Artiodactyla; family Giraffidae; genus Okapia; species Okapia johnstoni. The sequence goes on from CM044305.1 coordinate 113,955,493, forward strand.
TGATTTTAGGAAAGTCTTCCTTTTGAATTTTCAGCTAAATACCCAATGTAACAGGCATGTCTATTCCACTAGCTTGAAATGTTTCTTGAAGAATGGCCTAAAATGCTAAAACTAGTGGATTATGTGATGATCCAGTTCAGTTACAGGAGTTCTTGGGTGATGGGACTTCTAGTAACTTTGCTTTTTACTGGGCTTTGCTTCCCAGCTCCTATAACACTGGAAGAGGCTGGAACACAATGATGTTACTGTTTCTAGGTACGGGTGATGGTTAGATGTTCTGCATTCCAGTCGTGGCTAGACTCAAATGCCTTGGAGCTGGTTAGATGACAAGGCCAGAGTCCCTAGGGTACATCAACAAATCAGTCTATGCATTTATTGTGCTGTGTAGGAAAGGCAGGAGATTTTTAGAATTCCCACATTTTCCACAAGAAGCCAGAAATTCAGGAGTGTTTGTACAATATATCCTGATTTTTAATGTTGGCAAATTACTAAAATGTTTTTCAAAGGACAGCATGGCATGAACAAGAGGTAAATTCACAATCTCTGACCATAGAAGACAACCTGGAACATTTGCACTTGACCTCTTGAAAGGTTGGTGACCTTGGAGCAATAATGAATATTATTTTAGTTGTCCCATGTTATATTTGTATGGTACCTAAAAGGCCTTGGCTATTGTTACATCCATTATCTATTTCATCCTACAATATCACTGATTTAAGGACTAGTACTATTTCAGTCCCCAGATGAGAAAACTAGTCTCAAAGAGTCTGAGTTTAACTTACCCAAGATCCCAAAGCAAGTCCCACCTTGGGGATCTGTCACGGGGCAAGTCATGCCCCTCCTCAGCATGAGGCTTACTGCTCCTTGCACCTAAGTCCTGGAATTCCACTGAGCCACTTCAGACTAGGAGTATTACTACATTCAAATCCCATGTGGGTAGGATGTTGACCACTCCAGATACAAAATTTTATTTTAAGTCTTTCTTCCTTTAGTTGAAAGAGTGTTACAGTTTTGTGTGTTTACTGTTTTGCCAACAAATATCTATAAATCTAGTCAGTCAAAAAGCTACTGTTGAAGCAAATTGGCATGCTATGCATTCAAATGTCTGAAACTTGGCAAAATTTTGGCATACAGAGTGCTATGAGAAGCTGCCAACACTAGTGGCAGGAATAAGAGAAAGGTAAAGCATGGAGCACTACTGGATTTTTGTTTTACCATGACAGTTACGTGAGAACTGAGGACTGGTAAAGGGGGTGGAAAATTCTGTGTGGAATTTTACCAGAAGCCAAGGTCCATTTTTTTTTTAATTACTTATAACAGTAAATAGTTACCAAGGCAACTGTCACCAAGTTACTACATCCGTGGTGGAAATTACAATACACACACACACACACACACACACACATCTCTTTCAATGAAAGGCCCCTGATTCATTTCTCCAATCCTTTTCTATCATCATCACAGTATCTGCAGCAGCTTTGATATCATCATTTCTTCAGTGAACATAGGATTTGAAAAAGTGGGTGTACTGGGGGTATGTGTGTGTGTGTGTGAGAGAGAGAGAGAGAAATGGATGCGAGCCAGTTAGAAAAGGGAGTCAAATATTTTGATCAATTACTGCAGCGCAGGCTTAGTCACATTAGTTTAGGACTGCTGATATTATTTTAATAGGATCACTATTAGATGGGGGGAAAGTGATTAAAGGACTGAGCAGCCCTCTGCCATAAAGCAGTGGGGGTGCAATGGTTACTCACGAAGGGATCTAGCACCAGACTGCCAGATTTGATTCGAATTTTTTAATTACTAGCTAGGTTTCCTTTTCTTTTTTCTTCTTCCTTTCTTTTTTTTTTTTTTTTTGCCTTTGTGGTCATGCCACGAGGCTTATGGGATCTTAGTCTCCGACCAGGGATTTTACCAGGGCCTCATGCAGTGAAAGCATGGGGTCCTAAAAACTCTAGGCCCACGATAGGAATTCCCTAGCTAGGTTTTCTGCATGCATTGCTCTTTTAAACTGATAAGTTTTTAGTTCCCTATTATTAAATTGGGAGTAATAGTAGACTCTACATCATAGGGTTGTTGTGAGGATTTAAACAAGTTCTAAATAGATTAAAAAAATTATATTGAACAGTGGATGGTCACATAATTAGAACTCAACCAATATCAACTTTAATGCTATCATCTCTCATATGAAAACATGGTAACTCAAAATGCTGAACCATTGGTGTTTATCATCAAGGATGGGACGTCACCACTAGTCTGGAAATTCAAAAGTGATGATGTTTCTGTTTTTGTTAGGGGTTTTGGCTTGGTTTGTCCAATGATTGGAAAGCACTGCCAACACTCAGTGGGTTAGTTTTAGGGTTGAGGTTATGATACTAGATGTTCTACAATTAACTGGGTCTGCACAAATGGTGAACTGCCTCACATTCATACACAGCTTTATGTATTCCCGTCTTCATGTAGGTAAAAAAAAAGAAAAAAAAACTTTGTATTATCTGAAAATGAAGCCTTAATTCCATTTTACATATAAATGCAAAATATTTTTTTTGCACAGCTTAAATATTACTAAATTTCCAGGACACAACTATCATGTAAACCAAGTGAAGTTCAAACTTCTTGTTGCCTCAGAACCTTCCCTAAGAAAATAGTGTTCAGACCCTTCCGAAGAATAGTTCTCATTTTGCAAAATTAGATGACCAACAACAATTTGAGGCAATCAGCCTACCTGTGTCAGCCAGTATCAGTAGCTATCAGAATCACAGGGGATCCTATGTGTACTTAGGAGGATTACCCAGCTCCATCGTGGTGATTCTCCAAGGAGCTACTTCTGAGCAATTACCTATTGGATTGATTCAGCAGGGTTTTTTTTTTATCAATTTTTTGTTTTTTTAGTGTCCTTATTATAAATTAGTGTGTCCTTTTATATCTCTTCGATATGACTATTTGGAATATCAGATTCTTTTTTTTAGGTTATGCATATAAGATGTTATGCATGCATGCATGCTAAGTATTTCAGTCGTGTCAACTCTTTGTGACCCCATGGACTGTAGCTGACCAGGCTCCTCTGTCCATGGGATCTCCAGGCAAGAATACTGGAGTGGGTTGCTATGCCCTCCTCCAGGGGATCTTTCTGACCCAGGGATCAAACCCGCATCTCTTGTGTCTCCTGCATTGGTAGGCAAGTCTTTACCACTAGTGCCACCTGGGAAGCCCCTAGATGTTATATTATCTAATGAATTTTGTTTCGTTGGTGAAAGTAAAGGGAGTAAAAGTATTTGTTATGAAAGGTGGATGTTGGTCCATAAGTGATGGAAGAAACCCTACTAACTGAGCCACAATTTAATGAGAATTCATAAAATCTGACAGGATTATGTAAATAACGAATTCTTTTAATTAGTTGATAGATGTGTTAAGTATGTCAACTATATTGGTAATTGATGTATGCAGACAGAATATTGCCCCCATTAACAAGATGTCCACATCTAATCCCCAGAATCTATCAATATGTTAGATAACATAACCAAGGAGAATTAAGATTGCCAGGTGGAATGTAAGGTTACTAGGTTACTTAGCTGACTTTAAATGCTTAGGAAATTATTAAGTGTGCCCAATGTAGTCACAAAAATCTTTAAAAGTGGAAGAGGGAGGCAGAGAAGTGTGAGAGTCAAGGAAGATGTGATTATTAAAAGATAAGGTACAGACAGATGCAACACTGCTGGCTTTGAAGTTGGGAGAAAGGGGCCATGAGCCCAAGGAATGCAAAGTAGCCTCTAGAAGTTGTGAAAGGACAAACAAACACATTGTTCCCATGAAGCCTCTTGAAAGGAACACAGTCCTGTCAACTGGGGAGCCTGCCAGATACGCCAGAGGTTCATTGAAGAATTCGGAAATAACTGAAACAACTTAGCTCACACAGCTTGCAGGATCTTAGTTCCTGAACAGGGATTGAAACCTGGGGCCCCCCACAGTGAAAGCACTGAGTCCTAACCACTGGACTGCCAGGGAATTCTCCATTTTGATTTTAATTCAGTGTCCCTCACCACCCCCCACTCGCCCCATCCCAACCACCTGATAACCAAAACAAAAACCAACAAGCACCTCCTTAGCACTTAGTACTCTTCTCTCTTGGTATTAATATTTATTTTATTTTAGAATATCGATGCTTGCCATTGTATTTACATTTAACTTACAATGTATAGAGACAATTTTTGTACATATATCTCTTAAACATTTATTTATTTATTTTTGGCTGCACTGGGTCTTTCATTGCTGCATGGACTTTCTCTAGTTGAGTGAGTAGGGGCTACTCTCTAGTTGTGATTGTGGAGGCTTTTCTCATTGTCATGGCTTCTCTTGTTGCAGAGCATGGGCTCTAGGGCACGTGGGCTTCAGTAGTTGCAGCTCACCTGCTCCTGAGAGTTTGTTCAGGGAGAAGTGGTAAAAGGTTAGTTGCCTCTCAGCATGTGGGATCTTTCTCATGACCAAGGATCAAACCTGTGTCCCCTGCATTGCAAGGCAGATTCTTCACCACTGGACCACCAGGGAAGCCCAAGACATTTTTATTTTTCTTAATTAAATTTATTTTAATTGGAGGATAATTACTTTACAATATTGTGATGGTTTTTGCCATACATTGACATGAATCAGCCATAGGTACACATGTGTCCCTCCATCCTGAACCCCCCTCCCCACTCCATCCCTCTGGGTTGTCCAGAGCACTGGCTTTGGGTGCCCTGCTTCATGCATGAAACTTGCACGGTCTCTATTTTTACATTTAGTACCATACATGTTCAATGGTATTCTCTCAAATCTCCACCTCATCTTCTCCCATTGAGTTCAAAAGTCTGTTTTTAAAAATGTGTCTCTTTTGTGCCCTGTATGAGGGCAAATTTTAAGGACAATCTGTAGTTCTTAAAAAGAAGTGAAGGAATTCCCTGAGTGGTTGGAATTTTGTACTTCACGGATAGGGTGGATTCAATCCCTGGCTGGGGAACTAAGATCTTGACAAGGGAATGTGGCACAGCCGAAAAAAGAAGGAACAGAGAGAGAGAGAAATAATCTTAAGGTTACAGGGGGGAATAGGGTAGGGAAAGAGTAAAATGCAATTATGGTGGAACAGGATTAGGAAGAAGTTGAAAGAGCATGAAAACAAAACAAAAAGTACAAAAAGAAGAGGAAGTGAAATGTGGTGGGTAACAGCAGGGAGCAAAGTGAAATATATCTCCTTCCATTCTGTTAAGGTCTCACTGCACTTTTATTTCTGCCCTCATTCTCCACTCAAAGCAGCAACACTCCTGGTCACAGTGCCCTTTGGGCTTCATTTCTGAATGATGCTGAGTCTTAAAGTTCAATAGGCTTCCCTGGTGGCTCACATGGTAAGAATCTGCCTGCAGTGCAGGAGACCACAGTTTGATCCCTGGCTAGGAAGATCCCCTGGAGAAGGGAATGCAACTCCACTCCAGTATTCTTGCAGAGAATCCAGGTCAGGGTGCCTGGCAGGCAACAAATCCATAGGGTGAAGACATTGATGAGTAACACTAATGATCAGTGGGCCTCTGATGCCCCCTGCAGGTCATTCAAGGCTAACAGTTCACTCACTTGCCTCTCTCCTTTAAGGTATTTATCAAATGGTACTTAATCTTTAATGAGAAGAATTAAGTACCTGTATACTGCAATGCAATTAGAAAAACTACAGGCTTCATAAAAAGTGTATGTTTCCAGGACTTATATTGTGATTATGCCTTGGAGAATAACACTGTTTATTATAATGTGAGACTTTTACAATGATTTTTTGTGTCAGAAAAAACTAAGTTCAAATTCTGCTCTATAAATGACTAACTGTATGATTCCTGGGAACGTTCATAAATCTCTTGAAAGCATATTTCTTCACCTTTTACACATGAAGATATCAAGAATAATATATATTGGTTGCTATGAGATAATAAAGTGATGATATTTATGTAGCATAAAGTGCCTCATTCAATATCTGTAACTGGTAGCTCCCCAATAAGTGGTAGCTTTTATTTCCCTTATTTTAAAACAAAAACAGCTTCCCTGGTGGCTAAGCTTGTAAGAATATGCCTGCGATGTGAGAGACCTGGGTTCCAACCTGGTTGGAAGATCCCATTAGAGTAAGGAATAGTACCAACTCAGTATTTGGTCTGGAGAATTTCCAGGGACTATATAGTCCTTGGGGTCGCAAAGAGATGGACACAACTGGAGCGATCTTTCACTTTCAAAAAGAAAAATAATATGTTAAAGATCTCTATATCCATTATGATGTTATGAACCAAGGAAATCGTAATGAGAGTCTTAAGTTCTTTATATTCTTCTTCCCTCTTATCCCCTTCTCTCTCTCCCGTCTCCCTGCCCTCTCTTTCCCTATATGCTAGGGGCTTCCCTGGTGGCTCAGACAGTAAAGAGTCTGCCTGCAATGCTGGAGACCCAGGTTCGATCCCCCTTAGGTTGGTGATAAAATCTCTGGGGAGCTGTGTGTGTGTGTGTCCCACTCCAGTATTCTTGCCTGGAGAATTCCATGGACAGAAGAGCCTGGCGGGCTACAGTCCATGGAGTCACAAAGAGTCAGACACGACTGAGCAACTAACACATTCCATAATAAAGATGGTATGTTTCTGTGGTTTCTGCTCTGAAGTGAGAAATTCTACAGGTAGAGCCCTTGTTCCTGCAGCTGTCAGCTGTCCTATGAGAAAGCACTGCTCGACGCGCAACTGTGACTCATTTTTCTAGGAGGGCCCTTAGAACCTAAGTACTCTTTTGTCTTGCAAGCTCTAGAACTTGGCAGACCTACAGGGACTTTTCACAATAGATTCCATGCCTTGGACCTGCTTTCTCCGACCTTTAATCCCACTGTGGGGAGGACACGGATACTGCTTATTATTAGCTACTCTCAATATAGCACCTGGCAAAAGTACCCCAAAAGCAACAATTCAGAAATCCATCCCCTCATTGCATATTTCATGAGATTTGACGGATACAATAGCACTGCAGTCCAGGTATTAAAGGAGAGCTAGCTAGGATGACATTTCTGAGCTAGTTTAAAATGATTAAACATACTCTACATCATTTTTGCATATTTAGTCTTGCCATGGATTAAGAATGGAGAAAGACAAGAGGAGCATTATGTACTCCTCTTTTTTTTTTTTTAATTGGAGGGATTAATTGCTTTACAATGTTGTATTGGTTTCTGACATACAACATGGTGAATCAGCCATAGTAACTTACGCGCGTTCCTCCTCATGAGCTTTCCCTTGCACCCCATCATCCATCCCACCCCTCTAGGTTGTTGTCAGGGGGAACTGGGTTGTGTTCCTGGTGTTTATTACAACATCTTCCCACTAGCTATCTCATTTTACATATGGTAATGTATATGTTTAAGGCTACTCTCTCAATTTGTCCCACCTCTCCTTCCCCACTGTGTCCACAAGTCTGTTTCTCAGTGTCTGCATCTCTATTCCTGCCCTGCAAATAGGTTCATCAGTACCATTTTTCTAGATTCCCGTATGTGTTATTATAATATTTGTTTTTTCTCTTTCTGACTTACTTCACTCTGTATAAAGGACTCTAGGTTCATCCACCTCACTAGAACTGACTCAAATTATTCCTTTTTATGGCTGAGTAATATTCCATTGTATATATGTACCACAACTTCTTTATCCATTCATCTGTTGATGGACATCTAGGTTGCTTCCATGTCCTAGCTATTGTAAATAGTGCTGCAATAAATTGTGGGGTACATGTGTCTTTTTCAGTTTTGGTTTTTTCAAGGTATTTGCCAATGTGAGACTGATGAGTCATACTCTTATCCCCTTTTTACAGAAGAGGGCAGAATCCCCAAGATCACATTTTATATATTATATATGTTAGTTCTTTTATACCCAATTTAGAAAACCAAAAAGATTAAATAATGGAGGCAATATTTTCTCTGTGTAAGGCCCAGCACAGACTAAATTTTGAATTTCTTCTAAGCCCCTTAATAGACGTTGGTATCGTTAAAGATACAAACTATTAGGACATTGAGATAAAAGCATACTCTTTGCTTACTGAGGACAAATTAGCCTTAAAGTATATTGGGAAAAATGGTGTATAAAATTGTCCTAATTCCTCTATGGATGTTTCTTATAGACAAAAATTTTACCTACGACCAGAAATTCAGATGATTCAGAATGGAAGAATTAAATAGGGTATAAATCTATAAAACATATTAATCACTATTTTGTATATTGACACTAATATAATATTATAAATCAATTTGCTTCAATTTTTTTAAAAGTAAATGACAAGAAATAGGTAATTATTCTTAAATAGATTTGTGGCAGACAGAATAGTAGGTCTGATGATGTCTCACATTACGTCCCACAGAACTCTATGAATATGTCACCCACATGGCAAAAAGAGATTTTGTCAGATATTGATTTTGCATTAGGAGAATTGAAATGATGACCCTGGGTTGTCTGCATGGGATCAAGGTGATCATTAACAGTTCTTAAGGGTGAAAAGGCAAGCAGGAACAAGTTAAAGGAGCTGTGAAGACAGACAGTTGGTATAATGTGAGCGAATATAGTTCAGTTGGCTCAGTCATGTCCAATTCTTTGTGACCCCATAGGAACTGCAGCATGCCAGGCCCTCTGTCCTTCTCCAACTTCCAGAGTCTCTCAACTCTTGTCCATTGAGGTCGCCAGTGATGCAGAACCAGGCCATCTCATCCTCTGTCATCCCCTTCTCCTGCCTTCAATCTTTCCCAGCATCAGGGTCTTTTCAAATGAGTCAGTTCTTCACATCAGGTGGCCAAAGTATTGGAGTTTCAGCTTCAACATCAGTCCTTCCAATGAATATTCAGGACTGATTTCCTTTAGGATGGACTGGTTTGATCTCCTTGCAGTCCAAGGGACTCTCAAGAGTCTTCTCAACACCACAGTTCAAAAGCATCAATTCTTTGGTGCTCAGCTTTCTTTATTCAACTCTCACATCCATACATAACTACTGGAAAAACCATGCTTTGCCTCGACTGCGTTTGTTGCAAAGTAATGTACTCTGCTTTTTTTATATGTTGTTAGGTTGGTCCATAGCTTTTCTTCTAAGTAGAAAGTGAATTTTAATTTCATGGCCTGCATTCACATCTGAAGTGGATTTTGGAACCCACAAAAAATTAAGTCAGCCACTGTTTCCACTGTTTTCCCATCTATTTGCCATGAAGTGATGGGACTGGATGCCATGATCTTAGTTTTCTGAATGTTGAGCTTTAAGCCAACTTTTTCACTCTCCTCTTTCACTTTCATCAAGAGGCTCTTTAGTTCTTCTTCACTTTCTGCCATAAGGGTGGTGTCATCTGCGTATCAGAGATTATTGATATTTCTACACACGGCAATCTTTGATTCCAGCTTTGTGCTTCATCCAGCCAGGCATTTTGCATGATATATTTGCATATAAGTTAAATATAAATCTAAATATGCTGCGGTGGACAGTGTAAAGCCTGGGGTGTTAATCCTTTTCCTTTTTTGATACAAGTTCTGTTGTTCCATATCCAGTTCTAACTGTTGCTTCTTGACCTGCATACAGATTTCTCAGGAGGCAGGTCAGAGTGGTCTGGTATTCCCATTTCTTTAAGATTTTCCACAGTTTGCTGTGATCCACACAGTCAAAGGCTTTGGCATAGTCGATAAAGCAAAGTAGATGTTTTTATGGAACTTCTCTTGCTTTTCAATGATCTAGCGGATGTTGGCAATTTGATCTCTGGGTTCCTCTGCCTTATCTAAATCCATCTTGAACATCTGGAAGTTTACGGTTCATGTACTGTTGAAGCCTGGCTTGGAGAATTTTGAGTGATATACAGTTGCTGGCTGGGGCCCCAAACCAAGGAATGCAGGCACCATCTAGAGGCTGGAAAAGGCAAGGAAACAGATTCTCCCCCGAACCTACTGCCCTGATTACATCTCTATTTTTGAGTCCATGAGACCCTTTCAAAAGTTGACCTCCAGAAAACTGGCAAGTAATAAATTTACATCATTTTAGGCCACGATGTTTGTTTTGTTTGTCTTACAGCAACATAGGAACGTATTTTTGGCTATAAAGTTATGTGCAGTTTGGGTGAGAAAATGATGATCAAGGTGATAAGTGTCAGTCTTTCGGCGGCTTGTGTCCAACTCTTTGCGATCCATGGACTGTAGCCTCCAGGCTCCTCTGTCCATGGAATTCTCCAAGCAAGAATACTGGATTGGATAGCCATTCCCTTCTCCAGGGGATCTTTCTGACCAGGGATTGAACCTGAGTTCTGCTTTGCAGGAGGATTCTTTACTGTTGTGAGCCAGCAGGGAAGCCCATATTGGTCAAAACTGTCAGCAAATTCTTGTGGATGTTCTTTTTTTGTGTGTGCTCAGTGGTACTATAGGGTTTCTTAGGTAGCTCAGTGGTTAAAGAATCCTCCTGCCAATGCAGGAGAATTTAGGAGAGATGATGGTTCAGTCTCTGCGTTGGGAAGATCCCCTGGAAGGAAAAATGGCAACCCACTCCAGTTTTCTTGCATGGGAAATCTGTGGACAGGGAGGCCTGGTTGGCTACAGTCCATGAGGTTTGGCAAGAGTTGGACACTATTTAATGATTAAACCACCACCATTCACCATAGAATTCCCTCATTGAGGAACTTTATGTACAAATCCCATCTTACGGTCTCAGTATCAGAAACAGGTAAGCTGTTTCTAAAGCAGAGGGTTATTTTTTTACTCTTTTAGAAATACATAATATAACATCACGATACTCTGGTTGTCAAAAACCACAGAACTACACTACATAAAGAATGAACCCAAAGTAAATTATGGAATTTTGTTGATGTTAACACTACTGGTTCATCCACTTGTAACACAATGTACCACTAATGCAAGATGTTAATAGTAGGAGATACTGGAGGAAGAGGGAGGTATGGGAACTCTGTAAGTTTCGGTTCAATTGTTCTGTGAATCTAAAACTTCTCTGAAAACTAAAGGTCTTTTTTTAATGTAGCATACAATAAAAGTACAACACAGAGGAGTTTGGAAGATAGCTGCAGCAGCTAGCATTTTTAATCTCTTTGAATCCTCACATTAAAAACAGATAAGAGAGAAGTGGAATCACATAGTATTTGTCCTTCTGTGATTGGCTTATTTCACTTAGTGTAATGTCTCCAGGTTCATCCACATTGTCGCAAGTGGTAGAATTTCCTTATCTTTTAAGGCTGAAAAGTATTCCGTTATATGTATAAACCATATTTTCATCATTCATCCGTCAGTGGACATTTGAATTGGTCCCATATCTTGGCTTTCGTGACTAGTGCTACTCTGAACGTGCAAGTGCAGGTGTCTCTTTGAGATACTTACTTCAATAGTTTGGGGCACTAGATCATATGGTAGTACTATCACAGATGTGTCCATATTTCCAAACTCATCAAAATATGTACATTAAATTTGTGTCATGTTTTGTGTATCAATTATACCTTAACACTAGGCCCGGGTGAACACCCATATGGGACAGTGCAGACACAGAGTATTTCCATTGTTGCTGAAAGTTCTGTTGGATAATGCTGTGTCTGTCTGGATATTTTCAGTTTGGATTTCATGCTGAAACAGTAGCCATCTGAAAAACACTTAAAGGGGCTAGGGATCACAAGTGAGGTCCTAATAGCCCAATTGGTAAAGAATCTGCCTGCGATGCAGGAGACCCTGGTTCGATTCCTGGGTTGGGAAGACCTGCTGGAGAAGGGATAGGCTACCCACTCCAGTATCCTTGAGCTTCTCTTGTGGCTCAGCTGTAAAGAATCTGTCTGCAATGTGGGAGACCTGGGTTTGATCCTTGGCTTGGGAGGATCCCCTGGAGAAGGGAAAGGCTACCCACTCCAGTATTCTGGCCTGGAGAATTCCATAGACTACAGTCCATGGGGTCGCAAAGAGTCGGACCTGACTGAGCGACTTTCACTTCACTTATACCTTAACAAAGCCTTTTAAAAAAGATTCTTCCTTCTCAACTCTGCTGCAGAGATGTTTGCAGCCCTGGAGACTTGCCTTTTTTTATACATTTCTATAGGCTTCTTTGGTTTACTCCCCCACACAGGGGCACCTAAGTATCTCCAGGCATTGTTATAGCCCTGACACTCATGGAGGAGGGAAGGAAGGAGGCAGAAATAATTATTTCCACTTTTTAGGTGATAAAATAGAAGATCAGAGTTTAAAGGACCCATCAGTGGTCACTTTGCTTGTCAATGTCAGAGACAGAACTGATATAAGGGTTTCTGCCTTCAAGCTCACAGCCACTTTTTCTCCCTGATTACACCAGGGAAGTCTGTGAGTTCTCTGAAAAAGTGCCACACAAAACACCGACCATTTATAAAATGATGAGCTTGATGCACAGTGTAAATCAATGCACTGCTTCACTCACTGAGAAGGTCTTACTAGGAAATAAATGTCAGCTGTATTAAAGAGCGTGCTTAGTGAGAAGTTGGTTTACATTCTGGTTCAAGCTCCTGATCCCGTCAAAGATGAGTATGTGTACCATGCTTTGAGTAGTACTGGCCTAGACTATCAGAACTGTAAGCTCTGTAGAGGTAAGAGATCATTTCTGTTTTAATAATCCTAATAACTAGCTACCACTGATTTATCTGAGCTTTCTTGGTGTCAGATATTGTGTTAAGGTATGTATATAAACCTTCTCTACAACCTTATGTGATTGTCACTGTCATTAATCCCATTTTACATATGAGGAAACTGACAAATGGAACACCTAAGTAGCTTTTCTATAGTCATACATTTTATCAGTGAAGAAGCTGAGTTTTGAACTCAGACCACCTGACTCAAGGGAACACCCTATTTGCCACAGTGTTAAATACCTCTTATATCACTGTGGTATTCCCAGAGTAAAATTCACAAGTAATATGCTATTTTGAAAAAGGATGAATGAAATATCTTCTTAGGGTGAGTAGACAGTGCTGGGGAGCCAAAGGATACATCATAGGAAGAGTCAGATGGCAAGATAGAAGCTGTAAGAAAGAAGTCTGTCTCCAAGTCTGACCAAGTCTGTCTCCTAATGCCAGAATTCATTAGTTAGGATGGGATATTGAAGCTTAATGAAGGAAATTTTAGAAGAGATAAGAAAACCACCCATAACCTGATACCACATGAGCTGGGAGCAAGATAGAAATGTGAGTCAGCCCAAGAATTTTTGTCATGCTGTTTGGAAGCTTAGGAGAAGTACAGTTTGTGTCCAGTTAACACATGAGGTCACTTGGGGAACATCTTCCAAAAGCCCATGCTTAGGCCTAACCTGAAAGCTAGTAATTTCATAAGACTGACATGGGCACTGGACACCTACTTTTATACAATCTTCCCCAAGTAGCTCTGTTCAACAAATTTTGGGTAGGGCATAGTCTTTAGAGTCAGACAGATGGAGTTCAAATGAAGAATATTAGAAATAAATACACGGGTAAGTTTAAAAAGTCTGTTTCATCCTCTTATTTCTCTAAAATATAGGATACTGACTAAAGTAATATATTTTCTTATGGGACTTCTATAATATATATATATATATATTTCTCTATTTTTGTATCTAAAATGACAAAATCATAAATGGATGATACAATAAATAGACCTATATGGATAAAAGACTTTTGCATTTTATAAGACAGTATTTTTTGTACCATATTAACTCTAAGTAAACTATGAAAAATTAAGGACATATGATTTAGCACTTAAAACAATCATTAAAAAGTAATACAATAGATAACTAATAGGTTTATACCTCTTAAAGTAATAATGAATAAGCAATGAATAACCTTCCAAAAGAGAAAGCACCAAGCTCAGAAGAAATTATTCAAATTTTTAAAAATATTTTCAGAGGGTAGAAACAGAGGGAATACTACTTCCTAACTCATTCTATAAGGCCAGAAAACTACACAGCAATCTTTGAACACAGCTGCAAAAATTCTCAATAAAACATTAGAAAACTCAAACCCAAGGATATAGAAAAAGAATTATACACTATGACCAAGTGGGATTTATTCCAAATGTGCCTGGCTGGTTCAGAATTCAAAGATCAATTAATGTAATCCACTGCATCAACAGGTTAAAGAAAAAAAATAACATGATTGTATCAATAGATGCACAAAAAGCATTTGATAAAATCCAACACCCATTCATAATAAAAAAAAAACCTCTCAAGAAATTATAAATAGAGGGAAATTGCCTCAACTCAATAAAGAGCACCACAAAAATACCTATAGCATACTTAATGGTGAAAAACTCGAAACCTTCCTACCGTCAGGAACAAGATGAGTATTAATATATCATCGCACACAATTGCTTTTCAACATTGTACAATAAGTCTTAGTTAATTCAATGAGACAAGAAAAGGAAAGAAAAGATATACAGATTGGGAAGAAACAGACAAATTTATTTCTATTGGATAGAAATAAAACTGTCTTTGTTCAGAGATGACATGATTGTGTAAATAGAAAAACTGAAAGAATCCACCAAAAAAGTCCTGAAACTAATAAGCAATTATAGCAAGGTTGGAAGATACGAGGTTAATATACAAAAGTCTATCACTTTCCTATATACCAGCAATGAACAGTAGGAATTTTACTTTAAAAAATACACTGCCATTTATATTAGCACATACACAAGAAGAAATACTTAGGCATAAATCTTTAAAAATACGGAAATCGCCTGCTTTTCAAAAGTTCACCTTACACCACTTCACTTTTATGAAAGACCTACATTAGTACAGGGCTTCCCTGGTGGCTCAGCTGGTAAAGAATCTGCCTGCAATGTGGAGACCTGGGTTCGATCCCTGGGTTGGGAAGATCCCCTGGAGAAGGGGAAGGCTACCCACTCCAGTATTCTGGCCTGGAGAATCCCATAGTCCATGGGGTCTCAAAGAGTCAGACACGACTGAGCGACTTTCACTTTAAGTTAGTACATATTTTCACAATCGGAGAATATGAGCAGGACCTTCACTTTTACAAAAAAAGCAAAGGCAAAAAAGGGACGATATCATTTAGTATTTGTTTTACAGGGAACTGCTACAGATGCAGCACATAGCCCAAGCAGCCCGAGTGGCACTTCCAAGCTCTTTCCCTGGTAACTACACTTAGTTACTCAGCATCAAGCCACTGCAGCTTTGGGCTTCCCAGGTGGTGCTAGTAGTAAAGAACCTGCCTGCCAATGCAGGAGATGTAAGAGATGTGGGTTTGATCCCTGGATGGGGAAGATGCCCCAGAGGAGGGCATGGCAACCCACTCCAGTATTCTTGCCTGTAGAATCCCATGGACAGGGGAGCCTGGTGGGCTACAGTCCTTAGGGTCACAAAGATTCAAACACGACTGAAGCAACTTAGCATGCACTGCAGCTTTGAACTGTGCCTGTGAGCATCTGTGCTTTTATGTTGATTTATTTTGTACATCCATTAACAAGACTGGTCCTAAGGTAATTGTTTCTTCTTCACTTTTTGCCATTTCAGCATGTGAAAGGCTCCATAAAAGCCTCTGCTTTTGGATAGTGGGGGAAACCTGTATATAAAGATGAATTTGAAGATAACTACAAAACTCTGATGAGAGGTATCAAGGAAGAACTACATGAATGGAGAGATAGTTCATGTTCATAGATAAGAAGATACAATTTGTCAAGATGTCAGTTCTTCCCACCATGATGTATAGATTCAGTGTAATCCCAGTCAAAATCTCACGAAGTTATTTTGTGAATATCAGTAAGTTGTTTCTAGAGTATAAAAGAGAGTATAAAAGAGAGTTGAAAGACTCAGGATAGCCAGTTTAATACTGAAGGAAAACTGACACTACTAGACTACAAGCCTTACCATAAAGTTACAGTAATCAAGACAGTGTGGTACTGGTGAAAGAGTAGACAGATCAGTGGAACAGAAGAGAGACATCAGAAATAGACTTGCAAAAATATAGTCAACCAATCTTTGACCGAAAGCAAAGGTGATGTAATGGAGTAGAGACAGTCTTTCAACAAATGTTTTTAGAATACCTGGGCCGCTATATGCAGAAAAAAATTTTTTTCATACCACCCTTCAAAAAAATTAACTCAAAGTGAATCATAGACCTAAATGAAAAATTCAGAGCTATAAAACGGCTCTGAAAATAAAGTTTATAAATTAAAAAAAGTAAAGTAACACAAAGGCATAAATAAAGAATCCAATAGATAAATTTAAATGAAAGCGTAAAAATATTCAGCTAAATCAAAAGAACACAGGGTGGGAAGAGCATAAGGGGAAAAACACACAGATGAGATAGAGAAAAACAGAAGAGCTAAGTAAAACAAAATCAATAATTACAGTAAATTTTCATTGAAAGACACAAATTAAAATGCATAGATTGTTAGACTGTATAAAAGCAAGATTCAACTACAGTCTGTCTACAAGAAATGTACTTTAAATGTAAAAACAGAAATGTATACTATGCATACAGAAACCAAAAGAAGGATAGAGTGGCTATATTAATATCTCACCAACATAAACTTTAAGACAAAGGGCATTATCAGATATAAAAAGAAATATTTCATGAAGATAAAAGTCTCAATGCATCAGAAAGACGTAACAATCATAAATGTATATGCATTTAATGCAGGAGTTTCAAAATGCCCGAGGAAATTATCAAAAAATATTAAAAGAAGAAGTAGACATATTCACAATCACTGTTGAAGATTTTAATATTCTTTTCTATACAATTGATAGAATAACTACACTAAAAAAATCAGATATTATATAGATGATATAAACAACTTATAACCACTCTGAAATCAAAATTTGATTAATGAAGCTTTTAAGGAAGTGGTAAAAAGAACAAAGGAAATCCAAAGTAAGTAGAAGGAAAGACATAAAAAAAATTTGGTAATATTAATCAAGTCAAAAGTTAGTTCTTTTAAAATATCAGTGAAATTGATTAATCTCTATTGTGACTAATTAAGAAAAAAAGGGAAACAGACTATTGCGAGCAGGAGTGAAAGTGGACTTATCACTACTGGTCTAACAGACATTCAAAGGATAATAGGAGAATGCTATGAACAAATTCCACTTCAGTATTCTTGCCTGGGAAATCCCATGGACAGAGGATCCTGGCTGGCTGCAGTCCATGGGTTCTCAAAGAGTCAGACACGTCTGAGTATGCATGCACATGCACATGAACAAATTTTATGCCAACAATTTGAAAACTTATATGTTAGACAAAGTATCTGAGCAATACAACTTACCACAACTGACATAAGACAAAATGTTTAAAATCTGCATAACCCATTGTCTGTTAAGGGATTCTTGCCCACAGTAGTAACTATAATGGTCATCTGAATTAAATTCGCCCATTATGGTCCATTTTAGTTCACTGATTCCTAAAATGTCAATGTTCACTCTTGCCATCTCCTGTTTGACCACTTCCAATTTGCCTTGATTCATGGACCTAACATTCCAGGTTCCTATGCAACATTGTTCTTTACAGCGTCGGACTTTACTTTTATCACCAGTCACATCCACAACTGGGTGTTGATTTTACTTTGGCTCCATCTCTTCATTCTTTCTGGAGTTAGTTCTCCACTGATCTCCAGTAACATACTGTGCACCTACCGACCTGGAGAGTTCATCTTTCAGTGTCCTATCTTTTTGCCTTTTCATACTGTTCATGGGATTCTCAAGGCAAGAATACTGAAGTGGTTTGCCATTCCCTTCTCCAGTGGACCATGTTTTGTCAGAAATCTCCACTATGACCCATCTGTCATGGGTGGCCCTATACAGCATGGCTCATAGTTTCATTGAGTTAGACAAGGCTATGGTCTAGATTTCTGTGATTGTGGTTTTCATTCTGTCTGCCTCTGATGGATAAGAGGTTTATGGAAGCTTCCTAATGGGAGAGACTGACAGTGGGTGAGTTCAGTTCAGTTCAGCCGCTCAGTCGTGTCCAACTCTTTGCAACCCCATGGACTTTAGCGTGCCAGGCTTCCCTGTCCATCACCAATTCCCGGAGCTTATTCAAACTCATGTCCATTGAGTTGGTTGCCATCCAACCATCTCGTCCTCTGTCGTCCCCTTCTCTTCCTGCCCTCAATCTTTCCCAGCATCAGGGTCTTTCCCAATGAGTCAGTTCTTTTCATCAGGTGGCCAAAGGATTGGAGTTTCAGCTTCAACATCAGTCCTTCCAATGAAAATTCAGGACAAATTTCCTTTAGGATGGACTGGTTGAATCTCCTTGCATTCCAAGGGACTGTCAAGAGTCTTCTCAAAGACCACAGTTCAAAAGCATCAATTCTTTGGTGCTCAACTTTCTTTATAGTCCAACTCTCACATCCATAGATGACTACAGGAAAAAACCATACCTTTACTAGATGGACCTTTGTTGGCAATGTCTCTGCTTTTTAATATGCTGTCTAGGTTGGTCATAGCTTTTCTTCTAAGGAACAAGTGTCTTTTAATTTCATGGCTGCAATCACCATCTTCAGCTGATTTTGGAGCCCAAGAAAATAAAGTCTGACACTGTTTCCATTGTTTCCCCATCTATTTGCTATGAACTGATGGGACTGGATGCCGTGATGTTAGTTTTCTGAATGTTGAGTTTTAAGCCAACTTTTTCACTCTCCTCTTTCACTTTCATCAAGGGGCTCTTTAGTTTTTCACTTTCTGCCATAAAGGTGGTGTCATCTGCATATCTGTGATTATTGATATTTCTCCCTGCAATCTTGATTCCAGTATGTGCTTCATCCAGCCCAGCATTTCTCATGATGTATACTCTGCATATACGTTAAATAAGCAGGATGACAATAGACAGCCTTGACATACTCCTTTCCCGATTTGGAACCAGTCTGTTGTTCCATGTCCAGTTCTAACTGTTGCTTCTTGACCTGCATACAGATTTCTCAGGAGGCAGGTCAGGTGGTCTGGTATTCCCATCTTTTGAAGAGTTTTCCACAGTGTGTTATGTTCCACACAGTCAAAGGCTTTGGCATAGTCAATAAAGCAGAACGAGATGTTTTTCTGGTATTCTCTTGCTTTTTCGATGATCCAACGAATGTTGGCAATTTGATCTCTGGTTCCTCTGTGTTTTCTAAAACCAGCTTGAACATCTGGAAGTTCATGGTTCACGTACTGTTGAAGCCTGGCTTGGAGAATTTTGAGCATTACTGTGGGAGAAACTGGTTCTTATTCTAATGGGTGGGGCCATTCTCAGTAAATCTTTAATCCAATTTTCTGTTGGTGGATGGGGCTATGTTCTCTCCCTGTTGTTTGGCCTGAGGCCAAATTATGGTAGGGATAATGATTGTAATGGCGACCTTCTTCAAAAGGACTTGTTCATGCACTGTTGTATTCAGTGCCCCTGACCTCACAGTAGGCCACTGTCGACCCACGCCTCCACTGGAGACTCCTGGACACTCACAAGCAAGTCTGGCTCCGTCTCTTGTGGGGTCACTACTCCTTTCTCCTGGCTCCTCGTGCACACAAGGTTTTGTTTATGCCCTCCAAGTGTCTGTTTCCCCAGTCCTGTAGAAGATCTGTAATCAAATCTCACTGGCCTCCAAAGTCAAATTCCCTGGGGGTTCTCAGTCCCTTTGCCGGATCCCCAGGTTGGGAAGTCTGTTGTGGGTCCTACAAGTTTCTTAATGGTGGGAGAATTTCTTTGGTATAACTGCTCTGCAGTTTGTGGATTGTCTGCTCAGCAGCTCTACGGTGGGGCTAATGGCGACCTCCTGCAAGAGGGCTTATCCACAAAGGACAGGAAAGGAATCAGTCATCATTAGTGATCAAGGAAGTGTAAATTAAAACTACAATGCAAGGACTTCCCTGGGAGTCCAGTGATTAAGACTTTGCCTTCCAATGCTGGGTGTGCAGGTTCGATACCTGGTCAGGGAGCTAAGATCCCACATGCCTGAATTATTGTAAGAGCCCCTTCCCTGGCCTCCTTGCTTCAGCATTGTCCCTCCATGATACTCCCCATCCAGCAGCCAGAGTGATTCTTTTATTTATTTTTATTTTTTTAAATTAGTTTATTTATCTATTTTTTAACTTTACAATATTGTATTTGTTTTGCGATACATTGACATGAATCCACCATGGGTGTACATGTGTTCCCCTTCCAGAACCCCCCTCCCACCTCCCTCCCCATCCCATCCCTCTAGGTCATGCCGGTGCACCAGCCCCGAGCACCCTGTATCATGCATCGAACCTGGACTGGCAATTCGTTTCACATATGATAATTTACATGCTTCAATGGCATTCTTTTTAAAACATGAATCAAGGACTTCCCTGATGGTCCAGTGATTAGGAGTCCAGGCTTCCACTGCAGGGGGCTGGGATTCAATCCCTGGGATTGAACTAGTCAGGGAACTAGGATCTAACAAGCTGCTCTAAGTTTTATGGCTTCTGCCCCAGCCTCTGCCAAAGGCACTTCCAGGGTTAAAAACTTCACAGCAAGACAGGAGTGGACACTTCTCCAGACTAGATCCAGGCATGCCTCTCTGAGGACCTTCTAACTCATGCCCATGTACCCATTCTGAAGAAGGGAAAGCAGACATCTGGGAGCTATGGCTGGACGCCTGGATTCCAAGGCTGCCTTGTGCACCAGCCAGGCTGGGTGTGGAACACAATGTGGTCCCTGTCCCAGGAGGACGCCAGATTCTTTTGCATCACCCTAACCCCGGCGAGGTGCCCACAGGCAGGGAAAGGGGGCCACCGGTGCCAATGACAAGGCTGGCAGCCTGTGTGTGGTGAGGGGGGAGGAAGCCAGAGGAATCTGGCTATTTCTGTTCTGGACACACCCACGGGCCTGGGCCAGGGATGGCCAGGATTCCCAGTCCCCACATCTGCCCTCCCCACCAAACCCGTGTGGGCAAACTACTGTGGGCAAGAATCCCTTAGAAGAAATGGAGTAGCCCTCATAGTCAACAAAAGAGTCCAAAATGCAGTACTCGGGTGAAATCTCAAAAATGACAGAATAAGCTCTATTCGTTTCCAAGGCAAACCACTCAGTGTCACAGTAATCCAAGTCTATGCCCCAACCACTAATGCCGAAGAAGCTGATGTTGAATGGTTCTGTGATGACCTAGAAGACCTAGAACTAACACCAAAAAACAATGCCCTTTTCATCACAGAGGACTGGAATGCAAAATAAGAAGTTAAGAGATACCTGGAGTATCAGGCAAATTTGGCCTTGGAGTACATAATGAAGCAGGGCAAAGGCTAACAGAGTTTTGCAAAGAGAACTCACTGGTCATAGCAAACACCCTCTTGCAACAACACAAGAGACAACTCTACACATGGATATCACCAGATGGTTGATACCGAAATCAGATTATGTTCTTTGCAGTCGAAGATGGAGAAGGTCTATACAGTCAGCAAAAACAAGACTGAGAGCTAACTGCGGCTCAGATTGTGAACTCCTTATTGCCAAATTCAGACTTAAATGGAAGAAAGCAGGGAAAACTACTAAACCAATCAGGTATGACCTAAATCAAATCCTTTATGATTATACAGTGGAAGTGACAAACAGATTCAAGGGATGAGATCTAATAGAGTGCCTGAAGAACTATGGATGAAGGTTTGTGACATTGTACAGGAGGCAGTGATCAAGACCATCCCCAAGACAAAGAAAGGCAAAAAGGCAAAATGGCTGTCTGAGGAGGCCTTACAAATAGCTGAGAAAAGAAGAGAAGCGAAAGGCAAAGGAGAGAAGGAAAGATATTCCCATCTGAATGCAGAGTTCCAAAGAATACTAAGGAGAGATAAGAAAGCCTTCCTCAGAGATCAGTGCAAAGAAATAGAGGAAAACTACACAGAATGGGGAGGACTAGAGAGCTCTTCAAGAAATTTAGAGATACCAAGGGAACATTTCATGCAAAGATGGGCTTGATAAAGGACAGAAATGGTATGGACCTAACAGAAGCAGAAGACATTAAGAAGTGGTGGCAAGAATACACAGAAGAACTATACAAAAAAGATCTTCATGACCCAGATAACCATGATAGTGTGATCACTCACCTAGAGCCAGACATCCTGGAATGTGAAGTCAAGTGGGCCTTAGGAAGCATCACTACGAACAAAGCTAGTGGAGGTGATGGAATTCCAGTTGAGCTATTTCAAATCCTAAAAGTTGATGCTGTTGAACTGTTTAACTCTATATGCCAGCAGATTTGGAAAACTCAGCAGTGGCCACAGGACTGGAAAAGTTCAGTTTTCATTTCAATCCCAAAGAAAGACAATGCCAAAGAATGTTCAAACTACTGCGCAATTGCACTCATCTCACATGCTAGTAAAGTAATGCTCAAAATTCTCCAAGCCAGGCTTCAACAGTATGTGAACCATGAACTTCCAGATGTACAGCTGGATTTAGAAATGGCAGAGGAACCAGAGATCAAATTGCCAACATCCACTGGATCATAGAAAAAACAAGAGAGTTCCAGAAAAACATCTCCTTCTGCTTTTTTGACTATGCCAAAGCCTTTGACTGTGTGGACCACAACACACTGTGGAAAATTCTTAAAGAGATGGGAATCCCAGACCACCTTACCCGCCTCCTGTGAAATCTGTATGCAGGTCAAGAAGCAACAGTTAGAACTGGACATGGAACCACGGAGTGCTGCAGTACATGAGGTTGCAAAGAATCAGACACGACTGAACGATTGAACTCATGTCTATTAAACAAATAAAATTAATTATCAAACATTCATTCAAAGAAAGCTCCAAGTCCACATGGTTTCATTGGTGAATACTATCGATCATTTAAGGAAAAAGCGACACCTGTTTTTCACAACCCCCATCAGAAAATAGACTAAAAAGGAACAATTCCAGATTTGTTAAATAAGGCTCGCATAACCCTGACAACAAAATATGAGCTAAGCCATTACCAAAATTACAGAATAAATATTTTTCATGAACATAGATTTAAAAATACACACCAACTGTTATCATTTAGTCTAAATATATGTAAAAGTGATAATACATCACAATCAAGAATAGTTTATCCTTGGGAGGCATGATTGGTTTAATACATGAAAAGCAATTGATATAATTCACAATTTTAACACAATATGATTAAAACCATATTATCATTTCAATACACATGGAAAAAAAGTATTTGACAAAATCCAGCACTGATTTTTGATAAAAACTGTCAGCAAACATGTATTTCATAGGATAATCTTAAATCTGATAAAAGACATAAGTGAAAAACCTACAACTAGCATCATATTTATGATGAAATATTGAATGCTTTCAACCTAAGATCAGGAAAAAGGAAATATGCTCATGCTTGCCACTTTTATACGGCAACTGCTAAACATAAAGTTGGTGTGGCTATATTGCTATTAGAAAAAGGAGGTTTAAATATAAGAAAAATTTCTATGGAAAGGAAGGATATTCACAATAACTTTGTCAGTTAATCAAGAAGACAAGATAATCCTTAATGTGTGTGCATCTAGGATGAAGCCAGCAGCAACTGTATAATATACACTTTTTTCAAGTATACATTGTATGTTTGCTAAGCAAGACCATACCCTGCAACATATATAAATCATATTTAAATAAATTTTAGAGAGTGTTCTCTGACCATAATGGAATTAAATTAAAAAATCAAGAACTAAAATCTTAAAAATCTGTAACTATTTGGAAATTAACAACCACTTCCAAATAGTTCATGCAACAATAAAGAAATTGCATAAGGAGTTGTTAAATATTTCGGACTAAATGATAAGAAAAATACAGCATATCAAAAAATGTGGGGCGTACTAGAGAAGTGCTGTCAGGGAAATCCATAGCTTCAGATACTTACATTTAGCAAAAAGGAATGGTCTAGAAATCTATGTTTTACCTTTTATTTCAGGAAAAGAAGAGGAATGATGACGAGGAAGAAGGAGAGAAGAAAGTATATTAAACCCAGATTTTCTGTGTGGAAATAGTGAAGATAAGAGTTAAAATCAGTTAATCAGAAAACACAAAACAGAAAAAAATCAGTTAAACTAAAAGATGAATTTAACAAATTAATAAAATCGATGAACCTTTAGTTATACTGATCTAGAAAAATTAGGTAAGACCTCAATTAGCAATATCCAAATGAAAAAATCTGACTGCTACAGATCCTCCAAATATTAAAAGGATAAAAGGATAACAGGAGAATGCTATGAACAACTTTATGCCAATAAATTCAGCAACTTAGACAATATCTTTGACAGATACACATTACAAAAACGTAACAAAAGGCAATAGAAAATATGCATAGCTTATGCTAATTGAATTCATAGTTGAAAACCTTCCCACTATGAAAAGCCTAGCCCAGATGTTTCCTTAATGAATTCTATCAAATGTTCAAGGAAGAAATGCAAATACTATTTCAACTCCCAGAAAATAGTGGAGGAGAAAACACTTTCCAACACTTTTTATGAACTCAGTATTAACCTGATTCCGTAAGTGAAAACATTATAAGAAAGCAAAGCTATAGACCAATATCTCTCATGAATGTAGATTCAAAAATCCTTTATAAACTATTAAATCAACTATAGCAATATATTGAAAAAGATATATCACGACCAAGTGGGGCTCTTCCTGGAGTACAAAGTTGGCTTAATATTTGAATATCAATCCATATAATTCACCTATTACTCAAGTAAAAAAAAATATATAATCATTTAAATGGATGCAGAAAATTAATTTTATACAGTTTAAAACCCAGTCATGATCAATTTAAAAAAATAGCCTTTTAGGTAACTATGAATAGAAGGGAACTTCCTCACTCTATTAATTAGAATCAATAAAGAATATGCATCTACTCAGAGCATCTAGGCAAGAAAAAGAAATAAAGGTCATCCAAGTTGGAAAAGAAGTAAAACTGGCATTAATGTGGATGACATAATTTTTATATAAGAAAACCATAAAGATGCCACCAAGAAAACTATTAGAAATAATAAAAGAATACTGTAAGGTTGCAGGTTTCAAAAATCCATATACAAATATCCATTACATTTCTGTACACTAACAATGAAATGATTCTGCCTGGAATGTGGGAGACCGAGGTTCAATCCCTGGGTCAGGAAGGTCCCCTGGAGTGGGAAATGACTACCCATTCTAGTATTCTTGCCTGGAGAATCCCATGAACAGAGGAGCCTGGTGGGCTACAGTCCATGGGGTCACAAAGAGTCGAACACAACTTAGTGACTAACACTTTCACTTTCAACAATGAAATAACAGAAAGAGAAATTAAGAAAACAATTCCATTTACTATGATAACAAAAAGTAAAATCCTTCAAAATAAATTTAAACTAGGAGACAAAAACACATGTATGGACAATTAACCTAGGACAAAGAGTACAATGGAGAATGGAAGTAGAACACATTTTAATAAATGGTGTTACAAAAAACTGAATAGCCAAAGTCTCACATGAAAACACGCCCTAATGAAAATCATATTACCAGCCTATTACTATCTCATGTCATACACAAAATCGACTCAAAGTTGATTAAAGAATGAATGTAAAGGCTTAAACCATAAAACTTGTCCAAGAAAAATAGGCAGTACACACTTTGACATCAGTCTTAGCAATATCATTCTGCGTATGTCTCCTTAGGCAAGGGAAACAAAAGCAAAAATATACAGATGGGACTATTTGAAACTAAAAAGCTTCCGATCAGCAAAGGAAACTCAAAAGTGTTGAAAGGGGTTTGTTATGAATAACAAAAGACACCTTTATTTCTTTTATCACTTAGGAAGTTGCAAGGGCTTTAGGAGTTTTTGTGCCAGGAATAGGAAAGAAGACCAAATTATAAAATTTTTATTATGAATCACAATATTATAAAGATAACTCCAAAACAGATATATTGATTTTTCCATTAATTAATTTATTTAAATTTTTATTTTATATTGAGTAGAGTTGATCAACAGTGTTGTATTAGTTTCAGGCATACAGCAAAGTGATTCAGTTATACATATACATGTATCTATTCTTTTTCAAAATCTTTTCCCATTTAGACTATTACAGAATACTGAGCAGAGCTCCCTGTGCTGTACAAGTAGGTCCTTGTTAGTTATCCATTTTAAATATAGCAGTGTGTACATGTCCATCCTGAACTCCTAATGTATCCCTCCCCACCCCCGCCCCCATGACCATAAGTTCATTCTCTAAGTCCGTGCGTCTGTTTCTGTTTTGTAAATATGTTCATCTCTATCATTTTTAAAAGATTCTGTATATAAGCGATATTATATGATATTTGCCTTTCACTGTCTGACTTCAGTTAGCATGATAATCTCTAGGTCCATCCGTGTTGCTGCAAATGGCATTATTTCATTCTTTTTAATGATTTTTGACAAAGATGCCAAGGTAACTCAGTTGGGAGAAGATAGTTTTTTTTCAACAAATGCTGCCAGAACAAATGGATATCTGATATAGAGAAAGGTTAACCTTGACCCTTACCTGATGCCAGTCATGAATATTAACATAACATGGATCATAGACTTTAATATAAAACCTGAAATTATGAAACTTAGGAGAAAATCTTTTTGACCCTGGGTTATGCACAATTTTCTTAATTAGGACACAGAATCCACAAGCCATAAAAGTTTGATAATTTGGAATTCATCAAAATTAAGACCATGTACTCTTCAAAAGACATTGTTTAGAAAGTGAAAAGACAAGCTACAGAGTGGGAGTAGATGTTCATAGCCCATATATCTGATGCAGCACTCGTATCCAGACTGTAAATAACTCTTAAAATTCAGTAATAATGAGAGAAACAATCCAATTATAAATGGGTAAAAGATTTGAACAGCTCACGTCGCAAAAGAAGATATATGAATAATCTATGTCGTTATTGTTGTTTAGTTGCTCAGTCATGTCTGACTCTGCAACCTGTTGAACTGTAGCCCGCCAGGCTCCTCTGTCCATGGGATTCTCCAGGCAAGAATACCGGAGTGAGTTGCCAGTTTCTCCTCCAGGGAATCTTCCTGACCCAGGAATCAAACCTGCGTCTCCTGCACTGGCAGGTGAGTTCTCTACTACTGAGCCATCAGGGAAGCAAGTTCTTGAAAAGATGCTCAATCATTAGGGAAATGCAAATTAAAATTACAAGACAGTAGCACACTACCAAAAGAATGTCTTAAAAAAAAAAAAAACTGAAGATATCAGGATAAGCACGCCAAATGCTGTTGAGAATGTGGACCAACTAGAACTTCCATGCACTGCAAGTGGAAATGCAAATGGCATACACACTTTGGAAAAGAATTCACCACTTTCTTATAATGTTTAGCATACATTTATCATGTGAATCAGCAGTTTTCCTTGTGGATGCTTCCCAAAGAGAAATCAAAACATATGTCCACATAAATGTTCACAGCAGCTTCATTCACAAGAGCTGAAAGCTAGAAACAACTCACATGTCCAGCAACAGGTCAACAGATTTGTTACAGATTAGTATACTTGTATGGATATTATATGAGCCAGCAATTCCATTTCTAAGTACTTACCCAAGGAAAAATAAAGCCATAAGTGTACACAAAAAACTTATCGTGAATGTTAATTAGAAACATTATGTATAATAGCAAAAATTGGAGATGATTAGCTGCCCATCAACTGGTACATGGACAAATTTGGCACACCTATAATATAGGATGCTGCTCAGCAATATAAAGAAATCAACTACTGATAACATCAGCAACTGGATCAATCCACATTATGCTAAGTCAAAGAAAACTTTAAAAAAGACCATTTACTCTCTGATTCTATTTGTATAAAATTCTTGGAAATAACTACTGCTTTACAGTTACAGAAAGGAGATAAATAGTTGCCAAGGGTTGTAGTTGGTCAGATTTATTCCAAAGGGGCAGGAGGGAATTTTCTGGCATGATGGGAGTGTTCTATATTTTCTGGCATGATGGGAATGTTCTATATTTTGACTTTTGTGGTGGTTATGGGCACATAGGCATTTGTTAGACATTGTTAAATTGAGCACCTAAGGAAGATGCATTTTATGCTAGTTGGTTTTAACAGCTCTGTCTGCTGCTACAGTGTGCATCATGGATAGGGAAATCCAAGATGCACATGGAGACTCTTCCCCAACATGTAGAAGTCCTTTCTGCTTCTCACCCTGCACGTCTGATCTTTCTATTAGCAGGTCAGTCACCTTCTGTAAGGCAAAAGCACCTACCTCCATCCAGGAAGAGAAGCAAAAAAGAGGAATAGGGATACTCATAGGAGGCCTGGAGCAGCTGGTTGCCAGGGCTGCAAGGCTGTCCTGAGAGAGGGGAGAGAGGGCAATACCGAAGCCCCCTGCCCTACAGTGACAGGAAAGGGAAGGAGTTGAGGAGTGAGGTGCACGGCTGATGCATTTATTGTACTTGGAAACTCTCCCATGGTTGCTATGTTCATATATATATATATATATATGGTTTCCCTGGTGGCTCAAGCTGTAAAGAATCTGCCTGCAATGCAGGAGATGTGGGTTCGATCCCTGGGTTGGGAAGATCCCCTGGAGAAGGGAATGGCAACCCACTCCAGTACTCTTGCCTAGAGAATTCTGTGGACAGAGGAGACTGGCAGCCGAATCACTGTGCTGTACGCCTGAAACTACCACCACATTGTAAATCAAATATATATATATATTTTTTTTTTCATCATGATGGGTCCAATACCATTTGTGAGCAGCAAGGCCCCTGACAGGACCTCCCAGGATTTAGCACATTATACCTGTGAATCTGCTGCACACTCATGCACTTTTTGTCTGTCTTCTGGGGATGACTGGGAGAAAATTTTCACACCTCTCTGAACCTCAGTTTTCTCACCTTGACCTGGGTCAGGAAGTCTTAAACTCGAGTCCTAGAGGCCTCCAGGGGTGGGGGTGTTGTGTAGGGGAGGAAGAGAAGGAAGAAGGAGCTCAAGGAGCTGGCTGTCCCATTCTCCTTGTATCTCTTCTACATTTCGAGTACTCCATTCACAGAGTAAGAATTCTGTAGCTAAATCAATGGAGAAGGCAATGGCAACCCACTCCAGTATTCTTGCCTGGAGAATCCCAGGGGCAGGGGAGCCTGGTGGGCTGCCATCTATGGGGTTGCACAGAGTCGGACATGACTGAAGTGACTTAGCAGCAGCAGCAGCAGCTAAATCAGTTGAAAAGTCTTGGGCCCGGGCACTTTGCCTTGACCTTTATTTGCATAGCGCTCAGGTCTCAAAGCATCCTCCTCTCTTCTTCTCTTGCCTGTCTTCCATGCAGTCTGTATCTCCTCATCATTTCCCTTGCCCTCACTTGCCCAATCCCTGGCTCCCTGGAGACCATTTTCCCAAATTGTAGATGCCTTTTTCCAGGGACCCATCCCAAATCCTTGTAAGGGGGCCCTCCTGCCTAGATTGGGGGAACAGTGCTGGGCCTGTGGGGTCTGAGGCCCCCTCAAGCAAGAAACCAGTCTGGAGAACTTAAGCCACAGGTGGCCCCATTGTCTACATGCCGGGGACTGCAATCAGTGAAATGGCAGCAACTGGTAGCCAACTCAGGAAGAGTAAATGCTTCCTTTGCCTCTGAGCCAAAACTCAGTGGGCCTGTGAGGAGCTGAGAATGTGAGCCAGCCCCCAAACTCAATTCAAAGCATTCAAGCCAATGAGAATTTATGAGGCTCTCACTTTGTGCCAGGCCTGGTGCTGAGTATTCTGATCTTTCCTTCATGCAGGAACTTGACTGACAATGAGTACTACCCTTTGAAAAACAGTGTTTTAATTCAGTTTAAAAATCCTCAGAATTCCAGAGAGGGCACAGAGTTTCAGGTGCCACCAGTGCCCAGACCAAGGGATGCTGCAAAGTTCTGCAAGGATATCCCCAAGGCCATCATTCACTATCTGGAAGCTCATCATGGCACTTGGGCTGGGGCCTTAGACTGCAGGATGCCCAGCAATGAGGTGACGTTCATTGCTAATTCCTTTCCTTCTGTTCTCGTAGCACCAACAGGCTAGGAGGAAGGGACTTGGCCTGGAGAGATGGAAGATCCAGAAGATCAGAAGAAGGGGGAGTGGAGGCAGTGAGGAATAGTGGAAGGAACCTAGACTTTGGAATCAGGTGATGCAGGGCCAAATTATGCCAGTGACTAGCTATGTACCGTAGAAAAATCACTTCTCTGATCCGTTCTGTCCTTATGTGTAGAATGGAGATAACAATAGTACCTCCTTCATAGGGTTATATTGAATATTCGAGATATAATTCACAAAATGCCTGAAAGAATGTAGACTTCTTAAAGTAGGAGCTACTGGCAGAAGTACTATTGTTCCATTATCATCATTAATATCATCTTGATAAACAATATAGATCCTTTGGGGATCTAGAGCAGATGACAATGAGCATGCTTGCCACTTTAAGCTTGTGGTTTAATTACCTTGTCTTAATATGGGTGTCCTGAGAAGTTGAAGCCATGTGGGACAGACCCTAGGTATAAGCTCATTTAGAGAGATCCAAGCTGTCTTGAAGTAACTTCTCTACAGAGAGAAATTCCTGGCCATTTTCTGGAAGAGGAATGGAATTCACCTGTTGTAATGGTCAAAGTGACCTTTTAGTATCTCTGTGGCTCACTGGACCCAATACTCTTCCAGACTTGTCTTAAGTGCATTCCACCTCCTGCCACTTCTGACTCCAGGGTCCACTTCCTGATGGCTTAGGGGGAAAAGAGCAGCATGGTAGCTCCATTCTCAGGCAGTCACATTGGCTTCACAGCTGTGGCTTTTTGTGGAGGCTGACTGCGAATGATGCCGTGTTCCACTTATGCTGGAACATGCTGCACTTTGCAATGCTCAAGTGCCTACTCTATATATTTGGACTGATGTAGTCTGTGTCTTTCAAATTATAGGTTTTAGGGTGTGTGGGAGAATGGCACAGCCTTTTAAGGATAGGTCAGTAAATTAGAACCTCATGACCCATTTGCTCCATTTGTAATCTTGCTGAGCCATGCTCTCCCAAGATAGTAGCAATACCAGGAACCCCCTGGGGTGACATTCTGTTCCTATCCCAAGGGGCTGGTAAACCTGTGTCTTTGTCTGAAAGCTAAACATATTCCTTGGAACTAAGGTAGAAAAATGACTAATTTCCCATTTTAAAGATGAGCTAACAGAGTCAGAAAAGTGAAGTGAACTCACCTAAGGCCACAAGCTAGTAAGAGAAGGAAAAAAGGGTGATATTAAGGGACCTGGCAGGTTTTGAATGTTGACAAAGCTGTAGCAATCAGACAAAAGGCACTTCTTCTCTTCTTTCCCCTCCCTTTGCCTCTCCTTCTCTTCCTTTTCCTTCTCTCTCTACTCTACCCCTTGATAATATGGTCCATATGCTTATGGCTCCCAAAATCAGATCTCCAGAATGGATCTCTCCTCTAAACTCCAGATGTCAACATGACATCACTACTTGATTATCAAATACTATTTCTTTAGAATTTATTTCAACTGGTAGCCAGGGAAATGAGTCAAGAAAAATAAATAAAAGGCATCCAAATTGGGAAGGAAGAGCTAATATTATTTCTTTTCACGGTTGACATGAAAATTATAAAGAATCTATAATTACGCTACCAGAGCTAATAACAAAATTCAGCAAAGTCGTAGGGCACAAACTCAACACACAGAAACCAGTTGTGTTCTATACACCAATGATGAACAATTCAAAAAGGAAATTAAGTAAGTAATCTCATTACAAATAGCATCTACAATAATCTAACCAAGGAGGTGAAATATTTGTATGCTGAAAACATTGCCAAAAGAAATTAAAGAAAATATGAAATGAAATAGAAAGACATTCTGTGTCAATGGGTAAGAAGACTTAATTTTGTTGAGATGTGACTTATAGATCCAAAACAATATTTATCAAAATTGCAACAGCTTTTTTTTCCCCCAAGAAATAGAAAAGTTGGATTCTCGACTTCAAATTTGAAACTACAAGGTGCCCGCAAATAGTCAAAATAATATTGAAAAAAGAAAAGAAAGCTGAAGGACTTATACTTCCCCAGTTTCAAAGCTTACTGCAAAGCAGCAGTAAATGAGATAGTGTAATACTGCCATAAGGGTAGAGATAAAGACCAAATAGAACTGAGGTCCAGAATTAAGCCTCACATCAATGGCCGGTTGATTTTGTCATGGGTGCCAAGTTCATTTAATAGGCAAAAGAATAGCTTCTTCAACAGGTGGTACAGAGGCAACTGGATTTCCATTGGCAAAAGAATAAAGTTGGACTCCTATATCACACTTTGCACAAAAATTAACTCAAAATGGATCAGTGACTTAAATATAAGAGCTAAATCATAAAACTGTTAGAAGAAGACATGGAGGTAAATCTTCACGATCTCAGATGTGGCAATGGATACTTAGATGTCACACAAAAGCACAAGCAACAACAACAACAAAAATAGGTAAATTGCACTTCATCAAAATTAAAATAAACCTTTATGCATCAATATATATTATTATGAAAATGAAAAGACAATGGACAGAATGAAAGAAAATATTTGTAAATCATATATCTGATAAGGGTTTTATATTTATTATATATAAAGTATACTTATAATTCAATGACAAATAAAAACCTCACCAAAAAATGAACAAAAGACTTGAATAGACATTTCTTCAAAGTATATATACAAAGGGTAATAAGTACACAAAAAGATGTTCAGAATCTTTGTCATTAAGGAAATGCAAATCAGAGCCTCAGTGAGATACTACTTCACATCTACTAGGATGTCTATAATTTTTTTAAAAAAAGGAGAATAACAAATGTTGGTGAGAATGTGGAGAAACTGGAATACTTGTGCTCTGCTGGTGAGAACGTAATTTGGTTTAGCTTCTGTATAAAACATTTTGGAAGTTCTTCAAAAGCTAAAGATAGAATTACCACGTGACCCAAAAATTCCATTCCTATGTATATATCTAAAAGAACTGGGGAAAATAACCCAGTTACTTGTATTTGTCCAATGTTCATGACAGGATTATTCACAGTAGCCATAACATAGAGACAACTCAAGCATCCATTCATAGATGAATGGATAAGTAAAATGTGGTATATACATACAACAGCGTATTATTCAGTCATAAATGAAATTTCTAGCATATGCTCCAATAAATATTGGAAACATTATACTAAGTGAATAAGTCAGACTAAAATGGGCACTTATATGATTTCACTTCTGTGAGGTACCTACACTAAACAAATTCATAGAGATAGAAATTAGATTAGTGTTTACCAGAGACTGGAATGAGGGAAAAATGGCAGAATATTGTTTAATGGTCACAGAGTTTCTGTTTGGGGTGATGAAAAAGTTTTAGAAATAGTGATAATTGCTTTACAATATTGTAAATATCATTCAGGCCACTGAATTGTGTAGTTAAAATAGTTGAAAATGACAAACTTTATGTTAGACATATTTTATCATCCCAAAGACAGTGAAAAAAAAGTCAAAATGTATCTCAGTCCTGTGCACTTATCTCCATCTACACTACCCTCACCTGGATGCCTGTTTTATAGTTTTCAGAGTAAGTTTTATCCTTCCTTTGTTAAATTTACTTCTGAGGTTTTCCCTGGGTGTGATGCTATTGTTTTCTTAATTTTGTTTTTTGGATTGGTCATTGCTATTGTACAGAAATGCAACTAATGTTTGTGTGCTTGTTGATCTTGTATCCTGCAGTTTTTCTGAATACATTTGTTAGTTCAAATAATATTTTTGTGGTTTTTAGAATTTTTTGCATATGAGAATAGCAATAGGTTCATTTCTTCTTTTGTAATCCGAATGCCTTTTATTTCATTTTGCTTCTAATTGATCTGGCTAGAACTTCCTGTACAATGTTGAATAGAAGAGGTAAGAGTGAACATCCTTATTTTGTTCCTGATCTTAGGGGGAACATTTTCAGTTTTTTATTATTGTGTATGATATTAGCTGTGAAGTTTTGTTTTGTTTTGTTTTCTCATAGAATCCTTTTTCAGGTTGAGGAAGCTTCCTTATACTCCTCGTTTGCTGTATGCTTTTAATAGGAAAGGATGTGAGGTTTTGTCGAATGTTTCTGGTGTTTACTAAGAAGCTTGTGTGGTTTTTGTCCTTTATTCTGTTCATATGGTGTATAATATTGGGTATGATACCATTTGTAGAAAGTAGGCAAGTAAAAGTAAACAACAGATTCTGTAGGGATACAAAACGCATATTTCAAAACTTGGAAAATGAAAGACAAGGGCCTGAAAAGCACAAAATTTCCCTTCAGGGCCACTGTTATGAAAAGGGAGGCTGGGATGAGTGAGGGAAGGAGCCCCCAGATGGTTGCCATGCTGTTGGGAATGTCCTTGTTCTTATTCTGGGTGGTCAGTGGATCAGTGTTTGTCTCACTATTATGCTTCAAGTTGTTCCGTCATTTTTCTGTCTGTATCAAATATTGACAAAAGATGTAATACATGGGACAACTGAAATATCTAGAAAAAGAGACCTCAGCCTATGGGCATCAGTGCCTCATCTGGCCTGGCTGCAGAGAAGGAAGCCTCTAGGAAGGGAGCAGTGATGCTAAGATCCAGGGAAGAGTCATGCCTGGGGAAAGAGGTGCCAGGGATTATAGGCACTCAGCAGGGATGGACAAAAGCATCTTCAGCATTGAAGTGATCTTACTGATTGGTTGGACATTCCTGGAAGGCAGGTGGAGCCTCCTGAATGCCAAGAGTCCAGCATGTGCCTAGTAATAAGTGCTCCAAATAGACAGAAGAGTCCAGGCCCGCTTGTGCTTGTCTATGATCCAGGTGAGGCCCGGAACTGTAGCTCTGAAGTTGACTGGGAGGAGGGCTTGTACAGACCTCCAGGATGTGAGACATGATCTTGCTCCATAAGTTGTAAAGGCCCTCATTCACAGAAATGTTTAGGGGTCTGTGTTGTTTCCCAGAATGTCAACCAGTCTGAGGCTGCTTGGGGTCAGTCCACCTCTCCTGCATTTGTGCCCCGAGTTTACTGGCCTTGCTGGAGAGATCAGCTCTGTGGAGACTTCAGGTTTGTATTGGAAGCTTTAGCCCTGAACAGTACAGACGGCTTGGCAGCCATTTAGAATCCATCAATGATGATTAAAGCCTCAGTGGTTAATGCAGGGCCTTGCAGAGAGGCCTGTCCTTTCTGCTTGTGTTTCTACTCCATTATCTCCAGCCGACTCCTTGACATGCTGATGCAAGGAAGAAGGCTGGAACCCCAGTCTGATGCTTTAGCACCTGTTGGAATGTTCTGGGCCTTTTGCATGAAAATGAGAGAAACACCTTCACCATTCCAGATGCAGTAGGCTGTCTTTCCTCCCATTAAGCTAGTCCCTATTAACACATTTCTGAGCAACTAACAGCCTTTGAACTGTTTCCTGCTTCCAGGATCCATCCCCCTTTCAATCTACTTTCCATGCGGCAGCCAGGGTGAGCATATACATATAAAACTCTGTGCCACTGGCCTGCTGAGAGTGTACCCCGAAGACAAAGTCAAGGCTGCTTCAATTCCAGAAAGTCTCCCAGTATTCTTCTAAACTGATCAGCCTTTGCTTTGCTGCAGAGTTACTAAGTTTTAGACAGATGCTCTTTGAACATCTTAGTCCAGAAAATGACAGCAGCAGGGCATTTTCTGGCCTCAAAAAAGCCTATGTTTTTGCCAAAGTTTTACCCAGGTAGAAGGAGCAAAGCCTGGATTTGAACACTCACCTGTGTCTTAATTACTGGCACCAACTAGACTGTGTGAGGTCTCTGAGTATGGAACTTCCCAAAGTCTGTATTAAATCGTTGACCTGCAGTGTCAGGCCTCCTGGCCTGAGCTCTGTTCACTAAAACCAGTCAGAACAAGCCCAAGACTTTTGCCCCAGTACTGCCCTGTCAGGACTGGCAGTCTCATCCCATTTCCCCAAGCCCCCTGGGGCCTTCAGCCCTTTGGTTAACCTCCTCTGGAATACTCACCCTGTTAAAAGTAACTCATCCCCATAGCCCAGAGAGAGTTTTTGGAAATCAAACCTTTTGTCTGTGTGCTTAAGAGCTTTGATGTTGCACAGATCTAGATTCAAATCTCCAGTAGACCCCTTTTAGCTCTGTGACTATAGCCAGATGACTTAACATCCACAAGCCTGTTTTTGCACAGGTAATACAGGGTTAATAGTAGTACCTTACTCATAAGGTTGTGAGAATTGAGTTCATTTAGGTAAAGAACTTGAAAGCACATAGTAAACAATAAAACTGGGTTTGTTACATTGTACATTTCCCCGGATTCACTGAGGAACAGGCATTTACTTTTATTTTATTTAGAAAAAACGTGATGGGGTATAGCTCACATGCAGTAAAGGAAACAAACATTAAATGAATGTCTGTATATGTAAATGATGTCTACATATTAATAAATATGTATAATGACAACTCAGCTCAAAATATGGAATGTATTCTTTACCCCTTCCTCTCTGCTTCTTCCCATTCCATACCACATCCCTAGGTGTAGTCAATAATCTGGTTTCTGTTAGTATAGCTTAAGGTTTGTCTCTTCTAGAGTTTCATATAAATGGAATCACGTGGTTTATATTTTTGTCTGAATTCTTTCATGCAGCATATTTCTGAGGTACATCCAAATTATAAGGCATATCGGTTCATTCTTTTTATTCCTATTACCACATTTTGCTTATACATTCAACTGTTGATGGACACTGGAGTTTTCCAGCCTGGGGCAAACGTGAATAATGCTATTATGAGCATTGGCATACTAGTCTTTGTGTGGACATAAGCTTTTATTTCATTCATGTAAATGCCTAGGAGTGGAATTTCTAGGTCATACGGCAACTCTATATTTAACTTGGTGAGGATCTGTCAAACTGTTTTCCAAAGTGTTTGTACCATTTTAGATTCCCACCAGCAATGTATATGGAACTCAGTTGCTTCCCATTCTTGACAACAGCTGTTAATATTGGTCTTTTAAATAGGTTTTTAGTAGCCTTTCTAGTGGATGTGCAGTAACCAGTATTTATTACATGACTATTCTGTGGTTTTTCCAGTAGTCACATATGGATGTGAGAGTTGGACTATAAAGAAAGCTGAGCACCGAAGAATTGATGCTTTTGAACTGTGGTGTTGGAGAAGACTCTTGAGAGTCCCTTGGACAGCAAGGAGATCAAACGAGTCAATCTTAAAGGAAATCAGTCCTGAATAGTCATTGGAAGGAATGATGCTAAAGCTGAAACTCCAATACTTTGGCCACCTGATGCAAAGAACTGACTCGTTGGAAAAGACCGTGATGCTGGGAAAGATTGAAGGCGGGAGGAGAAGGGGATGACAGAGGATGAGATGGTTAGATGGCATCACTGACTCAATGGACATGGGTTTGAGTAAACTTCGGGAGTTGGTGATGGACAGGGAGGCCTGGCATGCTGTGGTCCATGGGGTCTCAAATAGCTGGACACGACTGAGTGACTGAACTGAATTCTGTGCTCAGTATTGATAAAGGCATTATATTAGGCACAGTAGGTGCAAAATTCTAATTACTTTTCAGT
This sequence comes from Okapia johnstoni, assembly GCA_024291935.2. Taxonomy (NCBI): domain Eukaryota; kingdom Metazoa; phylum Chordata; class Mammalia; order Artiodactyla; family Giraffidae; genus Okapia; species Okapia johnstoni. The sequence continues at coordinate 113,992,980 of CM044305.1, forward strand.
ATTATTACTTTTCTTCAGTATCATTTTTCTTTTCTCTTCTTCAGTATTATTTCAGTATTTTCTTCAGTATTGATACTGCACAGACATCAGGACATAAGTGTTCTGTGGCGGAGGCCTGTCAGCAATCAACAGTCTATGGAACAGGTAATGAAACTGCAACTGTTCGTGCATTAAACAATGAAACTCTGCACTGTGCCAGAGGTTGGGCTGGACTTTGGGAGACTGGTAAAGCAGCCAGATATTTCTGCTTGCCACAGTGAGGGCTCCAGGCCAGCTGGCAGGGGTGGTTGGCTTCTGGGCAAGTGCTCAGTCACACAAACAAGATACAAAATCCAAATGAGACTTGAAGTCGGGCTAATCTGGGCCCCAGCCCTTTCAAACCTGCCCTCCTTGGGGATTAACTCAGTTTAGCTTTTGAGAGTTCTTTCTGCAGAGGGATTATTTTTCAAGCCAGGATAATGATGCTGAGGTCAGCAGCAGAGGAGCAGAGGGCTCTCCAGGGCTGGCACGTAGCAGATGACTGGTTAAATGGCACTTGATTTGTTAGGTATGGACTTCTTGGCCATCCTAGTATCAGTCAGATCTTTCACCTATCACTGGAGGTGGAGCCACACCATGGCTGGACAGAAACTCATCATTTATAATAAAAAGAAATTACCACCCTAGGGATTTTCCACTGGAGGGGAGTCATATTTGGGGATGTTCACTGATGTCTTTGTCTAAAGTCTCTTTGAATCACTGGGTGCTCTGTCCTGATGGCCACCCCAAAGTGATTTTCATGCATTCTACTGGACCTATAACTGAAGTCATATGTCCTCCAAACTTCCCTGAAATTGTGTGGCAATCAGTCCAGCCGTTTTCAAGCTGTGCAGAAATAGTTACACGGGCGGAAATGAAATTGGCAATATATCTAAAACGGCAGAATAGGATAACACACGCCTCCTCCCACACATATATCCCACTCTCTGCTCCTTTGGATAGTATGCTAGGTTAATGGGGGACATTTCCCAAGGGGACCCTTCTGCCATTTCCTCAGGAGAAGTAAGGCGTATTTTGTTTTCCTGAAAAGCTGGTTCTTAGAGAATTTTACTTTTAAATAATCATAGCAGATTCATCAGTTTATATTACGTAGTGACAGCAATATTTTTGCTACCTCCTAGCACAAATCACAGCAGCCTTGGAGAACCTGTCCTCCTCGCCTGCTATCCTTCAAAGGGTGCCTAACACAAGCCCCACCTCCCACCCCACCCCAAGCATAGCTCTGGAATAGAAATAGGACAGAGAGTGCTAATTGAAACTGAACAGGGCACTCTAAGGCATACCAACTACCCAAGGGGACGTGCTGCAGGCATTGTCAGTTGTTGCTCATTCACCGATGGACGTCCCACTTAGGGGTCCAAACAGTTGTACATAACATTTGCTTCTCAAGGGACCCATGTCAATCCCTGTTCCTCTTTTTCAGAGTTCTTTTGGCTATTCTAAATTGTATGTGTTTCTAGGTTAATTTTAACATCAGATTTCCTATTCCTACAAAATATTTTGTTCGTGATTTTTATTTGGAATTGCATTGAATCTATATAACAATTTGGAGTGTGAACATTTTAACTATATTGATTCTTCTGACCCAATAACACAATATATTTTTCTGATTATTCATTTATTTTTGTTCATTTTTTCAGCAATGTTTTGTGAATATCACTGTATAAATATTTTATGGATTTTGCTTTGATGGTCAGATGTCTCTAAGAATTTTATAGTTTGGAAACTATTATAAATGTTATTGTTTTTTATTTCAACTTGTTTATTGATAGTATATAGATCTACACTTGATTTTTGTATATTGGTCTTTTCTTGAAAGCTTGCTATATTCATTTCCTATGCCTGCTGTTGGAGAAGGAAACGGCAACCCACTCCAGTATTCTTGCCTGGAGAATCCCAGGGACAGAGGAGCCTGGTGGGCTGCTGTCTATGGGGTCGCACAGAGTTGGACACAACTGAAGTAACTTAGCAGCAGCAGCAGCAGCATGCCTGCTGTAACAAATTCTCAGAAACTCCGTAGCTTGAAGCAACACAAATGTATTCATCTTACAGTTCTGAAGCTTAGAAAGCCAAAATCAGTCTTAGCGGGCTAAAATCAAGGTGTCCCAGGGGCTGTGTTCCTTTTCTTTTCTAACTTCCAGAGGCTGCCTGCATTCCTTGGCTATAGCCCCATTTACCTGCTTCAAAGCTAGACTAGCATCTGCCAACATTTCTCTCTTACTTTCTTTTCTTTTTCTTTTTCAAACCAAAGCATCTATTTCTCTTTCTTTTCTTTTCTTTTTTTTTTTTTTTTGAGGTAAGGGTTATTGTACTGGCTAGAATATATAGTACACTCAAGTAGAAGTGATGAAAGGGGACTATTAACTTTGTTCCAGATCTTACAGCAAGATCTTTGGTGTATGTGTATTCTGCTATTGTGTGTATGCTCTAAATGTCGGTTAGGTCACATTGGTTGACAGTGTTGCTCAATTCTTCTCTATCCTTTCTGTTTTCTATTTACCGTGAGAAAGATACCAACATTCCTGAATGTAACTATTCACGTGTCTTTTTCTCTTTGCAACTCCATCATTTTTTATGTTTTGAAGATAAGTTATGAATTACATAAATGTTATGAATTATATGTTATGTAGGCTCAGATGGTAAAGAATCCACCTGCAATACAGGAGACCCAGGTTTGATCCCTGGGTCAGGAAAATCCCCTGAAGGAGGGCATGGCAACCCACTTGAGTATTCTAGCCTGGTGAATCCCATGGACAGAGGAGCCTGGTGGACTACAGTCCATGGAGGTCACAAAGAGTCAGACATGACTGAGTGACATGTCTGACAAAAAATTGGATATTCACTTGATGAATTGACTTCCTGATCGTTATTAAATGACCTTATTTATCCCTGGTGATACTCTTCACTCTGAAATTCACTTTGACTGACATTAAGATAGCCACTCTAGCTTTGTTGTTAATAGTGTTAGTATGATTTATCTTTTCCATCATTTTACTTTTTAGCTATTTGTGTCTTTGTATTTAAAATGTCTTTGTGGTACGCAGCATAAAATTCAGTCATACCTCTTTATCCAATCTGATAATCTCTGCTTTTTGTCAGTTTGAAATATTGTTCTTATGGGATTATTGATACAGTTAGGTTTAAGTCTATCATCTTGCAGTTTGTTTTCCATTTGTCCCCTATGTTTTTTTGGTCCCCTTGTTCTTTTTCTCTTCCCTCCTTTGAACAAATTATATGTTTTTATGATTATATTTTATTTACTTTTTTTATTTATTAGCTATAACTTTCCGAGAAGGCAATGGCACCCCACTCCAGTACTCTTGCCTGGAAAATCCCATGGACGGAGGAGCCTGGTGGGCTGCAGTCCACGGGGTCGCTAAGAGTCGGACTCGACTGAGCGACTTCACTTTCTTTTGCTTTTCATGCACTGGAGAAGGCAATGGCAAGCCGCTCCAGTGTTCTTGCCTGGAGAATCCCAGGGACGGCGGAGCCTGGTGGGCTGCCGTCTCCGGGGTCGCACAGAGTCGGACACGACTGAAGCGACTCAGCAGCAGCAGCTATAACTTTTGTTATTTCAGTGGTCTTTTAGGGTTTATAGAAACATCTTTTTGGCTTCCCAGATTTGTGCAGTGGTAAAGAATCCACCAGCCAATGCAGGAGACGTGGGTTCAATCCCTGGGTCGGGAAGATACCCTGGAGAAAAAAAATGGTTACCAACTCCAGTATTCTTGCCTGGAGAATTCCAGGTACAGAGAAGCCTAGTGAGCTACAGTCCATGGGATCGCAAAGAGTTGGGCATGAGTTGAGCACGCATGTACACATCTTCTTCTGTAAACATCTTTGACTTGCCACAGTCCACCTTCAAGGAATACCATGCCTTTTCACAGATAGTATAAGAGCCTTGCAAGAATACTTCCATTTGCCCTTTCCCAGACTTTTTGCTGTTATTGACACACTTTACTTCTACAAATATTATAAATTGCACAGTAGTTTTTTACTTTTAGAGCTTCCTTGTTAGCTCAGTTGGTAAAGAATCCGCCTGCAATGCAGGAAACCCCAGTTTGATTCCTGGGTCAGGAAGATCCGCTGGAGAAGGAATAGGCTACCCACTCCAGTATTCTTGGGCTTCCCTGGTGGCTCAGCTGGTAAAGAATTTGCCTGCAATGCAGGAGGCCTGGGTTCAGTCCTAGGGTTGGGAAGATCCCCTGGAGAAGGGAATGGCTACTCCAGTATTCTGGCCTGGAGAATTCATGGAATGTATAGTCTGTGGAGTCGCAAACAGTCAGACATAAATGAGCAACTTTCACTGTTATTATTTTTGCTTAACCTGAGATTATCTTTCAAAAACTTTTAAATCATAGGAAAAAGAATTATACATATTTACCCCCCATTTTGGGTGCTCTCCATCATTTATAGTCACATTTCTGTTATCATTTTCTTTCTTTCTGTTTCCTTTCTGTAACAGCTTGTAGGGAGGATCTCCCGGTGGTATCTTTCACCTCCTGCATGTCTGAAGAAGCCTTCATATCATTTCACTTTTGACTGCTATTTTTTCCTGGATATGGAATTTTAGGTTGACGGTTTTATTTTTCTTTCAGGGCTTTGAAAGTGTTGATCTACTGTCTTCTCATTTGCATGTTTTCAAAGGAGATTTCATGTTATCTTTACTTTTGATCCTCCATATGTTACGTCTCTTTTTCTTTCTCCTTTTAAGATTTTCCCATTACCATTAGTTTTCAAAATTTGTCTATGATGTGCCTCAGTGCAATTATCTTCATGTTTCTTGTTTTTTTTGGCTTATAGTTTTCATTAAATTTGAAAAAAAAAAGGTTACTATTTTCTCACAGAATTTTTCTGCTCCTTCTTTTTCAGAGACAAGCTTCTCTAGTGGCTAAGATGGTAAAGAATCCTCTTGCAATGCAGGAGACCCAGGTTTGATTACAGGGTCAGGAAGATCCCCTGGAGAAAGGAATGGCAACCCACTCAAGTATTCTTGCCTGGAAAATTACATGGACAGAGTAAACTGGATTCTAAAGATATGCTTATTAGGCTACTGGAAGATGTTTTATAGCTCACTGATGCTTTGTTATTTTTTAAAAAATCACTTTTTTTCTGTCAACTTGCCATTTGGGTGGTTTCTGTTTCTATGTCTTCAAGGTCCCTTATATTTTTTCCATTATATCTAATCTTCTGTTAATCTCATCCAGTACATCTTAAAAATCCCATACACTGTAGTTTTCTTATGTAAAAGTTTGATTTGTGTGTTTTTATATCTCTGTGTCTTTACTTCACTTTATTTTCCCACACAGAAAAGAATTACAATCATTGTTTTAATGTTCTTGTTTGCTAATTCTGACACTTGTATCAGTTGTGGGTTTGTTTCACTTGATTGATTTCTTTGTTGTTGTTTATATTTTCCTGGCTTTTTGTCTGCAACATTTGTCTGCAACCAGATATTTTGAATTTTACCTTCTCGGGTGCTAGATATTTTTGTATTCCTGTAAATGTTCTTGAGCTGCATACTGGGGTGCAGTTAATTAGAAACAAGTTTATTCTTATGGATCTTGTTTTTAATATTTACTTTGTAGGACCCAGCCGTTGCCCAGTATTGAGCTAATAATTGCGCAGTTTTGAAGCAAGACTTCACTGGGTACCCTACCCGATGCCAGGTATTTTATGAGTTTGTCCAGCTGACTGATGGGAGCAAGTCATGTGAGAGTGCTATGTTCCTCACTCTCATTATTGCTTTCCCCAGCCTTGAGTGGTTTCCTCATGTGTGTGTGCTGATCAGCACTCAGCTGAATCCTGGAGGGGGATCCTCTGCAGATCTCTGGAGTTCTTTATACATCTCTTCTCTCCACTATTCTACATTTGAACTTTAGTGCCATTGTCTTTCCAGACTCAGTTCCATCTCCTCAACTCAGGGATATTGTCAGGCTCTGCCGTGGCCCCTTCCTTGCATCATAGCTTAAGGTCTCTTTCAAGGTAGTAAGTCGGGACAACCATAAGGCTCACCACCTTTGTTTTCTGTTCTCTCTGGAGTGCCTGTCCTTCGTTGGCTGATGTCCAGTGTCTTGAAAACTGTTATCTCAGGTATTTTTATTTCTCAAGCAGGAAGATAAATCCAGTCCTTGTGACATCATCCTGGCCAGAAGTGTAAGTCTCAATTTTATTTCAAATTAAAATTTGATTTAAAATTAAGTTTACATCAAACCAGGCATATACATATGTGAACAGTGCTATTCTAGAGGATTATAAAAAGTTCCGTATGGCTGAAGTGCAGAATGCAAGGAGCATGTCACCAGATAAAGCTGGTCTAGTCAGGCTCTCTGTTTTAGATTCAAGTTATTTGCCACCTTAGCTTTGCTCAGCCCCACAGGCCTTCAAGACCCAAGGTTATTTTCTCAATGAAAAGCCTCATTTGCCACTGCTATTGCCTTCTCACCTAGCACTGCCAGCAGTTTCGCTCACCCCCTCTTCCAGGGTAAGGGCTAGGTTCCATAATATCTCCATTGAGTCCACCATGGTGCTACCCAGGCCTGATAAAACTGGGCTGAGTAGAAGCTTCTAGGCTCAGAGGAAGTGCCTCATTGAACATGGGATCTCACTTCTATAAGTGAGGGATGCTTGAGGAGCCAGATGACACAACTTGGAAGTACAGGTGAGGTAACAGCTTCCAAGCTGGATCTTCAACACTAAGCACCAGGGGATAGGATGACTATGTTAAGGCAAGGTGGCTCCGTTTCATTCTACCTGTTCATGTGACTCAACAGCTGGCTGAATTTCTTTTGAAACTATGGCCAGCTCCATAATTTACCACTTGCTCTTTGCTTTCACTCCTTTCTTAAACCTCACTGTACTTTTTTTCTTCACTCCTCCTGTCCTGGGACTGAAATTCTAAATAAAATTTTAGGAGGCAAACTTTGGTTTAGGGTATTTTTTTTTTTAGACAATCCCATATAAGACTGTTCTGCAGGTCATGGCCAGGATTTAGGACTTCAGGGCCCTGAAGACCCCCTAAGGTATGCCAAGCAGAGGAGTAATAAGTGTGCACTTTAGAAACTTCACACAAGCTCCTGAGGGGAGAATGGTTTTGATGGAGTAAGAGTAAAGGTAATAAGGCCAATTAAGGGGAATAATGTTATAGTTGAAGCCAGAGTTGATGTTTGCTCAGACTAGGGTAATAATGGTGAAGTAAGGGAGAAGCTGATACATTAGAGAGGGATTTGGGAGGGAGACTCAAAGGTAACTGATGGTGGGGTAGATCAAAACTAGGAGAATGAGTGAGGAGTCATAGTGGAATCATAAGTTACTGGCTTTAATAACTGGTTGAATATTGTCATTCTCTAATATGAGGGAGACCATGAAGTAGAAAGTTTGGAAGAAGAAGATGAATTTGATTTTGAACATAAAGAGGATACTACAAACCAGCTAATAGGATGGATTTAATTCTGCCTTCATGGGAGTGAGTATGCATTCTTCGGTCTCTCAGTTGTTACTGAGCATTTGATGTATGTGTGGTGGAAAGGAGGGGCATAGAGTAGGTTGTTCATTTTGTTCAAGTGAGGAAGTGACTAATTCACAAACGCATAGACTGGCATGCTGCCATCTATGGGGTCGCAAAGAGTCGGACACATCTGAGCAATGGAATTAAACTGAATGGCAGAATTGAGACTCCAATATTGGTCTCAAGGCTCCGGGTTGGGAGTGGAGGAAAGGAGGCAGCATTGCTGACCTTGGAGCTCCTGGGTTGGATGCCACTGAGACTTCACTGTCATCTCTGTGGCTTATGTGTCAGCATCTCCGCGGTTGCTAGGGCCAGACCTGAGTCCCTTGGTCTTTTAGTTTTGCCCAGTGACAGAACAGACATCGGGTCTCTGGGACTAGGAACCTTTTTTTAAATGGTTTACTTGGATTTCTGTCCTGTAATTCACCTAGATGCCTATAGACATTGAAAAGCATCATAGCTGTTAGAGCACAAGAGCCCTGAAACCCTCAGCAGGAAGCTGAGACCCAGCTGTACTTGCTGTGGCCCCTTTAATGTGGCAATCTGAACCATGCCACCCTCACGTTACCACGACAGGCTCCCGAGAAGCAGCAAAGCAGTCCAAAAGGCCATCCAGGGCTTCTCCACCTCATTTAGTCAGGCCTTCAGCTCAGCAATGTTCTCTCTCCCAAGGAGTCCCAAGGCTCCACCTATTTATCAGGTCCCTGTCTGGAGCTTTGCGGATTTAGGTTTAATTCTGAGGACAAGTCTCATTCCAGACATAATGTGTGAGGCTTTTGGGCCCTCACTACAGGCAGCTAGGAGGCAGGTCTAAGCTATTACTCAGGCCGAGTCGTTAAAGATTCGGAAATTGAAGCTATTTGTACCCCTGCCAAGCACAGCTCTCTGGTCTGGAAGAATCCCGGCTGTGTCTTGAACGGATGAGTAATTCTCTGCCCACACTGCAGCTTCATCTGCAGCCAGGGCCCAGCTACCTGTGTAAATAGACTGACTGGGCAGAGATTTGGCAAAGTCTCCTGCACATTTATTTGGCTGCCAAGGCTGCACCTGCCTGCTTGTTAGTCTTCCATCCCAGGAATTGGTCCCAGGTTGAAGCAGTGTAGGGGAAAAGGCCATAGTCTAGGTTCTTCTCTGGAGCATTTTGGTTCACTTCATTGCCACAGCCATTTGCAGAGTGTCTATTAGCTGCTCTACTGGGTGCCTGGCCATAAGTTACACCTAGTCCTTGCCCTGTCGATGTTGGAAATTTGAAGCTATTACATAGAAATTACTGGTAGGTTCTCAGAGCTCCAAGTTACCCTGGCAGCCAAATAGCCAAAGGGATTGCCATCCAACAAGGTGTCCTGGAGGAGGTGGCACTGGAGCTGAGTCTTGTGAGAAGTAATTCTTTTAGATGGGTGGAGATCAGACTCGGGGTTCTCCATGCACAGAGGACTGTGTAAGCAAGACCAAAAAGTGATGGGAGGCAGAGTCCATTCAGGCAGCAGGATGAATACTGAGGATAAAGAAGTGGGAGTGGAGGATGGACATTTGGGAGTGGAGGATGGACAATAGCCAGGATAGGACCATCATCTGGGGATCTGACAGCCACGTTGTCAAGTAAGTTATTCAGCATGTGCCCTGGAGCCAAGGAAACTGTTTGAATTGCATAGGGGTAGGCAGCGTTGTGACCATCACAAAGACCTGTGTTTTGAAAATGACAGTTCAGAGAAAAGATCATTTGCAGAGAAAATAGAGTTCTATTCAAAGGCTTTCAGCAAGAGTTGAGGAGAGTCTGAGCTGATGCCCCAGCAGTGGGGTTGGAAAAGAGAGGACAGATTTCCGACACACTCAAAGAGAGTGAATGGGTAGGGTTTGTCCCCCAAATACACAGAGCGAGAGTCAGAAGGAAGGTGGTTCTCAGGTTGGCTCCCATGAGTCTCCCAAGAGAATGAAGCCACCACCCTGGGGATGGGAAGTCCTGGAGAAACAGAAGAGCGAGAGTGAGTTGGTGGGGTGAGGTTTGCCACACTGGAGTGCAAGGTGTCTGTGGGGTAACCCGGGCACAGCCACCAGGAGAGAAAGGGCTCACGTTGAGTCTTCAGCTTCTAATGTGGTCTGCTGCATGGCACTGCCCAGCAGGGGGAAATGGGTGCCTTGCCACAGGGAGAGCCTCCCCTTATTCCAAAGGCCTCATCAATTGCCAAACCCTGCAAGTCTCCCAACCTGGCCCCAGTCCCAATCCTGTCTCTGGCAAGGAGTTACTTCAGTTAAATAGTCCACAGAGTCAAAGCAACAATTTTGTTCATTTTCTTGTTGGCAAAACACCCAAAAGTAACAGGATGATTTTAGCAGCTTTTACAGGCCTTTGGGGGCAATTCCCAGGACTCAGTATTGGAAAGATCAACCCATTTGGCAAGGATTAAATGCTTTCCCTCAGGTCTTTATAGAATTGTAGGTTGATGGGAACCCACCCAGGAGATTTTATCTGCAGAAGGCCTAGAAGCCAGTCCACCTGAGCTTTCTGGCCTTGGGGATGGGTGTGGATGGCAGGTGATGAAGAGGATAAGCAAGTCTCTAATTCCCAGCATCCTGGCATCCCAGATAGAGAATTGGAAAACCCTCAGATGCCACCTCATCTATCACCCCTACTGTACCAATAAAGGCAAGAAAGTGTCAATATGGGGCAGGGACTTGTCCAAAGCCACACAACCAGAAAGGGAGGAATCAGATTTGACCCCACTTCAGGCTCTTGACTTGGTGTTCCTACCTTTACCCCATCCAGGCTGATCTTCCACTGCATCCGTCCCAGTGGGGCTAGTTCAGAAGCAGCAATTATGGGCTCAGGGTTTCTCCTTACTGGCCATGGTCCTATGGGTGGTGGGAGTGGGAAGAAGCCCGGGAAGTCCTCTATCAGGAACAACTCAACACAGGGTTAGGGGCTCCAGTGGGAAACATGGCCAGGCACTGGCCTTGGCCATAGATGAATAGCATGCAGCTCAATGAAATACTTCATTAACCACCACTGATACTCAGCAGGTGACCCGTTTCAAACCAGTCTTTCCTATTCTTTCCAGTCTCTGAACTCATCAACTACTAATTTCTCCTTTGCTCTGGTTCTTTCTGTCACGGAAACCTTAAGGTCAGTTACTCTTTTCTCCATAGTGGGGAACTTTGAAGGAAGATTGGGGAGCCTTGAAAGAAGGTTTCTTTCAGTAGGAGAGGGTTGTGATAGCCGTGGGAGAGGGCAGTGTCACAGGCAGGTCTGTTTTCTGCCTGCAGCCAGTCCAGGGTGCTCCTCACCTGCCCCTCACCCTCCTTTGCGTTATTGATGGCTGTGGCCTTGTCACTTTCTGCCTGGGCCCTTCAAGTCAGTGTGACCCTCAGGTTTCGCATCACTTCTCAGGAATCTTCCCAAAAGCACTGTGCCAGGCCTGAATGCTTTAGAGAAACTGAAGTATGACCCTTGTCTACCCTTGTCTACTGCTGGCTGCGCTAGCAGTAGTGGGCAAGGACAGGACACCTGTGACTTTCCAATGCCTTGCTGGCTCTTTTCGTATCATCCACTTGTAGGGAGCAGAGAAGTTTGGGAAGGTGGCCAGTGGGCAGAGACCTTGGAAGAGATTAAGGCTGGTTCGTAACAAGGGCACAGGTCCAGACAAGCTGTCAAAGGGACAATCTGAGTAACTCATCCTCAACATGCCAGGGCACTGCTAGTAGTTCCCAGTGAAGCCGTGGGTACAGGGATGACATCCAAGATGCTGGGCCCGGAGTTGGCACCAAGGAAATGATCATGGAAAAATGAATGGTTCCAGGTGGATGGAACACAGTTCACGGGCAATCATTTTCATCTAATTTTCTCTAATTTGTTCTTCTAGGTAGTTCCACTATATTTCATTTCATGTATTAATTTTGGAATTAAAGCTCTGGTTTATGAGCTCTTAACACAGTGTCTGGGACACAGTAACCAGTCAATAAATATCACTGGCTATTATTATAAATTAGCATTTTAAGTCTTGTTAGTAGCCTGTAGGTATTTTTGGTCTCCAAGTCAATCTTCTCTCAGAGAAAGAATTCCCAGAAAATCTGGAGCTACAGGCTGCTGTAGTCTCTGGAGTGGCTTCACCTCCATCAGGACCCAGATTCTCGGAGCACCTAACTTGCTCAAACGTACAGAGGCTGGGAATGGAAACCCAGTCACCAGTGGTGGTACAGACATGGCACAGGACATGGCCTTGTCGAGTATACAAAGCTTATTCAACCCTACAGTCATGGCAGGGATGACCAAACGGATCCTCAGAGGGGCAAGAACTTGTGTGGGATAGTGCAGCAAAGCACGGCAGAGCAGGGTCAGAGGCCAGGGCTGCAGCTTCAACCATATCAGGTGGCCTTTCTGCTGCTTCGCTCCACAACCTTAAGAGTCATAATTAAACCTTCTCTGAGAAGGGCAGATGTCATCTGCCCAGTCCTCTTTCACTCCTGGGCCAATAAAAGAGCTTGGAGAAAGAGAAGACCATTAGAAGAATAAAGAAATCTGTCTCTCTGTATTAGAAGAGCCTTCTCCCAGCCACTCAGCCACTCACAGGAGCAGAATGCAGAGGGAGCTTCCCCCAGACCATAGCTACTGTCTAGTCTTCCACAGCAACCAGAGTGACCTTTGAAAAACACGAGTCAGATAATATTCATTCTTGGCCCAAAGTCCTACAAGGGCGCCATCTTGTTCGGAGTAGGCCCCCAAAGACTTACAGGGGCTTGCAAGGCCCTCCATGCTCTCAGCTGCCTGCCTTCTTATTGCCTTCCCTTCTGCCACCCTAGCCCCACTTGTTGCTCCTCAGTCTCACAAGGACCTTGCACTTGCAGTCTACTCTGTCTGGGTCACCCTGCTGAAACGGCTTCTCCTTAGGGAAGCCTCCCGTGAAGGTCACATTTAAAGTTAGCTTCCTCAGCCCCTCCTCAGTCTGTTAGAATTCTTTAGAGGGCAGTTAACTCCACTTGATCTTTTCCTTGTTCACTTATCTGCTTACTTCTACATTGGGACCTGGAATGATTTTAAAGAACAGGGCAGCAGTTTCAACTGACATTGTGTATGTAATGTGAGTGAGTCAGCCTTCTTTATGGTCCAAGCTCACATTATACATGACTACTAGAAAAGCATAGCTTTGACTATACAGACCTTTGTCAGCAAGTGATGTCTCTGCTTTTTATATATACAGGTCTGTCTTAGCATCTCTGCCAAGGTGGCTATCATCTTTTAATTTCATGGCTACAGTCACTGTCCACAGTGATTTGGAGCCCAAGAAAATAAAGTCTGTCACTGTTTCCATTGTTTCTCCGTATATTGGCCTTGAAGTGATGGACCAGTGACATATTCTGCATTTCTGAATTTTAAGAATTAAGCCAGCTTTTTCGTTCTCCTGTTTCACCTTCATCAAGAAGCTCTTTAGTTCTTTCATTTCTGCATAAGGGTGTTCATCAGCATATATAAGGTTATTGATATTCTCCAGCAATCTTGATTCCAGCCTGTGCTTCATCCAGCCCAGCATTTCTGTGATGTACTCTGCATATAAGTTAAATAAGCAGGGTGACAATATACAGCCTTGATGTACTCCTTTCCCAATTTGGAACCAGTCCGTTGTTCCATGTTGGTTCTAACTGTTGCTTCTTGACCTGCATACAGGTTTCTCAGGAGGCAGGTAAGGTGGTCTGGTATTCCCATCTCTTTAAGAATTTTCCATGGTTGTTCTGATCCACCTCAGTCAGTGTGAGTATCTTGTGGTCGTCAGTAAGAGTATGCCCTGCAATGTGGGAGACCTGGGTTCAATCCCTAGGTTGGGAAGATCCCCTGGAGGAAGGAAATGGCAACCCACTCCAGTATTCTTGCCTGGAAAATCCATGGATGAAGGAGCCTGGCGGGCTACAGTCTATGGGGTTGCAAAGAGTCAGACATGACTTAGAGACTTCACTTTTTTCATTCATTCAAAGCTTTTGGCCACAGTCTATAATGCAAGTAGTATGTTTTTCGGAACACTATTGCTTTTTCTATGCTCCAATGGTGTTGGCGTTTGATCTTTGGTTCCTCTTTTCTAAATCAGCTTGAACATTCTGGAAGTTCACGATTCACTTACTGTTGAGCCTAGTTTGGAGAATTTTGATGCTAGTGTAAATTTTGAATTTACTTCTGCTTGTGGATGAAGATGAGTGCGAACATGCAGTAGTTTGAGCATTCTTTGGCATTGCCTTTCTTTGGGACTGGAATGAAAACTGACCTTTTCCAGTCCTGTGGCCACTGCTGAGTTTTCCAAATTTGCTGGCATATTGAGTGCAGCACTTTCACAGCATCATCTTTTAGGATTTGAAATAGCTCAACTGGAATTCCATCACCTCCACTAGCTTTGTTTGTAGTGATGCTTCCTAGGCCTTGTTGATTTCTGACTCCAAGATCCCTGAGTTCTAGGTGAGTGGATCACACCATCATTGATTATCTGGGGTCATGAAGATCATTTATTTTGTTTCATTTTCTTATTCTTGCTGCATGTAAATTTTGGAAGTTTCTTTACCTGACATAGAATACACAATTGCTAAAACTGTCAGGTACTGCAAGTTGCCTTCCATCAGGTTAACATTTTCAACTGCCATCCATTTATTGTGTTTTGTCATCAATTTGTTGTCCATCACATCCATCAGTGTGATGTTGTTCACATCACACCAATATAATGTTTAATTTTATAGCTTTAAAAGATGAATCTGTAAGTGAAAAGTAGTATCTTGTTTAATATCTTTTTTAAATTCATGAATGCAGTTTATCTCATGTTTATTTTTTAGACTGCTTTATGTTTCTTCAAGAGCATTGAAGAAACATTCTCAAGGCAGTGCCAAAAAAAATTGCTCAAAGTTTATAGCCCTTTACCCAATTTTATCAATTATTTTCTGCTGATCATGTATACATTGCCTTATAGATTAGAAAATTATTCTTTTGCTTATTATATTTTATAAAAATATTTTCCCCAATTCAATAATTGCCTATTAGCTTTCTACATAGTATTTTATCATGCAGATATTTTGTATATTCAATCATCAATGATTTTTATGGCCTCTTAGTTTTTGTCATGGCTAGAATATTTTTCTGTTCATAGATATTTTCCCCTTTTATTTTTTTTTTCTTTTAAGTAACTTTATAGTTTCTTTGAAACTTTGGGCAAGTTACTTTAAAATTACTGTGCTTCATTTTCTTTATGTATATAGTGGGGTTACTTTACCACCATACTATCTCACAAGGCCCAAGCAGATGGTGGGTTTCTCCATGTTCCAGGTAATATTACCTATGTTATTAAACCATGTACACCAATACTGCTTGGCTATTTCTTTTTTGCCTAGATGATTGTCATTATTTGAGATGATGGAATTTCCTGTCTTCTTGAGTACTCACTATTTTAATTGATAGCTTACAGTGAACAATGTCTTTTTCTGACCTTTGATACCATTGAACATGTTGACTGCCCCCCCTTAAAACACTGTACTCCTTAGACACATTACTACTCTTCTCATTCTCTTCGGGGGTCTCCCCTTACTTAATCATCCATCAAATGTTGGACACCCCAGGGTTTCTTCCTCAAGTCCATGCCTTTTTCCTTGGACATTCTTCTCCACTACTATGGTACCGAGTACCACCTTTAAGCTCAAGACCCACCCCCAAACACACACACACACACACACACACACATGTTTTTTCTCGCTCTGACTTTTATCTGCAGCTCATAGCTCTCTGAACTCCCAATTCATGTAACAACCTACCTGCTTGACATCTCTGACTGGACTCCATAAACTCAGAGTCATCAATGCTATGAATTTAGGAGGTATCCAACCAGTCACTACAACATGCCCATTCCCTTTGATTAACATTTCTCATACTGTTCAGACTGTTTCATGGTTCTCAAGGCAAGATACGGAAGTGGTTTTGCCATTTCCGCTTCCTCCATGGACACATTCTGTCAGAGCTCTCACCCCATGACCCATCTGTCTTGGGTGGCCCCCACACGGCATGGCTTAGTTTCAATTGATTAGACAAGGCTGTTGAGTCTGTGTGAATCAGATTGGCTAGTTGTCTGTGATTGTGGTTTCAGTCTAGCTGCTCTCTCTGATTGCCCTCTCTTCAGCGCCTACCATCTTACTTGGTGTTGTCTCTTACCTTGGGACGGTCGGGGTATCTCATTCACCGCTGCTCCAGCAAAGAGCCACTGCCACTCCTTACCTTGGACATGGTGTAGCTCTCACTTGGCGACGCCTGTGCCAACGCAACCACCCACTTCACACCTGTGCTGATCAGCAGAGCCCGCCGCTTCACCTCACCTAGGAGCCAGACATCCTTGTAATGTTGAAGTACTTATAAGTGGGCACTTAGGAAGCAATCACTATGAACAAAAGCTAGTGGAGGTGAAAACGGAATTTCCCAGATGAAGCTCTTTCAAATCCTGAAAGATGATGCTGTGAAAGTGGCTGGCACTCAATATGTCAGCAAAATCTGGGAAAACTTCACGCAGAGCCACGGACTGAAAAAGGGTCAGTTTTCCATTCCAATCACAAAGAGAAAGGGAAAGCCAAAAGAATGCTCAAACTACAACACAGTTGCACTCATCGCACTATGACTAGTAAAAGGTAATCTCAAAATTCTCAAAACTCAGGCTTCACTAATACTTGCTGAACCATGAATTATTCCAGATGTTCAAGCTTATTTTAAGAAAAGGCAGAGGAACCAGAGATCAAATTAGCCAACATCTGCTGGATCATCAAAAAAAAAAAAGACGTTCCAGAAAAACATCTATTTCTGCTTTATTTGACTATGCAAAACCTTTGAGCTGTGTGGATCACAAAAAAAATGTGGAAAATTCTGAAAGAGATGGAATAACTAGACCACCTGAACTGCTTCTTGAGAAACTGTATGCAGGTCAGTAATGCCACACAGTTAGAATTGGACATGGAATGACAGACTGGTTCACAAATGGAAATGGATTAATGTCCAAAGCTGTATATTGTCACCCTGCTTATTTAACTTATATGCAGGGTTAACATCATGAGAAAGAAACGCGCTGGGTTGGAGGGAAGCACAAAGTGGGAATCAAGATTGCCAGGAGAAATATCGGAACCTCAGATATGCAGATACAAACACTTCTGGCAGAAAGTGATGAAAGCTAAAGAGCCTCTTGATTAAAGTAAAGAGGAGATAAAAAAGTTGGGCTTAAAACTCAACATTCACGAAAACTTAAGATCATGGCATCGGTTCCCATCACTTCATGGCAAATAGATGGGGGGTGGGAAACAGTGGAAACAGTGTCATTTATTTTTCTGGGCTCCAAAGTCACTGCAGAGATGATGCAACCATGAACTTAAAAGAATGCTTTATTCCTGTGAAGGAAAGTTATGACCAACCTAGAGCAGCATATTAAAAAGCAGAGGACATTACTTTGTCGACAAAGGTACGTCTAGTCAAAAGTGCTAATGTATGGATGTTTGGACTTCTGCAGAATATGCATTTGAACTGTGTGTTGAGAAGCCCTTTGGGGACTGCAAGGTTAGAGTTCATGGACAATCCTGGTGTTCATTGGAAGACTAGGTGAAGAAACACACCTCTGACTCACAGATTTGTTGGCCATGTTATTGATTTCACATTTTCTGGCTGGATGTTATGGGAACTTGGGCAATGGATATCACCAGCAATTCCTTTCTCGTATCATTGGAAATAAGTAGGCTTTATAAGCCAAACTCATACGGAAAAAAATCTGGGTTTTGAATCCTGATGATTACATAATGGAGGATTTTTTCTCTTAGTTCCAGCTGCTGAAAATGTCTTAAGTTTAATTTAAAGTTCAGAATCCCATGACATGCCTTGGATGTACAAACTCACTCCTGGAACCATCATTTTTATTAATTTATATTTTTCCCTTAGCCTTGATATATTTTCCCTTTCTCTTGTGAGAAAACAAGGAGGAGAGGCAAGACACAAACTGAAGCATTTAACTCCTGCTTTGCCCCACCCCGGGCTTCCCTTTGGCTCAGCTGGTAAAGAATCCACCTGCAAAGTGGGAGACCTGGCTTTGATCCCTGGGTTGGGAAGATCCCTTGGAGAAGGGAAAGGCTACCCACTCCAGTATTCTGGCCTAAAGAATTCCACCGACTGTATAGTCCATGGGGTCACAAAGAGTAAGACACAACTGAGTGAATTTAACTTCACTTCACTTCACTTAGCCTTGATACATTAATCTTTCAAAAAATCTTACTGTATTCCAAGGGCTTTTGAAAATTTTCCTAATTCCAACTTTGAGCAAGAGGAATTATAGAAAGAGAAGAAGTTCTCAAGCTAAATTTATAGGTACATGGCTTCCCTGGTAGCTCAGAGAGTAAAGAATCTGCCTGAAATGAGGGAGACCTGGGTTCAGTCCCTGGGTTGGGAAGATCCCCTGGAGAAGGAAACAGCTACCCACTTCAGTATTCTTGCCTAGAGAATCCCATGGTCAAAGGAGCCTGGCTGGCTGCAGTCCATGGAGTAGCAAAGAGTCGGACACGACTGAGTGATGTTCACTGTTGGTAATATGTTGTTGGGACAGGAATCTTTTGAGAATATAGCAAGTGGATGAATCAGGGGCTTCCAGTCAGTTGGTCTATATTTATTGGGAGATCTTGAAGCCTTTATTACTCACCAAGGCTGTTTCTGATATCTCCCTTTCCTTTCTGTGAGGAGTTCATCTGAAACTGAGCCAATGGTTAAGGGATACTTTTAACTTGCTATGCTTGAAAAACCCAAGTTAGAGCTAGATTAACATCATTCCTGTCAACCTGTCCACAATTTGGTTCTGTAGAAGGCCAGGAGCCATGTTGTTTTGGAGTTTGTGTGTGTCTGTGTGTGTGCGCAGTCGTGTCTGACTCTTTGAGACCCCATGGACTATAGCCCACCAGACTCTTCTGTCCATGGAATTCTCCAGGCAAGAATACTGGAGCAGGTTGCCATTTCCTCCTCCAGAGGAGCTTCCTGACCCAGGATTGAACCAGTGTCTCCTGCGTTGGTAGGCAAATTCTTCACTGTTGCACCACCTAGCTCAAACAGTAAAGAACCTGCCTGCAATGTGGGAGACCTGGGTTAGATCCCTAGGTTGGGAAGATCCCCTGGAGAAGGGCATGGCAACCCACTCCACTATTCTTGCCTGGAGAATTCCATGCACAGAGGAGACTGGCAGGCTACAGTCCATGGGGTTGCAAAGAGTTGGACATGACTGAGCAACTTTCACTTTCACTTTGCACTTTACCTTGCTGCCCTGGTCTCCATCTTGTAACCCAACAAAGGCACCAGTCCTCTCTTTCATCTATCCCACTGTCAAACTGCAATCTAAAATAGGACTCTGTCCTGTAGGCAGTGGGGAACTACTGAAGCTTTTAGGCCAAGTCTGTTTAAGACACATTATTTTGGCTTCAATATTCAGAGTAAATTAGGGAGGAAGAAAACTAGAATCAGTACAATTTACTGAAAATCGGTTACAGTAAGCTAGGTTCAGTCAGTTTAGTTCAGTCACTCAGTTCAGTTCAGTTCAGTTCAGTCGCTCAGTTGTGTCTGACTCTTTGCGACCCCATGGACTTCAGCACGCCAGGCCTCCCTGTCCATCACCAACTCCCGGAGTTTACCCAAACTCATGTCCATCGAGTCGGTGATGCCATCCAGCCATCTCATCCTCTGTTGTTCCCTTCTCCTCCTGCCCCCAGTCCTTCCCAGCATCAGGATCTTTTCCAATGAGTCACTTCTTCGAATGAGGTGGCCAAAGTACTGGAGTTTCAGCTTCAACATCGGTCCTTCCAGTGAACACCCAGGACTGATCTCCTTTAGGATGGACTTGTTGGGTCTCCTTGCAGTCCAAGGGACTCTCAAGAGTCTTCTCCAACACCACAGTTCAAAAGCATCAATTCTTCGGGGCTCAGCTTTCTTCACAGCCCAACTCTCACATCCTTACATGACCACTGGAAAAACTATAGCCTTGACTAGATGGACCTTTGTCGGCAAAGTAATGCCTCTGCTCTTAAATATGCTGTCTAGGTTGGTCATAGCTTTTCTTCCAAGGCACAGCGTCTTTTAATTTCATGGCTGCAGTCACCATCTGCAGTGATTTTGGAGTCCAAGAAAATAAAGTCTGTCACTGTTTCCATTGTTTCTCCATCTATTTGCCATGAAGTGATGGGACCGGATGCCATGATATTAGTTTTCTGAATGATAAGTTTTAAGCCAGCCTTTTCACTCGCTTCTTTCACTTTCATCAAGAGGCTCTTTAGTTCCTCTTCACTTTCTGCCATAAGGGTGGTGTCATCTGAGCATCTGAGGTTAGAAGCTAGGTTAGGAGTAGTAAAGGCTGTACTAGTCAGGGTCTAACCAGGAAAACAGAAATCACAGTAATTTTTTATGAGAGGAGAAATGCAATGCAGGTAACTGGTTATATAGGAACTAGAATAATAGAGAATGCAAGCTGTATAAGATGAAGCAACCCAGAAATAAGCAACAGCAGCAAGCTGCTACCACTCCTAGGCTACAGGGGCAGAGAGTGGAGCCAGGGTCTGCAGAGTCCTGAGACAGGGTCGATTGGTGGAAACTGGAATCGCAGAGGGTTTGATGGTGGGAGATGGAGACACAGAGGAAATACATGCAGCTCAAGAACTCCCTCTCTCATCCTCCTTCTCACTTCCTGTCAACCACCAATCTCCCTCCATGAGGCACAATAACCAAGAAAATTCATTCTGAAAAAATACAGTTGAGCAGTAGAAATATGAGGAGAGGATCTGAGGCCAAGTGGTCCAGCCTATACCAAAATTAAGGGCCTATATCAAATTGTGGCAGTGAGTATAAAGAAGAGATGATGGAATCAGAAAGAGTCATTTAGGAGTATAATCAGCAAGAGTGTTGAGCACTGATTTCCAGTCTGATGACTGCTGGATTAATCATGATGTTCTTTCCATAGGTGATGAAAATGTCTGGGGACTTGTAGAAATTTAGTTGCCTGTTGGGACTCTAGGTGGAGGGCCCTGGGAGACAATAATATACTTACCTCTGAAGTTCAGAGGAGAGGTTGAGTGGGAGATCAGAATGGGTGATATCAGACAGTAAGTGTACAGTGACAGAGATAAGAGGTTGGGAAGACCTGGAGCACAGTCTTTTTCTTAAACTTATGATAATGTTTATTAATCCTTAGTTCCAGTAAGTTGTGGTTAAATTATTTTAGCACACAGTATCTATAAACATACTACGAAAACAACAAACAAAGCAAAACTGAAAAGTAGAAAGAAAGGTTTAATTATTCTCTTGTAAGGCTACATTTTTGCAGATTCAGATTTGAAATGATTCTACTGTTTAATTTTGAACATTTGTACATTTTTTATGAGAGTGGTATTAGCTAAAATGAAAAAGAATTTCTTTTGCAAATTAGTAGTGTAGAGTTCTGGAGGCCTTTATACAACTACTTTCTTAGAATTTGTAAAGGAAGTATCTGGTATGATAGTGAATTTAATTTCTGTTTCACTTTTATCAAACCTAATTTATATATACAGATAATTAAAAATTATATAGAATGACTAATAGTTTAGAGTGATAATAATATTTTATAAAGTTTCTAAAAAAAGATCTTATTCAGAATTTGTTTATAGAGCAGTTAATTACAACTTTAAATAACATCAGGAGGGGGGATTAATATGTGTATTTTCTAGCCAAGTTAGAATTACTCTTATTATCAATTCTAGTATCTTTTTTTTCCATTAAAAATTTTTTTATTTTATATCATTTATATTGGAGTAGAGTTGATTAGCAATTGTGTTAGTTTCAGGTGTACAGCAAAGTGTTTCAGTTATATATAGAGAGGTATCTATTCTTTTTCAAATTCTTTTCCATTTTAGGTTATTACAGGGTATTGAGCAGAGTTCCCTGTGCTATACAATAGGTCCCTGTTGGTTATCTATTTTATATTTAGCATTGTGTACATGTCAATCCCAAACTCCCAATCTTTCCCTCCCCACCACCCTTCCCCCTGGTAACCATAAGTTTGTTCTCTAAGTCCATGAGTCTGCTTCTGTTTTGTAAAGAATTTCATTTGTACCATTATTTTAGATTCAACATATAATCAATATCATATGATATTTGTCTTTCTCTGTCTGACTTGGTTCACTTACTACAATAATCTCCAGGGCCATCCATGTTGCTGCAAATAATATTATTTCATTCCTTTTAATGGCTGAGTAATATTCCATGGTATGTATATACCATATCTTTTTTATCCATTCATCTGTTGATGGAAATTTAGGTTGCTTCCATGTCTTGGCTATTGTAAACAATGCTGCAATGAACATTGGAGTGTATGGATCATTTTGGACCATGTTTGTCTCTGGATATATGCCCAGGAGTGGGATTGCTGGATCATATGGTAGCTCTAGGGATTTCCTAGTGGCTCAGCAGTAAAGACTGCCTGTAGTGCAGGAGCCCCAGGAGATGCGGGTTTGATCCCTGGGTCTGGAAGATCCCCTGGAGGAGTGTATGGCAACCCACTCCAGTATTATTGCCTGGAGAATCTCATGATCAGAGGAGCCTGGCAGGCTACAGTCCATAGGGACGCAAACAGTTGGACACAACTGAAGCAACTTAGCATGCAGACATGGAAGCTCTATTTTTAGTTTCTTAAGGAACCTCTCTACTGTTCTGCATAGTGGCACACCAGTTTACATCATCACCAACAGTGTAGGACGTCACCAACATAGTCCCTTTTCTCTACATCCTCCTGGAACACAATCTTGAAGAGCGTCTACACTTAATGGTTGGATGGAGAAAAGAGAGAGATTGGTCAGTGATAGGAAGAAAGCTGGGAGAAAGTTCTCAGACAACAATTTAACTAAACTCAAATCAAAAGATATTCTGAAGATGTCTAAATACTGAAAATTGAAAAAAAAGTATACTTCAGATAATCTATGAGCCAAAGTGGGAGTCTCAAGAGAAATTTTAAAATGCATTACACTGAATGAAAATTTAAATACATATTCAAAGTTTGTAAGATTCAGCTAAAGTGATTCTTGAGGGTAATTCAGCACATAAATGCTTATATTAGAAAAGAAATATAAAATTAATAACCTAAATTTCCACCCTAGAAAATTAAAGAAATAAGAACAAATTAAACTTAAAGCAACTTGAAGAGAGGAAATAATACAAATTAGAGGATAAGTCAATAGATTTTAAACAAGAAAACAGTAAAGAAAATCAAGAAAGCAAAACACAACAATGTAGAAATGGAGAACACATGAATAGACACCAGGGGTTAAAGTGGGAGTGGAAGTAGGAGGGAAGTGGATGTGTCCATAAATGGGCCACATGAGGAACTCCTGAAATTATGGAGATGCTCTGCATCTCGAATGTGTCCATGCCAATATACCAGTTATGATATTATAGTAGTACAGTTATACAATATATAATCATTAGAGTTGGCAAAAGGGTACATGGGATCTCTTTATTTTTTACAACTGCATATGAGTCCACGATTATCTCAAAATTAAAAGTTTAATTTAAAATTTTCTCTGCAACTTAATGCCTGCACCAGGATTGAATAACTGTCATTCCATCACCTTTGGGAGCCACTATGCCACCACAAGTTTCTTAACAAGAAAGTGACCTAACTGGTGTTGGGTTTGGGTGTCCAAATACCATTATTTTAGTGGTGGGGGAGTGCCGTCATTGACTTTTAATATTGTGAGATTTTTGGTCATTCTGAGGACCTACAGTTGCTTACAGTTTATAGTGTGACAGAATAAACACAAGTATGAGGTAAGTGGCCTAGAGGTGATGTATTTTCCCTTTCGGTATGGGAGGGGGAATGCTGCCACCAACACACATCACTCTGTATTGTCACTATTCAGTGGCTAAGTCATGTCTGACTCTGCCACCCCATGGATTATAGACCGCCGGGCTCCTCTGTCCATGGGATTTCCCAGGCAAGAATACTGAAGTGGGTAGCCATTCCCTTCTCCAGGGCATCTTCCCCACCCAGGGATCAAACCCATGTTTCCTATATTGGCAGGTGGGTTCTTTACCACTGAGCCACCAGGCGGTTCTTATAATTTACACTTTGACATCATGCTCTGCACCCTCAGATTACACAATGGCAGAAACACCAAGCCCTTTTCCTCCTTGTCCATGTGGTAAATTATTATCTTTCTTTGTTGTTGCTTGCTTTCAGTGCTCATACCCACCCAGTCCTTATCCTTCATGTTTGCCTAACTGTGGGCCTTTTTCTCTGACCCACAACCCTGCAGAACTCCACCTTCTTTCATCCTCATACATTTGCCACATGCCTACTCCCCACATTCAGAGAACTCATGAAGATACATCTTTTCACAACTTATAGATTTAATTTTAATCATCACTATTGGTATACACTGTAGGTGTAAGATTTAACCTGTTCTCAGGGTCTGGTGCTACAAAAAACAATATTTAATGGGAGCCTGGAATGTTAGGCCCATGAATCAAGGTAAATTGGATGTAGGAAAGCAGGAGATGGCAAGAGTGAACATCAACATTTTAGTAATCAGTGAACTAAAATGGACAGGAATGGACAAATTTAACCCAGATGACCATTATATCTACTACTATAGGTAAGAATCTCTTAGAAGAAATGGAGTAGCCCTCAGAGTCAACAAGAGCCTGAAATGAAGTACTTGGGCGCAATCTTAAAAATGACACAATGATCTCATTTCATTTCTGAAGCAAATCAACCAAATCTATGCCCCAACCACTGATACCAAAGAAGCTGAAGTTGACTGGTTCCATGAAGACCTATGAGACCTTTTAGAATTAACACCAAAAAAAAAAAAGATGTCATCTTCATCATAGGGTATTGGAATGCAAAAGTAGAAAGTCAAGATAACAGGCAAGTTTGGCCTTGGAGTACAAAATGGAACAGGGGAAATGTTAACAGAATTTTCTCAAGAGAATGCACTGGTCATAGCAAACATCCTCTTTCAACAACACAAGAGACAACACTACACATGGACATCACCAGATGGTCAATATTGAAATCAGATTGATTATACTCTTAGCAGCCAAAGATTAAGAAGTTCTATACAATCAGAAAAAACGACCTAGCTAACTGTGGCTCAGACCATGAGCATCTTATTGCAAAATTCAGGATTAAATTGAAGAAAGCAGGGAAAACCACTAGGCCATTCAGTTCAGTTTAGTTCAGTTGCTCTGTCGTGTCCTACTCTGCAACCCCATGTACTGCAGCACGCCAGGCTTCCTTGTCCATCACCAACTCCCAGAGCTTACTCAAACTCATGTCCATCCAGTCGGTTGCCATCCAACCAACTCATCCTCTGTCATCCCCTTCTCCTCCTGCCTTCAATCTTTCCCAGCATCAGGGTCTTTTCCAGTGAGTCAGTTCTTTGCATCAGTTAGCCAAAGTATTGGAGCTTCAGCATCACTCCTTCCAATGAATATTCAGGACTGATTTCCTTTATGATTTAATGGTTGGATCTCCATGCAGTCCAAGGGACTCTCAACAGTCTTCTCCAACACCACAGTTCAAAAGCATCAATTCTTTGGTGCTCAGCTTTCTTTATAGTCCAACTCTCACATCCATACATCACTACTAGAAAGACCATAGCTTTGACTAGATGGACCTTTGTCGGCAAAGTGATGTCTCTGCTTTTTAATATACTGTCTAGGTTGGTCATAGCTTTTCTTCCAAGGAGCAGCTTCTTTTAATTTCATAGCTGCAGTCACCATCTGCAATGATTTTGGAGCCCCAAAAAATAAAGTCTGACACTGTTTCCCCATCTATTTCCCATGAAGTGAAAGGACCAGATGCCATGATCTTAGTTTTCTGAATACATTATTCAGTATTATCATCCTTTGTAACCTATAATAGCACAGAGTTATTTTTCTAAAATAACTGTGATTAAAACTGATGTTTTCCAGTCCTGTGGCCACTGGTGAGTTTTCCAAATTTGCTGGCATATTGCGTGTAGCACTTTCATATCATCATCTTTTAGGATTTGAAATAGCTCAACTGGAATTCCATCACCTCCACTAGCTTTGTTCGCAGTGATGCTTCCTAAGGCCTACTTGACTTCACATTCCAGGATGTCTGGCTCTAGGTGAGTATTCACACCATCATGGTTATCTAGGTCATTAAGATCTTTTTTGTATAGTTCTTCTGTGTACTCTTGCTACCTCTTCTTAATATCTCTGCTTCTGTTAGGACCATACTGTTTCTGTCCTCTATTGTGCCCATCTTTGCATGAAATGTTCCCTTGGTATTTCTAATTTTCTTGAAGAGATGTCTAGTTTTCCCATTCTATTGTTTTTCTCTATTTCTTTACATTGTCCACTTAAGAAGGCTTTCTTATCTTTCCTTGTTATTCTTTAGAACTCTGCATTCACATGGGTATATCTTTCCTTTTCACTTTTGCCTTTTGCTTCTCTTCTTTTCTCAGATATTTGTAAGGTCTCATTAGACAACCATTTTGCCTTTTTTCATTTGTTTTCCTTGGGGATGGTCTTGATCACTGCCTCCCATACAATGTTTCAAACCTCCATCCATAGTTCTTCAGGCATTCTATCACATCTAATCCCTTGAATCTATTTGTCACTTCCACTGTATAATCGCAAGGTATTTGATTTAGGTCATACTTGAATGGTCTAGTAGTTTTCCCTACTTTCTTCAGTTGAAGTCTGAATTTTGCAAAAAGGAGTTCATGATCTGAGCCACAGTCAGCTCCCAGTCTTGTTTATGCTGCCTGTATAGAGCTTCTCCATCTTTAGCTGCAAAGAATATAATCTATCTGATTTTGGTACTGACCTTCTGGTGATGTCCATGTGCAGAGTCATCCTTTGT
Organism: Okapia johnstoni; assembly: GCA_024291935.2. Lineage (NCBI taxonomy): Eukaryota > Metazoa > Chordata > Mammalia > Artiodactyla > Giraffidae > Okapia > Okapia johnstoni. The sequence goes on from CM044305.1 coordinate 114,019,398, forward strand.
GTTGTTGTAAGAGGGTGTTTGCTATGACCAATACGTTCTCTTGGCAAAACTCTGTTAGCCTTTGCCCTCCTTCATTTTGTACTCCAAGGCCAAACTTTCCTTTTACTCCAGGTGAGCCTTGCACAAGATGGCAGAGTAGAAATCTTCTCCAAAATTGCAACTTGCTGCTGAACAACCATCAACAGGAGAATTTTGGATCCCACAGGAAAAAAAAGAATAGAAAAGATACCCTATGTCCAAGGGCAAAGGAGAAGCCCCAACAAGATGGTAGGAGGGGCAATATCACGTTTAGAATCAAAGCCCATATCCACCAGAGATGCTTAGAGGGCTCAAACAAAACCTTGTATGCACCAGGACCCAGAGACCCCCACAGAGACTGAGCCAGACCCGCCTTTGAGTGTTTGAGTGTCTCCTGTGGAGACCTGCTGCGGGGACAAGGGCTCTGGCTGCAGCAGACCTGGGTCACACAGAATATGCCATAAGCTTTCTTGGAGGAGGTTGCCGTTAGCTCCACCATACAGCTGCCGAGCAGACAACCCACAAACTGCAGAACAATTATACCAAAGAAATTCTAACACTGTTAAGAAAGTTCTAGGACCCACAACAGATTTCCCAACCTGGGGATCTGGCAAAGGGACTGAGAAACCCCAGGGAATTTGACTTTGGAGGCCAGTGGAATTTGATTACAGAACTTCCACAGGACTGGGGAAACAGACTCTTGGAGGGTACAAACAAAACCTTGTGCAAACCAGGAGCTAGGAGAAAGGAGCAGTGTCTCCAGAAGAGACTGAGCTAGACTTGCCTGTGAGTGTCCAGGAGTCTCCGATGAAGACATGGGTCAACAGTGGGTCACGGGCACTGAACACAGCAGTGTATACACAAGTCCTTTTGAAGTAATTACAGTCATTACCCCTACCATAGTTTGGCCTCAGGCCAAACAACAGGGAGGGAACACAGACCCGCCAATCAACAGAAAATTAGAATGAAGATTTACTGAGCATGGCCCCATCCATTAGAACAAGACCCAGGTTCCCCCACAGTCAGTCTCTCCCATCAGGAAGCTTCCATAAGCCTCTTATCCTTCTCAATCAGAGGGCCGACAGAATGAAAACCACAATCATAGAAAACTAACCAAACTGATCACGTGGAACACAGCCTTGTCTAACTCAATGAAACTATGAGCCATGCCGTGTAGGGCCACCCAAGTGGACAAGTCGTAGTGGAGAGTTCTGATAAAATGTGCTTCACTGGAGAAGGGAATGGCAAACAACTTCAGTATTCTTGCCTTGAGAACCCCATGAACAGTATGAAAAGGCAAAAAGATATGACACTGAAAGATGAACTCCCCAGGTCGGTAGGTGCCCAATATGCTACTGGAGAAGATTGGAGAAATACCTCCAGAAAGAATGAAGAGATGGGGCCAAAACAAAAGCAATGCCTAGTTGTGGATGTGAGTGGTATTAAAAGTAAAGTCCAATGCTGCAAAGAACAGTATTGCATAGGAACTTGGAATGTTAGGTCCGTGAATCAAGGTAAATTGGAAGTGATCTAACAGGAAATGGCAAGAGTAAACATTGACATTTTAGGAATCAGTGAACTAAAATGGACTGGAATGGGTTTATTTAATTCAGGTGACCATTATATCTATTACTGTGGGCAAGAATCCCTTAGAAGAAATGGGTTAGTCCTCATAGTCAATAAAACAGTCCAAAATGCAGTACATGGGTTCAATCTCAAATATGACAGAATGATCTCTGTTCATTTCCAAGGCAAACCATTTGATATCACAGAAATCCAAGTCTATGACCCAACCACTAATGCTGAAGAATCTGAAGCTGAACAGTTCTATGAAGACATACAAGACCTTCTAGAACTAATACCAAAGAAAAAGGCCATTCACATATGACCTCAATAAAATTCCTTATGAATATACACTGAAGGTGATGAATGAATTCAAGAGATTAGATCCGATAGACAGAGTGCCTGAAGAACTATGGACAAAGGTTCATAACATTGTATAGGAGGTGGTGACCAAAACCATCCCCAAGAAAAGAAATAAAAGAATGCAAAGTGGTTGTCTGAGGAGACTGTACAAGTAACTGAGAAAAGAAGAGAAGGAAAAGTCAAAGGAAAAAGGAAAAGATATACGCATCTGAATGTAGTGTTCCAGGAAATAGCAAGGAGAGAGAAGAAAGCCTTCTTAGGTGAACAGTGTAAAGAAATAGAGGAAAGCAATAGAACGGGAAAGACTAGAGATCTCTTCAAGAAAGTTAGAGATACCAAGGGAACATTCCATGCAAAGATGGGCTCAATAAAGGAGATACATGGTAAGGACCTAACAGAATCAGAAAAGATTAAGAAAAGGTGGTAAGAATACACAGAAGAACAATACAAAAAATGTCTTAATGACCCGGATAACCACAATGGTGTGGTCACTCACCTAGAGCCAGACATCCTGGATTGTGAAGTTAAGTGGGTCTTAGTAAGTCTTACTATGAGCAAAGCTAGTGGAGGTGATGGAATTCCAGCTGAACTACTTCAAATCCTAAAAGATGATGCTGTTAAAGTGCTGTACTCAATATGCCAACAAATTTCAAAAGCTCAGTAATGTCCACAGGACTGGAAAACATCAGTTTTCATTCCATTACCAAAAAAGAGCAATGCAAAAGATTGTTCAGACTACCACACAATTGTGTTCATTTCACATGCTAGTAGGTAATGCTCAAAATCCTTCAAGCTAAGCTTCAACAGTACATGAATCAAGAACTTCCAGATGTACAAGTTGGATTTAGAAAAGGCAGAGGAACCAGAGATCAAATTGCCAATATTCATTGGATCATAGAGAAAGCAAGGGAATTCCAGAAAAAAAAATATATTTCTGCTTCATTGACTATGCTAAAGTCTTGGACTGTGTAGATAACAACAAACTATGGAAAATTCTTAAGGAGATAGGAATACCAGACCGCCTTACTTGTCTCCTGAGAAACCTGTATGCAGGACGAGAAGCAACAGTTAGATCCGGACATGGAACAATGGACTGGTTCCAAATGGGAAAGAAATATGACAAGGCTGTATATCATCACCCTCTTTGTTTAATTTATATGCAGAGTACATCATGCAAAATGCTGGGCTCGATGAAGCACAAGCAGGAATCAAGATTGTTGGGAGAAATATCAACAACCTCAGATATGCAGATGATACCACTCTAATGGCAGAAAGTGAAGAGGAACTAAAGAGCCCTTTGATGAGGGTGAAAGAGGAGAGTAAAAAGGCTGGCTTCAAACTCAATATTCAAAAAGTTAAAATCACGACATCAGTCCCCATCATTTCATGTCAAACAGGTGGGGAAAAAGTGGAAACAGTGACAGATTTTATTTCCTTGAGCTCCAAAATCACTGGGGACATTGACTGCAGCCATAAAATTAAAAGACTCTTGTTCCTTGAAAGAAAAGCTATGACAAACCTAGACAACACATTAAAAAGAGAGACATCACTTTGCTAACAAAGGTCCATATAGTTGAAGCCATGGTTTTTCCAGTAGTCAGGTATGGATGTGTGGGCTGGACCATAAAGATGGCTGAGCGCCAAAAAATTGGTGCTTTTGAATTGTGGTGCTGGAGAAGACTCAAGAGTCCCTTGGACTGCAAGGAGATCAAACCAGTCAATTCTAAAGGAAATCAACCTTGAATATTCTTTGGAAGGACTGATGCTGAAGCTCCAATACTTTGGCCACCTGATGCAAAGAACTGACTCATTGGAAAAGAACTTGATGCTGGGAAAGATTGAAAGCAATGTAAGAAGAAGGTCATAGAGGATGAGATGGTTGGATGTCATCACCAGCACAACAGACATGAGTTTGAGCAAGCTCCAGGAGATGGTGAAGGATAGGGAAGCCTGGAGTGCTCTAGTCCATGGATTTGCAAAATGTTGGACTTGACTTAGCAACTCAACAACAATAACAATAATGGTCAGACTGTGGAGACTTTGCAAAGTATTCAGAAGTCTCTAGCATTGCTCTGAAGTTACTTGTTGCCCATGTCATCACTTGAAGTGGTGGATATCTCCACACTCTCTTGGTCCTGCACTAGCTAATTTTGATTCAGTTCCTCTTTTCTCCAGTGATACTTGTCCCATGATGTGGGTGTTCTAGCTTTCTTAGGTAAGAGATTTTTGAGAGGCTTTTTTCCTGAAAATTCCCTGAAGGTGTTTTTTGACCTCTGTAGTTGTCTTGGGAACTTGACGGGACAACAGTGTGAGCACAGATGGACATTGGTTTGGGGTAATTGTTGGGGAATGAATGGGAACTAAGGCTTCATGAGAAGGGGTGTGGGCTGAGGATGGCTCTGGCAGGCAAGAACAGGGTAGAGGTCTTAGAGAGGTGTCAATGAGGAAGAGGTGGAGGATCTTGGGTGTGCTCATCTCACCTTGACCCTGTTTCTGGACTTGTGTTGACAGAGCACCTTCTTCCTCCTTTTGATGCTTGGGATCAGTTGTTTCATACCTATGCTAAGGAATTGTGGTTTCCTGGTCACTTTCCCTGTGTTAAAATTTCCTAGCGGTCTACTTCAGGCCCTGACCTGCCTGTATACACCACTCCCAAGGATAATAAAGGCCATACTCTTTAAGTTTGTTTGATCAAGGGTAACCCTGGGGAAGAATCTTAGACACGACAAAGATCCATCCTGATATATCCATGGGGGCTTGCGTGAGGAAGTGAAAAGGCCAAGATATTTTGGTTGGAGAAAGGGGACATTTCTTTAGTACCTCTAAAGAACCTTCTCAAACTGACTGCCCGCTGCTTCCTACCATCCCACATTCAATTCTGGTGGTCACATGGCAGGGAATGGGCCTTACCATCAAACCTTTCCCCGTGGCCAGCCATTTCAGTGGTTCAGTGTTACCTCTCACCCTTTAACATGAACTGATTTTTGTATATTCTCACATAAAATCCAACCAGTCCATACTAAAGGAGATCAGCCCTGGGTTTTCATTGGAAGGACTGATGTTGAAGCTGAAACTCCAATACTTTGGCCACCTCATGTGAAGAATTGACTCATTTGGAAAAGACCATGATGCTGGGAAGGATTGGGGGCAGGAAGAGAAGGGGACAACAGAGGATGAGATGGCTGGATGGCATCACTGACTCGATGGACATGAGTTTGGGTAAACTCCGGGAGTTGGTGATGGACAGGGAGGCCTGGCGTGCTGCGGTTCATGGGGTCGCAAAGAATCGGACACGACTGAGCGACTGAACTGAACTGAACTGACATAAAATCCCTCCAAGGTAAAATGAATGTATTTAAGATTCCTCAGAGATGTGAATCATCTCACTTCCCTTCTGAAAATTTCTCTTATATACCTTGAAAACCACTCACTTCTTGGATACCACCAGAGAAACTTCCCATCCCACTTCCTTTTCTGAGGACCCACATAACTCTCTTCAGTTTTCTACTATCCAGATTGAAATCATCACTGCCTTAAGTCTGTTTTTAGTATACAGATTTTCCCAACTGGGCATCTTAGTTTTATTTCAAATCTGAGAGGGAGGTCAGTGCACCTCACAAGTCATAGTACCCAGATGAATTTTAAACAGGGTAAGGTGAATAAGGCAGATATTAACCTGCCAGATATTGCGCTAGATGTTTGCATGTAGGAAACTGCATTCTTCCTTGCCCACCACCTCCTCAGGGAACTTGGAGATTCAGAGTCTTAGTCTGAAGCGTGCAGACTCAGATCCACAAAGGGCAGGAAGTCAAGGCTCGGCTGAAATCAGTAAAGGTAGGAGTCCCAGGCCTTGACAGACATGAAAGTAAGTAAGGGTGGTGGCTCAGAGGGGCAGATAAGAGAATCCCAGGTGCTGCTGGGAGTCAAGGTGAGGACCCTGAGGGAGAACTAAGGGGATCCTGGACCTCAAGCAGAGGGGACCCCCCAGATTCCTGCCCTTGCTGTCAACCCTGCTAGGACCTGGAACTGGATGAGCACAGTAGGCCTGTTCTGAATTTTTAACATCCCAGTCTCTGGGGACTCGGTGAAAGGGGCAGGGCTGCAGGTGGGCAGAGGGGAGAATCTCAGGTTCTCCCAGGAATAAAGATGATGACGCTGAGGGAAGACTGAGAGACCCTGGACCCCAGAACAGAGGAGTTCCCTGGGATGCTTTAAGGCAGGATGACCCCATGTAGCATTTCCTGACATCTGGGTCTCAGAGAAATTGGGGACTTCGTGAAAGGGGCGGGGCCTAAGGTCAGCAGAGGGGAAAATCTTAGGTCCCGCCTGAAATCCAGGTGAAGACTCTGAGGAAGGACCGAGGGGATCTTGGACCCCAGAACATGGATGGAGCGTGATGTGTCCCAGAGAAACCCGCCCCCGCCCTCCCCTGTGGTGAGCCGCGGGGCCAGATGAGCACGTGGCAGCCCGGGCCGACTTCTACATCCGGGTCTCAGAGAAACCCGCCCCCGCCCTCCCCTGTGGTGAGCCGCGGGGCGAGATGAGCACGTGACAGCCCGTGCCGACTTCTACTTCCGGGTCGCAGAGAAACCCGCCCCCGCCCTCCCCTGTGCTGAGCCACGGGGCAAGATAAGCACGTGGCAGCCCGTGCTGACTTCCGCATCCGGGTCTGAGAGAGTGGCGGCAACCTGTGATGAGTCGCGGCTTCGGGTGCGCAGAAGCGGAATCCTACATCCTTCGTGGACTAAGGTAAGGATCCTGAGGAAGGACCGAGGGGACCTGCGAGAACAGAGAAGGCTCTGAGAGGCCCTGGCGTGGGATGTGCGCAGGCAGCATTTGCTGACATCGGGTCCCGGAGGGACTGGGAATCTAGTGTAAGTAGTGGGTCCTCAGCTGGAGAGAGCGCAGAAGCCTAACAAGAGTCAAGGTGAGGCCCCTGAGGGAGGACTGGGGGGATCTTGGACCCCAGAACACGGATGGAGCGTTACGTGTCCCAGAGAAGCCCGCCCCCACCCTCCCCTGTGGTGAGCCGCAGGGCCAGATGAGCACGTGGCAGCCCGTGCCGACTTCTACATCCGGGTCTCAGAGAAACCCACCCCCCTGCCCTCCCCTGTGGTGAGCCGCGGGGCCAGATGAGCACGTGGCAGCCCGGGCCGACTTCTACATTCGGGTCTCAGAGAAACCCGCCCCCGCCCTCCCCTGTGGTGAGCCGCGGGGCCAGATGAGCACGTGGCAGCCCGTGCCGACTTATACTTCCGGGTCTCAGAGAAACCCGCCCCCGCCCTCCGCTGTGGTGAGCCGCGGGGCGAGATGAGCACGTGACAGCCCGTGCCGACTTCTACTTCCGGGTCTCAGAGAAACCCGCCCCCGCCCTCCCCTGTGCTGAGCCACGGGGCAAGATAAGCACGTGGCAGCCCGTGCTGACTTCCGCATCCGGGTCTGAGAGAGTGGCGGCAACCTGTGATGAGTCGCGGCTTCGGGTGGGCAGAAGCGGAATCCTACATCCTTCGTGGACTAAGGTAAGGATCCTGAGGAAGGACCGAGGGGACCTGTGAGAACAGAGAAGGCTCTGAGAGGCCCTGGCGTGGGATGTGCGCAGGCAGCATTTGCTGACATCGGGTCCCGGAGGGACTGGGAATCTAGTGTAAGTAGTGGGTCCTCAGCTGGAGAGAGCGCAGAAGCCTAACAAGAGTCAAGGTGAGGCCCCTGAAGGAGGACTGGGGGGATCTTGGACCCCAGAACACGGATGGAGCGTTACGTGTCCCAGAGAAACCCGCCCCCGCCCTCCCCTGTGGTGAGCCGCGGGACGAGATGAGCACGTGGCAGCCCGTGCTGACTTCCGCGTCCGGGTCTCAGAGACCAGGGGCGACCTGTGATAACGGTTGTGGCTTCGAGTGGGCAGAGGTGGAATCCTAGATCCTTCGTGGACTAAGGTGAGGATCCTGAGGGAGGACCGAGGGGACCTGCGAGAACAGAGAAGGTTCTGAGAGGCCCTGGCGTGGGATGTGCACAGGCAGCATTTCCTGACATCCAGGCCTCAGAAACACTGGGGACCTGGGATAAAGGGCAGGGGCCTTAGGTGGGCAGAAAGAAAAATCCCAGGTCCTGCGGGGAGTCAAGGTGAGGACTCTGAGGGAGAACTAAGGGGAACTTGAGCCTCAGACCAGATTGGGCTCTGCGAGGCCCTGGGGTGGCATGACCACAGGCAGCATTTCCTGACATCCGGGTCTCAGAGAGACTGGGAACCTGGTGAAAGGGGCGAGGCCTCAGTGGGGACAGGGGAGACTCCTACGTCCTAACTGGAGTCAAGGGAAGGAGTCAAACCCCTGAGGGAAGACTGAGGGAAACTTGGACCCCACAACAGATGGGGCCCCCACAGATTTCCAGCCCTGCTGACAGCCCTGGGAAGCCCCAGGGGCTGGATGAGCACATTAGGCTTGTACTTACTTCTGCATTGGGGTCTGAGAGAGTCTGGGAACCCTGAATCCCAGAAATGAGGGAACCTCACAAAAACATGCCCCTACTGTCAACCCCAAGAGGCCCCAGATGGGATGGGGGAGGGGCTGCAAATGTGCTGTTTCCTGACTTCCTGCTTGGCCACCTAAGGTGGAGCATCAGCATATGGCATTGTACTCAAGTACACAGGTGGGAGGCTCAGGGTTTGTCAAGAGTAATGGTGAGGACCTTGAGAGAGGACTGGCTGAACTCACGCGAAAATGCACTAAACCCCAGCTTTCCCTACCCTTTCTGTTGGCCACAGGAGGACCTGAAGCAGTTTGGCTGCATGTGGTGCCCTCTCCTTTCCATCTTTGTTCTCACAGAAAGGTGAGACATTTCATTTAAGGAAGGTGGACTGAGGTAAACAGAAGGAAGCTCTGCCAGGCATTAAGATTAGGACTGAGCAGACCTCCCCCCCAATCCCGGGACAGATGGACCCCACAATATTCAGCCACCTCTTGCTCTTCCCCCTGGGGAGGCCCTGGGCAGGCAGTGTTAGATGTGAAGCCCTCTAACTTCCTTCTGTTCAGTCTAGAGATCCTGTTTTGAGAGTTTTGTCTCAGGCCTGCAGTGAGGAGAGCCCACATCCTGCCAGGGAAAAGGTGAGAGCCCTGCGTGAGCACAAATGGGACCACCCATCCCAGAAGAGTGAGGACCTCACAGAGTCCGCCCTCCTACCAGCACCAAGGGGCCCAGTACTGTGCCACAGTTTACAGCCAAGGTGCCCCTTTGTTTCCTTTCACAGGGGCTCCAGGAACCAGGAGGTGAAAGCCAAGGTCTGAAGCTCGTGTCTACAGGTCACAGAGCAGAGGAGGTCCAGGCAGCACTAGGAGTCAAGGTGAGGTGAGGTGCCTGCCCTGAGTGTGTACCAGGCAGGTATTCTCCACCCCGGAACAAACAGGACCCCCAAGACCCAAATCCCTTCCCCTTTCATCCCCAGAACCTCGGGCTGTGCTGCCCCCACCCTGGGGAGACACCTCACATCCTCCTTCGGATAGCCAGGGGTCAGGCCACTGAGGAGCTCCTCTATGAGGCCTGAGAGCACCCTCGAGAGGAGACCTGTCAGTGGCCTGAGTCAGACCGCCCAGGGTGGGTTTCTCAGCCGAGGACGCTCAACACCCCCTCTCTCCCCCAGGCCTGTGGATCCAGTTCCGCACTGTCTGTCCGTACTCTTGCTACCAGAAGTCATTATGCCTCCACCTCCAAAGCGTTTGTGTTACGTGAAGTGTTGGCACTGCATACTTAAGGAAAATCTTCAGCCCCATAGCAAGAAATGGGAACTTTGGAATGCACAAGTTGCTGAGTGTGAGGAGGAGAGGGAGCACACCTCCTCCTCCTCGTCCTCCTCTTCCTCCTCCTCCTCTTCTTCCTCCTCCTCCTCTTCCTCCTCCTCCTCTTCCTCCTCTTCCTCTTCTTCCTCTCACTTGTCTTCCTCTTCCTCTTCTTCCTCTCACTTGTCTTCCTCTTCCTCTTCTTCCTCTCACTTGTCTTCCTCTTCCTCTTCTTCCTCTTCCTCTTCTTCTTCTTCCTCCCCCTCTCCCCCCGCCACCTTCTCCTTCCCTTTTCTGACCCCAGGCACCATAACTGAGGTTCCTGGTGCTGCTGAGACACCAAGTCCTTTCCAGGATTCTCAGAGAGTTTGGACCTTACCCACTGCCGTAGCAACCACTCCATCAATCATATTAGATCAGGGCTCCGGCAGTGGAAAAAGAAAGAGGCCAAGCACTTCGCCAGCCCTGCCAGACAGTGGGCACTTGCTCAGAGATGATATAGATGATAAGGTGGGGGATCTGATGTCATTCCTGCTCCTCAGATATCACAGAAAGGAGGTGGCCACAAAGGCAGAAATGCTTAGCGTTATCAAAGATTACCAAGACCTCTTCCCTTTGATCATCAGCCAAGCCACTGACTGCATGAATCTGGTCTTTGGTATTGATGTGAAGGCGTTGGACCCCATAGGTCTCTCCTATGTCTTGGTCAACACCTTGGGTCTCACCTGCAATGATCTGTTGAGTGGTGATGAGGAGAGCATGCCCATGGCTGGCCTCCTTGTAAATACCTTGAGTATAATTTTCATACATGGCAACTGTGCCCCGGAACAAAAGGTTTGGGAAATGCTGGGTATCATGGGGCTGTATGCTGGTGTGAACCATTCCATCTATGGGGACCCCAGGGAGCTGCTGACACAAGTGTGGGTGCAGGCGGGGTACCTGGAATACCGGCAGGTGCCAAATAGTGATCCTGCGTGCTATGAGTTCTTGTGGGGTCCCCGGACGTATGCAGAGACCACTAAGATGAAAGTCTTAGAGTTTTTGGCCAGAGTCCACAATACCACCCCCAGTGCTTTTCCTAGCTTGTATGAAGATGCTTTGCAAAGTGAAAAAACGGGACCCCAAGTCAGAGTTGTAGCCAGGGCCAGGGATGAAACTTGTGCCAGGACCAGGGCCTATTCCAGGGCCACATCCAACAGCTCCTCTTGCCCCAACTGAAGTGGAGGCAAATGTTTCATTCTGTTTGATGAGAACAGTCACTTATCTAAGTAGTGGAGAGGCAAGATGGGGCTTGGGAGTATTGAATATATTATATCTTTGTGTTCCTGCTGTGTAAGGGTGATTTGGAGTTTTATTTTTTTTTTCTTTTTGGTGCTTTTCAAATGCTGTTCCTATTAACAAAAGGCTTAATTAACTTCAAGTTCTAAGTTTACAAATGACATTCATCAAAAATGTATTGCTGTTTATTTAGTTTAAGAAGTGAACATTTTACCTATTTTGTAGCTACAGTTATTGTCATTAGCCTGTATAATTGATGGTGAACTCCTTTAGGTTTTGCTTTTTTGGAGCATTTTTTATCTACTTTTCTGAATGATAACTTTGTAGGGTAATGAGCATATTGTTGGTTGGAAGTTCTTTCTTTCGGCCCTTTGAATATATCATGCCCCTCTCTTCTGGCTGCAAAATTTTGGCTGAAAAGTCTGCTGATGCTCTTATGGGGTCTCCCTCAAATGTACCAAGCTGTTTCTCTCTTGCTTCTTTTAAGATTTTCTGCATTTTACTATTTTGTGAAACAAATTGGGAAACCTTTCATTATATTTTGCGATCTGGAATAAGAAAACCTGGCATTGGAAAATTACTTTCCTTGGAAATGTGAAAATAGAGAAAGAGAGAAAAAAGTGAAAAATAGTTAATTTTTGTCTTCTGTTATCCCTTTTCTTGTGTCCTTCTGTAAAATTAAAAGATATGTACCTGGATATGCTTTGCTTACTCAAGAATGTATGCAGTATTAAATCTAAATAAACAGGATTCCCTGTTCACTGCCTCTGTTATTCCCCAATCATTAATTAGAGACTGACTCTTTGAAAGGCCCTGTAGAAGTAGGGGGACACCAAGATAAGGGAGATACACCCCCTAGCTATAAAATTGTAGAGTCCGAGAGCAACAGTCACATCAGGAAGATGATGAGCTATTCTCTGAATACTAACTAAGGGTTAAGGTCTAAGTATTGAGTTGGCCTAAAAGGTTGTATAGCCCATGGGGTTGCAAAGAGTCGGACATGACTGAACGACTTTCACTTTCAAAAGGTCATATGGATTTTCCCATAAGCCAGCATGGAAAAACCTGAATGACCTTTTTGGCCCACCTGATACTAAATAACCAGTAAAAGAAAGGAAGAGGAAGTGAGGACTGTGGATAACAGTAAGTGTAACTGCCCCAAGTCAGGGCAGTTTGGAGCTTTGGGAAACTTCAGTTCTGGAGGAGCTAGGGGTGATGAAGCTGGGTGGTGGCCGTGACCAGACTCACGGTGTGTCTTCGAGGTGAGAGGAAAGCCTGGAATAGAAAACTGCACTTAACAGTTACCTTTAGGTCGTTGAAAAACCAGAGAAGAATCTCCTAGAGCAGGTAGGGAAGGAGCCCTGCACTTGTGTCTCAGTACTGTGGAGTACAGTACATAGACTAGATGCTTTATACTCATGATCTGTAAGAATTTCCTGAGAAATATGGTGATAAGACTTTGAAGTGGTGCCCAGAAGCCTCTCAAGGGATACTCTCTTCTCTGGCTGTGGAAAGCCAGAACACACTGTATTTAAAAAACATTTTAATTTGATGATCTTGAGTGTCATTTGGACAGCTCCAAGCAAGAGCTAGATCTTTGGTTGGGTAGAATGAATGAAAGACATCGTTTGGATGGAAAAGCAGCTGGGAGGGAGGAATGGAGTTGGTCTTTGACTCAAATTCTAGGAGCTCTGAGTTGCATCCAGCTGAGGGAGACCCCCTCCCACCCAAATTAAATAACATCTTCTAGGAGGGCAACTGTACTGAGTTTTATTTATAAAGCAGTATTGTTGGCTGATTTGTTATTCTTCATCCTATTGCTTTGCATGTTCTCTGAGATCTGAAAAATAAAAAGCAAACAAGGTTCTCAGAAGAGGGGGTAGTATGGTTTGTGGGTAAAATAATACTAGAAGTGACTGCCAGTCATCAAAGTTCCAATATATGATAGTCACTGTGTGAGATGCTTTACATATACTGCCCACATCCCTGAAGCCCTACAAAACAGAGCTCATCGAGCCCACTTGCTTCACAGATGAAGAAGCCAATACCATGGGACTTGGGCATCTTCCCAGCATCACGTGTTACTAGGAGACAGAATAGGGACTAGATCCTGGCCTGAATTCCTGTTGAGCCCATGCTGTTCCCACCTACCTCAGCCCATGGCCGACCTTCTGACTTATATGTAATTCGATTCTGTGCTCTCTACTACATGATGTCTCTGAGGTGACAAGGAAGATGTTGTGGCTAAGGTACTAAAAGCAGGCCTAAAGAAGAAAGGTGAAAATGAGATTTAAATGAAATTTGAGTACTGTCTGTGGGCTTTATTAACCTAGGGTCCACCCACTTGAGTCCCAGAGCTCCTTGAGAACTGACTCTGCCTGTGTGCTAGCATTTTTTTCAGACCTAGAACTTTCCTAAATTATAGCACCCTTTCCCTGGTCTTCCTCTGTATGCTCTCCTGTCTAACTGTCAAACCTAGCCTGCTAACCAGCTCGTCATTGGTCTCCACTGGAAGCCCAGAATCACCTACCTTCCCCCAACACAGAGCATTAGTCCTCTGGCTGTCCCATTACTCACCCTAGAAGACCTATGATATCAACAGCCCCGTTGATGTAAAAATTCATCTGGGGACAGCTGCTTTAAGACACCTGATCACCAGTCCTGGTATCTCTATCACAGTCTCCAAGTGTTTTCTAAATGGGATGGTAAGTGCAGTCTAATTTGGCACATCATCTATTGGTTCCTGGAATATAACCCTAAAGTTAGAGGGTTATTGAAACCACTATGATATTTTAAATGGGATTTCAATGAGGGGTCTTATTTTAAATTCACTGCTGATCAAATACCTAATTTGTGTTAAGTGCTAAAAAACCGGAGACTCTCCCAGTTGTAGTTGAGGAAAGATGACAGAAGTCATTGTGGAGCAAACATCTAAAGCTGAACTCCTAAATCCCTGGAGTTTCCTAGGAGTTAAAAATGGTTCCTTGGAAGACATGTCAGCTCTGATGAAAAATAGAATAATTACCCATCCTCCCACTGTCTCTTGCAATACATGCCCCCAGGAAAGTCCCAGCTTTCAATGTGCCTCGTGGCACCTACTCAGGTACTCAGGCAAGTTCAGTCACGTGGAGGGTGAGCAGAGACTCAAAGGGTTAGAAGTGTGATCTTGCATTGAGTAAGAAGCTCATTTTCAGTTTTATGAGATTATAGAGGTTGTTGCAAAGAAAAGTGCATTAAGGGGCCACTGAATGAAGAAAGTGAATTCTCCCTGCTGAGTTTTACAGAACGATTTGACAATTAGATGTGATCCTGTATTTGAAAGCATCTGTCACATAGGAGATGCTTGAAAATTTCAGAGCATTTCAAGGCAGATCTGACCTCAGAAACTCCTCCAAGTATTGAAGATGGTTTTCGTCTCAGCAAATCATAATAGTTGCTTTTTCTTGAGCATCTACTTTGTAATGGTACATGGGAGAGGCTCCAGTGTCCGTCCACATCTTGTCTTGCTCACCTTTCTGGACACGAGGGGCACTATGCTGCCAATCTGCTTGTAGTTAAGAGGGGTCATGACAACCCTTGGCCACTGAGACACAGCAGGTGTTTACTGTCACCTGGAGGCACTTAAGAAGCTGGATGCTGGTTCCACACTCTCTCCCTCGATTCACCAGCAAACATAGTGATCCAGTGTTGAGGTGCTGAAATCACAATACAGAAGCAGCCTGGATCCATGGGTGGCCCTAGAGCTGAGGGCCCCTGCTAAACCACACAAGAATTTACCTGCACAAAAACACGGTTCTTGTGTTAGTCTTTCAAACGTCAAGGTTTGCCTATTTCATCAGGTTGCAGTAAATTTAACAGACACAGCTACTATTTCTGTTGTTAGGTTTATATAAATACTTTAATTGCAAAGGTAGTAGTATATTTGTTCCTATTGCAAAAATTTCTAAAACTATAGAAAAATTGCAGAATCCCCTTTACAAGGTTTTTTCCACAATTCAACCTCCTACTCAGAGGTCACCACAACTAACAATGTAGTGTGAGTTGCTTTAAAGCGGACTATGGGCTTTTTCATAGATATGCATTTTCTATCCTATAAAATATATTGATTTGATTTGACATACATAGATAATGATGTACATATTGATGTGCCACTAGCCTTTGTCCCTGAATTTAAAAGATGCAGGATCTTCTCATGACAGCACATACAGCTCCACCTCACTTTTGAAACTACCTCTTGGAATGCTGAGGTATGTATGCATCATAATTAAACAATCTCCTTTCTGATGGATGCAGAAGTTGCTTTTCTTTTGTTGTATGATAAATAAAATGAAATTAACATCTTAGAATTCTTGAGTAAATGTGGATGTTTTCTTATAAGATATACATACTAATGGGTTTCCCTCATAGCTCAGTTGGTAAAGAATTCACCTGCAATGCAGGAGGCCCTGGTTTGATTCCTGGTTCGGGAAGATCCCCTGGAGAAGGGATAGGCTACCCACTCCAATATTCTTGCACTTCCCCGGTGGCTCAGCTGGTAAAGAATCCACCTGCCTCACATATAGGGTTACCATTACCATCTTTCAAATTCCATATACATGCATTAGTATACTGTATTGGTGCTTTTCTTTCTGGCTCACTTCACTCTGTATAATGGGCTCCAGTTTCATCCATCTCAATAGAACGGATTCAAATGTATTCTTTTTAACGGCTGAGTAATATTCCATTGTGTATATGTACCACAGCTTCCTTATCCATTCGTCTGCCGATGGACATCTAGGTTGCTTCCATGTCCTGGCTATTGTAAACAGTGCTGCGATGAACATTGGGGTACACGCGTCTCTTTCAATTCTGGTTTCCTCGGTGTATATGCCTAGCAGTGGGATTGCTGGGTCATATGGCAGTTCTATTCCCAGTTTTTTAAGGAATCTCCACACTGTTCTCCATAGTGGCTGTACTAGTTTGCATTCCCACCAACAGTGTAAGAGGGTTCCCTTTTCTCCACACCCTCTCCAGCATTTATTGCTTGTAGACTTTTGGATAGCGGCCATTCTGACTGGTGTGTAATGGTACCTCATTGTGGTTTTGATTTGCATTTCTCTAATAATGAGTGATGTTGATGCATGGGACGGATGCTCAGGGATGGAGCGTTGGGATGACACTGAGGAATGGGAGGGGGAGGGAGGTGGCAGGAGGGTTTGGGAGGGGGAGCACATGTGAATCCATGGCTGATTCATGTCAATGTATGGCAAAAACTACTACAATATTGTAAAGTAATTAGCCCCCAACTAAAATTAAAAAAAAAATTTAAAAAAAAAAAAAAAAAAAAAAAAAGAATCCACCTGCAGTGTGGGAGCCCTGGGTTCGATCCCTGGGTTGGGAAGATCCCCTGGAGAAGGGAAAGGCTACCGACTCCAGTATTCTGGTCTGGAGAATCCCATGGACTGTATAGACCATGGGGTCGCAAAGAGTTGGACACAACTGAGCAACTTTCATTTTCGTGCATACTAGTATAGAAGTTGGGTTAATTTGGAAAGAGTGAGGATAATTTAATATTTTATAAATATTTCTGAATTTTTTTCCTCAAAACGGCTATACCTCTAGAACTGTCAGAAAATAAATTTGTGCTAAGTCATGATAATGTTGGTAATTTATTTCAGTGGCAAGAGGAACCAAATACAATCTATTAAAACTGTATAGCTTAATCCCCTTTAAGAACACAGTTGAAGTGGTTCCTGTAACAGCTAACTGGGACACAGTTAAGTTACTTGAAAACAGCAAACAGTAGGACATGACTTAGCAACTGAACAACAACAATAGCAACAAAGATCCTTTTGAGTATTGATGAGAGCAGTGTTTATAACCTATGGTCAGTATTTCTTCACTCCTAAGGCAAAATCCTTCTAAGTATTCTTAACAATGCACAATGAATTAGGAGCTTTTCTATTCTGACCATTGGGAACAAGAACGGTCCCCAACCCTAAGAGAGCTATCTAACCACCCTGGCCCCCCTGATCTCCCAACTCCATCTTCTCAACAAAAGAAGACAATCAGGCTCCCCACTGTGCACTGTGGGGCGCAGTCTCTCTCTAGGATGTAAGTTATAGGATACACCTTATTTGTTTTTTATCAGAAATCACCATCCTTTGTTGCCTAATTCTAATCATTTACCAAGTTTTTTCTCATCTATTTAGTGCAGATATTTTTTTAGTTGTTTCAGGTAGGTGTATAAATCTGGTTCCTACTTCATCTTGGCCAGAAGCAGAAGTTCTATATTCTGATTTTAAAACTCAAATTATCTATGCATAACAAATATCCCAATATATCAAACTAATTCAGAATAAAACCAGAATTGAAAGACTGTTGGACACACATACACACAGGCATACACGCATGTCTATATGTTCATGTAGACATACACAAAACTGAGAGTATATATCAAACTAGCAATAATACTTTTCTCTTGCTAACAGAAATACAATTTATTTACTTGTTTATGCTTTCAATATTTTCTAACCCTCTGAAACACATATGAATGCCCTTCATAGTTTTAAAATATTATCAATATGTTAAATGTGATTTAGACTATCAAAAGTAAGTATGCATTCTCTAGATAGTTTTTTTTTCCAATAGTGATCAGCTTCTTGCAGGATTCAGCTTTCCATATGCTTACTGTTTGTGTAACTAGAAAGAAACAAAAAACTTGGACAGGGAGTCACTCAACTTATTTCAGACTTGCAAATACAGTGCCGTGCAAATAAGAATCTACTTGCTCATAAAGCCCTCCCTCCATGTTGTAGTACCTTAATGGTGGTTTAAATTTGTATTTCTGTGTTTACTAAATAGGTTAACCACCATTTTATATGCTTATTATCTATCTTTACTTATGAAGAGTCTGTTTTGGTCTCTTGCACATTTTAATATTATGATGTCGTTAGTGGATGAAGTTGTAGAATTTCATAAATTTTGTAGAATCTAAGTGGTAGGTATACATACATTCACAACACAAGTTTTTAAACTTTTTGTGCCTTTGAAAATGTTTATTATAATGAAACATTTAAAGCAAGCTTCATTGTCACTCACTATTCTATATTGGGTACATAATAGTACAAAGAAAGAAGTCAGAGGCAAGAATAAATTTCTTCCTTCAGAGGTAAAATAAAATTAACCATCCTACATCACAGACATAGTCATTACTACTCCTACACTGATCATATAGTGAAGATATGTGATTTCCCAAAACTGAGATAGGCATTTCATTCAAGCTATATCAAAGATAATTTTAGTATAGATTACTATTGATACTATGTCATTTTTTCCACATGCAAGGAAGTTCTCATTGAATTTAAGCTCAAAAGATATTTCCAGAAACTCATTGTGAGGGCATATCCCCTGGGGGGATACCAAAAATTGTATCAGGCAGTGCCAGCCTGGAAAAGACAAAAAAGGACTAAGTACAGAAAATTGTTACACATCTGATGAACGAACCAAGGGAGGCAACTCCATGAAGAAAGTAAGAAATCTCTACCATCTCCAGGTTTGAGGGGGACCATGGAGAAAGTGGTGAGACCTGAGCTCAGAACCTGGCAACATCATCAATGCCTCTTATTGACCAAATCTATTTGAAAAGCAGTTAGCAGGGTAACCTGAGAAATAGAGTGCATTGCAATGAGAGCAGTACATGCTCAGGCCACAGAAAGCATGTGAAAGCAAACAGGCTAATAACTGGCATAGGGAGAAGTGAAAGTGAAAGTCGCTCAGTTGTGTCTGACTCTTTGCAACCCCATGGAGTATACAGTTCATGGAATTCTCTAGGCTAGAATACTGGAGTGGGTATTCTACTTCTCCAAGGGATCTTCCCAACCCAGGAATTGAACCCAGGTCTCCTGCACTGCAGGCAGATTCTTTACCAGCTGAGCCACAAGGGAAGGCATAGGGAGAGTTCTCTTTTTTCCTTACTTTTGTTCTGGAAGATTTTGTGTTAGGTTAGTGTTATTTCTTCCTTAAATATTTGGTAAAACTTACTGACAATACCTGAGTCTGGGCTTCCTTTTTGGAAAATTTTTAATTACTGATTTAATTTCTTTAATAGTTATATAATTATTGAGACTTAACAATTCCTTCTAACATACATTTTGATAAATTGCATTCATCAGGAATTTGACAATTTTATCTAAATTTTAAAATTTATTGACAAAAGTTGGCTTTAATATTTTTCATGAGCTTTTAAAAAATTTTTTATATAGAAGCATTTTTATTGAAGTATCTCCAGAAAGAAGAAAGAGAAGTCGCTTAGTCATGTCCGACTCTTTGCAACCCCATGGACTGTAGCCTACCAGGCTCCTACATCCATGGGATTTTCCAGGGAAGAGTACTGGAGTGCCATTGCCTTGTCCAGGGGATCTTCCCAACCCAGGGATCGAACCCAGGTCTCCTGCATTGCAGAGAGACACTTTACCATCTGAGCCACCAGGGAAGCTATTGAAGTATAGTTGATTTAAAATGTTGTGCCAATCTCTGCTGTTAGCAAAGTGACTCAGTTATACAAGCATATACATTCTTTTTTGTAGTCTTTTCCATTATTTCATGGTCTTTTAATTTTCTCCTTTTTTCATTCTTAGAATCAGTTGTTAGTAACTTTTCTGACTTTTTCTCAGTATGTCTTACCAGGAATTTTATCAATTTTAGTATTTTTTTTCAAGAACCAACCTGGCTTTTGTCTCCTTTCTATGGCATGCTTATTTACTATTTAGTTAATTTATACTTTTATTATTATTTTTTCCATTCTTATTTTCAGTGGGTTTAATTTTCTATCTTTTCTTTAGTCTTTTTAGATAAATGCTCAGCTAATTGATCTCAGCTTTCCTTCTTTTCTAGTATGTACATTTAACCTTTGAATTTTTTTATTTACAAATGACTTTTTTTGCTGTATCTCACAAGTTTGCATATATAGCACTTTCATTTTTATTTCATTTGAAATATTATCTACTTTCCATTGTGATTTGTTTTTTGATCTTTGAGTTATTTAGAAGTGTGCTTCTTAATTTCCAGATGGGTATTTTCCTGTTATTTTTGCTGAACAGAACAGATCCCCTGGAGGAGGAAATGGAAACCCACTCCAGTATTCTTGCCTGGAGAATTCCATGGACAGAGGAGTCTGGCAGGCTACAGTCCACGAGGTCACAAAGAGTCAGACACGACTGAAGCGACTTAGCATGCACACACGCACAGTCAGTACTCATTTAAATTTACCACTTATTTACCATTTCTTTTGCTCATTGTTATGCTTTGTGTCTTTGAGCTTCCAACTGGAATCACTTTCTTTCTGCCAGGAAACTCTATTTTAGTATTGCTTTTCAGAGAGTTCTAGTGGTGATGAATTTGCTCAGTTTCTGTTTGTCTGATAATGGTCTTCTTTCTCCCTCATTCTTGAAGTATATTTTCTCTGGATATTGGATTCTAAATTGGAAGCTATGCTTCTTTTGTGCTTTGCAGACATCATATCATTATATTGTGACTTTCATAATTTCTGTTGAGAATCCAGCTGTCAATCTAATTCTTGCTCTTTTGAAGTATGGTAGGCTGAATAAGGGCTTCCCTTGTGGCTCAGCTGGTAAAGAATCTGCCTGCAATGTGGGAGACCTGGGTTCATTCCCTAGGTTGGGAAGATCCCGTGGAGAAGGAAACGGCCACCCACTCCAGTATTCTGGCCTGGAGAATTCCATGGAGTATACAGTCCATGGGGTTGAAAAGAGTCAGACACGACTGAGTGACTCACTTTCACTTTTCAAGAGACTTGACACAGACAGAAAGGAAGAAGCCGATGTGATCACAGAGGCAGAGACTAGAAAGATGCAGCTGTTGCTACCTGACACCAAACTTTTGCTTTGGGCAAGGAACACATTCTCCCCTAGTTTTAAGGAAGTATAGTCCTGCATAGATTTTGGCTATGATTTTTGATCTTGATTTGTGTTTAACTTCTATTGTTTTAAGGCATTCTTTTTGTCAATCCATTGGATTTAATATCTTTGATCAAACTTTTGCTAGGTCTGCAAAAAATTATTACCTTGATCTCTAGATATTGTGTTTGCTCCATTCTCTCTATCACCTCCTGGATTCCTTTTACACTACATTATACCTTGCCCCTGTATCCTCTGTGTCTCTTACCCTATCTTATGTATTTTTCAGCTTTCTGTCTTTACTTCACTCTAGATATTTTCTCCCGATCTATCTCCTACTTCATTTTCTTTCCTACAGTGACAAATCTGTTGTTAGACCTATTCATTTATTTTCACTATCAGTAATGTATTTTCAGCTTTAGAATTTTCATTATTAGTAGTTTCCTAAAAAGAAAATTCTCAATCTATACTGTTTCATTTCCTCGAGTGTATTACAGATTGTTATTTAAAATTTGTGACTAATGACTCCTAAACCTGGAGTCCTCTGAGTCTATCTTAGTTGTCCTGCCCAGTTCTTGTTGATGTTGTCATTGTTATTGTTATCGTATGTGTCAGGAGTCTCTGCCGCACTGAACTGGGAGGTGGGAGAGAGGAAGCAGTCTTCATTTAAATACCACAGATTCCAGTCTTATGAAATCTTTTAAAATGAATGTGAAAGTCACTCAGTCATGTCCGACTCTTTGCGACCCCATGGACTATACAGGCCAGAATACTGGAGTGGGTAGCCTTTCCCTTCTCCAGGGGATCTTCCCAACTCAGGGATCTAACCCAGGTCTCCTGCATTGCAGGTGGATCCTTTACCAGCTGAGCCAACAGGGAAGCCCAAGAATACTGGAGTGAGTAGCCTATCCCTTCTCCAGGGGATCTTCCCAAACCAAGAATCGAACCAGGGTCTCCTGCATTGCAGGCAGATTCTTTACCAACTGAGCTATCAGGGAAGCCCAAGAAATCTTTGTACATATTATCAAATAGGTGTTTCTTGATTCGTTGTTCACCCTTAAGACCATTTGCAGAGTCTTTAAATGATTACTACTATTGTTGATTGCATAGCTTTTACCCTTTCAGTAGTGAGTGGGTTAGCAAAACTCTGTTCCATCATGCAGGAAAGTGATCTTTCTCCTTTACTTTTTAATTTACTGAAACTCTGAAGGGTCCTCAAGTCTTTACTCTTTGCCCAGTCCTCTCTTAGCCCATACATGAATGCTCTTCCTTCTTCAGAATTTTGACCAAAGTTTGCTCTTAATTCAGCTGCCACCTAAAGTGTTTGCCTCTTCTCTTGCTGTCTCTTGGATTGAGATCTAGTCAAGATCTAAGAAATAGAATATAATCACGTTCCTCATGAAGATCCATGTTCCCTGGCATGGAGTTAATATCACATTGCCCATGATAGGTTGGAGTTGAACTTTGACCACCATGTGGCTGGGTATTAGTAGTTCCTTTGCATGCTTGCCAAGTCACTTCAGTCATGTCTGACTTTTTGTGACCCTATGAACTGTAGCCCACAAGACTTCTCTGTCCACAGGATTTCCCAGGCAAGAATACTGGAGTAAGATGCCATTTCCTTTTCCAGGAGAATTTTTCAACCCAGGGATTGAAGCTGCCTCTCTTCTGTCTCCTGCATTGGCAGGCAGGTTCTTTAACCACTAGCTCTATGTAGGAAGTCCTTTACTATCAATCAAACTTGGGGATGAAAATGGGAAACACTTAACTGATCTCATTGTAGGCTGCTGTTATTCAGTTATTAAAATATGAAACAGATTTGAAATCCATACCAACTGTAGGCTTCTATTGTGAGGCAATTTTTTTGAAAGGAGTCCTTGAAACTTTTAAAAGCTCATTTTTCTACCAAAGAAACCATTTACTATTAATGTGTTACTCCCTGCCATGCTCAAGTCCTTGCAGGATGGATCCTGTGATTTGGGAAGTGCTTGCGAGGCTATCGTGTGCTTTGGATTATCCTTCTAGTCCATTTTATGAGATATCCTCCAAGTCCTTCCATTGACCTTGAAGAAATCATAATGTTGTGTTTCCTCCTTGAGTTTATACTTACTCTAGTGGGAATTATCATATGAGGGTTTTACTTGTCTACTTTTAATTCAGTTCCCTATCAGCCTCACTGGACTCTGGGAAAAACTAAATTTATCAAAGAATTAAGCATGTCACATGGTTATTAAACCCAAACTAAGAGTGTGCAACTCTAGCTAGATTGAATGTGCCCTGCAGGGTAAGGCAAGCATCATGGTTTAAGTATCCATTCTCAGATCTTGGGTTTTCAAGAGCATTAATCAAGAAGTACAGGACCCTGTGGATTCCCTTTGTGACCTGAAACTCCAGGTATGCTCCTTTGTGCAAAGACCAAGAATTTAAATGATGCAGTGAATGGAGAGAAACATCTTACCTGCAGAGTCTTATCCATCAACAAATGTTATTGGCTCAACCTTAACAATTTTCCCATTACTATTCTCTTCATCCTAGTCCCATGCACCAGGAATTCTCACCTGGACTATTGTAATAGTCTCCTAACCGGTATCACTGTCTCTGCCCTCCCTTGATGCCAGACTAATTTTAACACTGTAGCTTGGGTGATTCTTTAAAAAAATAAGTCAGACCAGGTCAGCTCATTTCCCTGTTCAAGAGCCCTCAGACTCAGAGGGATAAACAAAGACCTTACAAATGACTGAGTGAGCCTACGTGATCTGGCTCCCTTCTGCCTCTCTTACCTCTCTAATTATTCATCCTAGAGTTCAATCGAGTTCAGCCACTCTGATCTCCATTCCGCACTTCAACAACATCTGGCATGCTCTTGCCTCACAGGTTTTGCACTTTCTGTTCCCTGTGCCTGGAGCAGACTTTCCCTGAAGAGGCAGATAGCTCACTTCCTCACCTCCTTCAGGTTCCTCATCAGTGAGTTCTTCTCTGAGCTCTCAATTTTAAAAGGCCCTCCCCCAGTTCCTAGATACTCCTTAACTTCATTTTGCTTTCTTTTTCTCAGTAGCATCTAGCTTAGGTTCTGGCACACAGAGAATCTCACTTCGTATCTCTTGAATGCCAACATTAATGATCTTGTTAGAAAAACAAACCCATATCAGAGAAACAGTGAAAATCTGTGCATGATGATGTTGAGATGCTAAGGTAGCCTTTGAATTTCATATTGTTCAAAGCAAGGGGACCACTGGACTTGCTTTGGCACTACTCCTGCTCTCCGGCCAAAGCCAAGGAAAGCCTGTTCTGAGTATGTATACCCAGAGACAGTGGTGTGTCTCTGTTAGAGATGTAATATTATAAGTCATACGGAGATCCAATATTTAAATGAAATTGGCTACTTAGCCATTCTTGAAACTATAAATATGTGATCCTACATCCAAACCATTCATGTTGGTGTAGCCAGAGATAGCTAGACATTTTCATTCTGGTTTTCCTTAGCTGTCATTCTCAGCTAGCTGCGTCATGTTTCCAGTCATTCCATTTGTCTCCAGGTCTTGGGTACAGTTACCTCTTCTATTCAATGTTAAAAAGGCTCTATATGGGAAAGAATCACAATGTATATTCTATTTTATATGAACAGAATATCAGAATATTCACAAGATCAGAAGAAGACAAAACTCGTAGCAGTAGGTCTTACAAGTTTCTCTTCATGTCAATTCGCCTCAGCGGCCAGCCACCCTCTTCCCATGGCATTTGGTTGTGTCAGACTATTACAGTGAGGGGGCACAGAACTATTGAAGAGACCATGGAAAATTGTTTTCATTTCAAAGCTTTGAAAATCTTTGTGGAAGCCTCTTTCTCTGAGAGTCAGCTTAGAAAAGGTGTTTTTGCTGGATGCCAATTGTAATGATAAATGTTTTGCCAATAAAATCACCTATATTTCTGTCCCTCAAGTTGTCTCATTCTTCAATTATGTTATTCTAGGGGTCTGGGGTCCTCAGGAGCAGGATCGGTCTTGGAAGTCATTGCATTCTCCCTGTTCTGAGTGACCCCAGCACTTTTTCTATACATTTCCTTCTTTGGGGGTTCGTCTGTCTCTTAGCAACCTAAAAGACAATGAATACCTTTAGGGCCACTGTAGTGCCATCTTCCTCTTTGTATTCCCCACAAACACAATGTTGGATTGTTACTAAACACTCTGTGGCAAATAGATATGTGATAGGCTGGAATGGTGGAAACCTTCACTTTGAGAAGGAGTATACAGTCTGAAAGGGGAGACAAATGTTTCCCCTGGTCTCAACAATGTTTTCCTAGTTCTGTGGATGGTGTTATGGGCTGAGTCGAGCATCCCCTCATTCATATGTTGAAGCCCTAACCCATCAATACCTTAGAATGTGGTTGGATTTGGAGATAGAGCCTCTACAGAGATCACTAAGGTGAAATGAGGCCATATGGATGGGCCCTAATCCAATGTGACCTCTGTCCTTATGAAGAAAGATACATAGACAGGTACAGAAGGAAGACCATGTGAGAACTGAGAAGACAGCATCTCCAAGTCAAGAGAGACCTCAGATGAATGAACCCCGCCAACAAACACCTCCATCTCAGACTTCTGGCCTCTCAAACTGTGAGAAAATAAACTTTTTTTTTAAATAGAACTATAGTTGATTTATAATATTGTGTTAGTTTCAGGTGTACAGCAAAGTGATCCAGAGCCAGTGATATACATGTATGTGTATATATATATATATATATATATATATATATATATATATATATGCAGATTCTTTTCCATTGTAAGTTATTACAAGATATTGAATATACTTCCCTGTGCTATACAGTCAATCTTCATTGTTTTAAATTTCTGTTTCTTAAAGCTCTCAATCTCAGGTACTTTGTTATGGAAGCCCTGACAAACTAATACAGACGGCTTCTGGAGAGTATTGAAGAGTTACCTTTTTGTCCAAATACAAAGTCAGGTCACATCTAGGTTTATGAAATGCCAAAGTCACCATATTGTACTTAATCAATAATGCTGTTGACTTTTTCAAGACTTCCCTCTGCACATTTCTGTGCCAACTCAGATTTTCCCCATGGGCTTGATTCTCTTCACCATTTACTTCTTTTATATCTATTGTGTGTGGTGGTACGTGGAAGCCATACAAGGCTGGCATTAATCTATAGTGGCCTTCTTGGCTCTCTGCTTGAAGGCACCGAAGGACTCTTGACCTCCTCCGTACAGACCCATGCATCTCCCATCATCCCCAGCTAGGTTTGGAGGCCCCAGATTGTTGGGATTCTGAGGAAAGTAGAGGATACCGAACCTGTACAAGATGCAAGTGAAAGAGAAGCCCTGGGGGGTGCTCAGTGTGACACTTCGCTGCTCACTGACGGGACCAATGTTGCCCCTCTCAGGGGCTTCTTGCCCCCACCTCTGCTCATGGTTCTTCCCTCTCAAACCGCCTGCTGCTGCTGCTAAGTCACCTCAGTTGTGACCGACTCTGTGCGACCCCATAGACGGCAGCCCACCAGGCTCCCTCGTCCCTGGGATTCTCCAGGCAAGAACACTGGAGTGGGCTGCCATTTCCTTCTCCAGTGCAGGAAAGTGAAAAGTGAAAGTGAAGTCACTCGGTCGTGTCCGACTCTTAGCGACCCCCTGGACGGCAGCCCACCAGGCTCCTCCATCCATGGGATTCTCCAGACAAGAGTACTGGAGTGGGGTGCCATTGCCTTCTCCACTCAAACCGCCTAGGATATGATTAATTTGGTTCTAGAGTTAGCTCCTGATTATTCAGAGGGTGTTCCTTCTTCTGTAGGTTATTATCTGTTTGCCTTGCTTTCTCCATGTATTCCACTGGCAGCATCCAGAGCCACTCTCCACTCTAGGCCAAAAAAGAAAACTTAAGGCACTCCATTCCAGTTGACTGGAACCGCACAATATTTAATGATTCAAATGTTCCTGTTTCCCACACGCGTGGATAATCAGGAGTTAGCTCAATATTCGATTCAAGATGGGATTACTCATCAACATTTCTAATGTTCTAAGGTGAATAGAAGCTTCGCAAAAGGGTATTTGCTACAGAACTTGAGCTTGCTCCTATAGGCACTGCCGTACATTGTTGTGTTAACTATCTGCGTAGAAACTCAATTTGGAAAGCATACACTTGTTTGTCTTCTTTAGTTGACAATAGTAAATGGGCCTTAATGCTTTCTCTGTGACTCACAGTCACCCTGTGAGCATCACTTATTCTTTATACTATTATGCTGCATCGGCCTCTGCACAAAGTAATCCCAGATTATTGCTGTACTTTCAGAATAATTGCTCACTGCTAGTTTTTCTTTTGTTTGTT
The DNA here is from genome assembly GCA_024291935.2 of Okapia johnstoni. NCBI lineage: Eukaryota > Metazoa > Chordata > Mammalia > Artiodactyla > Giraffidae > Okapia > Okapia johnstoni. The sequence continues at coordinate 114,046,620 of CM044305.1, forward strand.
TGTTTGCCCTCTCTCTTGTAGTTTGGCTATTATTGTTTCTGGCTTTTCTTATTGTGCCTGTAGTTTCAGGCTGTCTTTTGACATCTCTTCTGATTTATTTTATGGTTACACTAGCAGTGAAATTAATATATTTCTGGTTCTAAATTAAAAAAATGTTAATTTAAGAAAAGAGAAAAAACACAGAAAAGTATAAATAACGAAATAAAAATTATACACAAATGTATAATCTATCTACATGTCAATTACATACAACTTATTTACATTAACAACTTTTTTTCCAGTGGGATAATATTAAACCTGGCACATTGTAATCTGACTTATTCACTCAGTAATTCTGTGAATGTCTTTCCTATCAATACAGACATATCTTAGATCTTTAAAATAACTTCAAAATATTCCTTTGTGTCACCGTATCATAAATAGAGTCAAATCACTGATCACTTAATTAACAATTAAATCATTTAGAAAGCCCTCTCTTATACATAAGCTGTGATATGTACTCTGTATATATTCTTTGCTCATTTGTCCTATAATTTCGATGAGACAAATTCTTAGGAGTGTGATCAACTGGATAAAAAAGTTATGCATATTTTATATTTTGATACATATTAGTTACAGTTATCCTTCCAGAAAGATTGCAACAATTTATGCAACCATATAGAGAAAGCCTCTCCTAATGCAGTGTAATATTAAACTTTTTTATCCTTGTTTTTGTTGTTCCATCACTCAGTCATGCCCGACTCTTTGCGACCCCATAGACTGCAGCACGCCAGGCCTCCCAGTCCATCACAAACTCCTGGAGTTTACCCAAACTCACGTCCATTGAGTCGATGATGCCATCCAACCATCTCATCCTCTGTCGTCCCCTTTTCCTCCTGCCTTCAATCGTTCCCAGCATCAGGGTCTTTTCAAATGAGTCAACCCTTTGCATCAGATGGCCAAAGTATTGGAGTTTCAGCTTCAGCATCAGTCCTTTCAACGAGCACTCAGGACTGAGCTCTTTTAAGATGGAATGGTTGGATCTCCTTGCAGTCCAAGGGAATCTCAAGAGTCTTCTCCAACACCACAGTTCAAAAGCATCAATTCTTTGGTGCTCAGCTTTCTTTATAGTCCAACTCTCACATCCACACATGACTACTGGAAAAACCATAGCGTTGACTAGACAGAACTTTGTTGGAAAAGTAATGTCTCTGCTTTTTAATATGCTGTCTAGCTTGGTCATAGCTTTCCTTCCAGGGAGTAAGTGTCTTTTAATTTCATGGCTGCAATCACCATCTGCAGTGATTTTGGAGCCCCAAAAAATAAAGTCTGCCACTGTTTCCACTGTTTCCCCATCTATTTGCCATGAAGTGATGGGGTCGGATGCCATGATCTTAGTTTTCTGAATGTTGAGCTTTAAGCCAACTTTTTCTCTCCCCTCTTTCATGAAGAGACTCTTTAGTTCTTCTTCACTTTCTGCCTAAAGGGTGATGTCATATGCATGTCTGAGGTTATTTATATTTCTCCCAGCAATCTTGATTCCACTTGTGCTTCTTCCAGCCCAGCTTTTATCATGATGTACTCTGCATATACGTTAAATAAGCAGGGTGACAATATACAGCCTTGATGTACTCCTTTCCAAATTTGGAACCAGTCTGTTGTTCCATGTCCAGTTCTAACTGTTGCTTCCTGACCTGCATACAGGTTTCTTAAGAGGCAGGTCAGATGGTCTGGTATTCCCATCTCTTTCAGAATTTGCCACAGTTTATTGTGATCCACACAGTCAACGGCTTTGGCATAGTCAATAAAGCAGAAGTAGATGTTTTTCTGGAACTCTCTTGCTTTTTTTCGATGATCCAATGGATGTTGGCAATTTGATCTCTGGTTCGTCTGCCTTTTCTAAAACCACCTTGAAAATCTGGAAGTTCACGGTTCATGTATTGTTGAAGCCTGGCTTGGAGAATTTTGAGCATTACTTTACTAGCATGTGAGATGACTGCAATTGTGTGACAGTTTGAGCATTCTTTGGCATTGCCTTTCATAGGGATTGGAATGAAAACTGACCTTTTCCAGTCCTGTGGCCACTACTGAGTTTTCCAAATTTGCTGGCATATTGAGGGCAGCACTTTCACAGCATCGTCTTTCAGGATTTGAAATAGCTCAACTGGAATTCCTTCACCTCCACTAGCTTTGTTCGCAGTGATGCTTCCTAAGGCCTACTTGACTTCACATTCCAGGATGTCTGGCTCTAGGTGAATGATCATGCCATCGTGATTATCTGGGTCATGAAGATCTTTTTTGTACAGTTCTTCTGTGTATTCTTGCCACCTCTTCTTAATATCTTCTGCTTCTCTTAGGTCTGTACCATTTCTGTCCTTTATTGAACCCATCTTTGCATGAAATGTTCCCTTGGTATCTCTAATTTTCTTGAAGAGATCTCTAGTCTTTCCTATTCTATTGTTTTCTGCTATTTCTTTGCATTTATCACTGAGGAAGGCTGTCTTATCTCTCCTTGCTGTTCTCTGGAACTCTGATTTCAAATGCGTATATCTTTCTTTTTCTCCTTTGCTTTTCTCTTTCTCTTCTTTTCACAGCTACTTGTAAGGCCTCCTCAGACAGCCCTTTTTGTTTTTTGCATTCCTTTTTCTTGGGGATTGTCTTATCCCTGTCTCCTGTACAATGTCATGAACCTCTGTCCATAGTTCATCAGGCATTCTGTCTATCAGATCTAGTCCCTTAAATCTATTTCTCACTTCCACTCTATAATCATTAGGGATTTGATTTAGGGTCATACTTGTATGGTCTAGTGGTTTTCTAGTCCCCTATAATGAAAAGGACAGCTTTTTTCAGTGTTAGTTCAAAAGGTCTTGGAGGTCTTCATAGAACTGTTCAACTTCAGCTTCTTCAGCAGTATTGGTCGGTGGATAGACTTGGATTGCCGTGATATTGAATGGTTTGCCTTGGAAACAAACAGAGATATTCTGACGTTTTTGAGATTGCACCCAAGTACTGGACTCTTGCACCCAAGTATTTTGGACTCTTTTGTTGACTATGATGGCTATTCCATTTCTTCTAAGGGATTCTTGCCCACAGTAGTAGAATATAATGGTCTATATGAGTTAAATTCACTCATTCCAGTCCATTTTTTACTTCTCTGATTCCTAAAAATGTTGACGTTCACTCTTGCCATCTCCTGTTTTGACCACTTCCCAATTTGCCTTGATTCATGGACCTAACAATATGCAATATTGCTCTTTACAGCATCAGACCTTGCTTCCATCACGAGTCACATCCACAGCTGGGTGTTTTTTTTTGCTTTGGCTCCGTCTCCTCATTATTTCTGAAGTTATTTCTCCACTGATCTCCAGTAGCATATTGGGCACCTACCAACCTGGGAGTTCATCTTTCAGTGTCCTATCTTTTGTCCTTTTCATACTGTTTATGGGGTTCTCAAGGCAAGAATACTGAAGTGTTTTGCCATTCCCTTCTCCAGTGGACCACATTTTGTCAGAACTCTCCACCATGACCTGTCCGTCTTGGGTGGCCCTACATGGCATGGCATGGCTCATAGTTTCATTGAGTTAGACAAGGCTGTGGTTTATGTGATTAAATTGGTCAGTTTTCTGTGACTGTGGTCTTCAGTCTGTCTGCCCTCTGATGGAGAAGGATAAGAGGCTTTTGGAAGCTTCCTGATGGGAGAGACTGACTGAGGGGGAAACTAGTTCTTGTTCTGATGGGTGAGGCCATGCTCAGTAAATCTTTAATCCAATTTTCTGTTGATGGCTGGAGCTGTGTTCCCTCCCTGGAAACAAACTGAGGCCAAACTATGGTGGAGGTAATGAAGATAATGATGACCTCTGTCAAATGATGCCATGCATGTACTGCTACACTCAGTGCCCCCAGCCCTGCAGCAGGCCACCACCAATCCACGCCTCAGCCAGAGACTCCTGGACACTCATGGGCAAGTCTGGGTCAGTCTCTTATGGGGTCACTGCTCCTTTCATCTGGGTCCTGGTGCACAGGGTTCTGTTTGTGCCATCCAAGAGTATTTCCCAGCCTTGTGTAAGTTCTGGAAATTCTGTGGTGGGATTAATGGCGACCTCCAAGAGGGCTTATGCCATATCCAAGTTTGCTGCACCCAGATCCCCTGTCCCTATGGCAGTCCACTGTTGACCCATACCTCCACAGGAGATGCTCAACACTGTTCTATCTCAGCCTCTGTGGGGTCCCTGGGTCCTAGTGTGCACACGGTTTGTTTGAGCCCTCTTAGTGTCTCTGGCAGGAATGGGGTTTGATTGTAAACGTGACTTTGCCCCTCTTACTGTCTTGCTGGGGCTTCTCCTTTGCCCTTGGTCATGAGGTATCTCCTCACAGCCGCTCCAGTGCCTACCGTCTTACTGGGGTTTCTCTGACCTTGGACGTAGGGTATTTCCTCTCTGCCGCCGCTCACCGCTCCAGCGATATCTTCAGGGTTAATTTCCTTTAGAATTGACTGGTTTGATCTCCTCACAGTCCAAGGGACTCTCAAGAGTCTTCTCCAGTACCACAGTTTGAAAGAATCAATCCTTCAGCGTTCAGCCTTCTTTATTGTCCAACTATGATGGAGGTGTGATAATTAACAAAGCCCTGGAGAAAACTGTAAATAAATGTTCTTATCTTGACCATTTTTTATCTTCTTTTGTAACTGGAAAAGTACTCATTTGCCAAATCAATTGCTGTATACCACGTACCTGAGATCTTATTAACCTACTCTAGAAACAATATGGTAAAGCAGCTGTAACTTGGACTACTACTTGGTGAAGCCTGTGATGACATACAGTCATTGTCTAGAATCCATCTAGTTTCTTTGGGGATCAGATTGACTAATTAAATGGAGATATAATGGGGATTTTCTTGAGATCTAGAAGGATGGCACTAATTTCTCCTATTTGGTTTGTGATATTGTTTTTGCTTTACTCTCTTGACCGGGGAAGGGTATTTTCAGAAGTATCCTCTTCACCTTTCCCACTATGCTATCTCTTACCACACAGATCAAGGACTCACTGTGGAAGTTATCCCAACTTCCAGGTATATCAAATCCTATTATGCACTATGGGACTGGCAAGATGATCACTGAATGGGTCTGTGGACCTAGTCATCCCCCTGTGAACTGTACTCTTAACTATGATTCAGTTTATTACTTGGTCTCCATAAACCCCTATTCTATCTTGGATGTCTAATGATGCTTTAGTCTTCTGGAATCAATGTTAATTCAGATCTATGTCCAATAGTCCTAGAAATGTGCTGATATTCCCCTACCTCCCAAGTAGGCAATCTTCTGAGTAAATGGCTAGCAAAATCTTTGGCAAAGGAGTGAGGATATAATCATAGTATATACTTTTCATGGAATTGCATAGTACTTCCTCTTAAAGACCTGGAAATCTATCCAGTCAATGGGTTCCAGTTCTGAAGGGTTGGTTCAGGGGCAAGAACTGAGCAAAGTACCATGACTTTTTTTATCTGGGCAGTCACACTCAACTTTCTGTTCCTACAGTCTTGTCTCTGATCATAGATTTTAAGTAGCACTCATTGACTCTTCATGTATTTTTGCCTATTCTGTTAACCATCTTTACAACTTCCTGTTGATCAAGCTCCCTTGGCTGTCCCTCCAACCTTGCTGGCTAAGATAATTTCAGACTCTGACTTCTGGTGATTAAGCACTGCCACATGGTCTCAATTGCTTCAAGGCCCCATCATTCTTGTTTCTATCAGCCATCCAAGCAGTCTTTACACCAGGGCTCCCCTTAAGTCAGTGAGACTTCATCAAACCCATTCTGCCATTCAAGGGTCTTCCTTCTATTTTTCCTTGCTTCTCCCTCTCCTTTTGGATGTCTGACTCATTCCCACATGAAGGTTTCCCAGGTTACTCTTGCTCCTTCTTGTTTGTTTTTCATAAACCTTCCCCCAACAAATCTCTTGCTCTTCGAATCCCACTTTGGCATCTGGGTCCCAGACAACCTAAACTGACCCCGTTGATACCATGAACAACCTCATGTATAAAATAGATAGCTGGTGGGAAGTTGCTGTGCAGCGCAGGGAGTTCAGCTCAGTGCTCTGTGATGACCTAGTGGGGTGGGATGGGAGGTGCGAGGGAAGTCTAAGAGGGAGGGGAACTGTGTCTACATATAACTGATTCACGTTGGTTTTTGTTTGTTCCTTTTAATTAATTTGGCTGCAGATCTTAGTTGCAGCATATGGGATCTGTGTTGCATCATGTGGGGTCTTCTGTTGTGGGGCATGGATTCTCTAGTTGTGGCCCACGGGCTCTCTAGCTGTTGCACATGGGCTCTGGAGCCTGCAGGCTCAGTAGTTGTGATGTGTGGGCTTAGCTGCTCTGCAGTATGTGGGATCTTATTTCCCCAACCAGGGATCAAACCTGTGTCCTCTGCATTGCAAGGCAGATTCTTAACCACTGGACCACCAGGGAAGTCCTTGATTCACATTGTTGTACAGCAGACACTAACGCAATATTGTAAAGCGATTACACTCCAAAAAAAAAAAAAGATGGGGTTCTGGGATCACTCATCACCTGGCTGTCAAGGAACAACCTAACCTGAGTTTGGGACACAGTGTAACCTCAAATAAAGCATTCTTATGCTAGTATTAATGTGTTATTTTTCTAAAATTCAAAATTGACTGATATCTTTTCATTTTCTTAATTTGGCAACCCTACCACAATGACAGGGTTGAGGTTTTATGTAGGCATAACAGCATAGTCACCATCTCACTAAGGCTGATTTAGCTATTGATCATGCTAAACAGACTTCAATGGCAAGTCCCAATATATGACCATTCTTGAAGAGAATCAACAAGTGACTTGGGGACAAGTTGACTACAGTGAGTCATTTCAGACTTGCATGGGGCAATGATTCCTCTCAATTGCAATCAGCACATTATGGATATGGGTTTGCCTTTCTTTTCTGGAGGATCTCAGACAACTCCACTAGTCAAGAGCACTGAGATAGGATTATATATAACTTGAAATGGACCCAGAGATCCACTTTGTGGCCAAAGCAGTCCAACACTGGGCACATGCCTGGGATGTTATTTACATACCACATCATTGTAAAATGATGAAATGGTGTGTTGAAAGCACAACTCAAGTTTCAGCTTGTAGATGGTACCTTGAGAGGATGGGGTGTTACCCACCAGGAAACATTATATATCCTAAATCAACGACCATTATAAAGGAGATATATAGGTTTGGGAACTAAGGAGTAGGAATAGGAGTCCTCACTCCCAGTGATCCTCTGGAGGAATTTGTACTTTTATCCTCATAATTCTGGGTTCTATAAGTTTAGTTCTTGGCTCCCAGATTGTGCCTTCACCAGAGGACAACAAATTAAATTTTAATTAAATTTTAATTCATGGCTAGTGCCCAGTTACTTTTGGCACCAAATCACAAATCTTCTTCCTGACAGGGGAAATTGACCCTAAAAATTGGGAGAAGATAAGGTCACTGCATACAATGGGGACAGGCAAGAATAGGTTTGATGTCTAGGTGACCCACTTAGGTATCCCTTGGAAATGACAAACAAGTCCTCCAGCTTGTGGCTTGAGATGAGCAGGGTATCCAGATCTCAGACCCTTCAAGGACGAGGCATAGTCACTCGATCAGGTAAGCCACCTAGACCAGGAGAGATACTAGCTGAGAGTGAGAGGAAATCCAGAATTGGGAATGTAACACAGACATGATGTTTATCAGTTAAGGTCCTAAGACCAGCTCCAGTGGCGGGTGCTAGAGTGTTTCACTGATCTCTTAAGTTTTCCTCAGGAAAAGAAACTCAACGTAGGTGAATTGCTCCAGATTTTATTTATCTGAAGCAAATGAGCCTGAACAAAGTGAGGAATGACCTATGGAGGATGCTGTGGTGTGTTACCAAGGCCTTCCACCAAGGCCTACCTCTTTGACCCTGAAGCTCTTGTTTCTCCAACTGTTGAGATTGTTGGAGGCTGACCACTTCAACTGAGTCCTTCTCCAGACACACCCAAGTTCATATCCCTTGCAAGTGTATACTCATATCCAGTAACTGATAAATGCAAGAGTATAAAGTCCTAGCCTACTTGCCCTGATTTGTGACAATTTGGAAAATCCACCCCAACTCCAAAACCCACGTGTACAGCTGAGGACCTAATGGTGGCTGCAATGCCCTAAGAGCACTCCCCAATCAACCCCCTACATGCTCATATCAGTCTCAGAGATTGCTTCCCAGAAAAACTCACCACTGACAGTGTGTTTTATTATACTTTTTTTTTTTTTTTTGCTTTTCCTTTAGTTACTATTTCTCAGTATGAACAAATTTTTCAGCACTTCCCTTTACAGTTTCTGGTGTTTTATGGCATGCTTATAAAGGCCTTTCCCATCCCAAGAAAACATATTCACCCACATTATCTTAGGATTTTCTCTAAAGGTTTTAAAATGTTTGATTCATCTGTGATGTTGCTGTAGAGAAAGAGACAGAGACCACATTTTATTTATTTTTAAATGAGTAGCTAATTCTCCTGACACTAATTAATTTTTAAATCCCTCTTTCCCTCAAACGTTTCTAAGATATAATGTGCTTTTATCCTTTTTCCAGTTGATAGGTTTCCATGCTTAACTCATTTATCTTCCATTGTGCTCAGTAATTGAAATGCTTAAATCATGAATTTTTCTCCAAATGTGGTGCTGGCTGCATCCCATGTGTTTTTAAACATATGGATTTTTTTCTTCGTTAATTTGATTTTTTGATATTATGCACCCAATTATGGTTTTAATTTCTTCATTTTTAAAGAACTGTTTATATGAACTTCTTAAAATTTACTAATGGTAGGAATTTTGTTTTTAGCTTTACTGTAGTGTGTTGAAGAAATCAGGTTTGCACTATCAATTTCAAAATGCATTTAAATATGAGTGCTCACAAATTTTCATGTCCTCATTGCTCAGGAGCCAGGCTTTCTCTCCCCCCATCCCTGCATCTAATATAACTAAAAGTGAGCAACTATTTTCCTGGTTACTTGTTATTGTTAATTGTAATGTGTCATGGGTTAGGACATCAGAAAATATACAGTAAAGGCATATAGATTTCTTACAGGGAAAGTGCACATCATTTCAAGAACTTTATGGCAAAACTGTTGGCTGTTCAGATGCCATTTTGTCTCCTGCTTGGTTCTTATTATCTTTTCTGACTTTCCTTAGAGCTGGATGTGTCAAAGGATGCCAGGGCCAACACTTGCCAATACCTTTAGAAAGTTCATTTGAAGGGTAATCAACCAAGATCTCCAGGCTTGTTCTAAACCAAGACAGGGTATTGACTTCGTCCCACTCCACTATTGACTGGTTGTGTGATAGTTGCCTCAGCATCCCCATCTTTAAATGGGGAGTGTTCTGAGTCTGATGATCTTTAGGAAGCTGACTAGATGAAGCTAGAATGACGGGCAAAGCAAAAGAAACATGGAAGGGAGAAGAGGCATAGGAGTAAGTAAGGGAATCAGTAAAGGGGGCCACCCACTTGGTCAGTGTCTTCCCTTAAGTTCTCCACTGAGAGAAAAGTACATCGCAAGTGCATGGTAGGTCTAGGAGTCATGGATGGGGGAGGATAACAGACAAAGATTTGAGTCACTGAGTTAAGATTTAAAACCTCAGCAGAAGACTTCTCTGGTGGTCCAGTGGTTAAAAATCCACTTGCCAATGCAGGGGACACAAGTTCGATCCTTGGCCCAGGAAGATTCCACATGCCATGGGGCAACTAAGCCTGTGCACTACAACTACTGAGCCCACACTCTAGGGCCGGTGAGCTGCAACTACTGAAACCCATGCCCTAGAGCCCGTGCTCCACAGCTCCGCAGCAAGAGAAGCTCCCGCAGTGAGAAACCTTCACACCACAACAAGAAAGTAATCCCTGCTCTCCACAACTAGAGAAAGCCCGTGCACAGCAACAAAGACCAAGTGACGCCAAAAATAAGTAACTAAAAATTAAAAAAGATAAAACCTCAGCAGAGAACAAACTTGAACACCCAAGAAACCAGACATACATTTTTAATGCTTTGCTGATATATTTATTGATATATTTCCCCTTTACAATTGATGGTGACAAAAAGCAGATGCAGCCCCACCCTACCCACCCACCCCCCCCAATAAAATACAGACACAGATTTCATTCAGCATATACAAGCATTGGGGCGTGTCCAAATTCACCTCACTGGGTTACTAGAGCCAGGAGAGGTTAGATCTTTGGGGCAGTCTGAGCACCTGAGGCCCAGGAATTAAGCAGGCCAATGCTGAAAAGAGGCTGCCACTCTGGGCCCTGCCACTGGGGTGTCAGCAGAGGCTATAAAATCAAATCATGGTGGAAAGAGCTGCCTAGCCCTGTCACGTGACAGTGGGCTCCTGGGTAGTTTCCAGTGAGATCCACAGTCCCATAGAAATCTGTGCCTCAGGGTTCTCATCTGCAAAATGGGGATAAGAATCCTGCCCTGAATATATCACTGGGCTATGAGGCTCAAAATAGAAATAATTTGTCAAAAGTGCTTTTGCAAAAGGTAAAGTGCTGTACAAATTTAAGGGAATTCAATTGATTGATTGTGATTGTCAGAGTGCCCCAGGAATAGGAGTGGACCAGCTCACAGGTCCAGGGGCCAAGGAAGTGGCAGAACTCCTGTGCTGTGCCTCGGCTGGGCACCAATCAATGCGGGTAATGCCCGCTGCAGAGAGCAGAATTCCCTTAGTTTCTTGGCCCCAGGAAGTCACCATGGCCTAGCACCTGGGTTGGGGCTGGGAAAGTCACTGGGGAAGTCACAGAAAAGTCACAAGGGTCAAGGGGGAGGAAGAAAGGGGCATACAAAGCAGGGGGTCATTACTATCATCACACACGAAAATAGACACCCACTGGATGCAAGGCATTGAACTGGTGGTGCAGATGAGCAATGAAGGCCTGCAGGGAGGGGAGGAGAGAGGGAGGTGTCACAGAAGCAGAGGGAGCGGTACTGTCCTCACTTGCTGGCTCCCCTCCTCCTAAAGGAATCACGCCAGTGCCCACCTATCTGCAGGGCAAGGGAGGGCAGGGAGACAAGAGTCAAGAATATAATCATCGGACCTAGGATGGAGATCCCCTCCCCCTGTTACACTGCTGCCCGGCATCGTTAGGAGGTGCCAGGATCAGGCAAGCAGCTGGTGTGTGCACTTTGAGGCTGAGGCCAGAGCTGGGCCCAGAGCACCACAAAGGCAGTGCTGGGTTTCTGGGAAAAGGCAGTGGGTGTTAGCCCTTTGGGGAGATGGCTAATCCACTCGCACATGGACACCATCTTAGGGAGCTGGTTGCTGAGTCTACGTTTCAAAGCCTGAGCGTCATACATGCCCCAGGAAGAACAGAGATGGGGCCATTCTACTTGAGATGGGCCGCTAAAGAGATGTGGTGAATGGGCCAGGTGGGGCGCGACTGGCAAGGAGTGATGCCCTGCCGGCTGCTGGCTGGGGAAGGGGAAGGAAAGACATTTTCTGGTTGCTGCTTTCCTCCAACTCCCTTAGCAAAGGCTATGGGACCTCCTGGGGAACTGGGGAGGCTGCCCCACAGGGTACCAGCTGGCACCTACAGGTTAAGGCAAACAAGCCAATAGATCACATTGAAGAAGAAGAAGGTGACTGGGAAAATCACTCGCGAGTAGTTATCCAAGCGGTAGACATGGATGAAGAGGCGGCCCTGCTGCCAGCTGCTGGCGTCACAAGTGGGGACCATGCAGCAGTACTTATCGCACCACTTGCTGCAGCCAGCAGAGCGCCGGGGGCGGCTTGGCCTGGCGGCCTGCCGGGCTGGGCAGGATGGGCCTTCGTCTTCCTCACTCTCCACCCCCTCCTCCTCCTCGGAGTCCTCAATGTCGCACACAAAAGCTTCCGGATGCTCAATGACAGGGATGCGGACACGGATCGGGGCACGAGGCTGAAAGGAACAAGCGAAGAAGTCAGAACGAGTCAAGGGAAGATGAACCAAACCCAGGTGCTGTCTCAAGGATTCCTGAGGACTCAGTGCTTGGCACCCTGTTTCTTGCCCCGCCCCCTAGGTTACCCCTCATTACTTGGTGAGCTGGCCACCCACGTGTTATGAGTGCCAATGCCCTACTTGCATGCCTCCATCCTCCAAAGCCTTGCCACCACTCCCATACCAGCTCATACATGGCGAAGTATGGGAGAACCACGGGGTGCCGTCCGGTTGTAGGTCAGGAAGTTGAGCACAGCAAACTCCATCAGAGCACAGAAGCAGAAGACGAAGCAGATGGCGATGTAGAAATCCAAGGCTGTGATATAGGACACGCGTGGGAAATTCTTCCGAGAGAAGGTGCCCAAAGTGGTCATGGTGAGTACAGAGGTGATTCCTGTGAAAGGAGATGAGTGGAGGTGGACGGCACCACTAGCTTATATATTACACTTTGGAAAGGCCCCCAGAAAAGGCAATTCTGTGCCTCAAGGAGATGCCTACCTCACCCACTTACCTAGAGAAGTTCTGGCTGGAGCAGACTCTTTCTTGATCCAAAAGGAAATCCAGGAGACCATTGTGGTCACAGAGGAAGGAACATAGTTATGAAAGGCCACAAAGCCAAACCGCCTGCTCACGTTGAAGTAAAGCGTCATGACTATGAAATCACCTGGAAGATATTTAAAAATACCCCCTCACTACAGCACTGCCTCGAGGGTGTCCCACACACAGAAGGACAAGCATACTAGGGCCCAATAGAGGCTCATGGGATGCCCACCACGGTCCTTGGACAGAGGCACATTAAGGCAATGCCACACACAGAGACACAGAGGAAGCCCGAGAGGAGACTCACTGCCAGGCCCATGGTCAGTTAAGAGCCACGCCAAGGCTAGAACCTTAACCACTTCTTTCTCAGTTCACTGTCACACACCCCACATCCATCTTTCCAGGATAGGGAGCCGGACAGTCAAGTGAAAGCAATAAAGTCAGTTAGCCCTCTAGGTATCAGAGCCGCATGGCTAATGTCCAGGTGGCTGACTGAGGCCTCCATGTCCACACCCTACTCTAAGCTTCCTTGAAATAGTGTGCGGATATTTATACCTATATTCGAACCCTGGACTCCTGTTCTTAGTCTATTACCTTAGCCCAAAAAGAGTGTTTCAAGAAAATAGAAGAATTAGCTGAAAGTGAAAATTTCAGTCAGTCCTCTAGATGTCAGGTCTGCAGAACATACATCCACAAGGCTGACTGAGGTTTTCGCATTCATTGGGTATCATGTCCTTGATGCTGGCTCTCAGCCTAGGCAGTGATGGCTTGTGCAGGACCTGATGACAGCCTCTATCTCCACTTGGCATCTTCTGTTGGACCCGTCATGCTGCCTTATACTCTGACATGCCCAAACACTCTGCATGCTTATGATGACCCCCGGGGATTCTGGAGGCCTTTCTGAGGCCAGAATATCTCTTTTCACTCTCAACATCATGTTGGATTTACAACAGTTCAACTTCTGGCTCCTCAGTGAAACTAAGCTCCAACTCTCCACCTCAGTGATGCTGTAGAATTCGCTGGCCTTATTAGGTGGGTTTTTAAACCCCTTCAGGGCAGGTCTCATCTGAGCCCCATTGCTACACTCCTGCCCATCTCAGCCCAGCACAGCCTAGAATCCAGCAGATGCACAACAACTCTTGCTGCTGCCTGGCAACAGTTCTGTAAAGCAGACCAGAACACTAACCTGTCCAAGTGTCCTCCTATTTTAGAAAACAGATCACCTGCTCAGGAAGTCTGGATATGTTGAGACTGAATGGGAAGACCAGCCTTTCCTACTCACCTTGGCAGCACTGACACTCAAGGGGCAAGACTTCTCAGAATCTTCTGGGAAAGGCCAGGAAGTTGCCTGGGGCCAGTTGAATACCTGTGTCCAGAATAGTAGCTTTGCGGATAGAACTCCTCCTCCAGGGCTGCTGCAGGGACCACTCATCTTTGCCTACTAGCCAGAATATTATTTATTGAGATCCTAGCTCCTTGTCCTGGGGTCTTGACTGCAATTAAAATGGCCTTACTCAGCTACAACCACTCTGCACAAAACTTTACTGAGTTGATATATTCTTGTTGCAATAAGATTGATTATCCTATCGGTTTTTCTATTTTTATTTTGTCTATTTCACCTAAGAAGAACCTTCTCTACTTGTCAACAGATGGGAACTTATCCTTTAAGGCCAAGTGAAGGTACTAACACACATTTTCTTATTTCTGAGGACTGGAGGGGCATAGGTAAGGGGAAAAAGATATCTGGAGCTGAGGAGCCAGAGGGGGAGAAAAGCTAAAGATGCTTTCTGCTCTTATCTGCCTCAGCCAGAGCACAGTCGGTCACTGCACTGTCAGAGGAACACAATGAAAAAGACCATGTCCAGGGGACTGAGACTAGAAGGATGAGTGGAGCCAAAGCTTTGAAGAACAAAGGGGAGGGAAAATAACTCCAGCTGTATAGTCTATAAAAGAATATGATCCAGGGTTGGAACCATAATACTGGCTCTTTGATCTTGACCCTGTGGAAGATTGACTAGACTTACTGGAAGCTCAGTAGTTCTAGGGAAAAAGAACTAAGTCTAATGGGTGGAAGTTCCAGAGATTTCAATTTCAGATGAACAGAGAGGTTTTTCTGATGAACAGAGTTGTCTAGCAAAGGAAGAAATTCCCTTGCAAGAAAGCAAAATCTTAATCATGGGTGAATTCTATCAAAGGCTCAACAGCCAGCAGTGAAAGATGCCTCACTCACTGTGGGTAAGGCTCCTGAAGCAGAGATTCTCTGGTTGAAGGCCCAAGGTGGCCAGAGTACCAAGCTATCACTGCATTCTGAACCCTTAGGAGCTTAGGAACTTAGGACCTAAGTCTACTCCAGACAGAGAGAATTGCCCAGGGACCAACTGAAAGAGTTGGGACCAGACCCAAAGATAACTATGATACTGAAGAAACCATGATTCAAGATCAACTCATCTCTCACAGAAGATAAAGGAGGCCTTCTCCTTTCTCTCAAGAACTCTCCTCTCTTCCAAGGAAGGCAGGGTGCTTACCTATTGTCATTGGTGATGATGCTGCCTCTGGGGCTTTGTAGTCACTAGGGTACCATTTTGAAACAATGTACAACCATCTACTAAACGGAACCACTAGTGACTTGAAAGCCCATGGGCCTTGTCTCCTGCTGCTTTTGATGATGGGTCCCCACCTGTCCGGGGAAACTAAGGTGCAGAAAGGTAAGAGGCATGCCAATGGTCAGCTGGCAGAAGAGCAAGGGTCCCAAGTCAAAAGGAGTAAAATTGCTTACCCAGAGCCCCCGAGAAAAAGGAAAGCACTTGTAAAGCAGCCTTCTACCCTTGCCTAGTACTGCGCAAGCAAAGCTCTAGCCAGATGAGCATGGGCTATCCCTCACCCAGGGACCAACCCAATGAGTAAAGCAAAAGCAGATTTTCCGCCTAGCCACACGGAAGCCAAGCGAGATGCCTTCCATGGTAAATGGCTGGCTGGGTGACTGGTTCCATCCGCAGGCTGGAAACGGTGAGGGCAGAGCCGCCACTGCCCTGACTGGTCAGTATGTGTGAAAAGGTTGCTCCCAGAGCAGCCCTGGGGAGGCCCCTTGGCTCCTCATTCAGATCACCTAGGAACACAAGCAAAGACACTCACACCTAAAGTATAAGAGCTAAAGTATAAGAGACCCAGGACCCTCCCCTTTAATCCTTGTGAGGGACAAGGTCAGGAAACCAATGATCACCATGTCCAAGTTGAATCCACCACGAAGCCTTTGACGGGAATCTGTGCATGTCAGGGCTGCTCCTTTAAAAATAAATGTTGATACGGCAGGTATTGTAGCTGCTGAAACCTCCTCCAGATTATCCCAGCCCTCAGATAGCTGATGACAGAACTCCAGCCTCCACCTCCCATCAGGACAGACTGCATCCCACTCAACTGGAACCACCTGGATTGTTCTGAGTATGGAGAACTCACATGACCTCCATTTCCCCAAGTGTCCAAGTAGGTCAGTTGTAACAAAGCGCTGGAAACCAAAAGGTCTGCATGACAAGGCTAGTTGCAAATTCCGACAGCAACAAAACTTTATCTACTCACCTACCCTCTCCGGGGCTTGGCAAAGCACTTACTTCTTTGCAGATGAGACTGAGATATAGTTACAAAGTCTCAGTTTCCTCTGCAAACAGTTGTAAGTGCTTAGCATTTATAAGACAGGAGCCATGTTCTACAATATTGTCATGGAATGAGTACATGGCATTTGGACGAACGGATGGCCACCTTCAGTCATCTTTACCACCCTCCTGGGCCTATGGCTAGCCCTGGCTCAAAGGTGCACTTACCAGCCAGGGTTGTGACAGTTTCAGTTGTGTTGCTCACTCCTGTAAAGTCAAACTGGAAGAGCTTCCAGGAATTACTCTCATTGATTTTAAGCGTGAAATTTTCCCACTTGTAGATGAGGTCATTCTCAGGATAGGAAACTGTAAGGCAACGTGGGAAGACGAGTCATGTGAGACTGGGAAGCTGAGCTCAGGCCTCCAACAGCATGGTGTCTGAGCAATGCCCTGGAGTCCTGACTCTGGCTTCACCAGCTGTGGGGCCTTACCTCCCTTACCTCATTGTTGAAGTTCATCCAGTAAATGCATTTACTGATCATTCCTCAGTACCACGCCCTATGCTAGACACACAGAGATGAGCAAGGCAGGAGCCCTGCCTTCAAGCATTCACATTTTATTGAATAAAACAGTGAGTACACATCTGTAATTGTTGGAATTCCTCTGAGAAACCTCTGCCCATGGGACAGTGGGGAAACAAAGGAGGGAAAGATCAGCTGGGGACATACCCAGAAGAGACTCCATACAGTGGGTGACATGCTCAGTAAGTCTTAAAAGTCCAGTATAAATATTCTCTGTATGGATGAGGCTGAAAAGGTGAGGAGTGTGTTCTATGCACAGAAAGGTGAAAATGTCTGATGTATTATGGAAATGTTAAAAGTTCAGGATGGCCGGCTCACAGAAGATGAATGAGGTATGTAAGAGTGGATAGCAGGGGCCAGTTCATGAAGGGCCTTGAGTGCTACTTTAAGCAATTTGGAATTGATTCGAGAGTTCAGGAAGGATTTGAAACTAAGGAGTAACCTAGTCTAGATGATGCTTGCACTAGGTCACTCTAGCTCTTATATGAGGATGGCCT
Source organism: Okapia johnstoni (assembly GCA_024291935.2). Taxonomy (NCBI): domain Eukaryota; kingdom Metazoa; phylum Chordata; class Mammalia; order Artiodactyla; family Giraffidae; genus Okapia; species Okapia johnstoni. The sequence continues at coordinate 114,063,797 of CM044305.1, forward strand.
GTTTTCAGGAAGACCAGTTATGGGAGCCCAGTGCAATAACTCAAGCACAAAAAAATGAACAAAGGCAGGAGTCAAAGCTGTGGCAGAGAGAATGCAGAGAAATAAGATCAATAGAGATTCTGGAGGGAACACCAATAGGATGTGTTGATTGGATAGATGTAGGAGGTGAAGAGGAAAGAAGCATCAAAGTTCTCGGCTTGGACAACTGAGTGGTTGATGGTGCCTTTCAATGAGACAGATGGGGACACAGAAGCAACGCATTTGTTTTGAGGGTAGATGTTGGGAGGAGACCGTGTATTTAGTGTTGGGCATGGTCAGCTTCAAAGTGCAGATGTTGCAAAGTCCAAGTGGAAGATTACAAAGACCTAAACCAAGGTAGTAATGACAGTGAAGATGGAGAGCAGACGTACTTGAGATACACTTAGAGGCAGGTGACTGATCTGAAATGGGGTGGAAAGGAGAAGGAGGAAGCCAACATGAAGCCCAGGTTAAGCAACACAGCATTGTCAGCAGGAAAGGAGATGAGGATGGATTGGGAGGCCCTGGGCAACCTTGGTACCATCCTAAGGGAAAAAACAAAGGCAGAAAAATGTAAGGGGCAAGGATGAGAAAAAGAAGGGCCCCAGTGTGATGACTCTGGGGTCCCAGAAACCTAAGAAGGTACTCACAGCTAGAGAAAGACAGAGGGCAAGAGTGAGAGTCCATTGGAAATTTGAGCATGTGGAGTGAGCATCCAGCCTCAATGGTCATCCTGGAAGGGAGAAAGGAGCCTCATTAGGCTGGCCCTGAACACTTAGGTATCCACCCAGCTTGGGCCTGGGGACCACCGTCAATGAGTGGCAATGGTGGGATTTGAGACAAAGAGCTCAAAGGAGAAACAAAAAGAGTGGAAGAACAGCTTGGAAATATCTGGCTACTCTGGCCTCCATCATTAGAGAAATGTATGGACCAGCTTAGATGGGCTTGTGTTTCTTGCCCATCACAGCTTCAAGGGACATGCCAACACTCTCCCACCACTCTATTAATGGTGAAGACTCCAGTGCTCATGGGTCCTCTTAGAATTCCTAAAAAAGGTGTCTGGGACCCACAGCAGGCTCACCAAGTTGCCACTCAGAACAAAGCTCTCAAAGCTGCCATTGAAACGAAGGCGTTCGTCATACCAAGTCTGGCAGAAGGTGATGTCAATGGTGTATTCCTGGTGGCAAGGATAGAAAAACACACATTTGGGGCTGTGCAGACAAAAAACATTTCCGTGCCATCTTGTGATGGAGCTATCTAGTAGACAGGAGCCCACTTAGGTTTCCACAGGGGAAAACAGCATGGGTTTGGCTGAAGGACATTCTCTATTTCCATGTATTCCAGAAAGAAAAAAAAATTCCCAAATGAATAGCAATCTGGGAAGACACATTTAACCCAGAAACAGACAGACAATGGTGGCTTAATTGTAAAGGCTGGGCTCATCACGTTGATACTCCCCTGTAGGACTATGATGCTACTTCAGTCAGGCCAACACCATCTGGGCTCCCACATTTCCACAGCAAATCAAAGATGTCAGATCAAAATCATTCTAAACATTTACAAACATACGCACCTTTGATTGCATACAATGAAGCTGCCTCTTTCAGCTTTTATTTGGGGAGCACAGATGTTAATTAACCACAAGTATTTGGTCTCTAGATATGGTCTATCACATAAATTGTTAAATATCAAAAAGAAGGTTTAAGAGGAATAGGTATGAGAAGTTAGAAATCTGCACCACTGGTCTTGAAAGGAGAAAAAAAAAAAACAGACTCTAATAGAACTGCAAGCAGCTTGAACAGCAAGTACCAGAACAAGGCCAAGGTACAACCTCGAGGGCCAGTTCAATCTCCTTTACTTTAGAGGTCAGAGAGAAAGGAGTCTGTTTGAAATCAAACAAATAGTTAATGGGAACATACTGGCTCTGATGCTCAGAGCACCATTGCCATGGCCCTGCCCTGGGACCACCTCCGCCTGCCTTACTCTCCACAGCTTACTCCACTTGTTCCAAGAATCCCTTTAGGGGTCAAGGTCCAGTTTTCCTCTGCAGGACCCCTAAGCCTTTCCTGTGAGTTTTCCTGCATCAAATAATGAACACCACCAACAAGAAACCCGCAATGAAGAGGCCTGTAGAGCCCTCGAGGTTGGGGAGCAGGGGTCAAGACCATCTCTGCTTGCCTTTGCTGCTCAGGACACAAGGTGGCGAGAGCCACTGCCCAATTACAGGGAGCCAGTCCCCCAAGACTGAGAATGTTCCCTGGAGGAGTCCAGAGAATCACACAGGAAAAAGCCTGGCTACCATTCACATGCAGAGCCCCCAGCTCTGCCCTGAAAAGCCACACCAGCCCTCACGAGTGGCCTTCAGGGTGGCTCTTCACTCCTGCGTGGCTGGCAGCTCCAAACCGGCCTATAGAACTGCTGAGTAACCAGAGGAAGCCTCCCCACTACGGTGCACACTTGCTCCCATGCTACACTCTCGGGTTTCAAATAAGCTTTTCATTTCCATTTAACCGGATTCCAACTGTAAGTTCAGGACACACCAACTGATAACTAACGGTTCAATTTTTCCCCAGTCTGACAAGGGGGCTTGTTTTCGCTCCCTGAGGACAAATCCTGTGCTCTCCACAACCTCTGATTTATGACTGAAGGGTATTGGAACTCCTCCTCACCAAGCACCACACTCTACAGTATCACCAGAGAAAAACAGGCTATGTACAAGGACTGGGACCTCCCACAGCTTTAAAGAACTATGGGGAACTATGCAGATGGCCAGACTTCTCTGGGAAATTCAATACCACATGAGTGTTCGGAATCTTCTAAAGGCACTTGGCCCAGGCTAAAGCAACATGTTACCGGCCAAAGAAAATCAGGTTGTTGGCTCCTCTTTGGACCAGTTCTGTGCTACATGCCAGGTTTAGTGAAGGCTGGGTCATTAAACTGTATCCCTCAGGCTTGTCAGGTAGCAGTCCTTCCCGTGAGATCAGTGCTGCCAACAAGAGTAGGCACACAGCAAAGGCTCTTGCAGATGTTAGAAACAGATTTCCCCAAATTACATCTTACACACATAACAAGGAGGTGGCAGCCACAGATTTTCTACTATTCTTCAGGCCACTTTCACCATGCTCCCACCAATGATCTGAAAGGTGCCTTTCTTGTTAAGAGTAAATGGTGGCTATGATGGTGGGACCAGAGGACCTCAACCTCTGGCTCAAAACCCAGTATTTCTTGGTTTATCAATAATTTTAGTCAAACTAATTGCTAAATTCATACTCGTTTTAGTGGTAAGCACATTGATGACAGCAAAGAATAAATCTGACATAAGGGAAAGGTGGAAAATAAGCTTTAAAATATCAACAGAAACTCAAAAAGATCTGACTACTCTCACATTTCTCTTCTTCCTTATTTCCCCGAAGTTTGTGGCTTCAATCTTGAGCACTTTTTCTCATGCTCTTGTGCGCTCTGAGGGAAGCCACCTGCCACATGTGAGCTACCCTGAGGGGAGGCCCACATGGCAAGGACTGTGGAAAGCCTACAGAGAGTAGCCAGAGAACTAAGCCCTGCCAACAACTACATGAGAACTTAGAATTGGACCCTCCCTTAGTCAAGTCTTCAGATGACACCCCAGTCCCAACTGACACCTTAACTGCAGCCTTGGGAGACCCTGAAACAGAGAACCCAGCTAAATCATGCCTGGATTCCTAACCCACAGGAGCTGTGACCTAGTGATCATTTTTCATTTTAAGATACTACGCTTTGGGATTAACATTTGCATGAGTGAGTGAGTGAGTAAATTCGCTCAGTCGTGTCTGACTCTTTGCGACCCCATGGACTATAGCCTACCACACTCCTCCATCCATGGGATTCTCCAGGCAAGAGTACTGGAGTGGGTTGCCATTTCCTTCTCCAGAGGATCATCCTGACCCAGGGATCGAACCTGGGTCTCCCGCATTGTAGGCAGACACTTTACCTTCTGAGCCACCAGGGCAGTCCTAATTTTTGCATAGCCATACATCATTGTGCCCCAAGAATCAGGCAGTCAAACAAAGCATCACAGTGGGGAACCCCACTCTTGCACTCAGCCTATGTAAACACCTTGAGCTTCCATGAATGTTTACTTACCTTTGAGTGTGTATCTGCAAGTACTATCTCAGAGCCTAGACGCTTAGCTCACTCAGTCACATGGTGCCTGTTGGGTACCAGGGTGTATGCTAAAACTGTGTCTGCCCTGGGATAGGCTGAACTATGGCTGTGATGGAGTTGGTTACTCCAGTCTTCCTCATTATCAGGCTCCACAGATGAAAGTGACATTTGCAGAACATATTTTATAATTCATTTGCTCAGCTAACATATGCTGGGTCCTTGACATCAAGGAACCCAGAGTTGAGAGAGCAAGGCAGACGCAGGATATATAATTACAATACAGTGAGGTAGAGAAGTTCAGATAAACAACTGTGATATAAGCTAGAAAGTTCTGAGAGTCAGAGAAAGGAGTGTGGTGTAAGTAAAAAAGGGAGCAATTAATAGCTGTAGAAGTCAGGGGAGATGCCGTGAAAGATATGTCATTAGAGTTAAATCTTGAAGGATAAGGTGAAAAATTGGAAAAATGCCATCCCAAAGTGGAAATCACTTGAACAAAGGCTCAGGAGTACAAGATAGCCTAGGAACACCATATGCTAGGGTGACTAGTGCACGTGATTTCTAAAGGAGTGAAAAATAAAACTAGAGCCCTGGGTTGGCTGCAGACATGGAGAGCCTTGGCTGCTAGAGTGTGGGGTTGAATTTCATGCTTTAAGCAGGGCTGGGACTACAGGAGGCATGTCATGCAGGAGGCTGGGTTAGTAGGTGGACTGGGACGGGCAGAAGCCTTCATTTTGTATATATCAAGTAGGAGCTCATGGAGGCTAACTAGGGACAGTAGTGACAGTAGGATGACAGCAGTAGTAGAAAAGGAGATAAGAAAGTAGGGCAGAATTAGAGAAAACAATCCTAGAGCAACAGTTGGTAACTACAGGATTAAGTCCATAAAAATCATTATCAGAAGAAAAGAGCCATTCCACTGTGTTGTTTAAAGTTGCTTTATTATTTTTATTTTGAATGAAATACTGGAAGATACAGTCAGGATTCCGAAGGTCCTCTTCAGGCAGCAAGGGACTTACCCCTTTCAGTCTCCTTCTCAAGTCCTCGTCGATTAAAATCCCCCCCTCCAAAAACAAACTCTTTTGTTACAGACACAGAAAAACCAAGTACTCGAAAAGCCTCATGGGTCAGCTCCCTAGGCTAGAAGATACTATAAATCAAAGCTCAGTACTCACCATGTCCATGATAGAGAGAGGCCCGAGGGTGTTAACAGACAGTTCGACGGTGACCACAGTGGGTCTCTCTGTAAAGTAAGCAGAAGTGGCAGAGGTAAGTGTCAAACGGAAGTGTGGGGCAAGGGAGGGTGTGGTCAGTGGCAAATAAAGGGGGTAAGGGTTGAACTACATGGTTTCAATATCTGATACCATTTCTTTCTTCTCTCATGAAAAGGCCCAATTTACAGACTGTTAAGAGCTGGACATACCTCAAAGGTCAATCATCTAGTCCAGTCATCACATTTTATAGTTGGAAAAACTGAGGGTGAGAGAAGGGAAAAGTCTAGACCAAAGTCAATGGCATTGCTGAGACCAACACTGACATATCTTACTTGATACGTCAGCAACAGCTGCCCACATGCAGGGCACCACCACCTACACCCCAGGCCCATTCTCCACACTCAGGCCCTCAACCCTCCTCCCCTCTGGGGCCTGGGAGATTTATGTCCTGTTACTCACCTCCAATGCCAGGGCGCAGTTTATAGTCATAGTTATGGAAAATGCCATCCAGGATTTCCGTGGCTGTTGGCATTTTGCCAAGTTTCTCATGGGTACCAACGGATGCCTCCTCTGTTTCAACTTGAGGTCCTTCAATGCTAGAACATAAAAACAAACAAGTGAACCTCTGTCCTCCACTCTGAGGGGGCCCAGCTGGTGCCTCCTGGGACAGAGTGAATAAGTTGGCAACCCAGAGCATAGTTAAAGAGTACCTGGTAACAGTAAATCAAGAGCCAGATTATTCTTGTTAATTTCTTCTAAAACTTGCTGCTCTCCATTGGAACTTCCCATGCTATCCATCTTTAATGGCCACTCTTTATTCAACAAAAATCAATAACAAAAGCAAGTTTGAGATTTTAAAATAATTTTTCAAAGTAAAAGCAAGAGGATGTGGGTGTATGAGCTCTAGCCAATCAGCTGCCGTTACTAGCCTTGGTCTCCAGTCTGCCTGACCAGTGCCACCTGGGAGCAAATGGGCAGGCAAAGGGCCAGGGTTGTGAGGAATGCTCAGGAAAGCCAGAGCACTCTCTCCCAGAGAGGGTCAGAACACTGCATGTCTTTGCTTTAGTGATACTCTACTACATTGGAGCTGGGGGCCAGGGATGGGGGAAGCTCTGGGCACTGAGAGAAAACAGAAACTATCATTTAGGAAATAGACGGTCAACAGGAATCCAACCTGAGTGTCACAGCCAAAAAATTACACAAAGAATTAAATTTAAAAATTTTAAAAACTTAAAAAAGCCGCCTGCAAATGTATAAAACACACAAGATATGGTGTTAGAAATCAGAGTCATGCTTCCTTTGCTGGGAGGTGGTGAGGGAGGGGGCACTAGGCAGCTTGAGGTTCTGGTCATATTCCAGTCCCTGATGTGGGTGTTTTGATATCAGTGTGAATCATTTTTGGACAACTCGTCCGCCGTGCACTTATGGTTTGAGCACTTTTCTGCATATATGTTCTAATTTTAAAAAATGCATTTTGAAAAATTAAAATGCTAATAAAAATCTGCAAATATATGGACCTTATATGATTTTAAAGGGCAAATCATAAAAATCAAAACAAACACAACACAACACAACAAAAAAACATTTATGATACAATAAGGGAGATTTGAATACTGACTGGTTAGTTTCTTCAGTGTGGAAACATTCTAAATATTTTTGGTGTAATAGTGGTATTTTATTCTGTTTTTGAAGTCCTTATGATTAAAAATATATACTAAAATAATTACATATGAAATGATATGATGTCTAAGATTTGCTTTAAAAGAATTTAAGCTGGAAATAGACAGTGGGTGGGATACATAGAAAATAAGACTGCCTATGAGCTGATAATTAATGAGGCTGATGATGGGTACATGGAGATTCACTCTACTGTTCTCTGTACTTTTCTATGTCTTTGAAAAAAATTATAATTAAAAGCTTTTTCAAAAGCCATCATAGAAATTAATCTGTGATATTGGAAGGCAGGAGAGTGTTTTCCTTTGGGGAAGAGGGTGTGCTTGGAGGGGGCAGAGTGGTGAAGCTGGTGGGGGTGGGGGAGGGGACAGGCAACTTTCTGTTTCCTGGTCTAGGTGCTGGTTAAATGGGCATGTTTCCTTTGTGAAAATCCACTCCTGATTTCTACACTTGTATACCTCGGTTAAACTTACAAAATGATTTTATAGTTTACAAAATCAATCAGACAACTGGCTCCCTCAAAGAAGGGGTTAACAGGGCAGGAGATGCGGGTATGGCCTCTGTACTGCAGACCAAGGGAAGGCCAACTTGAGCAGCACAATGCATGCTCCCGCAGTATTTCAAACTCTTAGAATTGCTTAATTGGTGTCCAGATGTGCCAAGTCAACGCCATTTCTCATGTCTGAAGTGGCTAATTCCCACTGTGGGTAAGGGAAGAACTGGGCTTGGGGAAAGCAATTTCCATTTCTAATAGCATATCCAGAGATGCCCTCTTTCCCTGAGGCTCTTCCCTCTGCCCTCTGAATAGATCATGCCAGCCACCATGGGATGGGGGAGGGGGGGGCGGGGGGATGGAGACTGGGAGCGTGCCATGATTAGGATGTTAGCTAAGAGCCTGCCACTAGGGGACTGCAAAATGCGTGACTTGACTGGGAGCGTGCCATGATTAGGACTGTTAGCTAAGAGCCGATGCCATGACCAACCCCTCCCCCAGAGTCTAGTGGTGGAGGCTTCTAGAAAGATCAGGAAGCTTAAGAACTTGTGACAGTTGGAGCTGAATGGGAAACCATCTAAAAAATGTGAAGCAGTCCTCTTTCACTCTCAGAAGCCAGAAATGCAGGGGATAACCTTCCTGGCAAAGTCCCAGGACCCCAGGAAGGTGTGAGGGAAGCCGGCTGCTCCAGGGAAAACCTGCTGTTGGTCTTGGGAAGAGTGGGAGGGGTTGAAATGCAGGATCCAAAACCACAGACCTCTGAGATGACCATTCTTGACCCCTGGCTCCAGTCAGCCAAGACCCAGCAGGGCGTCTGGGGGCATTAGGGAGGAAGAGGGGACCGGCAGTAGAGGGGGATGGGGTGGACAGCTGGGGTGGGAACTCTTGGACTAAACCAAGGCTCCTGCCTGGGGCTGGCACCAAAAAGAGCGGCAGGAAGGGAAGCAAGTAAAGTCAGAGTTGTCTGGCACGGTGCCTGGTACTCACTAGGCGCTCAGAAAAGAGAAAAAAAAAATTTTTTTTCGAACGAGAGAACAAATTAGCCAACACTCAAACATTTTAAGCGCAGTTTCTTCCCCCTGCCCGCACGCCTCTCTGGGCGCCACGTTCCCAAAGTCCTCCCAGTCCCCAGAGGCGCGAACCTGCCCAGGCCGGTCACCTCTTCCCAGGGAAGGCTGGGGGGCGGGGGGGGGGGGGGGACTCGATCGGTCCCCGGCCGCTGCAGTGGTTTGGAAAGGGGGGTCCCGAGGGGGTAAAGGGAGGGGGAACGGGAGCGGCCAGGTGACAGGCGTCCCGCCTTCCTTCCTGGGCGCCCCTTCAGGGGCCCGGGGCTCCCATCCTAGGCGAAGCGGGGCAAAGGCTGGCCATGTGCGTCGATTGGACGCGGGACCAGGGTAGATCGTGCGAGGGCCTGGGGTAGGCGCAGAGTGGGGCTCGAGGAACATGGGCTGTGGGGGTCTCAGGAGCCGGCCCCACTTCTGGGGAGAGGGAGCGGGGCCTGGGTGGGGGGGCTCCTGGGTCCAGGGCTGGAGACTCACCACGGAAGGATTACCAGCATGCCCAGGAGGATCAGGAGAACTTTGGTCGACATTGCGGCGGGGACCGGCGCGACCACCTGTGCGGAGGTCGCTGCGCGCGGTCTGGCCGCACTGAGCGCGGCGTGGAGGGTTTTGTCGGGCTCCAACTTTCACTCCTCCCACTCGCCCCGCCCAGCGCCCCCCATCCTGGCTCCGCCCCCTAAGCCCCGATGGAAATCTCCGACGACGTGTACGCGGCTGCGGCAGAGGGAGGGATGGCTCCGGCCAGGCGCGGGGAGGAGGAGGGAGACAAGGAAGGAGCCCGGTGGCCAAGGCCCCCCGCCCCCCACCGCCACCGCTGCGGCACTGCCAGACAGCCAGGGGCGGGGGACGTGGGGGAGAGAGGGGGAGGCGAGCCGGCGGTGCGCGGGCCCCAGGCGGGGAAATCGGCGGGCAGCCGCTTCGGCTGGGAGAAAGACTGCAGGCTGGGCCCTGCAGGGGCAAGATGCGGGTGCTGCGACCCCCGCCCCTGCCAGCCCGCTGGTGCGCCATGGGATCGCAGTGTGGCTTCCAGTCCTTGGCTTCCCACGCCCCTCGCCACCACCTGTTGCACCTCATCACTTTCCCAAGTCCCCTGGCCTCTGAGATTTTCCCCCACCCTCACTCCACACCTTCCAGCCCTTCAGAGCGCATTCCTGGGCGTCCAAAGGAACCTGGATAACTTAGCACCTTCCTTGGCACAGGGGGAAAAAGAAGAGACTTGAGAGTCTCCCCAGGAAACTCTGATCTGAGTTAGTTACTACGTGGGACATTTTCCCAGGTATCTGGGGTGGAGGGAGGACCCACCACCAGAGGACCAGGCCAAAGCATTCACTGGAGGACTTTTTCTGAACCCAAAGGAAACTGATGGCAATTTGGCTCCCAGTTCAGCGCCGGGCCTGGGTGTGAGAGGGAGCACCTGGAGGAGGGGCGGAGCTTGGAAACCCCCTTTCCCAGATTGACTGCCCCTATCTTTCCAGAGACTTGGCTCCTGGTGACCCCCAGAGGAAGTGAGAAGCCCCTAGAGGTGGGGGGTGGGATCTCTGACCCCTTTCACGGGGAACATCTCAAGTCTCTCTCAAGCGTCCTTGGACTTCGTCTTTCGCACCTGGAAGCTCATGATTCACTTCAGAGGGGAAGGGATTGCAGACTTTTGCCTGTGGAGCTGATGCCAAACACTAGCAGCATCCTCAGGTGTTGCTGTACAACGGGCTGTGAGCTCTTTGGACAGGCTTTGCTGTTGTTGTGCTCAGTCACTAAGTCATGTCCAACTCTTTGCGACCCCATGGACTGTAGCCCACCAGGCTCCTCTGTCCATGGAACTTTCCAGGCAAAAATACTGGAGTGGGTTGCTATTTCCTCCTCCAGGGGATATTCCCAACCCAGGGATCAAACCTGAGTCTCTTGCATCTCCTGCATTAGCAGGAGGGTTCTTTACAGCTGAGCCACCTGGGAAGTCCTGGCTTCGCTGTCGCATGCTAATCTAATACACTTTCTCCATCACCTCACTCCCATCTCATCACTATACTTTGTCATCTTCAAGACAGTGCTCATTAACTGATGATGTTCTTGGGCATTTGTTTGTGAGATTGTTTATTGAACATTTCGCCACTGGAGTAAGCTCAGTGCCAAAAAAGAAAACCAAACCAAATTGTACAGAGTCTGTCTGGTTCTTCACCATATCACTGAAACTTAAGATGAGTTTTGGGCACACAGTAGGCACTCGACAAAGATTTGTTACTGGCCTGTGTGCAGTTGTGTGTGTCTTAGTGCCACTGATTTCACTGGTATCTGCTCCCTTCAGACTTTGCAAAAGAGAAGACACTGTAGGATACATTCAGGCATCCTGTGTATATCCTTCCCAGTCATGTGGCAGGGCCAGCCTCGTGGGCATGTGGCCTGTGCAACGTGACACGGCCCTGAACACAGAGGTGCCTCATGCTTTCATGCTTTGTCACTTTCTTGAAATTCTTAATAATTTTTTTAACGAGTGGCCCTGCATTTTTATGTTTCCCCAGGGCCCTGCAGGTTATGTAGCCACTCTTGCCCTAGGAAACGCTGGGCTAGATGAAGCACAAGCTGGAATCAAGATTGCCGGGAGAAATATCAATAACCTCAGATATGCAGATGACACCACCTTTATGGCAGTAAGTGAAGAAGAACTAAAGAGCCTCTTGATGAAAGTGAAAGAGGAGAGTGAAAAAGTTGGCTTAAAGCTCAACATTCAGAAAACTAAGATCATGGCATCCGGTCCCATCACTTCATGGCAAATAGATGGGGAAACGGTGGAAACAGTGGCACACTTTATTTTGGGGGGCTCCAAAATCACTGCAGATGGTGATTGCAGCCATGAAATTAAAAGACACTTACTCCTTGGAAAGAAAGTTATGATCAACCTAGACAGCATATTAAAAAGCAAAGACATTAGTTTGCCAACAAAGATCCATCTAGTCAAGGCTATGGTTTTTCCAGTAGTCATGTATGGATGTGAGAGTTGGACTATAAAGAAAGCTGAGTGCAGAAGAATTGATGCTTTTGTACTGTGGTGTTGGAGAAGACTCTTGAGAGTCCCTTGAACTGCAAGGAGATCCAACCAGTCTATCCTGAAGGAAATCAGTCCTGAGTGTTCACTGGAAGGACTGATGTTGAAGCTGAAACTCTAATATTTTGGCCACCCATCAGGTGCATCACAAAGAGCTGACTCATTCGAAAAGACCCTGATGCTGGGAAAAATTGAAGGCAGGAGGAGAAGGGGATGACAGAGGATGAGATGGCATCACTGACTCAATGGACATGAGTTTGGGTAAACTGTGGGAGTTGGTGATGGACAGGGAGGCCTGGCGTGCTGCGGTTCATGGGGTCGCAACGAATCGGACACAACTGAGTGACTGAACTGAACTGAACTGAACTTGCCCTAGGAACACATGCTGCAGAGCAGGGAACAGGCAAGCACAGAGCACTCCTGAGCCTACTAGAAGGAGACATTTGCCTTTCTGTTCAGCACCAGACTGCTGCAGAGAGAGGTGATTTTGCACTTACTGTAACCAGCCTTGGACTTGAAATATCTTCTATTCATGGTCTTTCATCTTTTTCTCTACTGACACTGGAGCTCCAAGAGACAGAAGCTTCTCTGATTTACCTGGATTCCTGTGGGTTGAGAGTAGTGCCTCATTACTTAAAAATTGTATTTGCTGAATGAATGGCTGAATCCAGGCACCAAAAGAAGCAGACAGTTCCAGCTTCCCATCAGACCACCCAGCCAGGGCACCTTTGTCTTCAAAGGACTGAGACTGTTGCACTTTGCCATCCTCCTTATAAAGCTCATCCACTGGATGACTGCAAGGACCTTTGGACACTCGGCAATTCTCCAAGTATTTTCCATGTGTTGCTCTTTGCCAGGTCCTGGACTTGGTGATGATGGATATACGGTCACATGTGTTTCAAGAGAGGAGAGGGGATTTCTCTCAGAAATTGCTAGTGCATGGTTCGGTTTACTTCATTTGCTCAGTCATGTCTGACTCTTTGTGACCCCATGGACTGCAGCACACCACGCTTCCCTCATCACCAACTCCCAGAGCTTGCTCAAACTCATGTCCATCGAGTCGGTGATGCCATCCAAACATCTCATCCTCTGTGATCCCCTTCTCCCCTTGCCTTCAATCTTTCCCAGCATCAGGGCCTTTTCAAATGAGTCAGTTCTTCACACCAGATGGCCAAAGTATTGGAGTTTCAGCTTCAGCATCCATCCTTCCAATGAATATTCAGGACTGATTTTCTTTAGGATGGACTGGTTGGATCTCCTTGCAGTCCAAGGGACTCTCAAGAGTCTTCTCTAACATCACAGTTCAAAAGCATTGATTCTTCGGCACTCAGCTTTCTTATGGTCCAACTCTCAACACCCATATATCACTACTGGAAAAATGATAGCTTCGACTAGACGGACTTTTATCAGCAAAGTAAAGTCTCTGCATTTTAATATTCTGGCTTCCCTGATAGCTCAGTTGGTAAAGAATCTGCCTGCAATGCAGGAAACCTCGGTTCGATTATTGGGTCGGGAAGATCCCCTGGAGAAGGGAAAGGCTACCCACTCCAGCATTCTGGCCTGGAGAATCCCATGGACTGTATAGACCATGGGGTCGAAAAGATTCAGACACAACTGGGCGACTTTCACTCACTCATTCACTCTAGGTTGGTCATAGCTTTTCTTCCAGGGAGCAAGCATATTTTAATTTCATGGCTGCAGTCACCATCTGAAGTGATTTTGGAGTAAAGTCGGTCACTGTTTTCATTGTTTCCCCATCTATTTGCCATGAAGTGATGGGACCAGATGCCATGTCTTAGTTTTTTGAATGTTGAGTTTTAAGCCAGCTTTTTTACTCTCCTCTTTAGTTCCTCTTCACTTTCTTCCATAAGAGTGATGTCATCTGCATATCTGAGGTTACTGATATTTCTCCTGGCAATCTTGATTCCAGCTTGTGCTTCATCCAGTCTGGCATTTCGCATGATGTACTCTGCATATAAGTTAAATAAACAAGGTGACAATATACAGCCTTGATGTACTCCTTTCCCAGTTTGGAACCAGTCTGTTTTTCCATATCTGTTTCTAACTGTTGCTTCTTGATCTGCATACAGATTTCTCAGGAGGCAGGTAAGTTGGTCTGGTATTCCCATCTCTTGAAGAATTTTCCACAATTTGTTGTGATCCACACAGTCAAAGGCTTTGGTGTAGTCAATAAGGCAGAAGTAGATGTTATTCTGGAACTCTCTTGCTTTTTCTATGATTCACCAGATGTTGGCAATTTGATCTCTGGTTCCTCTGCCTTTTCTAAATCCAGCTTGAACATCTGGAAGTTCTCATTTCATGTACTGTTGAAGCCTCGCTTGGATAATTACTTAAACCCCCCACCCCCAAAGGCCATATTTCTTATGTATAAAATGGGAGATGCAATGGTTTCCAGTTTCCATGGAATTTGTGAGGATTCAATGGCATAGATCATGTAAAGCCTTTAATACAGGTTCCAGCAATGCAACAAAACTTATGTGCCATTCTCACCATTCCTATTATTAGTTAATAACTGATAAATAGCAGTGTAGGCACAGTTGATATCTCTGCGGTCTTGAACATCACCTAGGAAGTATCTTACCAAGGAGCAAGAGGCCAGCCCCATATATACACCACAGGGCAAAGCGTTGTCCCAAGACAGTAGAAATGGAGTGGACAAAACAGGGCTCTAGACCTCAGGAAACTGGACCACTCTGTGAGCATCTCAGGCTGGTGGTACTCAGGCTCAGTCTACATGGGAGAGGAGAGGCATGCCTGGGGATGGAGACTGAGAGTCATCAGCACATGGATGCTGTTCAAAGCTATTTGTCTTGATGAAGTCATCTAAGAAGAAAGCAAAGGGGCTTAAGCTTGAGTCCTGAGAAGGCTGTCATAGCAGCCAACAGAAGAGCAGACATTTCTACTAGGATGGCATGTTCAACAACATTCTTGTAAGGATTGAATGGTGTTCACTGAGTTTATCAACAGGGAACCTGGCATGAGCTATTGCAGTGGGGCATTGGATGACTCAAATAAGTATGGGTAGAAAGCAGGGACAAAATGTAGGGGGTGGTAGGTGTCATGTCTTCTTCTTCTCTGAGCTACTAGGGCCTGGACCAAGGCCTTGGAGTGGAAGAGAATGAGACTCAAGGAAGGGACTAACAATGTTGGCAAATGATACTGGGCAGCAGTTGAGAATAATGGGGTCCAGAAATTTTTTCTGTGAGAAGTGAATGTAGGAGGTGAGGATGTGGGGTCAGAAAACATAGACAGCTCCTCAAGAATTTTACCATGAAGGGTACAGAGTGCAACAGTTAGAGGGAAGCAAATATTTGAAGCATTTTGATTTTGGTGTTTTAAAGACAAATGAGACACAAGCATGTTTACTGGCTGAGAGAAAGAAATCAATTGAGATGAAGAGGGAGAAACTATAAAGAGAGAGACAAGGGCGATCTTAAGGAGGTAGTTGGGAATGATCACATCCCAGTGTGCAGAACTGGTGTGCCAGTGGAGATGGACACCTCTTCCTTACAGGAGGAAGGGAGGGAAGGAAAGGAAAGGGAAGAGACAGGCTCACCCATTCATTCAAGTAACATTTTTTATGTGTGTGCTAAGAAAAGCAAAATATAAATGAAAATTCCTGCTCTTGTAGGACATATATTCCAGAGGGAGGAGACCAACTACCATATATATATATGACTACAGCCTGCTAGGCTCCTCTGTCCGTGGGATTCTCCAGGCAAGAATACTGGATGCTGGAATGGGTTGCCATTTCCTTCTCCAGGGGATCTCCCTGACCCAGGGATCAAACCCAGGCCTCCTGCATTGCAAGCAGATTCTTTCCCCACTGAGCTATGAGGGAAACCCATATATATGAGACCAGCCACTATATATATAACATAGCCTAATGGCTTGGAGAAAAATAACAGGCAGACTGAGGTAAGTCAGACTGGAGAGCAGGTTACAATTTTCCATAGGATGGTAAGGGAGAGCATCACTGAGGTGGCACTGGACTATGCAAATGTCTGAAGGGAGAGTGCTTTAGTTCAAAGGAACAAACAGTAAAAATTACCTAAGGTCAGAACATACTGAGCATTCCAGGAACAACAGGAAAGCTGGTGTGGCTGGGGTAGAGTGAACAAAGAGGAAATATTAAAATAGTAGGCGGTGAGGTCAGAGAGATAACAAAATGGGGCCAGCAAATCACGGGACACCATATAGTCACTGAAAGAATGTTCACTTTAATTCTGCCTGAAAATGGGGGCCATTGGGAGGGTTCTGAGAAGGAGAGTGACATGATATGGCTTACTTTTTTTTTTTAAGGACCACTGTATTTAGAATAAAGTGAAAACGGTGAAGATAAAAACAGGAGGCCATTGTAGTCATCCTAAAAAGAGACAGTGGTGACTTGGAATAGGGTGATGGCATGGATATATAGTGAGAAGTGTTCAGACTCTGATATATCTTAAGGTAGCACCAGTAGGATTTCCTGACAGATAATACGTATGAGGTGTGAAAGGAGGAAAAAAGATGAAGGCTAGAATTGCCATCTGCTCAAACAGGAAAGGCTATAGACAGAACAGTGTTTGTTTGTTGCTTACTTTGTTTTGCTGGAATTTTTTTTTTGATTCATTTTGTTTTGTTTTTGGTAGATAGGTCGGAAGTTTAGTTTTAGACAATGAATATGAGGTGGCTCCCTCAATTTCCTAGTATAGATGCATTTATGAGTCTGAAGTTCGTATGAGAAAAAAAGTGTAGCCTAGAGAAATAAACCACTTCATGGATCACAATCTTGTCATGGCGAAGGAGCTCGTGTAACTCAAAGAAGCTATGAACCAGGCCGTGCAGGGCCACCCAAGACAGATGGGTCATAGTGAAGAGTTCTGACAAAATGTGATCCACTGGAGGAGAGAATGGCAAACTACTCCAGTATTTTTCCTGTGAGAACCCCATGAGCAGTATGAAAAGGCAAAAAGATTCGACACTGGAAGACCAACCTCCCAGGTGGGAAGGTGTCCAATATGCTCCTGGGGAAGAGCTGAGGGCACTTACTAATAGTTCCAGGAAGAATGAAGCAACTGGACCAAAGCGGAAACAAAGCTCATCTGTGGATGTGTCTGGTGGTGAAAGTCAAGTCCGATGCTGTAAAGAACAGTATTGCATAGGAACCTGGAATGTTAGGTCCATGAATCAAGGTAAATTGGATATGGTCAAGCAAGGGATAGCAAGAGTGAATATCAACATCTTAGGAATCAGTGAACTAAAATGGACGGGAATGGGCAAACTTAATTCAGATAACCATTATATCTACTACTGTGGGCAAGAATCCGTTAGAATAAATGGAGTAGCCCACATAGTCAACAAAAGAGTCCAAAATGCAGTTCTTGGGTGCAATCTCAAAAATGACAGAATAACCTCAATTCATTTCCAAGGCAAACCATTCAACATCACAGTAATACAAGTCTATACCTCAAACACTGATGTCGAAGAAGCTGAAGTTGACCAGTTCTATGAAGACCCACAAGACCTTCTAGAACTAACATCAAAAAAAAAAAAAAGAAAGATGTAATTTTCACCACAGGGGACTGGAATGCAAAAGTAGGAAGTCAAGAGATATTTGGAGTAACAGACAAGTTTGGCTTTGGAGTACAAAATGAAGCATGCCGGAAAAGGGTAACAGAGTTTTGCCAAGACAACAGATGGGTCATAGCAAACACTCTTTTCCAACAACACAAGAGATGGCTCTACAAATGGACATCACCAAATGGTCATTATTGAAATCAGAATGATTATATTCTTTGCAGCTAAAACTGGAGAAGCTCTATATGGTCAGCAAAAGCAAAACGTGGAGCTGACTATGGCTCAGACCATCAGCTCTTTATTGCAAAATTCATGCTTGTATTGAAGAAATTAGGGGAAACCACTAGGCCATTCAGGTGTGATCTAAATCAAATCCCTTATGATTATACCGTGGAGGTGACAAATACATTCAAGGGATTAAATCTGGTAGACAGAGTGCCTGAAGAACTATGGACAGAGCTTTGTAACATTGTACAGGAGTTAGTGACCAAAACCATCCCCAAGAAAAAGAAATGAGAGATGGCAAAGTGTTTGTCTGAGGAGGCTTTACAAATAGCTGAGGAAAGAAGAGAAATGAAAAGCAAGGGAGAAAGGGAAGGATATTCCCAACCAAATGCAGGGTTCCAGAGAATAGCAAGAAGAAATAAGAAACCTTCCTAAGTGAACAGTGCAAAGATATAGAAGAAAACAATAGAATGGGAAAGACTAGAGGTGTTTTCAAGAAAATTGCCGGTATCAAGGTAACATTTCATGCAAGGATGGGCATGATAAAGGACAGAAATGGTAAGGACCTAACAGAATCAGGAAAGATTAAGAAGAAGTAGCAAGAATACACAGCAGAACTGTACAAAAAAGGTCTTAATGAACAGGATAACCACAATGGTGTGGTCACTCACCTAGAGCCAGAAATCCTGGTGTGTGAAGTCAAGTGGGCCTTAGGAAGCATTACTACAAACAAAACTAGTGGAGATGATGGAATTCCAGCAGAGATATTTCTTCAACGCTAAAAGATGATGCAGTTCAAGTGCTGCACTCAATATGTCAGCAAATTTGGAAAACTCAGCAGTGGCCACAGGACTTGAAAAGGTCAGTTTTCACACCAATCCCAAAGAAAGGCAATGCCAAAGAATGTTCAAACCACTGTACAGTTGTGCTCATTTTGCATGCTAGCAAGGTAATGCTCAAAATCCTTCAAGCTAGGCTTCAGCAGTTCGTGAACTGAGAAATTCCAGATGTACAAGCTGCATTTAGTAAAGACAGAGGAACCAGAGATCAAGTTGCCAACATCTGCTGGATCATAGAAAAAGCAAGAGAATTCCAGAAAAAATATATTGCTGCTTCATTGACTACACTAAAGGCTTTGACTGTGTGGATCACAACAAACTGTGGAAAATTCTTAGAGATAGGAATACCAGACCACCTTACCTGTCTCCTGAGA
Organism: Okapia johnstoni; assembly: GCA_024291935.2. Taxonomy (NCBI): domain Eukaryota; kingdom Metazoa; phylum Chordata; class Mammalia; order Artiodactyla; family Giraffidae; genus Okapia; species Okapia johnstoni. The sequence continues at coordinate 114,082,449 of CM044305.1, forward strand.
AACATGTGTGCAAGTCAAGAAGCAACAATTAGAACCAGACATGGAACAATAGACTCATTCCAAATTAGGAAAGGAGTTATCAAGGCTGTATATTGTCACCCTGCTTATTTAACTTATATGCAGAGTTCAGTTCAGTTCAGTTCAGTCGCTCAGTTGCGTCTGACTCTTTGCGACCCCATGAACCGCAGCACGCCAGGCCTCCCTGTCCATCACCAACTCCCAGAGTCCAACCAAACTCATGTCGATTGAGTCGGTGATGCCATCTAACCATCTCATCCTCTGTTGTCCCCTTCTCCTCCTGCCCTCAATCTTTCCCAGCATCAGGGTCTTTTCCAATGAGTCAGCTCTTCGCATCAGGTGGCCAAAGTATTGGAATTTCAGCTTCAACATCAGACCTTCCAATGAACACCCAGGACTGATCTCCTTTAGGATATGCAGCGTATATCATGGGAAATGCCAGGGTGGATGAAGCACAAGCTGGAATCAAGTTTGCCTGGAGAAATATCAACAACCACAGACATGCAGATGATATCACCCTAATGGCAGAAAGCAAAGAGGAACTAAAGGGCCTCTTGATGACAGTGAAAGAAGAGAGTGAAAAAGCTGACTTAAAACTCAACATTCAGAAAACTAAGATCATGGTATCTGGTCTCATCAGCTCATGGTAAATAGATAGGGAAACAATGAAACCAGTGACAGGCTTTATTTTCTTGGGCTCCAAAATCACTGTGGACGGTGACTGCAGCCATGAAATTAAAAGACATTTCCTCTTTGGAAGAAAAGCTATGACAAACCTCAGTTCAGTTCAATTTAGTCGTTCAGTCGAGTCCAACTCTTTGCAACCCCATGAACTGTAGCACGCCAGGCCTCTGAAGTGATGAGACTAGATGCCATGATCTTAGTTTTTTTTGAACGTTGAGCTTTAAGCCAACTTTTTTTACTCTCCTCTTTCACTTTCATCAAGAGGCTCTTTAGTTCTTCTTCCCCTTTCTGCCATAAGGGTGGTGTCATCTGCATATCTGAGGTTATTGATATTTCTCCCCTCTTTCATCTTGATTCCAGCTTGTGCTTCACCCAGCCCAGCGTTTCTCATGATGTACTCTGCATAGAAGTTGAATAAGCAGGGTGACAATATACAGCTTTGACGTACTCCTTTTCCTATTTGGAACCAGTCTGTTGTTCCATGTCCAGTTCTAACTGTTGCTTCTTGACCTGCATACAGGTTTCTCAGGAGGCAGGTCAGGTGGTCTGGTATTCCTGTCTCTTTAAGAATTTCTCACAGTTGACAAACCTAGACAGCATATTAAAAGACATCACTTTGTTGACAAAAGTCAATATAGTCAAAGCTATGGTTTTTCCAATAGTCATGTATGAATTTGAGAGTTGGACCATAAAAAACCTGAGTGCCGAAGAATCAATGCTTTAGTACTGTGATGTTGGAGAAGACTCTTGAGAGACCCTTGGACTGCAAAGAGATCAAACCAGTCAATTCTAAATGAAATCAACCCTGAATATTCATTGGAAGGACTGATGCTGAAGCTGAAGCTCCAATACTTTGGCCACCTGATGCAAAGAACTGATTCATTGGAAAAGACCTTGATGCTGGGAAAGATTGTGGGCAAGAAGAGAAGGGGCTTATAGAGGATCAGATGCTTGGATAGCATCACTGACTCAATAAACATGAGTTTGAGCAAACTCTGGGAGATAGTAAAGGGCAGGGAAATCTGGCATGCTGCAGTCTATGAGGTCTGAAAGAGCTGGACACAACTGAGTGACTGAAGAATAACAGCAGCAAAGAAATAAAACTGGGAATCATCAGCATAGAGGATGGATTTAAAGCCACGGGACTGAATGAGATGACCATCAGAATAAGTGTAGCTAGAGAAAAGAAGTGAATCAAGGACTGAGCTCCTAGGTTTTTAAGGAATCTCCATACTGTTCTCTGCAGTGGCTGTATCAATTTACATTCCCACCAACAGTGCCAGAGTGTTCCCTTTTCTCCACATCCTCTCCAGCATTTATCATTTGTAGATTTTTTGATGATGCCCATTCTGAACGGTCTGAGGTGATACCTCATTCTAGTTTTGCTTTGCATTTCTCTAAGAATGCATGCTGTTGAGCATCTTTTCATGTGTTTATTAGCTATCTGTATGTCTTCTTTGGAGAAGTGTCTGTTTTAGATATGCTGCCCACTTTTTTGGATTGGGCTGTTTGTTTTTCTGATATTGAGCTGTATGAGCTGCTTACATACTTTGGAGATTAATCCTTTGTCAGTTGTTTCACTTGTAATTATTTTCTCCCATTCTGAGGGTTGTCTTTTAAAGTTGCTCATTGTTCCCTTTGCTGTGCGAAAGCTTTTAATTTTAATCAGGTCCCATTTGTTAATTTTTGTTTTTATTTCCATCACTCTAGGAGGTGGACCAAAGAGGATCTTGATGTCATTTATGTCAGAGTGTACTGCCTATGTTTTCCTCTAAGGGCTTTAGGGTTTCTGGCCTTATCTTTAATCCATTTGAGTTTACTTTGTGTTTGGTGTTAGGAAGTGTTCTAGCTTCATTCTTTTACATATAGCTGGCCAGTTTTCCCAATACCATATGGCCCAGCAATCTCACTACTGGGCATATACCCTGAGAAAACCATAATTGAAAAAGACACATGTACCCCAGTGTTCATAGAAGCACTATTAACAATAGCTAGGACATGGAAGCGACCTAGATGTCCATCAACAGATGAATGGATAAAGAAGATGTGGTGTATATGTATATATATATATATATATATATATATATATATATATATACACACACACACACACACACAAAGGAATACTACTCAGCCATAAAAAATAATGAATTTGTCAGTTCTAGTGAGGTGGATGTACCTAGAGCCTGTTATACAGAGTGAAATAAATCAGAAAGAGAAAAACTATGGTATATTAATGCATACATATGAAATCTAGAAAAGTGGTATTGATTAACCTATTTGTAGGGACGAAATGGAGACACAGATATGGTGAATGGACTTGTGGACACAGTCGGGGAAAGAAAGAGTGGGATGAATGGAGAAAGTAGCAGTGACATATATACACTACCATGTGTAAAGTAGATAGCTGATGAGAAGCTGCTGTATAACACAGGGAGCCCAGCCAGGTGCTCTGTGATGACCTGAAGGGGAGGGGTGAGCGGAGAGGAGGGAGACTCAAGAGGGAGGTGATATATGTATAATTATGGCTGATTTACATTGTTGTACAGCAGAAACCAACACAACATTGTAAAGCAATTTTCCCCTAATTAAAAAATAAATTTAAAAATAAAGGACTGAGCTCCAAGTTACTCTGATATTAAGAGACCAGAGAGAAGAGAAGGAGTCAGCACAAAGACAGAAATGTGATCAGTGAGGAGGGAGGACAATCAAGAGAGTGAAGCATTGTGGGAATCATTAAGGAGGGAGCAATTCAATTTGCAGCTGCTTCTGGCAGGTCAAGTGGGATAAGGCTAAGAACTGAGCATTGGAGTGAGCAGCATGCAAGTCATATAAAATAAGTTTCTATGGTGTGTGTGGTCTTGGGAAGGCATGGGAAAGAGAAGCTAAGATTGATTGAAATAGCTTCAAAAAAGACAAGGAACTGTAGATAAGGAGCATAGACAACTCATTGGGGAGTTTTGTTTGTAGCTAAATGGGGCAGTTATTAGACAAGGAAGGAGGATCAGAGAAGGTTACGTTGGAGAAGTGATATCTTGTGCATATGCTGAAGGAAATGTCCAAGTAAGAGTAAAACATTACGCTTTAAGGGAGTAAGGGTGAGGCTTCCAGGGATGTCACTGAGTGAGTAAGAGAGGATGAGATGTAATGGTTTGGAAGCAACATTAGTGAATGTGACCACCTTACATCAGACTCAGGGACACAGAGTACCGGAGAATACTTGCCTTTGATTGGTCCACAGACCTGGTGCCCAATCCCTGTGTATTGACTGGATTATTGACTGAGTGCATAAATTGAGAGCCTTGTAGGGGAAACCTTGTCCGCCAGGTGGAAGAGCTACAGTAGGATTTGGATAAAGCGGTGGAGGTAGAGTTCACTAAGAGGTGGGAACAAGGTGCTGGTGGGCTAGTGGGAGGTACCAAAGATGTAGAGGGGGTGCCAGAATGGTCAGGAGTTCAGTGGAAGCTGTAGAAGCACAGAGCAGTGCAGGGATGGGTATCCCAGAGCACAAGGTGGAGGACTGGGATATGGAGTGTCTCGGGTCTTGTTGGAGTCTGAGGGAAATGATTAGCCACACCCCCACCCTCCCTCCAAATTCAGAGTAATTTAAAAATAAGATTCAAGAGTCAGACAGATACCAAAGGAGAGATACTTCCCCACATTTCCTAATCAAGTGGACAGAGGCTCCAAATTGGCTTCCACCTCATCCCTCTGCCGTGCCTCACATTAAACTTAGTGGCTCTTCCTGGGGACAGGCAGCTACAAAAGGCAGAAGACCCTCTTGTGGACCTCAGAATCCCAGTACAGAAACACCAGGGAACTGAGATTGCTGCATTTCCTTTGCTCTGTCTTCCCAATCAGGTTGGGCTTCCCAGGTGGCTCAGTGGTAAAGAATCTACCTGCAATGCCTGGTTCAATCCCTGGGTCAGGAAGATCCCTTGGAGAAGGAAACGGCAACCCACTCTAGGATTCTTGCCTGGAGAATCCCATGGACAGAGGAGCCTGGTGGGCTACAGTCCATGGGGTCTCAAAGAGTCGGACACGACTGAAGCAACTGGGCACACACACACACACACACACGCCCAATTAGGTTAGCCATGGCTTCTCCAAGAGAAGTAAGAGAAGGAACAGAAGTGTTTCTCACATAGATCTTTGCTACTATATGTGCAAAATGGAGACACTGAATAAATAGAGGAGGAATCATTTCACTTGGGCTTTCCTGGTGGCTCAGAGGTAAAAAAAAAAAAATCCACCTGTCAATGCAGGGAATGCAGGCTTGATCCTTGGATGGGGAAGATCCCCTGGAGAAGGGAATGGCAACCCACTCCAGTATTCTTACCCGGGAAATCCCATGGACAGAGGAGCCTGGCGGGCTACAGTCCATAGGGTCACAAAGAGTCAGACACAGCTAAGGGACTAAACAACATTTCACTTACAGTCTCCAGGTTTTATTTCTTTTAACCCCTTAAGCTTAATGATTAAGTCTGAGATTAACCAGCAGTGGGGCTGTGACCCACATGTTTGTAGCAGGGATTGGGGGGAATGCCCAGTATATCAGAAAGCACATATTTACAGAGAGTCCTATTCTCCCCTTCATGAGACACTTCCCCCATTACCACACCATGCCCCCCTTGTGTATCTTTGCATAGAGAGGAAATCACATTTCCAGCCTCCCTCTCCTTTCTCACAAATGCTGTTCTGGGTGCTGGAGATACTGTGACAGGCCAGAGAAGTCTCTGCCTTCATGAAGCTTATTGTGTAGGGCAAGAGAAAATTAGCCATGATGACAGTGGTCAGACTCCATCACCCCACAGACTCTCACTCTCCCCCCACCTTTTGTAAATACATGGGTATGTAACAGCTGAGATCACTTATAGCACTGTGCATGAGGGGCACGATGAACCCGCCTGGCCACGGGCTACTTTTGTTCTGTAAGCATATATAAGCTGCACCAAAAAGCCCTTGAGGCTGTGTTATGACTGCATCTGTTGGGTCAACCACAAGAGGAGAGAATACAGCATGTCTGCTGCTACGGCTACTGCACCAGCCTGGAGAGAATAAGCATGTCTGCAGTTCCTATGGCTCCTCGAGTTTTCTTACAGCTTCCCCACTTGCATCTTGCCTACCCTGGGGTCAGCAAACAGTGTGAACAGTGAGACACATTGTTATGTGAGAAAATTGGCAATACACAGACAAGGAAACAAATCTGATAATCTCCAGTATGAAGTGTCATGAAGCAGTTAAACTTGGTAATACAGCCCAGGATAACTACAGGAGGACAGTGGAGTGTCAGTCTGGCCAGGGTGACGGGAATGTTCTGGACTTTCTGGGCAGCTTGAAAACTCAGGGCAATCAGCCCTGAAACCATTTTTGCCATTTCTAATTCCAATGTGTAATACAGGGAGCGAGAGGAAGGTAAAATGACAAGGCTATTAATATATGAGAGGCTGCCAAGCCATTATCGTTTATTTCAAGTGGTGGTAAAAGCAGATGACTCATCCTTCAGAGCTGCAGGACTTTGCACCAAACAGTCTTGATGGTTTACTGGCTTGCCTGTTTTCCCAAGCCTAAAGTTCAGGGGACAGGGATTCTGAGCATGAATATCGCTGAAGAGCTGTATTTTTTCACTCCAACTGTGAAAGGTCCCAAGGGAACCAACAAATGCTTCAACAAAGATTGGGAGCAGGGTGGTTTCCTGGTGGGGCTGGAGATAGGCACATAGATGGAGGAGTCTGTGTTTCCCTTGCTGTCTCTCAGCAGGCACACTTCCGTGCCTTTTGTAGGTTAGAGAGTCGCTTGTTGGAATTCCCAGGAGGAGCATATTTTCCCTGGTGCTCTGGACACATGTATTTAATGAAAGCCATTTCTCCTCCCAAGCCTGTGGAAAACCGATTAACAATTTCATTATGCCTCCTGGGCCCAGCTGCCAATCACTTGTAACAATTGGGATTGTTGGGTTTGGTCAAGTGCTCTGGGAGCCTCCATGGATGGAAGCTCCACCATTGAATCTATCAGCCTGTTCTACAAAAGAGATTTGCTCCCAACATATTGGGAGGTGAGTTCACTGAGGAAGTACGTGCTTTCAACGTAGATGCATCATCTATAACACTGTTTGTTGGGCCTTGGTTCCAAAATTATTCAGGCTTTTATGTATAACAGAAAGGGCTCTGTGGTGGGCTAGATATATTTGAGACTTCCAATTTCTATGGGCAATTTTGACAGGAAAAATATGTTTTGATCTCTTAAGGGTGTAGTATGGTGGGCTAGAAGAGGAATCAGGATTTGGAAGGAACTATAAATAATTTGATGAAACTGGTCCTAACTTTCTCTCAAAATGGGAATACCCTCACAAATAGGATGTTTAACCTTAGACTGAAGCAGGGGTGGGGAGCCCAGTACTCAGGCAGCCTGTGTCACTTTCAGATGAGCTCTACAGCAAAGAACTCCTTTGATACAATAAATAAAGTATTTCCTGAAAGAAGGTAGAAGGGCCAATCAGACTCTCCTTTGTTTACAACCCTAAATTATCCAGGACAAAACATTTAAACTTGAAATTAGAGAGCCTGTCCCTACCACTGTTTTGCCCTGCCCACATAGGCAGGCATGGTTTGATCCCCCCTCGATGGATATGTGCTCTGTGACATTCAGTAATCATTTTCACACACACTAAAGCTAAATAGGTGACACGTTATCACAACACTTCTGATATTATTTGGATCAAAGATTAGCCAGTAATTTAGAGACATCACAATCTTCCGAATGTCTCAGAGTCAACAGTAAAGCTTCTGCCAATTTTTCATAGGCAAGCCCTTAGGACTTTATTCAGAGCCTGTTTACACTTAGTCTACGTACAGTTCCAAATACTTGGAAATTAGGTTACCGAACCCAAAGCAGCTTAACAGCACAATTAGAAGGGAATAGGACTTATTCAGCTGATAATCCAGGCTGAAAATAGCTTTCAGTATTGTCACAATCAATACAATTAGCCATAGAATGTTCGGTGTGCTCTTGGGGAAATGACTTTCCAGCTCTGAGCCACAGTTTCTATTTTTGTTTGATTGATGTGAGAAAGATGATAGCTCCTGTGCCTACTTAAAGCCAATGTTATTGCTCACATCAGCTATTGTGTTGGATCATTTGCAATGCTTTTAGCTGCAAGTATTGAAAATCTTTACTTAGATTGACTAAGACAACAAAAAACATTTATAACAGGAAGTCCAGGGCTATGTGAGCTACTGGATTGCTTTATTCAGTAGCTCAACAATGTCACCGAGGACCATTTCAAAGACAGCACAATGTTGTCTGTGTTGGCTCTTTCCTTTAGTGGAAGAACTTGATCTAGGACAAGAGCTGGACCTAAAGTCAACTGACAACCCAGAGGTCTGTCCACTGCTCATGCTCTCTTAGGATTGTAGATATATCAATAGTCTTCTGCGTGAGGCTGTGTTGGGGAAAGCACTGGAAATTGAAGGAAGCTATCTCAGGGGGGCGCTTGTGTCCAGTTGGCTGTAAAGTCCCACAACTCTAGTAAGGGTCTAATTCCATGAAAATGTTCAAGGTATATCAGAGTGGAAAAGGCTGAAGAAGGTTAGAGAGGACATTATATGTTTAAGATGCTTCTGGCTAGGAGTGGTAAGAATATTGGATACTTAGGCTAGAAAGTGAAGTTGGAATGTATCTCTAATATCATGGTGTAAGACGACATTCTTAGGGCCATTACATAATTTAAGTAGGGGAATTTGACATGGTCAAATTTAGGTTTTTGAAGGATTTGTATGGCAGTGATGGCAACCATGGATTTGGAGAGGTGATGGGTGATACCATCCAGAGGTAGCTGGAGCTCTTAAGATGCTGTTCCAATATTACAGGACAGAAATACTGAGAATATGATGTAAGTCAGGGCAGAGGAGATGGAGAGAAAGTGCTGAGAGTCCTTCAAGTACTAGTCTTAGCCTGATAGCTGGTGATAGATTGGGTGTGGGTGGCGAGGAAGGGTTCAGCCTATGTTTCATTGACGTAGGCTGCCCATGAGAGACAGGACGCCTTGCGATGGAAGATAAAAGTTTTGGTAGTTTGGGATATGTTGGCTTTGAGGTTTCTGTGGGAAATTTCCAAGAGGCAGTTGAATATATCAGACTGGAGCTTAGGACAGAAGTCAGGTTAGAGATTGACTTACTCTTCAGTATTTTTATCATTACCCACTCTGTTAACTGTGCCTTGAGGTTCTGAACCTTGGCTGAATCCCTAGATTGTTGACTCACTGCACCCACCACAGGTCTCCCTGTTTGGGTCTTGTACTCTGTCCAGGATTTGGGCTGGCTGGGCTTCAAGTTCTGGATGTAAGCCCAGGGAGCATTACAGGGGAAGAATGAATTCAGACATGCTTCTTCATCTCCTCTCAGGCTTGCTCTCTTGCCCAGGAGGTCACAAAGGAATGGCTGTGATTTGCCTGATTGGCAAACAAACCCCAATGAAGGTTCACACGGCACACTAGACAGAAATGAGGACTTTGTAAACTAGGGGGCAATTCTCCTCCTCATGAGGAGGCAGTGAGGAAAATCCAAAAGGCAAGAGTCAACTTAGGGTGTGAGTTGGAGGAGGGAGGGTGCTAGGGAAGACAATGGAGGCTCTGGTTCCTGTCATCAGGGAAACGAGAGGCAATTTATTCCCATTCTCAGATCAGGACATGGTAAGCAGCAGAACTATGCTAAGAACAATGGCACTTCTTATATCACATTTTCCAGCCTGGGTAGTGAGGAATCTGCCTGAAGGTGTCTAAAGGAAGTTCACCACTTTAAACATCAAGGTTTTTGAAAAAGTATTTAATCTATGTATCAGGAGGTAAAAAACACATCTTTTGGCTATGGTACTTTTTTCTATCTTAGCAAAATGAAGCATATCACACCACATATAAGTAACCCCTTTCTAATGATTCCAGGTTCTTATTATGAATTTCATGTTCTGTTCTTGGCCATGACAGTTGTTTTCTTGGTTGCTACTTAGATGTAGTCACTCTATTCCAACAGCAAATGGCCTCAGATGTATGTGCTTTTTGAGTTAGCATGTTACAGTGTTTTTCTCTTCCTTTGCTGTCAATGTGTCAACTGCCACTTCTCATGATTGTCACTGAGTCTTTTTCTTGCATGAAATCACTTTGCTATTTATCATTTGCTTTGAGAATGGAAATTAGATACATATATTTCATAGAAGTTTATATAAACTAAAGTTTCTGAGCTCTGACTGAAATCCTTAACCCCCTACTCCAATAAAAGTGTGGAGCTTGGGCTTCATGATCACGATTTAGTTGGCTCTGAAAGTGTTAACTGCTCAGTTGTGTCTAATTTTTTGCAACGCCATGGACTATAGCCTGCCAAGCTCTTCTGTCCACAGAATTCTACAGACAAGATCACTGGAGTGAGTTGCCATTCCCTTCTCCAGGGGATCTTCCTGACCCAGAGATCAAACCCAGGTCTTCCACATTGCAGGCCGATTCTTTACTGTCTGAGCCACCAGGGAAGCCCAATTTGCTCTGAGGCTTTCCGTTTCCCCACTTCTTAGTTGTGTTCTCTTTAACCACAGCTTATTCATTCTTTTAGTGAATATTTTCTGAGCACCTACTATATGCCAGAGATTCTTTTAGAGGCTGGGGAATACAGAAATAAACAAAGCCAAAAAAATCCCTGGCCTCACAAAGCTTGCATTTCATGGGAGGAGACACTTTAAAAATAAGTCCAAGATATATTAGAAGATGAAAATGTTATGCAATACAGAGATCCTTGAGTTTAAATACAAAAGAAGGCTTCAACCTAGCTTCTGGGTGTGGAAGAAGCAAGGGGAAATGTGTGTGGTCAAGATTGCCAGATGTGCATTGGAATTTAGTTTCCTTTTCTTCCATAATAACAACATTGTGGCTGGGTACATAACTGCCCAATTAGACCACATTTCTAAGAATCTCCCTCACTTCAATACTGTCATATGCTGTCATGTGACTACATTATACTCATCTTAAGACCACAGTGTGCCTCCTCCTTGTCCTTTTCCCTCTTTTCCATCATCTGGATCCCTTTATAGTGACCATGCACATTTAAGTGATACCAATGCCCCAATGAATAGCGAAGCAGCAACTTGGAAGGAACTTCAGTTCTTAAATGACTTCAAGGGGAGAACCACTTAACCAGTAGTCATGTATGGATGTGAGAGTTGGACTAAAAAGAAAGCTGAGTGCCAAAGAATTGATGCTTTTGAACTGTGGTGCTGGAGAAGACTCTTGAGAGTTCCTTGGACAGCAAGGAGATCCAACCAGTCCATCCTAAAGGAAACCAGTCCTGAATGTTCATTGGAAGGACTGATTTTGAAGCTGAAACCCCAATACTTTGGCCACCTCATGCGAAGAACTGACTCATTTGAAAAGACCTTGATGCTGGGAAAGATTGAAGGTGTGAGGAGAAGGGGATGACAGAGGGTGAGATGGTTGGATGGCATCACCGACTCAATGGACATGAGTTTGAGTAAACTCCGGGAGTTGGTGATGGACAGCGAGGCCTGGTGTGCTGCAGTCCATGGGGTTTCAAAGAGTTGGACACGACTGAGTGACTGAACTAACTAACTTAACCACAGGGTCCTTCACATCAGGACTATTAAATAATAAAAAATAAACTCCTTCATTTTCTCAGCCATTCTATTGGTGGGTCTCTATTATAACAACTAAAGTAGAATTTTATCTTAAATAAGGTGCTATTATAACAAAAGCTTAGCAGATAGGTGGTGGGAAGAGAGATACTGATACTATCAATTTGAAAATGGGTAACTTATTTCATGCTATGACAAAGCATAGTAAAACTGTCACTTATACTAACTTGGAATACAATCTGATGTTTACTGAGACTACAATGCTAGAAAAAGTGGGAAGACTCAGAATGTTTATGTTTGCTGCTCCTTAATGCTTTTATGCAAGTATTAGAAAGAGCTGCTCTCAGGTGAGAATTTCCCCAATTTGCAATCAGAAATGGAAGGGAATAAATATAGTCCAAAGATGTGCCCCCTTGCCAGGTTTGGTGAAAGGAACTACTTAAGAAATTCCAAGTATCTAGAGAGAGAAGATTGGCTTTCTCAGAGTTCCAGTGAAACTTTTCAGCCAATAAAAAAGAGATGGCCTGTTTCATTGATGTATGTTTCTGTTTCTGTGCTAGTACCATCCTGTTTTGATTACTGTAGCTTTGTGGTAGAGTCTGAAGTCAGGGAGTGTGATTCCTCCAGCTCTGTTCTTCTTAAGAATGTTTTGGTTTTTTAATCATTGTGTAGTATTCATTTTATAAATTTACTAAATTTTTAAAAATTGTACTTTTATTAGATGTTTGGATAGTTTTCAGTTTGGGTGGTTATTATGAATAAATCTGTAAAATTCATACATATATATATATATATATGTATATATATATATATATATATGTATGTATGTATATTCCTGTCAGTTATACTCTAAAACCTAGAGCCAGACATCCTGGAGTGTGAAGTCAAAGTGGGCTTTAGGAAGCATCATTACAAGAAAAGCTAGTGGAGGGGATGGAATTCCAGCTGAGCTATTTAAAATTCTAAAAGATGATGCTGTCAAAATGCTGCACTCAATATGTCAGCAAATTTGAAAAAGTCATCAATGGACACAGGACTGGAAAAAGTCAATTTTCATTCCAATCCCAAAGAAATGCAATGCCAAATAATGTTCAAACTACCATACAAATTGTGCTCATTTCACATGCTAGCAAGGTAATGCTCAAAATCCTTCAAGCTAGACTCCAATAGTACGTGAACCAAGAACTTCCAGATGTACAAGTTGGATTTAGAAAAGGCAGAGGAACCAGAGATCAAATTGCCAACATCTGTTGGATCATAGAAAAAACAAGAGAATTTTTTTAAAAAGTCTTCTGCTGCATTGACTATGCTAAAACCCTTTGACTTTGTGGATCACAGCAAACTGTGGAAAATTCTTCAAGAGATAGGAATACCAGGCCACCTTACCTGCCTCCTGAGAAACCTGTATGCAGGATAAGAAGTAATGGAACCAGACATGGAACAATGGACTGGTTCCAAATTGGGGAAGAAGTACATCAGGGGTGTTTATTGTCACCCTGCTTATTTACTTTATATGCAGAGTATATCATGCAAAATGCCCAGCTGGATAAAGCACAAGGTGGAATCAAGATTGTGGGGAGAAATATCAATTACCTCAGATATGCAGATGACACCACCCTTATGACAGAAAGCGAAGAGAAACTAAAGAGTCTCTTGATAAAGGTGAAAGAGGAGATTGAAAAAGCTACCTTAAAACTCAACATTCAAAAAGCTAAAATCATGGCATCCAGTCCCATCACTTCATGGCAAATAGATGGGGATAAAGTAGAAACAGTCTCAGATTTTATCTTCCTGGGTTCCAAAATCACTGTGGATGGTGACTGCGGCCATGAAATTAAAAGATGCTTGCTCCATGGAAGAAACGCTATGACACACCTAGAAAACATATTAAAAACCAGAGAAATCACTTCGCCAACAAAGATCAAAGCTATGATTTTTCCAGTAGCCATGTAAAGATGTGAGAGTTGGACCATAAAGAAGGCTGAGCACCAAAGAATTGATGTTTATTTATGAACTGTGGTGCTGGAGAAGACTCTTTAGATTCCCTTGGACAGCAAGGAGATCAAACCAGTCCATCCTAAAGGAAATTAGTCCCGAATATTCATTGGTAGGACTGATGCTGAAGCTAAAACCCCAATATTTTAGTCACCTGATGCGAAGAGCCAACTCATTGGAGAAGACCCTGAAGGACAGGGAAGCCTGGCGTGCTTCAGTTCGTGGGGTTGCAAAGAGTTGGACATGACTTAGTTACTGAACAACAACAATAAACACTCTACTAACTAGAATTTTTGGACCAAAGGGTATACATATATGTAGCTTTAGTGTGTGAGTGTGTGCTAAGCCGCTTCAGTTGTATTTGACTCTGTGTGACCCTATGGATTGTAGCCCGCCAGGTTCTTCTGTCCGTGGGATTCTCCAGGCAAGAATACTGGAGTGGATTGCCATGCCCTCCTCCAGGGGATCTTCCCAACCCAGGGATTGAACCCTGGTCTCTTAAATCCCCTGTGTTGGTAGGCGGATTCTTTACTACTAGTGCCATCTGGGAAGTCCATGGAGCTTTAGTGTGTGCTGTGCTTAATTCACTTCAGTTGTGCCCAACTCTTTGTGAACCTGATGCCAAGTGTGGTAGAGTTGGGATAAGAAGTAATATTGACTAACTGCTAGTCTAATCATTGCCGTAGCCTGGATCAAAACAGAAAATCTAGCTTTCTGGAAATTATTGTGTCTATGCATTTTGCAAACAAATTTTCTTTCTAACAAATTATTGCTGCTTGGGAAGCTTAGAAGTATTGCTGAGCAAAGGCCATGGAATTGCTGCTAACCAGTGGGGCTCATGCTGAGGGGGCACACATGTGAATGGACTTTGCTCCAGTCTGCTAACCCTCTGAGTCAAAATTGCTGACCATCCTCTTTCTTCAAAAGCACCTTAAAAGCACTATGCCTAGTGCCTCTCACTACCCCTGTCCCCTCCTCCACCCCCATTGGTAGTGAGCCTGCACAAGTGGGAGGGGTGAGCTGGCACTGTGTTTGAAATACAGAGAGTATTTCTTTGTTTATCTGTCTCTAATGACCCCCAACAGGAACCTAGCAAAGTCTGAAGGCTGGAACCTCTCACCAACTATGACTCTCTAAGGGGACATATTACAAAGATCATGCAGATGATTCAGCAATGTCTGGTGAGCAGTTCTGAATAGTTTCACCTATGTCTGAGACCTAGTACACAGATTGTTTAGCAATCAATCAGACTATTTATTTGCAATTAATAGTATAGCCTGTGTATTCCTAGCTGTAGGCAAGATGATTCAAGTTGTGGTTCAAGATGGATTTAAGGAAGTGTGACCCACCTAACTCCTTCAGGAACAGGTGTTCTTTTTAGTGAGTAAGACCATCAGCAGATTTGGAGACAAATCAGCCCAAAGGACAGGAAAATTCCATAGTACACAGACAGATAGAGCAGGTTTTGAACTTTCACGGCCATCACAACTATTTGGAAGATATGTTAAAATGCATGTTGCTGGGCCCTGCCTTGTAAATACTGATACAGTAGACCTGGAGAAGCTGAGTCTGTTGCTGATGGCTCAGGGGAGGATTATATGTTGATAATTGCTCTCAATTACTTCACTTGAGCAAGGATCTGGTGAGCTAGAAGATTCTTATTTCAGTCTTAAAAATATATTCAATTGCTACAGTTGACCAGCTAGTCCTTGGAACCTGCAAACAATAGCCTCTGACACTCTGCGACCTTCTCAGTTTCCAAAATGTCTCCTGGCCATACGTTCCTATGATCCTCAGGTTAACTCTAGAGTGGAACGGTCATCATGGCATGAGTATCCTATTTTACATATGAATAAATTGGGACTCAGTGAAGGAAAGTGACTTGCCTAAGGCTTCAGAGCCAGAGTTGCCAAGCTGTTATTCAAACCTTAATATTCAGAATCCAGCTCAGGGAGTGTACTGCTCCAACCTGTTCAACCAAGAGGCATTGAGTTTCTGATTTTATTCCACTGTAACAGGTCTTTAGGAGGTGTTTCCATTTATTCTAATCCCTCAAGAATCCCGCATTGCAGGCAGATTCTATACCAACTGAGCCACAAGGGAAGCAAAGGCCAAATGTCAGGAAAATGCTCCCTTATCACTAGTGTGCCAATACCCCTCTCATTACCTGAGGTCCAGTTCAGAGTTCTGCATCCCTCTCCATCAAATATCTTACTTAGTCCCTAGCAAGGCTGTCCTCACTGAACAGGGCACCATCTCCCATACCTCTCCTTCCTTCTCCCCATCAGAGCCTACTGTCCTGGACTGGGCTCCTTACCCCAGAATCACTAAGTCTAATGGAGCACACTAGTTTACCGAGGTCAGAAAAAGTGAGGAGGCTTGACTTAAAGCCCAGACTAGTCCGTAAGGGGGGCAATTTTTCCATCCTGCAGGGCCAGGGACTCTGCCTCCCATCATCTTTTGCAAACTTTCAATCCACCCTATATTTCAATATTTTGGATCACCAGAGTGGGATCCAGACTGCCCAAGTCCCCTCTCCAAGATTTGAGGGAATTAAGGGCTCTCCTGTCCATTCCCATGCAGGATGTCTAATTTGCTTATGGGAGAAATCTTTGGATCTTGTTTCAAGTCACTGGGTAGTTGCACAGAAGCCCAGCTAATGTCACAGCCATCAGGTCTGAGGAGACAATTTGCCAACTGACTTCTCACACATTTCTCTCTCCAAGAAGATTCTCATCTCAGTCTGAAGATTCTTTCTTTATTTAACGAATTTTTAATAAGAGTCTGATATATCCCCAGCACTACAGCAAGCTCTGGAAATATAGCAGTGAACATAGTAACAGATAAAAATCCCTGCTATTCTGAACCTTACATTCAAACAAAGGGGTGTTATTGCCAATGCCTGAAACATAATATATAGAATATATACTACAGTTGAAAGTGGTGATTGCTAAGGCAAAAAGATAAAAAGAAGGGTAAAGTTTATGGTGATTGCTAGGGGTATGTGTGTGTGAGAGAGAGATGTTAAACAGATGGCAAGTGAAGGCCTCATTTAGAAGTTTAACAGTTGATAAAGACCCAGAAGATATGAGAAATGAACCATGTTGTACACAACTGGAAAAAGAGCATGACAGACAGACAGAAGTGTGAGTACAAAGTCCCTAAAGTGAGATTATGCTTGGTATGTTCTAGGAAGAGCAAGGAGCCAAGTGTGGCCAAAGCAGACTGAGCAAAGCCAAGAGGTATTAAGAGCTGAAGTCAGAGAGGTTGGAGTAGGGAAGGAGAAGTAGATCATTAAAGACTTTAGGCTTTTGGAAGGAAATTGATTCCCATTGTATGACACAAGAAAATCATGATCTGCTCAGGTATTTTTACAATCTGTTTCACTGGAGTATTTTTTTTTAACATACAATAAAATATACCCAGTTTAATCATAATACAGTTACATGAGATTATTTAAATGTACAGTTATGTAATCTCGATCACAATCCAGCCACAGAATATTTACATCACCCAGTTTTAATGTCTCCCTTCCACTCTTGCCTTCAATCCAAGGTAATGCCACTTATCTAATCAATCACAGTGCATTAGCTTTTCTTATTCTAGAATTGATATAAGTAGAGGCATACTTCATGGACTATTTTATGAATGCCTTCTTTCACTAAAAATTATGTCCATGAAATTCATCCATGTTATGTGTAGCAGTAGTTCTTTCATTTTTAATAGTGAGTACTATTATACTGTGTAAATATACCACAGCTTGTTTATCTGGTCACTTGTTGACAGATATTCATATCATCTTCAGTTTGGGGGAAACATGAATAAACATGCTATGCAAATTTGGGTACAAATTATTGTGTGAACATATATTTTCAATTTTCTTAGGTTAAAAAAGAAAGCATACAGCAAACACTTTTATACTGCCACCTAGATTCTATCAGTTTTATTATAGTTGCTTTATCATATTTGTCCATCCTTCTATTGATCCATTAATCTACTTTATTATTTGTGTATATTTCAAAGCAAATTAGATACAACAGTTATTGTCCTCACAAATATTTTATCAGGTCTTTCACTAACTAGAATTCAACATTTGTCTACATTTTTTTTCAATTTAAAACCTTACCAAAACTTCACAACAAAATGCACAAATCTAAAGATATCATGTGAGTTTTGACAAATGCCTGCACCTGAGTAAGCCAAATCCTTAGAAAGATGTAGAACATCACCATTACCGTTACCTTATGCTCCCATGCTCCTTGCCATCAATTCTTGTGTATACCATCTTCTAGAAGCAACTGTTTAACATTCTTCTAAGACAACTACTTTGTCTATTCTACGCCTTCATACAAATAGAGTCATACAGTATGCACTCTGCCATATAATTCTTCTTCTGCTTTGGTTGAGATTGCCCTTTTTTGCTCTCCTTTCAAGACTCATTAATGTTTTGTGTTCATTAATAGAGCTTTCCTTTTTCTTACTGAGTAGTCTTCCATTGTATAGATGTACTGTATTTTGCTTATACATTCTCCTATTGATAAGCATTTGTTTATTTCAGTTTTTTTTACTATTATGAATAAAAGTGCTATGAACATTTTTGTAGAAGTCTTTTTGTGCACATATGTTTTCATTTCTCTTGGATAAATATTTAGGAATAGAATGACTGTCATATGGTAGGAATATGTTTAGTTATAAGAAACTTCTAGAACTTCTTCCAAAGTAGTTGTAGCATTTTACATTCCAATTAACAATATACAATAGTACCAGCTTCTCCCCAAGTCTTTTTAAATTTTAGCCATTCTGATGTGTGTGTGGTGGTATGCTCTTTTGGCTTAATTTTGCATTTCCTTGTTAACTACTGATAATGAATATTTTTTATGTGTTTTGGGGATATTTATATTTTGTTTCTTGTGAATCATGTGTTCAAATATTTTGCCCAATTTTAAGGTGAATTTTTTTGTCTTTTTCTTATTGAGCTATAGGGTTTCATTTTTTTTTAAATATATACCCTAAATAATAATCTATTGTCAGATATATGTTTTGTAAATATTTTCTTCCAATCCGTGACCTTCCATTAATAGTGTCTTATTATGAGCAGAAGTTTAAATTTTGATTAAGTATACATTATTAATCTCTTGTTTATAGTTATTACTTTCCATGGCTTAAGGAACTTTTGCCTACCCCCAATTCTCAAAGACATTCTCCACTTTTTAAATTTTAATTAACTAATTCATTTTAATTGGAGGATAATTACTTTATAATATTGTGATGGTCTTTGCCATACATCAACAGGAATCATCCATAGGTATACACGTGTTCCCCCCACATCCTGAACCCCCCTCCCACCTCCCTCCCTACCTTATCCTTCTAGGTTGTCCCCATAAAGCATTAGGGTTTTAGCTTTTACATTTAGGTCTATGATTTGTCTTGAATTATTTTTTATTTGTGGTATTTGTTTTGGGGTGAGGTTTATTTTTTAAATATAGATATCCAGCTGTTTCAGTACCATTTGTTCAAAAGTCTTTTATTGTCCACTTGGATAGCACTGAGACCTTTGTGGAAAATCAAATAATTTTATAAGCATGCATCTATGTCTGGGCTCTGAATTATGTTCCATTGATCTATGAGGCAATCCTTGTGATATTTCTTTACTGTCTTGATTACTGTAAGTTGATAATAGGTCTTGAAATCTGCTGATAGTGTAAGACCTCTGACTTTGTTATTTGTGGAGGTTTTAAATTTTGATGAAGACCAATTTATCATATTTCTTCTTTTATGGTTAGTGTTTTTCGATCCCAAAGTTTCCATCTAGAAGTTTTACAGGGTTAGCCTTTATATGCTATTAGTCACTCAGTCAGGTCTGACTCTTTGCAACCCCATGGACTGTAGCCTGCCAGGCTTCTCTGTCCTTGAGATTCTCCAGGCAAGAATACTGGAGTGGATTACCATTCCATTCTCCAGGGGATCTTCCCGACCCAGGGATTGAACATGTGTCTCTGCATTGCAGGCAGATTCTCTACCATCTGAACCACCAGGGAAGCCTTTTATATGCTATGCACAATTTCACATGAACTATTATATATGCTGTGGAGTGGGGGTTAGAGCTCATTTTTCCCATAAAGATATCCAATTGTTATATCAATATTTATTAAAAAGACTTTCTCCTTTGACTAGATACCTTAGTCTCACATCAATTAAATGTATGTGCAAGAATCGATTTCTAGACACTTCTGTTCTAACAATTTTTGTGTCTATTTGTTATGTTACTACTGCACTGCCACTTTGCTACTAATTTATTCTATTTTTTAAACTACTTTATTGAGGTTTGATTGACATATATAAACCTGTACATATTTAATGTATACAACTCGATGGGTCTGGAGGTAAGTATATACCCATGAAACCATTACCACTGTCAAGAGAACAAACATATCCATCACCTCCCAAAGTTTCCGCCTGCCTCTTTACTATTTGGGGGAGGGTGTTAAAAACTCAACGTAAAATCTACCCTCTTAGCAAATTTTAAGTATATCACACAGTATTACTGTTTGCTATATGCATTATGGCATATAGTGGCAGATCTCAAGAACTTACTTACCTCGCATTACTAAAAATTTGCATCCTTTAACCATCACCTCCCCATATTCCCCTCTTTCCAGGTCCTGAAAACCATCATTCTATTCTCTGCTTCTAAGAATTTGACTATTTTAGATTCCACATATAAGTGAGATCACATGGTATTTATTATCTGTGTTTGGATTATTTCACTTAGCACAGTGCCCTCCAGGTCCATCTATATTGTCACAAATGGAAGGATTTCCTTCCTTTTTAAGGCTGAGTAATATCCCACTGCCTGTATACACAACATTTTCTTTCTACATTCTTCCATCAATCAACATTTAGATTGTTTCTATATCTTGGCCATAGTGAATAATGCTGCAGTGAACATGAGAGTACAGAATGCTTTGAGATCCTGATTTCAATTTCTTTGTATATATATCCAGATTGATGGATCACATGGTAGTTCTATTTTTAATTTTTGAGAAACCTCCAGTCTGTTTTTTATAATGACTGTGTCAAAATTACATTCCCACTAACACTGTACTACAAAGGACTTCAGAGAGCCAAAGCAATCTTGAGAAAGGAGAATAAGATTTCAAATTTTACTACAAATTCCTGATTACAAATTATACTACAAAGTAATCAAAAACTAGAAAAGTACTGGCATAAGGACATATACACTAATGGAACAGGATGGGAAACCCAGAAATACGTTCTTACATATATGGTCAGGTGATCTTTGACAAGGGCACAAAGAATACTAAATGGGAAAAAGAGTCTCTTCAATAAATGATGTTGGGAAAACACACAAAATAATAAAATTGAACCCTTATCTTACACCATACACAAAAATCAACTCAAAAGGGATTAAAGACTTAAACATAAGACCTGAAACCATGTAATTTCTAGAAGAAAGTAGGGGGGAAAACCTCCCAGACATTGGTTTCAGCAATGATTTTTTTGGATAAGACACCAAAAGCAAAAGTAAACAAGCAGGATGACATCAAAATAAAAATATTCTGTCCAGCAAAGGAAACAATCAACAGAATGAAAAAGCAACCTACAAAATGGGAAAAAATATTTGCAAACCATATCTCTGATAAGAGTTTAGTATCCAAAATATATAAGAAACTAATCAAACTCAATAGCCAAAAAAAAGCTAACCTGATTTTAATATGGCCAAAGGACCTGAATAGACATTTCTCCAAGAGAGAGACATACAAATGACCAATAAGTATATAAAAAGGTATTTAACGTCATGAATCATCAAGGAAATGCAAATCAAAACCACCTCACATTCTTAGGAGACCTCCACATGGACTCCTGAAGTACTACACTTCCTGCAGATCCCTCATCTATAGTACCCTGCCCCACAAATTCCAGTCATTTCAGATCCCCTTACCACTGTATTCCTTCTTCTCAATCCACAGGAGTGCCATGCTTTGCCTTGACTCTAGCTCACTGTGCTGCGAGGGGGAAACTTTCTCCAGGCTGAAAGTTAGGTGACTCTGAGGCTTACCTTGTGAGTTGACTTTTAGTTATTTGAGTCACGTGCTTCCTGTTCTCTAATGACTGAAAACAGTTGTGTCATGTATTTTGTACAGTTCCATGGTTGTTAACAACTAGAAAGCTTGTCAACTACCAGTTACTCCATCACAGCTGGGACCTATGACTTAGTTTCTGGAAAAAAAACCACTCTGACTACTGTAATAAGAATGGATTATAAAAGGGTAGAGTGGCGTTAGGGAGACAAGCCTGGAGGATAGTGTGTCGGTACAAAAAAGAGATGATGGTGGCTTGGACCAGGGTGAGAGCAATGTAGATGTTAAGGAATCATTGGAATCTGGATGTATTTTAAAACTATTTCAACAATATTTCTTGATGGATTATATATGAAGTGCGACAGAAAACGAGGAACCAAATAGCATTCCAAGGCTTTGGCTTGAGTGACTCAGAGTATGAAATTCCTATCAATTGAAATAAGGAAGTCTGTGGATAGAGAAATCTCTGTGGGAGTTAATCAGTTTAGGCATGTTGAATTTGAGATGTCTGTTAAACCTCCAAGTGTTGATGTTGAGTAGGCATGAGTGTGTAGTTTGTACGAGAAGAATGAACTGGAGATACAGATATGGGAGTTAGTGGTATATAGATGGTATTTAAAGCCATGAGACTGGAAGTGAGTGTAGATAGAGACAAGTGGTTCAGAGACTGTTTTCTGAGTTATTCCAACAATAAAAATTCATGCTGAAGACAAAGAATAGGAAAAGGAAACTAAGAAGGAGCCACCAATGAGATAGCAAGGAAAGCCAAGCTTGTGTTTAAAATCAGAAACTGAGTTACAAAAGTAAGTCAAGGAGGGGGGAGTGATTAACAGTAACAAATGCTGCTGATTGTCTTATAAGATAAATACTGAGAGTTAATCAATAGATTTAGCCATATAGCAGTCACTGGTGATCTTATTAAGAGCAATTCTTATGGGTGTATCTGTGCGATGTGGTAAGGAGGTAACAAGGACTGACTGGAGTAGATTCAAAAGAAAATCAGAGATGATGATTCTTAGACGGTATAGACAAGGAGGTCAGATGACACTGTAGACAGTGTAAACAGGTAGTTTTTCTGTATAGGCAAGCAGAGAAATAAGGCAGTACCTGGCAGGAAAGTAGGTCAAGAGAATGTTTTGTTGGTCTGGGAAAAATAATAGCACGTTTATTTATTTATGGGAAAGAATAAGTAGAGAATGAATAATTGATAATGCACAAGAGAGAGAAATTAATCCAGGGTGCAAGTAGAAACAGACATTAGGTAGAACTGTGGACAGTTAATTTACACTAACAGATATTGGTACAGGTAGTTGTGGATATGGTGAGGGTAGCACATGGAAGTTCTCTTCAGATTACTTCTATCCTTCTGAGTGAAATAGGAATTATGGTTGGAGCTGAGAGTGAGGCCACAAACCAGTATGGTTGCAAGTACAAGTGAACCAGAGTGGGTTGAGGCTCATTTCAACACCCAAGCTCCCTCTAAGCTTGCATTTTCATTAGCACCAGACCAGAGGATCCAAGGAGAAAAAGAATGGGATTTCAGGGCATCAGGAACAGTGCCAGTATCTGAGGACCTAGCTTCTCCAGTTCTAGAGGGCCTCTGAGGGTAACTTACCACACGTTCAGAAGGTGGAAGGCAGTGTTACATGAGTGCTACAATGTCTGCCTCCTTCGATGATACAGCTGTTATATATAATTTGCAGAGGCAGAACCTTGCCAGACAGAAGAGCACACTTGAATAACTGATAATGGCCTCAGGGCTCACAGGGACCAGAATGGCCAAATCTTGGCCTACCATCTCTTCAGCAAGTGCCAACTTTGGGTTGTGGTATATCTGGGTGAGCCTAAAGAAAGGTGTAAGGGGGTACATGTGCACTTGTTGGACTTCTCCAAGACTCTATAAATATGTGGAAAACACAGGCTTGGTAGGTTCCAGAGCTGAGGAGGAAACAACTACCAAAACCAAGTGTCAAATACAAAGATACTCAACCACTGCTTAGGAGGGAAGTGGAAAAGGGCTGGAATCCTTTTGATCACCATTTTGATAGCAAAACAGGGCTTTTAAATGTAATTTTTAATTAAAAAAATTCTTCCTGTTAAATAAGTTGTGTTTGTTGTATAACATCTATTGTATATCAGAATAGAGAAAATAAAATCATTACAATACCACCACCCAAAGGAAAACACAGTTGCATTTTGGGCTCTTTTCCTTTTAGGCATTTTCTTATACACACATACAAATGTTTATGGAAAAGTGAGATCAGACTGTATATATATAAAGTTGCTACCTAAGTTTTACACTTGACATTACTGTGGCGACTGATTAAAAAATCAGCACATGACAGTTACATAAGTTTTGAAAAGCATACAGATATAACAACTAATCTCCCCATCCAAAGATAACCTCTGTGGGTGGCCAGTTTTAAGTGGCTGGAGTTTCTGTGTCTGGTTTATTCTGAGATCATCAAATTCAATAGTGTACAGCCCCTTTCCTGTCCCACCACACCAAGGGAATATAAAACAACCCCCTGCATGGTTTCAAAGGTCTTCTCTCTCTTATCTGGTTCTATCCCTTTGTTTTACAGACAAAAATCTGAAACAGAAAAGGTTGCTTATTGCTTATGAGAATTTATGGACTCTATGGGAGAGGGCAAGGGTGGGATGATATGGGAGAATGGCATTGAAGCATGTCAATTATCATATGTGAAACGAATCGCCAGTCCAGGTTCGATGCATGATACAGGGTGCTCGGGGCTGGTGCACCGGGATGACCCAGAGGGATGGGATGGGGAGGGAGGTGGGAGGGGGGTCCTGGAAGGGGAAAACATGTACACCCATGGTGGATTCATGTCAATGTATGGCAAAACAAATACAATAATGTAAAGTTAAAAAATAGATAAATAAACTAATTAAAAAAAGAAAAAAAGAGAGAGAATTTAATCTACCACCCAGGCTTCTTATTCCCTGAAATTGCTACCTCTGGCTGCTTCCTCTTCTGTAAACTGGACAATCTCCATGGCTACCCCCCACCCCCCACCGTGCACTGCCAATGCCAAGTGACTTGAAGAGAGTTTAAAGAAGTCAAATCAACTTAGAGTGGCACAGTGAAGGGCAGCTTCTGGGAGAAGTGGGTGGTAGCAGAGTGAGTCTGCTGACTTGATTGGAAAGGAGGCCCTGAGCCCTTTCAGTGAGGAGAGGGAACGGCTCATTCGTTCAGTTATTCATTTGTTCATTCATGGTGGGAGGGAAACAATTGCTATGTTAAGAGCTGGCTGCAGTTTGCGTGTGTTGGCTCTGGAGGAAAGCAGAATTTTATTAGGAAAAAAACCTTTGGTTTATAAAATCATGTTATTAGGGCCTTGCAGCCGTGAGGGACAGAGCCAGTAGGCAATGTGGAGGTGGAAGAGGTGAGATCAACAAGAATTTAATTCCTCAGCATAATAAAGTAACAGGTGTTTTCCCCTTTCCTCTAGTGAGCCAGGAAAAATGAGGTTATAGAAACTAGAAGTGATAGGGAACCTCAGAGGGAGGAGAAAGAATTTAGAGAATTAGCAGACAGGGCCATAAGAAAGGGCATCATAAATACCGTAATTCAGTACACTGTACATACCTCAGGGCTTCAGGGCAGTCAGGTTATTGTGCTCAGCAATAATCTCTCTCTGTTTCCCTCCTCCCACCAAGATTTCTTTTTCTTTTCTTCCATCATCAAATCATCATCACTACCATCATGTTTATTGAGCATGTACTACATACAGGCACTGTGCTTTTTATTGTGCTTCATACCATTTAATCCTTACAACTATTCCATAAAGCAGAGATTATCAATATTGTCATTTTTCAGATGCAGAACATCTGTGCTTTCAGAAGCACAAAGAGGCTAAATAATTGGCACAAAGTGAACCATCCAGGAACGGGTTCAGTTAGTGCATAAGTTCAGGTCTATGCTCTGTAACAGTAATCTACATACTTTTGTGATTGCCCATCCCATCAGTTAAACATTTTCCGTTATCTGCTCCCGATATATGAATAGTTACTTTCAGCTGATATACATGTACTATGAGACTATTTCTATATTATAAATACACTATAAAACATATTTAAATTTGGAACTTTTAGTAGGATAATATAAATATGAGCTTCAAAATACCTATCTCTGTAACTATCTTATAAGTCCTGGTGGCTTTACCCTGCAATTTGCTAATTTCTCAGGAAATAATATACAGTTAACGTGAGGTTCATCATCAACAATAGTGATGAAATATCACATTTCATATTGCCTTGATAATTTCAACTTTTTACCAATATTTTTGTCACATACGATTAGCTTGTCATGTAGCTTACAAAGGATTTGTTCCCAGATTAAAGTGTCAGTGGTGTCATTTTCTTGTCATTCACTTATGCTTGTATCATTAGTGTTAACTTCAAACTGCTATTTCTTTGCAGAAAAAAAAACTTTTTAAAGCACTTATCTACTTTGTGAGGGCGAGTTGAGTTAAAGTTGGATGATATCTTCTTGATTTTAGTCATCTTAGTGCATGTGATGGAGAAGGCAATGGCACCCCACTCCAGTACTCTTGCCTGGAAAATTCCGTGGATGGAGGAGCCTGGTAGGCTACAGTCCATGGGGTCGCTAAGAGTCAGACACGACTGAGTGACTTCATTTTTACTTTTCACTTTCATGCACTGGAGAAGGGAATGACAACCCACTCCAGTGTTCTTGCCTGGAGAATCCCAGGGACGGGGGAGCCTGGTGGGCTGCCATCTATGGGGTCGCACAGAGTTGGGCACGACTGAAGCAACTTAGCAGCAGCAACAGCAGTGCATGTGAATAGGATAACATTGTGGTTTTCATTTGCATTTCCCTAATATCTAGTGATGTTGAGCATCTTCTCATGTGCCTTTTGACTTCTTATATATCATCCTGTCCTCTTATATATCATCCTGAGAAATGTCTACTCAGATCCTTAGCTCATTTTAGGTCACTTGTCTTTTTTGTTTTAAGAGTTCTTTTTATATTCTAAATACAAGTCCTATACCACATATATTGCAATTATTTTCTCTCATTCTCTGTGTTGGAAAGGATGTGAAGACATGAATGCTCATTCATTGCTAATGGGATTATAAAATGAGGTGGCCACTTTGGAAAACAGCTTTACAGTTAGTCAAAAAGCTAAACATAGTTTGCATATGACCCAGCAATTCCACCACTAGGTATTTACTCAAGAGAAATGAAAACATACATCTACATAGAAAGAAAGTCCCACAGTCATGTTTGACTCTTTGCAACCCCATAGACTGTATCCCCTCCAGGCTCCTCTGTCCATGGAATTCTCCAGGCAAGAGTACTGGAGAGGGTTGTCAGAAACTTGTACATTAATGTACGTAACAGTGTTACTCATAATGGCCAAACAGTGGAAAGAACCCAAATGTCCAACAACAAATGAATGTATAAATAAAATGTGGCTTATTCATAAAATCTAAAATCTTTTGGCTATAACAAGGAATGAGTGTTGATATATGCTGCAATGTAGATGAACCTTGAAAGCATTATACTAAGTGAAAGAAGTCAGACACCATTCAGTTTATATCACATGCTCCAAATAGGCAAAATGACAGGAAGCAGTTTAGTGCTGTCCGCAGTCGAGGGGAGAGTTGAGGGCAAGAGAGCAGTGACTGCCAATGGGCATGCAGTCTATCTGGGGTCATGAAAATGTTTTGGAATTAGTGGTGATGGTAGCCCAATTCTGTGAATATGCTAAAACTCACTAAATTATATACTTTGAAGGAATGAAGTTTATGATAATTGAATTATAACTCAGTGAAGCTATCATATAAAAATAGTTGATATCTCTAAATTCATTTAACTTAGCACCCAAGGCCTGCTCAAAATGCTGGTGTTTCTCCAGGAGGCCCCTGCAGTAAATGCTAGAACACTGTGCATCTTTCTCCTTATCTCAGGGCACTTCTCCACAACACGGGCCTAGGACTGTCTATCACGTGAGTGAGCACAATGAGATGAGGACCACAGGTGACCAAGCATACTCCATAATGGGAAACAGATTTCTGTCTCGGCTCTTCATTTTCTTTTTTTGGCTGCACCATGTGGCTTGTGGGATTTTAGTTTCCTGACCAGGAATGGATCCAGAGGCCTTGGCAGTGAAAGTATGGAGTCCTAACCACTTAGACCACCAGGGAATTCCCCATTTCACTTTTTAAATTTAAAGATGTAGAACACATTGTAGTGTCTTCTTTCTCACAAAGAAATGGATCACTCTCATGCATCTAATATTAGATACTACTGTCTTAAACCATGTTCTAGAAATGCACTGAATATTTTTCCAGTAAAAGCCAGTTACACACAGTAGCCTGACCAACTTAGCAGAGGCCCAGATATGCTGTTGCTCCAATTCTAGACAAGAAGTAGCAGTTGAACATACAATCTGGAGAAGTGATAATTGATAGAGTAAAGCTATAAGAAATTGGGACCAAGTGTGATCCAAAGCAAGAGGGAGGGATTCAACCAAGACAGAAGAGTGGTCACTTTCTCTAACATAAATGAATGGGACAGGTAATTTTGTAGGTTTGATAAACATAGCATAGCGAAATTTCCTTCTGTTGGATTTCATTTTGTGTATGTGTGTGAACTAGAAAGTGAGGTCCTATGCTGAGAGCAAGGGGCAGTTAGGGGAGAAAGTTAAAAGTTTGAGGATAGTAGATAAGGTTTGAAATAGCTATTGTGGATAAAATGGGCGGGTAAGTTGATCAGAGGCATGTGGTAGAATTGCCAGGTGGTTGGTACTGGAGGATGGAAGTTGATAATTGTGCCTTTAGAATGGAATCAACCTTCCTGAAGTGCAGTTTTCTCCCGCATTGTTCAGCTGCTGAGACTCAAGCACAGAGATTAAGTTCATGCAGAGTTGGGTTACCAAAAAAAAGGTGGGGGAGAGGCAAGAGAATTTAGGCAAGGCATTGGGAAGGGTGGAACTGAACTGATTAGCCATTCCACCCAAATAAGATAAGGAGTCAGGCAGAGAAAGGAAAGGGCTAAAAGACTGAGTGAGACAAAAAGAGTCACTAGTTTGTGAGCCCCAAAATGGTGAAGAACTGTCATGGTGGAGAGTAGAGCAAGCAATCGAGAAATAGGGAAGTTTGTGGTCAGAAAGTAGAATGTTTGAAACACTGGTTCTGAAGGTGGGACAATAACAGGAAGTGACAGGGTCTCTGGTATGATGGCAGGAGTGTGTGGCTGAAATGAAATGAGGAAAGGTTCCTTGGAAATAAAAAGGCTAAGGGATGGGGAACTTGGGAATTTAGACAAAGTCATCCACAGTGATGGCAGAACTCAAGAGTACAAAGAGCACTGTCAGTCAGGTGCCAAGTCTTCAATAAATAAATGACCAGGAGATCTGGACATTAGAAAAGTAAGGAAAGAGAGTGTGTGTAGGGAAACAGCTAATTGCCAAGATGGTGGTGGTCAGGCACCCTCGCCCCACGGCCTCTCGCTCTCACCCCAAGTTTTGTAAAGAATTATGTAACAGCTGAGATCACTTATAGCACTGCACATGTGTGTCACAAGATACTCGCTCGGCCATGGGCTACTTTTGTTCTATAAGCATAAAAACTTCACCTGAAAAGTCCTTGGGGCTATGTTATGGCTGCACTATGAAGGTGAGGCTGTGTTACAGCTGTGTCCTCTGGGTCAGCCAGGAGAGGAGAGAATACAGTGTCTGCTGCTATGGCTGCTGTGCCAGTCAAGAGAGAATAAACATATCTGTAGTTCCTATGGTTCCTCGCTTCTTCTTCCAGCCTCTTAGCTCGCAACTTTCCCACCCTGAGTTCAATGAAGAGTGCGAACAGTAAAATAATAGTGAGACAACCGGCACTGTGAGCAGGATCAGCAAGAGAGTATGATATAAGTAAATGACATAGGACTCAAATAAGTGGAAGTTTCCTGTTTTTTGGTTTTGTTTTACAAGAAAGTGGAAGAGTCATGATCTGGGGCAAAAAAGGTCATTAATGCCATTTCTAGACTGAGATATATGAGGTGTGAGAAAATAAACAATCCCAGCTTGCATTTAAGACAGCTGTGGGAAAGGGATTTCTCAGAGAGAGCCTCAAAGCCATACTGATAAGCCCTGGAGGGAGGGACAGCAAAGAGGAGGCAGGAAAGCTTTCATAATTTGTCATGAGAATGCAAAAACAAAAAACATAATTATCACTTCTGAGGCTAGGTTATAAAAGGCCACACACCTTCCACCTAGGTCACTGAAATACTAGCTCTTAGAGCCTTGAGCTGCCAAGTAAGAATTCCAACTGCCCTAACAACACCACACTAGTAAGACCACATATAGGTATTCTGGTCAACAGGCCCAGCTGACCCTAAACTTCCTGCCATCCCTGCTAAGGCACAAGGCATGTGAAGGATGCCATGGCGCATTCACCAGACCAGCCCATCCTCTAGTTGAACACAGCTGAGTGATCTCTATCAAAGCCATGTGGGCAAAAGAATCACCTAGCTCAGCTCTACCTGGATTCCCAACCCATGAAATTGTGAGATATAATAAGATGACTACTGTCTTAAGCCAGTAAGTTTTGGGTTAGTTTGTTATGCAGCAATGGCTAACCAAAACACAGACCTGGAAGAGATAAAACCCCAGTTGCATCCTCCTATTAGTCTTATCCCCTGCCACCTACTCCCACCCTTATTCCATACTTTGCTGTTGACATACAGGACTTCCAGGCATTCTCTGAGCGTATTTTTCACTCTCTGCCTTTGGTCTTGCTATTCCACCCATTTAAACTTTTCTTCTCATCTCCCCAACTGAACTCATACTCAGCACTCAAGACCCAGCTTCGTGGTCAGCTCTTTTATGCTTCCTTTCCTGATTGCCTTACAGGGTTTGATAGCTCCTATTCCTGTGGTTCTCTCTTGCTTATCTCTCAATCTAGCACCTTGTCCAAAGTCATGACCTTTTGTTGTCTGCTTGTCTCCTTGTGTAGACTGTGAGCTCCTTGAGGACAAGGAGTAGGTCTTGTTCTCTTGGAGGCATCTCCTCCAGGATCAAATACGTTTCCCAAGTGAGTTTCCAGAATGTAAGATAGATATGTAAGAGACCTTGATGGTGGAGAAGGAAATGGCAACCCACTCCAGTATTCTTGCCTGGAAAAGTCCATGAACAGAGGAGCCTGATGGGCTGCAGTCCATGGGGTTACATGACTGAGCACGCGTGCATGAGGGTGGAGGGAGATGGGTTGGTAGCAATAAACTGGTAGAACAAAAAAACAAAAAAAGAGGCCTTAATGGAGCAAGCCCCATTTCCTAGAGGGAGGCCGCTCAGGTAGGGGGAAGTATAATTTATGTCGTGGTGAGGTAAGGTTCACTTTGTAGTTTGTTTATAGGAGTAGCAGGGTATCTGTGTATAGAGTGCTTAATCATGGCCAATATGAATGAACAGCCTTCTCTAAGGATTTGGTAAAGAGCAAGAATCATGGATGGAGGCTTTTGAAGAAGTGGATTCCTCATAGAATATATCTTTTCTTCTTCAGAGAATGTCCCATTTTTATCATGCAGTTCACAGCCTTCTACTTGTTGGGGGATTGGATGCTCAGAGCAGGTAGTTCAGAGTAAGTGGGCAGGTGTGGGAATGCACCATTGTGTACCACCAGCTGGTTAGAAGTTTGACATAGCCCTTCATATATGCCCCTACCTGATGAGTCTAAAATGAGCTCTCAAGCTCAAACACATGGGTCTGGAAATCCTGGCTTGAAGGTTACGTTCTCAGAGAGCAATAAAACTCTGAGAGATGGCAGGATGTGGAGATAGGGAGAGAGAATTACTGAATTCTATTGCACTGTAACATTTGCATTAATAGGCTCAGTACCCCCAGTCAGTGTCTCAGGCCTGGCGACCTGGTACACACTGTGGCATGGATTCTGAATCCTCCCAGCAAACCCTATGCCTACCCCAGGATGCAATGAGGAAGTGTCAAACTTTCCACCTGACCCCCTAGATGTGGCAGTCTGACTTGGTCACATGCTCTGAACAAGTCAGGATCTTGGTTTTTCATCTGTCAACTGGGGTGGCTTGGCTGGCTGTATTTCAGGGTTTCTCCTGCCCTGCTTCCAGCATCAGTAGCTGGAAGTGACAAGGCTGTGGCTCCTGGCAACTCCACAGAACTGGGTGTTGGCAAGTTTCCAAGGACAGATGGGGACCGCCTCTACTTGGTCATGCCAGAGACCAATTAATGGTAGGTTAATCACACTCCAAGATGTCCAATATACTTATTTACTGAGTCATGATTTGATGCAGCCAATTAATAGCTTTTGGATGGATTTTTTAATCCCTGTGAGGCACCTACAGTGTGAAGGTGACAATGTGCAATTAACAAGGCAACAGGTGGTAAATGGCGGTGACCTTACAAGGAGAAGAGAGGGTCCCCAGCCCCCTTGGTGCCATGTGTGGAGAAAGCATTTTGAGGAAGTTAGAACTGGGAATTCTAGAAGACTGAAAAACTTTATTAGTCTGTTGTGATTGATGCAGCTTTAGAAAATCCAAACTTTGGTCACCTTTGTAGCATTACTAGAAAGAAAGCACCCAGACCAGGAACCTATCAAGCCTAGCCTTTTGTGTGGGAAGCAATCAGATTCCTCCAGTGACAATTTTTCAGAGAGGCCCAGGGGCCAATCTAGGGTCAGTGTGACAGGTATTTGGATGGAGCCCTGGAGGCAGAGATCAGCATTGCTGGAAGGAAGTAGCTATCAACCTGAGCTCTTCAGTGGAGGAAAACTTCCGTAGTGTCCACTGGGGAGATACCCTGAATGCAAAAGAGGTGTGTATCCTAAACTCTCAAGGACCTTAAACTATGAGAGTGCTAGAGCCCACATTTTTCACTCTAGCTCAAGAATCCACTCTTGAAGGCAAAGCAAGGAGATATCTGAAGTGTCCCCCAGTTTTATAGCTCAGGATACCCATGGCTTAAATATTCCACTCCTCCTGTGGCCTCCACCGGAAGGCGCATACTGGCTGTTCTGTTGATTACAGTAAAATCCGGCGAGCTTGCTTGACTTACAGTCTGAGAGCATTGTGTGTGAGAGAAAACAGTTGCCAAGTTAGGCTCCAGGGGCAGAGTAACTTAAGAGGCTTCCCATAGAAAGGCCACTAACCAGGCAAGGCGCCATGGGGCCACTCAGTTGGGGGAGAGCCAGCTTGCATTTTGCCAACAACTACACATCTGTGCCTTATCCATCAGGGCCTAGCAGCTCCTAATCTGCGCCTGAGGCCAGATGGTTACACATCTTGTCCTTTCTAGCAATGTGTTCCCAGATTTTCATGAGAAAGGAGTTGCAAGATTTCCAACATGAACCAGCTTGGTTTTATAAATTCTTGATGGAGGAACACTAGATTTGCAGTTCACTTCATACTATAAAGTACCTGGAGATCCCCTGGGGATCTTGGTAAAATGCAGATTTTGACTCAGAGAGTCTGGGCCAGACCTGAGATGCTGCATTTCCAACAAGTTCCCAAGTGCTGCTCCTGCTGCTGGTCCCTGGCCGCAGCTGGACTGGCAGAGACCGAGCAAGTCTCAGGCCAAACCCTAAATGGGCCAGGCCAGGGAAGCTGCTTAGCTCCTGGTGGGAAATGCCCAAGTTGGAGTGCCATCTCTGGGTGTCAGGTAAACTATGGTCACAATAACGATCACAGTTGAGGCTCAGAGCAGGGATTCCAGGGCCAATCTATAGCACCTAGATGTCTTCCCTTGTGGAGTTCTGGACTAGAGAGACAGGCTCCTGAGTTGTGCTGGAGGAGACGGAAACCACAGCTCCATTACTGGTAATATCTGAATGAGAGACCTCGGCTGAGATGAGCAGTCACCCTGGGCTGGCTGGCCCTTCATCCCAATTCTGCAGATGGGCCCACCCTGGCTGGTCAGTCCCCTGCCTTCTCCTGAGGGTCAGGCCCCTTTCTGCTGGGCAGAGAGCAGATTATAAAAGCTGCACTGAGTCCTGAATCTGGGCTGCCCCTGAAACACAGCCCAGGGAGGAGGGGTTCCTCAGGAGGAAGAAATGTGTTCAGCTCCTTCTCTTAATTCTTCCACCCTTGGGGAGGAAAGAAGAAAAAGAAAGTGGCCACGAGTATCAGCTCTGAAATTCCTCAACAGGTTGCCATGAAGCCAAAGATTTGAGAGTTTCTGCTCCCACAGGTTTCCCAGGTGGCACTAGTGGTAAAGAACCCACCTGCCAGTGCAGGAGACACAGGAGATGCAGGTTTGATCCCTGAGTCAGGAAGATCCCCTAGAGGAGGTCATGGCAATCCACTCCAGTATTCTTGCCTGGAGAATCCCGTGGACAGAGGAGACTGGTGGGCTACAACCCATAGGGTCACAAAGAGTTGGACACAACTGAAGGGACTTGGCAAGCACACACGCATGCACAGTCTACCTTGGATACGTTCTGTGGGGTTAGAAAAGCAGGTGCCTTCTCATCCCCTGACTTTCACCTGTTCTCTTTGCAATCTATTCACTTCACAGTCACCAGAAAGGCCTCCTTATTCATAATCAGATCATGTCACCCCTCTGTTCAACACCTTCCAGTGGCTTCTAAGCACATGAGGAATTAAATTGGAATCCCTTAGCACAGCCCGTAAGGCCCAACATAGTCTGGCCCCTAACACTCCAGCCACCGGGGCTTGCCTTGGGTCTCTGTTTCAAATGTCACCCCCTCACACTGACCAGTGCGCAGTCTCTAAAATGTGTCCCTTACTTTGCCTCCTTCATTTCCAGTCTTTTTTATTTACAGCACTCATTATCTATTGAGGTGAGTATGCTCTTTTCCTTCTGGGGCTGTCAATCCTCTTCTGCCTGTTGAAATTCAACTACAAGACTTGTTCACAGACACCATCCCTTGGGAAGTTTTTGCCCTCTTCTTGCTGCTTACTCTCCTCAGTGGAATTCACCTCTTCCTTCTGTGATAAAACTGGAGTAGAACACACAGGGGTGAGAGCAGATGCCCTTTCACAGTGAAGCTCATCTGAGCTCTAACCAGGTCAGGAGCTCTTCCTGCAAGGTGAGGTCAGGAAGGCTGATTGTCTGATCTCCTGGGTGCTGAGACTGAGAATTCCCCTTTCTCCTTTACTTACTCTTCATACCTCGTTTGTGCTGGCTGTAGATGGTCATAGCCAAGTTTGCTGCCATTTGCTGTTCCACTGAGCAGCCTCTCCCAAGATCACTGGACATATTCAAAAGTTGGTCAGTCTCTCTTTGAGCTGGCCCCCCTGCAAATTCTTCTACCATTGGTCTGTGGAGACCTGCCCTGAATCACAGCCTTTGCCTGCAAGATGGGGGTTGCAGGAGATTGGTAGTGCGTGGACTATTCTCTGAAATAAAATTTCACAACCAAATGTCTCTGCTTGTGATTCCTTCCACATATTACAGGATGAAAGGAGAATGGCAGAATAGGGAATTCTAAGGGTCCATCCCCTCTACTGAAGCAACCATTAATCCAACAAAAAACCTTTCAGAATCAACATTTTTTAGAACTTTAGATTCTAATCAAAGACATATAACAATCAGGGGAGTGCTAAAGAAAGAAAAAGGCTGATAACTTTTGGTAAAAGTTTGCTATAGGATGTTTGTTTACCTACCTACCATCCCCACTGCCCTGTTCAGGACCAGCTGGTCATCATCCACCTATATGATGAATGTTGTTGGTGCAAGAGGGGACAATACAGACCTTATTGTCAAATAATTGTGGTTGTGAATTTTTCCTGTCTGGTAACTCCCTAAGAGATTGATTAAGGGGCTTGCCTTGGTTTTACGCCCCTCAGAACTCTCTCGTATGAGAATGGCCTCCTGTGCAGCATTTTTAGAAAGCACTTAAAGGCATATACTATCCACAGCTCCATGTGGCAAGAGACAACAGATGGGGCAAGCAGCAGAGGAACAGGAAATCTAGGAATAGAGGAGCAGGGGTAGAAAATACACAGGAAAATAACAGCTTTGTGAAGCTGTCATGTATTTTCCATAATCCAGAGAGGGATACCCATGCCCAGGGATATATGCATGCTCAGCAAAGACCTGAGACAACCCTCAGCTTTCACCTCTAACTGATCTCTGGACTCCAAATAAGCAGAAAGTAAAGACTAAGGCAGAATTATAGCACCTGGCTAAGCATTGAAGAAGTGCCCTAACTCAAAGCCAATTTGCAAAGCTAAATAACTACAACCCACAACGAACAACAACAAACCCTGAGGAGGGCAAGAGAATATGATTTTCAGAGTTGCCACGTTATAACATTCAAAACATCCAGTTCAAACAAAAATTATGTGGCATACAAAGAGACAAGAAAGTAGGGGACATTCGTGGGAAAATTAATTAGCAGAAATTGTCCTCAAGAAAGTCCAGACACTGGGCTTACTCGAGAAAAGCTTTAAATTAACTATCTCCATTTTGTTTAAAGAACTAAAGGAAATAATGTGCAAAGAACTACTGGAAACCTAAACTAAAACTAAGCTAAAGGAAGCCAAAGGAACAAAGTCTCATCAAATAGAGAATATGAATAAAGAGAAATTATAAATTATACATCTTAAAAAATGATGCTGTGAAACGGCTGCACTCAATACGCCAGCAAATTTGGAAAACTCAGCACTGAACACAGGACTGGGAAAGGTAAGTTTTCATTCTAATCCCAAAGAAAGGCAATGCCAAAGAATGTTCAAGTTACCATACAATTGTACTCATCTCACACACTAGCAAACTAACACTCAAAATCCACCAACTTAGGCTTCAACAGTATGTGAACCAAGAAATTCCAGATGTTCAAGCTGGATTTAGAAAAGGCAGAGGAACCAGAGATCAAATTGCCAATATTCGTTGGATCATAGAGAAAGCAAGGGAATTCCAGAAAAAAATATATATTTCTGCTTCATTGACTACACTAAAGCTTTGACTGTGTGGATCACAACAAACTGTGGAAAATTCCACAAGAGATGGGAAAACCAGGCCACCTTACCTGCCTCCTAAGAATGTTTATGCAGGTCAAGAAGCAACTGTTAGAACCAGACATGGAACAATGGACTGGTTCAAAACTGGGAAAGGAGTGCATCAAGGCTGTATATTCTCACCCTGCTTATTTAACTTATACGCAGAATATATCATGCAAAATGCCAGGCTGGATGAAGCACAAGCTGGAATCAAGATTGCTGGGAGAAATATCAATAACCTCAGATATGCAGATGACACCACCCTTATAGCAGA
This sequence comes from Okapia johnstoni, assembly GCA_024291935.2. Taxonomy (NCBI): domain Eukaryota; kingdom Metazoa; phylum Chordata; class Mammalia; order Artiodactyla; family Giraffidae; genus Okapia; species Okapia johnstoni. The sequence continues at coordinate 114,119,128 of CM044305.1, forward strand.
AAGTGAAGTGGAACTAAAGAACTTCTTGATCAAAGTGAAAGAGGAGTGAAAAAGCTGGCTTAAAACTCAACATTCAAAAACTAAGATCATTGCATCCAGTCCCATCACTTCATAGCAAATAGATGGGGAAAGAATGGAAACAGTGAGAGACTTTATTTGGGGGGCTCCAAAATCACTGCAGATTGTGACTACAGCTAGGAAATTAAAAGACACTTGCTCCTTGGAAGAAAAGTTATGACCAATCTAGACAGCATATTAAAAAGCAGAGACATTACTTTGCCGACAAAGGGCCATACAGTTAAAGTAGTCAAAGCTATGATTTTTCCAGTAATCATGTATGGATGTGAGAGTTGGACTATAAAGAAAGCTGAGCACCAAAGAATTGATGCTTTTGAACTGTGGTGTTGGAGAAGACTGTTGAGAGTCCCTTGGACTGCAAGGAGATCCAACCAGTTCATCTTAATGGAAATCAGTCCTGAATATTCATTGGAAGGACTGATGCTGAAGCTGAAACTCCAATACTTTGGCCACTTCATGCGAAGAACTGACTCATTGGAAAAGACCCTGATGCTGGGAAAGATTGAAGGCAGGAGGAGAAGGGGATGACAGAGGATGAGATGGTTGGATGGCACCATAGACTCAATGGACATGAGTTTGAGTAAACTCTGGGAGTTTGTGATGGACAGGGAAGCCTGGTGTGCTGCAGTCCATGGGGTCGCAAAGAATCAGACATGACTGAGCGACTGAACTGAACTGATAAATTGTAAAAGGAACTTAACAGAAATTCTGAAACTGAAACTACTGCCACTTAAATACAAGAGTTACTACAGGAGTTTAATGGCAGATTTGAGCAGGCAGAAGACTCAATAAAGTTGAATTCAGGGCAATCGAAATCATCCTGAAGAGCAGCAGGAAAAAAAAGAATGAATTTCAATACTCATGGAATTCACTGTTCTTACCATGTTTCCCTTGATAGTGAAGCTGCTGACTTGGTAGGTAGAAGGGTGGCAGGCCCTCTTTCAGACTCAGTTGTAGTGCCAGCTGGGTGCTGACACCTCTAAGGCAGGGCCAGGTTCTGACCAAAGCTGTGTACAGAAGTCTGCCTATGCTCTGACTCTGTGTTCACTCTACAGTGCTATTTCTCTCGCAGCCCAGATTCGTGGGTGTGAGCATCAGGGGCTAGAAATGGGGGTGGCACCAGTCTCTATTACCACCAGTAGCCTGTGAGAAATGCTTCCTGTCTCTGCAGCATCCTGCTTCACTGGCCTCGAGATCTTAGTTCCAGGGGGAGGGTGCTTCCACGAGGAAACACCACAATGATTCCATTGAACCGGAAGTTAAAACTGTCACTCAGTCTCTTTGGGTTCCTCATGCCTCTGAATCAACAGGCAAGCAACAGAGTTCCTGCGCCGGCTGGGGTGATAGCTCCTGACTACCAACAGGAAATTGAACTGGTTCTCCACACTGAAGGTAAGAAAGACGATGTCTGGATTATGGGACATCCCCTAGGGTGTCTCTGAGTGTCACTTACCATGCCCTATGATTAAGGTGAAAACTATACCAACCAACCCAGACAGGACTACTAATGACCCAGACCCCACCAGATAAAGAACCACAGCCAGCTGAGGTACCTGCTTAAAGGTAAAGGGACTACAGAATGGGTAGTTGAAAAGGTTGCATGTGTGTGCACACGTGCATGCGTGCACACATGCACACACACACACACACACACACACACACGTGCACGTTCTGTTTCTTTGGGAAATCCTGACTAATACATTAGTGAAAATTAATATACTACTATTAAAGGAAAGAGCATAAATGAATTTCAGAAACATAATTTGAACAAAATAAGTTAAAGAGAGAAAACTACATGCTGCATGATTCCAGTATTATAAAGTTAAAAACAGGTAAAACTAGGATGTTGAGAATCAGAATGGTGGTTATCTTTGGGTTGTTTGGATGGAGGATTTATTAGAAAAGTCACAAGGGGACATCTGGGATACTGGTTATGTTGTATTTCTTGATCTGACTTTTTATGACCCTGGTATGGTAGAGTTAGAAAAATTTCTGGATTTATGCATATTATTTGTACATACTATGTATGTGCACAGTAATTCTATCAAAATATTTTAAAATGAGAATAGAAAACGACAGTGAAGAAAACGTTTTAAATGTCACTCACAGCTTTGTGACCTGTTTCAGAAATGAAGATTTTCTGCTCATATTTGCCTTGACTCTCTGCCTAGAAAGAGAGACTAAGTTTGGAGAAGGAAGAAAGGACTGGTTCTTCTTATTTGCTTTTATGCACTTCTTAAAATTCCTCTGGGGATCAGTCCAGCAAGTCTTCTCCACCTAAGCAGATAAAGTTCTTTTCTATAGAAGTTAATGAATCTGTTTGCAGTTTTCCCAACACTTTCAGAACTAATTTCATTGAGCTCTCCTTAGAGAAATAAGAGAAGTAGTGCCCACTCTTCAGAAGTCCAGTTGTCAGGCTCCTCTAGCTCAGGGACACCAACATTAGCAGAGAAATTTTGTCAGAAGTCTGTGCTTCAATTCCATAAGGGCTTACCTCTCAGTTTCAATGTCTTTAATAAGTTCTAGTAATTCCAACCTCTTCCCTTCGTTCTACCAGCCCTGCTACTTTCTCTAGTTCTTACCACCATGGCCTTTTTGAGCTCTCTCATTTTACGCTTGGCATCATGGAGTTCACAATTTTATATCTAGTAAATAATTCTTTACATTAAGTCCTCTCTATTGAAATTACTTGTACTGTTTGTTTCCTGATATATAAAGAAAGTGGTAACAGAAGTGCTTCCAGGAAATGCCTTAGAATAGGATTTAAGGGTTAGTTTGCCTGTGTCCCTGGATAGAACATGATGCTGAGCTCTGAGTCAATGGAAACTGGGATGTTAGTAATCCATGTACATCTTTGATTGATTGTCATGAAGTTCTTGTTGATATACATGCTTTGGGAGCCCAAACTATTGCCATGTTGACTTTTATGAGAATAATTATGAATAAAAAGACCATGTCTTCTTTTGGGTACACTGGAGCTGTACATAATGAAAATGACAAGCTCGAGGCTATAACCTCTCAATTCGAATCAGAGTCAGAAAAACAGAGAGCTGCTATCATAACTTATTTCTTGTAGACATAGGGCCAATATTACTGAAAATAAAACACTAAACTTAATTGTTCAGGTTGTATAATTTTTAGTTAAATTTAACAGGCTTAGAAAGATTCAAGGATGCTTTTTAAATCTCCATTTGACTCACCCTTTTGGCCTGTGCAGAAGATAGCTAGACCTTGGAGAATAACTGATGATTGTTGTTATCTTAATCAGGTGATGACTTCAATTAAGCTCCTATTGCAGATATAGTGTCTTAACCAGAGCAAATCGACAAAGGTTCTGAATTTGATATTCATCTACTGGCCTTTACAGTGCTTTTTCTCCATACTAATTTGTAAAGACCACCAGGAGAGTTTCTTTTATCTAGAAGGGCCAAGAATACATCTTCACAGACTTTCCTCAGATGATTTGTTGTTATCTTTAAATCAGTGATTGCCTTGCACTTCCATTTATATACTGGTCTCCATTATTGCAGACATGACTAGTAGAGTAGCTTGTGCTTTAATTGCCTTGGTAGAGCCAGAGAGTCTAGAGGGGTCCAAAATCACAGCCACCAGTCTGATGGTTCTGGATGATCAGGGGCTTCCCAGGTAGTGCTAGTGGAAAAGAACCCACCTGCCAATGCAGGAGACCTAAGAGACATGGGTTTGATCCCTGGGTCAGGAAGATCCCCTGGAGAAGGGAATGGCGACCCACTCCAGTCCTCTTGCCTAGAGAATCCCATGGACAGAGGAACCTGGTGGGCTACAGTCCATGGGGTCACAAAAAGTCAGACACAACTGAAGCAACTTCACACACATGCACACATACTACATTTGCATATATTAATTGTACCATTTACTCAGTAATCCATAAGGTAACGAGTGTTGATGGAGGACTAGAGCATGAAAAGACTATGTAGCAAATGGCAGCTGCAGTAAAACACTGCAAGCTACTTTTCCATTTTGGCCTTACATTCCATCAGATTCAATGATACTCAAAATATCTGTGGTAGCCAGGAGTGCTATATGGACTTTCTGGAAAGCATGAATACCAGAGTCATATACCATATTTCTAGCATTTGGGAGAAAAATCTATGCTCTTTTATGAAGATAAATTATCTTTTGATAAACAGACCCTAGATTGTTTCTAGGCCTTAGTATAGAATGAATATCTAATTATGGGGTATCAGGTGACCATGCTGCTCACTTTCTATCATAAACTAGTTGTTATCTGACCCAGAAGGCCTTAAAGTTGAGCATGCACACAAGAAAAGTATCATCAGGTGAAAATGATATCTAACAGGTAAGGCAGGTCTGGATGACACAGGTAATTTGCATGAGCATATGGCTCAGACTCTCATCAGCTGCATTGATTCCTCTCATTCTAATAACATCTATGATCTCATAGGGAGTCACATATCAGTGACTGAGGAGGAAACATCAGGCCTATTTTTATAGATTTTCTGTATGATATTCTGGACATGGACATTTGCAGCATTAAAGCCCCTCTCAAGGATGACCTTGAAGGATGGTGGTGAAGGGGAAATCTCCCAGTGGACAAAGTTTCAAGCTATACATTTTGTTGTTGACTTGATCTGGAATGAAGGATGGTCAGATGTACAAATATGTGCTGATTCATAGCCATTTCTCAGGGTTTAGCTCTGTAGCCAGAGACTTGGAAGGAATGGAACTGGAAGATTGGAGACAATGAGAGACCTCTTAGAATTGTCACAGAGTATGAAGGTATTTGTTTACCATGTGAATGCTCACTGCTCACTAAAAGGCATACAGTGCAGATGCATGGTAATTATGTAGACCAAATGATACATTCTGTCAATTTCTGCCAACCTGTTTTCCAGCTACCCAAATCCTTATTCAGTAATCCTGAACAGAGTGACCATGGTGACAGGTATGGAAGTTATGCATGGGTTAAACAATTTATCTGGGTACCATTACACTTAAGCACTTTATTTGTCAATATCACAGAACAACATTAAGTCTGTGATAGGGCAAAATTACCTTGGAGGATACCATCTAGCATAAAGATAGTAAAAATGTATATTGCTGGGATAAAACAACCTGAAATGATAGAGCTTTGTTTTACAGAATGTGGTATGTGCTTTGAATCAGAGACCAGTTATCTCAGTCTTCTCAGGCTAGCATAACAAAATACCATAGTTTGGGTGGCTTAAACACTAGAAAACTACTTTCTTACAGTTCTGGAGGCTGGGAAGTCCAAGATCAAGTTTCCAACAGGATTTGGTTTCTAGTGAGAGCTCTTTTTCTGGCTTGCTGAAGGCCACCTTCTCACTGTGTCCTCACATAGTGGAGACAGATATCTAGTGTTTCTTCCTGTTTTATAAGGATAACACTTTTATCAGATTAAAGATTCACTCTTATGATCTTATTTAATATTGAAAAGAAAAGTGAAAGTTAAGTTGCTCAGTCGTGTCTGACTCTTTGCGACCCCATGGACTGCAGCCCTCCAGGCTCCTCCATCCATGGGATTCTCCAGGCAAGAATACTGGAGTGGAGTGCCATGCCCTCCTCCAGGGGATCTTCCCAACCCAGGGATCAAACTCGCGTCTCCTCTTGGCAGATGGATTCTTTATCACTGAGCCACCTGGGAAACCAATCCTGCCATCTTAGAGACATCATAATCCATGTCCTGCTACCTCTCCATGAGAGATCTGAGTTCTATCCCTATGAGACCATCCTATGAGCTCAGAGACACCAGCACCTGCTGCCAGCACACTTTCCTAGAAGTGTAGGTTCCAGTCCCAGGTATCTCCTCTGAGCTCAAAGATAGCAGAATCAGCCTGATGCAGCTCTATCCTCAGAGGTCTGAGGTTCAGCAACAAACAGTGGGTTCCTCCTATAAGTTTCTAAGTTTCAATAATTTCAACCTTTTCTCTGTTCCACCAGCCCTACTACATGAAGTCATTACCTCCACGATAGTTTAGAGTTTACTTTCTACCCTTTCAGTTACCTAATTAATAGCTATGCCTGGTTAAAAGTTCCTTATATTACTTACATTCTCTTTGCTTAAAAAAAAATGGTGTGGTTCCTGAATCCTACTTGGAAACTGATACACATGGGGAGTGTTATGGAATGGTTATTTCTAAAATTTAGTCCTTAGGTGGCTTCAGCGGTGAAGAATATGCCTGCCAATGCAGGCAGTATTCTTGCCCAGAGAATTCCATGGACAGAGGAGCCTGGTGGGCTACCATCCATGGGGTCACAAAAGAGTCAGACACAGTTTAGTAACTAAACAACAATAGTACTAAAACAGGATACTGATGGGGAGTAAGGTAGAAATGGATGCCATCTAGAGATCTTGACTTGTAACTTGTTGCAGGAACTGATGAGCCTTTGCATTTATGCCTTTTGGGATAGGGCTGAATGTATTTTCAGTTGTAAGGGTATTAAATAGCATTATTTTTAATAGGAGAAAAAATTGATGTATTTATTATATGTGAGATGGAAGGTAGATATTAAAAAGTCAAAGTAATCAACCTTAATGGCTGCCCTGACTCTAAATCTAAGGCTAGGTAGAGATGGGAAGAAGCAATGTCTGCATAATCTCCTTGACTAGAGGTAATGGCAACAGAGCTAGCATCACCTGTTTTCTAAGCTAGAAGTTGCCTCTATGGTTCTAGTATGAACATTCCTTGTCTTGCATCAGTGGTACAAGCTTAATTGTTTGTGCCCCTACATGGTAGAGAATCACATGGCTGCCTTCTCCAGCTCAGCTGAAGCCTTGGTCTTATCCAGGAAGTTTCCATATCTGGTTCACTAGCACTCTCCCCAGAGTATGTGGGTTACCCCATTCCCTTTTAGCTAATTCTTTTTGTGCTTATATAAACCTGAGTGAGATTTGATTGCTTGCAACTTGAATAATAAACATCTATTCTCTGTCACTCTATTCTCTAACTGTTTGCTACTCAGCAGGTCACAAGGAGATGCTATGGGTTCAGAAGGCTAACAAAAGGGTTAATTTGCTTTTTTATCTCAGTCTGAAGTCCCATTCCTACATCAGGATATAGGTTAATTTCTCTCTTACAGCCCACAGAGCTACACACATGCAGCCCACCCATCTAAGTGGCATGCGAGCCACAAGACCTCGGAACCTAAGTGGAGCAAATTGGATTTTCACAGTAGTAAAACTATACCATTCTGTGTTGATGGATACTTGACATTATGAATTTGTCCAAACCCAGAGAACTGAGTGAACCCCAGTGTAAACTATGGGCTTTAATTAATAAAATGCACTAATATTAGTTTATCAATTGTAAGAACTGCACCACACCAATGCAAAATGTCGAAACTGTGGGGAGAGGAAAGGGCACAGATAGCAACTCTCAATTTTCTTCTCAATTTTCTGTAAACCTAAAACTGTTCTAAAAAAATAAAGTTCATTATTTTAAAAAGTACTAAAAGTTTTGAAAGGAAACATCAGCCAAAAAAGACATGCAAACATCAAATAAGCTCATGAAAACATGCTCAGCATCACTAGCCATCAGATCCATAATGCACACCCATTCCAATGACTAAAGGTTAAAAGATTACCAATATCTAGTTTTGGTGTAGATGTGGAGCAACCAGAATCTTATATATTGTTAATGGGAATGCAAAATTGTGTAACCACCTTGGAAAATGGATTGGTAGTTTTCTACAAATTTAGACATACATGAGTGCATGTGTGAGTGCTAAGTCGCTTCAGCTGTGTCTGATTCAGTTTTGTCTGACTCTTTGGGGCTTCCCTGGTGGCTCAGATGGTAAAGTGTCAGCATGCAATGTGGGAGACCTGGGTTCGATCCCTGAGTCTGGAAGATCCCCTGGAGAAGGAAATGGCAACCCACTCTTGCCTGGAAAATTCCACGGATGGAGGAGCCTGGTAGGCTACAGTCCATGGAGTCGCAAAGAGTCGGACATGACTGAGCTACCGCCTCTTTGCGACCGCATGGACCATAGCCCATCAGGCTCCTCTGAACATGGGATTCTCCATGCAAAAATACTGAAGTAGGTTGCCATTTGTTCCTCCAGGGGATCTTCCTGATCCAGGGATCAAATCCTCATCCCTTATGTCTCCTGCATTGCAGATGGGTTCTTTATTACTAGTGCCACCTGGGAACCCCAAGTTAGACACACGTTTACCTTAAAGATCTATCAATCATATTCACAGATATTTACCCAAGATATATAAAAATATATGACCCCACAAAAAAACTCACAAATGACCATTCACCAGCTTTCATCATAAAAATAAAAAATTAGAAATAATTCAAATGGCCATTTACTGGTGAATGGATAAATTAAATATGACATATACCTACAATGAAATATTGCTCAATGATATAATGAAGAAATTACTGGTGAACATAGCAGCATGGATGAATTTTTGAAGCACTGCACTAAGTGAAAGAAGTTAGATACAGAAGACTACCATATCAGTGGGGCTGTAGAGGGAGAAGAATTGGCTGCATAAGTGGACATGGTGTGATGGAAATAGTCAATTTCTTAACTGTGGGGTTTATACAGCTGTACGCTTTTTTCCAAACTAATCAAATCATGTACTTAAAATCAGTGGACTTTATTGAGTGTAAATTATATATCAATAAAATGGATATATTAAAATAACTTATAAAAGGTATAGTAATTTAGAAAGTGACATTAGCTCAAGGATAAACAGATAGGTGGGGCTTCCCTGGTGACTCAGATGGTAAAGAATCTGCCTGCAATGCAGGAGACTCCAGTTTGATCCCTGGGTCAGGAAGATCTCCTGGAGAAGGGAATGGAAATCCACTCCGGTATTCTTCCCTGGAGAGTTTCATGAACAGAGGAGCCTGGCAAACTACAGCGCTGAGTGATTCACACACTAAGATATTAGACAATATTAAATGGAGCTTTATAAACCTTCTCCCATGGGGAGAAAAGGCTTTGTAAGTATTACTATAAGGCCTCTAAACAGTATGAATATCTTTGTTGAACAGTAGGATTTCCAAAAATTTTGAGGACCCCATCATGCAATGATTCCCTCACAGGAGCCCCAACCTAAGGAAAGCTTATCTCTTGAAGAGATTTGTGGGTTTTCCATTTGTCTAATGGAGTTGATTATAAATTGATATGTAAACTCTATGAAGTCTTTTAAAGGAATTATACCAGCATGCCCTGCAAGTGGTAGTTCAGTTCAGTCCAGTCGCTCAGTCCGGTCTGACTCTTTGCGACCCCATGGACTGCAGCACGCCAGGCCTCCCTGTCCATCACCAACTCCCGGAGTTTACTCAAACTCATGTCCATTGCATCAGTGATGCCATCCAACCATCTCATCCTCTGTCATCCCCTTCTTCTCCCGGCTTCATTCTTTCCCAGCATCAGGATCTTTTCAAATGAGTCAGCTCTTCGCATCAGGTGGCCAAAGTATTGGAGTTTCAGCTTCAACATCAGTCCTTCCAATGAACATTTAGGACTGATCTCCCTTAGGATGGGCTGGTTGGACCTCCTTGCAGTCCAAGGGACTCTCAACAGTCTTCTCCAACACCACAGTTCAAAAGCATCAATTCTTTGGTGCTCAGCTTTCTTTATAGTCCAACTCTCACATCCATACATGACTACTGGAAAAACCATAGCCTTGACTAGACGGACCTTTGTTGGCAAAGTAATGTCTCTGTTTTTTAATATGTGTCTAGGTTGGTCAGGAAAAGGCAATGGCACCCCACTCTAGTACTCTTGCCTGAAAAATCCCATGGACGGAGGAGCGTGGTAGGCTGCAGTCCATGGGGTGGCTAAGAGTCGGACACGACTGAGTGACTTCACTTTCACTTTTCACTTTCATGCATTGGAGAAGGAAATGGCAACCCACTCCAGTGTTCTTGCCTGGAGAATCCCAGGGACGGGGGAGCCTGGTGGGCTGCCATCTATGGGGTCGCACAGAGTTGGATACGACTGAAGCGACTAAGAGGCAGCAGCAGCAGCAGCTAGGTTGGTCATAACTTTCTTTCCAAGGAGTAAGTGTCTTTTAATTTCATGGCTGCAGTCACCAACTGTAGTGATTTTGGAGCCCCCCAAAATAAAGTCTCTGACTGTTTCCATTCTTTCCCCATCTATTTGCCATGAAGGGATGGGACTGGATGCTGAAGGTTGAGCTTTAAGCCTACTTTTTCACTCTTCTCTTTCACTTTCATCAAGAGGCTCTTTAGATCTTCTTTGCTTTCTGCCATAAGGGTGGTGTCATCTGCATATCTGAGGTTATTGATATTTCTCCCGGCAATCTTGATTCCAGCTTGTGCTTCATCCATGCCAGCGTTTCTCATGATGTACTCTGCATATAAGTTAAATAAGCAAGGTGACAATATACAGCCTTGACATACTCCTTTCCTGATTTGGAACCAGTCTTTTGTTCCATGTCCAGTTCTAACTGTTGCTTCCTGACCAGCATACAGGTTTCTCAAGAGGCAGATCAGATGGTCTGGTATTCCCATCTCTTTCAGAATTTTCCACAGTTTATTGTGATCCACACAGTCAAAGGTTTTGGCATAGTCAATAAAGCAGAAATAGATGTTTTTCTGGAATTCTCTTGCTTTTTTGGTGATCCAGTGGATGTTGGCAATTTGATCTCTGGTTCTTCTGCCTTTTCTAAAACCAGCTTGAACATCTGGAAGTTCACGCTTTATGTATTGTTGAAGCCTGGCCTGGAGAATTTTGAGCATTACTTTACTAGTGTGTGAGATGAGTGCAATTGTGCAGTGGTTTGAGCATCCTTTGGCATTGCCTTTCTTTGGGATTGGAATGAAAACTGACCTTTTCCAGTCCCGTGGCCACTGCTGAGTTTTCCAAATTTGCTGGCATATTGAGCGCAGCACTTTCACAGCATCATCTTTTAGGATTTGAAATAGATCAACTGGAATTCCATCACCTCCACTAGCTTTGTTCATAGTGAAGCTTCAGAGGCCCACTTGACTTCACATTCCAGGATGCCTGGCTCTAGGTGAGTGATCACACCATTGTGGTTACACAGGTCATGAAGATCTTTTTGTATAGTTCTTCTGTGTATTATGCCGCCTCTTCTTAATATCTTCTGCTTCCGTTAGGTCCATACCATTTCTGTCCTTTATTGAGCCCATCTTTGCATGAAATGTTCCCTTGGTATCCCTAATTTTCTTAAAGAGATCTCTAGTCTTTGTCTTTCTATTATTTTCCTGTATTTCTTTGCACTGATCACTGAGGAAGGCTTTCTTATCTCTCCTTGCTATTCTTTGGAACTCTGTATTCAAATGAGTATATCATTTTAAAAAATGGCATAATTTACCCAACTGACTTGAGAATCCCTATGGAGCAGTGTAACCTATATGTTCTCATTTCCCCCCTTTTTGAAAGGAGTATCTATTGTGAGTATCCTATGCCAGTCCCACAATTGTATCTTGTGAGGTAGATAACTTTTCACTTTAGTTCACAAGTCTTCAGATCAACAAGAACCATACTAGAGAAACTAAACTAGAAGTCTCATTAATATCTGGACTTGATTTAGATAACAAGATCTTATACCCGATGCCATAAAAGGACTGGACTTCGGTTTGGTTGGAGGTGGTCTTTGTGGAGACAGAGTACATTTTGCCTATGGGAGGAATATAAATAATGGGGAGCCAGAGGTTGGATTGTGGTGGTTTTGAAACATGGCATCAAATTCTTTAACCCTCCTTCCACCAATAGGAGCTACTACTTCCTTTTCTCTTAAATCTGAGCAGGCTTGAGATTGCTTCGACCAACAGAGTAAAATGGAAGTTATGTTATTCTAAGGCTAGGTCATAGAAAGCAATGCCAGCTTCTGCCTTCTGCTGCTGAAATATTCACTTTTGAAGCCCAAGGACAGGATGTGAGAAATCCAACAATCCATTGTGAGGAAGGCATCTGCAGTGTGAAGGAGTCCAAACCACATGAAAAAGCCATGTGCAAGTGCTCTGGATAACAGAATCAACTGAGCCAAGACTTTAGTCATCTTGTCCCTGGTGACAAACATGTGAGTAAAGAAGCCTTCAGATGATCCCAAACATTCAAGTCACTTCTAAACCATTCCAGTGTTCCCAGCTGAGGCTTTGGATACTGAGTACAGAGATAAGTCATCCTAGCTGCACCCTATCCAAATTCCTGACCCACAGAATTAATGACCATAATACATTGATTTTTGTTTTATGCTCCTAGGTTTGGGGTGTCTTGTTACACGGAATTTGATAACTGGAATATTCATATCCAGAATATATAAATAATTCAAAAATTATTAGGAAAAACCCCCGAAAACTGAAGAGAAAAATGGACAAGAGAATTCAAGCAAGCACTATCCAAAGGTGGAAATTGAAATGGCCAATACACACATGAAAAGGTGTTGGTTATTAGTCATCAGGGAAACGCAAATTAAAACCACAATGAGATGCCACTTCTCACCCACCGGAATGGGAAAAGTAAAAAATACAGACAACAAATGTATGTATAAGTAAGAGAACTCTCAAAAACTGCTAGTGGGAATTTAAGTTCATTCAAGCACTTTCAAAAAGTTGGCAGTAATTTCTCCAGTTAAAAATAGGCATTGTGTATCCTGTGAATAGCAATACCTCTCCTAGGTGTCTAACAGAAATTTTAAGTTGTGTACACAAATGTTCAGAGAAACACTATTCATTCAAGCCAAGGACTGAAACCATTCCACATGCCCATCAAGAAGAGATTGGATACATTAAATCGTGGTGTATTAATAAGATGGAATACTGCGCAGCAATTAAAATGAACTAAAGCTGCACACAGCAATACAGATGGATGTCAAAAACACAAACTTTAGCAAGAAAACCAAATGTAAAGAATATATGCTGTATGATTCTGTTTATATTTACTTAAAAAACAGGAACATTTATCTGTAGTGTTATGAGATACAATAGCTCTTTCCTTTGGAGTGGAAGAGGGAAGTAGTGATTGTGAGGGAACATGAGGGAATTCTAGGGTCTTGGGAATGCTCCATCACCAACTCCGGGAGTTTGCTCAAACACATGTCCATTGAGTCAGTGATGCCATCCAACCATCTCATCCTGGGTCATCCCCTTCTCCTCCTGCCTTCAATCTTTCCCAGCATCAGGGTCTTACAATAATTAATTCAAGCAATGTGTATGGGCTTTTCTGTGAGTATATGTTAGCAAAAGGAAATGATAAAAGGAACACAAAATTTGAGTGGGTGGATGAAATGAGGTGTAAATAGAAAGAGGAAATCAGGCCACCTGGCTAACAGAACTGCTCTGATACAGACTCTGTTGAATGAGATTCCTCTCATCAGATAAGGAGTTCTCACATTAGTGAAGGCTTCCTGGCTGGCGTTAAAAAAAGAGAAATTTGTGTGCAATAAACAAATAGATATTAATAAAATGACAAAAAGAGATGAGTACCTATATTTAAAAACCTCTTGGGGGGTGATAGGAATAGAATAAAGAAACCCGATCTATACTAACAAAATGGATGAATCTCACAATATAATATTGAATGTAAGCAGCCAGACCAAAATTAAGAAGTGTATTAGTTCAGTTTGGTCACTCAATTATGTCTAACTCCTTGTGACCCCATGGACTGCAGCACGCCAGGCTTCCCTGTCCATCACCAACTCCCGGAGCTTACTCAAACTCATGTCCATTGAGTCAGTGATGCCATCCAAGCATCTATTCCTATGTTGTCCCCTTCTCCTCCTGCCCGCAATCTTTCCCAGCATCAGGGACTTTTTCAGTCAGTCAGTTCTTCGCATCAGGTGGCCAAAGTATTGGAGTTTCAGCTTCAGCATCACTACTTCCAAAGAATATTCAGGACTGATTTCCTTTACAATTGGCTGGCTGGATCTCCATGCACTCCAAGGGATACACAAGAGTCTTCTCCAACACCACAGTTCAAAAGCATGAATTCTTTGGTGCTCATCTTTCTTTATAGTCCAACTCTCACATCCACACATGACTACTGGAAAACTGTAGCTTTGACTAGACTGACTTTTGTTGCCGAAGTAACGTCTTTGCTTTTTAATATGCTGTCTAGGTTCATCATAGCTTTTCTTCCAAGGAGCAAGCATCATTTAATTTCATGGCTGCAGTCACCGTCCACAGTGATTTTGGAGCCCAGGAAAATAAAATATGTCACTGTTTCCACCATTTCTCCATCTATTTGCCGTGAAGTGATGGGACCGGATGCCATGATCTTAGTTTTCTGAATGCTGAGTTTTAAGCCAACTTCTTCACTCTCCTCCTTCAGTTTCCTCAAGAGGCTCTTCAGTTCTCCTTCACTTTCTGCCATAAGGGTGGTGTTATCTGCATATCTGAAGTTATTGATATTTCTCCTGGCAATCTTGATTCCAGCTTGTGCTTCATCCAGCCCTGCATTTCCCATGACATATTCTGCATCTAAGTTAAATAAGCAGGGTGACAATATACAGCCTTGACATATTCCTTTTCCAATTTGAAACCATTCTGTTGTTCCATGTCCAGTTCTAACTGTTGCTTCTTGACCTGCATACAGGTTTCACAGGAGGCAGGTAAGGTGGTCTGGTATCCTCATGTATTTAAGAATTTGTTTGTCATGATCCACATAGTCAAAGCCTTTGGCATAGTCAATAAAGCAGAAGTAAATGTTTTTTCTGGAACTCTCTTGCTTTTTCGAGATACAACAGATGTTAGCCATTTGGTCTCTGGTTCCTCAGCCTTTTCTAAATGTAGCTTGAATATATAGAAGTTCTCAGCTCACGTACTGTTGAAATCTTGACTGCAGATTTTTGAGCATTACTTTGCTAGCTTGTGAGATGAGTGCAACTGTGCAGTAGTTTGAACATTCTTTGGCATTGCCTTTCTTTGGGATTGGAATGAAAACTGACTTTTTCCAGTCATGTGGCCACTGCTGAGTTTTCCAAATTTGCTGGCATATTGAGTGCAGCACTTTCACAGCATCACCTTTTAGGATTTGAAATAGCTCAACTGGAATTTCATCACCTCCACTAGCTGTTTGTAGTGAAGCTTCCTAAGGCCCACTTGACTTCACATTCCAGGATGTCTGGCTCTAGGTGAGTGATCACATCATCGTGATTATCTGGGTCATCTTTTTTGTTTAGTTCTTCTGTGTATTCTTGCCACCTTTTCTTAATATCTTCTGCTTCTGTTAGGTCTATACTGTTTCTGTCCTTTATCGAGCCCATCTTTGCATGAAATGTTCCCTTTGTGTCTCTAATTTTCTTGAAGTGATCTCTAGTTTTTCCCATTCTATTGTTTTCTTCTATTTCTTTGCATTGTTCACTTATGAATGCTTTCTTATCTCTCCTTGTATACTTTATGATTTGGGAGATATAAAAGTAAAAAATCTAGCTTTTCCAAATTCTGTTTCTGTTTGAAGTAGAAAATCAGAAGAGAACATTACACCCATTCTAACAATGGGAAAAAGTTAGATGTTCTGTAAAATCATAACTTTTCTCAAAAAACTGCAAGGCAGTCAAAAAATTAAATTCTGAAGGATGACAATTCCTTCCAAGGAGAGACAGGACAGCTAAGAGGAGGAGACTAAGGAGACACAACAATTAAATGTAATGTGTTATCCTGAATGTCATCATGGAACAGAGAAAGGAAATTAGGTAAAACCTATGAAAATATTGGTTTGTTATTTGTGATAAATATATCATAATAGTATAAAGTGTTAATAATAAAGAAAAACAGGGTTAAGTAAATGGGAACTCTAGCATCTTCACAACGCTTCTGTGAAATGAAAACTTTTCTTTTAAAAAGTTAATCAAAAAATTAAATGTTAGCAAAAAGATTGAGAAAGGGAATCAGAATTCGAAGTAAAATCTGTATGGTTATGAGTTTCTTGTGCTCTTTTTTTCTTCCTGTATCAATAAGTCTAGACTCAAATGCAGCTCAAATTTAATAACTGCACATGAGGTGAGGTCAGAAAGAGCACTAAAAACTGTCCCTATTTCTCATCAAGGAATAGAAATTAGGATCCTTATGGGACACAGAGAGGGGTCCAAATTCCCTTATCTTTCTGCTGGCCCTGCACTTAGGCAATCCCCAATCTTGAAGCTATAACTCAGTGGTGGCTGCATCAGCAAAAGTTGCAAAAGCATCTAAAATTGGAGTGAAAAATCCTTCTCTCTGACAAGAGAACTTTGGTCTAGAATATACGAGATGAATCCTTGTTGATATCTTTCTCTCTCTGTACTCCTGCCACTTGGCCATCAGTGTAGATCGATTCAAGGAAACCACACAATTGAGTGGTTAGAATAAAGATCCACTTTTTGGCTAAAGGAACAGAATGGGGTCCCCTGGGTAATAGAAAATATGATGAAGATTGCCAGTAGAAGGAAATGTGCAAAAGGGATACCATCAATTTGTGTATCAAGTACTGGGCTCAGTCTGAGATGCTTATGCAGGAATATTACAAAAAGCAAGATACCAAAACTTGGAGAACTGTAATCATGGTAGACCACTACACAGGTCTTAGTCATGGTTGTGGGTGGTCACAAAAACTGTGAATACCAAAATCACTGCAAAGTAAATATGGAATATTCACTGAAATACATCCTAAGTCATAAAACAAGCAACAAATTATGAAAAATACAAATGATCCTGAGTACATTCTCAGTCAGCAAAAACAAGACCCGGAGCTGACTGTGGCTCAGATCATGAGTTCCTTATTGCAAAATTCAAACTTAAAATGAAGAACGTAGGGGAAACCACTAGGCCATTCAGGTATGACCTAAATCAAATCCCTTATGATTATACAGTGGAAATAACAAATAGATTCAAGGGATTAGATGTTAGCCTGAAGAACTATGGATGGGGGTTCATAACATTCAGGAGGCGGTGACCAAAATCATCCCCAAGAAAAAGAAATGCAAAAAGGCAAAATAGTTGTTTGAGGAAGCCTTACAAATAGCTAAGAAAAGAAGAGAAGTGAAAAGCAAAGGAGAAAGGGAAAGATATACTCAGCTAAATGCAGAATTCCAGAGAATACCAAGGAGAAATAAGAAAGCTTTCCTCAGTGATCAATGCAAAGAAATAGAGGAAAACAATAGAATAGGAAAGGCTAGAGATGTCTTCAAGAATATTAGAGATACCAAGGGAACATTTAAATCAAATATGGGCACAATAAAGGACAGAAATGGCAAGGACCTTACAGAAGCAGAAGATATTAAGAAGAGGTGGCAAGAATACACAGAAGAACTGTACAAAAAAGATCTTAATGATCCAGATAACCGCGATGGTGTGATCACTCACCTAGAGCCAGACAGCCTGGAGTGTGAAGTCACATAGGCTTAGGAAGCATTACTATGAACAAAGCTACTGGAGGTGACGGAATTTCGGTTGAGCTATTTCAAATCCTAAAAGATGATACTCTGAAAGTGCTGCACTCAATATGCCAGCAAACTTGGAAAACTCGGCACTGGCCACAGGACTGGAAAAAGTCAGTTTTTATTCCAAGCCCAAGGAAGAGCAATGCCAAAGAATGTTAAAACTACCACACAACTGCGCTCATTTGACATGATAGCAAGGTCATGCTCGAAATCCTCCAAGCTAGGCTTCACCAGTACATGAACTGAGAACTTACAAATGTACAAGCTGGATTTGGAAAAGGCAAAGGAATCAGAGACCAAATTGCCAACATTCACTGGATCATAGAAAAAGCAAGGGAGTTCCAGAAAAACATTTACTTCTGCTTTACTGACTACACTAAAGCTTTTGACTGTGTAGATCACAACTAACTGTGGAAAATTCTTAAAGAGATGGGAATTCCAGACCACCTTACCTGCCTCCTGTGAAACCTGTATGCATGTCAAGAAGCAACAGTTAGGTCTGGTCATGGAATGACAGACTGGTTCTAAATTGGGATAGGAGTACATCAAGGCTGTATATTTTCACCCTGCTTATTTAACTTATATGCAGAACACATCATGTGAAATACCGGGCTGGATGAAGCACTAGCTGGAGTCAAGATTGCTCGGAGAAATATCAATAACCTCAGATGCAGAGGACACCACCCTGATAGCAGAAAGTGAAGAGGAAGTAAAGAGCCTCTTGATGAAGGTGAAAGAGGAGAGTGACAAAGCTGGCTTAAAACTCAACATTTAAAATACTACGATCATGGCATCCAGTCCCATCACTTCATGGCAAATAGATGGGGAAACAATGGAAATGGTGATGGAGTTTATTTTCTTGGGCACTAAGAGTTCCAGAGAATGCAGAGTTCCAGGTGACTGCAGCTATGAAATTAAAAGATGCTTCCTCCTTAATGCTGAGAAAGATTGAGGGCAAAAAGGAGAAGGGGGTGATAGAAGATGAGGTGGCTCGATGGCATCACCAACTCAATGGGCATGAGTTTGAACAAACTCGGTCGATGGTGAAGGACAGGGAAGCCTGGCTTGCTGCAGTTCTTAGAGTTCTTAGGGTCGCAAAGGGTCATATACAACTGAGCAACTGAACAAAAACAGATGACAACTGGAGATCACTCCCAAATATTTTAAAAGAATTAACACTAGTTCTAATAAAATATCTTCAAGAAAATAAAAGCAGAAGGAACATTTCCCAACTCATTTTATGAGGTTGAATGAGTGAAAGTGTTCGTCACTCAGTTGTGTTTGACTCTTTTCAACCACATAGTCTCCTCTGTTCATGGAATTCTCCAGGCAAGGTGCTGGAGTGGGTAGTCATTCCCTTCTCCAGGTAATCTTCCCCACCCAGGGATCGAATTCAAGTGTCCTGCACTGCAGGTAGATTCTTTACTGTCAGAGCCATCAGGGAAGCCCTTTAGCATTACCTTTAATATGAAAACTGTGTAACCACAGTACAAAAAAAGAAAACTATAGGTCGATAAACTTCATGAACATAAGATGCGATGATCTGCAACAAAATATTAGCAAACTGAACCCAGAAATGTATAAAAAGGATAATATATGACCAACCTGAGTTTGAGGAACACAAGGCCAGTTCAATATTTCACCGTCAATGAATGTCAAATATCAGTATAACCGACTAACTTTATGATCACATCAACTGAAGGCGAAAAAGCATTTGCCAGACTACAGCTTGGTTTGTGAGCAAAACAAGAAATGAATAAGAACTTAACCTGATAAATTATATATATAAAAACTACAGCTAATATCAAGGTTTACAGTGAAAGACTGATGCCTTCTAAGATCAAGAAATAGGCAAGGAAGTCCACTCTCCCCACTTTTATTGAAGACTTTAGTGGAATTCTTACAAGTGGAATGAAGGAAGAAAATAAACAACAATCAAACAGATAAGAAGGGATCACAAAGCACTATACCTATTCTCAGAGACATAATTGTATTACAGTAAAACCCTAAGGAAACTAAAAAAAAATCTTAGACATAATAAATGAGTTTATCAAGTTTGCAGGTTACCAAGTCAATGCACAAAACCCATCTTTTTCCATATGGTGGTTTAGTTGCTAAGTTGTGTCTGACTCTTGTGACCCCATGGACTGTAGCCTGCCAGGCTCCTCTGTCCATGGGATTTCCAAGGCAAGAATACTGGAGTGGGTTGCCATTTCTTTCTCCATATAATTACAAAATAGAAAACAAAAATATTTTTAAAATACCATTTCAACAGCTCCCTCAAAAGACTTAGATATAAATCAAATGAAGCGTATATACAACCTGTAGTTTAAAAACAGTAAAATTCTGATAAAAGAAACCAAAGAACACCTACATAAATACATACTTTGTTCATGGACTTGAAAACTCAACATAGTAAAGAACTCAATTTTTACCAAATTGATATATAGATTCAAAGCAATACTAGTCAGAATCACAGCAGTAATTCTTATTTGCATAGAAAAAATGATTCAAAAAATTTATGTAAGGGCAAAGGAACTAGACTAGCTAAAGCAATTTTGGATAAGTAGAATAATTTTGGAAAAATCACATTCAAGTCACTCTAGCTGATAAGGCTATAGTAATAGTGCAACTTAAATTTGGCTAAGAAATGGACTCATAGATCAAGGGAACTGAATAGAGAGTCCAGTACAAGCCAACACAAATACGACCCATGGAGACTTTATAAAGGATTGTGTGTATATGCATTCACTCAGTTGTGTTTGACTCTTTGCGGTCCCAAGGACTATAGCCTGCCAGGCTCCTCTACCCATGGAATTTTTCAGGCAAGAATACTGGAGTGCCATTTCCAGTATTTTCCAGGCAAGAATACTGTTTGCCATTTCCTTTTCTAGGGGGTCTTTCTGACCCAGGGATCGAACCTGCATCTCTTGTGTCTCCTTCGTTGGCAGGTGGATTCTTTACCACTAGCGCCACCTAGGAAGCCCTTGTAAAGGATTAAAACAATTTAATTGAGAAATTTTGGCTTTTTAATAATGTTTTGGAACAGTTAGACAACCTTATGTTAAAAATGAATATCAAAACTTCATAATTTATATAAATACATAATAAATATAATGGGTAAATTAAAAATATGAAACTTAAAAAATAAAAACAAAGGAGAAAATCTTCATGACCTTAGATTAGGCAAAGAGGTTTTAAGCATGACACCCAAAGCATGAGTCATAAAATTTTAAAAATGATAAATTTGATTTCCTCAAAATTTAAAACTTTCACTCTGAGAAACAGAATAAAAAGTCAAGCTGGAAGTATTATATTTGCAAATTAGATACTCAATAAAGGACTTATAGCCAGAAAAAATAAACAGCTTTCAAAACTCAGATAATAGAAAATAAACAACTCAGTTAAGGAAATGGGCAAGTGATGCCAGTAGACACATCAGTGAAGTGGAAATATGAATGGAAAATAAGCACATGAAAAGTTATTCTGTATCATCAGCCATAAGAGCAATGAAAATTAAAGCCATCATGAGATATCATAACATATATTTGAGAAAGACTAAAAATGTTTTAAAAATGGCACTACAAAGTGCTATCAAGTATGAAGAACAACTTGAACTCTCACACATAAGTGAGGAATATAAAATAACATAGCTCTGTGGAAAATGATTTGGTAATTTTTTATAAAGATACACTTATTATATAACTCAGCAAAGCCACTCCTGTGAGAAATAAAAACTTATGTCCATACAAAAACCTACATATGAAAGTTTATAGGAGTTCCATCCATATTTTCCAAAATCTAGAAACAACCCAAGTGTCCTTTTGTGGCTGAATGGATAAACGAACTGTGGTGCATTCAACCAATGGACTACGTTGAGCAAGAGAAAGAAATGAGCTACTGATACACAGAAACTGAATGAACCTCAAAGGGATTTTCCTGAGTGAAAGTGCCTTAAAAAGTTACTTACTCTCTTCTTCCATTTGTATGACATTCATGAAAAGACAAAGGTACAGTGATGGAGAACAGTTGAGTGGTTGTCAAAGTTAGATGTACGAAGAGGGTAAGAGTATAAAAGAATAGCATAAGAGGTGTGTGTGTGTGTGTGTGTGTGTGTGTGTGTGTGTGTGTGTGAGGACAGTTATGATACTATTCTGAAGTTGTGGTTACATGAATCTATAAAGGAACTTTAACAGTACACTGAAATAAAAAGATAATTTTGATGTTCAATAATTTAAAAATATTAAAGTAAGGAATTAAAAACATGGAGTGACTACATCGATATCAGAATAAACTGATTTCATTAGAAGAAAATTTATTGTAAATAAACTGGAATGTTAGTTACATAAGAACTCATCAAGAAGACATGACAATCCTAAATATGCATTCACCTAAAAGCAGTGCAGAAAAATACATACAATAAAAACTGATAGAACTAAAATTACAGGTAACCAAATCTACAACTGTACTAATGTTTGGAGACCATGACACTCATCTCTGAGTAAACGTTAAGAAAAGATGGATAGAAAATGTGCAAGGACAGAAAATATTGAAGGACTCAGATAACACTATCAACCAACTTCATCTAATTGGCTTTTGGAGACTACTTCACACAACAACTGAAAAATATATATTATTTTCAAGTAAATGTGGAATATTCACCAAAACAGACCATAAAACAACCTTTAACAAATGTAGAAGAATTTATATTGTGCAAAGCATATTCTCTCCTCATAATGGAATTACAGAATACAGTTCAGTTCAATCGCTCAGTGGTGTCCGACTCTTTGCGACTCCATGAATCGCAGCACGCCAGGCCTCCTTGTCCATCACCAACTCACAGAGTTTACCCAAACCCATGTCCATCGAGTCGGTGATGCCATCCAACCATCTCATTCTCTGTCGTCCCCTTCTCCTCCTGCCCCAAAGTCCTTCCCAGCATTAGGGTCTTTTCCAATGAGTCAACTCTTCGCATGAGGTGGCCAAAGCATTGGAGTTTCACCTTCAGCATCAGTCCTTCCAATGAACACCCAGGACTGATCTTTAGGATGGACTGGTTGGATCTTCTTTCAGTCCAAGGGACTCTCAATAGTCTTCATTCAACACCACAGTTCAAAAGCATCAATTCTTCAGTGCTCAGTTTCCTTCACCATCCAATTCTCACATCCATACATGACCACTGGAAAAACCATAGCCTTGACTAGATGGACCTTTGTCGGCAAAGTAATGTCTCTGCTTTTAAATATGCTATCTAAGTTGGCCATAACCTTCCTTCCAAGGAGTAATCGTCTTTTAAATTTCATGGCTGCAATCACCATCAGCAGTGATTTTTGAGCCCCCAAAAATAAAGTCTGACACTGTTTCCACTGTTGCCCCCATCTATTTCCCATGAAGTGATGGGACCAGAGGCCATGATCTTTTTTTTTTGATGATCCATTGCATGTTTGCAATTTGATCTCTGGTTCTTCTGCCTTTTCTAAAATCAGCTTGAACATCTGGAAGTTCATGGTTCACGTATTGCTGAAGCCTGGCTTGGAGAATTTTGAGCATTACTTTACTAGTGTGTGAGATGAGTGCAATTGTGTGGTAGTTTGAGCATTCTTTGGCATTGCCTTTCATAGGGATTGGAATGAAAACTGATCTTTTCCAGTTCTGTGGCCACTGCTGAGTTTTCCAGATTTGCTGGCATATTGAGTGCAACACTTTCACAGCATCATCTTTTAGGATTTGAAATAGCTCAACTGGAATTCCATCACCTCCACTAGTTTCGTTCGTAGTGATGCTTTCTAAGGCCCACTTGACTTCACATTCCACGATGTCTGGCTCTAGGTGAGTGACACCATCATGATTATCTGGGTCGTGAAGATCTTTTTTGTATAGTTCTTCTGTGTATTCTTGCCACCTCTTCTTAATATCTTCTGCTTCTGTTAGGTCCATACCATTTCTGTCATTTATCGAGCCCATCTTTTCATGAAATGTTCCCTTGGTATCTCTAATTTTCTTGAAGAGATATCTAGTCTTTCCAATTCTGTTGTTTTCCTCTATTTCTTTGCATTGATCGCTGAGGAAGGCTTTCTTTTCTCTCCTTGCTATTCTTTGGAACTCTGCATTCAGATGGGAATATCTTTCCTTTTCTCCTTTGCTTGTTGCTTCTCTTCTTTTCACAGATATTTGTAAGGCCTCCTCAGACAGCCATTTTGCTTTTTTGCATTTCTTTTCCATGGAGATGGTCTTGATCCCTGTCTCCTGTACAATGTCACGAACCTCTGTCCATAGATCATCAGGCACTCTGACTATCAGATATAGTCCCTTAAATCTACTTGTCACTTCCACTGTATAATCATAAGGGATTTGATTTAGGTCATACATGAATGGTCTAGTGGTTTTCCCTACTTTCTTCAATTTAAGTCTGAATTTGGCAATAAGGAGTACATGATCTGAGCCACAGTCAGCTCCCGGTCTTGTTTTTGCTGACTATATAGAGCTTCTCCATCTTTAGCTGCAAAGAATATAATCAATCTGATCTCGGTGTTGACCATCTGGTGATGTCCATGTGTAGTGTCTTCTCTTGTGTTGTTGGAAGAAGGTGTTTGCTATGACTAGTGTTTTCTCTTGGCAAAACTCTATTAGCCTTTGCCCTCCTTCATTCTGTACTCCAAGGCCAAATTTGCCTGTTGCATGAGGTGTTTCTTGACTTCCTACTTTTGCATTCCAGTCCCCTATAATGAAAAGGACATCCTTTTTGGGTGTTAGTTCTAAAAGGTCTTTTAGGTCTTCATAGAACCGTTCAAGTTCAGCTTCTTCAGCGTTACTGGTCAGGGCATAGACTTGGATTACCATGATATTGAATGGTTTGCCTTGGAAATGAACAGAGATCATTCTGTAGTTTTTGAGATTGCATCGAAGTACTGCATTTCGGACTCTTTTGTTGACCATGATGGCTACTCCATTTCTTCTAAGGGATTCCTGCCCACAGTAGTAGATATAATAGCGATCTGAGTTAAATTCACCCGTTCCAGTCCATCTTAGTTCGCTGATTCCTAGAATTTCGACGTTCACTCTTGCCATCTCCTGTTTGACCACTTCCAATTTGCCTTGATTAATGGACCTAACATTCCAGGTTCTTACGCAGTATTGCTCTTTACAGCATCAGACCTTGTGTCCATCACGAGTCACATCCACAGCTGGGTGTTGTTTTTGCTTTGGCTCCATCTCTTCATTCTCTCTGAAGTTATTTCTCCACTGATCTCCAGTAGCTAATTGGGCACCTACCAACCTGGTGAGTTCCTGTTTTGGTGTGCTTTCTTTTTGCCTTTTCATACTGTTCATGGGGTTCTCAAGGCAAGAATACTGAAGTGGTTTGCCATGCCCTTCTCCAGTGGACCACATTCTATCAGACCTCTCCACCATGACCCATCTGTCTTGGGTGGCCCCACACGGCATGGATTAATTTCATTGAGATAGACAAGGCTGTGGTCCATGTGATCAGTTTGGCTATGTTTCTGTGATTATAGTTTCAGTGTGTCTGCCCTCTGATGCCGTCTCACAACACCTACCATCTTACTTGGGTTTCTCTTACCTTGGACGTGGGGTATCTCTTCACGGCTTCTCCAGCAAAGTGCAGCTGCTGCTCCTTACCTTGGACAAGGAGCATCTACTCAGGACGGCCTCTCCTGACCTTAAATGTGGAGTAATTTTTCTCGGCCCTCCTGTGCCCACGCAGCCGCCGCTCCTTGGACCTGGGGTAACTCCTTTCGGCCGCCACCGGCCTCGAGCGCGGGCTGGCCCCTCTCGGCCACCGCCCCCGGCCTCGGGCCCGTGCTGGCCCCTCTCGGCTGCCGCCCCCGGCCTCGGGCCCGGGCTGGCCCCTCTCGGCCGCCGCCCCCGGCCTCGGGCCCGGGCTGGCCCCTCTCGACCCGTGCTGGCCCCTCTCGGCCGCCGCCCCCGGCCTCGGGCCCGGGCTGGCCCCTCTCGGCCGCCGCCCCCGGCCTCGGGCGCGGGCTGGCCCCTCTCGGCCGCCGCCCCTGGCCTCGGGCGCGGGCTGGCCCCTCTCGGCCGCCGCCCCTGGCCTCGGGCGCGGGCTGGCCCCTCTCGGCCGCCGCCCCTGGCCTCGGGCGCGGGCTGGCCCCTCTCGGCCGCCGCCCCTGGCCTCGGGCGCGGGGCTGGCCCCTCTCGGCTGCCGCCCCTGGCCTCGGGCGCGGGCTGGCCCCTCTCGACCCGTGCTGGCCCCTCTCGGCCGCTGCCCCCGTCCTCGGGCGTGGGCTGGCCCCTCTCGGCCGCCGCCCCTGGCCTCGGGCGCGGGCTGGCCCCTCTCGGCTGCCGCCCCTGGCCTCGGGCGCGGGCTGGCCCCTCTCGACCCGTGCTGGCCCCTCTCGGCCGCTGCCCCCGTCCTCGGGCGTGGGCTGGCCCCTCTCGGCCGCCGCCCCCGGCCTCGGGCCCGGGCTGGCCCCTCTTGGCCGCCACCCCTGGCCTCGGGCGCGGGCTGGCCCCTCTCGACCCGTGCTGGCCCCTCTCGGCCGCCGCCCCCGTCCTCGGGCGCGGGCTGGCCCCTCTCGACCTGTGCTGGCCCCTCTCGGCCGCCGCCCCCGGCCTCTGGTCCGGGCTGGCCCCTCTCGGCTGCTGCCCCTGGCCTGGCCTCGGGCGCGGGCTGGCCCCTCTCGGCTGCCGCCCCTGGCCTCGGGCGTGGGCTGGCCCCTCTCGACCCGTGCTGGCCCCTCTCGGCCGCCGCCCCCAGCCTCGGGCCCGGACTGGCCCCTCTCGGCCGCCGCCCCCGGCCTCGGGCGCGGGCTGGCCCCTCTTGGCCGCCGCCCCCGGCCTCGGGCCCGGGCTGGCCCCTCACGGCTGCCGCCCGTGGCCTCGGGCGCAGGCTGGCCCCTCTCGGCCGCCGCCCCCCTCGGCCTCGGGCGCGGGCTGGCCCCTCTCGGCTGCCGCCCGTGGCCTCGGGCGCGGGCTGGCCCCTCTCGGCCGCCGCCCCCGGCCTCGGGCCCGGGCTGGCCCCTCTCGGCTGCCGCCCGTGGCCTCGGGCACGGGCTGGCCCCTCTCGACCCGTGCTGGCCCCTCTCGGCCGCCGCCCCTGGCCTCGGGCGCGGGCTGGCCCCTCTTGGCTGCCCCCTGGCCTCGGGCACGGGCTGGCCCCTCTCTCGGCCGCCGCCCCCGGCCTCGGACCCGTGCTGCCCCTCTCGGCCGCCGCCCCTGGCCTCGGGCGCGGGCTGGCCCCTCTTGGCTGCCGCCCCTGGCCTCGGGCGCGGGCTGGCCCCTCTCGGCCGCCGCCCCTGGCCTCGGGCGCGGGCTGGCCCCTCTCGACCCGTGCTGGCCCCTCTCGGCCGCCGCCCCTGGCCTCGGGCGCGGGCTGGCCCCTCTCGACCCGTGCTGGCCCCTCTCGGCCGCCGCCCCTGGCCTCGGGCGCGGGCTGGCCCCTCTCGACCCGTGCTGGCCCCTCTCGGCCGCCGCCCCTGGCCTCGGGCGCGGGCTGGCCCCTCTCGACCCGTGCTGGCCCCTCTCGGCCGCCGCCCCCGTCCTCGGGCGCGGGCTGGCCCCTCTCGACCTGTGCTGGCCCCTCTCGGCCGCCGCCGCCCCCGGCCTCTGGTCCGGGCTGGCCCCTCTCGGCTGCTGCCCCTGGCCTCTCGGGCGCGGGCTGGCCCCTCTCGGCCGCCGCCCCTGGCCCTCGGGCGCGGGCTGGCCCCTCTCGACCCGTGCTGGCCCCTCTCGGCCGCCGCCCCCTGGCCTCGGGCGCGGGCTGGCCCCTCTCGACCCGTGCTGGCCCCTCTCGGCCGCCGCCCCTGGCCTCGGGCGCGGGCTGGCCCCTCTCGACCTGTGCTGGCCCCTCTCGGCCGCCGCCCCTGGCCTCGGGCGCGGGCTGGCCCCGCCACCCCCAGCCTTGGTCATGGGGTAGCTCCTCTTGGCCACGCTTCTGTGTGGTCCGTCACAGCCGCCACGCTATCTGCAAATTCTCCAAGTATTTAGAGATTAAGCACATTTTGCTTAACTCATGTTTCACAATAAATTCTTAAGGGAAGTTGGAAAATAGTTTTAAGTGAATTAATGTAAAAATACAACATATTAGATTTTGTGGGATTCAGCTATTGCAGTATGTAGAGAGAAATTTATGCCATTAGATGCTTAAGATTACAAAGCAAGACACAGCACAACTCAATAATCTGTTTCCATTGTAAGAAACTGGGGGAAAAAAGTAAGTTGAACCCTAGGCGGAAACTACATGTGTGATAGTTGCTCGGTTGTGTCCCACTCATTGTGATCCCATGAACTGGAGCCTGCCAGGCTTCTCCATCCATAGAATTCTCCAGGCAAGAACACAGGAGTGCCATTTTCTTTTCCAGGGAATCTTCCCAACCTAGGGATCGAACCCAGGTCTCCTGCATTGCAGGCAGATTCTTTACCATCTGTTCCATTAGGGAAGCCCCCTTGAATGTAGTAGTAATGTGTAATGTTTAAAAATTTGGAATAACCAGTAAATCATATAGATCTACATAAAACGTATATAAAGGGACAAAATGATATTATACAAAAATAAGGACCAGTTGGGTTCCCAGGTGGCACTAGTGGTAAAGAACCTGCCTGCAATGAACGAGACATAAGGGGGCACAGGTTCAGTTTCTGAGTCAGGAAGATCCTCCGGAGGAGGAAATGACAATCCATTCCAGTATTCTTGTCTGGAGAATCCCATGGACAGAGGAGCCTGGTGGGCTACCATCCATGGGGTCACAAAGAATCGGACACAACCGAAGCAACAAAGCATGCACAAGGAACAGTTACTGTTTTGCTAGGGGAAAATTCTGGTTATATATAAAACAAGTTTGGTTTGAAAAAGCACTGATAAAGATACTGGTATTTATTACTTCTCTTTTATTCCTTTTTGGAGAATATGAACCTATATTTTTAAAAGGGAAAATAAAAAATACTATAAGACTGTGTTGTTGTTTAGTCACTCAGTCATGTCTGACTCTTTGTGACCTCATGGACTGCAGCCCACCAGGCTTCTCTGTCCATGGGATTTCCCAGGAATAATAATAGAGTGGGTTGCCCTTTTCTTCTCCAAGGGATCTTCCCAACCCGAGGATCAAACCTGGATCTCCTGCATTGGCAGGCAGATTCTTTACCACTGAGCCACCAGGGAAGCCCAACCATAAGATTATTCCATTGCAAATAAATTACATGCCCATTTTTTTGTAACTAAAAATCTATAGAAACATCTTTGGAACAAAATAATTTGGTAAAAAAATAGGGATTGATGAGTTGCAAAAAGAGCAAAGAATAAATGATAAAGCGGTAAGAAAATTTCTGAGGCACAAGAATATGAAATCATATCAGTATGAGAAACCATTTGTGTCTTTATTAGTACAGTGTGTGAATTAAAACATTAAAATGGAGAAATTGTCAATGCACAAAAGAAATAAGAAAGATATAGCTAACAACCAAGTGTGTATTATCTACTGCAGAGAACTTTTAACAAAATTAAAAATCACAGTTCTTTTTACATGGTGTTCAGTTTTTGAAAGATAAGCATGTATTAACTTAAAGCTATGTGTTGAATGTGTGTGTGTGTGTGTGTGTGTGTGTGTGTGTGTGTGTTAGTTGCTCAGTCGTGTCTGACTCTGCAACCCCACGGACTGTAGCCTGCCAGGCTTCTCTGTCCATGGAATTCTCCAGGCAAGAATACTGGAGTGGATTGCCATTCCCTTTTCCAATGTGTTGAATTAAAGAAATGTGGGTTTAAGAAATGTGGGTCATTGTTATGAAAATATTACTTCATTCTTAGGACTATCAGTGTTTTTAAAAGTACATTTTTACTGATGACTCAGAATTAATGGCATTAAAGACTGAAAACATATTTTAAATAACAATTTATTATGAGGTTTATGAGAAACATATAAACAAGTTTTGACAAGGGACATATAAACAACACTTATAGTAATGAACGTTGTCATGATAATTCCTCCTGCCATATTGCCTACATACAATCCTTCCTATAAATATTGGATCCAATATCATGTCATGGGAATATGCATGCGTGCATGCATGCTCAGTTGCATCCAACTCTTGGTGACCCCATGGACTGCAGCCCACCTGGCTCCTCTGTCCTTGGAATTTCCCAAGCAAGAATACTGGAGTGGATTGGCATACCCTCCTCCAGGAGATCTTCCAGGCCCAGGAATGGAAACGGCATCTCTGGCATCTCCTGCATTGGCAGGTGGGTTCTTTACCACTAGTGTCACCTGGGAAGCCTGCATTGGGCATATGACTTAATTATAAACATCTTTGTTTTTGCTCATGCTCAGTCATGTCTGACTCTTTGTGACCCCTTTGGACTGTAGCCTGGCAGGCTTCTCTGTCCATGAAATTTTTCAGGCAAGAATATTGGAGTGGCTTGCCATTCACTTCTCCAGAAGAACTTCCCAATCCAGTGACTGACTCAGGAATATAAATATTTAATTTCCCCTTTAAAAATATTATTAGTTTTTCTGAAAGATAGCTTTAAAGATAAGAAAGATTCTTTACTGTGAAGGATTGTATTTGAAACAGAGAAGTTGGATGACTACACATAGCCTACTAACTGTATTTTTTTGTTTCTTTACTGTTACATAATCAGTCAGCATGCCAGAGGCTGAAAAGAATCCAGCAAGAAGTTAATCAATATTACAAACAAAATATCTAGATAATGAGTGTTTATTTTTGGTAGCCTAAATCATATTTTTTAATATTTAAAGTATGTTGTTATTATAATGGTAATTATTTTTAATTAAACTTTTTATTTCATATTAGAGTACAGCTGATTAACAATGTTGTGATAGTTTCAGATGGACAGCAAAGGGACTCAGCCATACATACACATGTGTGTGCTTAGTCACTCAGTTGTGTCCGACTCTTTGTGATCCTATGGACTGCAGCCCACCAGGCTCCTCCGTCCATGGGATTTTTCAGGCAAGAATACTGGAGTGGGTTGCCATTTCCTTCTCTAGGGGATCTTCCCAACCCAGAGATCAAACACACGTTTGCTGTGCCTCCTGCATTGCAGGCAGATTCTTTACCTGCTGAGCCATCAGGAAAGCCCCACATATACATGTATCCTTTGGTAATTCTTATGTGTCTTAGAAGGGTTAGAAACACTGAAAGCACAAATGAGACAATTTAAAAATCAGTTATATTTCTACAAGAGAAAAATATTGTTCTATTTTGCTCTATATACTTTTGGTTTTTTGTACGAATGTCTATATTAACATATATATGTGTCCCACAGTCTTTCAACCTGGTTTTAATTTGAATAAGTCAAAATATGGGACACTGTCATATGTAAATAATTTTGGTTTTACATTTGAATTATAGGACTTCTGATTCTAGCCATGATGTAGTAACAGGGACCAAATATACACACCTACCTCAAACAACCAGAAAAACAGACAACAAACATGAAACAATGATTTTCAGTTTATTAGACATCAGGCAAAGAAGAACAGTGTTCTCTAAGAGATGAGAAATAAATGAGGTGAGTTCTAAGATTGCTCAAGCTTACTGCCTAGAGAAAGATTGTAGGCCACAGTGTATAATGGATGAGGCTGGTCATCTTCTTGAGTTGGGGAGTTGCAGCTGAGGGTTTAGGGGATGCTTGGTGGCAAGAACTTGCAGAACAAATCTCAGAGGGGAGAGCGCTCCACAGACAGCAATCTCCAGAGATCATGCAGGTCTGGGAGTTATTCTGGTTCCCATTAGTCAGAGTGGAAAATCACATAGTTCATGGGGCTCAGGTAAAATATAGAGAGTGGTTTTGCCTGAGAAGATAGGAATTATTAGCCATAATCTAACCACTGCTTTTAACTCACTTAACAGAGTTTAAAAGCATGACTCAAAAAGACCAGTGACTTGTTTCCAAGTGACTTAATTGTGTCCCTGCAAAAAGCTTAAGAATATTTATTTATAGAAACACAAAAATATCCAGCACTTAACAAAGTAAAATTCACAATTTCTGACATCCAATCAAAATTGCCAGCCATTCAAAGAAGCAGGAAAGTAGGATCATAAATGAGGAGAAAAATAAATTAAAACTGACCTAGAAATGAGACACATGATAGTAGTCAAGGACATTAAAACAGCATTATATATAACTGTGTTCCATATGTGCAAAAGAGGAAAGGTTAAACATGCTAAATAGGGACATGAAAGACATAAAAAAGAGCCTAAATAAGCTTTGAGGTATGAAGGCCATACACAATGCCTCAATTGAAAAGATATACTGGTTTTGACTAATGGCAGATTTGACATGTATGAAGAAAAGATCAGTGAACTTGAGGATATAGCAATAAAACTTTCTAGAAAAAACACACACAGAGAAAACAATACTAAAAACAATGAACAGAGTATTGGCAAGTTGTGAGACAACTTCAAGTGACCTATGTACATATATTTGGAAACCCCAAAGGGAAGGAAGAAGGGAGGATAGAAAAAAGCATTTGAATGAGAAATCTCCTAGTTGGATAAGAACTATAAGGTGGGCGGGATGAATTAGGAGGTTGGGGATTGACATATATACACTATTCTTTGGTGGCTCAGTCAGTAAAGAACCTGCCTACGAATACAGGAGACGCAGGTTCAACACCTGGGTCAGGAAGATCCCCTAGAGGAGGAAATGGCAACTCACTCTAGTATTCTTGCCTAAATCCCATGGCCAGAGGAGCCTGGTGGGCTACAGTCCATGGGGTCGCAAAAGAGTCGGACATGACTTGGTGACTAAACCACCACTACCATGTATAAAATAGATAACTAATGAGAACCTACTGTGTAGCACAGGGAACTCTACTCAGTGCTCTGTGGTGACCTGAATGGGAAGGAAATCCAAAAGAGAGGTGATATATGTGTATGTATAGCTGATACATTTTGCTGTACAGTAGAAGCTAACACAACGTTGTAAAGCAACTCTACTTCAGTGAAAATTGATGAAAATCAACAAAACTATAAACCCACAGATTCAAAAAGCATAAAGAATGCCAAGAAATATGAAATTTAAAAAAACTATACCAAGGCCCACAATATTCAAATTACTTAAAATCAGTGATGAAGAGAAAATCTTAAAAGCACCCAGAAGGAAAAAAAAGGCACTTTACTACAGGGGAGCAAAAATAAGGGTAAGAGTGAGTTTCTTGTCAAAAACAGTGAAAGCAAGAGATGAGTGGAGCCCTATCTTTAAAGTCCTGAAAAATTAAACTGTCAACCTAGGATTCTACAGTCAGTGAAAATATATTGCAAAAATAAAGGTTAAATGAAGATTTTTTTCTGAAATACAAAACCTTAAAGAATTAATAACCAAGAGACATGCCCTAAAATAAATATTAGAGAATGCTTTAAAGAAATTCTAAAGTCCTCCAGGCTGACAGAAAATGATGCCAGATAGAAATCTGAATCTACACGAACGAATGAAGAGCACCGGAATTGGAGCTCTATGTGTGAACATAAAGAGGATTTCCCTATTTGTGTCAATGTCTTTAAGAGATAATTGACTATATAAAGTAAAGATAATAACAATGTATGGTGGAGTTTATAACATATGTAGGAGTAAAATGTATGCCAAGATTAGGCAAAAGGCTGACAGGGGAGAAATGGAAGAATACTATTGGGGTTTTGTATTCGACTCTTTTGAGATCCAGTGGGTATGCTGATTGTTTTCTTTTTTGTACCAAAGGCCCTAGCACACTGACCAGACGAGCCCATATACACCAGGCACTTAAATTGCCCTCGTTACTCAAATGTGAACACGATGAGACTGGAGGGTCTGCTGTGAGCTCCAGACTCATATTTCTCTTCTCTTCTTACTGAATAAGAAACTCTTTCAGGAACCACTTCCCAGGGCTTCCCTATTCCAATTCCACCCTCCTGGCAGCTACACACTCCCTCCCCTGGCTCATGGGTATTCCTGGCCTGTTTCAGCTGTATGCCCCTAGTCACCAACCCCGCTCATTCAGATGGCCCCGACCTCAAAGGAGGGTTGCTCTATACCCAGGCAGAAAGGCCCCAGCCTCCAGCCAGCATCATGACCACTCCCAGCCCAGCCCTGAAACACTGGCAAGGGTGCGCTGGACCACGTGTATAGTCAAGAGATGAAGCTCCCCCAAATGAGGCACAGAGCCAGGTGTACTCTTCCTGACAGAGGTAGAGGACTCTAAGGGCAGGGTGGGCTGTCTGGCATGCCCCTGGTCCAGCCACCCAATATACCTGACTGTTCGTACCACCCTGCAACTTCCGGCTGGGGAGGAAGGTCTAGAGATTTTCCCAGCCTATTCACATTCCTTGTTCTGTACCCTTTCCTCTCCCCAATTTCTCTCCTTTGGGGTCCTGTGCCCCCTACACTGAACTCTGAATTCAGGGTCCTGACTGTCAGCCTGCCTGGGGCTCTCTGGACTTGGCTTTGCACTTGTCTCTCTCATGTACTCTGGCGACAGCTGTCCCCAGGATGCTCCCAATGCCCCTCGCAGGCTGGGGGCGTCCCAGCTAGTCTCCTTCCCTAGCTCCTGACTGAATCATTGCTCCTTATTGAGAAGGGGACTAGCATGTTGGCATTTCATTAAAATCATGGTCAGAGGAATCCTGTCACTTGGGACAACATTGCATCAATCCAGTTTTACACGGGTGAGGAATAATTGTTTAACCTAATTAGAAAATGCGTGCATGCTCAGTCGTGTCCAACTCTTTGCGACCCCATGGACTGTAGCCCACCAGGCTCCTCTGTCCATGGGATTTTCCAGGCAAGAATACTGGAGCGCATTGCCATTTCCTACTCCAAATTAGAAAATTGGGGAGACACAAATTAAAACAACATTGAGACAATATTTTATCCATAATTTTGACCAAAGTTTAAAAGAATGATAAAATTTTTTTGAGAGTGAAGGATATTCACATACAACAGTTTTTGAGAATATGAATGGTACAGCATTTTAGAATAAAATTCCAGAAATATTTATGAAAATGTAAAATATTTATACCCTTTCCACTTTAACCAAAAAATCACATTAATATGTTAGATGTGGTTACCTCTGGATAAGGGGCTGAAATTTGGAGGAAGTTTATAAACAGGGAAATTGTCTATGTTTACAATTTTTTTTGCAATAAGAGTAAGTACACTATATGCACTAATAATACCTGTGTAATTAAAGTATTTAAATACACTTAGCTATGTATCTGTCAGTTGAAGTAACTGCAAGCTGATGCAACAAACAAAAACTGAAATTTAAATGGCTTAACATAAGAAAAGTTTATTTTTGTTCATATAAATTCTGATGCATTGGCCAGGAGACCTCTGCTCTCAGGTGACCCAGGGATCCACAATACTTCGAGACTATAGTTCCACCATCTCAACGGGGAGATGCCAGGTTTGCTGTGGAATGAAATAGAAAACATGGAAATGCCATGCTGGCTCTCAAATGCCTGGATGTAATGATGCTTCTATTCATATTTCAGGGACAATGGGTAGTGACATGATCATTCCTAACTACAAGTGGATTGTACTTGTAGTAATACAATTACAATGTAGTACTTCTTTACTACAATACAATGTATTGTAGTAGTAAATATATTGTAGTAATACATTATGGTTGGCAATGTATAATAGTTTTTCCATGTGCCCATGAAGGAAAGGAAGACAAAATATGGATAAGACCGTGTGGTCTCTCTCATACACTGTTACATAGTAGATGCTGAACAAAAAGCAATTATTATAATTTGCTATGACAACAACCTTCACTTCTTGGAGAATTTCCTTTTCTATTGAAGTATAGTCAATTTACCATGTTGTGTTAGGTTTTGGTATACAGTGAACTGATTCAGATATCTATCTATCTATATATTTCATATTCTTTTCCTTTAAGGTTTTATTATAGGATATTTTTTTATTGGGCTATGGTTGCTTTACAATGTTGTGTTAGTTTCTGCTGTACAACAAAGTAAATCAGCTGTCTGTATAAATATATCCCTTCCCTCTTGGATCTCTCTCTCACTGCCCTCCCCACAATCACACCCATCTAGGTCACCGCAGAGCATTGAGCTGGTTTCAAAAACTCTTAACTTCAGGGTTTTAGCCAAAGAACTGGTAGATTATGTGCGAAGTTAGACTCTACACATAAACTCATTTAGAAAGCAGTTTGTTGAAGATACCTGTGGTGGCGGGGGAGAGGTAATGACCAATGTTTAACATCACTATCCAATGTAAACACAAGGGCATTGTAAGTGGGCAGTGGGTTGAGACAGTCTGGGGACTTCTGCAGGGAGTTGAAATGCTTTATGTCAGAGGGAGGGAAAGAGATTTAGGCTGTTCCATTTGGAGTGGGCACAGATTTCAGAAGAGGCAGCAGTGATGAGCTGGTAAGCTGGTCAGGTTCCAGAGTTGGACTGGAGGGTACATAGGGGAAGACCAGGGGATGGGTGCTGTCATGTGGGAAGGTGCTGGGAATAGAAAGACTTCTGGCAGCTCAGCTCTCAAGGGACCCTGAAAGGCAGGAGGACTCTATGTTAATAAAGCCCACAAACAATACCCAAACCCTGTCTGCTTCACTTTGTCGCCTTCCTTCTTTAAGCCTGCTTTCAGTGCCTTGGGCATGGGGTCCTCCTTTTGGTCACCTTAGAGACTTTATGGAGTACTGAGAAAAGAAATGATTTAGAGTCAGAAGGTTGGTATCAGGCTGGGGTTGAGCGAGAAAAGCATAGGTTCCTGATGAATTTAGACTAGAGATCTAGTCCCTGCCCTGTCAATTATTAACCATGTAACCATGGTAGATTACCAAGCCCTATGGCCTCAGGTTTTTCATCTGTGAAGCAAGTGGGCTTGATGAGACCTATCTTGTAGGGTGGCTGAGATGTAGGTAATGTAGGCAATGTAAAGTACCGTGCACAGTGCCTGGCTCAGTCTTTAACGATTAGCAGTTACAGTAACTGTCTGTTATCCACAGTTTTGCTTTCTGCAGTTTCAGCTACCTGAGATCAACCAGGGTCTGAAAATATTAAATAGACAATTCCAGAAATATACAATTCATTAAGTTTTAAATCACACCATCCCACTCTGTCCTACCCTGAACATGAATCATCCTTTCATTCAGCATATCCACACTGTATATGCTACCCACCCATTAGTATAGGAAAAAATGTAATATTGTGGTGTTCAGTACTCTCCATGGTGTCAGATACCTACAGGCAGTCTTGGAACAAAATCACTGGCAGATAAGGGAGACTTCTGTGTTTCTATCATTAATTTGACCCCAGGCCCTTCTACCCTGTACTCTAGAAGTTGTTGTTGTTATCCAGTACATCTTAGAGAAATCTCAATAGGACATGTAATACCATAATCAGTCAACCATGCTGCTGGCTTTGTAAATAGTGGTAGTATTGTTAGTCGCTAAGTTGTGTTCGACTCTGCGATCCCACAGACTGTAGCCTGCCAGGCTCCTCTGTCCATGGGATTCTCCAGGCAAGAATACTGGGGTGGACTGCCATCCCCTTCTCCAGAAGATCTTCCTGACCCAGGGATTGAACCTGGGTCTCCTGCATTGCAGGCAGATTCTTTACCATTTGAGCTACAGGGGCTTTGTGAATAAAATTCAGTAAATTTTCTTCTTAGAGGATATATTATTAAATTTAGGTCGAGGGGAGTCTTCCCCAGCTGGATGCAATTCAAAGCTGCTAGAATTTGAGCCAAAGACCAATTCTGTCCCTCCCTCCCAGCTGCATTTTCATCCAAACCACTATTTTCATTAATTCCTCCCCACCCAAAGCTATATATTGCTCAGAATTGGCCAAATTACATTAAAGGTAATCTAATTAAAATGTCTTCTAATAATGTCATCTCTGGCTTTCCTAGGTCAGTGAAATGGGTGCCTGGACAGTGACTTCCCAGCATCATTCAAAAGATATTCATCCTTATTTCTCAGGGAACTCTTGCAGACGATACTTATAAAACACCTAAGTCTTGTGTTCAGCTGAACTGGGACAAGAGTACAGGACAACGTCCTTACTTGCCCCAGGAAGTGATTTCTCTGGTTTATCCATGATCCAAAAGGAAATGCCAAGAGCAGTTTTGTTATCCAGGTTTTTCTCTCATTCCTAAGACACACCATCTGCAAGTCTGAGGGCTGCCACCACCCAGGTTCATTACCATCACCTCCCACAGAAGAAACCCCAGCTTCCCAAAGCCCCAAACCACCCTGGCTCAGGCATCGACACTCCAGTGTTCCTCCTGGAGCCCCACTGCCCTGCCCCGTGTTTCCTTGTTCAGTGGGACTAGAGGAAGTATCTCCACCTTCCTTGTGTGACTGCGGCTCCTAGACCATCACTCTAGGTGTGGGGGTGCCCTGCTTTTCCCAGTGTCCCTGCTGCTAACACAGGGCCTTCCACAGAGCAGAGGCCCCATGAAGGTCTTTGGAATAAATGAACCAGTGAGCAGAGATTTCATTTATTACTATTTTATTTCTTCTACATGCTTGAATAAGCTAAGAAAATCCAAGTACATATCTTAATGTTACAGAAAAGACTAAAAGTGAGAATTAAAAAGTAAACCACTTATTTTCTCTTTTACTAAGTTCTTTCACATTTTCAAGGAAATTTCTATTCTAATGCCATCTTATCTTATTACAGAGTACAAATAAAATGAAAGGTTTCCCAATTTGTTTTAAAATAGCAAAATTCTTTCTCCTAAACTGGAAAAAAAAAACGCTAAATGTGCCAATGTCATGCATAAACCTAGATTTTGAGAATAACAGACTTTCTAGTTGAGTAACAACATTTTAAAATGCCAAAAAAATGAAAGAAGATTAAGTTCTAAGTCACCCCAGTGGAAGAAAAAACACAAAGATGCTATTTCACTGAGGTGCTTGGACTCTCCTCTTTTTGGCTGCTGGGGCCATCCTCCCCCATCACATTGGCACTCACTGGAGAGGCAACAGCAGTGGGAGAAAGAAAGGAATCTGGAGGGTTCTGTAAAGGACCCTGGGAAGGATCCTGGGAAGGACCCTGGGAAGGACCCAGGGGCCCAGGAATAACATTAAGCTCCTCCTCTGGGGAGCTTGGGATCAGAGGATAGCAAGAGGAAGAGGAGGAAGAGGAGGAGGAGGGAAATGAGGAGGAGCAGGTGGAGGATGAGGACGTAGCCTCTTCCACAACTGCAAGAACCCTTTGGGCCTCACTGCCTTCCTCAACCACGCAGCGCCTTCGCTTTGGAGCGTGAGACATGATGACGGTTTCCGGCAACAGACAGGAGTGTGGGCAGAGGTGACAGATGGGGAACCACGGGCCTGGAGGAGAGAGAAGATGAGAGCGGCCTCGGTTGAGAAACGAACCCTGGGTGGTCTGACACAGGCCACTTACAGGTTTCCTCTCGAGGGGTGCTCTTGGATGGAACAGGGACACTCTTCCTGGGCAGCCTGTCTGCTGGCTACCCGAAGAAGAAGGGTAGGGGCACCCCAGGATGCAGTCAGCCCATTCCGAGGTTCCGGGGCTCACACAGTGGGGGGATTTGAGCCTTGTGGGTGCCCCTCTGTTCTGGGATAGGGGGCCTCTGGTGCACACTCAGGGCACCATCCTCACCTTGACTCCTGGCTCTGCCTGGACCTCCTCCGCTCTCTGACCTCAGAACACCGGCCTCAGACCTCCGCCTTCGCCTCCTGGTTCCTGGAGCTCCTGTGAGAGAAATGGAGGGGACACCTCGGGGGTAGACTGTGGCACAGCCCTGGGCCTTCTGTGATGGTTCGAAGGGTGAACTCTGAGGTATCCCCAGTTGTGCAGTGGGAGGTCCCATTGGGGTTCCCTTGTAGTGCCCACTTTTCCCCTAGCACGGCCTGGACCTTCCCCTTTGGGGGCCTGCAGGGAAACTCAGAACAAGACCCAAGTTTGAACAGAAAGCGCTGAGGGGCCCCACATGTGGCCGCACCTGCCCAGGGCCTCCCGCAGGTCCTAGGCTGGGGAGATGCTCGGTCCTCAGCTCCTCCTCACGTCCCGCCTGCCCTCCCCGCACTGACCACAGGGGAGGGAG
Source organism: Okapia johnstoni (assembly GCA_024291935.2). Taxonomy (NCBI): domain Eukaryota; kingdom Metazoa; phylum Chordata; class Mammalia; order Artiodactyla; family Giraffidae; genus Okapia; species Okapia johnstoni. The sequence goes on from CM044305.1 coordinate 114,158,607, forward strand.
TCTGCTCAGTCCTCCCTCGGGCTCCAGGGAGTCCGCCCTCTGTGGATCTGAAGCCTCCGCCCTCTGCCAAAAACCTCACCTCCCGAGACCCTAAGCCAGAGGTCACCCCTGCTCACCCAGCTCTAGGGCCTCCAAGAGCCCCCACAAGGGCCAGGATCCCTGCCTCCCTATTGTGGTATAACCACCTCAGTCCTTCCTCACATGAAACACAGACTCCAGGCAGGACTGGGGTTGTCCCGTCTGCCATTTTGAGACCCCGCAGCTTTCACAAGGACCCCCGTCTCTCTGAGACCCGGATGTCAGGAAGTCAGACAGGCCTAGTGTGCTCTTTTCACCCTAGGGTCTCTCAGGGCCGACGACATGGGCAGGGATCTGTGGGGTTCCGTCAGCCCTCCCTCGGGGTCCCCTCAGTCCTGCGTCAGGTCCTTACCTTGTCTCCAGGCAGGACCCGGGATTCTCTCCTCGACCCAACTGAAGTGCCGCCTCTTATACCAGTTCCCAGTCCCTCCTAGCCCCAGATGTCAGGAAGTCCGCCCCCCTGTACCAGGTCCCCAGTCTGAGATTGGATGTTAGGAAGCCCGCCCCCTGTCAGGTCCTTAATCTGAGACCCAGATGTCAGGAAGTCAGACCACGCCTATTGGGCTCAACCTACTCCAGGGCTGCCCAGGGCCGACAACAGGGATGGGCTTCTCTCAGATCTCCTCTGACTGGGGTCCATGGTCCCCTCAGGGTCCTCCATCAGGTCCTTACTTACCTTCATGTCTGTCAAGGCCTGGGACTCCTCCATCTGCTGACTGAAGGATGCACACCCAAGACCAAACCAACCCTATTTCAGTATCCCAAGGCCAAGTAATGTAATACTAAATCCAGTCAGATGCCTGGGCTGACAGCACCGGATCTGTTGGGGGATCCTCTCTGTTCTGGAGTCTAGTGTTCCATCAGTCCTCCCTCAGGGTCCTCACCTTGAATACTGACAGTTCCTGGGTCCTCTCCTCTGCTTACCTGAGTCCAGCCCTGCCAGCTTGATGTCTTTCCCTCCTTTAGACGATTTAACCCAGCAGAAGACAGAGGCCACCGTATCAGGCTACAGCTTGTTGTGGCCTCCCTACACTGATAGCAGGGGCAGGATGGAGCTGACCTCTGTTCTGAGGTTCAAGGTGCCTCCAGTCCTTCCTCAGGGTCCTTGTCTTGACTTCTGGCAGGTTCTGGAACTCCTTTCTTTGCTGATCTGAAGACACATCCCTCTATCCAAGCCTCACTTCCCTGAGGTGTTCATTTTCTGCTTCCCCAGAAGGAAGTCAGAGGCTTCCACGACTCTCTGACTTGCCGCCTATGGGGGCTGACTGCAGGGACAGGGTAAAGCTAGGACTCCTCTCTTTCAGTCTGGGAGATTCCTTCATTGCTCCTTCAATATCCTCACCTTGACTCGTGACAGGGCCTAAGACTCTTCCCTCTTGTGACCTCAGCCTGTCCCCTCCCAGCCAAGGCTCTCACCTCTCTGAAGAACCCCAGGGCAGATTGAGTAAGGCTCACAGTCTGACAGCTCTGCCAGGGATCTCCCACAGCTGTTATCAGGAGTATAGCTGGATTATCTGGACCTACTGGGAGGATGCCCCCGGCTCAGTCCTCACTTCTGAGGTCCTGGGTCCTTGATGAAATCCTGGCTGGGAGAGGCTCCTCACTGTCAGCTCCGAGCATTTGTCCAGCTGCGTCCCTCGCAGAGAATGATTCTGCACCACGAACTAGTTTCTAGATAGGGAGCTGCAGTGCTCATGAGCATGGGGGAGAGTCAGAGAAAAAGCAACCTTTTCAATGGAGTCTCTTGACCAGCCAGCCAAACTTCAGAAACATTTTGTTCTAAGAGATTGATTTTCTGCACAGAAGAGGCTGAGCAGCAGCATTTGGAGAGGTCCTGCTCATTTGAAATTATCTAACATTTCATAGTTCAGAGCACTGATTTTCATTTTCTTAACCCTCATTCCTAGCAAAAAATATATTATACATCTCTACCAAGTGTATATTTAGAATACATATAAAATTTCATGAAAGAATACCTACACTTATTGTGTGTGGATCGCTTTAATAGCTCCTATTCTATAATATCTCCAGTCCATTCTTTATCTTCAGTTAAAAATTATTTTGGAAAGGCCAGTCCTCAGTCTCTTGTCAAAAGTTCAGAAGTAACAGGAGTAGAAACAATGAATTGCTAAAGTAGCAATTGTCGGAGAAGGCAATGGCACCCCACTCCAGTGCTCTTGCCTGGAAAATCCCATGGACGGAGGAGCCTGGTGGGCTGCAGTCCATGGGGTCGCTAAGAGTCAGACACGACTGAGTGACTTCACTTTCACTTTTCACTTTCATGCACTGGAGAAGGAAATGGCAAGCCACTCCAGTGCTCTTGTCTGGAGAATCCCAGGGACAGGGGAGCCGGGTGGGCTGCCGTCTATGGGGTCGCACAGAGTCGGACACGACTGAAGCGACTTAGCAGCAGCAGCATATCTTTGTAATAATGCTGTTCCTCATTAATGAATATGTTTTACTGCTTTATTTATTTGGGACTTTTAGCTGAATCTATCAGAAAGCTTTTATATTTGCCTCAATTAATGTCTCGTACATGTCTGTTAGGATTCTTTTTAGGTAATTTTCTTAACTTTCTTGACATTGTGAATGAGGTATTTTCTATTTCATGTTCTAATTAGTTATTGCTTTTAGATGGCAAGGTTCTTGATTTTGCTATAATGATTTTCCATATATATTTTCCTGAGGTCTCTCAATCATTCAAATATACCACATATTTTACAGATAATAATATTGTCACCAAATATTATCTTTCTTTTCAATATTCATACCTCTTATTTATTTCAATATTCATTGCTCTGTGTGTCCCAGTGCAATTTTGAACAGTAGAGGAGAGAGCATTCATTTTTGTGTTATCTGGCCCTGGCTTTAATGGAAATTCTAATATTTTACATATAAGTGTGTTTGCAATAGACTTTAGGAAATTGAAGTTCTATTCTAATGTTAACTTACTCTTTTTTTTTAACCACAAACTTCTGTTGAATTTCTTTCAAAGGCTTTTTAATATACCAATTGATGTGATCAAGTATTTTTTCTCCTCTAATTTGTACAGGGAATTATAATTGAAAGTATTTTCTAATGTTAAATCATATTTTTATTCCTCAGACACAGCCCATTTGTTCATTTAATTCACTGTTATGTTGAATATGCTATTAAATTATTTAGAATATTTGCTGCTATGTGAGTGAGCATGGCTTAAAGTGTTCTTTTCATGGGATGTTCTCATCTGGTTTTTGAATTGAGGAGCAATAACCTGGCAAAATGTGTTAAATAATTGACTGTTTTTGTATGCTTTGGAGGAGTTTATATAAGGTGATAATTTGTTTCTCCCTGACTATTTGGTAAAACTGGCTTCCAAAACTGCCTTGTTTTGGAACATGTGATGGTGGCTTGAGTTTTGAATACAGTTTCAGTTTGTACTGTTTGATTAAACTTTTAGGTGGTCAATTTCACTTAGGATTTCAACTTTAATAGCATGATATTTATAATAATTTTTATTACAGAAATTATCAAACATACACACAATAAAAAGAATCCATTTCTGTTTGTTATATAATATAATGAACCCAGTATACCTGACACTCAGCATTAACACACTTCAACACAATCTGGTTCCAGTTAAACCTTCACCTTCTCCCATTTCTTGCTACTGGAATAATTTGAAGCATATTCAAAACATCATACTATTTTATTTCTAAATATTTCATGTTGTTCGGTCACTCAGTCACGTCCAGCTGTTTGCAACCCCGTGGACTGCAGCATGCCAGGCTTCCCTGTCCCTCACCATCTCCTAGTTTGCCCAAGTTCATATCCATGTCAAATATTTCATGTCTTCCTAAAATATAGATTCTTTTATGATCTGTAAATCTAATTCTTTTCAAAAATTTAAATAAGTAATCTTCAAATGCCAGGTATTTTTCATGTTTGCCTGGCAGACATACTTACAAAAATTAGTTTCTTTGAATCAGTGTTCAAATAGGATCTAATCACTACAATTGTTTTTTATGTCTCAAGTCTTTTTTAAATCTGTAATTTCTTCCCCTGTTACCTCTTTTTCCTTGCAATTAAATTTTTGGGGGAAAAAAACCCAGAATTTGTGTTTTGTTTAGTTTCCAACAGTATGGCTTTTGTTGAATGCAACGTTTGTGGTGTCCCTTAACATGTTCTTCAGAACTTACTGACACTACAAGATAACCCAAGCTCATTTTGTCTATTTACTGCCTTATTTTTAGAATCAGTCATTTCTCCAAAGAGCCCTCATTCTTTTTATTGTATGTAGACAAAAATTTCTTCAGTGAACAAAGGGAGACAAAATGTTTCCTTCCCCAGTTATATGTCTTACTCTTTCCTTTTCTTATTTCACTAGTTAGAACTTCCAGTACAGTGTTGAATAGGAGGCCTCAGAGGAGACATCCTTGCCTTTTTCCTGATCATAGGTGGCAAGCATTGAGGAAATTTCCTTCTATTCCTAGTTTACTGAGACTTTTTTTTTATCATGCATCTGTGTTGGATTTTATCAAATGCTTTCTTTGTATCAATTGATATGATAATATGATATTTTTTCTTTTGCTTGTTGATGTCATGAATTTCATTAATTGGTCTTTTAATGTTAAGCCAGACTTGTGTACCCGGAATAAATCTCGCTTGGTCGTGGTGTATAGTGATTTTTGTACATGTTGAATTTGATTTGCTTGTATTTTATTGAAGATCATGGGATCTATGTTCATGAGAGTTATGGGTCTGTAGTTTTCCTTTCTCGTAATATCTTTTACTGGTTTTGGTGTTGGGGTAATGCTCTCACAGAATAAGTTAGGAGTATTCCTTCTGCTTTATTTTTTGGAAGACCCTGCGGAGGATTGTTGTTAATTCTTCTTTAGATGTTTGGTAGAATTCGTCAGTGAAACCATCTGGGCCTAGTGATTTCTCTTTTGAGGAATATTAATTACTGACTTAGTTTACTTAGTAGATATAGATTTATTCAGATTACCTTTTTATCCTTGTGTGAATTTTTATAGATTATGTCACTTAAGATAATTTTATCCAATGTATTAAGTTTGTGGACATAGAGCTGTCATAATACTCCTTCATTTCTTTATATTGGTCATCTGTGTCATCTAATTTTTGTTTTGTAGCCCTGCTAGAAGATTATCAATTTGTTGATCTTTTCAAATAACTAGTTTCGGTTTCACTGATTTTCTATATTGTTTTCCTGTTTTTAATTTCACTGATTTTTGCAGAAATTCTTATTTCTTTTCTTCTGCTTGCCTTCAACTTAATTTGCTCTTCTTTCTCTAGACTCAAGTTGTAATCTTAGGTTTTGATTTTTTCAATAAAATTTCAATTTAGGGGATTTCTGTTGACATTTTTAAACTTGCTGACCCCTTCCTCGGCTGTGTCTAGTTTGCTGATGAGTTCTCCAAAAGCCTTCTGAGTTTACGTTAATTTATGTTTGTTCCTAGCATTTCCTTTTGACTCCTTTCTTAGAGTTCCCATATCACAGCTTACACCTGCTTACCTATCTGTCTTGAATATTGCCTCCTTTTTCAATTATAGCCCGTGACATATAAGCCATAATTGTTTTAAATTCCTTGTCTGATACTTTTAACATCTTTGTCATATCTGAGTCTGTTTCTGAGGCTTGCTTTTTCTCTTCAGACTGTATTTTTTCTTGCCCTTTAGCATGCCATGTAATTTTCTTTGTTGAAAAGCCAGACATGTTAGACAATAGGAACTGAAGTAAATTGGCCTTAATAGTGTGAGGATTTATGTCAGTTGGCTAGCATTGCACCTTTTGGTGTCAGGGGTTTAAAATTCATCTACACCCTTTGTTTCCCTCTTCTGTTGTTCTTGGGTTTCCCTAGGAACTGCATCTTAAATAGATTCTTGTCTTGCAGTTCCTTCAGCTATAATCTGTTGTTATAAAGGAGACATGTTGATGTAGAGGGAAGGGACAGGGAAAAGCCTTCTATAATATTATTGAGACAGGTCTGAGACCTGGGACCCTTTCCTGTGTCGCTGCAAAGCTTACACCTGGATATATCTCTCCTCAAGCTACAAAATGCAAAGAAATTTATGGGAATTAAAACAACTGTGTGCATGCACAGTTGGGGCAAATTCTGGACCACAACATACAAAAAGACAAAAAAAACCCAACTGCCATTTCTGAATAGCCTGAAGCAAAAACAGAGTGTCAGGAGCAAAAGCACGGTACTACACACGACCCCTGCACTCAATACCAGAAAGGGGAGGGCAAACCACCTAAGCCACCCCTGTATCCACCTGGAGTGGAGTTTCTTTAAAACTGTGCCGGGATGGAAGAGGAAGGAAGTGGGTCATGGTTCAAATACCATAGACTCTCACTGTTACTGTCAGCCCTCCAGTCTGACCCCTGGACACACCCCTACCCTCACCACATATAAGGAACAAGTTTGTTCTGCCTCAGTGAGCAAGCAAGGGAAACTGTTAACTTGTTTTTGCTCCCCCTGTTTCAGCTGGAGCCCCAACAAAGCCTTGCGTGAATTTCTTGCCTGGCCTCTAGTCAATTTCTATTGATTGGGGAAGGCCAAGAACCCTGGTCCATATCAAAATGAAGTCAGTTCCTTTAGGTAGTTTTCAGAGATCTTTGTTCTTATGGATTGTATCTTCCTGGTCAAAATCTCGGAGCCATGGCTCTGGAGCTGGAAGCAGGGTGAGCGGAATTTTTTTTCAAATTAACACCCCTGCTTTAGTAGTGGGATGCTTGGCATGGAGGGGAAGTGATCAGTTGCCTCAGGTCTTTTATGGCTTGCCACTCCTGGCATGGTAACTCGGCCAGGGTGAGGAAAAGCAGGGTTCCAGTATTCTCAGTGCACTGTTCCTAAGGGAGGGACTCTGTCCCACAAGTGGGGGGTTAGGTGAAAGAAGAGATTCTCCACTTCTCTCAGCCTTACTCTCCTGAAACTTAGCCTTTGGAACAAGTAGCTTGGGATGGGATGAGAAATGCTGATTCCCATGCTTCCCAGGAAGATACCCAAAGCCCTTGACTGGGAGCTGGAGGGAGAAGGAACTCTATGTTCTTGGCTGTATCCACCTGGGGTGGAGTTTCTTTAACACTGGGCCGGAATGGAGCAGGAAGGAAGTGGGTCATGGCTCAAATACCATAGACTCTCACTGTTCTTACCAAGTGTCAGTAAACTTTTTTTAATAAGTGCTTCTTAATTTGCATATTCCCTTAGGACAATTTCCAGATATTTTATATGATTGTTTAAAAAATAATGGTGACATATTTCACTGGAAGTGGAGCCATGGAACTCTTCCCATTGCCAGTAGAAGAAGTGGAACTCCCATGATGTAGTTTTGGATACAAGGCTTCAGTTTTTATGTTTATCTTGATTTCCTTGTGATTTCTTTCTCCATTTTCTTATTCTCTCACTTTTGCTAGATGGATAGCATTGTATTTCTCTGCTCTACCATAATCAACTGTTTTGTAAGCTCTGATTTTTTTCCTTCTGCAAGTTGTTACTTTCAAACTTCTAGCAAATACATTTTAAACTTTCAACCTCCTGTCGACAAAGAATATTAATCAAAATTTAGCTTCTCTCCCAGACAAGACTTTTAGTAAGCTTTTATTTTCTGCCTCTACCACACTATTCGACTGAATTTTTATTTCAAATCATTATTTTCAATAGTATGTCAATGCTTTTTTATAGGCCATTACATTTAAAATTGTGTTAATTTTGTAGCCTTACTATCAAGAGCTATTTACTGTAAACTGAAAGTTTTACTTTTTGTTCACCACTGTTTCTTATATTTGCTTTCTTTTTGCTTGGATTCTGTTTTTCTTTTGCCAGAGTATGTCTCAGAATAATTATTTCAGTGGTATGGCATGTTTTGTTAGTTTTCTGAGTCTTTGTGTGGCTGAGAAGGTCTTTATTTTGCCATCCTAGTTTATTGATAATTTAAATATCCTGCATTGCTAATGGGAGATCTGATATAAGTCAGGTTCACATTTTTTATAGGTAACTTCTTTCTCTGTAGAAAATCACAGCACTTCTCTGTATCTACAGAATTTGAAAAACGATCTGGGATGTGTCTAGATTTCTTGTGATAAGTCATTAGTGCTGTTTTCCAAATATTTCCAGTTCTTCTTGGCACTTGTACTTCCCACACTTCTTAAAGTTACTTGTGGCTTTGTGACATGTATTAGCTAGTAAGATTTGAGAAGACATGACATATCACTTCCATGAAAGCTTTAATAACAGTACACAATTTGTAACATTTTCTCTCCTCTGTAATAGTGAATGTGGAAACCCACATTGATCTAAAGCTTCTGTAAGTCTAGTCTGGAGTAACTACAATGAGCAAAGCCCTCCTGCTGCCCAACATTGAATAGGCAGTATGACAAAGAAATGTTTTGGTGTTTCAAGCCACTGATATTTTTAGATTGTTTATTATTAGAGCATAAACTAGCCTATCCAGACTGAAACAGGAGGTTATTGCCATAACAAACAATAAAATTAATAATAATAATATAATATCAATAGCTTTGGTTGAATTACCAGATGATGGATACCAAATAAACTGTTATCAAGGGTTGGAAGAATGGTGATCCATGTTTTGTAGTGGTGAAATATTTACTGAAACTTTTGCCTGCATTAATTTGTAAGGCAGACAACTTAACTAATGAATGTTTAGCTCTAGGAGAAGAGATTGGAATAGAGAATGTTGGCACTATGTGTTAGTATCTGTTGTCCACATTTGACAAGTTATTAAAAAAGTTCTGAAGTCAAAAAAGAATTGGCTGGTTTGCAGGCAGTGATAAAAGGAAATATAGAGTCCAGAAATGTGAGGACTTGTAAAATTGGAAAAGACAATTGCTTCTTAGCCTCGATGAGTAAAAGATAAAGGCAAGGAGGTTTTTTGTTGAAAATGGCTTCTTAAAACAGCCTTCAGTTCAGTTCAGTTCAGTCACTCAGTCGTGTACGGCTCTTTGCGACCCCATGGACTGCAGCACGCCAGGCCTCCCTGTCTATCACCAACTTCTGGAGTTTACGCAAACTCATGTTCATCGAGTCCGTGATACCATCCAACCATCTCATCCTCTGTCGTCCCCTTCTCCTCCCGCCTTCAATCTTTCCCAGCATCAGGGTCTTTTCAAATGAGTCAGTTCTTCACATCAGGTGGCCAAAGTATTGGAGTTTCAGCTTCAGCATCAGTACTTCCAATGAATATTCAGGACTGATTTCCTTTAGGATGGACTGGTTGGATCTACTTGCAGCCCTTATAATGGGACTAAATCAAGGGGTTGGTCATTTGACTATTGTAAAAATCTCTGAATGGACTGCGGTGTTTCAAAGCACAGACAAATTAGAACTGTTGCCACAGTAAATATTTTCTTTTGAAAAGAATAGTTCAGGGAAAATAAACTGAGGGTCCAGTTCTCTCTTAAAAGTTTGATAAGCTCAAGATATTAACAGTTAAGGTTGCAGGAAACATGAGCCTGAGAAAGCAAATATAGTATATATGCAAGATGTGTTTAGTAATGAATTGTGGGTATGGTTATTGACATTGGGAGCTGAGTCAAACTAAATAGCTAAGAAGCCTGAACAAAATTACTGTGACTGTTTAAAATTTAAAATGACCCTTGGGCTCCAAATCTACTATAAAGAGGAAGCAGGCTGTGAGTTTTTCAGCCCCCAAGGAGTAAATATTTTCTGATACTCAATCCAGATGTGGTTAAGGAGGATGACCAAAGAAAGACACCCTCTGAGGGCAAAATCAAGGTCCATAGTGAAAAACTGACCAGGCATACCCCTTCCCAGGGTGCAGAATCAAGGCTTACCAAGGAACATTCTCACTCTCTGGGTGGAGCACTCTTTCTGCCTATGTCTAGTAGAATTTAAGCATTGCTATTAACCAGTGGCAGTGTTATGATTCCTGATCTCTCTAGAAGGGATTGTTTTTGTGATTGTCTTTCCAGGAATATTGTATGCATGCGTGAGTGCATCTCTCAGTCGCTCAGTTGTGTCCAACCCTTTGTGACCCTGTGGACTGTAGCCACCATGTCCATGGCATTCTCTAGGCAAAAATACTGGAATGGGTTGACATGACCTCCTCCAGGGGATCCTCCTGACCCAGGGATCGAACCCGTGTCTCCTGCAGGCAGTTTCTTTACCACTGAACCACCTGGGAAGCCAATACTGGATATGAGGGGGGAAATTACTTTTTTGTTGTTTGTTTAGTTCCTAGTCTTCTGGACTAAGAGGTGACACTTCCAGAATAGATAAAGAAACTTCCAAACACCATTTAGAGGTCCTAGATTTGGGGAGTGAAAAAGTGATTGAATGAGTCTTCTTGATTCCTCCCAGGAGGAGGGGGTAAATGTGTTCTGCATGAAGAAAAAGGAAGTAGACAAAATATTCGTGACAAGAAAGGAAGGCTGGGGTGGTGATTAGTGCCATCTACCCAGTGTTTCCATTCTCTTCTCAAGCACATAGTAGGATCACTTTTCCCCAGCCCTTGAAGTTAGATAAGGCCATCGTGATTCGCTTTACCTGAGAAATGTGAACCAAAGTTATATGTTTTGCCCAAAGACAAGTTTAAATTGTCAATGTGCAATTTCCCACATTCTTTTACCCTGTTTTGTGCTCATGGAAGTAGGTATTGTGATGAAGTCAGCCTCGGTTCCTGATGATAATAAACAGGATCCCTTTGTTGACCTACGGTGGACACAGAGTTGAAAAGGAAATAAACCTTTGTTGAGTTGAGCTCTGTAATTTGAGATAGTTTACTCCCACGGCATAACAGAGCCTAGTCTGACTAATGCAATTTGTTTTTTTGTCTTTTCTTTAATACTCTTCACCTTTTTGGCTGTCTTTTGCTCTTCAGGTTGGTTATTCTATCCATTCTGACTCTTTGAGTAAGCATGATTCTCCTTAATGGCAGTTAGGAACATGTTAAGCAATCAAGGCAGCAAGGTGCCACAGTTTTTGGGGGGTTTTTGGGTTTTTTTGTTTGTTTGTTTTTTATCCAAGGCAATCCATAGACAGTATGAGGAGCATGATATCTCCCATCTTCTATCTCTGGGATTTCCTCCTGTGTAGTAATGCAGCTGATAGAAAACATGACTTAATATGGAAGCACAAACATTTAATCTGCTTATACCTACTCTAACCATGTTAATGAGAGGTAAAAAAAAGTCCAGAGTGTGCAGGCTGTTTTTAATATTCCTATTTATTAATATTATCCTGAGAGCACATATGAGATTTCTGGAGCAGTGTAGATTAATCATTATTTCCTTTCAAGAAAATAACAATTCTGTAGTTCCCCATGCCTGAATTTCTCATATTTTGGACAACAAGATGTGAGTTGGATGTCACCCTACACAAACAAAATTTATATTGCCAAAAAGAAATGCGGAAGAAGTGATTCTGAGCATTTATATAGAAGGGGAGTGGCTGTCCCTGTTGAAAGGAAGGAGGAAAATCTTTGTTCCTTCGGAAGGATCTGGTGGTCTTACTCTAACCTTTTGGAATGTAAATAAATCTTTCTAGGGGAAAGATAAAGACCATTGTCTCCAGCTTTACAATCGTGGAATGAAATGTGGCACATACTTCTAGTCATAAATCTGTCTGGAGTCCTCTCACTATATAGTTGTAAATTACCTTCCCAGGCTTGCCCTTTTATCCCAGGTCCCAAGTTTCAGTAAGATTTGCTCAGCAAGCCCTAACTGTGCAGAAACATGAGCTATTTTCTCTAGAGGCCCAGGCAGGCCCAGTAAATCCTTTCATTTAGTCCAAAGAATATATCCATATGGTTTTATCCTCTCTCCACTGCACAGTTTCTGCCAAACCTCTTCCCCTGGCCTTCCTTTAGGTGGAGGCTAGATAGATCATGATCCCTTCCCCGATTACTGGTTATCTTACTTATTATACATGGCTCTTCTTACTGCAATCTAATTTACGTATAGGAGCCTAAAAATGGGACACCTGGCAATCATACCAGCATAATTAAGTTTTGCTTGGACACTCAAGTTGAACTCCAATTGTGTTCCTGACTTGTCTTGGTCACATTATAGCTCACCTCTGTTTCTCTCATGACCTACCAATATAACATTCCAATTTTGTTAACTACACCTTTCCCATTTCCCTTCTCAAACAGATCTATTTCCCTCAGATCAGCACTAATTAGGTGAACACTTTCAATCTTAAGACTCAAGTTTTCACTTTTCACTAATACAGAGACATTTTAGTTCACTATTATTTGTTTCACTATTATTTCATTCTCTGTGTTACTTACATCTGGGACTCCTATTATACAGACTTTTGTGGCTCAGCTGGTAAAGAATCTGCCTGCAATTTGGAAGACCTGAGTTCAATCCCTGGATTGGGAAGATCCTTTGGAGAAGGGAAAGGCTACCCACTCCAGTATTCCGGCCTGGAGAATCCCATGGACTGTATAGTCCATGAGGTCGCAAAGAGTCGGACATGACTGAGAGACTTTCACTTTACTCTTTTAGATCTGTCCTCTAAGTCTCCTAACTTCTCTCCAATAATCTTCCTATGCTTTTCTTTGGCACATTATCTGAGGAGGATGTAATTAATTAATCTTCCAATTCACTATTTTATGACACATGTATTATCTTTCTGCTATTTAATCATTCATGACTGCAGCCAAAATTAAAAGACTCTTGTTCCTTGGAAGAAAAGTTATGACAAACCTAGAGAGCATATTGAAAAGCAGAGACATTACTTTGCCAACAAAGTAGCAAACCATAGTTTGCTACTAGTCAAAGCTGTGTTTTTTCCAGTAGTCATGTATGGATGTGAAAGTTGGACCATAAAGAAAGCTGAGCACCAAAGAATTGATGCTTTTGAACTGTGGTGTTGGAGAAGACTCTTGAGAGTCCCTTGAACTGCAAGGAGATCCAATCAATCCTAAAGGAAATGAACCCTGAATATTCATTAGAAGGACTGATGCTGAAGCTGAAGCTCCAATAGTTTGGCCACATGATGAAAACAGCCAACTCATTGGAAAAGACCCTGATGCTGGGAAAGATTGAAGGCAGGAGAAGAGGATGACAGAGGATGAGATGGTTTGTCAGTTCTTCGCATGAAGTGGCCAAAGTATTGGAGTTTCAGCTTCAACATCACTCTTTCCAATGAACACCCAGGACTGATCTCCTTTAGGATGGACTGGTTGGATCTCCTTGCAGTCCAAGGGACTCTCAAGAGTCTTTTCCAACACCACAGTTCAAAAGCGTCAATTCTTTGGCACTCAGCTTTCTTTATAGTCCAACTCTCACATCCATACATGACTACTGGAAAAACCATAGATTTGACTAGATGGCCCTTTGTCAGCAAAGTAATGCTTCTGATTTTTAATATGCTGTCTAGGTTTGTCATAACTTTCCTTCCAAGGAGTAAGTGTCTTTTAAGTTCATGGCTGCAGTCACCATCTGCAGTGCTTTTGGAGCCCAAGAAAATAGAGTCAGCCACTGTTTCCACTGTTTCCCCATCTATCTGCCATGAAGTGATGGGACCGGATGCCATGATCTTAGTTTTCTTAATGTTGAGTTTTAAGCCAACTTTTTCGCTCTCCTCTTTCACTTTCATCAAGAGGCTTTTTATTTCTTCTTCACTTTCTGCCATAAGGGTGGTGTCATCTGCATATCTGAGGTTATTAATATTTCTTCCATCAATCTTGACTCCAGCTTGTGTTTCTTCCAGCCCAGCATTTCTCATGATGTACTCTGCATATAAGTTAAATAAGCAGGGTGACAATATACAACTGTGACGTATTCCTTTCCTGATTTGGAACCAATCTGTTGTTTCATGTCTAGTTCTAACTCTTGCTTCTTGACCTGCATATAGATTTCTCAAGAGGCAGGTCAGGTGGTCTGGTATTCCTGTCTCTTTAAGAATTTTCCACAGTTTGTAGTGATACACACAGTCAAAGCTTTAGCATAGTCAATAAAGTAGAAGTAGATGTTTTTCTGGAACTCTCTTGCTTTTCTGATGATCCAATGGATGTTGGCAATTTGATCTCTGGTTCCTCTGCCTTTTCTAAATCCAGCTTGAACATCTGGAATTTCACAGTTCATATACTGTTGAATCCTGGCTTGGAGAATTTTGAGCATTACTTTGCTAGCATGTGAGATGAGTGCAATTGTGTGGTAGTTTGAACATTCTTTGGCATTGCCTTTCTTTGGGATTGGAATGAAAACTGACCTTTTCCAGTCCTGTGGCTACTGCTGAGTTTTCCAAATTTGCTGGCATATTGAGTGCAGCACTTTCACAGCATCATCTTTTAGGATTTGAAATAGCTCAACTGGAATTCCATCACCTCCACAGGTTTTGTTCATAGTGATGCTTCCTAAGGCCCACTTGACTTCACATTCCAGAATGTCTGGGTCTAGGTGTGTGATCACACCACTGTCATTATCTGGGTCATGAAGATCTTTTTTGTATAGTTCTTCTGTGTATTCTTGCCACCTCTTCTTAATATCTTCTGCTTCTGTTAGGTCCATACCATTTCTGTCCTTTATTGTGCCTAGTTTTTCATGAAATGTTCCCTTTGTATCTCTAATTTTCTTGAAGAGATCTCTAGTGTGTGCACTTGGTGTCTTTCATTTAAGTGGTTGAAAGGTTAAGTTGCTCATCCTTACATATTTGGTGATCTTTGTTTATCTGTTCATATAAACAAGGATATAACCCTATTCTCAATCTTGTTTGCTCATTAGAGTTGCCTTGGGAGCTTTAAAAAACCCTAATCCCATACCAAAGACCAATTAAATAAGACTGTCTAGAAGTGGTATTGATGCCAAGCAGGGCCCTGTGAGTATAGAGGCCTTTTTGTCCCTCACTTCTTATAGGCAGATTCCAATCCCCATGACCTTCCTGAGTTCCAAAGTGCATAACAATTTCAAATCAAGTGAGGAGCAGCTACAAAACCACCTGAGGCAATATTAAAGAGAGCAGAGAAGCTCATGGTATTAGGAGAATAGATCACCTAAGACCCTGCACACACCCTAATCTTGTCAAAAACTCTGCCCTTTTGAAACTTTGCAGAAGAAAGAATATGACTATTACTGCCTTGATCCTTATCACTTACTCCTGCCTGACTATATAACCTTTCCCTACTCACCAGGAAGGGGGAACACAGTTCTTGAGGCACTAGCCTACTGTGTTCCCCCTTTGCCTGTCAAAGTAACAAACCCTCTCTTTCCTTCTTCTCCATAACTCTGTCTCCATATTGCTGTTTGGCATTAGTGCAGAGAGAACCAAGATTTTGGCATCAGTGCCCCAGCACTTGAATCTTTTCTTTTTTAGGGATTTGATTTACACACAGTATAGTACAAAAATTGTAAGTGTACTGCTCAATAGACCTTTACCTGAGTCATATATATACATATACAACACATTGTGAGTCAGATCAAGACATAGACCAAAGGTTGGAAAACTTTTTCTATAAAGGGCCAAATGTTTTTGACTTTATGGTCCAGTCACTGTCCGTCACACCTACTGAACTCTTGTAGTACAAACGCAGTGAAGGATAACATGTAAATGAATGAGCATTTCTGACCCCTGATATAGGCCATTTCTAGCACTCCAGAAAAACTCCTTGCCCTTCCCAGTTAATACTCTTCCAAAGATAACTTCTGTTTATTGTCAGGATTTAAAGCTATCCAAGTGATTACAATATACACTGACTGATCATAATTAATATACGTGTGTATTAACAGATCTTAGGTAAGATTTCCTATTCCCTGTGCATTGACTCAGGTTTCTGGGAGAAAGCATTAAAGGAGCTCTAAAAGACCCTTGCTCCTTGGAAGAAAAACTATGGCAAACCAAGACAGCATATTAAAAAGCAGAGACATTACTTTGCCAACAAAGGTCCATATAATCAAAGCTATGTTTTCCAGTAGTCATGTATGGATGTGACAGTTGGGCCATAAAGAAGGCTGAACACTGAAAAATTGATACTTTTGAATTGTGGTATTGGAGCAGACTCTTTAAGAGTCCCTTGGACTGCAAGGAGACCAGACCAATCAATCCTGTGTGTGTGTGTATGAAAGTCGCTCAGTCATTTCCAACTCTTTGTGACCCCATGGACTATACAGTCTGTGGAATTTTCCAGGCCAGAATGCTGGAGTGGTAGCCTTTCCCTTCTCCAGGGTACCTTCTCAACCCAGGGATCGAACCCAGGTCTTCTGCATTGCAGGCAGAATCTTAACCAGTGAGCCACCAGGGAAGCCCCAACCAATCCTAAAGGAAATCAATCCTGAATATTCATTGGAAGGACTGATGCTGAAGCTGAGACTCCAATACTTTGGCCACCTGATGCAAAGAGCTGACTCATTAGAAAAGACCCTGATGCTGGGAAAGATTGAAGGCAGGAGGAGAAGGGGATGACAGAGGATGAGATGGTTAGATGGCATTGGACTCAATGGACATGAGTTTGAGCAAGCTCTAGGAGATGTTGAAGGACAAGGAAGACTGGCATGCTGCAGTACATGGGTTTGCAAACAGTCAGACACGACTGAGTGACTGAACAACAGTGTCGCTTGAACACCTTGAACATACCTGTGGAACTCTCCTAGAACAGACTCACACTTTAACTGAAGAAAATAACATAATCAGCTGCTTTGAAAAATTATCACTGAAAGCTGCTCCCTGACTCTTACTCTGAATGTTCTCTTTATGGATTTTCTTCTACTCTCACCTATAGCTGCCTCTAGTCATTAGGTCTCCCTGAGTTCAGAGGTCTCTTTCACACCTACACAGAGCTTTCGTTTTACTCAGTTCTGTTAAGATCCACAATTAATTTTTTCCCATTTGAATTCTAGCTTCCAAAATTTGCTTGATTCAGTAGTTTATTAATATCATCAGGAACTCAAGTTCTTTCCACTCTACTGTCCATAGGCTTCATCCTATTGCTATTCCTCTTGGTTTATGTGACAGATTACACCATCAAATGGTGTTGCTTGCTTTCTCTCTTGCTTTCAGAAGCGGGGAGAACATTTCCGGTGGAAATTATGCCAACAGAATGAACTAAAACTCTCTTGGAACATGTTAGTCAATTTTTCATTTCTCATTCCCATTTCTGAACTAGTTATGGGCAAAGGGGATGGATTATCTCAAACCGATCAATTCTGTCTCAGATGCTAAAAAGGGTCAGGTTCATGCAATGCCCAATATAATCAACGTGGAAAGAATAGTCTCATAAACAAAATGTAGGGTTCTGTTAGAAAGGAGGAAGGGAAAATGCATGCTGGGCATTATTGATTCAATGGACATTTCCAGGCGGTGGCAGTCGGAAACCTATGAGAAATGTGTGCAGTGGGGGAGGAAGATAAGCATGGAAAATAATTTCCTTCCCTCCTCCCTGGGCTGTGTTTCAGGGGCAGCCCAGACTTAGGACTCAGTGCAGCTTTTATAACCTCTCTCTGTCCAAAAGGGGCTCCACAAGAAAAGACATCTAGGTACTATAGATCAGCCCTGGAATCCCCACTCTGAGCCTCAGCTGTGATCATTATTGTAACCATAGTTTACCTGGCACCTGGGGATGGCACTCCCACCTGGGCATTTCCTACCGGGAACTAGGCAGCTGCCCCGGCCTGGCCCATTTAGGGTCTGGCCTGAGACTTGCTCGGTCTCTGCCAGTCCAGCTGCGGCCAGGGACCAGCAGCAGGAGCAGCACTTGGGAACTTGTTGGAAATGCAGCATCTCAGGTCTGGCCCAGACTCTCTGAGTCAAAATCTGCATTTTCCCAAGATCCTCAGGGTAGTTGCAGGCACATTGCAGCATAAGGTACACTGACTTCAGACATTTGCTTTCAGTCTGTGTGGGGGCAAGGACAGTTAGAGTGGGAAGTGAGCTTTTCACAATGATGACCAAGTTTTGCTCTGCCCAGTCCTCATGATCACCTTTAATACTGCATTTGTTATTTTTCATTCTGCGGTTACCATAGCAGAAAAAAAAATTACATAGCCTAATATTATCATTTCAACCCACTCATATAATTATTTTTGCTTTGTGTTTTCAGTCTATAGCAGTAATGTTTGCTCTTGAAAATCCTGTTGCAGTTATTTATATCTATAACCCGTATACAAAGTGACATCAGAATAATAGGAAGTCAGTGAATAGAAGGCTCTCCTACTAGGAAATGCAGTCTTTATGTTCCAAGTTTGGAGTACCCATGTATGCGGCAGCAAAGGTTTATGGTGTGTTAAAAGCCTGCTCAGAGCAAGAGGCCCCACATTCTTGTGTAACGAGATCTGTGGAGGGACAGCTCCATCCTCAGAGGATTCTCTAAGACATCCTCAAAGAGCAAACACTCCAAAGCCCTAAGCTCTAGTCAGGCCAAATGGTGTGTGCACAGAGAGAGTAGAAGTGTCCAGGGTGGTATAGTAGATGTCGCCAAATTTTTCCAGAGTCCAGCCTCCATAGACTTAGGCTCATCAATGTTCCCATGGCAGGCTTGCAGAAAAATCTCTTGAGTAGGATTCAGAACAGTAGTGACCATTTCCAAGGCTAATGTGGAATGAATCCCTAGGGACTCCATTTACTTCCTTTAGGATGACTTTGGGAATTTAGGGAAGCCTCTGTCTTCACCCTATTGAGCCTAAACATGTGTCTGCAACAGAAATCACCTTGACTGGGTCCCATGTTTTTCTAGGACTCAGAATACCTTAGATTATTAGTTCATTCATTTGTTCACCCATGATGTTACTCTGTGTCAGGCCCAAGGCTAGGAAAAGAAAATGTAATAATGACTTGAATTATTTTCCTCACTTCAACATTGATGTCTTTAATCTTCTCTTCACTGAAGATTATGTCTCCAGGCTCACAGTCTTCCTCTGTGTTCTCAGATCTGGTATTCTTTGGGGTAACTAAAATATCCCTATGAAGATCCATCCAACACCCTTGTCTTCCTCACCAGAAATGGCTTCCTCCTTCACTGGACTTCAGCTGTCTGCTCCACTGATTATACTTACAATGAATCCACTATGATATCTGAAATTTAAACCTTCAATTCTCTAACTGCAACTGCTGTTGTTATAGCTTACTTACTCATCTATTATGAAAATACTAAAAGAGTGTGGTTTTCACACTCTTTTAGAACTTCAGTTCCTTCTACTTCCTGCTCTCTTGTCAACATTCCCAGCTCCTTTTCTCTGTCATTGTCAAATCCAATTTATACAAGCTGTTCTTCCATTGTCCTCACTCACCTAGCCTGATGAAAACTGACTGCTAGAGAAAAATCTCACCAGTAGGTAGATTGGCTTCAGTGAAAATTCATGGTTTCTAAAATTTCGTCAGATAGGATCCCATGTACTTTCCTCCACCCCATTGAAAACTTACCTGCAACTTTATTAAAGGTGATATTTCTAAAATTACCAAGGATTTCTTTGTTGCTAAATTCAATTATAATCTGTATGTGATGATTCCCAAATATACATTTCTGGTTCAGGTCTTTCAGCTAACCTGAGATCTATAATATCCAACTTCTTTTTTTTTTTTTTTTTATAAATGTATTTATTTTAGTTGGGAGCTAATTACTTTACAATATTGTAGTGGTTTTTGCCATACATTGACATGAATCAGCAATGGGTTTACATGTGTTCCCCATCCTGAACCCCCCTCCTACCTCCCTCCCCATCCCATCCCTCTGGGTCATCCCATTGCCCCAGCCCTGAGCATTTGTCTCATGCATCGAACCTGGAATGGTGTTCTGTTTCACATATGGTAATATACATGTTTCAGTGCTATTCTCTCAGAACGTCCCACCCTCATCTTCTCCCTCAGAGTCCATAAGACTGTCCTATGCATCTGTCTCTTGAATATCTCTAATTGGATTTCCCCAAACTAAATTCATCAGGCCCTCATTCTCAAGACCAAACCATAACCATAATTAACAAATGGCACAGCCATCCATTTGGACATCCAAGCTAGAAACCTATCAAGATATACCCCTTCCTCTTCCACATCCCCATATTTAATCACAAACCAAATCCTATGAAATCTGTTTCATAAAGTTTTATCCTAATTGGTCTTTGGCTGTGGTGTTAGAGAAACTGGACTTCCCATTTTCATTACCTTTGTCCAGGACATGATATATTGCTTGAATTATTGTAATGACCTTCTAAATGGCCTCCCTGCTACCAGTCTTATTCCTCGCCATTCACTTCTATCAGCAGCAGTCAAAAAAGATCTTACTATATCTCACCTACCCTGCTATTCACCTACTTAATGTCCTTCAGTGGACTCCCATTGATCTTCAGATAAAGTTCAAAGTTCTCATGCTGGCCTATACAACTCTGCACAATTGATTTCTACTTATCTCTGTACACACATCTCTATCATGTGCCCCCATACTCTGTTCTTTGCCCTCCCCACACCCAGTACTCTCCTTTAGAGCCACATTTGACTACTAACTTCTACAATAGCTACTTGCTCTCTCGAGCCTCTGGGACCTTGCACATGTTTCCTATATGTAGAATATCCTTTCCCCTCTTAATCTCAGAGTCAAGAAGGAGGGTACACGGGACAATGAATCACAATTTGAGAAACTCAGCTGAAGTTTAGTCTTGTTGCATCTTTGCAACAAGAAGAAAGGAGATAAATCTAGACAGCCTTGAAAAGGGAAAGGGAAGAACAGATCATCCTGTCCTCCTTGATCTTTTGCTTTGCTGCTGCCAGCCTCCCAGACCTTCTCCTCCATTCTAATTTCTGCCATTCCCTCAGATGATTGACAAGTAGATGAAGTCCACTTGAAAGATAGCTTCAGGGGGCAGCCTGGGAGGGAGCACCGAATTCCTGACATACTGTGATTGGGGACATCATTACAAGGTGAAGATGTTCCCACAAAGCTCCTGGACAAGACTGCACCACTCTTTTTGGATTTCACACTACATCCTTTACCCCTGGTTCTGAATACTCTCTTCTTAACTTGAAACCTCAGGGAAAAAGTACAACTTCTGCTTGTGAGATCCACAGAGGCTGATGAGAAAAGAATCATTAATGTTGTAGGCTTGATCTCATTTGCTGATTTACACACCCTAGAAGAAACAATTTAAGTATTCATTCTGCAAAAAAATTCTGTTTATATGGGGGAAAGCTGTACTATCAAAAATGTTCAAATGTGAATAACTGTAATAAATTGAGAAGATGTCATAAAATGAAACAGTTATTAGCTTCACTGTAATGTTTTCCTGGGAACTCAGCTGATGAGGCAAGGCAGTGGATGAAGGCTGCTACTTATGACAAAGCCCTGGGAAAGAACCAGAACCAGTTCTCTCTTCCCTGGGAATCCCTTTCTCTGATGTGGAAAGAAAAATGTGTTTCATTTTCCTGGTTGATAGAATGTGACAAACTCAGGGTTCTTCCTGTACCAAGATTTCAGGGAGTCTCTGCTGAGACACTGCTGCCTGGGCTTGTCTCTACTTGCTCTCTGGGTCTCTTGTAAAGTGGGAATCTGAGGCCCTAATTGAGTCTCTAAGAAGTTAGCATCCTTTCCAGAAGCCAGAGAGCAGGGGCTGGCTCAAAGGCTCACAGAACCTTAAATGCAGCTGTCTATGCTCCCACATCCCCCATTTGTTGCTGGGATTCCCCTCCCTGACTGCTTGCTGAAGTCATCTCTGAAATGAGTTTCATTTAGTTGTCAGTCTTTCAAGGAGGTGGGTGGAAAGAATGAAAAGGTGAATACTGGAGGAGGTGGTTTGGTGGGCTGGCAGCAACAGAGAAAAAAGTAAAGAGGATGAGCCTTTCCCCTCCTCCCCTCTTCCTCTCCCTCCTTGCCTCCCTTTCAGGGTTGTCTGTCTCTTACACAGTGGCTTGTAGTCTCTGTGTGTCTCTCTGCCCCACCCCTCCCAGAAGCAGAGAAACAGTGATTTCTCTGCTTGACACATGCATGCACCTGGGAAGTAAGGACATAAACAGCCCCTCCCATCAAAGAGTTCACAGTTCTGTGGGAGACAGCCAGGTCACCAGCCCTGACAACACACTATAGCATCATAGCGTGAGGGATAGGGAAGCGAGGACAGGGCTACAGCATCCCCGGGGACTAGGCCCATCTTCAGATATTCAGACCATCAGTACCTATACTTTCTCCCAGAGTGGCACTGCCTCCATAGCATCACTACCCTCTAGGCCCATAGCCACCTCCATGGCTTTTACCTAGATTCCAAATGCTTTTGGCCCCTCGTTCGTTTGCCTGACACTTGTCAAAACTATAACTTGTACAGCTTCTCCCTACCCACACATGTCCTTCCCAAAGCACTTCTTGGAGAAAAGCCCAGGCAATCCAGTCCTTTCCTATTCTGACCTAAGGTGTTGTTTGGTCACCTCATCCTGAATATTCATTGGAAGAACTGATGCTGAAGCTGAAACTCCAATACTTTGGCCATTTCATGCGAAAAACTGACTCAATGGAAAAGACCCTGACGTTGGGAAAGATTGAGGGCGGGAGGAGAAGGGGATGACAGAGGATAAGATGGTTGGATGGTATCACCAACTCAATGGACATGAGTTTGAGCAAGCTCTGGGAGTTGGCGTTGGACAGGGAGGCCTGGCATGCTGCAGTGCATAGGGTCGCAAAGAGTTGGACACGACTGAGCGACTGCACTGAACTGAACTGAGAACCCTGGAAGGAAATAAAGGTGAGTGGAGATGTAGTGGTTCCCTATGGCTACTATAACAAATGAGCATAAACTTAGGGACTTAACACATTTATGATGTTAGATCAAAATGAGTCTTACCTGGCTATGCTCCTTCTGAGGCTCTAGGGGAGAATCTGTTTCCTTGCCTTTTTCACCTTTTGTAGTCTTCCTTCATCCCTTGGTTCCTGCCCCCCTTCCTCCATCTCTAAGCCTGCAATGCTGGACTGAGTCCTTCACAGGCTACCATATCTCTGATTTTCTCTTTGGCTTCCCTTTTCTACTTACAAGGATGCTTGTGATTACATTGGGCTCACCCAGATAATTCAGGGTCATCTCCCTATTTGAAGGGTAGCAGACTAGAAAACTTAATTCCCTTTACCATCTAAGACAATATGTCCACAAGTTCTAGTTGAAGAGGGTGTAGACATCTCTGGGGGCCCATTATTCTGCCTACCTCAGGAGGGATTCTGAAGCCCCAAATTCTCATGTTCCTGAATGACAGCTATACTTGCCTTTTTTCCTCTGAGCATTCCTATGCCCATTGCCACCCACCCCCAATCCTTGGGTCTCATTTTTCTTCCTGTCCTCCCTCCTTCCCTCCTTCTCTCCTTTCTCCTCCTCTCTTTGTCCATTGTTTCCTTCTCCTTGGCCTAAAAGCAGATTTAAGTTCTTCCCACATGAAAAATAACTTATCACCACATTTGTCAACCCCACACCCCCTCCAGCTACATCTGTATCCTTTTCTTGTAAACAAAATGTCCTTCGCATGTAATATCTTTCTTCCCTCCTTCCTTACTTATCAGTCCATTGCAATTTGTCCGCTTCTCCTATCACCCCACACAAAGTGTCATTACAAATGTCACCAAAGACTTCTTTGTCCATAAATCCAAAAGAGATTTTGTTAGTCCTTGTCCTTTCTGAAATCAGCAGCAGCAGATGACAGCCTGGAACATTCCCACCCCTCTACCCTTGTAGAAATATGCCCTCTGCTTCTGTCCATAGCACCACTTCTTCCTGGTCTCTCCTATACTTGTCTAGTTGCCCATTTGCAGCATGTGTTACTCTTCTCACATCCCATGTCTGGGGATGTGGGGCAGAGATGGGGGCTGCAGGAGGTCCTAACCTTTCAATTACAACCTTCACTACATTGACGAAGCCTTGATCCCTGATTGCTGTCTTGAGTCCAGGCCTCAACGTGGAGCTCCAGAACCTTGATATCCAGTTGCCTCCAGGACACACCACCAACCATGTCCCATGGACACCTACATCGTCATATGTCTAGTGCTAAGCTCATCATCTTCCACTCAAGCCTGCTCGTCCAGTCTTTCCCGTGTCCAGAAATGTTACCCACATCCTCTTGTCACTCAAATCAGATGCATGGTTGTCATCTTTGACGCCTCCTCTTCACGAGGCCCAATGTCCAGTCAGTTTTCATATATTAATGATCTCAGCTTCTAAATCCCTCTGAGGTCAGCCCCACTTCTCTGCTCATATTCTCACTACTCTAATTTTTCCCGACCTGCCACCTCACTTGGCAGAGTGACCGGTGCCTCAGAAGCTCCCAGTGTTAGTCTTGTTATTGTCATCGTCATTTATAGCCCATTCACTCACCTCCTTTGGCCTCATAATCCTCCGTAAACCCTTCATCCTCTGCCAAATTATGCTGGGTTAGGATTTGGGGGAAAGGGTTCCCACCCTATTCATTTGTTTATCCCATGGTCATTTCTTGAGGCTTTTACTCTGTTTCATGCACTGAGCTAGTGTCTATGAATGTGGAGAGATGAGAAGGAGGTGAAAAGGAGGAAACTCAAATGCCTATGACATGTCAGGTATCGAATACGTATTTGTTCTGTTGAAACACCAGTATCCCTCCTCCTTTAGAAGCAGACTTTTTCCCAAGGAAGATATTTTGTTCCCAGACAACAACCAAGATGAAATTTTTAAAAAATCAAAATTTAAAGCCATAAATTACCAATCCATCTTGGAAAGCATATAATTGCATCGAGAAATGTGATAATACCTTGCATTTTGCTCTGATCTGATTACAGCTCAAGGGATAAACATGAGTATGGCAGTCAGAATTGACCCTAGCAGGTACCAGGAATCTGGGGCTTCAGGAACATTGAATTTCCCTCCCCGCAATGCCTACCTTGCTGCTATTCACACCCCAAATGCACAGAGCACATTTCTTCATGTAAACAATAAAAACTATTTTAGACTCTCAGTTTGCACACAGACACATCTGACTTCAACTCCAATAAATAGTTTGGCTAGAATTCTGGATTATCAGGCGCAGGAGATCCCTAAAATATCACATAGTTTAAGATCCTCATTATATAGGGGAATATTTGAGACCTAGAAATGAGAGGGCTTATCCTAAGTCAGTAACAATGTGTTTTTTTTTTCTGGTTTTATCAATATATAACCGACGTACATTACTGTGTAAGTTTAAGGTGTACAGCATAATGTTTTGAAATACATATATTGGAAAGTGATCACTACAATAAGTTTAGTTAGCATTTGTTATCTCATATAGCTAAAACAAAAGGAAACACAAAGGAAAAAAAATGTACCTTCTGATGAGAATTAAGGAATTGCTCTCTTAGTCATGGTGGAGAGGTCTGATAGAATGTGATCCCCTGGACAAGGGAATGGCAAACCACTTCAGTATTTTTGCCTCGAGAATCCCATGAACAGTATGAAAAGGCAAAAAGATAGGACACTGCAGGATGAACTCCCCAGGTCGGTAGGTGCCCAATATGCTACTGGAGCTCAGTGGAGAAATAACTCCAGAAACAAAGAAGGAATGGAGCCAAAGCAAAAACAACACCCAGCTGTGGATGTGACTGGTGATGGAACCAAGATTCGATGCTGTAAAGAGCAATATTGCATAGGAACCTGGAATGTTAGGCCCACGAATCAAGGCAAATTGGAAGTGATCAAACAGGAGATGGCAAGAGTGAATGTCAACATTCTAGGAGTCAGTGAACTAAAATGGACTGAAACGGGTGAATTTAACTCAGATGACCATTATATCTACTACTGTGGGCAGAAATCCCTAAGAAGAAATGGAGTAGCCATCATAATCAACAAGAGAGTCTGAAATGCAGTACTTGGATGCAATCTCAAAAACGACAGAATGATCTCTGTTCATTTCCAAGGCAAACCATTCAGTAT
Organism: Okapia johnstoni; assembly: GCA_024291935.2. Taxonomy (NCBI): domain Eukaryota; kingdom Metazoa; phylum Chordata; class Mammalia; order Artiodactyla; family Giraffidae; genus Okapia; species Okapia johnstoni. The sequence goes on from CM044305.1 coordinate 114,184,504, forward strand.
CACAGTAATCCACATATGTGTCCTGACCAGTAACACTGAAGAAGCTGAAGTTGAACGATTCTATGAAGACCTCCAAGACCTTCTAGAATTAGTACCCAAAAAAGATGTCCTTTTCATTATAGGGGACTGGAATGCGAAAGTAGGAAGTCAAGAAACACCTGGAGTAACAGGCAAATTTGGCCTTGGAGTATAGAATGAAGCAGGGCAAAGGCTAATAGAGTTTTGCCAAGAGAACGCACTGGTCATAGCAAACACCCTCTTCCAACAACACAAGAGAAAACTCTACACATGGGCATCACCAGATGGCCAATACCAAAACCAGACTGATTATATTCTTTGCAGCCAAAGATGGAGAATCTCTATAGAGTCAGCAAAAACAAGACCAGGGGCTGACTGTGTCTCAGATCATGAACTCCTTATTGCCAAATTCAGACTTAAATTGAAGAAAGTAGGGAAAACGACCAGACCATTCAAGTATGACCTAAATCAAATCCCTTATGATTATACAGTGGAAGTGACAAATAGATTTAAAGGAGTAGATCTGATAGACAGAGTGCCTGATGGAGGTTCGTGACATTGTACAGGAGACAGGGATCAAGACCATCCCCAAGAAAAAGAAATGCAAAGAAGCAAAATGGCTGTCTGAGGAGGGTTTACAAATATCTGTGAAAAGAAGAGAAGCAAAAAGCAAAGGAGAAAAGGAAAGATATACCCATTTGAATGCAGGGTTCCAAAGAATAGCAAGGAGAGATAAGAAAGCCTTCCTCAGCAATCAATGCAAAGAAATAGAGGAAAAAATTAGAATGGGAAAGATTACAGATCTCTTCAAGAAAATTAAAGATACCAAGGGAACATTTCAAGCAAAGATGGGCTCAATGAAGGACAGAAATGGTATGGACCTAACATAAGCAGAAGATATTAAGAAGAGGTGGCAAGAATACACAGAAGATCTGTACAAAAAAGATCTTCACAACCCAGATAATCACGATGATATGATCACTCATCTAGAGCCAGACGTCCTGGAATGTGAAGTCAAGTGGGCCTTAGGAAGCATCACTATGAACAAAGCTAGTGGAGGTGATGGAATTCCAGTTAAGCTATTTCAAATTCTAAAAGTTGATGCTGTGAAAGTGCTGCACTCAATATGTCAGCAAACTTGGAAAACTCAGCAGTGGCCATAGGACTGGAAAAGGTCAGTTTTCATTCCAGTCCCAAAGAAAGGCAATGCCAAAGAATGCTCAAAGTACCACACTATTGCACTCATCTCACACGCTAGTAAAGTAATGCTCAAAATTCTCCAAGCCAGGCTTCAGCAATACGTGAACTGTGAACTGCCAGATGTTCAAGCTGGTTTTAGAAAAGGCAGAGGAACCAGAGATCAAATTGCCAACATCCGCTGGATCATCGAAAAAGCAAGAGAGTTCCAGAGAAACATCTCTTTCTGCTTTATTGACTATGCCAAAGCCTTTGACTGTGTGGATCACAACAAACTGTGGAAAATTCTGAGAGATGGGAATCCCAGACCACCTGACCTGCCTCTTAAGAAATCTGTATGCAGGTCAGGAAGCAACAGTTAGAACTGGACCTGGGACAACAGACTGGTTCCAAACAGGAAAAGGAGTTCGCCAAGGATGTATATTGTCACCCTGCTTATTTAACTTATACACAGAGTACATCATGAGAAACGCTGGGCTGGAAGAAGTACAAGCTGGAATCAAGATTGCTGGGAGAAATATCAATAACCTCAGATATGCAGATGACACCACCCTTATGGCAGAAAGTGAAGAAGAACTGAAGAGCCTCTTGATGAATGTGAAAGCGGAGAGTGACAAAGTTGGCTTAAAGCTCAACATTTAGAAAACTAAGATCATGGCATCTGGCCCCATCGCGTCATGGCAAATACATGGGGAAACAGTGGAAATAGTGGCTGACTTTATTTTTCTGGGCTCCAAAATCCCTGCAGATGGTGATGCAGCCATTAAATTAAAAGACACTTACTCCTTAGCAGGAAAATTATGACCAACCAAGATAGCATTAAAAAGCAGGGATAGTACTTTGTCAACAAAGGTCTTTCTAGTCAAGGATTTGGTTTTTCCAGTGGTCATGTATGGATGTGAGAGTTGGACTATAAAGAATGTGAGTGCTGAAGAACTGATGCTTTTGAACTGTGGTGTTGGAGAAGGCTCTTGAGAGTCCCTTGGACTGCAAGGAGATCCAACCAGTCCATCCTAAAGGAGATCAGTCCTGGGTGTTCATTGGAAGGACTGATGTTGAAGCTGAAACTCCAGTACTTTGGCCACGTGATGCGAATGGCTGACTCATTTGAAAAGACCCTAATGCTGGGAAAGATTGAGGGCGGGAGGAGAAGGGGACGACAGAGGATGAGATGGTTGGATGGCATCACTGACTCAATGGACATGGGTTTGGGTGGACTCCGGGAGTTGGTGATGGACAGGGAGGCCTGGCGTGCTGCGGTTCATGGGGTCACAAACAGTCAGACATGACTGAGCGACTTAACTGATCATGAAAATGAAAGTAAATGTCACTCAGTAGTGTTCAACCCTTTGCAACTGCATGGACTATATAGTCCTGGACAGAATACTGGAGTGGGTACCCTTTCCCTTCTCCACGAGATCTTCCCCACCCAGGGATCGAACCCCAGTCTCCCGCATTGTAGACAGACGCTTTACCGTCTGAGCCAAATAGTTATTTATCTCATAACTGGAAGTTTGTATGTTTTGACAGCTACTGCTAAGTTGCTTCAGTTGTGTCTGACTCTTTGCGACCCTATGTACTGTAGCCCACGAGGCTACTCTGTCCATGGGGATTCTCCAGGCAAGAATACTGGAGTGGGTCCACATTTCCTCCTCCAGGGGATTTTCCCGACCTAGGAATCAAACCCGCTTCTCTTACATCTCCGGTGTTGGCAGGCAGATTCTTTACCACTAGCGCCACCTATCTTCCTCCAATTTTACCTCCCTTCATGCTCCAGCTCTGTTAACTACAATTATGATCTCTCCTTTTAGGAATGTGTTTGTTTGTTTGTCCTCATATAAGTGAGATCATACAATATTTGTCTCTGTCTGACTTATTTCACTTCGCATAATGGCCTCAAAGTTCATCTTTGCTGTTGTAAATGGCAGGATTTATTTGGTTTTTTTTTAATGTGTTAATAATATCGTATTGTGTGTATGTGTATGTGAGTGTGTCTATCACATCTTCATCCATTCATCCATCAGTGAACACTTATTTGTTTCCTTATCTTGGCTATTATAAATAATGCTGCTATGAATGTGGTGGTGTATGTATCTTTTTGAGTTAGTGTTTTCATTTTAGGGGGGCTATATTCTCAGAAATGGAATTGCTGAATCATATAATAGTTTTATTTTTAACTTTTTGAGGTTCTCCCATACTGTTTTTTAGTTTATTTTTTTAATTGGAGGAAAATTGCTTTACAATGTTGTATTGGTTTCTGCCATACAACAATGCACATCAGCCATAATTATACATATAATCCCTCCCGCCCCCCATCCCATCCCTTTAGGTCATCACAAAGCACCAGGCTGGGCTTCCTGTGTTACAGAGCAACTTCTCATCAGCTGTTTTATGCATGATAGTGTGTATATGTTGATGCTACTTTCTTCATTCGTCCCACTCTCTCCTTCCCTCACTGTGTCCACAAGTCCATTCTATACATCTGCATCTCCATTCCTTCCCTGCAAATAGGTACATCAGTACCATTTTTCTAGATTCCATATATATTCATTCATATGCAATATTTGTTTTTCTCTTTCTGACATACTTCACTCTGTGTAACAGGCTCTAGGTTCATGCCCCTCACTAGGATTGACTGACATTCATTCTTCTTTATGACTGACTAGTGTTCCACTGTATATATGCACCACATCTTCTTCATTCGTTCATCTGTCGATGGACATCTCGGTGGCTTCCATGTCCTGGCTACTATAAATACTGCTGCAATGAACATTGGGGTATATGTGTCTTTTAGAATTGTGGTTTTCTCAGGGTATATGCCCAGTATTGCCCAGTAATAGGATTGCTGGGTCATATGGTAGGTTTATTCCTAGTTTTTTAAGGAATCTCCATACCATTCTCCATAATGGCTGCATCAATTTATATTCCCACCAACAGCATAGGAGGGTTCCCTTTTCTCCACATACTCTCCAGCACTTATTGCTTGTAGATTTTTTGATGATGGCCATTCTGGCTGGTGTGAGGTGATACTTATTGTAGTTTTGATTTGCATTTCTCTAATAATGAGTGATGCTGAGCATCTTTTCATGTGTTTATTGGCCATCCATATATGTTCTTTGGATAAATGTCTGTTTAGGTCTTCTGCCCATTTTTTGATTTGGCTGTTTGTTTTTCCAATACTGAGCTGTATAAGCTGCTTATATATTTTGGAGACTAATCCCTCCATACTGTTGTATAGTGTTTGTACCAGTTTGCAATCCCACCAGAAGTGCAAAGGGTTACATTTTCTACATATCCTCACCAGTATTTGTTAGGATCTCTTGAATTTTTGATGATGGTTATTCTAACAATCTTATTGGGATTTTGATTTGCATTATCTTAGTAATTTGTGATGTTGAGTATCTTTTCATGTACCTGATGACTGTTGATGTATCTTCTTTGGAAAAAATATCTACTCGCGTCTTTTGCACAGTTTTTAATTGGATTATTGCTTTTTTGCTATGTTGTATGATTCTTTATATATTTTCAATGTTAACCACTTACCAGATAGGTGGTTTGAAAATATTTTTTTTCCATTTAGTAGGTTTTTTATTTTGTTTATTTATTTATTGCTGTATAAAGCTTTTTAGTGTATTGTAGTTCAACTTGCTTATTTTTGGTTTTGTTCCTTATGTGTTGGGTGTAGTATCCAAAAAATCATTGCCAAGACCTGTGTTGAGGAGCTTTATTTCTGTTTTCTCTTAGGTGTTCATGGTTTCATGTCTCATATTAAAGTCTTTAAACCATTTTGAGTTAATTTTTGCTAGTGGTGTGAGAAAGGGGTCTAGTTTCATTCTTTTACATGTGAATATCCAATTTTCCCGGCACTCTTTATTGAAGAGACTATATTTTCTCCACTGAGTCTTCTTGGCTCCTCTCTCAAATATTACTTGACTATATATGCTTGGGCTTATTTCTTGGTTCTTGATTCAGTTCTAATGACCTATGTGTCTTTTTTTATGCCATTACTTGGTAGTTGGTAAGGCTGTGAATTATCTTCCCTGCCCTGGCTCATCAGCAGGATAGGACTCAGGGTCTGTTTGGGTCACTGTTTGGGGCCCCAACTCAAGCAAGAATGAGGACTGAATATCCTGATCATCAAGGCCACTGATTTTTGTCTGCAGCTAGGGAAAGTCACAGGCTGTGCTTTCAGTTCAAGTGCCACTATACGCAGGGTTGCTAGATGGACCGTGCATCAGAGCTCCCCGTGTGCTCTGATTAGGTTCCCTGATCAGGCAGCTAAAGGCTGTATTCAGCAATAAGTGGGATTACAAATTAGTTTCCCTTCGTGGGTACAGTGGGTGAAGCATCTCCAAGGCTACTAAGGCTCTCTGCGGTCTTGACTCCAGCAAACTCATGCCACAAGTTCCTTGTCTGAGCAGGGCCACTGGCTTTTTCTGTGTGCGTGTGTATGCTAAGAGTCATTATTTATTTATTTAAATATTTTTAAATTTATTTATTTTTGATTGGAAGATAATTTCTTTACAATATTCTGTTGGTTTCTGCCATACATCAACATGAATCAGCCATAGGTATCCATATGTCCTCTCCCTCTTGAACCTCCTTCCCACCTCCCACCCCATCCCACCTCTCTAGGTTGTCACAGAGCAGGGCCACTGGCTTTGCTCTGGGGTGAATGAGCTCTGCCCATCCTCCTTTCAGCTAGAGTGCTTCTGTGTTACAGTTTCCAGGTATTCTCATCACCCTTTCCTGTCAGGAGGTAAAACTAGAGTAGGGCTCCCACAAAGTGACCTACAGTACTGAGGCATGCTGGATGTAATCCCTGGGCTCTCTCTTCTCACTGAAGAAACTATAGGCTCAAGGGAGACCTCTCTGCATGGTGCTGCATTGGCCTAGGGGAGGGGAATGCTGTCACTCCTTTTCCCTTTCTAATGCAGTCTATCTTGGCTTCCATGATACAGGGGTTGGGGTCACCCTCACTGCTATGTTCTAAGGTTCTCTCAGTGGGTGTCTTCTCCATAAATAGTTTTTAGTTGCTCTTCTCATGACACGGGGAGAAGACAGGAATGACTTCTTTGTCACCACCTTGGTGACTTCACTCTCAGTAACCGTGTTTGGATTAGTTTATTCCCGACATGTGAGTAGCAATAAAGGATTCCAACAATCTTCCATGGGCAGTAGCTCATTTAATCCAGTGTTCCGTGGAAAAGTTTTCTTATTATATTTATATTACCGAGGTTAAGTGACTTGACCAAGGTAAGACAGCTGAGACAGTGGTATCAGTTCAGTCAGTTCAGTCGCTCAATAGTGTCTGACTCTTTGTGACCCCATGGACTGTAGCACGCCAGGCCTCCCTGTCCATCACAAACTCCCGGAGTTTACTCAAACTCATGTCCATTGAGTCAGTGATGCCATCCAACCATCTTATCCTCTGTTGTCCCCTTCTCCTCCCACCTTCAATCTTTCCCAGCATCAGGGTCTTTTCAAATGAGTCAGCTCTTTGCATCAGGTAGCCAAAGAATTGGAGTTTCAGCTTCAACATCAGTCTTTCCAATGAATATTCGGGACTGATTTCCTTTAGGATTGACTGGTTGGATATCCTTGCACAGATCTGAGACAGAACTGTGTTTGAGCATCTCCTGTGGAGGTACGGGTCAGCGGTGATCTGCCACAGGGACAGAGGCTCGGGGTGCAGCAGACTTGGGTATGGCATAAGCCCTCTTGGAGGAGGTCGCCATTAACCCCACCATAGAGCTGCCAGAACTTACACAGGACTGGGAAATAGACTCTCAGAGGGCACAACAGAAGCTTGTGCACCAGGACCCAGACGAAAGGAGCAGTCACCCACAGGAGACTTTCCCGGACACCTGTGGGTGTCCAGGAGTCTCTGGTGGAGGCGTGGGTCGACGGTGGCCTGCTGCAGGGTTGGGGGCGCTGAGTGTAGCAGTACATGCATGGGATCTTTTGAGGGAGGTCACCATTATCTTCATTACCTCCACCATAATTTGGCCCCAGGTAAATAGCAGGGAGGGAACACAGCTCCACCCATCAACAGAAAATTGGATCAAAGATTTACTGAGCATGGCCCTGCCCATCAGAAAAAGACCCAGTTTCTCCCTCAGTCAGTCTCTCCCACCAGGAAGCTTCCATAAGCCTCTTACCATTCTCCATCAGAGGGCAGACAGACTGAAAACCACAATGACAGAAAACTAACCCATCAGCCTTGTCTAACTATGAGCCATGGCATGTAGGGCCACCCAAGATGGGTGGGTCATGGTGGAGAGTTCTGACAAAATGTGGTCTACTGGAGAAGGGAATGGCAAACCACTTCAGTATTCTTGCCTTGAGAACCCCATGAACAGGATGAAAAGGCAAAAAGATAGGACACTGAAAGATGAACTCCCCAGGTCAGTAGGTGCCCAATATGCTACTGGAGCTCAGTGGAGAACTAACTCCAGAAAGAATGATGGGATGGAGCCAAAGCAAGAACAATACCCAGATGTGGATGTGACTGATGATGGAAGCAATGTTCGATGCTGTAAAGAGCAATATTGCATAGGAACCTGGAATGTCAGGTCCATGAATCAAGGCAAATTGGAAGTGGTCAAACAGGAGATGGCAAGAGTGAATGTCGACATTCTAGGAGTCAAGAGAATTAAAATGGATTGGAATGGGTGAATTTAACTCAGATGACCATTATATCTACTACTGTGGGCAGGAATCCCTTAGAAGAAATGGAGTAGCCGTCATCGTCAACAAGAGAGTCTGAAATGCAGTACTTGGATGCAATCTCAAAAACGAAAGAATGATCTCTGTTCATTTCCAAGGCAAACCATTCAGTATCACAGTAATCCAAGTATGTGTCCCGACCAGTAACACTGAAGAAGCTGAAGTTGAATGGTTCTATGAAGACCTCCAAGACTAGAACTAGCACCCAAAAAAGATGTCCTTTTCATTTTAGGGGACTGGAATGCAAAAGTAGGAAGTCAAGAAACACCTGGAGTAACAGGCATATTTGGCCTTGGAGTACAGAATGAAGCGGGACAAAGGCTAACAGAGTTTTGCCAAGAGAATGCAGTGGTCATAGCAAACACCCTCTTCCAACAACACAAGAGAAGACTCTACACATGGACATCACCAGATGGTTAACACTGAAATCAGATTGATTATATTCTTTGCAGCCAAAGATGGAGAAGCTCTATACAGTCAGCAAAAACAAGACCGGGAGCTGACTGTGGCTCAGCTCATGAACTCCTTATTGCCAAATTCAGACTTAAATTGAAGAAAGTGGGGGAAACCACTCGACCATTCAAGTATGACCTAAATCAAATCCCTAACTATTATACAGTAGAAGTGAGAAATAGATTTAAGGGACTAGATATGATAGACAGAGTGCCTGATGAACTATGGACGGAGGTTCGTGACATTGTTCAGGAGACAGGGAGCAAGACCATCCCCAAGAGACAGTGGTATAAGCCAGGTTAGAACTCAGTGTTCTTGCTTCTGAGTTGCTGTGTATATTTACCATTCACATTTGCTCTAACCACTAGCAGCTTTCCCTGCAAGCATGTTGGTATCTCATTCTTCTCATGTATTTGGTGGGGACCAGTCCCAATAAAAGCCACTCACATGGCCACATATTAATACTTATAAGAGGAGATGGCCATCTACCCAAGATTCAGGCCATGCTGAATCTATCATCATAACTCGTTCAATAGGACTATAGCATAGACAAGACCCAAAACCAAAGTGCCTAGAACAGATTCCCAGCTGAAGTACCACCAGCTATAGCATCATTCTGAGCACCATTTCCTATTGACTTTAACCTTGAGGGGACCTGTTGGTGCCACAGAAACCTGGAAAAATTGGCTATAGGTCATCATAGGAGACTGGCTCAGTATGGATGTGGCTTGAGGAGATTAGACAGTTTCAGGGTCAGTAACATCTGTCCTTCACATCAGAAGGTGGTGATTAATAAGATCTTGGATTTCTCTGAATTATACTATTTCTACTAGTTGTTCACGAGCTCTCTGTCAATAGACATTCACTGAACTTCCTTTGTTCTCCTCTCATGAAGAGGCAGGGAAGGGACTGGTATGATTCCAGGTTAGATATGTATTTCAGGAAGGGGACCCAGCTTAAAGTGTACGAAGATCGTAGAGCTCTTACCAAACATAACACCTGCAGGCATTAAAGCTCCATCTGCTAGAATACAGAGTCCTAAGCCCCCATGAAGGCCACACCATGGTTGTTCTGAGACTTCAATAAAGCTGAGTGGCCTACAACAGGACCTACCAGTGTTAATTTTATTCTTTATGAGCTTATGTTAACTTCATGGAACCCTTTAATGATCTAAGAAAGGGTCTGTAGGTTTTGAAATACTGTGAATAAGTGTGCCTGTTGTGTAGGAAGGCTGGAGTGTGGCTATGTGGATGGGAAACTCTAAGACTCTGGGTCTTTAGGAAGTTGGCCTAGAATGGAGCCATCAAGCCTAGGGGCCAACAAGTGGCTATTCCCAAATCAGCTCACATGTGCTGCTATTATCTTTGTCTATGGAAGCCAGCTTTCTGGGATCACAAGTGACAAGATGGTGGCATGCAACCAGGTTTTCAGGTAGATGATAGGTTATGGCCCCTCACAACCACCTCTTAAGTCCAGAACCACCATACTCACCATCCATCCTACTGGGTAGAATGCCTGGAAATTTGGGACAAATAAATTTTGGCCATATACCCCATTATGGTCTCTGTCACTTCTGGGTCTTTGTACATTCAGGTTGAATGCCATTCTCCTTTTTGCTGGGTAAATTCTGAATCATCCTTTAAAGTCCAGCTCAGAAGTTATTTGATTCAATAAGTATTTTCCTGAGTTTGCACTATGGTGTTGACCCTACACTGTGGTGTAAATGTGCAGCTCTTCCTCAGAGAGCTTAGGGTAGTAGGAGATTGCAATGAAATGTAGTGAATATGGGGATAGTGAGAGCAACAGAGTAGAGTGGAAGCAAGCACACAGCTTTTTTAGCATGGAGAACAAGGCCTGAGAGACATGACCTTTCCAGTGAGAACTGAAGGATAAGTAGCAGTTAGCCAGGTCAAGGCAGGAAGGGAAGAAACATTCTAGACTTAGGAAACACCCTGCACAAAGGTCCTGAGACATATTAGTACTTGATGTTCAGTTGATGTGGCTGACGCATTGTGAGTGAGTTAGGCATTATGGTAACAGGAGGCTGAATAGGACTTTTAAGGCCTGGGTTATAGTTTGGATTTTATTTTAGATGCAGCAGGGTGCCATTGAAATGTATTAAACAGGCAAGTGATGTGACCCGATTTACAATGTAAAATGCTTGCTATATAGTTATCTAGGTGAGAGATCATGATGGAAGGTTAGACTGGAGTTCTAGTTTGGAAGTGAAGACAAAGGGGTACAGCATGGGATTTAAACTAGAGGCTGAGTGTACTCAGATGTGCTAGATATGGGGATGAGAGAGAGGTGTAAGTAACTCCTGCTAAATTTTTGACTTGAGCATCTAGTTGAATGATGCTTCTATTTATTGATAAAGCAATGTCCAAGGGAAAAATTATGCGGGTTGAGGAATTAAAGAGTACTGCTTTTAACAGGTTAAATTTGATGTGAAAGAACTAGGCTAGAGATATTGACTTGGCAGTCAGTATCGTGAAATAGATGTGGTGGTTTTCAAGCACGTCTGTAAATTGTTTGACACTCCTCCCATTAAGAGATGAGGTCTGTGCCCAAACTCTTGAATCAGGCCTGGCCTTAGTGACTCTGTTGTAACCAACAGAATGCAGCTACCCCTCATGTGAGGATGGTAGAAGCCATGTGGCTTCCTACCTGGTTCTCTTAGAACATTTGTACTCTGGAGGCCCCTTCTGGAGATGCTCCCTTTCAGGACTTAGTTGCCATGCTGTCAGAAGACATAAGGAAAGGCCATATATAGATGCTCTAGTCAACAGTACTAGTTGAACCGTCCTTCAACCATCACAGCCCAGCTGCTAGATGTGAGTGAAGGACCCCCCTAGACTGGCACAGAGAATGCCCTCCTCTTCTCAGTTTAGGACTCAACATTTTCCCTCTTGAATAAGACAAGAGCTGGGTAACTAATATGCCTTCATCTCACCACCGAATCCCCTGCCACATGGAGCTTGAAAGTAGATCCTCCATCCTCATATGTTCTAGTCAGTTGGGTCACCCCCCACTCATTTGAGTATTCCTATCTGACGTCCCAGGCATCATGGAATAGAGATAAGTCATGTGTTTGTTGCCCGGTCAACAGTCCTGGCCCATGGGAATACTAAATGGTTGTTGTTTGTGCTATTACATTTGGGGCTGGTTTGTTACACAACAAAAGATACTTGAAATATGTGATAACTGAAGCTGTCAGGACAGATGAGATCATTCAGGGAGAGTGTGTAGAGTGAGGAGAGAAGAGAGAAAACACTGTAGGAAGGGATGGGAGAAGTTGAACAGGAAAAACAGAAACAGAGAGGTAGCAGGGAGGAAAAAGCAAGGCTCTTAGGAGGCTGTGGCGTCATGGAAAGCAAAGAATCAAGTCATACTCAATAGTGTCAAGTGCTGCTGACAGGTCAAGTAAGATAACTAAAACATGCCTTTAAATTTTAGTAATCAGGGCAGTGGTAACTCAGTTAGAACAGCTTCATTGAAAGAAGATAACAGCATAGAATTCCTTTAGAAAAGAGGAGCTAACATGAAGAATAAAAGAGGGACTGGCCTGAGACAGCGGAAGGCCACCTTTTGCCGTCACAAGGGAAGGAAGAGATGGTGTGTGCAGATCCTATGAGTTCTGTTGAAGTTTAGGGAGTTCCCATCTGAGAGTTTCTGTTCTCCACTAAGCTGATCTTTTGGAGGAAAAAAACGAAGAGGGGGTGTTTCACATTCCCAATCTGTACTCTTGGCATCCCTAGGGGCTCCCTGCCTGGTACCAGCACCTGCTTAATTTTGTTAAAGTAGGACCCAACTTTTCCCATGCCGGGACTGATGCTGGACCACTAATGGCGCTGTGCATCATGACACAGGACTCGGCCACGTGAAGCTCAGGCAAAGGATGAGGGTAGCAGTGGTAGTGGTAAGGAGGTCACTGTTAGACCTGAGAGTTTGGCCCCTGCATTCCAACGTTTAGCCTCTTAGCTTCCTTGTTTGATGTTTAATCGAATTATTTTGAAGCTGCCAATCCATCTATAGTTGCACGATAGGCAACCAAAGGATGGTGTTTCTGTACCCCAGGTGGGCGTGGCGGGGGGGCAGGGTGTGCCCAGGATGTGGTGACACTTGGGGCAGAGTGGACCACCAGGGAAGCTGCTGGGAAGTGTATGCTTACGTTGACTTGGCTCTCATCAGAACCCCAGTTTACTAATAGGGAAACTCTCAGCTCAGGGGAGGGACTTGTGTGATTTCACGTAGCAACTGATATGGAATTGAGGTGTTCATTCTTCTCAATGTTTTTCTCATAACATCAAATTGTTGGAGCTTAGGCAGAAGCAAAGTAGACAAGGCCCAGGGCTCTGTGATGGAAAAGGCAGGAGGTTCCAGACAGTAGCTTGCATGGTCAACAAGGGCAGGTGCTTTTAGCCTCAGTGCAGTGGATGGTCACATGAATGATGTTTCCAGGGAAAAGGGAGCCTGTGTAATTAGATGCTATTGAGACTGGAGAGAGATTCTTGCTCCCATTCTAGACCCCTTTGACAGAATTTTCCCCAATGCTTTCTTCCTCTTCCATTTCCCTTCTCATTCATTCCATCTCCTGCTAGACCTCTAGGAAGGAGTCAGACTTCCAGAGGGCCTCCTTCCCAAGCTCAGTGTGAGAAGCCCTCTGAAGGGTATCATAACACAGATGCATCCTGGTGCCCAGCCATGCCTTGCTCTCCTGCCCGCCATACTTTAGCACGAGCAACTAAAAGGTCATTACGTGAACACCTCAGATTTAAAAGTCCATAGGAGCAAACAATTATTTAGTAGGGGATAAAACTATTTTAAGTGACAGTGTACATTTATTAACACTTGGATGCTGCTTCAGAGGGTTGCATATTGCATTTGTTTGCTTCCATCAGTCTCCACTGATCATGGTTTAGCTAGTCTCCTTTCCAACATCACCCTGAAGAACCCCCACCCCACATACCTCTCATCTAGGTTAGCATTTATTTATTCACAAATAAGGTTTTAGTTGCTCAGTCATGTCCAACTCTTGTGACCCCATGGACTGTAGCCCACCAGGCTCCTCTGAAGATTGAGGGCAGGAGGAGAGGGGGGTGACAGAGGATGAAATGGTTGGATGGCATCACTGACTCAATGGACACGAGTTTGAGCAAACTCTGGGAGATAGTGTAGAGCAGGGAAGCCTGGTGTGCTGCAGTCCATGAGGTTTCAAAGAGTTGGACATGACTGAGAGACTGAACAACAGCAATTCAAAATTATGTATTAAGTGCCTACACTTTGTTAGACATTCTTGCAGTAGCCTCTAGAAATGCTAGGGGTATGTCTCTGAAGCTCTTATTACCATAAGATTCTTAAGTTCACAATATTGGTCCCAGTTTGGGGTAAGGTTTCAAACCCTAGGGGACCTCAGCAACAGAATTACTGATGGGAACAGATTCAGCTTTCCCATAAAACTCGGGGAATAGTTTTCAGAGGAAAACTGGTCTTAGAAGTTTCTCAAGGAAACAACACTTAAATATGGGTAGCAGGCAACTTTGCTAGGGAGCCTGTATCTCATGGTTGTTTGGGGAGGGTATGATTGAATTGGTCAAGGATTATGAAGTTGCTGTAGTATCACGGCATCAATCAGATGACCACATGGCTAGAACATGCACTGAGGGTCAAATTGTTCAAGTCCCTGGTCTTATTTCACCCAAGAAAACCTTTTATATGATTCAAAATGCTCTCCCAAGGAGATTTTCCCCATCCCTTAGAAGCCCACTGATTCCCTCAAGCACATCTCATAAGATTATTTCCCAGATTTTTCTTAACTCTGTAACAGATAAAGGTCATCATCTATTTCCCAACACATGGACTAACCAATTAGACGCTTATTCTCCCTCTGCCTAGTAACTATTACCTGTAGAGAACTATTGCCTAAGGAAAATAATAATCAATGGAAATGGGAAAAAAAGCCTTTTGAATTACAAAGAAAAGACCTTTTTCTTATTTCCTGGGAGTGGGTGAACTTAGTGGAGGAAGCAATACAAGTGTTTCCTTCTCTGCCATATTGGGTAATGAGACCCCTGAGTCAATCAAAGCAATCTTTTCACATGGGTTCCATTTTGGATTGCTGTAACAGATCTCTTGTTCTTGGGATACCTTTTTTCCAGCATATTCCAATGGTGTTAAGTAAGGATGGCACGAGAATAGGAGTGAAAGCCCAAAACAGACTACCACTTGTGTTAGTCAAACAGTGTCCAAAAACAGTTATTTAGCCTGAGTACAATTCAGAAAGAGTTTAATAAACAGCCGCTAAACATTGCACCAAAGCATTTGGAAACACAATTTCTACAGAGAGACAAAGGTCAGGCTTCCATTCTAAATTCCTTAAGACAATCATGAACAGGACAATCATTAACAGCCCCACCCACCCCACCCCACCCCACCCCACCCCACCCCCATCCCCACATAGCCACGACACTACACTCTTCTAGTCATGAATTTACCTACAGACACAGTCTTAGGAATAATGGGACTGGCATGCATTATCCCAGCAATGGCAAGGAAGCAGGAGATGGGGGAAGGATGGGTGAAAAGGCAACCAGCAGCTAATGATAGATCCCTTAGGAGCACTGATCAGGGGGTGGGCAGGGAGAATCTCCTTTTGTGCCCTTTGTGGCATTACTTAGGGGCTCCCGGATACTTTGGAATAGTGGCTGGGGCTGCCATCTTCATCTCATTCTCTTGAACCATGGTGACGAGAAGTGGTCTCCTTGGATAACACATTGTGACTTTCTAAAGATCTTTTTGGTGGACAACCAAACTGCATTCAGTACCCAGCATGCCTGTTGAGATGGTGCTGATTCTGAGGTCTAGGTGGACCTCGACTCTCAGTCCTATCTTCATGTTGGCCTTTGGAAAGGGGTCCATGATAGTTCTCTATTACAGACACTTGTAAAGAGCCTTGGTGAGTCATTCAAACATCTGAAACTGAGTTTGTCTACTTTATAAAAAATTTACAATTATAACTGTCCCTTCTATTCACACTAAGAACAAATGAGATCGAATCCTTTAAATAATATATTATCAAACTGGTAATAAGGTTAATGATTTAATTGTCTCAAAAGTAAACTAGACTCCAATTTATCCCTCTTAATATTGGCATCAAGAGAGGACCAGAGGTCCCTGACAAGTAGGAGCAAATTTCTTGAGCTAGGGTCTGGAGTGTGGAGGGTATGGAAAGAAGAACTTGACTTTCACCTGCCAGTAGCCCTCTTTTTCAAGCCAGTCTTCAAGCCTCAACTACCACCCAGCTCAAATTTCTTACTCCATCCAGTATTTGATGAGTTGCCTTGGCCAGGAGGTGATTTTCATATCTTTCTAATCTTTTCAAAAATTTAGGCATTTGATCTCATTTTGTTGCATATGTCCCTTCTTAGTATAAATTAAAACAAATACTTGATCCTTTTCCTAAAGAGTTTGTACGCAGTAATGAGTCCAAGCTAAGCCATGTCCAGCTGGCTACAACAGGTTCAAATGGCTTAAGAGAAAAGGGCTTTCTGGAGGAGATATATACCAAAGAGGGTACTATTTTCCTGAGGGTCTAGACCTGGCAGGTATTCATCATCTTGGTGCCAGGCTGACCTAACTGGTTCTATCTGTTTTGGCAATACATGGTAGACAGTGGTAAGCCTCAATTGTCCACACTAACCTCCAAGCCAATAAAGGGGTTTTGGGTCATCTTCAGAGGTTAGCACTGGCTCCTGCCTTTGTTATCAGTACTTATGCCTAGTGCGCCCTGTTGTGGGCAGGAGAGGTGGCAGGCAGGACCACTGGGGACCCAGGCTAGCTCCCTGGTGAGTCAGAATCATCTGGACAAGTCAACAATCCACCTTAGTCTGGACCTTTCCAATAGCCAAGGCTCTCACTGCAGGCTGTAGAGTCTCCTGTTGTTTCTGTAGTGGGCAGAGTGGAGTAAAATACATGCCATGCCCTCAGCTGAGGGAGACTGGCAGATTAAGATAAGCAACTGGACAAACGGCAGTGTTTGGCTCCAATCGGGACACACTCAGCAATGTTAGAGGGACAAGTAATTTTTTCTGTTATTGTTTCTTCATTGAGATTCCTAAATATTAACTGAGAGTCATGGCGTGGTAAGAGGGTTACAAAAGAATCCTGAAACACATGAAGGGGAGCCCTGGGGTTTGGGTGCCTGGATGCTTCCTAGGGTATATAGTGCTCTGGTTGCAGCGCCGCCAATATCTACTGCTTGCGGATCATGCCCTTGATAGCTGACTCCCGGTTGACATATGTAGCCCAATAGACCAGATTGAAAATGGCAAACAGCACAGGAAAGATGATGCGGGAAATCTTGTCAACCTTGCTGACACTGTTGTAGGTCTTGGTCTCAGTCGGGATATCCTGCACATAGGTGGTCTTGGGCGAAGCAATGATTGTCGGGGTGGAGGAGGTGCTCGGAGCAACGCCCTTGGAGATGGCAGAGAACTCAGTGTCCTTGGCCAGGTTGATAGGATAGGTGGTTCCCACGATGTTGAAGGTGGTGCTGGTTTTCTTGGTTGGGACTGCTGGTGTTTTCTTCTAAGGGCCAGAAAAAGCAGGGGAGAATGGGGGGACAAAAGGAAAGCTAATTAATTCACTATATAGAACACCTTCAAAGGCTGTGGGGAGGAGGAGACATGAGGGAAGTTAGGAAAGAGGGGCCATGAAGCCAATAGCACTGAGTAGCCAGCTTTGTACAAAGGGATAAATTGAAGATGACTTCGAAAACAAAATCTGCATCATCCTGGTTTACTAGCTATTGTGCCTTTGGCCAAGTGACTTTTCCCCTTAGAGCTTTAGTTTCTTTATCTGTAAAATGAGGATCAAAATATTTGGCAGGGTTGTTGAGAGGATCAGATGAAAGAATGGTGGTAGAAACAACTGGAAAACTCTGAAATCTTGGTCATGTGTAGGATCCTATGCAATCATGTGACTTGATCCTCACAGTAACTGTACGACCTAAGTGTGTGAGATTATTCCCATTTGACAGATGAGAAAACTCAGCTTCAGACTGAGTGGCAAAGCGCACAATAGACATCTGGGCTCCCAACTTTTAACCAGGGCTGCACTGTACTACTCTATAGGTATGAGACACTGTTTGGTTACCCGAGACATAACTCCAAAAGGCTTCAACCATCAAGTGGCACATCTCCTGTGAGGAAGAGAGCTTGGTGAGTCTGAAAGTCATTTTGTCTTAAAGACATACATTCTACAGCATGTTTACATGCATCATTATAACCCTTCATGCAGGCAGGAGCTACAGCCTCTCTAGTTCAGTTCACTTCAGTCGCTCAGTTGTGTCTGACTCTTTGCGACAGCCTCTCTAGGGAACTTTGCAAATGCTTCCCTCTGACAGCACAGGCAGGGATCCTGGGGGCTTACTATGACTCTGATCTTTGTTTTTCCAGATTATAAAAAACTCAATGATAAATAAGCATACACACATGTGCCCATTTGTTCTCACGTATATGACTTGTATATACATGGACCTTCCACGTAGAAAAGAGAAAAGGTGACAAAACTCAGGCCTGGGTCAGAAGAGAGAGGCTGAAGAACAGGAGAGGCCAAAGTCTGAGTGTTGAGCTCATAGTGTTTGCTGCCTCATTTCCCACTCTGGCTTTTCTTGGATGGCGAGCTGGGTCATGAAAAATGATGAAGTCACAGGAGCTCACCAGATGAAGATGTAGCCAAGGAAATTGCACAGGTTCAAGGGCACTGCTAATTTGAGGACAGAATGACAAAGAGTCTGCTGTAGCCTAGATGGAAGAGTGTGCATGATACAGGCCTGTCTGTGCCGGCTTCAGAGTTTTCATCAGGGAGGGTAAGAGGGACAAAGAAGTGGGTGCTGGTTTAAGTAAATGAACAGTCTGACTAATCGGACACTTAAAAAGCAAAACAGTTCTTTCTCTTTGAGGATTACAGTTACATTGCTAGAAGTGGAAGGGGGACAGAACTCTAATGGAGTCTAACAACCTTGTAAATGCTTTAAATACTACATGGGACTCACTTATAATTAGCAAATTCATTGTGTGAATAGAGGCCTGCTGCTAAATGCCTCTGCTATTAAATAAAGGAGCACTTCACTTGTTTGCCTACTTACTTATCCATTTGCTTACTAATCTCTTTTTTTTTTCATGATTAGACAAAAAAAAATGAAAGAAAAAAACCCACTATCCTGACTTTGCTAGAAGCTTTCACACTCACATATATTATTTCATTTAATCATCTTATAAGCTGGTTATGACCAAGTCTTTGAAATAATCATTCTGAACAGCAAACACTCTCTTTAGCTCTGTAGGCACTTTGTGTTCTATACGTAGAGAAGCAGCAGTTGATTTAATCACAGATTTTTTAAGTAATAAAAGAAAATTACCTTTTAATTTCCCTCGCCCTTTCCATCATGGAACTTTTTAATCAGCCACTATAATTTTTACCTAAATTGTCAAAGAAGGGAAATCAAAGCAAAAGTTGTAGTGCTGAGAAGACAGAAACAGGAAGCAGAGATTAATGGTTAATAATTCACATTTCTGCATCTAGTTTTCTAATACTTCTCTACACCCTGGAATTTGATAGACACAAACTAGAGTCACTTAACTCTGACCAAGCTATGATTCTGTGCCTACCTCCCGAGCCAATGCTGGGCTCTTAGCTGCATTATAGATGTTTACAGAATGAAACCTGACCCCCCCAACTGAAGATTCTTCATGTGATTTCTAATTTATTCCTGCTGAGTCTTGACCTCTCCTATCAGTTCAGTTCAGTCGCTCAGTCGTGTCCGACTCTCTGCGACCCCATGGACTGCAGCATGCCAGGCTTCCCTGTCCATCACCAAATCCTGGAGCTTGCTGAAACTCATGTCCATCGAGTCAGTGATGCCATCCAACCATCTATTTCTATGTCATCCCCTTCTCCTCCTGCCTTCAATCTTTCCCAGAACCAGGGTCTTTTCCAATGAGTCAGTTCTTCGAATCAGGTGGCCAAAGTATTGGAGCTTCAGCTTCAGCATCAGTCCTTCCCATGAATATTCAGGACTGATTTCCTTTAGGATTGATTGGTTGGATCTCCTTGCAGTCCAAGGGACTTTCAAGAGTCTTCTCCAACTCTTGAGAAGTATGACCTCTCCTATCTAGTATGACTTCTCCTATATAGACAGAAGTATATAGAATATCTCTATAGTTCATCCTGGAGTAATTCCCATACCACCAAACTGAAACTCACTCTTCCAAATTCCTCCAAGCATTTTGACCTCAGGGCAGGACACTTTTCCCTCTAGAAAGCTACCTCATGTGGACTGGGGATGAGGTAGTGAAAACTGTTATGGACTAATGCATGTCCAACTTTAGAGTTTTTCTCAGATGACATTCATTTTAATTGTTTTCAGAAGTGCTAATTAGAGGGTTAGTTGAAGCCCTGAATGTAGTTGAGACCTCCAGGACCTCAGAGTATATACAGATACAGTCCTATGACTGTGTTGACCTAACATCCATCCAACTTTCCTGAACCACAGTTTTCAGAAATGGGTAAAGTAATGGAGTTATGCTATGTTGGATTTCAAAGACAAATCAGACAAAGACCCAATTTTTACACCCAAACAACCCAATTTTTAAAATGGGTTTTAAAATAGACATTTTTCAAAAGAAGATATAGAAATGGCCAGTAAGGATGTGAAAAGATGCTTAATATCACTGGTCATAATGGAAATGCAAGTCAAAATGAGATACTACCTCATACCCATTAGAGTGCCTACTATCAAAAATAAGAACAATAACAGTAACAATAAAAAAGGAAATAACAAGTGTAGACAAGGATATGGAGAAATTTGACCCCTTATGTACTGTTGGGAGTGTAAAATGGTGCAGCCGCTATGAAAAATGGTACATCAGATCCTCAAAAAAATTAAAATATGACCCAGCAATTCTACTTTGGAGTATACTGCCCCCCTCAACTGAAAGCAAGGTCTTAAAGAGCTATGAGTACACCCATGCTCATAGCAACATAATTCTCACTAGCCAAAAGATGAAAGCAACCCAAGTATGCATAGAGAGAAGAATGGATGAAGAAAATGTGGTCCATCCATACAGTGGATATTATTCAGCCTTAAAAAAAAGGAAATTCTGATGCATGCTACAGCATGAATGAACCTTGAGGATGTTATGCTAGGTGAAATAAGCCAGTCACAAAGACAAATATGATTCCAGTTGTATGCAGTACTTAGAGAATTCAGATTGCTAGAGACAGAAAGTAGAGTGGAGGTTAACAGGGGGAGAGTGGAGGGGAGGATTGGAATTTCTGGTTTCATGGGGATAGAGTTTCAGTTTTGCAGGATGAAAAAGTTCTGAAAGTTGGTTGTACAATACTGTAAACATACTTATTAAAAACAGTTAAGATGATAAATTTTAGGCTGTGTAATGAAGATTAATTAAAATAAGAGAGAACTAAAATATAAGGGAGAACACACACACACACACACACACACACACACACAAACACAGAAAGGCACAAATGCTGAGTCAAGTGAATTCAAAAGAGGAAGAGAGCATGCTGGATTAGGAAGAGGTCAGTAAGCCAATAGAATGGGGAGAAAATGCAGGTGCAAGAGAAGTAATCACTTGCACCAGTTTACTGAGAGGGTAGGGGGTATCCAGACCATATGTGGGGATGGACCTGGGGCCAGTGGATGAGACTCAAATATTATCTATGGTTTATTAATTGTGTTTATCTGTTGGTGGGTGGACCTGTGTCCATGCCCAGTTATTTGCTTGCCATGAGGTGTCCTAGAACTGGCACCTATAGACTGTTGGGCCAGGGCGGGGCTGGGGCCTGAGGTTAATGAGCTAGAGGGAGGATCCCAAACTGGCGTTTGCCAGCACCAGTGCCCACATGGTAGAATGGCTCCCACCAGTGTCTATGTCCCCAGGGGGAGCTGCAGTTGCCCCCGGCTTCTCCAGGAGTCTCTCCAAGATCAGCAGGCGGGTCTGACCCAGCCTCCTATTACTGCTTTTGCCCTGGATCCCAGAGCATGTGAGTGAAGTCTCCATTGCTCCCCAGCTCTCTGGGACTCTCAATTGTATGCATTACTAGTCTTCAAAGCCAAATGCTCTGGGGGTTCGTTTTCCTGGCATATGACCCACAGGTTATGGAGTCCACCTTGGGGCTCGGACCCCTCACTCCTAGGGGAGGACCTCTGCGATGGTAACATTCCTCTCCTTTGTGGATTGCCCACCCAGGGTATCAGACTTGCCTATATTACAACTCCACCTGTCTCGCTTGCTTCCTTCTTCATATCTTTAGTTGTAGAAGCTCTTTTCTGGTAAATTTTGATCGTTTCCACGGACGGTTGTTCTGCAGATAGTTGCGATTTTGGTGTGCTTTGGACAGGAGGTGAGCGCTGGGTCTTCCTACTCTGCCATCTTGGCTGATCCCCCCGTTTGTCTCTGTTTCAATCAATTCACCAGTGATAGAGTATGTTTGTTGTCAGGGCTTTTATACCTACTGCAGAAAAGGGTGGGAAGGCTACCACTTTATGAATACAAATTAACCCAGAGTGAGTATCATTCACCCCAGAGAGAACATACCAAGTGGTGACTTGATTTGTGGCTGTTTGTACAGGAATGCCACAAATTTTAAAAAGCCATTAATGATAAAAAGCTAAACTTTTCCAAACTATGGATGGAAGTTAAGTGTTTTCTAATGTAAAATAAAACATTATTCTAGAGCATTCAATTTTCTTATTTGAAAATAAGAAAAAAGCCTAAGAATTACTGTGTTTCCAAAATTTAGGTAAGAATTTATGAATATTTTAAAAGAACTTCTAAGAATAATACTTGTCTTCTTTTTAAATATAGACTTTTATTTCATTTTAATTTGCTTTTATTTTTAATTTTCAAAAAATGTAATCTAGGTAATAATGCACATAGTTAAAAAGAAATAAATGTAAAACCTTATAATGCCTGTACCCCAACCTTGCCCTACAACTCATAATTATTTTTAACTTTCTATCTTTATTTTAATTTTCTAAATTTTCTAATATTTATATATTTCTAAGTAATATGCTTCTACTGCTATCAGTTTTACACATAACCGTTCATAATTTCATGATAATGATTCACTTCACTTATGCAACCCTTCCTCCATCTACCACACAATTATAGAAATCTTTTTAGTACAATCAATAATCAATGGTAACATCATTATAAAGGACTGGATAAATACCTCTAGCCTCTTGCTACAAACTGCACTGGGTTCTTCTCCAGGTTTACTTGCTGCATAGCTTTCATCTTAGGAATTTCCTTCATCTATCTCCTCTGTAGGATACCCTCTTCTCTGGATTCAGTGTCTTTCTCTTTTTCATTCTACTCTCATTTTAATAGAACACATTTTCCTGTATTTTCCTAAGGTGGAATCCATGGGAAGTGACATTTCTGAGTTCTAGCAGGTCTGAAAATAACTACCTTTCCATGTAAGTGATACTTTGGCTAGGCATAGGATTCAAGGTTGAAAATCATTTGTCCTTCAGATTTAGATTTGCAGCTCCACTGTCTTCCAGCATCCAATGTAGCTGAGAAGTCTAATGCCATTCTGCTAATCCTTTCTTGGTAAATAACACTTATTGCCTTTCTAGAATCTCTTTAATCTACCATTTATCCCTGGTTTTCTAAAATTTCAAGATGATGTGACTTTATGTGGGCCTATGAGGACACTTTCAATCTGGAGGCTTACATCTTTCCATTTGTAAATGTGTCTTATATTAGTTCTTTGCTAATTTCCTTTGTTCCCATTTCTCTGTTCACTCATTCTGCAGGTTCTGAGTTGGATGAATTTCCTGGATTCGTCCCTAAGTCCCGTAACCTTTTCTTTTCATTTGTCAATTATTCCCTTTCTACCCTACTTGTAGAGAGACGTTTTCCAGTTAATTTTCCCATCTCTATTAAAACTTTTATTTTGGCAGTTATTTTTTCAAATGCATCATATTTTGTTTCAAATAAAGCAACATATGTGCATATGTATATTTTTCAGAAAAACACAAGATGTTAAACTCTACAAAAGTGCATGTGTCTTCAGTAGATCATGTTTGTCTGATCAATAAGCATTTTGTTTTCAACATTAACTCTCCAAAGACAATCAATGGACTGACATCACTGCTACACCATAGGTTGCTACTGAGCTTCGGATCTTTAGTCACATCTTGATTTTCGTTAACAAATGCGTAAATACTGCCTGGCAAAAATGCTGCAATGTCTTGAGAAAAAGTGCTAACAGATCAAGCAAAGCCATGAAAGCTGTGAAACAAGCCAGAGCTGATTATTGGGGTTTCCCTGGTGTTTCAGATGGTAAAGAATCTGCCTGCAATGAAGGAGACCCAGGCTCGATCCCTGGGTTGAGAAGATCCCCTGGAGAAGGAAATGGTAATCCACTCCAGCATCCTTGCCTGGGAAATCCCATGGGCAGAGGAGCCTGATGGGCTACAGTCCATGGGTCGCAAAGAGTCAGACACGACTGAGTGACTGACACTTTCACTTTTTTTCACAAATTATTGAGAGGATCACACAACCAAATAGGGTTTGTATATTCAGACTGACCCTCTTGTGGCAGAGAATTGGGTCAGCACCTCGGGCAGGGAACTGAAACTGAGTGAAAACTGCCTTTTTTTCCTCTCCTAGCTCAGGCCACCAACCCCATAGCTGGGACATAGAGAACCACAGGCATCGTGGAAACTTCTATTTCTCATCACACTGTGAAACCGCTGGAGAACATTTCCCCTGAAAGGCCTGGCCTCTGAATTGTCTGCAGAGTACTGCCCTTCACTGGGGTCTTTGTCCCCAAAGTAGCCTCTTGGTTTTGGGCACAGCCTTTGTTTTGGGGATGGAAGCCCTTGTGTGGCTTGTGTTCTGTGTTCATGGAGGTTGTTGCCCTTCCTCATCGGATCGGCTTCATTACCACTTGGTGGTTATTTTTCATTTCAAAAGCTCTTCCTTATTCTCTGATTTCCTTTTATATTAGCATCCTCCTTATTTTATGTATACGATATAATTTACAAATATAAGATTTACTTTTTTTTTCTTAGATTCTCTTTAATTCTCTAAATTATTTCTGTTCCTGCCAAGATGAGTTTCTTTTTTAATCTTTACTTTTCTCTATTACAAATTTCATCACTTTGGTAATCCTTCATATCATAGTATTATTTGGCAACATAAAAGATGTCTGTATGTTTAGTGTGCCTGAGCTGGGCTTGTTGACTGGTAAACTATGACTGAAGATTGTCTGGAGGGAGGTCATTTTATGGGATACTCCAGAATGTCACTGTATTGAGGTCTTTTCTATAGAGACATTCAGCTTCTTTAGAAGAAAAACTTCTCCTCGTCTTTAGGAAAGTATACATCTGACATTTTATATGTTGGCAGGCTCTGGGGTCTTGACTACTCTGTACACAGGCCTTTATCCAGTCCCCTTAATTGCACCCCCATGATTTACTGTTTGTTGTACCAAGCATCTTGAATGCTGTTTCTCCAGGGTTTTATCTCTCTTCAACTTGGGAAATCAGTTCTTATTCTGTCTTTCCACATTCATTTTTCTTAAAAAAAAACGCATTACAGTCTCCTGTCTGACTGAAAGCCCTTCTCCAGTTCTCCTGGTACTTGTGGGTTTATACCTGTTTTATTTCTTTATCATCATTTTAGTGGGATTTTTAAAAGAAGCGGTTATAAAACATGCTCCTCAGAAGCCCACAGTTCATCTATTTTGCAGAGTGCTATTATTATACGGTAGCCATTTGTCTTCATTTGAAAATGAGGCATTTGTTCCTACCTATCCCTTCTTTTCCTTTCCTTTATCTTTCCCCTCACATTCTGTCTAATCCTTGACCATAGTACAGATCAGAAATAGACATCATTTAAACAGTTTTGTGCTCACCCATTCTAGTTTTATGAAGCAAATAAGGCTTAATATGTCTCTCTAAAGGAAGCAAAATAAATTATAGTTAAATTTCACTGTTTTTATTTTTAATGCACTTCATTTTTTTCTGTGGGCCAGTGGTTCTGTTAGTTCCTTCATATTGTAGCAGCATGCACAAAACATAGTACCCTCATATTAGAAATCATTTTTAAACATTTCCTGGGTTTTTTTCAAATCTCATCAACATCCTTTCAATAACTTACATTGATTGACAGAACTAAGGAGGAATACTAAGATCACCATCTTGGCAGAAGACTTTTAGATGATTCTTTTTGTCTTTTTTTTTCAGTTTCAGCACTCCTTGGAATTGGAGAAACGGTTATTATTTTTGACATCCACAGCTACACTGTTCAAGTGCTCTTTCTACCTTCAAGCCACCACTGTATCTCTTCCCAATCACAAAAAAAACAAGTCTACCACACATTTCATAAGCTATTTATGACTGCCTTTCAGATATCTGAAATTAGCAATCATCATTGCCTTAATGCATCTGTCCTTTCTCCACTGTAGTAACCAGACTGGAACAGCATATTTTAAACATGGCACAACCTGTACAGAATAAAAGGGGTTTATCATCTCATATGTTCTAGGTAACTCCCAACTCAGACTCAAATCAAATTTGGCTTTTCAAGAGTTACACCACATGGATGGCTTATATTGAATGTGTTCTTTCCCTTTATCATAGCAACTTATTTATAACATGCAATCTTTGTTAAGCTTTTTTATCCCTAAACTTTTTTGGAATCTATGTGTAAAAATTTGTTGTATTTAGAAATGTTAACCTTTTGGTTTCAGCCTATTCTTTCAAACTTCAGAAATTCTCTTGGACTCTACTTCAGAAGATACTCTTTTTCGTTAATGCCAGCTTACAAATTTGAATCTCTTATATTATGTATCTTTATTTAAGTCACAGATGAGAGCAATTAAGAGGGCTTCCCTGGTAGCTCAGACGGTAAAGAATCTGTGGAGGGTCAAAGATAAAGAAAGCCTTGTGGCTTATGACAGCAATATCCATTCAGGTTGATGTCCATCCATCAATCAGATTATATTTGACTTCAATTGGTCAACCAACTACATCAGCATAATTGCAATATTTTTTCAACTGCTATTTCTTCTTCATGAGGATATAATTTTAAAAAGTTAGATGTCTTGATAAAGTCTATATATTTCCTGTTCTACCAGTCTAGTAAACTTTCTATGAATTTTCTTAAGGTTAGTTTGGCACAATTTCTTCTTAGTTAACTCAGATATGTCAGTAGTTAGTGCAAACTGCTCTTAAAACATCTGTTTAATAAGGGGTTTTCAGTTTAATATGTCAAAATAAGGACATCTTTGCTTCCTTTTCTCCTCTGGAACCAACCAAAATAAGGAACATGATATATGAAACCAAAACTCCATCTTTGATGAAAATTGGAAGTATTTTTAACCCTCACCCCAAAACCTAAGGGCTCCCAAACGCAGTAAAAACTGTATCAGGGTGAAGAAGACATTAAGGATGCCTAATGTTCTAGATTTCAGGCCAAGAACAGAGTCCTAAAAGGTGGATGGCAGGACCTAAGTGAAAAACAAATGACCTTTGTTTTGAAACGAATGGTTTTCAGGCTGGTAGTGAGAACATCCTGGAATACTGTTTGATTACCACACAGTAGTGAGGAGGCAGAGACTGGAAACATTAAAGGGTACAATATTACACATATGCACACAAGCATGCACATACTACACCATACATAGAGGACTTTTTTGTGGGTTATTTATAAGAATTTATATAGATAACAGATGATGGTCAAACTATTCACTTTCAACTACTTATTCTCAACCACTCAAAACTATCATATTCACTGTCTGTGTCCCTCCCCAAAATGAAAGGAAAGAACTCCTCTAATACAATCTCAAGTAACAGTTGAAAAAGAATATGTTACTGATGCAAAATATGTGACAATGAGGGGAAAGAACCAATAAAGAACTGTGTAACAACACACAAAACAAACAGAATACATGCAAAGCTAAGTCAGCAGAAGTGATAAAATTAATATAAGGAAAAATAATACTACTATAGAAATGAAGGAGAACAGACATGGGTGAAAATGTTCAGAGACACAGAAGACAGGCTTGAGAAAAATAAAATGGGAAATAACAGTTTGATGGTAAATAAGGATTACAAACTTCTATTATATGTATAATCTGTGCTTTTAGGAAGATAACAGAGCAAAGATGTGTATCAGGAAAGCTTTCCAGAAACAAAGCCAGTGGTGAATCTATAGACTTAAGGGCAACATGCTGTACTAGGAAAAATTCATACAGATAGATCAAGATCTATCCTTGTAAAGTAAGTGGTATTTATAAATAAAAGACAAATGCATATGGGTTTCTAAGACATAAAATCATCTCCTCCATTATGTGAAAGATTCTCAGGGTGGTTTTAAATTTCCTCATAACAATGTTCAGTTCTAGAACCGAAAATAGCAACCAATGTCTATGTGGACATTAGAGAAATAGAATGCGACCCACAAATTGTACAACAGCCCAAATATGTTTTTTCATTCCTACCAATTCCAGGTGGTTTATTGGGATTTTTTTCTTTCTTTTTTCCCCCCTTCTCATCCATTAATCTAATTAACATTTACTCAGCTTTTACTATGAGTCAGATGTTGTGCACGGATGCTAGCTAGTTAGACAAATGCAGACAAGCCCCTGCCCTCAAGAAGTTCAGTCTAGTGAGGAAGCAGACAAATAACTCTAATGCAAACAAATGCTTTTCATATCATGAGCAACCTCTCCCACCCCCAGAAAAGCTGAAGCTATCTCATGATTCTGGAAAGGTTCTATGGAGAAAATAGCATTTCATCTGGTTCTTAAAGACTGAGCAGGTCTTTATCAGGCAGGAAAATAAGAAAAGAACATTCCAGGTAGAGAGTAAAAATAAGCAAAGACATAGAAAGTATGATGATCATTTTTGTTTGATGGTAATGGGAACATATTGCCAAAATGAGGGGCAGAAGTGGCCCTAGAGACCATTCTCTGGGTGGAAGATAAAGACCACTCTTTTGGGTGACTTTGTAAGTACAACATATTCCCCTTGGGTTCAGCAGTATCACACTTAGGTTTGATCCCTCACCACAAGACATCAGCCCTCCATGATACTGACCCTCTTTTCTTTGCCCCTAGCAAACACACCACACTGCCAAGAAGCACTCCAGTTGAGAATTGGATTGATGACCCCAGTGAATAGCACACAGCCCTGGCCAGTTCCCACAGGCTGCAGGCTGCCCACTCCTGGTTCCAATACAGTTCTCTCAGGGAATGCTTCCCAGCCCCCACCTTTCCTGTATCTTACCTTCATCTCCAGAGCCTCTGGCACCTTCTTGCCTTCCCAAGCCCAACTCCGCTTTGTGAAGTAGTTCACGGTCGCAAACTCAATCAGCGCAGAAAATACAAAGGCATAACACACGGCTATGAACCAATCCATGGCCGTCGCATATGCCACTTTAGGTAAGGAGTTTCTGGCACTGATACTCAAGGTGGTCATGGTGAGAACAGTGGTGACACCTAGGGAGAGAGAAAATAAGAACTAGTTGCCACTAAAAGACATTGAGCGTACCTGATGATATCACCAACTTCCTCCTTGAAAGGAGGAGCTAAACTCCACCCAAAATGGCCTCTTTAAAGTAAAAAAAAAAAACAAAAAAAAAAATCAGATAATGTCAAAATGGAATGGTTCTATGTAGTAACCACCCCATCTCAATTATCACAGGAATAGGAATCTCCAGTATAGCACTTAAGAGTTGCCCTTTAACATCAGCTTAAACATGTCCATTGAAGACTAGGTTGTAGGTAACCTATTTCAGTGTAATAGAGCTTTCCAATTAGAAAAGTCTACCTTATGTTGAAACCTGCCTTCCTCTAACTCCTAATCCACTGACTGATCTCAGAGGTTCTGTCTGGAGACATAAGAAAGAAACCCTGCTTATTTCTTTCTGGGACAGGACTTCAGAAATTTGGAGAGAATGGCCATGGTTCCTTGTGAGTCTGTTCATCTCTAGAACGTGCCCAGCTCCTACTTTTGTTTCTCCTCCTTCTCCATTCTGGTAGATGCCTTCTCAACAGGCCAGAACTTAGGCTAAGACTCAGGACATGGTCTGATATTACCTGGAGTTTTATTTCATTTATTGTGGACACTATTCCCCAAATAACACAACAAACTATTGTAGAAAAACTGTCCTTTAGCTGCATCACAGTCTAGGTCCTATTGAATTCATGAACAACCAAATCTATTCTCACATCTATTTCTTATGAGTTTTTGCCAAACAAGAGC
Source organism: Okapia johnstoni (assembly GCA_024291935.2). Classification (NCBI taxonomy): domain Eukaryota; kingdom Metazoa; phylum Chordata; class Mammalia; order Artiodactyla; family Giraffidae; genus Okapia; species Okapia johnstoni. The sequence continues at coordinate 114,214,211 of CM044305.1, forward strand.
TTGGTTTTAAACCAACTGATTCGTTTTCTTGGTGGTATTTATTAACCTAAATTTAAGACTTTCTTTTACTCACTTTTAAATTATATTAATTTTTTCCTAATCTGTTCATAGTTTAGATATACATATGAACTATATAGTGTTGTGGTTAACAATTTGAGCTTTAGAGTAAAATCGACTGACTCTAAAGCTCATATTGTTAACCACGTCATGGCAAATAGATGGGGAAAGAGTGGAAACAGTGGCTGACTTTATTTTTGGGGGGCTCCAAAATCACTGCAGATGGTGATTGCAGCCATGAAATCAAAAGACGCTTACTCCTTGGAAGGAAAGTTATGACCAACCTAGACAGCATATTAAAACGCAGAGACATTACTTTGCCAACAAAGGTCCGTCTAGTCAAGGTGATGGTTTTTCCAGTAGTGATGTATGGATGTGAGAATTGGACTATAAGGAAAGCTGAGCACCGAAGAATTGATGCTTTTGAACTGTGGTGTTGGAGAAGACTGTTGAGAGTCCCTTGGACTGCAAGGAGATCCAACCAGTCCATCCTAAAGGAGATCATACCTGGGTGTTCATTGGAAGGACTGATGTTGAAGCTGAAACTCCAATACTTTGGCTACCTGATGTGAAGAGCTGACTCATTTGAAAAGACCCTGATGTTGGGAAAGATTGAGGGCAGGAGGAGAAGGGGGCGACAGAGGATGAGATGGTTGGATGGCATCACCGACTCAATGGACATGAGTTTGGGTAGGCTCCAGGAGTTGAAGATGGACAGGGAAGCCTGGCGTGCTGCAGTTATTGGGATCGTAAAAAGTCAGACACAACTGAGCGACTGAACTGAACTGAATTATAGTCACATTGTAACAATAATATTATAACACTAATTTTGTCATTGTTAGTAAGAGTATTGCAGTCTTAAATGTTATTATTTTTTAGTTGTGAAGTCGTATCTGACTCTTTTGCGAACCCATGGGCTGCAGCCCACCAGGGTCCTCTGCCCATGGGATTTCTTGGCAAGAATACTGTAGTGGGTAGCCATTCCCTTTTACAGGGGATCTTCCTGACCTAGGGATTGAACCCATGTCTCCTGCATTGGCAGGCGGATTCTTTACCACTGAGCCACCTGGGTAGCCCCAGTCTTGAATACCTATACCAGAAGTAGGAAGTCCTGAGTTCTACCACTTACTGGTTTTGTATCTTGGGCAATTTCCTTAATATCTCCTTGCCTTCATTCTTCCCATCTATATGAATATTCCCTACAGTCTCCTCCAGAATTTTTATGATGCAGTTGTGTACCCAAGTCCATCCAGAATTGAGTAAGAAGGAATAGTCAGAACCTCTTTCTAAGTGTTGGATTCCTCAAGAAAATGGAGAGTGTGACCCTTATGAGTGTGGGTTAAGTAGGGTATGGAAGGTAGTCCTAATGGGGTGAGATATGTTATATCAAAAAGCAAGCAGATAAGGCCTATTAACTATTAACTCTACCCAGAGAGTCAGCCACGTGTGCTGCAGTCTCTGGAGCCTCCTTTCATATCTTGATTCTTTGAGTACCTTACTTACACATTTACTATATAAATCAAAATCCAAACTGGCAAAAACTTAATAAACTTTCAACAAAGAGACTCTAAAGGAGCACCTTTACACAAACTAAGCAGAGAATTGTCAAGGCTGATTAGTGAAAAGACAATTTAAGCCCTGGCAAAAATCAGCCATATAGCTAGGACCTCAAAAACAAAATCTGAATTTGTAGCCTGGTAAGCTCTGAGAATGGATCTAAGGCTCAGTAACCCTCTGATCAAACTGAGCAAGTGATTCATGGAAGAAACAAGTTATCTCATTTATGGTTATCAGCAAATGCAATTGTCAACACTGGTACATTCTAACAGTGCCAAAGCATGGATCAAGAGAACCATACTGCAACACGAGGGTTTAGGTGCCATATCTCAGTGGAGATGTTTAGAACTCTAGCCTCTAAAGCTTAATTAAAACTGTCATCTTGTGAAGAGTTCTTAGCTAGTCAGAGCTGGTAGGGCCCTCAATCAAGCATCTGGTATACTTCATGGATGGACAAAGAAGTTTTGGCATTTTAAAAGATCCAGGCCTGCCACCCAGGGCTTCTCTTTCAAGACTCTCCTACAAAGTTTTTTTTTGTGACTACCCTCTTCCTCCCTTTGAGCACTTCTAAAAGTCCAGTATGCTTCTTTGATAATGTATGTCTGTCCCAGCCAACTAAAATTGCTTGAGATAATGCAAGATTATCTCCCCATCTCAAAATTCTTAACTTAGAACAAATCTGCAAAGTGCTTTTGCCATATAAGGTAACATTCACAAGTTCCAGAGATTAGAACATGGGTATCACTAGGGAACATTATTAAGCCTACCACAATCCTAGTTCTAACCCTTAATTTCACTCAAGCTAAAAGCCTTTCTTGTGTAACCTTAAAACTCAGACGCTTATCTACCAAGACAAGTAGTCCATCCATCGATCCATTCTCCCGCTACAACAGTACCAGCTCATGTCATTAATATTCCAGTTTTCAGTTCCTTCTTCCATTTGGGCCACTGAGTGTTTTCTTTAATTTCTTATGAGCTCAGATATTAAAAAAGAATGTTTTCTATGTTTTATCTGTTTTCTTTAAGGATTTTGTACAGGAAGATTTTTTTCAAGGTACCTAGTTTGTAATATTTCCAAAACATGGGCAAATTTAATCTACTCCTATATAGATTATGCACCCCCCAACTTCATTAGAGCTGTTCTTTTCAAATCACTAGCAACCAAGCATATCATGATTCCAAATACAGTTTTTATCTGCATTTTACATAAACACACAGAATTCACCCCAGTTGATTATTCCCTGCTTCGTGAACACTCACCTCTTTTGATTTCCATATCACACCTTTTCTCATTTTTTTCTTACTTTACAGATTATTTCTCTTTCTTTCTCCACTACTGTCTTCTCTTCTACCTGACCTAAAATGCTTCTTCTTTCTGAAACATCATTTACTCTTTAATTACACAGCTTCAGGATCTCTGTAGGAAATATTGACCTTCTTTGTGAATACTCAGCATATCAAAGTATATGGAGACAATTTAGTGGATTTAGAGTCAATTAATGTTTATCTCCTAAAAAAATGTTACAATGAGAAAAACAGACAGAAAACAGTTCATGTGCTTTAAGTCTCTCATGGAAAAGTGCTAAAGCTATGCACATCTCTTCCTAGACAACAGTCAATTCATAGTGAAGAAAATTTCTCTAATTATAGGTATTCTTGTAAAAACCTTCAAATTTTGTGTAGCTCTTACCGAATATCAGATAATTCATACTTTCAAAAAGGCTAGAGGGGAAGCAGCAAAGTCAGATGGTCATATAAAAAGCTGGGTCATAAAAAAGCCCCAATCTACTTCTCTGTCTTCAGCTTAGTCTCTCCCCTTCCCTTTCTCCAGCTCTGCCCACTAATTTCCTCTCCATTTCACTGAAAGTTCCATCCATCTCCAGCTCCGGAAGCAAACCTGACTGAGATAGGAAGCATTTCAGTAAACCTTAATGTTCCAATACTCTTCTTATTCCCACTTCCTTTTAATAATTCAGTTGTTGAACACACCAAGGTATGATGACTTAGTTACCAATGCTAGGCTCAGGTGTTTCTACCATTCACTACAGTAATGATTCTTCTACCATCCTTACCCCTTCTCTGATTGTTCATCGTAACACTTTGCAAATGTCCCCCCACCCTATTCTTCATAAAACAACACTCACCAAAGACCGTGCGGGCAGGGACAGACTCTCTGTTGAGCCAGAAAGACACTTGTGACAGGATGACAGTCATGATACATGGCAAGTAGGTCTGGATCACAAAGTAGCCAATTTTTCGCTTGAGGTGGAAGTGGGTTGTCATGACGACATATTCTCCTAGACAGTAAAAATTAGACATTATTGCAGTCAAACACTGTTGGATCAAGGTGGGCCCCAATTCAGTTCACAAAGCTCCTTAACCTTATACGCAGAACAAGACATTCCAGCACCTCTCAGGTCCATGTAACCAGATCTCTTTAATAATCATGAAGAAGTACAGAGGTGGCTTTTTGGTTTTTTTTTTTTTTTTTTTTTTTTTTTTGGTGAAAATGTTACCAAACACAAATGCATATGACCAACACACAGTGAGGCCAAACAATACTAAAATGTCAGAGCTTGGCACAGAGAAAGGTTTATTGCAGGGCCATGCAAGGAGATGAGTGGCTTATGCCCTAAAAACCTTGAACTCCCAGAAAGCTTTCAGCAAAGCCCTTTTACAGGGAAGGTGAGGGACAGCCATGGTTTGTTGTTAAAAACTTCTTGTTGTCATATCCTTTGTTCTTGACGTGAAGTCACAGTCAGGGCACCATGTACCTGTAAACCTTCACCAAAACAAATGTTATTCTCTGTTCTAACAAGAACAGGCAAGATCCCAAGGTCAACTTTCACCCTTCGAGCTCCAGGCCTGGCTAAGAGGAATGGGTCACTGCATGGATTGGTTACCCTGCCCGGGAGCGTTCATCCAGCCCCCAGTCTATATCCTCTTGCTAGTGCCCTGGCCCAGATGAAGAGGCAGATCTCAGCTGGAGGCGCCCTCAGGACCATGTCTTCAGACCCTGTCCAGCCATCATCACCGAGGGAGCCAAAATGTGCAGGACTGAACTGGCCCTCAAGCTTTTTATTTAAACTGGAGAGAATCTGAGGACTTCATAGACTGCAACCTATGAAGACACTGCTGCCATTAGGCCGCAGAAAGGGGAAGAGGTTTACGGCTGCTTTGAGGCCTGGGCTTGGCCAATGGGTGTCTGTAGCGATGACCTGGAGCCCTGTGGGACACAGCCCTCTGCCTGTCCCAGGGGGCCCCCAGCTCACCCACTGGCCTGAGGCTGAAGTGCCTGGAGGGCCTGGAAAGAAGGCCGAGATCTGTCTCTCACAGCACTCTCTGCCACAAGGATACCTGCGAGCTGACTACTGGCTGAGCAAGCTCTCTAAACACCCTGGTAAAGGTCTCATGCTAATGGCTGTGTGCCTGTCCTTCTCCTGTTATATCCTAGAAGGGCACCACAGGGGCCTGGATAACAGCTGAACTGAGGGGTCTGCACCATCCAATAGCAGGTGCCTGGTGTATGAGTGAGCAGAGGCGAGCATCTCCGGCCCCAAATCCAGACACTTGTACTGAGGTGGAGGGACAATTTGGGGGAGGTATCAAATCCTAGATCCTAGTAGGGTAGCCCCAGCTGGCCCATCTGTCCAGGCATGTACTGCCCCACCTAGTGGAGGGTTTGATAGGAGCAGGCAGATCAGGCAGCTGCAATATTGCCTCTGGGGCCATTTCCTCATTTCCTCCCCGGCCTCAGGAGGGCAAATGGCCTTGCTTCCTGGTCTCCCCTCACTGTTGGAGGTGCCCCTACCACACCTGCAGTGGAGCCTACATGCATCCGACCCAATAAACCCTGCTAGGGCATGACCACTTCTATTACAAGGTCGTGATGTTCTAGCCAAAGCATTTTCAACTGGCCTTTCATGCCAGCAGAGGGTCTCCTCAATTCATGGTCAAGAGCAGCGCCATATCCACTGATCTGCTGGTCTACCTGTCAGTGAGTCTGTCTCTACCTGTCTGGGTGATCTGCAACAACTCATACTTGCCCAAGGCAAGAAGCTGCAATGTGTGTGTGCCCATCTCATGTTTCCACAGGCCTTGCTTGGCAACTCTGCCAGGCCATGCTTGGCAACTGCCTGGGCGAAGGCGCAGAGCACACAAACGAGCTTGTCTCACTCCCTTGGCATTCTTATCCAGGTCTGTATCTTTAAATAATACCTTAAACTTTGAAAACTCCCCAATGTGTATTTTCTGCCTGGGCTTCCTACTTGTTATGGTTATGGGTTGAAATGTGTCTCCTAGAAATAAATGAAGTCATAGACCTGAATGCTTCAAAATGTGACTTTCTTTAGGAAGAGGCATGCTGCAGATATAGCTAGTTAAGATGAGTTCATACTGGAGTAGGATGGGACCTGATCTACTATGACTGATGCTCTCTTACAAAGAGAGACACACAGGGAAATGTGTGATGACAGAGGCAGAGATTGTAATAGGGGCGAGACAGACACGAGCTATAGCAGCCCCACTCAGCCACTGGTATGCACCACAGTGGGTCACTCCCCCTCCCCTCTTCCATATATAAGGAGCCCAAATTTGGACTGATGGAAAATGGCTTTTTTGAGACACCAGTCTGCCATCTTCTTGGTCTGCTAGCTTTTCTATTAAAGTCATTATTCCTTGCTCCAACAACTCTAGGGACACATCCGTGGCCGTTGGAGCAAGGAATCAACATTTGGGAACCAACAGGCTCGATATGGTAGGGTGAGTTGCTCAGGTGTGTACAACTGGAAACATCTTCCCCTCTCAATTTGGGTTTTTCCCTTAAAGGAAAAGCCCATTTGTTCATTTGATCAAGGTACCCTTTTGGAGAGGGCAGTTGTTGTTTGAGGGCTTCCCAGGTGGCACAGTGGTAAAGAATCCGCCTGCCAATGAAGGAGATGAGAGTTTGATCCCTGGGTCGGGAAGATCCCCTGGAGAAGGAAGTGGCAACCCACTCCAGTATTCTTGCCTGGAAAATCCCATGGACAGAGGAGCCTGGTAGGCAACAGTCTATGGGGTTGCAAAGAGTTGGACACGACTGAGTGACTCAGCATGCATGCACACACAAATTGTTGTTGAACGCTATCTGATTCTTGAACCATTTCTTTCAGTTTTGTTTTGTGTTCACTTGCTTTTGTTTTGCATCTGTTTGTTTTGCATTTGTTTTGCCCTCACTCGTGATGGACCCTACTTGTGCCTCTGGCATTGGAATTTGTCCTTTTTGTGTTTTGTTGTTCTTTACCTTATAAATATGGGAAATACTCCATCTGTCCCTAAGAAAAGCCCTTTGGACTGTACCTTAAGTAAATGGGCAAAATATAGTTGTGAGCCTACAACTGAAGAACAGATGATATTCTATTGTCATAGTGTGTGCTCCCAATATACGTTAGGATCAGGAGAGGTATGGCCTTTGAATGGCTCACTTAATTATTATACAATCTTGCAATTAGAATTGTTTTGTGAAAGAGCAGGTGAAAATGATGAGATTCTATATGGAGAAGCATTTATGCTATTGCATCAAGAGGAAAAGCAGTCAAATGGCTACTGCCTTATGGTACAGCGGTCTGAAGGGAAAACCTGTTCTCCAAGAGGGAGAGGGAGAAAGCAAGAGTGAGGACATGGTATTTCAAAACTTAAAACCCCCTCCGACCAACCCAGCTCCCCCATTGGCTGAGCAGGATGCACTAACATATGCACTGCCTCTTGTCTCCCCTACTTATGAGAATCAATTAGAAGTTTCTATGTTAACCTCCAGGTCACAGGAGCCTGGTTTGTTATCACCATCTAAGACCTGACAGGGCACCCCATTTGGACTGGGAGCCACTTCTGGAGCAGGGCAATCTTCTTTGTGCACATATCCTGTAGGAGGCCTTAATGCAGATGGCCAAAGAGCTGGGTTTCCATGGATGCACAAGCCATTCTCAACTTCAGATTTGTTTAATTGGAAAAAACCATAACCCTACATACTGAGAGGACCCCCTCCATATGACTGAACTTTTTCACTTCTATCTTTGCCATTCACCATTCCTCTTGGGCAGACATTCACATTTGTATGAAGTTGATGCTTACTGGGGATGAAAGGAGGATGCTCACTGACAAGGCTAGAGAGGAAGCATAGCAGCTTCATCTAGCAGATCCAGATGGAACTTCACAAGCAAATCTGGCAGTTCCTATTGCTGAGCCTGACTGGGATCCTAACAATGGAGAAATGATACACCTAGAGCATTACAGGAAGTGTATCTTAGCAGCTCTTTGAAAGGGAGTACCTACGCAAAAGACCTTACAATAAATTCAGGAGATACACCAAAAACCGTATAAGGATCCATCAGAGTTTCTAGAAACAATTTTTCAAGCTTATAGGTGCTACATTGATGCAGACCCTGAGGTGCCCCAAAATATGAGAATGGTAAATACAGCCTTCATTGGGCAAAATGCTTCAGATATAAGAAGAAAATTACAAAAGTTAGATGGTTCATTTGGAATGAACTCTTATCAATTGGTAAATATTGCTTTTAAAGAGTTGAATAACATGGAACAAAGACAGAACTAAGATGATCAAGATGGAACACCACTTTCCTGGCAGCAGCACTAGATTCCTGGAAGGCAAGTAACCTGAAGAGAGAGGTAAGCCACCAGTGGAGAAGGAACAATGTACTTACTGCAAGGAGGAAGGGCATTTGAAAACAGATTGCCCCAGGCTAAGGAATAAGAAGGAAAACAATGAAAGAAAGACAGGTGCCTCTCCTCTGGTAGAAAGAGGGGAACACTCCAATGAAGAATGAAGAGGCCTGGGGGCTCCTTTGGACCTGAGGCATCCAATTCTAATTTCCCCACAGGAGCCTCAGGTAATTTTGACAGTGGGAGACAAGTTGATTGACTTTCTGATAGATCTGGGAGTAACATACTCTGTGGTAAACACCAAAGTAGCAGAGAAAACATCTCAATCCATCCTGGTCATGGGTGTTTCTGGAGAAGTACAAAATTATTCTTTCTTACAACCTCTAGAATGCCAGTTAGGGGACCTTACCCTGAAACACGGGCTTCCCAGTTGGTGTAAGTACAGAGATCCTGCCTGTCAATGCAGGAGACATAAGAGACCCAGGTTCAGTCCCTGGGTTGGGGGAAGACAGCCCTACGATGGCCCATAAAAGGAGACTGAGCTTTTACCTCCGCAGTCTGTGGAAAGGTAAGACAAGAAGTGTGGACTAATGGCACCCCAGGGAAGGCCCAAAAATGCATGGCCAACATTAAGAAGTGATGCTGGGACACCTAATCTAACACACTACTCTCTGAGACAAGAGGCTCAAAAGGGAATTCAACCAATTCTTGAAAAGTTTTTTGAAAACAGGAGTGACTAAACCTTGCAGGTTCCTGTATAATACCCCTATCCTCCCAGTCAAAAAGTCCAACTAAAGAGTATCACTTTGTCTAAGACTTGAGAGCTATTAGTGAAATAGTCCAAGACTTACACCCTGTGGTACCCAATCCATACACTCTGCTCACAACTATTCTGGGAGAAAACATCTGGTTCTCAGTTAGCGACTTGAAGGATGCTTTTTTCTGCATTCCTATTGCAGAAGAATCATAGCAGCTTTTTGCTTTTGAATGGCAGGACACCGAAACACAAGTAATCCAACAGTATTTTTGTGCAGTCCTGCCTCAAGGATTTAAGAATTCTTCTACCTTGTTTGGGGAAATGTTGGCAAGGGACCTTAGAAACTTAATATTGGATGAAGGACTCATACTCCAATATGTGGATGACCTGCTTATACCAAATCCTACTTATGGTAAGTGTCTACAAAATACCATCAGAACCCTGAACTATTTGGCCAGTTGTGGATATAAGGTTTCCCAGAAAAAGGTCCAAATATGTAAGCAACAAAGTCAAGTATCTAGGTTTTGCCATTTCCAAAGGACAGCGAGGTCTTGCCTGATAGAAAATGGGCAATTGCAGGCTGAGAACACCCAAGACTCCTGGACAACATAGAGGTTTTCTGGGAATGGCAGGGCTCTGTTGGATTTGGATCCCAAACTATGGGGTCATAGGGAATCCCCTTTATGGGGCACTGAAGGGACATGATCTTCAGCCCCTTACTTGGACTAGAGTGCCAAACAGCCTTTGCGACAATAAGAGCAAAGTCTCAGCTCTGGCTTTGGGACTACTGGATCTAAAGAAACCTTTCAAACTGTATGTACATGAGAGAAAAGGCATAAGCCTTGGGGTGCTAATCCAAACCCTGGAGAATATCCCCAGACTGGTTGCCTACTTCTCAAAATAACTAGAACAGACTGTCAAGAGGTGGCCTCCTTGCCTTCAAGCTGTGGCAGCTAGTTGTGACATACTTCAAGAAGCTGAGAACTTTACCCTGGGGCAACCCACCACTGTGTATGTTCCTCATCATGTCCTCGCTTTGCTGGAACAGAAAGGGGGTTATTGGCTGACTTCTGGGAAAATGGGAAAGTACCAAGCGAGAATTCAAGTCACTTCAGCCCTAAATCCAGCCATATTGCTGCCAATTGATGCTGCACAATCCCTGAGCACGACTGCCTACACACCATCGAGCTAGTGTACTCCAGCAGACTGGACTTAACGGCCCAACCCTTGGCTAAGCCGGATGTGGAACTGTTCACCGACAAAAGCAGCTTTGTGGACAAAGGTAGGCGATGCACTGGGTATGCAGTGGCAACCCTCACAGAGACTGTGGAAACAGAAGCCCTGTGCCCAGGGAGCTCAGCTCATAAGGCAGAAATCAAGACCCTAACAAGGGCCCTGCTCCTTACTAAAGAGAAGCAAGTAAATATATACACAGACTCTCGCTATGCATCTTCTATAGTGCATGCTCATGGGGCAATCTGGAAATAAAGGGGGCTCCTCACTTTGAACAATAAAGACCTAAAACATGCTCCTGAAATCCTGTTACTATTAGAAACAGTCCATAAGCCTTCACAAGTGGCCATAAAGCACTGCCCAGGCCATCATAAGGGTGAGACTCATATAATAAAGGGGAATTGGTTAGCTGACCAAGCTGCAAAGAAAACAAGCCATGATAAGGTCACCCCTTCCACAGATTGACTTGTCAAAATACCAGCCAGCATATTCAGAAAAGGACGAGGAGAGGGCCAAAGAGTGTGTTTCACTCTTGACCATAACTCACCTGACTGGAAATGTAATGCACAAGGAATTGTTTTGATCCCTGTGGCTCTCCTGGACACTGTGCTGCAGCACATCCATGAGAGCACCCATTATGGGACAGATGCCAAGTTACAGTGGATTTGGAAACATATAATGGAACCTCACCTACAAAGGACCATCTAGCAAGTCACTTGGAATTGTACGATTTGTGCTAAAAATAACCCCCAAACTCTTTCAGACCTCCTCAGATGGGGACCCAGAACAAAGGAACTTACCCCACTGAGGTCTAGCAAATAGATTTTACTCAAATGCCTCAAATTGTAGGAAACTTCAGAACCTGCGAGTATGTGTGGACACCATTTGAGGATGGGTGGAAGCCTATCCCACCCAGACAGAAAAGGCCTCTGAAGTGGTTAAAGTCCTCCTTAAGGAAATTATTCCCTGCTTTGGACTACTTAATATCCTCCAAAGTGATAACAGGCCTGCTTTTGTCTCTAGCATAACCCAACAAGTGTCTAAAACACTGAACTGATTGGAAGTTACATTCATCCTGGGGATCAGAAACAACATGAGAAACTGAATCAGACATTGAAAAGGAGCATTGCTAAAACATGTCAAGACACTAATTTAACTCGCTTGTATAGGAGGAGGTGACCAACACCATCCTCCAAAAAAAGAAATGCAAGAAGGCAAAACAGTTGTCTCAGGAGGCCTTAGAAATAGCTTAGAAAAGAGGAGAAGTGAAAGGCAAAGGAGAAAGGGAAAGATATACCCAACTGAATGCAGAGTTCCAGAGAATAGCAATAAGAGATAAGAAAGCTTTCTTAAGTGAATAATGCAAAGAAATAAAGGAAAACAATAGAATGGGAAAGACTAGAGATCTCTTCAAGAAAATTAGAGATACCAAGGGAACATTTCATGCAAAGATGGGCACAATAATGGACAGAAACGGTAAGGATCTAACAGAAGCAGAAGAGATTAAGAAGACGTGGCAAGAATACACAGAAGAACTGTACTAAAAGATCTTAATGACTGAGATAACTATGATGGTGTGGTCACTCACCTAGAGCCAGATATCCTGAAGTGTGAACTCAAGTGGGCCTTAGGACACACTGTTATGAGCATTAGGAGCCATTACTATGAGCAAAGCTAGTGCGGGTGATAGAATTCCACCTGAGTTATTCAAAATCTTAAAAGATGATGCTGTTAAAGTGATGCACTCAATATGTCAGCAAATTTGGAAAACTCATCAGGGGCCACAGGACTGGAAAAGGTCAGTAGTTTTCATTCCAATCCCAGTGAAAGACAATGCCAAAGAATGTTCAAACTACCATACAATTGCCCTCATCTCACATGCTAGCAAGGTAATGCTCAAAATCCTTCAAACTAGACTTCAACAGTATGTGAACTGAGAACTTCCAGATGTACAAACTGGACTTAGAAAAGACAGAGGAACCAGAGATCAAATTGCCAACATCCCCTGAATCATACAAAAAGCAAGAGAATTCCAGGAAAACATTTACTTCTGCTTCATTGACTATGCTGGACTGTGTGGAATACAACAAACTGTGGAAAATTAAAGAGATGAGAATTCCAGACCACCTTACCTGCCTCCTGAGAAACTTGTATACAGGTCAGGAAGCAACAGTTACGACTGGAGATGGGACAACAGACTGGTTCAAAATTGGGAAAGGAATATGACAAGGCTGTATATTGTCACCCTGCTTATTTAACTTATATGCAGAGTACATTATGTGAAATGCCAGCTGGATGAAGCACAAGCTGGAATCAGGACTTCTGGGAGAAATATCAATAACCTCAGATATGCAGATGACAGCACCCTTATGGCAGAAAGCAAACAAGAACTGAAGAGCCCCTTGATGAAAGTGAAAGAGGAAAGTGAAAAAGCTGGCTTAAAACTCATCATTCCAAAAACGAAGATCATGGGCATTCTATCCCATCACTTCATGGCAAACAGATGGGGAAAAAGTGGAAACAGTAGCAGATTTTCTTTTCTTGGCCTCCAACATCACTGCAGACAGTGAACTGCAGCCATGAAATTAAGATGCTTGCTCCTTGGAAGAAAAGCTATGACAATCCTTGACAGCGTATTAAAAAGCGGAGAAATCACTTTACCGGCAAAGATCCATAGAGTCAAAGCTATGGTTTTTCCCAGTAGTCATGTGCAGATGTGAGAGTTGGACCATAAAGAAGGCTGAGTGCCAAAGAATTGATGCTTTTGAGCTGTGGTGTTGGAGAAGACTTTTGAGAGTCCCTTGGACAACAAGGAGATCAAAACAATCAACCCTGAAGGAAATCGACCCTGAATAGTCATTGGAAGGACTGATGCTGAAGCTGAAGCTCCAGTACTTTTGCCACCTGATGCAAAGAGCTGACTCTTTGGAAAAGACCCTGAAGCTGGGCAAGATTGAGGGCAGGAGGAGAAGGAAGAGAGAAAGAATGAGATGGTTGGATGGCATCACCGATTCAAAGGACAAGCGTTTGAGCAAACTCGGGAGACAGTGAAGGGCAAGGAAGCCTGGTGTGCTGCAGTCCATGCGGCAGCAAACAGTAGGACACAGCTGAGCAGCTGAACAACAACAAGGCCTTGCCAGAGCACCAGCTCACTGCAAGGAGGACAGGACCACACATGGTATTATTCACCATGCATCCATCTGTCAAGTTAGCTGGAGTAAAGCCATGGATATATCACACTGCTTAAAGTAGCCCCACTGTCATTAGAAAATGACTCAACTCCTGAGAAGCCAGAGAGCAATGGGTTCATGAACCCTTAGAAGGGTTAAGGTTGCTCTTCAGAAAGTTTATGTATTGAGATTAAAATCTCATTGTAGAAGGAATGTCATCAGGTTCAAATAGTTGTAGATAAAGAAAACTGTATTGCTTACCAAAAATTTTAAAGAATATTCCCAACCCAACGCTGATCAATTCCATTTCACGACCACTCCCGCGTCTCCCCTTTTCAGTGGGAGATAGCCAGAAATATCATCACCCCTTTTCCTACAAGACTGTGGAATGGACACTGACAGTGGGAAAATGTAATAGGGGCCGGGCAGGTGCAAGCTACCGCAGCCCCACTCAGCTCTTGGTCAGCACCACAGTGGGTCCCTCCCCCAAGCAAGCCACTGTTAGTGAGCAACTGTCAACCAGCCAACATTAGTGGACCTGCTGAGCCATGGGTTGGTGCCATAGTGAGCCCTTCCCCATAGTGAGCCCCTCCCCAGCTCCCTGTATAAAAGGAGCCCAAATGTGAACAGAGGGAAGACAGACTTTATTTTTCTGGGCTCCAAAATCACTGCAGATGGTGACTGCAGCCATGAAATTAAAAGAGGCTTGCTCCTTGGAAGAAAAGTTATGACCAACCTAGACAGCATATTAAAAAGCAGAGACATTACTTTGCCACCAAAGGTCCGTCTAGTCAAAGCTATGGTTTTTCCAGTAGTCATGTATGGATGTGAGAGTTGGACTATAAGGAAAACTGAGGATTGAAGAATTGATGCTTTTGAATTGTGGTGTTGGAGAAAACTCTTGAGAGTCCCTTGGACTGCAAGGAGATCCAACCAGTCCATCCTAAAGGAAATCAGTCCTGAATATTCATTGGAAGGATGGATGCTGTAGCTGAAACTCCAATACTTTGGCCACCTGATGCAAAGAACTGACTCACTGGAAAAGACCCTGATGCTGGGAAAGATTGAAGGCAGGAGGAGGAGGGGATGACAGAGGATGAGATGGTTGGATGGCATCACCGACTCAATGGACATGAGTTTGAGCGAGCTCTGGGAGTTGGTGATGGACAGGGAAGCCTGGTGTGCTGCAGTCCATGGGGTGGCAGAGAGTTATGACTCAGCGACTGAACTGATAATGCTGTACACCTATATATTTCATTATCCATTAGACATCACCATTTGGGGATCTAATAGGTATCTTGATCTAACATGTCCAAATCTTACTCTTATTCTCTCCATTTCCTATGCCCTCCAAAATATCTCTTCCAACAGATTTCCTATCTCAATAAATGGTAACTCTCAGGAGCATGGATCAAAATCTTTCAAAATCTTTAGCATAATCGATTGCTCCCTCTTCCTCGCTCATGCATGTTTCTGTGTGTGCATGCACAAATGTAGACACAGATTCAGATACACTGACAGTTCTTTCTTCAAAATATATTAATATTTACAATTTAACCACTTCTCACCACTTCTGCTGTTACCATTCTGGACTAAGCTATCATCATCTCTTTCTTAAAGTACTTTAATAGCTTTCTAACTTTCCTTGCTTCTGTACTTGTCCCCTTAAATGTATTCTCAGAGTAGCAGCCAAAATGAATATATTAAAATGTAAGTCAGACTCAGTCTCTCTTTTGCTTAAGACTCTCCAAGTTTCCCATCTCTCAAAGAGTAAAACCCAAATTTCTCCAAAGAGTCGCCAAATGTCCATGCAATCTGATTATTTCTACCTTTCTTGTTAGGCTTCTTATTTTTCACCTCTCTGTCTCTCCACCCCCATTTAGTTTCAGCATGTCTCCCAAATGAGGTAATTTCCCACTTTCCTACCTCACCCACTCCCTTGTACCTAAGCCTAGGAAGGACCATCTGGTCAGCCAAAGCTCAATACACAATCCATACTGTGTGTGTATTCACATTCTAGCTCGTTTATGTGAACATGAAAAATATAAGTAGGCTTACTTTTAATTTAGCAAAGAATTTTCATACAAAATTATAGAATTTCTTCATTATAACCCTGGAGTTTCTTTTCTTTCTCTCTGCCTCTTTTTCAATCTTTTTATTTCTTTGTTCTCTACCCCCTCCCACTCTCTCCTTATTCTCTCCCTCTCTCCTATCCGTATACATGTCTATTGCTTTCTTTCCCTGTCCTTCTGTTCACTCTTTCTCTCAGCTGGGTTAGCACTGAAGATTTATTTTTAACAACAGTTGGACTTTGACTAGCGGGGAACTTCCTCCTTCTGCATGTTAGTCTCATACCTCTAAATTCCTTCCTGTCTGTTAATCCTATATCTGAACATAAATAATACGTATTATAGATTTTATATAAGTTATATTGTGTAGAGCTGAAACGAAAGCAAGTGGAGTTTTCAAAAACTTACCAAATTAACAATTATTTTATGTAACTGAATATATTTTTAAAATATATTCTCCTTTTCTATCCTTTCCTTCAATTTCTTCCAGAGAAACTGTCTCTCTTCCAAAGAAGCAAAGAGGATGACTTAAGATCAGTAAGGTGGTGGGATATGACAGTCCCGGCTTTAGTACCTTGTCATAAAAATATGCTTTAGCAGCTAACCATGGGAAAGAACACATCTGTGAAAATCCCAGATCCAAGAAATAAAGCTGAAGCAGCACCCACTCCCACCAACCCATGGCATGAAAAGCAAGAAAAGCCACATTAGAAGGATAACAGAAGTGGTATCAATTTTTGCTTTCTTCCCTCCCCCAGGCTAGCTCAGATGCAGCACCTAAGAGGGTACCTTTGAATCTATGGTTTCTGCAGTGGGGAAATGAGAACCCGAGGCAGATACCTAGCTTTCCTGGGCATTCCCCTAGAGGCCCACTTCTGCCATGTGTGATAGGGAAGGCTCTGGGAACTGCAAGACCAGATCATTTCAGGTCAGCTTGCACAAAGGGATGTAGTATAACTTACAACCAACAATGTGCAAACCTTGGAGGTGGTACCAGGACCCCTGCCAGCAACATCTCCTGGTCAAAAGTACAGTCAGCAGTCTAATCTCACCTGCAAGGGAACCCAACCTCTGAGAGCTAGCCCCTAGCTCTGGCAAACAGACTAGTCCACATAGAGGCTCCACCCAACAGTGAAGCTGACACCAACAGCAAAACGCCAGCAGATCCCTCTTTCAGTAGCAACCAGCCGGGAAATAAGGCCACGCCCCTTGGTGCCTGTTGCTGCACTGCAACAAAATGGTGACCTCAGCAGCTGATTGCCTCTGTAGCTATGCAGTAGTGGGGGTTTGGCGCCCCTGTCCGCAAACTGGACATGCTCTTTGGTGTCAGTGGCCTCCCATGCCAAAATGGTGACCTCAGGGCTTAACTATCTCTCTGGCTAAGCAGTTGTGGTGTTTTGGTGCCCCACCCACAAAATGGTGTCTATGAATTGGTCAAAACACCTGCTGCACTGCTCTTATTTTCTGATTTATCTTCACTTACCTATGTTCCATGTCTAAATAAATAATATACACAATAATAGTAATAAAAGTTTTTCTAACAAACTTCAAATTTCTAGGAAAGATGCAAAACTAAGATCATACATTCAAATGTTCCTCTTAGAAAATTAATGTAAAAGTTGCAAACAAGGCAAAATGGAATCAGGGCTGAAGCAGGGAGCAGTGTGAAGAACTGGCCAGCGAGTTGGAGAAATTTCAGTTGTTTATTTAATACATGCTTGAATTTGGAACAAAGAAGAGTCCTCTACTTATAATTACTGCATGTTGGCCTTCCCTGGTGGCACTGTGCATAAGAATCCGCCTGCCAAATCAGGGGACATGGTTTCTCTCTCTGGTCCAGAAACATTCCACATGCTATGGAGCAACCAAGCTATGTGCCACTACTGAGTTGGTGCTCTAGAGCGTGTGAGTCACAACTACTGAGCCTGTGGGCTGCAACTACTGAGCCCATGTGCTGCAACTGCTGAAGCCTGCACACCTAGAGCCTGTGATGACAACGAGAGAAGTCACTGCAACGAGAAGCCCATATAACACAATGAAGAGCGGCCCCTGCTCGCCACAGCTAGAGAAAGCCCATACAAAGCAATGAAAATCCAGTGTAGCCACAAATAAATAAACAAATACAATTATGAAGAAAAGCTACTTCATGCTGAGGACTGATGCCATTCAGAGAGAAAACCGCCCATACAAAACGGAACATCCATGGATTGTTGGTCTTCCTCTGGCCTAACTTCCCATTAACATTTTGGACTGTACATAAAGGAGCATATTCATAAAGGAATGCATATAATTTATTGTCACCTGAAAACAATATACTATGTGAGGTAATGATGTTTATATGGTTTCTAAGCCAAAGAGTATCAAATAATGTACAGCAAAAAGTCTCCCTCCTTCAAGCCATTTCATCTCTCCTTCCTTCAATTAACTGTAATTAATAGCTTCTTGTGTATATTCTGGAAATACCATTCCTATATTAATATATATCCTATAGTCTTTTGTGGTTTTGTATTTGCTTTTTTCGCTCAATGATATATCCTGTAGCTATTCCCATAGAACTTCCTCATTCCTTCTTACACCTGCATATTATTGAATTTTACAAATGAATTTTAACATATTAAATCACCTCTTCACTGATGTATTCTGTATCATGTTTTCAAAACTAATTTGTGCCTATAATCTAGTATCTGAAGTAACCCTATTTTCAAATAAGGTCATATTTGGAGGTACTGGGGGTCATACCTTTTGGGGAGACATAATTCAATCCATAAAATCTGCATTGCCAAGAGTGAAGGGAAACTGGCATGCTCATACACCGATAATGAGAGCATGAATTGTTTAACCTTTTAGAATGGCAATTTGTCAATATGTATTAAAAATTTTTAAATGTGTCTACTTTCTGAAATAGCAATCTCAATATTTTGTCTTGATCCTAGGCAGGTAATTACATAGGAACAAAATTCTATGTGGAAAAAGAAGGTCTTTGCAGTGTTATTTATAGCATTAAAATAGAAAATAATTATAAATAATTTGTTAAATGAATTATGATCCACAAGTATGAAGCCATTAACATGAAGATATTATTGAATTTCATAATGAAATGCTACATTTCCCACTGATAGCAACATTTGTCATTGTCAAGAATGCTGGGTATGGCCTCAGAGGATGGCATTTTAATTTTCTTTTTAGAGTAACTAAAACAGGTAATAATTAATATATGTCAATGGAATATTATTCAGCCACAAAAAGAAAGAAGTTTTTGCCATTTGAGACAACATGCAATGACCTTGGGTACATTATGCTAAGTAAAATAAGTCAGAGAAAGATAGATATTTTATCTCACTTATATGTGGAATCCAAAAAACAAAAAAATCAAGCTCACAGATACAAAGATTAAATTAGTGGTTGCCAGAATCCAAGGGTAAGTGTTAGGTGAAGTGGGTGAAGGGGATCAGAAGGTACAAACTTCCAGTTATAAAATAAATAAGTCCTTAGGGTGTTATGTACATCATGGAAACTATAATTACTACTAATATAAATACTCTACTGCATATGTGAAAGTTATTGAGAGTAGATCTTAAAAGTTCTCAGCACAAGAAAAAATTCTGTAACTATGTATGGTGATGGATATTAACTAGACTTACTGTGGTGATCATTTCAAAGCACAGACAAATACTGAATCATTATGCTGTACATTTGAAACTAATATGTCAATTATACCTGAAAAAAATATATTACTAGCTTGTGTGTACATTTTACTTGAATCCTGTACTTAGTGACAAGAAAACAAGCCTACAATATAAAATTACATAACAAACAGCTTGTAAGACAGTATCAATATTAGAGTCCCATTAATATAAAAATATATTTATGATTAAAAATGTAAACAGAACCTTCTTAAAGGTTACACACCAAACTGTATAATAATCAATTAATGCACTAAATTCCTCTAAAAAGTTTTTTTCTAGATGGAATTTAAGAATGTTTTAATTTACAATTTTTGCTTCTCTGATATTTCTAATTTTTCTATCATGAATGTGTATTGCCTGTGTGATAAAGGCTAAACAAACAGTGGTTTAAGGAAATAAGATGGGGCTGCTGGAATGGCTAATGATGGGTCTCAAAAGTTGATATCAGGTGAACAGGACCAAGGAGGGATGGATAAGTCAGGGGAATGAACAGATGCTGTAGCCCCAGGAACTCTCTCCATTCTGCTGGGTGGACCTCTGGGGTGCCTGGGATGCCCTTGGTCTTTAGGGGCTTGCTTTGCTGTGTTGGGATGCACAGAGCCTTCGTCAGGAGCCTGGGTACTCTTTGCCCACAGGCTGTGGTGGGAAGGAGTGGGGCAACTAATCTCAGAGAGGAGGCTGGTTGCAGCAGCAGGAGCACCCCAGAGCAGGAGGTAACTTCCGTCCAAAAAATGAAAGCATCACAGTAGGACAATGAAAGTACACTTTGCACATGCAGGCAATGAAGGTCCTCCTCCCTCCCTCTGCTTGGGGAGAGCTGAACTGGCCAGGCGGGGACTTCCCTCCCACCCTAACAGAACAACTGACCTTCTCCAAGAGGTCATGTTCTCACAAACCTCTGGTCTTTTGAACCTCAGTGTTACCATTCTCAAGAATAGCCTTTTCCCACACCAAATTCTGAATCTCTAAATCCTGTTGTCCTTTGCATGCATGCGTGCTCAGTCACTTCAGTTTCGTCCGACTCTTTGTGACCCTATGGACTGTAGCCCGCCAGGCTCCTCTTTTCATAGCATTTTCCAAGCAAGAATACTGGAGTGGGTTGATATATCCTCCTCCAGGGGATCTTCCTGACCCAGGAATTGAACCAGTGTCTCCTGTGTCTCCTGCAATGCAGGAGGATTCTTTACCCACTACACCACCTGGGAAGCCCCCTGTTGTCCTTTAATTCTTTTCAAATGCTGCTTTTTTTTAGGTTCCCTCCCCTGGTCTGAGGATGGAGGGAAAACAGAACATGGACATACTGCAACACCACAAGGAGATGGAACAGCAGTGTCCAGCTAATGGAAAAAAAGGACAAGAGTATCCTACTTTGTAACTGTGGATTCAGAGATCTTCCATGGAGACAAGTGTTGAAAGTTCCCACACTTTCATGTAAAAAGTAATGTAAGACATGTGGGCTCCTAAGATATACTCCATTTTGCCAAATACTCTAAAGTTAGTTGGGATGCAGGGTGTCTCCTTCCTAAGGCTCCTACAACTGATAAGTTTCTAAATAGATAGGACTTAAGGCTACAGAACAAATCTCTAAGTTCCATTTATCAATATCCTAGGAAGAGCCATTGAGAGGACCTGGCAACGTTTGCCAGACACACTTGTTTCTGAAATGGGAAAGTCACTTAAGAAAATAATTCTATGGCTCATTTCTGGACCTCCTGGCTGTGTTCTTGCCACCTCTGTTTTGCTGGAGTTAAGCAATATTTTCATGAAACCTTTAGGATCAAAGTTTAGCTCTCCCAACATTGTGGCTTCCCTTTGCTTTCTCTTCTATCACAGTCCAGCCTTAAAAACCTTGATCTTCTAACTCACCAAGAGACAGCATGGCATCATAGTTAAAAGCATGGTCTCGGAAGCCAGTCTGCCTGAGTTCAGCTCTTGGCCCTGACATTACATAACTGTGACATAGAACAAATTACTAAACATCTGCATGCCTTAGTTTCCTTAACCTAATGCTACCTACATCAAAAGACTGTTTCCTTATCATAAGTTATTATAAGCATTTAAAACAGTGACGGATGTGTGCTACAGGTTACAAAATACTTGTTAAATAAAATAAATAAATACCTGTACTAGACCGGATTATTTCTGTCCCAACAACATGGCCCAGCAGGTCATATTGATTCAGTCGAGAGCCATCTTGTGCCACTTCCACAGATTTGTTCTTCCCAAGAGTCCAAGAATAAACGACTTCAGCTGTTGTATAGGCATCTAATGCAAAAAAGTCAAGAAGGAAAAGGGAAGGGAAAAGAAAATGATTATCTTTGATAGTAAACTCATATGAGATTGAAATACAACTCCCATCCCAAAAGGCTTTTTAATATGTGGTCTGTCTCGAAATGAATTACATTTATCCATGCCTGTATTAAGTACTTGTTGAATAATTATTAACAGTTTACTGTGGACACCATTGCCAACACCCACTGGATTGCAGAAAAAGCAAGGGAATTCCAGAAAAACATTTACTTCTGCTTCATTGACTATACTATAGCCTTTGACTGTGTGGATCACAACAAACTGCAGAAAATTCTTAAAGAGATGGGAATACCAGACCATCTTACCTGCCTCCTGAGAAACCTGTATGCAGGTCAAGAAGCGACAGTTAGAACCAGACATGGAACAATGAACTGGTTCAACATTAGGAAAGGAGTATGTCTAGGCTGCATATTGTCACCCTGCTTATTTAATTTATATGCAGAGTACATCATTCAAAATGCTGAGGTGGATGAAGCACAAGCTGGAATCAAGATTTCCAGAAGAAATGTCAATAACCTCAGATATGCAGATGACACCATGCTAATGGTAGAAAGCAAAGAGGAACTAAAGAGCCTCTTAATGAAGTGAAAGAGGAGAGTGAAAAAGCCGGCTTAAAACTCAAAATTTTATAAACTAAGATCATGGCATCTGGTCCATCGTTCATGGCAAATAGATGGGGAAACAATGGAAACAGTGACACATCTTATTTTCTTAAGGCTCCAAAATCACTACAGATAGTGACTGAAGCCATGAAATGAAAAGACACTTGCTCCTTGGAAGAAAATCTATGACAAACCTAGACAGCATATTAAAAAGCAGAGACATCACTTTGCTAACAAAGGTCTGTATAGTCAAAGCTATGGTTTTTCCAGTAGTCATGTATGGATGTCAGAATTGAACCATAAAGAAGGCTGAGTACCAAAGAATTGATGCTTTTGAACTGTGGTGTTGGAGAAGACTCTTGAGAGTCCCTTTGACAGCAAGAAGATCAAAGCAGTCAGTCCTAAAGGATATCAACTCTGAGTATTAATTGGAAGGACTGATGCTGAAGCTGAAGCTCCAATACTTTGGCCACCTGATGCGAAGAGCCAACTCATTGGAAAAGACCCTGATGCTGGCAAAGATTGAGGCTAGGAGGAGAAGGAGGTGACAAAGGATGAGATAGTTGGATGGCATCACCGACTCAATGGACATGAGTTTGAGCAAACTCCAGAAGATAGTGAAGGATGGAGAAGCCTGGTATGCTACAGTCCACAGGGTCGCAAAGAGTCAGACACAACTGAACGACTGAAAAACAACAACAATTCTGGACACACAGAAATAAACCCAAAGTGGTCACAGTCTGGAAGACTCACAGTGACTCATAGTCTTCTGGACTGCCAATAAACCTTTATAAAGTTTTCCTTCTCTTGGAGGATAGAGAATAGTGGCAAGGGGAGGAATGGTTAAAATATTATCTAATGCAGATGTCACAAATTCAAACGCCCACAGGAGCTAGAGACATATCTTAAATGACATAATTAAGCTAGCTGTAAGAAAAATAAACTTCTAGAAATGTAATAAAATTTTCTTTAATTATTAATAATTATTGGGTGAGCATATGAATTATGGTAAAAAATCATGTTAGGGATATTTTAAATTAAAAGTGAAAAATTACAAATTAAAAAAGCAATAACTAATGATTACAATTTTATTTTGAAACTTACAAGTTTAATCTGGTTTAATTTGCAAACCAGAAACCTGCCACCATTTCTTTTGTATCAGGATATTAATAGCAGGTCTTGTATTTGGAATTTCAAAGTTGAGTATGGAACTTAGCACAGATTAATTTTAACAGGGGTGTGGGTAAGAAAATGGTGAGGGAATGAGGAGTGAGGTTATTTAGTTATAGTCAGTATCATAAAGGAATAGAGTTGCTTTCTTTCCAGACACAGATGAACTCTTAGCACAGTGGGTTTTATATTTGGGGTGAGCACCATGCCCTAGCTCAAATATCTAGGATCATTATAAAGGGAACCTGACCGCCATACTTCTCACCCTTTTCATTCATTTTTGAGCTGTTTATTATTCAAGTCACTCAGAGATCTCCAACTCATGGTGGCAGCTATCATGCCCATAACATGCTCTATTTGATGTTTTACCACAAAGCAAATAATTGCTAGTCCATCTACCAATGAACAAATATAAATTCTGTATCCCTACAAAACTTTGAAATGTATTTCATAACAGTCTGACAAAAACATACGTATTAATTGTGATCTGCTTATATTACAGTTTTAGGACTGTTTTCAATATATTCAAGAAAAAACATTTCCTGATTTGTTTATAATGGGCCACAAGCCCAAAAGTTCCTCAGGCCATCAAAATTCTCATTGAAATTATGAGAAAATACACATAACTCTATGGTATTGTTTTAAAATCTGTGCCCTCATAAGTGATGAAGGAGAATGCCACAAGAAATCCAACTTTTCCGCATAATATGCACTGTATATGTTCTCAGTCACTGCTCCAATTCACCGACAAAACTACTTGATTAAATAAATAGTTACTGCTGCAATTAAATCATTTTTATAAATTGGACATCTATAAAATATTCTGATGCCTGTGAAGGTTAATTGCTTAATTAATATATAACTACATTTCCCAGCAGCAACACTTAATGTATACACTCAAATACAAACCTGTTGAAATTTTAATCTATTTGACAGGTTTTTACATTTCAGTCTGCTTTAAGATTTTCACTGTACCTCTTTTTAAATGTATCAATTATGGTTCTTATAATGAATTGCATAATGTTGATATCTGAAGTTTTATTTCTTCAAACAAAAGCAAACTTTGTATGCAAAGCAATTGTGTATAAATATTCATTTTTACTAGGAAATGAAAACTCACAATCTTTCTTGAAATAGTCCTTTCAGTCTATCTTCTATTTATTTAAAATATTTATAGTTATTGGGACAACAACTATGTCACTTTCCTCTTTATTCAACTAGGAGCTCTTAGTTCTACCACATGTAAAACAAGAATGCAAGTGAGTTGACAAATGGCAACTGACATTGTATCTTGTTTTTAGTGAGAGAGTAGAAAGTGCCCATCTAAAGAGACAGACACTTTCCAGCCCCATATGGTTCTGGACCTGTGGGATTTGAGCTCAATGTTGTCCTATCTTCTGATTTCATAAAATAATAATAAATGAATTGGAATTCTGTGTGGTATCTCCCAAATTTCAAATCTTGGACGATAATTTTGAAAGTAATTAACACTTATTATGGGCTTCCCTGGTGGCTCAGTGGTAAAGAATCCGCCTGCAATGCAGGAGATGTGAGTTCGATCCCTGGGTTGGAAAGATCCCCTGTAGAAGGAAATGGCAACCCACTCCAGTTTTCTTGCCTAGGAAATCCATGGACAGAGAAGCCTGGTGGGATACAGCCATAGAGTCGGAAAAGAGTTGGACATGACTTAGTGCCTAAAACAACAGACAACACTTATTATGTCAAATAAAGGATATTTGCAAACCACCAACTTTTAACTTAGTTGGACCTAAAACATATCTAAAGGACACTCCATCCAAAACTGCTGAATACACATTTTTTTCTATACACATGGAAGTTTTCCAGATAGATCACATGATGGCCACAAAGCAAGTCTCAATAAATTTAAGAAGACAGATATTATATCAAGCATATTTTCCAACAACAAAACATGAATCTGGAAATCAATGATTGGAAGAAAAATGGAGAAAACACAATTACATAAACACTTAAAACATCATGCTAGTAAAAAAACCAATGAGTCAAAATAAAAATCAGAGAGGAAATTTTTAAAAATACCTTGAAACAAATGAAATAAAAGCACAATATTCAAAAATCCTACCACATAATTGCACTCATCTCACATGCTAGCAAAGTAATGGTCAAAAGTCACCAAGCCAGGCTTCAACAATATGTGAACCGTGAACTTCCAGATGTTCAAGCTGGTTTTAGAAAAGGCAGAGGAACCAGAGATCAAATTGCCAACATCCACTGGATCATCAAAAAAGCAAGAGAGTTCCAGAAAAACATCTATTTCTGCTTTATTGACTATGCCAAAGCCTTTGACTGTGTGGATCACAATAAACTGTGGAAAATTCTGAAAGAGATGGGAACACCAGGCCACCTGACCTGTCTCTTGAGAAATCTGCATGCAGGTCAGGAAGCAACAGTTAGAAATGGACATGGAACAACAGACTGGTTCCAAATAGGAAAAGGAGTACGTCAAGGCTGTATATTGTCACCCTGCTTATTTAACTTATATGCTATATGCAGAGTACATAATGAGAAACGCTGGGCTGGAAGATGCACAAGCTGGAATCAAAATTTCTGGGAGAAATGTCAATAACCTCAGATGCTCAGATGACACCACCCTTATGGCAGAAAGTGAAGAAAGACTAAAGAGCCTCTTGATGAAAGTGAAAGAGGAGAGTGAAAAAGTCGGCTTAAAGCTCAACATTCAGAAAACAAAGATCATGGCATCCAGTCACGTCACTTCATGGCAAATAGATGGAGAAACAGTGGAAACACTGGCAGATTTTATTTTTTGGGGCTCTAGAATCACTGCAGGTGGTGACTGCAGCCATGAAATTAAAAGAAGAAGTAAAAAAAGAATTTTCTTCTCCTTGGAAGAAAAGTTATGACCAACCTCGACAGCATATTAAAAAGCAGAGACATTGCTTTTCCAACAAAGGTCCATCTAGTCAAGGTGATGATTTTTTCAGTAGTCATGTATGGATGTGAGAGTTGGACTATAAGGAAACCTGAGTGCCGAAGAATTGATGCTTTTGAACTGTGGTGTTGGAGAAGACTCTTGAGAGTCCCTTGGACTGCAAGGAGATCCAACCAGTCCATCCTAAAGGAAATCAGTCCTGAATGTACATTGGAAGGACTGATGTTGAAG
Organism: Okapia johnstoni; assembly: GCA_024291935.2. Lineage (NCBI taxonomy): Eukaryota > Metazoa > Chordata > Mammalia > Artiodactyla > Giraffidae > Okapia > Okapia johnstoni. Next base: position 114,240,639 of record CM044305.1, read on the forward strand.
CTGAAACTCCAATACTTTGGCCACCTGATGCGAAGAATTGACTCATTTCAAAAGACCCTGATGCTGGGAAAGATTGAAGGCGGGAGGAAAAGGGGATGATGGAGGATGAGATGGTTGGATGGCATCACCAACTCAATGGGTATGAGTTTGAGTAAACTTCCGGAGTTGATGATGGACAGGGAGGCCTGGCATGCTGCAGGCCATGAGGTCGCAATGAGTCAGACATGACTGAATGACTGAACTGAACTGAACTGATTCAAAAATCCATGGGATGTAACAAATACTAAGAGGGACATTTATGGCAATAAAAACGTATATAAGGAAACAAAAAAATCTCAAATACACAACCTAATCTACCATCTAAAGGAATTAGAAAAAGAAGGGCCAACAAAACCAAGAATCAGCAGAAGGAAAGAAATTATAAAGATTAGAGGAGAAATAAATTAAGTAGAGACAAAATAAATACACCCACAACAATGGGAAAGATCAATGAAGACAAGAGCTGATTTTTTTGAAAAGATAAATAAAATTGATAAGACTTTAAGCCACACTCACTAAAAGAGAGAGAGAACCCAAACAAACAATTAAAAAATGAAAGAGGAGAAATTACAATGACTATCACAGAGACACAAAAAATCATAAGAGAATACTATGAGCAGTTATATGCCAACAAATTGGACAACCTAGAAGAAATGCATAAATTCCTAGAAACATACACTCTTCCAAAACTGAGTCAGGAAGAAATAGATAATCTGAACAGACTGGTCACTAGTAGGAAATTGAATCAGTTATCAAAAAACTCTCAAAAAGCAAAAGTCCAGGACTAGACAGCCTCACAGCAGAATTCTATCAAATATATAAAGAAGAATTAATACCTATCCTTCTCAACTATTCCAGAACATTGAAGAGTAGGAAACATCCCCAAATTCATTCTACAAGGCCATTATTACCATGATATCCAATTAGACAAAGACACTACAAAACAAGAAAATTATAGGCCAATATCTCTGATTTTTATATAGATATAAAAATCTTCAATAAAATATTATCAAACCAAATCCAGCAATATGCAAAAAAGAACTGTATACCATGGTCAAGTGCAAATTATTCTAGGATGCAATCATGGTTCATTATCCACAAATCAAGCAATGCGGTACACCTCATTAATAAAAAGAAGACAAAAGCCACATGATCATCTCAATAGATGCAGAAAAACTTTACAAAATTCAACACCCATTCATAATAAAAACTCTCCAGAAAGTGGGCATAGAGGCAACATACCTCAAAACAATAAAAGCCATCTAGGACAAACCCACAACTAAGGTTATAGGCAATGGTAAAAAGCTGAAAGCTTTTCCTCTAAAATCAGGGAATAAGACAAGGATGCCCAATCTCACCATCTTTATTTAACACAATATTGGAAGTCCTAGTCACAGCAATCAGACAAGAAAAAAAATGGCATCCACATTAGAAGGAAAGAGGTAGAAAGGTCACTATTTACAGATGACATGATACTATATATAGAAAATGATAGTCACCACCAAAAAACTATTAGAACTATTAAATTAATTCAGCAAATTTGTAGGATTCAAGATTAATATACAGAAATCTATTGCTGTTCTACACACTACTAAGAAACTACCATAAAAAGGCAAATAAATAATCCCATTTATAATTATATCAAAAATAATAAAATATGAAGGAATAAATTTAACCAAGGAAGTGAAAGATCTATATTCTGAAAACTATAAATCATTAATGAAGGAAATGGAAGATCATACAAACAAATGGAAATGTAGCCAATATTTATGGACTAGAAGACTTAATATTGCTAAAATGTCCATATTGTTCAAAGCAATTCACAGATTCAACACAATCCCTAACAAAATACCCAGGCCATTTTTCACAAAACTAGAACAAATAGTCCTAAAATTTGTATGGAAGCACAAAAGACCATGAAGAGCTAAAGCAATCTTGAGAAAAAAAACACAAAGCTTGAGGCATCACACTCTCTGAATTCAGACTGTATTACAAAGCTCCAGTAATCAAAACAGTATGATACTGCACAAAAATAGAAATATAGATCAATGTAGCAGGATAGAAAGCACAAAAATAAACTCATGCACCTATGGCCAATTAATCTATGATAAAGGAGGCAAGAATATACAATGGAAAAAAGATAGCCTCTTCAATAAGTGGTGCTGTGGAAACTGGCAGCTACATGTCAAAAAATGAAATCAGAACACTCCTTCATACTCTATACAAAAATAAACTCAAAATAGACTAAAGATCTAAATGTAAGACTTGAAATCATAAAACTCCTAGAAGAAAACATAGGTAGAGCAATGTTTGACATAAGTGTTAGCAATATATTTTTGGATTGTCCCTTTAAGCAAAGGAAACAAAAGGATAAATAAACAAATAGGACCTAATTAAACAAAAAATTTTGCACAGCAAAGGAAACCAACCAAAAAACTTGATTTAAAAATATAGATAAGACCTGAATAGACATTTTCCCAAAGACATATAGATGGTCAATAATCAGTCACATGAAAAGATGTCCAATATTACTAATCGTCAGAGAAATGCAAATCAAAACCACAATAAGATATCACTTCACATGAGTTATAATGGCTGTCATCAAAAAGATCCCAAATAATAAATTTGGTAAGGATGGATAGACTTGGTAAGGATATTGAGAAAAGGGGACCCTAATACACTAGTAAATGGCAACACACTCCAATATTCTTGCCTGGAAAATCCCATGGATGGAGGAGCCTGGCAGGCTACAGTCAAAGAGTCTGAGCGACTGAGTGACTTCGCAGTACACTAGTACACTGTTAATGGGAATGTAGATTGATGTAGCCACTGTGGAAAACAGTATGGAGGTTTCTCAAAAAACTAAAAACAGAACTACCATATGACCCAGCAATTCCACTCCTGGGAATATATTTGCAGAAAATGAAAACACTAATTTGAAAAGATATCTGTACCCCAGTGTTCATAGCAGCAGTATTTGCAATAGTCAAGATACAGAAGCCAACTTAAATGTCCATCAACAGATAAATGTATAAAGATGATACAGCATGTGTGTGTGTGTGTGTGTGTGTGTGTGTGTGTAAAATGGATACTGTTGTTTAGTCACTAAGTCATGTCCAACTCTTTGTGACCAACATGGACTGTAGCCCACCAGGCTCCTCTGTCCATGGGATTTTCAAGGCAAGAATACTGGAGTGGGTTGCCATTTCCTTCTCCAGGGGATCTTCCTGACCCAGGGATCAAACCCACATCTTCTGCATTGGCAGGCAAATTTTTTACCATTGAGCCACCAGGGAAGCCTAAAATGGGATATTAGGCATAAAAAGAAAGAGATTTTGATATTTGCAACAACATGGATAGACTTTGGGGGTTTTATGCTCAGCAAAATAAGTCAGACAAAGAAGACCCATACTATATGTAATCACTTATATACAGAATCTAAAAATTCCAACAAACTAATGAATATAAGAAAACAGAAACAGACTCCCAGATACAGGGAACAAACTAGTGCTTATCAGTGGGTAGAGGAACTAGGAGATGGCAAGATAGGGGTAGAGGGTTAAGAGGCACAAACCACTATGTAAAAAGTATATAAGTTACAAGAAAATACTGTGCAGCACAAGGAATACAGCCAATAATTTATAATAACCTTAAATGGAATATAATTTATTAAAATACTGAATCACTATGGTGTACATCTGCAAGTAATATAATATTTTCAATTAACTATACTTTAAGTCTTTAAAAAGTGAAATAAGGGTTTTAGTCCATAGGCTATAAAGTCTTGTGGACAGGACTGAAATAGAGATGACATGACCAGACGTACACTCTAGAAAGATTGTTCAACCAGCAGTATGGATGACTGGTTGGAAAGAATGAAACTAAAGCCAAAACAGTAGTTAAAAACACCATCACAATGTTTTGTGTGAATGACATTTAGGACACAATACATAGTATTACTGGGATGAATTGAGTGGAATGGGGAGGAGATCTCAGTGGCAGAATATAGCTATGGCTTGGCTTCCCTGATAGCTCAGTTGGTAAAGAATCTGCCTGCAATGCAGGAGACCACAGTTGGATTCCTGGGTTGGGAAGATTCCCTGGAGAAGGGATAGGCTACCCACTCCAGTATTCTTGGGCTTCCCTTGTGGCTCAGCTGGTAAAGAATCTGCCTGCAATGCGGGAGACCTGGGTTTGATCCCTGGGTTGGGAAGATCACTTGGAGAAAGGAAAGGCTGCCCACTCCAGTATTCTGGCCTGGAGAATTCCATGGACTGTATAATCCATGGGGTCACAGAGAGTCGGACATGACTGAGTGACTTTCAGTTTCAAGAAAGGAAAGGAGGAAATCTAAGGAAGAATTCTAGATGATCATGAGTTTGTAACTTTTGCAAGTACTTGACTAATGATGGAATTCATTCACCAATTGGGGAACAGAAGTCTTTCCCTTCAGGCCTTCTCTTTCTTCTCTTCTCCCTCCCTATCCCATGGGTTTCTTTAAACCCTCAACTTCCCTCCCAAAGAGTCCTACCCCTTCTCCTCAATTTCAATCTTTTTTTTTTCTCCCCGTGGAGGAGCAGAGGTAGAGAGGTGTGGGACATGGATGCTGCAGAAAGGAGACCTATCAGACAATAAGAACTATAGCACTCCCAGAATGGCCCCCTTAACATATATTGTATTGGCTATGATGCCACGAGCATCTGCTTGCCTTTGGTTGCTTTGCCAAATGCCTCCTTCTGTTACTTGAGCCTTGGTATGTGCCAGGCTCCAGGAATATGAGAAGTAAAAATCACTCCTGCCACAACAGCACAAATGAGCAAGAATTCCCTTTGAACTCATACTGTCAGAAACTGATTGCTTGCTTGCTTGCTTCAGTCACTCATATACTGAGACATTATATTAGCCAGTTAATGTACAGAAGTCATAAGACATTTGAGGTCCCAACCCTTCATTGAACTTATAGTCTAGTGCAGAAAGAAAATATGTGAGTAAATAAAGAAGATAATATCATACAGTGATAAGTGCTATAAAAAATAAGACAGAGTTTATGATGTGTGGAGGAGTTTAATTAGATAGAGTGATCAGAGAAGATCCCTTTGAGGGGGTGGCTTTTTAGCAGAAAAACGGAAGACGAGCAAAAGCCGGAGTTCGATGGAGAATATTTCAGGTGCCAAAGAAACAACCAACAGAAAGTGTAAACTCTTCTGAGTGGGAAATATTCTGCAGTGTTACAGTGTTCTAGGAACTAGGAGAAAGCCAATGGAAAGGGGAAAGAGGTACGAGATGAGGTTGAAGAGGCTAACAACCTGATCACGGGGTCTAAACCAAGACACAAAACACAAAGGAAGGTTTCAGAGAAAAAATAACCAGCTTGGTTTGGGCATATTCAGTAAGAATATAAGAGTTCTGACGAACATAACAACTACAGCCTAAGGTTGGCCTACTATGAAACCAAGTGGAAATAAACACTCCATAGGTTTATAACTAATTCAAATACTTCAAACTGTCAAGATCTTAAAATATCCAAAGTTACAGGGTAAGTTATAGGCAAGTATGCATGTGTGCCAAGTTCCTTCAGTTGTGGCTGACTCTTTGAAACCCTGTGGACTGTAGCCCACCAGGCTCCTCTGACAGAGAGTTACTGGCAAATCAGGACAGAGTTGGACTTCCGGTATGAGGTATATGTGTTTATGCAGCTATTGAAATGATCGTGTGGCTTTTTTGTCCTTTATTTTATTGATATGCTGTATTACATTGATTGATTTTTGGATATTAAGCCAACTTTACATCCCTGGAATAGATCTCACTTGAAGATAGTGGGTAATTCATTTATAAGCTTTATTATTTGGTTTTTATTTTATTTATTTTGTTGAAGACCTTTATGTCTATAGTCATAAATAATTCATGAAGAATATTTGTCTGTAGTTTTCTTTTTTTCTTGTGATCTTTGGTTTTGGTATCAGAGTAATACTGATCTGACTGAATGTCCTTCCTCGTCTGTATTATACAAGACTTTGGGAAGACTTAGTATTCATTCTTCTTTAAATGTTTCATAAATTCAATGGTGAAACTATCTGGGTCTGGGTTTTTGCTTGTGGGAAGTTATAAAATTACTAATTAAGTCTCTTGTTATAGGTCCATTAAAAATGTCTATTTTTTTCTCAGTCACTTCCAGTAGTTTGTGTATTAGTAGTAATTTTTCCATTTCATCTGGGCTCTCTCATTTGTTGACATGTAATTTGCAGCTTGTGTTACTTTATGATCCTGCTTATTTCTGTAAGATCAGTAGTGATGTCCTTATTCCATGATTTGATTATTCTCTTGTTTTGTGCATCTGTGTTCTGTATTCTCTCTTTCATCAGTCTAGCTAAAGGTTTATCAGTTTAATGATTTTTTTCAAAAAAAAAACACTTTTACATTATTTGATTCTCTTTAATGTTTTTCCATTTTCTGTTTCATTTAATTTCACTCTAATGTTTATTATTTTCTTCTATCTGCTTGTTTTGAGTTTAGTTTGCTCTTCTCTTTCTAGTTTCTTAAGGTGGAAGTTCAGGATATTGATTTTACATCTTTCTTCTTTTTGATACAGGCTTTACAGTTATAAACTTTCCTCTAAACACTACTTTAAGCTGTATTTACATTATACATAATTTTCATTCATTTCAAAATATTTTCTAATTTCCCTTATGATTTTTTCTTTGACACATTTTTTTTTATTTAGGAGTATGCTGTGTAATTTCAACATATTTGTGAATTTCCCAAATTCCCTTCCATAGTTGATTTTTAACTTCATTCAAGTGAGGTTAGATAACACACTTTATATGGTTCCAGTACTTTTAAACTGACTGCATCTTGTTTCAAGGCGTAACATAGAGTCTACCACAGAAAATATTCCATGTGCACTTTAGAATAATGGGTGTTCTGATATTATTTGGTAGAGTGCAATATAAATGCTAATTAGATCTAATTGGTTTGTATCGTGTTCAAGTCTTTTATTTCTATGTTGATGTTCTGTCTAGTTGCTCCCTGGAAGTGGAATATTAAAATGGTTACTTTTTTTATTATTGAATTTTCTATTCCCCTCTTCTATTCTCTTCGGTTTTGCTCTGTGCATTTTGGGTTTCTAGGTGCAATCATCTTTATAATTGTTATATCTTCCTGATGAATTGATCCTTTTTATCATTATGAAATCTTCAAGGCTTCTTCAGAATGGGGGTGAAGAGGATCAGAACATGGTTCTCTCGCCTTACTGAGAATCAGCCATTTCTCTTGACTAACACTCCTCAGACTGTTGTGAGCCTTTGGTTAGAGTTTGGAGAAAGTTTACTTTGACAACTTTTGAAAATGTTCTTGTTGCTTTTATGGAAGAGTGGATTTTCAGAAGTTCTCACTTTGCCATTCCAGAATTGCTTCCTTATTAGTTTTCAAGGTCAATATTAACTGCCCACTTAAGAATTTAAACCACTTTCTCCTTAATATACTTAATTTGCTTCTAGGACAGTATGTTCCCTTAAGTTTCCTCTTACTACACCTGTCCTATCCTTCACATTTACTGAGTTATTCTCTTCTCTTTAGCCTCTAAATGTTATAGTGATTCAGGAAACAGTCTTTGACACTCTTATCTACATTCAGTCAACTCCTCAAGCCTGATGGCTTTAAATACCATCTAAATGGATGAAACTTCAATTAAATATCCAGTCTGCTGGCTCAGATGGTAAAGAATCTGCCTACAATGCAGGAGACCCACAAACAAGATCCCCTGGAGGAGGGATTGGCTACCCACTCCAGTATTCTTGCCTGGAGAATCCATGGACAGAGGAGCCTGGTGGGCTACATTCCATGGCGTCGCACAGTTGGGCATAACTAAGCGACTAACACACACTAGATATCTTTCCTGAAACCAGACTTACATTCCAGATATTCAGCACCCAGAAGCACTAGTTGTGTCCCTTATCAAGCATAAACCCCATCAAGTGTAACCACTATCCTGACTATTGTTTCTATGTGTAATTTCCTTCCTGGCATTTATTGGGAAATGTATTTTTTTTGAAAATCAAATATTGAGAAAAATAGTTGAGAAATAAGCAAAATGGAAAAAGTATTATAATTCTCCTATAAAAATTAAAGCTTAACAATATACATAGAATCATTACTGGATTAAAGAAATCTACTAATGTCAAGTCAAAGCAAGAACAGGAAATGCTGGCACACTGAGTCAAAAGTGTTGAAATTCCATGTATCAGCACAGGAATATATGTTGATCTGATCACTTGATTTTGCTTATTATAAGTGTATGTTTATAGCCATGTATACTGCTAATGGAGAGTCATTTTTAAACAAAATTTTAAACTTTTTATATTGTATTGGAGTATAGCCAATTGTCACACCAGTCTTCTTGCCTGGGAAATCCCATGGAGAGAGGAACCTCACTGCCTATAGTCCACAGGGTCACAAAGAGTTGAACACGACTGAAGTGAATTAGCACGCATAGCTGATTAACAATGTTGTAATAGTTTCAGGTGAACAGCAAAGGGGCTCAGCCATACATATGCATGTATCCATTCTCCTACAAACTCCCCTCCCATCCAGGCTGCCACATGACATTAAGCAGAGTTCCCTGTGCTATACAGTAAGTCCTTGTTTATTATCTATCTTAAATGTAGTGTGTACATGTCTATCCCAACCCCTCTAACTATCCCTTCCCCCTGGCAACCCTGGAAACCATAAGTTCATTTTCTATTACTTTTTTTAAAATATATCATCCAGCAGCAGCCCTATGGTCAGGGCAAAACTTGAATTCCAAGCTGCAATCCATGGCCAGAATTGGAAAGTACCACCAAGAATGAAGGGGCTTCCCTGGTGGCTCAGACAGTAAATAATCTGCCTTCAATGCAGGCGACCTGGGTTCAATCCCTGGAGTGGGGAAGATGCCCTGGAGAAGGGAATGGCAACCCACTCCAGGATTTTTGCCTGGAGAATCCCATGGACAGAGGAGCCTGGAGAGCTACAGTCCATGGGGTCGCAAAGAGTCAGACACAACTGAGCGACTAACATACACACACCAAGAATAAAGGAAGTTCTACCCTATCTCCAGAATTTTAGTCTTTTCAATCCTTATTGCTCAACAGTTCTAGGTTTGTTCTAATTGTTCATGAGGGGAGCTTTGTTCACTCATGAACAACTCTATCCTACACAGAATGGAAGTAATACTTACCTAACTTGAGAGTAAATCCATTAGGACAGAAATCTATAAGTCATCCTTGAGTTCTCTTCTTGTGATATTCTATATATAATTCATTGGAGGATCCTTTGGGATTGTCCTTCACAATGTATCCAGAATCAGAATCTTATCACTTATGCCACTATCACTCTCATCTGAGCTATCATCATCTCTCAGCTGAAATATTACAATAACCTATTAACTGGACTCCCTGCTTCTATCTTTCTCATACTTATTTTTAACAGAGTATCCATAATGATTCTTAAAAAAACAAAAATCAGATAATATATCAAAATATTCCAATAACTCCATTTTCCCTCAGAATAAATTTCAAAGCGCTTTACTGTCCATCAAGACTGTAGATGACCTGACCCCCTCTTTGATCTCACATCTGGCACTTTGATGTTCTTTAACAAGTAAGATACATTTGTGACTCAGGGTATTGTCCCTGGCTGTTCCCTATAACTACAGTATTATTTACACAAATATCTGTCTTGTTAAACCTTTTGCCTCCTCAAACTTTCTGCCCAAATGTCACTTTTTTAAAGAAGACTACACTGATTACTTTATTTTAAATTTCAATGGCAATGCCTATCTTCACCTAGACATGCTTGCCCCCACTTTATTCTGCAGTACTTTTATGTCTTCTTATGGTGCTTCTCATTTTACAACATACTTTATACTTTACTTTTTAATCTAGTGTTTATTTTCTCTTTTGCCATCACTCTCTCCTCTATATAAGCTCCACAAGGGCAGGGTCTTTGTTTTATTTATGGATGCATTCCAAGCTCCTATAACAGAGCCTGGCCCACGGAAGATAATTTGTAAATATTTGACAGTGATTGAAAAAATATGTCACACATATTTGGGTCTTTTCAAATGCACTTTCTACGTTAAAATACAGAGATAAATATAATTTAGAGATGATAAACACAGACCATGATATATTGCCCCAAGTTCAGTTCAGTTCAGTCGCTCAGTCATGTCCAACTCTTTGCGACCCCATGGACTGCAGCACACCAGGCCTCCCTGTCCATCATCAACTCCCAGAGTTTACCCAAAGCCATGTCCATTGAGTCAGTGATGCCATCCAACCATCTCATCCTCTGTCAACCCCTTCTCCTCCTGCCTTCAATCTTTGCCAGCATCAGGGTCTTTTCAAATGAGTCAGCTCTTCACATCAGGTGGCCAAAGTATTGGGTTTCAGCTTCAACATCAGTCCTTCCAATGAATACTCAGGACTGATCTCCTTTAGGATGGACTGGTTGGATCTCCTTGCAGTCCAAGGGACTCTCAACAGTCTTCTCCAACACCATAGTTCAAAAGCATCAGTTTTTCGGTGCTCAGCTTTCTTTATAGTCCAACTCTCACATCCATACATGACTACTGGAAAAACCATCGCCTTGACTAGACAGACCTTTGTTGGCAAAGTAATGGCTCTGCTTTTTAATATGCTGTCTAGGTTGGTCATAACTTTCATTCCAAGGAGTAAGCATCTTTTAATTTCATGGCTGCAGTGACCATCTGCAGTGATTTTCGAGCCCAAAAACTAAAGTCTGCCACTGTTGCTCTGATGACTCCCAAATTAAACTTACTCTGAAATTCTTAGAAACTCACTCAAATTCTACTCAATTTTTATTTTTCTAATTATCTGAAAATGGGCTATGTATCTATTTATTTCTCTGCCAGATTTACAGCTACTGGCAAGGGCAATACTCTCTTAAAAGGAAAAAATTTCCCATCTCTTACTGTTTATCTTTTGCTATAGAGAATTAGATAGAACTATATGAGGATGCACATAGAATAGGCATTTTAAAAATACAAACACCTTCTGTTTGAAGGATCTTGTCTTTAGGAAGCTATTATTGTGCTTTATATTAGCTCTGTCTTGGCCTGTCCTATGGATAATTTAGGAAACAGATGTTAATGTTTCAACCTAATGACAAAGAAATTAGTCTAAAATGGTGAAATAAGGTTTGCTTCTTAAAATTAAAACTCTATTAAAGGTTAAATCTTCTCCTGATCAGTTAGTACTACTCCATCCCACTCCCTTTCCCCACTTACATACTAGCCCAAATTAAAGGTCTCAGCTTTTGAAATTATTAAGGGACAGAAATGGAACTATGGCATTTTTTGGGGGGGGGAAGATCAGAAAACAGAAAGTAGGAAAATACATACAGCTTCCAAACTTCAGTGGGCAGGCATGCACATCCATAGGAAAATCTTCCAAATGCATGGGACACTCGGCATGAATTGTTAACCTAAAAGGAAGAACAGAACATGAAATTAAGCTAAAATGAATAGTATTAAACATGGAGCTTGGTTTCCATTCACCAGCAGTGGAGTGCTGCTAAAAAAACAAAAATTTGTTTGTTTACGTTCACTAAGATCTAAGATTTTATGAACACAAGGGATGGATTAACTGAACTAGAGAGCCTCTCAAAGCAGCATTCAGTATTCAGATTTTAGATCAGATATGAATCCACATTACCACCTTTAGGAAAACAAATATCATTTATCTGCCCTGGCTGAGCTCCCTTAGCTACCTCCCCACCAAAGAAGCCTGGAAACACCAGGTCCTGAGTCGTTCAGTCCTGATAGCAGTTTAATTGCATGTGTGCGTGCATGCTCAGTCACTCAGTTGTGTCTGACTCTTTGAAACTCCGTGGACTGTAGCCTGCCAGGTTCCTCTGTCCATGGAATTTTCCAGGCAAGAATACTGGAGTGGGTTGCTATTTCCTTCTCCAGGGAATCTTCCTGACCCAGGGATTGAATTTGCATCTCTTGCATCTCCCACATTGGCAGGCGGATTCTTTACCACTGCACCACCTTGGAAGCCCAGCAGTTTATTTCTGAAATATTTCTCCTCAGCAGGCTATCATGTGTATTAAATAATTTAGAGGCTGCACTGGAGAGGAGGGATATGTAGAAAGGATATCTTTAACCTGATAATAAGCACAAAAGATGGCTCTGCTGCTTATAGAAACTGGTATAGCTTTGTTGAAGAAGGTGATTCTTGGAGAACACATACACACACTTGCACATGCATGTACACACACAGCAGCTGCAGAGAAAAAAAAATTACAAAGTTTATGGAGGACATCAAACACCTCAGAGGTCAAGTATGAAGAACTCATGTGCTCTTAATAGGGACAACATGTAGGAGAGACTGTTAACGGATTCCTCAATGTAAATCTGGATTGGACAAGACTTGCCATACCCACATACACATTCTCTGGCATTACTCTGTCTAAATAATCAATTCCACAATTTCCCCTTTTTCCTTCATATATTTTGAGCCTCAACTTTCTTTGTCCTAGGAAGTAACCTGCTATGTGGAAATGGGAATCACACAGCAAAAATTCAGAATTATTTGACAGCTAACTCTGATGAGCTTTTTCTAGCTAACCTGTATACCTCCTGGTTATACTGGATTCAATCCCTGCCATCCTCTTAGAGTTTTAGGTGGCCAACTGGCAAGAATCTCTTATCCTGGATAACTGTTAAACTTGATGAATGTGTACCATGTCATAAATGCTCACAGTAGCAATAGTGGATACTGCTCCAAGCAGGCTGACTAAAGCAAACATGCTCAGGTGTTTATTAGCAAGAACTCGAGGCTGGAAGGCAGAAACCAAGTGTGTGCCCTTTAGCAAATATTTACCCATCTCTTATTTTCCATTACCTTATCTAAATAGTAAGAGGTTAAAACTAGATGGCAAGTGTCCTTGCAGCTCTAACTAATCCCTTGGATATTTATAAAATTTCCCATGTGTCTTGGACAAAAGCTCAATTCTCAACTCAGCCTGCAATATCCCACCAATCTACTCTTTATTCTTAAGGCGTAAGTAGGGAGTTTCACGACTCAGAGAATCCGATACAAGAGAAATATCTTTCATTGAGAAGCCTGCTCCTGTTGGATACATAAAAGATTTCATGGGGGCTTAATAAAGAAAACTGTGTTCCTTTTCTCCACTTATATTAGTATTTCCAAGATACTGCCTATTATGAGTAATGCCAAGGGGAAATTACTTTATGTCTCCCCTGTTGTCCTGAGGACATGGCAAATATAAACACAACAAATAGATTATCAAAGCCAAGAGGCAAAAGGTACTGATTTCTGTTTAGGAGCAGAACTGAATTATAATAGTTTTCCTATTTTCATCCCCATCCACTTTAAACCCATTCTACCTAAGCACAGAGAAGTAATGATAAAGCAGATGTTTGTGGGAGTAGGGTACTTCACAAGCCAGATTATGCTGTGGTCTTTTCACTGGTACTTAAATGCATCCTAATGCCTTCTCTCCTCCTTGTTATAACTTTTAAGACCCCTTCAAGCTTTTTATGCAGCAGAAAGCGCCCAGACTAAACTCAGGCTAATATACTCATCACCACAATCTATGCCACAAAAATATCCATCCCCTTCAAAACTTTGCTTCTACTCTCTTTTATTATTATGTTGAAAGTGAAAGTCACTCAGTCATGTCCGACTCTTTGCAACCCCATGAACTATACAGTCCATGGGATTTTCCAGGGCAGAATACTGGAGTGGGTAGCCTTTCCTTTCTCCAGGGGATCTTCCCAACTCAGGGATCAAACCCAGGTCTCCCACACCGAAGGCAGATTCTTTACCAGCTGAGCCACAAGGGAAGCCTTATTATTATGCTATTAAATTATTATTTTGTGACAAAACATAAGATCCGCCCACTTAGTAAATTTTAAGTATTTAACACAGTATTTTTAATTCACCCGAATAGATATTAGTCCAAAGAAGACATACACAATGGTTAACAGGGACTTGAAAAAATGCTCAACATCTCTACTCATCAGGGAAATGCAGATTAAAACCACAATGCGATATCACTTCACATCTGTTAGAACAGGTGTCATCAAAAAAGGTAAGAGATAATAAGTGTTGGTGAGGATGTGGAGAAAAGAGAATCCTCCTACACTGTTGGTGGGAATGTTAACTGGCACAGCCCCTGTGGAAAACAGTAGAAAGGCTCCTCAAAAATTAAAAATAAAACTACCATGTGATCCAGCAATCCCACTTCTGGTTCTCTGTCCAAAGGAATTGAAATCAGGATATCAAAGAGATATCTGCACTCCCATGTTTTATTGCAAAATTATTCACAATAGCCAAGACATGGAAGCAAACTAAATGTCCATTAACAGATAAGTGAATAAGAAAATGTACATACATACAATGGAATATTATCCAGCCTTAGAAAGAAGAAATCCTACCATTTGCAACAACATTGATGAACTTGTAGGACATCATGCTAAGTAAAATAAGGTGGACAAAGACAAATACCGTACGGTTTCACTCATATGTGGAATCTAAAATAGTCAAATTCATAGAAGCAGAGAACAGAATGGTGGTTGCCATGAGCTGGAGTGAACTGGCAGGTATTAGTGAAAGGGTACTAAATTTCAGTTACACAAGATGAATGAGACTTACAGATATAATAGACAGCGTATTAAAAAGCAGAGACATTACTTTGCTAACAAAAGTCCGTATAGTCAAAGCTATGGCTTCTCCAGTAGTCATGTATGGATGTGAGAGTTGGACCATAAAGAAGGCTGAGCGTCAAAGAATTGATGTTTTCAAACTGGTCCTGGGGAAGACTCTTGAGGGTCTCTTGGACAGCAAAGAGATCAAACCAGTCAATCCTAAAGGAAATCAACCCTGAATATTCATTGAAAGGACTGATGCTGAAGCTGAAGCTCCAATACTTTGGCCACCTGATGTGAAAAGCTGACTCATTAGAAAAGACCCTGATGCTGGGAAAGATTGAGGGCAGGATGAGAAGGGGACGACAGAGGATGAGATGGTTGGATGTCATCACTGACTCAACAGACATGAGTTTGAGCAAACTCCAGGAGACAGTGAAGGACAGGGAAGCCTGGCTTGCTGCAGCCCATGGGGTTGCAAAGAATTTGACACGACTTTGCAAGTGAACAACTAGTCTTCAGCTGGCTTTTCAAAAAAGGTCCAAGACCCCTCAAAATGTGACAATCAGATTACAGGAACTGAGTCCCAGACAAGTTTTGACCTGTTTTGATTTTTATGCAGAGAGCAAACAAGAAGTAAAAGGCAATATAGAAAATCCTTTTCTTTGGGGATGAAAGATACAGATGGGAAGGTGTGTTTAAGCCCTTCACACATGCATATACATACCCACACCCTCCTCAGGTATTGTCCTCATTTTACTGTTTTGTAGCACCCTGGCTCCCTTGTCACCTCAACCTTTGCTTCTCAACAGTTGGTTTTTATTCCACCACAGTAATAAGTTAAAGTTTTATTACTTCCATAGCCTCCTAACTTGTATCTCTACTTTTACTCTTTCTCTGTATACTATATTCTCTACACAATAGCCATCAAGTATTTCCTCATCCTATACAGAGTAAAAGCTGAACTCCTTGCTTACAGGCTCTTACATGATCTTATCTTCTGTTCCTCTATGGCTTATCTCCTACTGTGCCTTCCCTTGCTGTCTCTGTTCCAGTCACCCTGGCTTCCTTGCTATTCTTCCAACATGCTTGCCTCTCTTGTGTCATAGCCTTTGCACTTGTTATGCTCTCGTTCCTCTTTCAAGTCTTTGCTTAATTATTATCTTCTGAATGAAGCCTACCCTGACCTCCACTAAGTTTACTATCCACACTATGCTTAGTAAATTTTACCATGCTCTTTCTTTTCCCATAGTTTAGTTCAGTTGCTCAGTTGTGTCCAACTCTGTGACCCATGGACTACAGCACGCCAGGCCTCCCTGTCCATCACCAACTCCCAGAGTTTCCCATAGCACCTAACTTAAAACATGCCATATAATTTATTTTTTCTCATCATTTTCTCCTCCTTATTGTAAAGCTATGGAATTTTGACTTTGATTCTCTTTGATGTGTGCCAGCAGCATAGCACACTACCTAGCATATTGTAGGTGTTCAATACATATCCACTGAATCAATTAACTAATGAATGATTTTTGCTTTCCTAAAAGCATGTACTTCTATGGGGAGCTTGCAGAGAGAAGGTGTAGATGGAGTAAGATAGGGTTCAGTTATTACTAGGGTTCTAGGAAAACAGCATCTTAATATGATTCCTTAATAGCACAATATCTCAACCTATCCTCTTAAGTGGTCATCTAGCCTCTTTCCTAGAATTTCATATCTGAAAGACCCTTACAGAAAGCATCCAGTTTTATTCCCTCATATATTTTGAAAGTGAAAGTGTTAATTGCTCAGTAGTGTCCAACTCTTTGCAACCCCATCGACTGTAGCCCACCAGGCTCTTCTGTCCATGGAATTCTCCAGGCAAGATACTGGAGTGGGTAGCCATTTCCTTCTCCAGGGGATCTTCCTGACCCAGGGATCAAACCCAGGTCTCCTGCATTGTAGGCAGATTCTTTACCATCTGAGCCACCAAGGAAGCCCTCATATATTTTACATATGATAAAGCAGAAGGGAAGAACATATCTCAAATCACCCAAGTCTGGGATAGAGCTGACTAAAAGTTTGCTACTTGTTATACTCAACAAATAATTGTTGATCACCTACTATATGCCAGGTATTATTCTAAGCAATATAAGTACATCAGCAAACACATCAAGGTTGTTTCCCTCTTACAGCTTACATTTGAGTAGAGGGAAAACACCAAACAAACAAGTAAAATAAGTAAACTATATTAAAAGGCAATATGCCTCAGGAAGAAAAATAAGATGTGAGTAGAAAGTACGGACAAGGGATTGCAATTTTCAATAGGGTATTCAGGGAATATCTCACTGAGTAGGTGACATTTAGGCAATGATCCTGAAGGCAGTGAGAGTGGGCCTTATGAATAGCTAGAGAAAGAATATTCAAAGTAGAGGAAGTGGCAAATGCAAAGGCCCAGAGGTAGAAAGGTGCCCAATGTATCAAAAAACTAGCAACTAGGCCACTGTGGTTGTAGTGGAGAGACCAAGTGGGAAGATTAACAGATGATGAGTTCAAAGAGGAAACTATGGGGAATGGGCTGGATAGTGTAAGATACAGAGAACAAACTAGTGATTATTGGTGGCTAGACGAAAGGAGAAAGGAAAAGACAGGAGTAGGGGATTAAGAGGTACAAAGTACTATCCTCAAATAAATAAGCTGCAAGAATATATTATACAACACATGGAATACAGCCAATATTTTATAATAATTATTCTTATAACTCTTTAAAGTATAACCTTTACAAATTGTGAATTATTTGTACACCTGAAACCTATATAATATTGCATATTAATTATACCTCTTTACCACTGCATTTAGCCATTATACGGAACACCTCTAGGTTTTAAAAATCACCGCACATGTGTTGTTCTATCCTCATTTTCTGATGTTCATACATTTTTCCCACTCTCCAGCCATCTGCAAATACTTACGATTTTGCCAAACAAAGCTTTAATGCTTTTCAGTCTTTGTACAAATTGTTGGGTTCTTTTTTGTCCTGCCAGAAATACCCTTTCCTCTTCATATGTGAAACAAATTTCCTTCAAGTTCATGCTCAAATATTACCTCTTCTGTGATACTTTGTATGTGCCCTACAGGCAGTTCACAGAAATCCCAGAGCAGTTTGTACAAATAGCTTAGTGCTTAATGTTGTTGAAATAACTGTCTAGGCTCAAGATGTAGCCACTGCTGCCTGGGTGCTACATCAGAAAACAAAAACTTAGATGACCTTAGTATTCCTATAAATGCTCTACTTGACAGAGAAACACAGTATATCCAGTCAACTTTTTTCAATGGCCAAGTCAACTCTGGGCCATCTCATACCCTAAGCAAGGTAGATTATATGGCCCTACCCAATCAGATATGGGCATTGGACACACTAATTTGTGTTTAAAAACAGTAGCATCAAAAATAGTTGGGTTCTTTGGAACTAGAAGGACCCTTTTGATGATCTGCAAATCCACCTTGTGTTAGAATGATCTTTTAAACAGACTCAGTCTGCCTGGGGTTCAGCTTCTTGCCTTTGAGAATAAAGGCAATTTTTGTTATTCCAAGGTCCTGATTTCCTTTTGCAGCTGGCAAAAAAGAAACAAATGTGAGAAGACCTCTTGGGAATACATTCTTCCCTCCCTCTCTGCAGCTCAAATGCTAGTTTCCCTATGATGCATTTCCACATCTGGGCCCATGCCTCCAGTGTCATGGTCGGGGTGTGGGTTTTAAAAGAATTTCCAGACACGAGATAGAATGAGAGGGAAATAAAGTTTATTAGAATGCAAGACGCTGTTAGAACAGCGGGCCAGCTCAAGAGAGAACCAATGCTGAATGGGGATCCTTAGTCCACTTTTATACCCAGGGTACAAGGAGTGGGATAGGGGTCTTATGGGTCATTTGCTGATTGGATAAGGCACGTATACTGGGTGGGGAAGAGTAAGGTAAATACCTCCTCTCTATGGGGTAGGAGGGGAGACAGGTTATACTGTTCCATTAATAGTTACAACATGGAGGAGGGAAGGACGATAAGGGTCTGGTTTTTCTATTCCTGCATTCCAAGACCCTCCTTGGTTATCTGTTCTTTCGTCCTTGGGTCACCACATCCAGGTTGTACGGAAACCGATCATTTTTAGCTTACAGCACTTCATTGTTGGCTTTTTGGAAACTTCCATTATGCCCTATAGTATAGCAAATTATGCATCCTGTCTTTCCTGCTAAGATGGGAGCTCTTGGAGGGTAGGGTTTGATATCACCACACGGACTACACAGCATAATTTGTGATTAACGGAAGACTCATAATGTTACTTGCTTCCCACCTCATTTTAATCTTTCTCAGAGTTCAAAATGAGCCACTATATCTCTTCTGTGCTCTTACTTCTATTCATTCAAGTGAGACACACTAAGTGAGGTTCTGTGAGTCAGCTGCTAACTTAATGAATAAGAAACTATAGGTGGAATCCCCTAGAACAAAAGCCGTTACAAAAAAGGGTTGTGTGAAACAAAGCTATCAATGTTTGGTTGATTTCATTACATTAAGTCCTATAGAATTAACAATGTGACCCAAATGCCTTCCATGGTACCTGCCATTTCAGAGGCAGTCTCTATATGAAGACTCAGATGCAGGATGGCGGGTCCGAATATGACAATAAGCCTCTCTTGAATGGTCAAAAAAATACCACTTTCTTCTTGATAATGTAACCAAACAGGACCCTATGTGTTCTTCCCAAGGGACAGGGTCTCCCCCAAATCCTCTGCTTTAGCTCCTTTCTGAAGTACCTAGATAACAGTATTTGATGCAAATTTCCTGAGCTGTTTCACAGATGTGAAAAACCTCCCACCAAATGGAAGAAGTTTACTTGATGACCATAAGGACACAGCCCCTGGCCTCCTGGAGTGAAGGATTGATGAAGTTACCCCTGTGACACCACCTCCCTCCCTCATTTGGATTTTAAAAATGTTTTGTCAAAAACGTTTGGGGAGCTCCAGGCTTTTGAGGGCTTGAGCAACCTGTCTCCTTGCAAGTATTACAGGGAAGAACAAAATCTGACTACAAGTTGGATCTGTTTCCTTTATTTTTAACTTTGCTTCCAGTTGCTTTTGTTCACTAAAAGGATACTGTCTATACATAATGGCCTGCCTCAGGGAACCTTGCCGCTTTGCCTGAATGTTAAATCAAAGGGCCTATGTTCAGAGACACATACTGATTCTGTCCACCTGTGGATGATGGCAAGAAAACGGAAATGAGCAAATCCCCTCCTTGAGGCTTCAACAGTACAAGAACCAGTAACTTCCAGATGGACAAGCAGAATTTAGAAAAGGCAGAAGAATCAGAGATCAAATTGCCAACACCCCTTGGATCATAGAGAAAGGAAGGGAATTCCAGGAAAACATCTACTTTTGCTTCACTAACTACACTAAAGCCTTTGACTGTGTGGATCACAACAAACTGGAAAATTCTTAAAGAGATGAGAATACCAGATCACCTTATCTGATTCCCGAGAGACCTGTATGCAGGTCAAGAAGCAACAATTAGAACGAGACATGGGACAACAGACTGGTTCAAAATTGGGAAAGGGGTACATCAAGGCTGTATATTGTCACCCTGTTTATTTAACTTATCTGCAGAGTACATCATGCAAAATGGCAGGCTGGATGAAGCACAAGCTGGAATTAAGACTGCTGGGAGAAATATCAATAACCTCAGATATGAAGATGATACCACTCTAATGGCAGAAAGCCAAGAGGACCTAAAGAGCCTCTTGATGAAAGTGAAAGAGGAGAGTGAAAAAGCTGACTTAAAACTCAACATTCAAAAAACCCAAGATGATGGCATCTGGTCCCATCACTTCATGGCAAAGAGATGGGGAAAAAGTGGAGACAGTAGCAGATTTTATTCCTGGGGGTTCCAAAATTACTGCAGACAGTGACTGCAGCCATGAAATTAAAAGATGCTTGCTCCTTGGAAAAAAAAAAATGACAAACCTAGACAGTATATTAAAAACCAGAGACATCACTCTGCTAACAAAGGTCCATAGAGTCAATGGTTTTTCCAGTAGTTCCAGAAAAACCAGACTACAGGTTTTTCCAGTAGTCATGTATGGATGTGAGAGTTGGACCATAGAGAGCTGAGAGCCAAAGAATTGATGCTTTTGAACTGTGATGCTGGAGAAGACTCTTGAGACTCTTGAGAGTCCCTTGGACTGCAAGGAGATCAAGCCAGTCAATCCTAAAGGAGATCAGTCCTGAATATTCACCTGAAGGATTGGTGCTGAAGGTGAAGCTCCAATACTTTGGCCACCTGATGCAAAGAGCGGACTCATTCGAAAAGACCCTGATGTTGGGAAAGATTGAGGGCAGGAGGAGAAGTAGGTGACAGAAGATGAGATGGTTGGATGGCATCACCAACTCAATGGACATGAATTTGAGCGAACTCTGGGAGATAGTGAAGGACAGGGAAGCTTGGTGTGCTGCAGTTCATGGGGTCACAAAGAGTCAGACATGACTTAGCCACTAAACTAAGCGACTTAGCGACTAAACTCCCCAAGGCTTCGATTTCAGGAGATGCTTGTAAGATTAATGGTCGTTTTCCTTTTACTTTCTCACCTCCCCTTGCTCTGTGTTATATTTTAAAAAAATGGCATCCAGACCCCAATAAGATGGTTATTTTGAGACATCAGTCTTCCATCTTCTGGGTCTGCTAACTTTTCAAATAAAGTCATTATTCCTTACCTCATCTCCTGACTTATTGGCCTGATGTGTGGCAAGCAGGGTGAACTTGAACTCAGCACCACATGGATTGCAATAAACCTTTCTCTGTTTCAAACACCAATGTTTCAGTTTGTTTGGTCTCACTTTGCATTGCACACATGAACTTGCATTAACAGGTTGTTTTCCCCACTAAAGTGAAAGTGTTAGTTGCTCAGTCGTCTCCGGCTCTTTGCAATCCCATGGGCTGTAACCTGCCAGGCTCCTCTGTCCATGGAATTCTCCAGGCAAGAATACTGGAGTGGGTAGACATTCTCTACTCCAAGGGATCTACTAGAATGTAGTTATACTGTTACCAAGTCCAAGCTCACTCTGCTTGCCACAGGACAGGCCAAAGAATTGGAGACGAGGTGTTGAGGCAAGGAATATGACTTTATTCAGAGAGCTGGCTGACCAAGATGGCAGACTCATGTCTCAGAATAACCATCTTATTAGGGTCTGGATGCCAGGTTCTTTTATACATCAGAGATGGAGGGAGGTGAGGAAACAAAGTAAAAAGGTCATTAATCTTGCAAATATCTCCTAAAATGGCAGCCTTAGAGAGGGGATGTGTTAATTTCAGTTTTCTTGCAGCCATCCACAGGTGGACAGGGTCAGGATGTCTCCCTTAACATAGGTACTTTGAATTAATATTCAGGCAAAAGGGCAGGGTTCTCTGAGGCAGGTCATCATGTATGATTATAACAAAAGCAATGAAAAGTAAGTCAAAGAAAAACTTCCAACATGGAGTCAAAATTGGCTTTTCCCTACAACAATATGACAGCAGAAACCACATCTATTTTTGCCAACCACTTTATCCTAGTCACTTTCCTGTTGCTCAGATGGTAAAGAATCTGCCTGCAATGCAGGAGACCCAGGTTTGATCCCTGGGTCTGGAAGATCCCCTGGAGAAGGGAATGGAAACCCACTCCAGTATTTTTGCTTGGGAAATCTCGTGGACAGAGGAGTCTGATGGGCTACAGTCCATGGGATTGCAAAGAATCAGACAGTACTGGGCAACTAACACTTTCACTTTTTAAAACCTTTTTTTTTTTTATCCCTAGTGTGCCAAACACTGTTTGGGTCTCGTTAAGCCCTTAAGAAATATTTTGGAAAGAATCAACAAATGTAAGTTCTAATAAGAGACATGAATTTTCTGACACACAATGTCAATTCATAAATACTTGCCTTTGCATATGCTATTTTCCCTGCCTGGAATATCCTTCAGTATATTAATCTGCCCCTCATCTGTTTAATAGTTACCTATATTTCCTTCAAGATTCAAGATATAGGATAACCATTATCTCCTTTGTACAACTTTCCTTGATGTCTCCATATGATTTTAGATGCTTTTTACCCTGTAATCTCATCACATTTTGTACCTGCTTCTATTTAAGGACTTTTATATTATTGTGCAGCTATCTGTGCATATGTCTTCTCTAACTACTAGATCAAATAGTCATTAAGAGCATGAGCTGTATCTTATCTCTGTAGTTCAGCACATATCCCAAAGTATATAATAGTACTCATATAAACATGTTCAATGATTCAACTGAATGAGATAAAATCTAGCTAAATTCAATAAGTACTTTCTGCTCCTATTCAAACAATCAGTGAAACTTTTTTATTGTATTATATATTATACATTTATATATAAGTACAATGAATATAACAATGAACATATTTACCCATATCTTCATTAATCATTAACATGTCATTAATAGAAATAAAGTTTTATATATATATCCATGCCTGAAAAAAATGGAAAATACCTCATAAATGTTTATATTATCTTCAGTTGGACTCTGTTCATCTTTCCTGTATTGTTCCAAAATTGAAAAAGCAGGTAATGAGCTTTGGCCTGTATTTTTATGGTTGTCCTGAGATCACAAGATGAACTAAGGGAAGGCTTGATTCTAAATTGTCCTAAAAAAATAGCCTTGCTAAAAAAAAATAGCCTTGCAAACTTTGGTCAGCGTTAAATAAGCAGTGTGACAATATACAGCCTTGATGTACTCCTTTCCCAATTTGGAACCAGTCTGCTATTCCATGTCTAGTTCTCACTGTTGCTTCTTGATCTGCATACAGATTTCTCAGGAGGCAGGTTAGGTGGTCTGGCATTCCTGTCTCTTTAAGAATTTTCCACAGTTTGTTGTGATCCACACAGTCAAAGGCTTTGGCATAGTCAATAAAGCAGAATTAGATGTTTTTCTGGAACTCTCTTGCTTTTTTGATGATCCAGCGGATGATGGCAATTTGATCTCTGATTCCTCTGCCTTTTCTAAATCCAGCTTGAACATATGGAAGTTCATGATTCACGAACTGTTGAAGCCTGGCTTGGAGAATTTTGAGTATACTTTGTTAGCATGTGAGATGAGTGCAATTGTGCACTTAATATGCTAGCAAATTTGGAAAATTCAGCAGTGCCCACAGAACTGGAAAAGGTCAGTTTTCATTCCAATCCCAAATAAAGGCAATGTCAAAGAATGCTCAAACTACTGCACAATTGCACTCATCTCACACACTAGAAAAGTAATGCTCAAAATTCTCCAAACCAGGCTCCAATAGTACATAAACCATGAACTTCCAGATGTTCAAGCTGCATTTAGAAAAGGCAGAGGAACCAGAGATCAAATTGCCAACATCCACTGGATCATTAAAAAGCAAGAGAATTCCAGAGAAACATCTACTGCTTTATTGACTACACTAAAGCCTTTGACTGTGTGGATCACAACAAACTATGGAAAATTCTTAAACAGATGATAATACCAGACCACCTTATCTGCCTTCTGAGAAATCTGTATGCAGCAAGAAGCAAGAAGCAGCTAGAATTGGACATGGAACAAGGGACTGGTTCCAAATCGGGAAAGGAGTATGTCAAGGCTGTATATTGTCACCCTGCTTATTCAAATTATATGCAGAGCACATCATGCAAAATGCCAGGCTGGATGAAGCACAACCTGGGATCAAGATTGCCGGGAGAGATACCAATAACCTCAGATACATAGATGACACCACCCTTATGGCAGAAAGTGAGGAGGAACTAAAGAGCCTCTTGATGAAAGTGAAAGAGGAGAGTGAAAAAGCTGGCTTGAAAGTCAACATTCTAAAAACTAAGATCATGGACTCCGGTCCCATCATTTCATGGCAAATAGATGGGGAAACAATGGAAACAGTGAGAGACTTTATTTTCTTGGGCTCCAAAATCACTGTAGATGGTGACTGCAGCCATGAAATTAAAAGACACTTGCTCCTTGGAAGAAAAGCTATGACCAACCTAGACAGCATATTAAGAAGCAAAGGCATTACTTTGCCAACAAAGGTCTGTACAGTCAAAGCTATGGATTATCCAATATTCATGTATGGATGTAAGAGTTGGACTATAAAGAAAACTGAGCACTGAAGAATCAATGCCTTTGAACTGTGGTGCTGGAGTAGACTCTTGAGAGTCCCTTGGACAGCAAGGAGATCCAACCAGTTCATCCTAAAGGAAATCAATCCTGAATATTCACTTGAAGGATTGAAGCTGAGGCTGAAGCTACAGTACTTGGCCACCTGATGCAAAGAACTGATTCACTGGAAAAGACCCTGATGCTGGGAAAGATTGAAGGCAGGAGGAGAAGGGGGCGACAGAGTATGAGATGGTTGGATGGCATCACCGACTCAATGGACATGAGTTTGAGCAAGCTACAGGATTTAGTGATGGACTGGGAGGCCTGGTGTGCTGCAGTCCATGAGGTCACAGAGTCGGACACCACCAAGTGACAGAACTGAACCGAACTGAACAAGACAGGTAGCAGCTATGTTATTATCAAGATGAGAAAGCAGATAATTTGTGTCTTGCAAAAGGTCACTAGATGAATAAATTATGGGGTGATAAATAGTGTTAAGCTTTGATTTTAAGTTTTTGAACCTATGTTTCCCTCTGGGCCCACGTTCTTGGGTCCACTGTGAAATATTTACTGTGTAAGGGAACCACTAACTTCATCATGCTTCTGAATTTCTGTACCTCCTCTGTTGTTCTGTCCTTCAAAACAAGCACAAGGGCATTCTGCATAGACTCCTGTCTTACTGAACTCCACTTTCTTGTCCAATTCAGACTAAAATGAAGGACCTTATGGCCATCTGTTTCCATTCATCCAACTCTATTTTCAGGTGAGTAATCTCTTGGTCTGCCTCATCTTCTGCCCTCCTTAATCAGCATCCTCCCTTCTCCTTATTTCAATATTTTCATCCTCCTTTCTCCTTTTTTCTCTTTGTATTCCTCCTCCAACACTTATTATCTATTCTAACTTCCTTTTATTACTTAGCTTCTCCACTATCCTGTTCTCCTCATTCTTTCTGTTTTCTTTCTCCTCTGTTAGTCTCTGTATCTGTTCATTTCCCTTTCTGCTCATCACTCTTCCCTCTAGCTTCTCTTCCGTTTTCTTACTGCCTTTTATCCATACATATCTCATCATCTTTACATCTCTCCAACCACCTCATTCCACACATTCTCGCTTCTATTTACACCTACTTCACTCCATTCTTTCCACACTTGTGTACGTGCTCATTTCCTCTTCAAACTTTTATGTACTTTATTACAAGTGTATCTCTCTTCTATTTCTCCACTTATGCTCTATCTCTTCAAATTCTCCTTCACATTATAACCATTCATATTTCTACTCTGTCCAGTCCTCCCCACCTCCTTTTCAACATTTATCTCTAATTTCATGTCTTTTCATGCAGTGCGAGAAGAGGTATCCCTACTTCTTTTACAAGGAAAGTATTCATTATAGTTTGGATACCATCTCCTGACAATTTTCTCTGGCAACCTGATGTTAGAAAAACCCTATTTCTACTGTATCTTCAATCTTTGACTTTCTAGTAGCCACTTCCAGCTATCTCACAAATATGTGCCAGTCTCTGCATTCAAAAAATAACTATTTCCTTTACTCCTGCATTTATTAGTTATATACGCATCCCTTTCATTTTCAAGCACATTCCCAGAAAGCATTTTCTATGTTTACTACCTCTATGCCATGCCCTAAACACTCATCATTGCACTCATCATTCCACTGAAACACCGTATGTGAAGAACACCAATGTCTTCCATGTTACCAAGCCTAATACATACTTTCAATTCTCTATATTACTAGATATCTTTGTAATAGCCAACAATATTGTAGAGATGTATAAGTAATAGTAAAGAGCATAAACTTGCAACCAAACTGCCAAAGTATGAAGGATCAACCATTTACTACCCAGGTGATACTGGAAAATGTTCTTACTAGCTCTGTGTCTCAGATTCCTCATTTGTAATGTTGGAATAACAGTAAGTAGAATGAGTATAACAGTCCCTGGCACATTGTAAGCACTATATTGATGGCAACTATTGTACTTATTATGCTATTATTGTGTTGTTATTATTATCACTTCATCTTTTTGAAACTCTTTATTCCTTTGATATATTAGTCAAAATGGATTTGATCAATATGAAGTAATAATCATAAAATATCAGTGTCCTAAAACAACAAAGTCTTATTTCTCATTCATACTATTTATCTATATCAGGTTGTGGGGAGGGATGCTCTCTTCTGTTATCTTTAATAAAGGACACAGAATAATAGATCCAGGATCACATGGCATAATGCTACTCACCATGGCCAGGGGAGAGGACCATAGAAATTCATGTACTGGCTCTTAAAAGTTTCCAATCTTTCAAAGAGATAAACAACAAGACCTACTGAACAGCACAAGGAACAATATTCAATATCCTGTAATAGCCTACAGTATCAAAGAATCCGAATATATATATATATATATATATATATATGAATCACTTTGCTGTACACCTGAAACTAACACATTATAAATCAACTATACTTTTTTTTTTTCCCCAAGGGACTTTTCTTTTTATTTTTTTTTTTTTGTTTTTTGGGGTTTTTTTGTTTTTTTTTTTTAAAAAGATAAATGAATTAACACCAGTGCTGCAAATTCATTCAGCAAAATGATTCTTAATTTTATGAATTAAAAAGAACAATATGCTAGTTCCTGAGTGATCACAGTGTTTCCAAAGTGTACTGATATGGAAACAGTTATAACAGATTCCACTAACCACAAAAGTTTTGAACAGAGATGAAAATTTTAAAATGTACATCTTAAATAAAGTTTCCAATCCTTCCTCAGAAATCACACATGTTATTTCCACTCACATTTGGTTAGCCAAAGCCAGTCATTTGTCCAAGGCTCTAAGTGAAATACTAACACATACCCAGAGGGAAGTGAACTGGAAATAGTGGAAGTAGCAGTATTGACTACCACACTTAGCTTTCAAGATACTACACACTAGTGGTTCTGTTAACACCTTCCTTTCTTTTTCTTCTTGTTCTCCTTCGTAGGTTCTTCTTTCTTCCCTTCTGCTTTAATGATAGTAATGCTACATGAGTGAATGCTTGGCATGATTTTCCTCTCACTGTATATACTTTCCTGAAGTGATCACACCCACATACATGGTTGTACCATCATATCGACAATACCAAACTTCACCTCTTGCTTGTGTCTCTCTCTTGGTCTTATGACTTGAATATTCAACTGCTTATAGACCTTCTGCCTCTGGATAATCTACAATCTTCTTAAGCTTATCTTGCCCAAAATTAACCTCACAGATTTATTCTATCTAAACTTTTCCTAAATATCATGTGATGTACCCCAGTTTGTAACACCATCATTCACCATTTTCCTTGGGTATCTTCTACCTTGGCTCCTCCTCTTTGCTCTCATTCTGACATTGGTAGTTTTTACTATTACCTCAGTGTACCTCCCCTTCTCCATCTCAATCCATTGCTCTGAACTGGAGTTTCACCACTCCTCATCTAAGCTGTTTAAGCTGTCTCCTAACCAGCTTCGCTATTTCCAGTCTTGTTCCCTTAAAATGCATCCTTTGCTCAGTAACTAGGGTACCATATATAACATTAAAAAACCTGACTACCTCATTCTCTTGCTTATAATATACCATTCAATTTCCTGCAACTGCTCAATTGGTTTTCTCTGCCTGGATGTCCCTCCTTTCTTCCCTCCACTTTCCACCTACAATTTTCTTGACCACATTTCCAATAAAACAAAACTGAATGCCAACACTAATAATGAGGAACTTAGGCATTAACCTCATCCAGCGACTCTTTGTTCAACTTGATCCAAAAGAATGAGTTAGATGACCCTTTTCTTTCACGATTACTCATAACCTTATCATTTCAGGTAATTTTTTTGTGATTATCTACTGGGTATCTCCCTACTAACTGTCTTAAGATCGTATCATCAATGTTTGCATACCCAGAACCTAGTCCAGGGCCATGTATGTATTAGGAAGTCAAAACATGTCTGGTGAATAAATAAATGAATTAATGAATACTACTAATCTTCCATCAAAAATTTTTCTCCCTCCACTGTCTTTTGCTCTACTTCTCTATGTCTTCTTTTCTTTCTTCTCATTTACTTCATACTTTTCTCCAAATTCTCCTTTTTCTTTTAGGATATTCTAATATCTAGCCTTTTAATTTTATCTTCTTCCTTTTTCTACCAAATTATCTATTCTATTTCTCTCCTCTCATAGTCTCTCTTTTCTTTACCCATTTGTTCTTGAATGATTTATGTGTGTGGGTAGAAAAGATCTGGGAGTACACCAATAAAATAAATATATGTGTTAATTTTATTGATCTCATCTCCACATTATTCTTCCCACTTCTACCCACTTCCCTTTTCTCCATGATTCTCTGCTCTACTCTCTCAGCTCCTCTTCATTAATTCAACTTTTCTCTTAACAATTCACTTACTATCTATTTTTCCTTGTCCATCTTGTCTCTCAGAAAAAATAAATAGTACACTTAAAGTAAAGAAAGACTAGCATATACCATATAGGCAAGCACACTTCATGTATTCATCACATGTTTATCAGGCTTGTATTATTTGAGATTCATTGTGTATAGTAACAAATGCACAAACTTGAAATACCACAGAGCCTGCACTGAAAGATCATATTTTTCCCATTCAATAAATGTTCACTAAATTACTTAAAATTGATACTAGTTAATGTAGGACAGAGCTTTAGGAAGTGACAAATGACAGCAGAGAAACTAGCAAAATCAAAAAACAAGAACCAAGAAAGTTTTTCAGTGTTGGGGCAAAGGATCTTACTGAACTGGAAATGCATTTAAAGTTATTCTTTTTAAAAGCAAAATTTCCTTACCTAAAAACTCTAATGATAATAATGAGTCATGAAAAACAGAAAAACTATCATAGTTTTTATACTTTAGGAGTAGAAAAGTATGAAATATATATATATATATATATATATATATATATTCCCATATATATATTATAAAAAGATATATTCTTAAGTTGTTTGAAAATTCATTTATTTCTCAGCATTCCCATGCAACGTGGCATGACATATATGTTGCTATAACTTTGCATTTATATATATATATATATATGTATATAACATTGTATGTTTCAGAAAATAGCTAACATCTCACTTGATTCACATAATTCTGCACCATACAGATAGACTACTGCTGCAGTTAAACCTAGATGCTATTCTGTCACCGTGTTCACGCCTGTGTATGTGGTTGTGAGTCTGTGTATTTAAGTACCCTTGACTATGTATAGGGCTTCCCTGGTGGCTCGGATGGTAAAGAATCTGCCTGCAATGCAGGAGACCCTGATTCAATCCCTGGGTCAGAAAGATCCCCTGAAGAAGGGAATGGCAACCCACTCTAGTATCTTGCCTGGAGAATTCCATGGACAGAGGAGGCTGGTGGGCTATAGTCCATGGGGTCGCAAAGAGTCGGACACAACTGAGAAACTTTCATTTTCACTTCACTTTCACTTTGACTATGTATATGCCTGTGTATTACATGTCTCTGAGTACACATAAACATTTATACATTGTGAAAGTGTATCTCTGTGTGTCTGAAAATGTTCATATGGCCAGTTCTCTATTTTTCATTGAAATAGAGTTGATTTGCAATATTGTGTTAGTTTCAAGTGTACAGCACAGTGATCAGTTATATACATATTTTTTTTCAGATTACTTTCCATTATTATAAGATATTGAGTATAGTTTCCCGTGCTGTAACAATAAGTCCTTGTTTTTTTTCTAATCTACTTTATATATAGTAGTATCTTTTAATCTCAAACACAAACTCCTTATTTATCCCTTTCACCTCCATTTCAACCCTTTTGATGAACTAAGTTTGTTTTCTATGTCTGTGAGTCTATTTCTGTTTGGTATAGAGATTCATTTGTATTATATTTTAGATTCCACATACAAGTGATAGTATATAATATTTATCTTTCTCTGTCTGACTTACTGCACTTAGTATATTTTCTAGGTCCATCCATGCTGTTGCAAATGGCAGTATTTCATTATATTTTTATGGCTGAGTAATATTCCACTGTGTGTGTGTGTGTGTGTGTATCACATCTTCTTAAGTGAAGTGAAGCTGCTTAGTCGTGTCCGACTCTTTGCGACCCCATGGACTTGTAGACCACCAGGCTCCTCCATCCATGGAATTTTCTAGGCAAGAGTACTGGAGTGGGTTGCTATTTCCTTCTCCAGGGGATCTTCCCAACCCAGGGATCGAACCTGGGTCTCCCGCATTGTGGGCAGATGCTTTACTGTCTAAGCCACCAGGGAATCCCCCACACATCTTCTTAAAG
The DNA here is from genome assembly GCA_024291935.2 of Okapia johnstoni. Lineage (NCBI taxonomy): Eukaryota > Metazoa > Chordata > Mammalia > Artiodactyla > Giraffidae > Okapia > Okapia johnstoni. The sequence goes on from CM044305.1 coordinate 114,271,801, forward strand.
TAATCATCTATTAATGGACACTTATGTTGTTTCCATGTTTTGGCTATTGTAAATAGTGCTGCTATAAACATAGGGGTGCATGTATCTTTTCAAATCATAGTTTTGTCCAGGTATGTGCCTAGGAGTGGGATTGCCGGGTCATATGGTAGCTCTATGGTTCAGTTTTTTAAGGAAACTCCATACTGCTCTTCGTAGTAGCTGTCTTATATACATACCCACCAACATTATAGGAGGGTTCTCTTTCCTCCACACCCTTTCCAGAACTTATTAATTTATAGACTTTTTAATTATAGCCATTCTGATCAGTATGAGATGATACCTCATTATGGTTTTGATTTGCATTTCTCTGATAATTAGTGAGTGATGATGAGCAGTTTTTCATGTGCTTATTAGCCAACTCGATATTTATATGTATATGTATATAGATAGATAGATAGATATATAGATATATATAATATTTTGTCTGTAAGTGCACATACCTGTAACTGTGTTAGGAAATGTATGCCTCTATGTGCATTTCTAATTTGTAAGTTTGCTTTCAACCCTGGTCCTACCCCCATGATATTTTAGATGAGCCGGACACTCTCTGACCTCATCGTGTAGAGGAGGGTTCCATTGTCCACCAGTCTGAGCAGCTTGTTAGGTGTGGTCATGTTATGGGCCACTGATTTCTTGCCATTGTGGAAGAAGGTGTCAGGGGTCCAGATCTTACTAGCCAGGAGATTATTCAGTGGGAGGATCTTCATGGGTCCATCAAATTTCAGTCTTTCATCATGCCATGTCTGTCGAAAAAATACATCAATGGTGTACTCCTAAGGACAAAAAGAGAGAACAACATTTCAGTAGAGTTCTGGTGGGGATCCACAGTGCCCTTAGCAAATATTAATTACTTTGCAGTATTTCCTCTGATGCAGAGAAGAAGCAACCTATTGACAGTAGTTACTGGCAAGTAGAGCAAATGACTATGATTGATAAATAATGTCACGATAATCAATAAGTACATAAACAATAAGTCCGAGCAGATTTCACTTAGGAAGATCACTGCCAATGCTGCCCTGCGCATCATACAATCTGAACACAAGACTTTGCCTTATGAAAAGGCAAGAGCTCCCTTCTCTATGCAGTGGCATCTCTAATAGGAGCAAACTCCTAACCTTGTCTCTTCTACTAAGTAATCCCATATGAACATCAAAAGCCAATATAACAACTGCCATACAACTAAAACCTTAAATTTTAAAACACATTTCACTTGATTCTCAAACTAACAGTGTATCTAATGAGTTAATATCTTATTATCTTCAATAAGTAAAGCACTCTTACAGATAAGGAAAAAACAAACACACAAATAGAAAAATGGGCAAATGACATGAACAGAAAAATTCATGAAACAGATAGAAACTGCTAATAAACATGGAGAAATTGCCATTCATCTAAATACAAATTCAAATAACAATAAACATTAATGGTGTTGGTAACAGCAGACTAAATCATTTGGATATATCTTCTTGTAGTTATTAATCATAAAATTTGAACCAAAACATATAGATAGATAGATAGATAGACAATTTGAAACCAATGGGAAATGACTGAAAGCAGACAAAAACTTGAAGAAAGTTTACTCTTGAAAGATAGCAGCAGCAACAGGTTAAAATTGCATTTGTGGCTTTCTTTTCTAAAGGTGGTCTCCCAAACCTAGAATTTCTGTGTCTGATATCACAGCCTTAATGGCTCGAAGTGGATAATAATCTGGAATCTTAGGGGTGGGAATCCTGGAAGCAAGAGAGTCACTGAGGGGATGGGAACTCAAACCCCAGTATATACTTTGCCCCAAATCCTGGCTGACCACTACATACAAATGAAAACTCTGGGGCTCTGGAAAAAAGGCAGACAGAAACAATAAGGGAATCCTCCAGTAAATTAAAGATGACAAAACTGTGGTGGACGATGTTTGTGCATTTGGCAGAAATCAGAAAAATTATTGGCTTAATATACCTCAGAAGAAAGAGCTCAAAGTTGACCAAAGAACTGAAAATTCAGGGGGAAGCCTTGAGAAAAAACCAAAACCACTGAGAGGGTAAGTCTGAAATTCTGAGTACAAACTCTGCCCAAATCTTTGACTGGCCACTAAATTACACAAGGGATAGGGGACACATCTAGGTAGTCAGGTAAAACAAAGCAGTCAGAAGCTGCTTAGAATATGTTGTTGTTGTTAAAATATGAATAAGTCATATTCAACTCTTCTGCGACTTCTTGGACTGTAGACTGCCAGGTTCCTCTGTCCATGGTATTTTCCAGGCAAGAATACTGAAGTGGGTTGCCATTTCCTTCTCCAGGGGTTCTTCTCAATCCAGGGATCGAACCTGTGTCTCCTGCATTATATGAGGATTCTTTACCACTGAGCCACTAGGGAAGCCCCCTCAGTGGCTTCCAATTATATTTGGAATAAATGCCAATACCTTTCCCTTACCTAGAAAGTACTTCATAAACTGGCCCTTATTTTCTCTAAGCCCTTCTCCAACCACTTGTACCTCCATAAATTAGCCAGTCTGGCTTTTCTCCTCCTCTAGAACACTCAGAGGAGAAGGCAATGGCAACCCACTCCAGTATTCTTGCCTAGAGAATCCTGTGGACAGCGGAGCCTGGTGGGCTGCCATCTATGGGGTGGCACAGAGTCGGACATGACTGAAGGGACTTAGCATGTATGCATGCACTGGAGAAGAAAATGGCAACCACTCCAGTATTCTTGCCTGAAGAATCTCAGGGACAGAGGAGCATGGTGGGCTGCCATCTATGGGGTTGCACAGAGTCGGACAAGACTGAAGTGACTTAGCAGCAGCAGAACACTAAGAACACCCCTGCCTAAAGATTAAGAGATTATATAATTTATTATCTAAACTGGAACATTTTTGAGAGTGAGAGGAGGCTTTATCAATAATTATATCAGAATGACAGGTGTAAGCCAGGACTATGCCAGGTTTAAAACTGGAATTAGATTCCCACATAAAACCAATACCCTGAAGGGCTCTGACCTCAGCATAGTGAAGTGAAGTGAAAGTCACTCAGTCATGTCCAACTCTTTGCAACACCATGGACAGTATAGTCCTTGGAATTCTCCAGGCCAGAATACTGGAGTGGGTAGCTTTTCCCTTCTCCAGGGGATCTTCCCAATCCAGGGATTGAACCCAGGTCTCCTGCATTGCAGGCGAATTCTTTACCAGCTAAGGCACAAGGGAAGCCCCTCAGCATAAGGGTGAATTAAATAAAATGAACTATACAAAACTAATCCACAGCATGAAAATTAAGAAAGGAAACTTATCCAAGCATGAATTGTGAAATGGAGAAGGGGTAACGGGAAACATTTCTACTGAGATTTAGCAACTTCAAATCTAATCTGAGCTAAATATTTAAATGTACACCTGGTTTGGGTCTTACAAGCTGAGAAATTAACATAAAAATAGGCCTCTGGATGGGGATACCCCTAGACTGACTTACAAAAACAAACACTCTAGAGGGAAATAGCCATAAATAAATGCTTGCTGAAAAAAGTTTGCAATCCACAACAACAAAACACCTAAGGAAATGGTCATAAGCAAGAGTCAGCCAATACGATATATAGCTCATCCCTCAAGAACCTCACATATGAGGGCTTCACCAATAGCTCAGTGGGTAAGAATCTTCCTGCAATGCAGGAGACCTGGTTCAATTCCTGGGTCAGAAAGATCCACTGGAGAAGGGATAAGCTACACACTCCAGTATTCCTGGGCTTCCCTGGTGGCTCAGCTGGTAAAGAATCTGCCTATAATGTAGGAGACCTGGGTTTGATCCCTGGGTTAGGAAGATATCCTGGAGAAGGGAATGGCTACCCACTCCAGTATTCTGGCCTGGAGAATTCCATGGTCTGTAGTATAGTCCATGGGGTCACAAAGAGTCAGACACAACTGACTGACTATCACTTCACAAGAACCTCACATAACAGAATAAAATATATATTATAAAGGAACTTCTGAATATATTAAAATGATAAAAGTATCAAGGGAGAGATTGAGAATATGAGAAAAGATCAAAACATTATGGGGTAGGAATGAGAAAAAACAGATTTTAAAAAAGACTATTTGAAGTAGATGTTCCATGAAACAAAAATAAAATGTCAATGGATACATTATATAGAAGATTAGATATTATTGAACAGAGATTAGTGAGCTGGAAAATACATGTGAAGAAAACTTTCTCAGTGTATATTTCTAACAAAGTTCTAAAGTTATGGACATGAGTTTGGGTAAACTCCTGGAGTTAGTGATGGACAGGGAGGCCTGGTGTGCTGCAGTCCATGGGGTCAAAAAGAGTCAGACACGACTGAGTGACTGAACTGAACTGAAAGTTAGAGAATAGAGAAAATGGGGAATAATAAAATACTAATGAATGAAAGTTTCTCAAAATTGTTGAAACATTAATATAAGTATCTTAGTTTCAAGAACCTTAATCAGTTGTGAGCTAAGTATAATAAAATATGTCTAAGCCAATACACAATGAATTTGAAAAATACCAAAGAGGAGATCTTAAAAACAACAAATCAAAACCACAATGAGGTACCATTTCACGCCAGTCAGAATGGCTGCTATCCAAAAGTCTACAAGCAATAAATGCTGGAGAGGGTGTGGAGAAAAGGGAACCCTCTTACACTGTTGGTGGGAATGCAAACTAGTACAGCCACTATGGAGAATAGTGTGGAGATTCCTTAAAAACCTTGGAATAGAACTGCCATATGACCCAGCAATCCCACTGCTGGGCATACACACCGAGGAAACCAGAATTACAAGAGACACGTGTACCCCAATGTTCATTGCAGCACTGTTTACAATAGCCAGGACATGGGATCAACCTAGATGTCCATCAGCAGACGAATGGATAAGGAAGCTGAGGTACATATACACAATGGAATATTACTCAGCCATTAAAAAGAATACATTTGAATCAGTTCTAAGGAGGTACATGAAACTGGAGCCCATTATACAGAGTGAAGTAAGCCAGAAAGAAAAACACCAATACAGTATACTAACGCATATATATGGAATTTAGAAAGATGGTAACAATAACCCTATATGTGAGACAGAAAAAAAGACACAGATGCATAGAACAGTCTTTTGGACTCTGTGGGAGAAGGTGAGGGTGGGACGTTCTGAGAGAATAGCATTGAAACATGTATATTATCATATGTGAAACAGAACACCATTCCAGATTCGATGCATGAGACAAATGCTCAGGGCTGGGGCAATGGGATGACCCAGAGGGATGGGATGGGGAGGGAGGTGGGAGGGGGGTTAAGGATGGGGAACACATGTAAACCCATGGCTGATTCATGTCAATGTATGGCAAAAACTACCACAATATTGTAAAGTAATTAGCCCCCAACTAAAATAAATTAATAAAAAAAAATAGAAAAGACATATTATCTAGAAAGAGGTGACAATTTGATAGCAGACTTCTTGAAAGCAACAATAGAAGTCCAAAGAATTGTATAGCCAAGTAGATTAACATGAAAGAGTGGTTTCAAAATAAAGATGAGTTTAGATAAATAAAATACAATTTTTCTCATGGCTGGGTCACTCACAGAATTCAGGCCTCATTCAGAAATCTCCTTATCAGAGAAGTATTCTTTGACCTTCCTATCATAAAGAGTAATCCCTCTTCCCCTTACTATGCATTATTTTTCTTCATGCGTTATTTTGTCAGATAGCTCTAAAAAAAATGTACTTTCATTTGCTTGCTCTTTCTTTCATTTTACTAGCCTGGATGCTGCACAAGAGCAGAGACTTTGTTTAGTTTACTGCTATATCCCTAGCACCTAAAACCCTACCCTATTTATCTATAAATATTTTGAATTAAAAATGATTGAATGAATCCTTAGGAAAGGAACTGCTAAAATAATTCTTCATGTAGTTGAAAATGAAACCAGCAGGAAGATACAAGAAGGAATGGTGAGCAAAAGTGTTGACAAGCTTATGGGTAAACTGAATAAATAATGGCTCTCTACAAATGATGATAAGGGCTATGAGAACCAAATAGAATAAATAACGACAGCAACCAAGTGGAAGGAGAAAGTAAAGAGATGTGGGTTGACATATTCTTGTATTATTTGGAGAAGAGTGGAGATATGAAATTTAAGGTCAAGTATATATATTAACAAGGTAATCACTAAGGATATACTAGAAACAGAATGCAAAACTTACAAAAGAGCCAAACAAATGGGAATATAGAAAAATGCTTCAATCCCACAGAAAGGAAAGAAAAAATAAAGCATATAAAAACATGAGGGGAAAGAATATATAAGACAATAGAAATAAGCAATATAATCTAATGATAAGTAAACAATGTAGTTATATATTGTGTATTATATATACAAGAGTCACAACTTAAGGGCGCATAAAAACACAAGTTGAAAATGAAGTGATGGAAACATATGGGCAAATTTTGATCAAGATAAAATCATAGAACTATAAAATACAAATAGCATGGACTGTAAGATAAACACTTTTCTCAAGGATGAACTATTACACTAAAAATGTATATCAGGTAAAAAAAAATTTATGTATGGGTAACATGGACTCAAAATATGTAAGGCAAAAACTGAATTACAAGGAGAAAATGACAAACCCATAGATTCTCAATAAATGAAAGATCAATCAGGCCAATAATTTGTATGATGAAAGTATGTAAAGAATCCTTTTGACAACTATGAACTAAGAAATACACATAGACTTATCTACTTAACAATTAGTAACATATATCTTTTTCACCAAAAATATATGATCATATGCTAAGTCATAAAGCAAATCTAAAGAAACAAAAAAGATTTCATATCCTATAGACCATCTTCTTTTAATACGAAGCATTAAATTAGAAATTAATAACAAAGTTTTACATTTGAAAATTAGAAAACACACTAAAAAAAAATTTTCCAAGAAACAAAGAAATCACAAATGATATTAGAAAATACTTAGAACTGAACAACACTGAAAATACTTATAAAATGAAATCTTGTATTCAACACTTCATATGAAATGACATCTAATTGATATTGCATGAATTTTTCTGCTGTTGTATTAGTTTCTGCTGTACAACAAAGTAAATCAGCTATATATTTATATATATATATATATTATGTGTGTATATATATATATTATATGTGTGTGTGTGTATATATATATATATATATATATATATATGTATATATCCCCTCCCTCTCTGACCTCCCTCCCAACAAAGACCCAGCGCAGTCAAATAAATAAAGAAATAAAATATTTTAAATATCATTATCAGTTTTATTCTTCCAGAGAATGTAAAGGTGTCCTAATAAGTAGAAAAACCTGTCAATATAATTAGACATCTTAACAGATTAAAAGAAAAAAAAATCACACAATCATCCTAATAAGGGACAAAAGAGAAGTTGAAAAATGTTCAATTAAACACATACTTTTTAGAAAAGTAGAACTAGAACAGAATGTATATCTGGCATATCCATTATTGCCCATAGTCATTTGTTTGGCCGTTCTAGGATATCTTATAGAAATTCCCATATTATAAGTCCTGCCTTCCTAAATTGAGCCAAAACTCAAAATTCCCAGCTTTTCTTGGAGTTAGAATCAGACTAAATGACCTAGTTATCACCAAGCACACAAATGCCACAAGAAACTTCAGTTCAGAAGTTGCAGCATGAAAAAACAGGATCTACATGGAGTTTCTACTTTTGCTAATTCAGGTGATAACAAGTATCTTGTCTTTAGTGGTATACATTGGCCACTAAACACATAAAAAGATGTTTAACCTCAAAGTTCATCAGAAAAATGCAAATAATATCAATTAGATGTCATTTCATATATATCAGAATGGCAAAAACAAAGTGCAACAATATGAACCATTACCAAAAGTGCAGAGAAATGGAGCTCATACACTTCTAGTAGGATAAGAAATTGGTACAACCCCATCACAAGAGTTATTTGGCCCTACTTGAAAAAAGTGAAATGTTTGCAAACCCTGCAAATCAGAAATGTTATCTGTAGGTACACACCGTACAGAAACTCAAACGTGTTCACAAAAAGATGTGTACAAGAATATTTGTTTTTAAATAGCAAAAAAACATTGTTTTTAATAGAAAAAAGCTGGAAACAGTCTAAATGCACATTGACATGAGAAGTGAATGTATTAATATGAATAAATATTCATATGCTTTAAAAGTCTATAGCAGTTAAATGAACTAGGTTAAGAGCATCAAAAAGAATAACTTTCAGTACAGTAAAACATTTGTTGTAAAATGATAAAAAAAAAAGCTACGAGACATTTTAATTATTATAGTTTGAAAACATGAAAACCACTATTATTTTATTTATTATGATATTTCTATTTCATGTGATATATACAGAGTTGGACCATAAAGAAGGCTGAGTGCTGAACAATTGGTGCTTTCAAACTGCAGTGCTGGAGAAGACTCTTGAGAGTCCCTTGGATTGCAAGGATATCACACCAGTCAATCCTAAAGGAAATCAACCCTGAATATTCATTGGAAGGACTAATGCTGAAGCTCCAATACTTTGGCCACCTGATGCAAAGAGCCAACTCTTTGGAAAAGACCCTGATACTGGGAAAGATTGAGGGCAACAGGAGAAGGGGACGGGAGAAGACGAGATGGTTAGATAGCATCACTAACTCAATGGACAGGAATTTGAGCAGACTCCAGGAGATAGTGGAGGACAGAGGAGCCTGGTGTGCTGTAGTCCATGGGGTTGCAAAGAGTTGGACACAATTTGGCGACTGAACAACAAATACACCCTCAGTTATAGGTCTAGAGTATGCATTGGAATGACCAAAAAAAGCAAATTCATGGTTATTATTATCTCTGAGGAGGAAGGGAAGGAGAGAAGTAGGATCAGGAGGATACACAGGGGTTTCATTTGTATCTTTAAAGATCATCGAAAAAGCAAGAGAGTTCCAGAAAAACATCTATTTCTGCTTTATTGACTATGCCAAAGCCTTTGACTGCGTGGATCACAATCAACTGTGGAAAATTCTGAAAGAGATGGGAATACCAGACCATCTGACCTGTCTCTTGAGAAACCTGTATGCAGGTCAGGAAGCAACAGTTAGAACTGGACATGGAACAACAGACTGGTTACAAATAGGAAAAGGAGTATGTCAAGGCTGTATATTGTCACCCTGCTTATTTAACTTCTATGCATAGTACATCATGAGAAACGCTGGGCTGGAAGAAACACAAGCTGGAATCAAGATTGCCGGGAGAAATATCAATAACCTCAGATATGCAGATGACACCACCCTTATGGCAGAAAGTGAAGAAGAACTAAAGAGCCTCTTGATGAAAGTGAAAGAGGAGACTGAAAAAGTTGGCTTAAAGCTCAACGTTCAGAAAACTAAGATCATGTCATCTGGTCCCATCATTTCATGGGAAATAGATGGGGAAACAGTGGAAACAGTGTCAAACTTGATTTTTTGGGGCTCCAAAATCACTGCTGATGGTGATTGCAGCCATGAAATTAAAAGACACTTACTCCTTGGAAGGAAGGTTATGGCCAACCTAGATAGCATATTGAAAAGCAGAGACATTACTTTGCCAACAAAAGTCCGTCTAGTCAAGGCTATGGTTTTTCCAGTAGTCATGTATGGATGTGAGAGTTGGACAGTGAAGAAAGCTGAGCGCCACAGAATTGATGCTTTTGAACTGTGGTGTTGGAGAAGACTCTTGAGAGTCCCTTGGCCTGCAAGGAGATCCAATCAATTCATCCTAAATGAGATCAATCCTGGGTGTTCATTGGAAGGACTGATGTTGAAGCTGAAATTCCAATACTTTGGCCACTTCATGCGAAGAGTTGACTCATTGGAAAAGACCCTAATGCTGGGTAGGATTGGGGGAAGGAGGAGAAGGGGATGACAGAGGATGAGATGGTTGGATGGCATCACCGACTCAATGGACATGGGTTTGGGTAGACTCCGGGAGTTGGTGATGGACAGAGAGGCCTGGCGTGCTGCGATTCATGGGGTCGCAAAGAGTCAGACACGACTGAGCGACTGAACTGAACTGAAAGATCATATTTCTAAAATGAAAAGAAATATAGGAAAAATTTCAAGATTTAAAAAACTTGTTATTCAGTTTTGTCCAACTCTTTGCGACCCCATGAACTGCACTATGCCAGGTTTAAAAAAGTTGGGTGATGGTTACCCAGTTTTTTTTAATGTGTTATTCTCTACACAGTAAAACTATTGGGGAAAATCACATAGTAATTATTTGCTGTATAAGTATCGCATGACCTTTGGCTAAAAGCAATTCAATTTTGACCTGACCATTCTAGAAATGCAATCAATTCCTTCCTTGCAAATTGAGCCTTTGTATACTCTCCAAGGATGATTGCCTCCAAACTGACAAATGAATTCTGTTGTTTTGTGAGGCATTTAAATCAAATCTTCCAGATAATAAGCCTAAGTCTGCCTCCTGGGAAAGGTACTTAATACATTTCCTACACTGCTCAGAGATGACACAAAGCTCATGGGGAAGAATTTCTGGCTTGGTGTTGAAGCTTGAATGTCTTCAACTCTCTAACACTGTGCTGTGTATCAATGCAGGCTTCCAGAAAGGGCGTGTGTGGCTGGATCAACTTTAGCAGGGTCTTGGGACCATCCAGTCCTCCCTTTGCTTTTGCCTTCTCTCTACTCTCTATTTTGGAAAACCATAATCCACATGCCTCTTTCAGTTGTATTTAGCCTTTTAAATTGTCTTACTAGCATTGTTTATGTGTTCTGCCTGTCCACAAAAAAAGTAGTTCAGGAGATTCATGATCATGGACTCCTAGGCAAAACACTACAGACATGAACTCCTTTCTATGTTGCATCTGGGAATATGGTATCCTATAGCATAAGAGGAAACTGACAGCTTAAGAGGCTTTCAAAATGCTCCCCTTCACTTTATGCCTGAGGACACCAGTAAGGGAGGACTTGAAGTCGACACAGCCACTTTATTCCAGTGTTGGGAAGAAACAGGTCCAATAATTTCAAGCCCACTACCACAGGAAAAAAGTCCCTATGTGGACTTTCTTTTTATTTAACACCATTTTTTCCTGTGCTGTCTTTCGATACTTTGATAACTGTATGACTTTCATAAGCAGAAGTCCAACTAAAATGTATGTCACCTGAATCTGTTAAAAAGAGTTGTGATTATAATATATCTTATGGGTCCTCATTTCCCATGCCTTCATTTTCTAAATAAATTAGTTTATTTTGGTTAAGCTAGATGGTTAGTTCTGTTATTGTATTGTCTACTTTCATCATTACCTGGCTGTTCACTATATAGTCTAGGAAGTTTCTCCCAGATTATTGAGGCATGATTGACAAATAAAAATTTGTCTATAAACAGATGTATAGAACAGTCTTTCGGATTTTGTGGGAGAAGGCGAGGGTGGGATGATTTGAGAGAATAGCATTGAAACATGTATATTATCATATGTGAAACAGATCGCCAGTCCAGGTTCAATTGCATGAGACAAGTGCTTAGGGCTGGGGCAATGGGTGACCCAGAGGGATGGGATGGGGAGGGAGGTGGGAGGGGGGTTCAGGGTGGGGAACACATGCACAACCATGGATGATTCATGTCAATGTATGGCAAAACCCACTACAATATTGTAAAGTAATTAGCCCCCAACTAAAATAAATAAATTTAAAAAAAAGAAATTAGATATAAACATACATGATTGTCTTTTAATAGTATTTATATGCTGGGGTTAGGCTTTTTTCCTCTATTTAAAAATAAAATTCTGCGGAAGTCTTGACTTCAAAAATAAAATAAATAAAGAAATGTATTTGACATGTGTTCTGTCTTTGAAGAACTTTCATCCAAGAAGAGGAACACAGTCATTATCCCCTCAGATTTAATCTCTTCCATCTCATTCATTCTTAAATTTAACAAATAGTTGAGTGTCTGCCAACTGACGAACACCAAGTTAGGCATTGGTGGTACTGAGATCGACAAAACAGACATGAGGACTCTTCATTGAGCTGTCAAACTCAGGATCAATGTCTGTGGGGGGCAGTGTTTGACCAAGGAGCACAATGGCTACAAAAGGTTATGGCTGGTGCTGGTTCAGTGCTCAAACTGCACCCACATCTTTCCCTCTTTGTGAACAAAAGACTGCCTCTATTTCCTTAGCCAATTATTAGGCACCAAAGCTCCCTGTTTGAGTGGAAGAAAGTCAAGAACCCAGCTAGCTAGCCCTAATTTTCATTTATTTTTCCAAGTAGTCTATGGTCTCAGGGGAGCTTGCTTTCTTGATTCAATTAATTGCTAAAGTCACACAACTATCTGATGTTTCATCCAAAGTCATCCCTGATCCTGCCACAATTGCCATAACCTATTAAGTAGTACAGGAAGAAGAAAAATTTTAAAACACCAGAAATTTGTTTCCCAGCCAGACTGATCATAGCTATTCTGCCTTGTGATAGGATGGAAGTTCAGCTAAAAATAACCTGAAATGTATTTGACCAAAAGTTGCTCTATCAGGAAAGGACCATTCTGTTATTTCTGCTTAATCATGGGCCAGTGTGGGGGACAAAAAAGTGGAAGATGAAACTTCAGAAGATAAAACGTCTGGATTGTTTGAAGTGTCTCCAGAGCCTACACACATGCATGTGTGCCTGCTTGGGTGGGAAAAGAGCAGGGAGACAAGCTGGTTTGGGCAGGGGCTATGTGAATATTTCTGTAGTATCTCAGAATTGGGGTATCTGTTGCATGTGTGTGTTTGTGGACTGCCTGGGGTGGTGTGTAAGCTGTTTTTTTTTATTCTGCATATACTTTCTTATTTTGCCTCAATGCATTTATGGATATAAATTCATAAGTGAAAGTGAGTATGTGTGTGTGTGTGTGTTCAAACAGTAGCTACAGCTGCTTTCTTATGAAAATATTAATCAATCACTAATTCTCAGCAATAAAAAAGAGAGCTGCACCTACCTGGAGAATTTGGTTATCCCCCTGGCTGGCCTCACAACCACTTATGACTTCCTCTCCCGAGAACTAGCTTGTTTCTCCAGTTGATTCCTACACCTTTCCTGATTGAAGGAAGACCCAGGTAAAGACATGCCTAGACCAGTTCTCAGCCCCCAGTCTTTTCCCCCTTGTAGTTCATCCTATACAAACTGCCAGATGAATCATTCTAAAATAATGGCTCCGCATTACCTGTAGGAAAATCTATCATGACACTACACAACCGTTTGTGTTTACCCAAAAGATCTAAATAAGCTTTGACCCTGCTAAGTAGTAGTCCCACTGAAGACAAAGAAAAATATCTATATAGTGAGCAGAGACATTTCATATTTTTGAACATATTTTTTCTGATTTTAAGACTTTAATTTTCAACCCAAAGTCACTCATTCAACAAAACTTTATGGAGCATCTAATAACTTCAGACATTCTGAGCAGACAATGTCTTCAGACATTGTTTCGCATCATGATAATCTTTCAAAAATCTAATATTTGGAATCTGAAGTAGGTATTTATCAGGTCCTCCATGATGACAGGGTCTCATGTCTCAACCCTCCACTGCATTCTTTACTTTGGCAGCAAGGGAGAAAGGTAGGAGCAGGGGAAGTCCCAGTAGCTGGCTCATGAATCATCCCCTTGCTAGTTCTACCGTCATCATTGTTTAGTCACTCAGTCGTGTCCAACTCTTTGCAACCCCAAAGACTGCAGTCCACCAGGCTCCTCTGTCCATGGGATTCTCCAGGCAAGAAGACTGGAGTGGGTTGCCATTTCCTTCTCCAGGGGATTTTCCCGACCCAGGAATCAAACCTGCGTTCCCAATGGAAGGCGGATTCTTGACCACTGAGTCACCTGGGAAGCCCAGTTCTGCTGTGCTCTGCCCTATTCCTTGAATCTGATCTGAAGCTCTCCTCCTCCTTACACCTACTCACATCTATAGGAGAACCAGTGTCTAGAAATAGGTTTGACTCTTCCCGCAAACAGTTTGCATCGCTGTGGTCTGTCCACTTCCCCAATGAATGCTTGTTTCCAAGGAGTGGCCTTCTTAAATGACACCATCAGTTGGTAGACTGAGAGTCCTCTACCACCTGCCCTTCTCATCTGACCTATTTGTGCTAACTTGTGTGTGGTGGGCCAAATGCAAAGGGTGAGGGGCAGAGAAAGTTTAATTGAGAATAGGGAGCCAAGCTGAATTTTGAAAGACATGTTGTAGAAAGAAGGGAATGGTACTCCTGATGAGGGGTATATGCTTGATATGTGAAAAGGCAGGGAGAGCAGGGCAAAAGATGCATTTAGTTAAATGTAGGATGGTGAGGGTAGGGGATTCATGAGACAAGACTTCTCCTTAGAATATAGCTCCGAGGCCCTGCCACAGGGAAAACCCAATTTGTTTACTTTGACCTGTTGCATAATCTTTCACTTTTACCTTTGCAGAAACCATACTTACCATGTCAGTGTCTGACACAGGGCCAAAACTGGTCACATAGATGTCAGTCTTCACTTCAGTCACTGCATCTGGTTGAAAGAAAGTAGAAAAGCAGAGTGTTAGGAAAGCCTGTTGCCTTAGCTCACATAGAGTCCAGTGCTGTTCTCCAAAAGCTAGCGAACTTACTACTTCTAAGAAAGGATATTTGGTAAAATCATAGGAAAACTCCTCAAAATATTCATTTGTACTATTTCTTCACAGAGAATGTGCTCATTATAGGAACAAAGTCCATCCATTTAGATATCATTGAGAGTAAGAGCAGAATCCCCAAACTCCAGAGCCCTTCGAGATCTCCAACATTCACACATGCTGGGGTGTCACACTGGGATTATCCTTACCTGTGGTAGGTTACAAATGTTCAGGACATAGGATTATTGTACTGCCACTTCCCAGCCCACTTAAAGTAGGGAGGGAACGTGTGACTGGTTTTGGTTATAGGAAGAAGAAATAAGTGTCCCTTCCTTTGGAACAATTAATGTCCAATGCAAGACACTCCCTGCCATGGTCATCATGGAAACATATGTTTATATGGAGCTACTATAAGACTGAAATGGCCTGGAATGATGACCCAGAACTTGGAGGACAAGTGCCCTGGAGAGTTGCCTGGATCTACAATAGACTTTGCATCAATGAGAAGTAAACTTCTGTGGGGTTAAGTGACTGAGATTTGGAGGTGACTGATAGCCCCTGATACACTCTCTTTGCATTTTTCCATTGTAACTTTCTGTTTACTTGTCTGTGTTCTTGTTTGGTTACCTCTGTGTACTGAGTACATAGAAAAGGAGCCTTTTACTCAGAAAGTGCTCACTGAACATTTCTGGTATTAATGGGCGGATCTTATCACATATATATTTGCAAAGTTGGAAAATGATACTCAGAAGTGAAATGACTGCACTGCTAAGTTTCCCTTTTCCCCCTTCTGTCAGCCCCATTTACCCCATCGCAGCCAAGCCACCCCAACATACCTCAAACAGAGCACAGGGTAGCCTACTTCAGCTTCGTAAAGCCAATGAGACCCTACCAAACACCTCATCATGACAGTTAACTCAAGCAAGGTTCACTCCAGTCCAGCATGAAAGTGAAAGTGTTAGTCACTCAGTCATGTTCAACTCTTTGCAATCCCATGGACTGTAGCCCCCCCAAGCTCCTCTGCCCATGGGATTCTCCACACAAGGATACTGCAGTGGGTTGCCATTTCCTTTTCCAGGGGATCTTTCCAACTGAGGGATCGAACTCAGGTCTCCCACATTGCAGGCAGGTTCTTTACTGTCTGAGCCACCTGAAGTTCCCTCCAGCCCAGCATACCTGACCCCAGCAGCGCATGTCAGTAGCACAGCTAATACACATAAAGCCCACATAGGACTTGATAATTAGGTTGGTTACTGCAGTCAATGGCACTATTTTCTTAATTTTAAAATTTATATTTCCTTTTTTAATTGAACTATAGTTGATTTAAAATATTATGTTCATCTTAAGGGTACAATATTGCAATTTAATATTTTATAGATTATACTCCATTTAAAGTTATTATAAAATATTGGTTAGAGTCCCTGTGCTGTATATTACACTATTCCTTCTACCTCATGGAAAGGTAATGGACGAAGCGACTCCATTTATAGCATGTTTACTATATTCATCCAGCCCTGGGTCCTAGGCCAGATGTACTTTATATCTCGTTGACTTCCCATTTTCCAGAGCCATCCCTTAGGCTTAATACATTGTTCCCCTATACAGGCACATAGTATACTCAAGGCCACTGCACACATCCACAAACATTCCGTTTTCAAAAGAGACTGAGTATCATTTAATAATCATCAAAGATATAGTCAATTCACCAAAACACACAATCTACTTTCAAGCTTATTCAGCAAATAACATGTCTCAAACTAGAGTTGTATTTCAAGTATTTGGGCTTTCATCTAGAGCACAGTCTTCCCCCTATTTCTGTGCTTCAAGGACAAGAGACAATACTTCAGAATTCAGAACATATCCCCTAAAGATTTGTCCCTTCAGATACACTGCCACATTCACTGGCTGTAGAAACATTGCCCTACCTCAAAGTACATAGAAGACAATTAATTAATGGGAGAGATCACAATTACAGTTGAATCCAATATTCCAGGCAGGACATAGTTAGACACAGAACAACTTTCTAAACCAATTTAATTGTAAAACGTGTGTAAGAAGATTGCTCTTTCCTCTCCAGATTGGTGATATTCTTGCCTCCTTTTTGTCGCAAAGATGACTAGGTTGATGTCCATTAAGAGTTACATGTGCGAGATGCTATATTTTCTTGTTCTTGTGTGCCTAATTTTAGTAGACTCACTTTTACTGATCTTGTAGATGCATGGAATCAAGTAGGCCTAAGTCAAAGGTTGATTTTGATTTCACGCTTCCATGTTGCGCGAATGTTATTCGCTTTTGTTGTTTTTCGCCGATATACAAGAAGATTATTGTGAAATCGCTATTGATCGTTTTTAGAGTCCTTAGTTTCTTACGGGAATAGATATTTTACCCTAGTTGGGATACTAGCTTATGATATTTAGGGATTTCTGAATTGACATTCGAGGTATGTCTCTCCTTCATGTTAATGATCGAATCCTATCGTGGTGTGTTGTTGTTGAAAGTAATTGGGAGATCAGAGCTTCATTAGATTGCATCCCTATGAGAAGTTATTACTTCTCCTCTCAAAGTTGTAGATATCATTATTTATCGCAGTGTAGAATCTTTTTAGGGGAGTCTAAATATAGTTTTCGTAACAATCTGTAAGTTTGTTATTTGGAGTAGGATCTCTATTGAATATAAAACAAGGTCTCCGTTGCGAATTTGGAGTCTCTTAATAAATATGTATAATCTTGAGAGTAAGTTAAGAAATGGAATCGTGGGTAGGAATCAAACGCTGCAATTGAGTTCAAGGCGCGTTAGTAGCTAAGTCTAAAACCGTCCATCAGTTCAGGTCAAGCAACTAGCCTTCATGGAGGCGTTACTGGCACAAAGACAGAAGAAATAGAATCAAATATGCCATACTGGATAGAGGAATAGAAATGCCCAGAGTATTAAGGGGATTCCATGGTTACACTTTATGGAACTCGACTCATTATCTCTAATATGATAAGGAATGAGGATGGGCAAGTAAATATACAATGGAGGAAAAGTACAATTCTCTTTAACAAGTTTTGGTCGGCCTGGGAATGTTGCTTGGTATCAGACCACTTGTAAAAGACTGAATGCTAAGAGATACACGACTCGTCTGCTAGCTATACACATATCAAAATTAGATAGACTCAAAATGGGATTAAAGAGGATTCCTAAATACAGATAAGGACCTAGGATAGGACTATAAAAACTTCCTAGAGGAAAACATAGGCGAAAATCCCTCTCGCTGTACTATTAATGTTCACACAGCAGGATTCCGCTCTGATGATGTACTTCCACCCCCTATGCAGATGTATTGGAAATAAGAGATAGCAAAAATTAAAACTGAGGGGACTATTGAATCTATGAATATAAATAAAGGTTCATAGCTTATACCAGAAAAGTGAAAATATGGAAAGCAAATTGGGTGAGAAAGATTAGGCTTCGCTAGATGTGGAGGAAAATTAATAAGCTAAAATTGATGCATATGGAACAAAGACTATTAATTCTCAAGAAATATATAGATGGCAAACTCTCCTGCTAGGGCTCAATTGACAGAATAGAAACTTAAAATGATGCCCAATCGCTCTTAAAGGTGGGCCTCCATAAGAACTGGAACAGACATTTTCCCAATAAGATTTAAAGACATAAGGTCGGCTTTTAAGACAAACATCGGATGAATAACTGAATGCTGCTAGAAAACATCACTTGCATATTATAGAGTAATATGTGAAAATCTCTCATCAAGCATAGTTACTCCCACAATGGGTGGTAGGTACCTCATTGTGCATTGCCGCAAGTCAGATTTGGATGCTGAGAGTTCAATAAAGGTTTTTGAGACAGAGCTAATAGAATGATGGCAGAGGGGGTTGTGTTGCGAGAATAATGGGAAACACTCTATACACTGTTGCGGTGGAATATGCCTAACACATATGTGTAACACGCCATTATGGAGATCAGTGTGGTAGATTTCCTCAAAAAAACGCGATAAATAGAATGCCTGTATGACCGAAAGTCACTCTGCAGACTGGGTCATATCAACGAGCGTGGAAGACGCAGATAAACTTGAGATATGGATAGATTGACATGTGTACCCCGCAATGTTCATCTCAGCACTGGTTTAATTTAATAGCCCAGGTACTATGGAGAATGCTGCTAGAATGTCCGTGTCAGCATGAACGGTAAATTGGAATACAGGGATAAGCTGTTTGGTTTCTATCAATAACCCAACTGGATATGTGACATTATTACTTCAAGACTTCATTTAAGAATAGCAAATATGCGATTCGAATCAGTGTCTATGATGCTAGGTTGAAACTGAAACATGGTAGCACTTTTATATTCAAGAAGTTGTATAGTAGAATGCTTTCAGAGAAGAATATTGGAATAAAACCGGCAATAAGTTTTCTCTGAAATGATATACTCAAAGAGACTACTATTTTTTATATTAATGCGCAATTTCTCGTCAAAAATCTCGGGTAAAGCATAACTCTTGCTGTATGTTGAAGTGACAGCAAATAGAATAGAGATACACAGATTGTTATAGAAAACTGTATTACTAGGACTCAATTTGTGGGAACGGGTAACTAGTCTTGAGACTGCGAGGTGTGCGAGTGTGTATGGGAGTAATGGCTATAGATTAGCAGTAATCATTGTAGATCATGATGAAACTCGCGAAATCAAATCCAGTCAGGTATCGATGGCAATGAATGTACCAGGGGTAGCTCGGGGTCTTAGGGGTGCACGGTCGGATATTGAACCAGAGGGATGGGTTCTTGGAAGAGGTGGTGGGGAAGGGTTTCTGGAGGTGGAATGGACATGATGACATTCCATTGTGGTAGAGATTTACGGTCTCATATGTATGCGAAAACACAAATTAACTCATATCTGTAAAGTAAAGAGATAAAATATGATAAATTAAATTAGAAGTTAAAATAATAATAAATCGCTCAAAATGTGATAGCTCTTAATAATTGGTTTCCTCAGTTGTTACACATGTATAAGATTAGAAGTATGTCTTTTATCGAACATGACGCTCATCTAGCCAGTGAGATAAGGGTGGTAATTACTGATGGTAGTAGTGACTTTTTGTGATATTGTTCTGTAAAAAATTGTAGTTGCGCTTTATTTTTCTATATTATATATTATGGTAACTAGTCAATTTTTGGAATTAACAATAGTTAACGTTTGATTTTTTGACATGATCACAGTTTTTAGTCTATAAATATGCTTAGCTCTTATATGATTATAACAATTGAGTAAGAATGATTCATATGAATAATAATATAGCAAAGATAAAATCTCACAAGATAAAGAGAGGCACTTAATGAAAATATTCTAAGGGTTTTTTCAATTAACTCAGAATATTAGTCGATGAGAAGAAGGAAGCTATTGAGAAAAAGAAAAATACATGATGGAGGGAACAATGTAGTGAAAACCTACAGCAGATAAAAACAATGGTTTGTTAAACTCACATAAAGTCATTTAAGGCTAGGTGGGTATTTTACTCTCTATAAATTATATGCGCAAATGTTATGAGTGTGAAGATGAACTTTTGACGCAGGTTATCTTTATGAAATAAAACAACGTTGGGGATTTATATTCAGGTTGTACTACGGGATGGGTATTGAGAAAGTGATAGTAGATAGAAGGATCATGCAAGAATTCTTATATTCATTCCCCACCGATATCTTGATATGAAAATGCATTAGGTTTCGGAGGTTTTAATTAAATGAAAGCCTGCGCACTCAGTAAAGATTGTGGGAACAGCAAAAAGGGATAACTGGATGGTAGATAAGGAATTAGTGGATATTTGCAGACAAGTTATAACTATGAGGGTAGAATTTTATTTACGCATTATGTAAATTTATTTACCTAAATTATATTAGAAGACGCACAGTGAAAATAGTATAATTCAACTTTAAGACAGGATAATCTTTTAGTTAGTTTCATTAGTAAGGCAATTGGGAACAGACTTTCTGATTGATTCCGATGTAAATGAACATATTCCTACTTCATCTCACCTAAATGACCATATAGACCACTTGAATTAGTTAATTTATGTGTGCTCCCTTTATCAATGCCCAAACTTTCCAGAAATAGAGTTACTCGTTAAGAAACATAAGATGCAGAAACCAAAGTTATTTAGTTAACTAGGAGAAAAACATATGGTATGACGTCCACAGCACTTGTCATGTTGGAGACTGATTTTCAAGCATGTCATCTCGATATAATTTGTAATAAAGATTTATTATTTTATAGGCCAAAATATGCTCGCAGTTTGACTATATGGATGTAACATGATATAATAGGCAATTACATACCTCCTTTGATCTTATTTTGGTTATGTTTAATTAGTAAATTCACACTCAAAATAGCGTTAATTTCTCGAATTTGAAACTTAGGACATTACAAATTTCTTTTCATAAGTGGCATGGAACTTTCAAAAAGTGTTCAACATGATTGACAGTTCATAGTGAGCTGTAAAGAATTCTCAGGGAAATTGTAAAACAGGTGGTATTCAATTTTTGGATGTAGTGTCTATTATAGCTGTAATCTGGTGTATTGATTATGTCTACCTGTATAGACCCCTTCATACTGTTTTATACATTCACAGATATATGACGTGAACCCTCCGAGAAAATGGACTACTGCAGTACCCAAAGATTAATCCACAAGCTAATATCTGATTACATTTTACTAAAATGTCCCCAGTTTGGTGTATCTTCCAATGGTTAACGAATATTACTTGCTCCTAATGTGCAGGAGGACATGGGCTTTGATCCATAGTGCTTTAGGAAGATATACCCCACCATGCACGGGGCAATTGTGAAGCTGTGTTCTCCACAATTACTGGCCTGATGCATCTTAGAGACACTATACGGAAGTCACAATATGAACCATTTCTTGAACCTTGACACGCAGCCCATGAGACAGATCGCTCGATCTAAACAAGAGAAGCCACCGCGTGATGAAAGATATCTGCGCACTGCAGTTAAGATGTAGTCACTACCAACCTTTTCTGGAAAAACTTATGAAGAAAGAGCCGTTAGTGTTGGTCTATGCAACATTGACCCAGGGCAGAGCACAAAAATTGACAATAAGATATGTAATATCATTTTTTATAAAGAATCCACTGTTTTAGAATAAGCAGCTTATGCTCATTCCACAGGTAGGACATTGGTGGACTACTGTGGTTTATTGACTTAATAAAATATGAAATTTATAAGAAATGTAACGCACGCAGATCAAGGATAATTAAAATGAAGAAACTTTTGTGTCTGTGTGGGTTCAGACAAAATATTGATGAAGATCTGTACATGATTGAGATGAGAGAAAACCTTAATATCAGTTGTGTAAAAAGTCTATGTCAATTGATATCGATATGAGTTTTTCATTTGCGCTGAGTGAAATTTCTTCAAGATCAGGCCAATAAGAGATAATCAAATCAGTGTTTATGTAAGAGGGCAGAGATAGAGTTGGAGTAGCTTGATTACTTCTTGGTGTATGGGAAACGCCATTTGTCCTAGGGTAAAAGTGGGCATATAGGATCAAATTCTTCAGGACATGACAATGTACGTCTCTTATGACACGGTGGTTAGAAGTTAAGGTACCCACTGTTCTCAAAACATAACTGACTGGCCCTGGTTAAAGTATGGACAGCTCCTTTCTCTATATCTACAAACAAAACCACCTCAAACGCTTGTATTAACTTAGTAATGAAATCTCCATTCAGTGTACAGTTTTCACGTTGCTCTATGTAGTGTCTCGGATCTCTTTGCTAACCCCTTGAACCGACGCACGACACACTGAGTTATCAATCCCTTGGTTTCACTTCATCCTACTCCTGGAGTCCACTAGTTACCTATCCATCCCAAGCGGAGTTCCATTACTGATTTTGGGTGATGCCTATCACATAACAACAGATATCATTCACTTCTGTCCGTCCAACTTCCTTCCTCTCCTACCCTCTCAATCTTTCCGAGCTCATACAGGGTGATACTGTTTGTATCTGTAAATAGAGTCTAGCTTCTTGCTCATTCAGGTGGCCAAATAGTATTGGAGTTTCGCGCAGCTTAAAATTTCTGTCTCTTCCAGAATTTTGAATTTTTCTGGGTGGTTAGTGATTTATCTCGACTTTAGTTATGGGATGGACTTGGTTTGGTTTCTCGCTTTCAGTCACTATAGTGACTACAAGATGGTCTTTCTTAGCAAACAACTCCACCTCAGTTGCAAAGATGCAGATCAATGTTTTTCTTCGGCGCTCTAGTTCTTTTTTCTTCCACGCCATTGTTCCAACATCGCAATCAATTGTGTTCGCATCAATGACGCTGGAGAAAAAACCCGCATTAGCCTTGACGTAGCTTATCGGACCTTTGTTTGGCGCAATTGTTTATGTCTTGGCTCGCTTTTGTTATATAATTGCTGTCTGAGTGTTTGGTCATAGAATTTTTCCTTTCCAAGAGTAAGCTGTCTTTTTTATATGTCATTTGGCTGCAGATCAACCTTCTAGCATTGTCTTTGATTTTTGGAGCCATAAATCTGATATCAAAATGCAGCCAGTATGTTTACTCTCCTCATCTTATTGCCATTCGATAAGGATGTTGTGATGGCACCAGCAATGGCCCATTGATACGATTAGTGTTCTCAATGGATATTGAAGACTTGTAAAGTCATTCACAATGCTCTTATTTGTCTACTATCACGGCTGCTTTCAGCTGGTTCTTCAAGGAGTTCTCTTTGTTATTCACTTCTGCCATAAGGGTGGTGGTCATTGCATATCTGAGGTTTATTGATATTTCTCCGGCATCATTTAAATGGAATTCCAGCTTGTAGCATGTTCCTCTCTAGAACTCCAGCGTTTCTCGTCTCTATGATTTGTTATATTGTGTATTGGTGAAATGTAAGTTAAATAAGCTCTGTGTCGGGTGAACTGAACTTCAATATAAGCCACTTGACATTACTTGCATTTTCCGCGTATTGTGTAGAACCGCAGCCTGACTTTGGTTCCAATGGTACGTCGAGTTTCTAAGACGTGTTGCTTCACGTGGATCCTGCATCAAATGTGTTGTCTCAAAACTCAGGGCAAGGTCAGAATGGAGTTCTGGTGTTCCCTTCTCCTTATTCGCAGAATTTTATCCTCATGTGTTTTATGTTGTAGATCTCCTAACACATAGTGTGAATTTGGGTCTGTATTATCGTTCAAATATAAAGGACTAGAACATAGTTGTTTAATCTGTGGAAAGATCTCTTCTTGCTCTTTTTTTTCGTATGAGAATCTCAATTATAGTATGTTTGTAATGCAAGTTTTCTAGATCTCTGGTTTTCCTTAGCCTTTTTCTTAAACCTCCAGCGGTTGTTGAACATCGTGGAATTTTCCTGGTGTAGTGATTTCACATACTTTGCGAGATTGCAGCTTCTGTTGCGTTTTGTATGAATTGTGGATGGCATTACTTTACTAGGCCAGGTGTGAAGAATGAAATGTGCGAATCAGCCGTTTGATGCAAGATTGTTTGAGTCCGTTCAATTTCGGTAGTGCCTTTCTTGGAGTTGTAATGAAAAACTGCAACCGTTTTTCCGTCCGTAACGGACCCCTGCCTGAGTTTTCCAAATTTGAGACTGGCATATTGCATTGTTACTATAGCACTGCTTTCCACTTAGGCGTTAGTGCTATCACTTGTCTGCACAGGAATCCTTCTGTTAAAGTGGCGAATGACCTGGAATTTCCTATTACACGCGTAAATAGCCACATAGTTCTCGTAGTGATGTATTCCTAATGGTCACCCAGGTTGACTTCACATTCCTTATGGAGGACCGCTAGGATTTTCTCAGTCACTTTAACATTCCTAGAGCTTAACCTAGATTGAGTCTCCCCATATGGTTTGGTATTGGCAGGATATCTATCATCTCACACATTCTATCCCAAGAAATATGCAACATTGCAATGTTTCCAAATTTGTGATTGACTTGTTCGTCCTCCTATGGTTGCTCTTTTGGAAAGTTGAAGATTTTTCAAACCAACGTGGTTTCTTCTGTGCACCGATCACCTTAATGAAAGAGATTTTGTTAAGATCTGAGCAGATTTACTGTGATTAGTGGATGAATCAGTTCGCTAAAAGTGAGGGACCCTTTGTGTTTGATGGCTGTAAAAGAAGTTTAGCTATATTATGTTTTACAGACTAATGCTTTTAATGTATGAGACTTGATACTTTTATTTCTCCACTAAAAACATCTGACGGTATTACTGATTCACTTTGGTAAGATTAACTGTTGAGTGGGTCAGATTTTTCTCTTGAGTTTATCATTGATCATTCTCTACTGTGTGATTAACCCGTTGGAAGTTTTTGGGCTAGGGTGATAGTTACTTGTTTGAGCTTTGTTGAAGAAAAAATTGTTTGTCATGTGAATGCTTATCACTATGTATCTTCATGTACCATTTCCTTTTTGTTAGCTGACTGCTTTCTGACCTTTCCTCCCTGTTTTGTGCCTCGAAGTAGGATGATAGCATCTACTTTATACCAAGCTACACTATGACATGTGCGCTTGGAGATCAGATTTTAAGATTAAGGAAGAAAAATTGTAAAATTTGTGTGATTTTTTCCAGGGTGTGCATGTGCTTCAGGGACATATCCAAGGTGATAGTCTCATATTACATGGTCCTTTGTGTTATTAGAAAATGAGGCATTGTGGTTTTTGTTTCTTTTATTTGTATATATATATATATGTATAGAGATATAGATTTATTGTTTTTTGTTGTTTGTTTTTTTTAGTTTACTTATATTGGGTAAGACTTGTTTTGCTAGTTTTATATAAGAGGGTGTTGGAGTAAGCCTTCCTGTTTTATATACAGTGGTTTGGGGATTCTTTCGTCGGTCGGTTAGAGAGGCTTCCCATGTTGGTGATCGCTCAAGAGTGGTAAGAGAAGAGATTAAGTCGCTTGTAACTCAATTATTGCAGGAAGATGGCAGTTTCAATCCACTTGGTTGGGAAGATCCCCTGGAGGTAGTGTAAAATGGCAACTCCACTCTAGTATTTCTTTGCTACTGGGACATTCCCACATGGAAGAGGAGAATTGTGGGTGGGACTACGTAGTCCATGGTGGTTGCGCAAAGAGTTGGTCACACTACTGAGCGCAGATAGGGTAGCAATGGTGGGTTGCACAAACGGGCTGTTGGAGACGACTTGAATATAGCCACTGCATTAGTCGATGTTGATAAGATGACTTTTTCTTGAAGCCTGTAGATCTGACACTTTCTTGAGACAGATGCTGTGGCTTTGGTTGCAACCAAGTGGATTTTAGAGATTTCTGTGCTTATGCCGAATGCAAAGGAGGTGGGGTTGTTTTGATTGATCCCCACTTTGTCTCATGGACATAATTTATTTATCCTGCATGAGAAGAAGCCTCTAGGCACCATTGTGCACGCACAACTACTGAGTTCTGTGTGCTGCCAATTACTGAAGACATGTGGCCTAGAGACTTGTAGCTCAAACACTAAGAGAAGCCTTCAAAAATCGCGAGAATGCCCTGGCTATCAGACATACCAGACGAGTGTAGCCCTGATCTCTTACGAACTAGAGAAAGAATATGTGGCGCAGTAGAATGATGTAGGGACCTCTAGATACAACTAAAACTAATATTGATAAAGAATATTATATATAAATAATGATAAGTGGAAAGGGTTAGCAGAAGACTTTGTGACTATCTATCTTCAGCAAGGAACTGGATGCTCATGTAGTTATAGACAAATGTTACTAGGATAATATTCTCGTCTGAGCTTCAGTTTGTTCCTTGTCCTGAATAAATATCGCACTGTAATAATGGATGCTCTTCAGTAGGTATTTATTTCTGATGATTTAACATAGCTGGGTTTCTTCCTGCTTGGTGGTGGTAATATAATGGTAAAGAAATTCTTCTGCCTGCAATTGTTTGAGGGAGACCTAGGGTTTTCCTGATATTCCTCTCCTGGGGTGGAGGCAAGATTCGTTGTGATTGAAGGCAATGGAGGGCCATTTCTCTACGTTGCTTGGCCTAGAGAAAGTTCCTATGGTACTATTAGTATCTCTCGGGTTCGCAAACAAGATGAGAAAATTGGGAACTACATGAGTTTGTCTGAGAAGCGGTAGTTTCGCACTCTTTCTTTTGGTGGTTTTATTTTCTCTCTGGTAGTAAGGTGGGCGCTCAGGTAGATGAGTAAGTATTTCCACCTGTCTGTGCAGGCACACCATTGGTTCGCAATTGGCTAGCTGGTGTCGTGGTATAGATTCCGCTCTGTGAGAAAGGAGATGTGTAAGGATTCAGTCCCACTGCCAAGTTTTCTTGGGCTTCCACTAGTGACTTAGCTTTGGTTAAAATATGTCAGCCTCCTGTTGATTGGCAGGAGGTACCTGGGTTTGGCTCCCATGGTGTTGGGAAGTTGTTCTCTAGGAGGAGAGGAATAGCTATATTCTCACTCTAGTATTTTCATGAGGTCTGTGTGAGGAGAAAACGATCGCCATTGAAATTGATAGTTCCACGTTATGGGGGTTCCCAAAGCGAGGTTTGAGAGCAGATGAGCTTGAGAAAACTTTATGTACCTATTAGAGATTTGTTATTTTCTTAAGGTTAGACTGAGTATCAATTAGAGTGGTGGCTGGCATATTGTAAGGGGTCAATAATACAATGATTGTTTACTTGTTTTCATTGAATGAATAGATGATAAGCTGTGAACTTCTGCACCATGACATTTATATAAAGGTTTTATGTTGGTTTGAATAATGGGCCGTCTCTCCTCTCCATTTAGATTTAATTATTAGTGCAAATAAACAGACTCGATTACGAGTTAAGCATGACGCTTTTTTGTTATGAAATTTCTTTTTAGACTGCGCATTTGTTATCTTGTAACGGGATTAATTGGGCTTATCAAAATTCTTTCCATAATGCACTCTTGGTGATTATGCGAGCTGTTATTAAACTCTAAAGAAAGTCTTTATTTGTACCTAATAAAAGATTTAGAATCTGTCCAATTAGTTACTTTCGACATATTTTATCACAGAGTAGCGACACAGAGGTTTATTGTAGGAGAGAAATTTAAAAGTAGAATTTAAAGTTTGGTCTATTATTTTTCAGCTTCTTTTATAGAGTGTTGTCTACCAAAAGCATGTTTTTATACACACAGAGATTAACTTAGTAGAAATCATCTATAATGAAATTTTGTTTTTAGAGTTTTTTCAAAATTCATGTTGCTTTAGCAGAGAAGGAGGATGTGTACTATAAAGTAGAGTGTTTCGTGTGTAGTTCATTTTAGTTTTTCTAGAATAAAGAGCTGTGTACGGTGAATTACTTACATATTATACTCAACACTTGGTGTTGATACCTGACGATTCTTTTTCTGGGTGATTCTATACGAGTAGAAATCGTTTCATGTGTGGCTCTTGATGACAACCCTATTAGCAGTATTCTTAATGTTACATGGGGAAGAGATTGTTGGAACTTGTTGTGACAATATAATTTGTGGCCCATGGAAATGCAGAGGTATTTCTCTATTCTTAATATTTTAAAATTTTGTTGCTCGCACTATTACACAGTATATATGTGCAGAAGGAGCTGTGTTAAGAGAGAATGACGGGGAAAACTAATGTTCAAAATAATGTGAAGAGAATGATTTATATTATAGTTGTTAAAACCTTGGTTTCCAAAATTATATTTAATTATCATATTTGTCAGTGACTGAGGATGATAGATCTTGAGAGTGACAAAGAGATAAATGCTATGGTGTAATAATTTGGGTAGGATCTCTTGTTGATAAAGAAGCTAAGAGATTTGATTCAAGTGAAACAAGGGGCACTATTTAGGTTTTTGTTCTAAATGCTATTATTATTATAATGTTTTATGTGACATAGGGTAAACTAAGTTTTTGTTTTTGCATCTATTATTCCATGAGTAATATATTATTTACTTCGATGTCTCACTGTGAGGAGGTACGCTTCTAATGGAAATATACATATTTTTCATCAAATTGTAGATTTTACGTGAAACTAGTATGTCATCACGCATGTGAGCCAGAATTACAGTATGCGGAGGACATGGGGGAAGTTTAGCTTTGTGGCTAATAACGACGATAGATTTTCTGCGTTTTTCCGCGTTTGCTTGTTAGAGATATGGGGAAGTCAAACCTTACCATATCATTAGGAAATAAGAATATTAATTTGTAAGTAAGTAGGGAGGAGTATAGTTATAAAGACAAAAGAAAGTATCAGTGTGATTGCTAAGCATAATTGGATTTTGTAGTGAGTTAGTCCATTTCTGTGTGAATAGCAGTCACTGGTAATAGGTTTTCTGGGTAATGGAAAATTTTCCCAGGATTATAAAGGTTAGTGTATATGGGCTAGGATTGCCGCACTTCGACCACGCCTTTATTACATTTATTCATATTGCAGGAGATATGGGTGTTCTGGAATATGGATCGCTTGTGCTGTGGGGCTACAGCAGAAGTGCACAGGCCTAATAGCCAAATAGAGAGGTGGTCTCGAGAAAGGGTGCTGGCCTGTTCTTGGCTGATGTATCTGTTCTACCCGCTTTTTCCTCACAGTCTCCTCGTGCTGGGCGCACCACTACCAATGCAGGCAGTCTCTCGGGTGTCTCTCGAAGGTGTGTTTATTAGTGCTTAAGACTCTGCTGAGTATGTTCAGAAATGATGACGCCTCCTTGAATGTGCGAGGCAAGAGTGCAGGAGGATTCTCTTAGGGTCTAATCTGCTAGTGATGGCCGACCGGGTAAGTTCGGGGGGACTCAGTGATCCTCTTTTTCAGAGTAAAAGGATGCTGCTGTTTATCGTTCTGCTCCTGTGGCCTCTTGGGTAGCCATTGGCTCATGCGGCCTGCCTTCACTTATTGCTTTTTAATGAGAATTCTGTTACACACAGGTTATAGTGGCTTCTACCCTTGGACTTGGGGTTGGCTTGAAGGAGCTAAGTAGATTTGCTCCTTACTTGCTGCCTAGTGTAGGGGGGCTTCATCGCTGATGTGTCCGTTAACTGTGGACTCCAGGAGTAGCGTTGTCAGAGTCTTGCGGTAGTAAACTTTGCGCCAAATACTTTATGTGACTCTTAGCTGACAATATCTAGTTGATGCTTAGACATTGGGTAATACAGAATAGCAATGGGGGTCTGTGGCCCTGTTGTATTTACCTAGGTATGTCTATCTAAAATCTGTTTCAATTGGGTGTGGCTTCATAAGATGTGGCATATTAGTTTGGCATGAGCTTTAGCAAACATATGGTCCATCTTTCACCCAGCGGTAGAGAAAAACCAGTAGAAATCTTAGACAGGATGTCTGTGGGAATAATACCTGGCATAAAGTTGATTTATCAAATTTTGTTTCATGGACAAGAGGGTCCCAAAACAAAAAAGGAAAATTTTAAATTACCCCTCTTTCTAATCTAGAATAGGTTCACAGAACAACAAAGCCAGAAAGACCTTTGAATTGCATGTAATCTACCTATATCTCACCCTGTTGAGATAGAGCAACAAAGCAAAATCATTCCATTAAGTGTTAAAGCTACCAGAACTCTTAAGAGATTCCCTAAACTCTCTCATTTTACACATGGGGAAATAAGCTCAGAGAAGATACCAAATTTTCCCACAGTCATATTGCTACTGAGGATCAGACAGAACTATAATCCAAAATTTCTGATTTTCTGGAGACCCTTAGCTAACTCCTGCTTATCCGGTGTGGATGCCTTTTGCAAGCCTTTCCAAGTAGTAGGCTCTTTGTGCTGCTGTGCTATGTTCAGACATGTCTGACTCTGTGACCCCGTGGCCTGTAGCCCACCAGGCTCCTCTGTCCATGGAATTCTCCAGGCAAGAATACTGGAGTGGGTTGCCATTTCCTACTCCAGGGGATCTTCTCAACCCAGGGATCAAACCTGGGTCTCCCACATTGCAGGTATATTCTTTACCATCTGAGCCACTAGGGAACCCCACGGAATAGTAGGAACATCTAAACTGAATAGTTCTCACTCTACACTGCCACTCACTAGCTGGTAAACTGTCAAATGCCATTTTGAACACCAATTTCCTTAATTCATAAACTAATTCAATTCACGTAATCATTCAATGCATCTTTAACGAGCATCAACTATGTGCCTATAGAAAAAAACAGAGCAGAAAAAAAAAGGTAAAATAAGGCAAGTAATCTCTCCCTTGCTTACAGGTTTGCTGAGAGAATCAAATAATAAAAATAGATACACATGGAATGAAAAGGGGAACTAGGTTTAACTAGACTGGAGACAAGAATTTGAATTTATTAGTTGAGTGACCATAAGCAAGTCACATAACACCTCTTGTAACAGCTTTCTCATTTTGAAAATTAAAATAACTTCACAGATATGTTGTATTAATATTAAATAATATATTAAAATTTCTAGATTTAATGTTTAACATCTAAAAGTATTCAAAATTTGTTTTGTCTTCTTTAAGATAGTAGTTTATGCACTCAAATACACGGAAGTGAAGTGAAGTCACTCAGTCGGGTCCGACTCTTTGCGACCCCATGGACTCAAATACATTATTCAAACGTAAATAATGACAAAATATAGGCGCCCTCATCCATCAAAGCCGAAAGGAAAGCTTTGGCCAAGAGGCACTGGAAACCAGTGAAACCAGAGGTGATGGCTGTTTTAGTGAAAAGAGTACCAGAAATGATACAGACACCTTATTTGGAAGGGGAAAAAAGAAGGAAACTATAGTGCAGAGCTAACAAACTGACAGCAATATGTTGAGGAGATAAATAGAGACACCCTATCAGGTCTCAGCTCACATTTGGCTTAATCTCCAATATTCTAAATCCATCTTGCATGGGCTGTGGGGAGAGAGGCTGTGGGAGCTTAATTGATTTGGTGAAAACCTCTTTCTCATTTTCCCTTAACTCTCACTGCGGGGACTCTTGACCCTGGTTAGCTTAATTTGATTTCTGGGAAACAGGTCTATGAATTGAATGAAAAACCATTTTTTGGATTACTGGAAGGGAATAAAAAGCAGACTCCTCAGAGAGTCATAGACAAGCTATAAAGGGCTTCAGAGATTACCTACTCCAGGTGGATCTATATACGGGAATTGTAAAGCCCCTGAACATAATTTTTAATTTCAGTCAGAATTCTTGAATATAAGGCCCATATACTGGGCTACCTCTTTTACTGAAATAATAAGTTCCTTGACGATGCAGTTCCACCCCCTGCTGACTCTGTTTTGATATGTTAGCAGCATTAGTCACTAATAACTTTTAAACTTTTAAGTCAAAAATCAATGCTTAATGTCATTCCAAAGCAATTTTCAATATATTGCTCTATGATTTTGATTAATTGACTTGATTACTAATAAAATTTTCTCCCAATGTGCTCTAAATTATTGCATGGGCAGCTGGAAGCTGGTTTAATTTAGAACCCAAGTTAGAACTCTCTTTTTAAATAATTGAACTGCAACAAGCTGAAGATTCTATAGTTTGTGCCCATTCAAAATAGTCTGGAGGAACAACAAAGCATTATGGTATCTCAGGATTATGGAGGACTTTAGAGATCATGTAAGTATTTCCCTTTACTTTACAGATGGATGGCCTGAGACACCAACAAAAGAAAGGGCTTGTTTAAAGCCATATGCTTATTAAGTTGATGAGACTGATGCAATAACCATGCTTGCTTTGCCTTATATCTATCATTACTGGCTGGACAAAATATATTAATAACGCATCATTAAAAATGAAAATGATGTTACTAATACACTATCTATAGGTTAGGCAAGTTTAGTCATTTACTGAGTCCTAAAAATGGAAAAGTGGTAAATCCAAAGAACTAGGGTTACATGAACAGAGTTTTAGTTCTGACTGCCACTTACTGATCATGTGAGCTATTTCCTTGCATGTAAAATAGGGATAGGTCCCCAACTTATAATGCTTTTGGAAGAAATAAGTAAAGAAGATAATAAACATAAAATTACTTTGTAAATGGTAAAACTCAACATACACTGAGGATGATCATTCCTTTTTCCCCAAACTCCTGAAAATGTAATGAGACACCTTTGAAAGACATGCACTTTTATGCTATGGGAAAAGTTAAGCTTACTGAGCAATTAAGTTCAGGATAAGTAAATAGTATCAGTTCAACCACACTGAGGAAGCACCTTATGTGCTTATGTCCAGGGGAAGCAGAAGAGTCACAGATGTGGAGTTACTGATGCAGTTCATAAAACAACCCAAAGACAGGAGAAATTGTCTTCATTAAAAGGTTGTCATCTTTTTCTAATATTGTATATCTTCTGAGGGAGAACAGATTTTAAAAATAAAGAAAACTCAAACTTACTATGCAGAAAGTAATATTAACAAGGTATATACATAATATATAAAGAAATATAATATATATATTGGATTCTATAATATATGAGGAACTCATACAACTCAACAGCAAAAGGAAAAATAATCCAATTAAAAAATGGTCAAAGAAACTGAGTAGGCATTTTTCCAAAGAAGACACAAACAAATGGCCAACAAGTATTGCTGTTGTTGTTCATCATCACTCATCATCAGATAAAAGCAAATCAAAACCACAATGAAATATCAACTCGCCTTTTAGAATGACTTTTTATCAAAAAGACAAGAGATAACAAATGTTGGCAAGGATGTGAAGAAACGGGAACTCTCGTGCACTGTTGGTGAGAATGTAAACTGCTACAGCTATTATTGTCCAATTCAGTGGACAATGAGGATTAACTATCCCAGTTCAGTTCAGTTCAGTTCAGTCGCTCAGTCGTGTCCAACTCTTTGCGACCCCATGGACTGCAGCACGCCACACTTCCTGGTCCTTCACCATCTCCCAGAACTTGCTCAAACTCATGTCCATTGAGTCAGTGATGCCATCCAACCATCTCATCCTCTGTCATCCCCTTCTCCTCCTGCCTTCAATCTTTCCCAGCATCAGGGTCTTTTCCAATGAGTCAGTTCTTCACATCAGGTGGCCAAAGTATTGGAGTTTCAGCTTCAACATCAGTCCTTCCAATTATTCATTCAGGACTGATTTCCTTTAGGATTGACTGGTTGGATCTCCTTGCTGTCCAAGGGACTCTCAAGAGTCTTCTCCAACACCACAAAGCATCAACTCTTCAGTGCTCAGCTTTCTTTATAGTCCAACTCTCACAACCATACATGACTACTAGAAAAACCATAGCTTTGACTAGATGGACCTTTGTTGGCAAAGTAATGTCTCTGCTTTTTAACATGCTGTCTAGGTTGGTCATAACTTTTCTTCCAAGAAGCAAGCGTCATTTAATTTCATGGCTGCAGTCACCATCTACAGTGATTTTGGAGCCCCCCAAAATAAAGTCTCTCACTGTTTCCACTGTTTCCCCATCTATTTGCCATGAAGTGATGAGACCAGATGCCATGATCTTAGTTTTCTGAATGTTGAGTTTTAAGCTACCTTTTCACT
Source organism: Okapia johnstoni (assembly GCA_024291935.2). Lineage (NCBI taxonomy): Eukaryota > Metazoa > Chordata > Mammalia > Artiodactyla > Giraffidae > Okapia > Okapia johnstoni. The sequence continues at coordinate 114,305,902 of CM044305.1, forward strand.
GTGTGATATCACTTCTATATGGAACCAAAAAAAAAAAACTGAACTTGTGCAAATAGACAGTAGAATGGGGGTTACAAGAGATTGGGGGTGGTGAAGAATTGGGGAGATGTCGTTTAAGGTTACAAACTTACAAGTAATAGATAAGTTCTGGGAGTGTGAGATACAACACAGGGACTATAGTCAACAATACTATATTATAAACTTCAAAGTTACTAAGAAACTATGTGACATGATAGAGGCATTAGCTAACTCTACTATATCATATTGCAGTATATATAAATATATCAAACTAAAACATTTTACACCTTAAACTTATATAATGCTATTAATATGTGTCAATTATATCTCAATTTTAAAAAAAAAAAGTATGTTTTAAAAATTCCTGTTCAGATCATGTGGTTTTCTGTGAATCTGCATTCCGTTCCCCATATACTTTTACAGCTGCAAATTCTAGTATTTTTTCTGACCAGAAACCATAGCCATATCAGATTATTTACCATTTCCCAATACCCCTCATGTTTTTATTTTCCAGGTCCAGTCATTCTGATAAGTGGAAGGGTCAAGCTAAAAATTCAGCACTAGGGATGCCAGCTATATACTCGGAACTCAGTAACACACATTCTAATGTTTTTATAGAAGCCACTTAAGAAAAAAGAATAAACGTATTTTTGGCTAGAATATGCACGATCCATCTCAGACAGCTGTCCTTTTCTTAAATGGCACCTATAGATTTGTTCTGAAACTAAAGAAGGATTATTTTAAGACACACACATTCACTATGTGCTTTGCCTGTTCACACTCTTTGCTGAATTAAAGTAAAATAAAAATCAAGTCCTTCCTACCTTCTTAGTAACTAAAAGCCACGGCTTCACAGAAACACACAAGAAGATCTGACTACTGAATGTTCTGAATGATTAAATACCAAGGTACTCTACCTTAAGAGGTATGATTTCATATGTGAATGTAAGCAGACATACCTCAACATAAAATGGGTTGTATTCTAAATTTACAAAGAAATAAAGGTCCATTCTTCCTTTGAAACAATGCCATAAAAGGTAGGTAGTCTTTCAGGCAAGGCTACACAAGTCCTTATTTCTCATAATTTGTCTGAATGATTGTAATCGCCAATGTACGAGCACTATTTCAGCAACATTTCTCATTAATCAGACTTTCATAGGCCAGCATGAGAACCATTTATAACACTGCCTATGTGGAGAAAAGAATTATGATACAAATGAAGGGAAACTATAGTACTAGGAATATTCTCTTCTCCACTATTATTATTTACTCTCTGTCCCACATCCATGGCCATGACCAAAGCAATGAGCTGGTCATGAGCTCAAATCTCTCAATCAATCCTGGTGGTCAGTATCCTTGCAGTGGAGAGTCCTGACAGTCATCATCTTAACCAAGAGATCACATTTCAGCATCAGTAATACTGAGACACTGTTGCTTCCTGACATGATACAGTAAGAAGTCAGAGCATCACTTACCAAGTATTCTTGGCCCTGGCTTCAAATGTCCAGCTCTGCCCTGTGTTACAAATTCTATATTTCTACTTCAAAATGGAAAAAGATACTTATTATTTCTCTAGGTCCTATAAGAAAATTACACTTGCCCCACTGTAGCATTGGCCAGGCAGTCATGTGGCTGAGATATTAAGTATTCAGAGGTTGAGGGATTACTATACATAAGTAAATGTTCATGTACACAAAATATATGGACATGTGCCTAAATTTTACTTAAAGGTGACAAAACACATGAAAAACAATACACTGTAGCAATTAATAGCATGTACTCTGAAGCCAGACTGGGTTTCAGTTCTAGCTCTGCCACTTTTAAACTATGTGAGCTTTGGCAAGCTACTTGACCTCTCGGTGTCTCTATATTTTATCTCTGAAACAGGAATGATAGCAGCACCTAGTTAGCAGATCTGTTATAAGGATTATATGAATTAACATATGCAAAGCACTTAGAATAGTGCTTGGCACATAGTAAGAATTATTTAAGTATAAGCTCTAAAATAACATGATAGAATATGAAAACTAAAAATAAAGAATTGAACTAAGTTTCAAAAAAATCTAGAGAGCAATGAGAGTACCAAGTTTTAAGCAGTTTCTGGAAAACTTGTATCATCTGAGGAGACAAGTTGAAAGTGATGAGAGTTATCCTGTAGACAAGAAAGCATGGAGTAGCTCTGAGAGGAAGGAAGTGTGAAATAGGAAGGAAGTGTCACAGGGGCCTAAAACAGGTAGGCATTAAAGGAAGGTGGACTTCTGTTCAATATAGGAAGCACTTTCCCATCTCTAGAGCTATACGCCCATGGTAGTAATGCAGTTTACTACTGGAGGGAATCAAACTGGTAGGTCAATCATAAAGCATAACGCAAGAAGGATTCTTGGTCAGGATAAGGGCGTAGGACTTACGGCTTCTCGGGTCCCACATCTGGTTCTTAAATTTTAAGATGTGGAGATTGAATGGTAAGAGTATTAATGTATTGATTCCATAATAGAGATTATATACACACAGAAGGGACTGGACTTTACATATTCGCACTTCAATCAAAATTAGCTTGAGACATACCCACTCAACATGTGCCCTACCTGTTCACGTTATTCACTGAATTAAAGTAAAATAAAAACCAAATCATTCGTGTTTCTCTTAGTAACTTAGTATTTATTGGGTTGGCCAAAAAGTTCATTCGGGTTTTTCCATATCATCTTACAGAAAAAACCCAGATGAACTTTTTGGCCAACCCAATACATGTGTAGCCACAGGTCCCAGTTTATTCTGAGATTAAGAGAATTGAGAAAATATATTTCATGATGAAAGCAAACACTTAGGAGAACCTTTGGAACAGTGGCACCAAGTCAGGCTATGAATACGACAAGGAGATAATTAATTCAACCATTTCCTCTTAAATTCACTATATCTGCTCACCACTGCCACTACTATGGAATCTTGATGCAGAAAAAGTGGTGATATGGTGTCATGTAAATGTAAGGCCTTGTGCCCAGTGTCTTTCATTCCTTTTTCCAGATATATTATATACTCGTGTTCAACCTGTTCTCTTTCTTGTAAGGATAACCTATATGAACTATATCAGCAGGGCTGTCACAGCCTCTAGCTTCAAGTAGGCAGAAGATCAGAGGGAAGAAGAAGAAAAAAGTGTGGGTATGTAATCTCTTAGCTCTCTCTCTGTGAAAGTGCCTCCACTAAAGATCTCTGCACTCTTAAAAAGACTTGTTTTATATGACATATCTGCTGCTGGCCTTAGGTTCTTGCTCTATTCCTTGGAGTGTACCTATACCCAGATCATACCTTCACAATTAGTCCCTTTGCAAATGTACTCTCTTAAATAGTCTTAATTGAAATTCCCCATTTATTTTCTTTGGGATCCTGACTGATACACATCTCAGGTTTCAACATTAGTCAGACCAGGATAGTTGTTGTTAAGCCATGTCTAACTCTTTGTGATCCTATGGACTACAGCACACTGGGCTTCCCTATCTTTCACTATCTCCCAGAGCTTGCTCAAACTCATGTCCATTGAGTCAGTGATGCCATCCAACCATCTTGTCCTCTGTCACCCCCTTCTCCTCCTGCCTTCAATTTTTCCCAGCATCGGGGTCTTTTCCAATGAGTCAGTTCTTCACATCAGGTGGCCAAAGTATTGGAGCTTCAGCATCAGCCATTTCAATGAATATTCATGGTTGATTTCCTTAAGGATTGACTGGTTTGATCTCTTTGCTGTTCAAGGGACTTTCAAGAGTCTTCTCCAGCACCACAGTTCAAAGGCATCAATTCTTTGGTGCTCAACCTTTTTTACTGTCCAGTTCTCACATCCATCCATGACTACTGGAAAAACCATAGCTTTGACCATACAGACCTTTGTCGGCAGAGTAATGTCTCTGCTTTTTAATATACAGTCTAGGTTTGTCATTGCTTTTCTTCCAAGGAGCAAGGGGTCTTTTAATTTCATGGCAGCAGTCACCGTCCACAGTGATTTTGGAGCCCAAAAAAACAAAGTCTGTCATTGTTTCCATTGTTTCCCCATCTATTTGCCATGACGTGATGGGACCAGATGCCATGATCTTCACCTTTTGAATGTTGAGTTTTAAGCCAGTTTTTTCAATCTCCTCTTTCACCTTCATCAATAGGCTCTTCAATTCCTCTTTGCTTTCTGTCATCGGAGTGGTGTCATCTGCATATCTGAGGTTATTGATATTTCTCCCTGCAATCTTGATATACAGACTGGGATAGAAGATCCATTTGGCATTTACTTGCTAGTTAGCTCAACTCATCATTAAATTGCTTATATTCAACAATTTTGAGCCAGAATAACAATCTTTTCATAATGGTCCAACCTAACACTTTTCACACATACAGTTCTCAGTTGTTAATGGTCAAAATACTGAGCCAGGAAACAGGAGTATAAGAAATATATTACAGGAAGCTGAAATTGTTCCTTGTAGCTTTTGTTTAAAAATTTGGAACTAGGAATCAGAGACTGGCATTTTAGACCTATCTCTACTATCAATTTTCTGTAAAGTCTTAGAAAAGTAAATGTCCTTTGTTGGAAGCCAATTTTGTCATGCACAAAATAAGGGATCAGGTGAGACAATTCTCAACGGGTTTCCCCATGTCTCCTATTCTAAAATTTCTGAACCCCATATTCCTAACTATACTGTAAGCTCTTTAAAAACAAGGACTGTGTCCCTAGAGTATTGTCCAAACTTTCCTTATATCAGAGTCATGTAGGCACGTGATAAAAATGCAGATTTTTAGGCATTACCCCCAAGTTACTAAATCAAATTCTCCAAGTGTGCAAACTGTTTCCTTGCTTAAGCCTACAGAGAACCACTGCATTTAGAACATGATTTAAACAAAATATTGGTTAATAAACCACTGTTGATTGTTGAAGCTCCTTGGGTAGCCAACCATGTGATTTAATTGAATAATCCACTAAAGGTGGATAAAATAATGCAGCAAATGGATTTTATTCACACAGAAACATCATTAAGAAGGTATGAAAACAAGCAAACAAAAAGCAGCAGCTGTTAAGTATCAGAGCTACCAGCATATATATTTTAATGTTGTATTGGTTTCTATATTTACAGCAAATACAAATATAATGCCAACGCTAATATTCAGAGCCAGACTTTTAGTAGTTTTATCTCCTCCAAAGCATGAATTGTATTGGACATGTAAGAAAGTAAAGTACCCCCAAAAGTTTTTAATATCTCTGTATTAAATACAAGCATTTGTCTCTGCTTTTTCAAGCAGGATGTCTTGGCCTTCTCTTTAATATAGTTTTCAAAAGGCTCGATTATCTGGCTTTCAAAGCACCAACAGGATATATGGAAACCAATATAAACAGGAGAGGTGACAAGTAACACTGAGGACGGAGACACAAAAAGAAAAAAGCAGATACAGAATAAACATAATGAACGCTCTTTATGATGATCAGAAAGTCACCATGAAGAAGGACTATTTTGTTCAAAATCCCTCTTTAGTATTATTAGATAACATGTAATATATCTTTTAGAGAACTTAATTCTCAGAGTTAAATTAAAAAGCCTTTAACATTTGAAGAGGTAAGATTCATTTATTTAGAACTTCCATCTTATTTAGAGCATCTATCATGCCCAATGAAATCAGATACATGAGGAGTTAATAAGATAGAATTAGTCTTTTTTTTTCTTCCACACTGGAATAAAGAGTAAAAAGGGCCTTGTGGGCCAAGTTTCTAAGGAAACTTGTCTAGTTCTATAGCCCTCAACCCCAGAGATTAAAGCTGAAAACGCTGATAGAAGATGGAAAGACTTAGAGTACACTAAGATAATTGAATACTACTCAGCCATAAAAGCAATGAATGTCAGTTAAACTGAGGTAAATGAACCTAGAGCCCGTTATGCAAACTGAAGTATGTCAGAAAGTGAAAAACAAATATTGTATATTAATGCATATATATGGAATCTGGGAAAATGGCACAGATGAACCTATTTGCAAAGCAGAAATGGAGATACAGACATAGAGAATAGACTTGTGGACGTATGTGGTAAAGGGGAGGGTGCGATGAATTGGGAGATTGGGATTGACATATATAATACACTACCATGCGTAAAATAACTAGCTAGTGGGAACCTGCTGTATAGCAGAGCAAGCTCAGTTCAGTGCTCTGTGATGACCTAGACGGGTGGGATGTGGGGGCAGTGGGAGGGAGATTCAAGAGGGTGAGGAGATACACACACAAACACACACACATACATTTATGGCTGATTCATGTTGTTGTATACAGAAACCAACATAACAACTGTAAAGCAATTATACTACAATTAAAAAATAAATTTAGAAAAAAGAGGTGGTATGTATACACAATGGAATATTACTAAGCCATAAAAAGAGTAATGCTGTCATTTGCAGCAATGTGAATGGATCTAGAGAATATCATACCAAGTGAATTAAGTCAGAGAAAGACAAACATTATGTATCACTTATAAGTGGAATCTGAAAAAAAAAAGAATCTCTATACACAAGAGAAACAAACTCACACAGACAGAAAACAATCTCAAGGTTTCCAAAGAGGAAAGGGATGGAGGAGGTATAAAAGACTATGGGATTAACAGATACACAGTGACAAGAATTTACTGGTATATCACTGAGAACAATATTCAATATCTTGTAACAATCTATAATAGAAAATAATCTGAAAAAAAGAATATTCATATAACTGAATCACTTTGCTCTATACCTAAAACTAACACAATACTGTAACTCAACCATCAGTTCAGTTCAGTTCAGTCACTCAGTCGCGTCCAACTCTTTGCGACCCCATGAATCACAGCATGCCAGGCCTCCCTGTCCATCACCAACTCCTGGAGTTTACACAAACTCATGTCCATCGAGTCGGTGATGCCATCCAACCACCTCATCCTCTGTCGTCCCCTTCTCCTCCTGCCCCCAATCCTTCCCAGCATCAGGGTCTTTTCCAATGAGTCAACTCTTTCACATGAGGTTGCCAAAAGTATTGGAGTTTCAGCTTCAACATCAGTCCTTCCAACGAGAAACACCCAGGACTGATCTCCTTTAGGATGGACTGGTGGGATCCCCTTGCAGTCCAAGGGACTCTCAAGAGTCTTCTCCAACACCACAGTTCAAAAGCATCAATTTTCTTCGGTATGCTCAGCTTTATCTTCACAGTCCAACTCTCACATCCATACATGACTACTGGAAAAAACCATAGTCTTGACTAAATGGACCTTTGTTGGCAAAAGTAATGTCTCTGCTTTTTAATATGCTATCTAGGTTGGTCATAACTTTCCTTCCAAGGAGCAAGCGTCTTTTACTTTCATGGCTGCATCACCATTTGCAGTGATTTTGGAGCCCAAAAAATAAAGCCTGACACTGTTTCCATTCTTTCCCATTTATTTCCCATGAAGTGATGGGACCAGATACCATGATCTTAGTTTTCTGAATATTGAGCCTTAAGTCAACTTTTTTACTCTCCTCTTTCACTTTCATCAAGAGGCTCTTCAGTTCCTCCTCACTTTCTGCCATAAGGGTGGTGTCATTTGCATATCTGAGGTTATTGATATTTCTCCCGGCAATCTTGATTACAGCTTGTGCTTCTTCCAGCCCAGTGTTTCTCATGATGTACTCTGTATATAAGTTAAATAAGCAGGGTGACAATATACAGCCTTGATGTACTCTTTTTCCTATTTGGAACCAGTCTGTTGTTCCATGTCCAGTTCTAACTATTGCTTCCTGACCCGCATACAGGTTTCTCAAGAGGCAGGTCAGGTGGTCTGGTATTCCCATCTCTTTCAGAATTTTCCACAGTTTATTGTGATCCACACAGTCAAAGGCTTTGGCATAGTCAATAAAGCAGAAATAGATGTTTTTCTGGAACTCTTTTGCTTTTTTGATGATCCAACGGATGTTGGCAATTTGATCTCTGGTTCTTCTGCCATTTCTAAAACCAGCTTGAACATCTGGAAGTTCACGTATTGCTGAGGCCTGGCTTGGAGAACTTTGAGCATTAATTTACTACCACGTCAGATGAGTGCAACTGTGCAGTAGTTTGAGCATTCTTTGGCATTGCCTTTCTTTGGGATTGGAATGAAAACTGACCTTTTCCAGTCCTGTGGCCACTGCTGAGTTTTCCAAATTTTCTGGCATATTGAGTGCAGCACTTTCACAGCATCATCATTTGACATAGCTCAACTGGAATTCTGTCACCTCCATTAGCTTTGTTCATAGTGATGCTTTCTAAGGCCCATTTGACTTCACATTCCAGGATGTCTGGCTCTAGGTGAGTTATCACACCATCGTGATTACCTGGGCCGTGAAGATCTTTTTTGTACAGTTCTTCTGTGTATTCTTGCCAACTCTTCTTAGTATCTTCTGCTTCTCTTAGGTCCATACCATTTCTGTCCTTTATAGAGCCCATGTTTGCATGAAACTCAACCATACTTCAATTAAAAAAATACTTTGGCCAAAGGCAATAATTTATCACAGTCTTCTTTTGTTCTAAGAGTTAAGGGTACTTACCCGCCAATATCCTGCTTCACAAAGTCCCCAGGTTCTTGTCGTCTTGATTCCACTTGGCCAGTTGTTCCAGGGAGAATATTAATCAGGAAGAGAAGCCCAAGGCCAGCCATGTAGAACTGACTCATTTGTGTGATTATCATGTTCTTAGGTACCAACTTGGAGAGACCTGTGAGTTCCGTATTCAGGGAAAGAGGAAGAGGAAAGGAGTAGAAGACAAAGGGCAGGAGAAAGAAGAGATGAAAAAAAAAGAATATTTTATTCAACTCAGAGCCATTTAATTTACATAATATACAGTTACTAAATGCTTACTGTGACAGTTCTCCTTCTCCAATTCACCAATGCCACCAAAATTCACTCCTGGCATACCCTTCTTTTGATTATAGCAGAGACCATCCAATAGAAGGTAGTGTAAAGACTCTAAATCAGTAATCAGAAGTCTCAGATTACAATTTCATCTTTTTCCCTCTCTTCCTCTGACTAGGTAAGTCACAGAACTTCTCTCAGCCTCAGTTACCTCTTATATCCAAGATCCTAAAATAATCTCTCGTCTTTACATTATTTCCCCCCAATCCTGTTTTGATCTCTTCATGAGTAATTGTATAGTATATTGTAGAAAATCTTAGAATATTACTATCTCAATTGATATCTCATCTTGATATTGGTTAGATGGTTTTAAACATATAGTCTGAATCAGATTGAGAAACTGCTGAATGATGAGGCACGATGTTTTCCCATAAAGAGACATTTGAGGGCAAACCAATCCTGTATAGAGGCCACAACACTACATAGAAGAGAATTCATAATAGTGTGATTTAGAGTTGTCTATATACAAGGCTATTTTATAAACTCTGGCCTGGTGGAGGTTTACCCAGGACATAGGGTTAAGAAAACAGTGTAAAGAGGCACTTGCTTGTATCCTTATGGCCACTTAGAGTCTGAGACATTGATCACTTAAAGAAGACCTAATTCTGACCCACCACCATACTCGTTTTCAGTCATAGAGGTGGTTTAATTTTCAGAAGGCATAGAAGGATATGGAACATTTTTCCCAAGGAAAGCTTATACAAGAGACTAATATGTAAAACAGATACATGCTGAAGAACTATTCTGATTGATGAGAAAATGAAGGAAAAAAAGTCTTTCTAAATTGATCCTCCCCCTCCTTGCCCCAAAGCAGCCACTAGGTTCTATATTGGGGTTTCCCCAGTGGCTCAGCTGGTAAAGAATCTGCCTGCAATGCAGGAGACCTGAGTTGAATCCCTAGGTTGGGAAGATCCCCTGGAGAAGGGATCAGGTACCCACTCCAGTATTCTGGCCAGGAGAATTCCATGGACAGAGGAACCTGGCAGGCTACAGTCCATGGGATCACAAAGAGTGAGACATGACTGAGCAACTTTCACTCACTCACTCAGGTTCTGCTTTAGATTGTCTTCTTAAACCTGGTACAGGCATAGAATACTATGATATGCAAGAAGACAGATTTCTGACATGGAAAAATGTCCACAGCATACATAGAAATAATCACAGTATTAAGTTGCATCATATAAATATGCCAATATTTGACAATTTTTCTTTCATAAAATAGCAATTTCTAATGCTCAACCTAGTAAGTGCTGTGATGATCATGATTCATGAGCTGGATAAGAGTTGATGGCTATTTTACAAAAATCAAAAAAAACAGTACAGTTAAGAAAACCATAGCATATGAGTAAGAAAATATGGTGCATAAAGAGACAACTCTAAGGCAAGAGAAACACCTGTAGTATGGGCAATAACTCTGACATATGTTCAAACATTCATAGGACCCAAAGGTTGAAAATCACATGAGAAAGATTAATGCTCAGATAATCATGATTGATAAATACTCTACAGGAAGAAAGAGAGTTGGTACAGGATATGAAGTCCAAATTGTAGAAATCATCCATGGAATATAGGACAGAAATATAATACTCAAAAAACTATATATACTATATATACTCAAAAAACATGAGTATCTCAGTAACAATCCTGGATTTAGGAGAAGGTGGCCATGCTGCATGACTAAGGATACCAGTAGTGTGTGCTCATCTATGCTATTCTAGTATATAACTATGGTTTGCATTCAAATGATCATGGTAAACAAGCCACAAACCTTCACACTAAGCATAGACGCCAATGACACAGAAGCAAATGCCCATGATTTGGAAGGAGAAAACTATGATGCATAAGAAGACAAAAATGTTATATGAACTCATGGCTAAGATATTAATACATGTTTAAATAACCATTATGCATGAGAAGACATTCATAACATATAAAGGAGGTTGGACATAATGCGTGCCCTCCAACTATCATGACACTTGTTAGCAAACAAATTATTGTAATTCATGTGAACATTTATGATATAAAACCATTTGGCCATGGTATATGTCAGAAAACCATAATAAGCCTAGTAAACACTGACCAAGAGAATATGTCCTTGGTACATATTTCATTAAGACATTGCATATGATCAAAAGAATGCCACTTGAGTGCTGTACAAAAATGTGAATATACTTAGTAACATTAAACTGTACAGTTAAAATACTTGATTGTTTATGTGTTTTTAACCAGAATTAATTTTTTAATTAAAACCAACATGCCACTGGAATAGGTAGCTTTAGCGATAGCACATATCTATAAAACAGGACCCAACTCTGATAGATGCACAGAGAAATATGGCACATTAGCCATTACTAGCATTAAATGAACATAAATCCATGTACATGATCATGTACATGTAAATGACGTAAATTCATGTAAATGATCAATCTCAGATGATCATCAAACAAGCTCAGATAAGGACAGTAGAAGACCAGATGTTTAAAATTCTTCTGCCAACCTTGCTGAATTTTCAAGTGACCACAGTGCATAAACTGAAAACCATGACACTTAAAGACCCTTCAAACATAATAAAACATCTATGAAGCTAGAGACAACTATGGTATATACTTAAACAACCATGATGAATGTGAAGAAGCATTTGGTATATTAGTCCTTAACTGTGATATGTGCACACACAATATGTGTATCATGGCAACCATGACACAGGAATTAAGTGACATGGTTTAGGAGTAAATGGTCATGCTAGACTGTCATGATGTAGGAACAGAAACCATGGTCCAAGAGTAGGCAGACATGCCAAACTTTTTTTCACTGGGGAAGAGAGGTTAAGATATAGATGCAAATGGTCACAATGAAGAATAGATATCTTTCAAGTAATGATGACCACAGTGAATAAATTATTATTTATAACATGTAAACAAATATAATTCACATATCCATGGTGAATACACTGAAAATTATAGACAAGGAACATCATATAGTGACATGAATATTTAAACAACTATGTTGCAAGCTCATGCTCAGTCGCTTCAGTCATGCCTGACTCTTTGCAAGCCCATGGGAATTTCCCAGCAAGAATACTTGAGTGGGTCGCCATTTCCTTCTCCAATGTTGCACGAGTAGAATGTAAAACCTAATAATAGTAGTTTAAAATTAGTATAAAGAAGCCAGTCCACATTGCAAAAGTAGACAACCATGGTGTATGCTCATATAAGTACAACAAATTAAACACCAATGACATATGAACTTAAAACCAGTGGGTATATTCAGATAACTATGGCCACAATGGCAGATCCCTTTGGTAGGTGCAGATTGGTTATAATACAAGAAGCGACAACCTTGTGCAGGCTCAGATAATCTTGGTGTTAGAATGTCTTATCCATGGTACAGGAACACACAATCATGACACATGCCCAAGTGACCATAACATGGCACTGCACAGCCAAAATTTAGCAAATGATTATTCAACCAATCCACTCTTATCCAGAGATAAAGGAAGTTACAAGGAACTAACGAGAAGGAAATCTCTATTAGCTGATAACTTACAAATTAACATCTCCATCCTACAACTCTCCTGTAACCCATATCTGCACTTTGATGTCTGAGAAGCATCTTAAACCTAACACGTTCATATCTGAGGTTCAGATATCCACCTACACACACACACACACAAGCGCACACACACACACACACACACACACACAGAGACCTGGTTCACCTGTCATCTTTCTCATCACATGTAATGGTAACTCCACCTTTCCATTTGTTCAGAGTTAACACTCTGATGTTATTCTTGACTCCACTTTTGCTTTCACACCCACACTCAATCCATAAACAAATCTCATGGGCATTCCACTCAAAAGGCAACATATTCAGAATAAAACCACTGGTCATCACATCTGCTGCTACGACTCTGGCTCATCATATCTTTCTGAGATCACTGTAAAAGCCTCTTAACTGGTCTTGCTGCCTCTGCTCTTGGTCCCCTGTGGTCTGTTCTTTAAATAGAAGACAGTGAAATGATGAAGTGTTAAGTCAGATCATGCCTCTCCTCTGTTCAAAATCCTCCAATTGATTCCCATTTCAAAATCCTTATTATGAGCTAAAAGAACCTACATGATCTTATCCCCAAGTAACTAGCTAATCTCTGCTACCCTCCTATCTTACACAATCCAATTCAGCCACATGACCTCCTTTCAGCTCATTGGATATGCCTGGCATACTTCAGTTCTAGAGCCTTTGCAGATGCTATTGCCTGTACCTGGAATATTCTTCCATCCAATTTCCAGATGGTTTGTTCATTTCCTCACTTCAGGTTTTTATTCAAACATCACGTCTCTCACTGAGGCCCTCCCTGAATACCCTATCTAAAAATTAAATCCTTCTACACATCCCAGATATTCCTTATGCAGTTTCCAGCTTTAATTTTCCTCCTTTGCACTTCTTGCACTGTTGTTGCTGTTGTTATTCAGTCACTCAGTCGTGTCCAACGCTTTGCAACCCCATGGACTGCAGCACACCAGGCTTCCCTGTCCTTCACTATCACCTGGAGTTCGCTCAAACTGATGTCCATGAGTCGGTGATGCCATCCAACCACCTCATCATGTGTCGTCCCATCCTCTTCTTGCCTTCAGTTTTTCCCAGCATCAGGGTCTATTCCAATGAGTTGGCTCTTTGCATCAGGTGGTCAAATACTGGAGCTTCAGCTTCATCATCAGTCATTCCAATGAATAAGGGTGGTGTCATCTGCGTATCTGATGTTGCTGATATTTCTCCTGGCACTCTTGATTCCAGGTTGAACTTCAACCAGCCCGGCATTTCCATGATGTTTTCTACATATAAGTTAACTAAGCAGGGTGACAATATACAGCATTGACGTACTCCTTTCCCAATGTTGAACCAGTCCATTGTTACATGTCCAGTTCTAACTTGCTTCTTGACCTGCATACAGGTTTCTCAGGAGACAAGTCAGGTGGTCTGGTATTTCCATGTCATTAAGAATTTTGCACAGTTTGTTGTGATCCACAGAGTCAAAGGCTTTGGTGTAGTCAATGAGGCAGAAGTAGATGTTTTTCTGGAATTCCACTGTTTTCTCTATGATCCAACTAACGTTGGCAATTTGATATCTGGTTCCTCTGCCTTTTCTAAACCCAGCTTGTACATCTGGAAGTTCTTAGTTCACATACTGCTGAAACCTAGCTTGAAGAATTTTAATTTTGAGCATAACATTCCTATCATGGGAAATGAGCACATGTCCGGTAGTTTGAACATTCTTTGGCATTGTCCTCCTTTGTGAATGGAATGAAAATTGACCTTTTCCAGTCATGTGGCCACTGCTGAGTGTTCCAAATTTGATGGAATATTGAGTGCAGCACTTTCACAGCATTATCTCTTAGGATTTGAAATAGCTCACCTGGAATTCCATCAACTCCACTAGCTTTGCTCATAGTGATGCTTCCTAAGGCCCACTTGACTTCGCACTCCAGGATGTCTGGCTCTAGGTGAGTGATCACACCATCATGGTTACCCATGACCGTAAAGGTCACCAAGATCTTTTTTGTATATTTCTTCTGCACATTCTTGCCTCTTCTTCTTAATATTTTCTGCTTCTGTTAGGTCCCTATTTTTCTTCCATTTATTATTCAAATCTTTGCATGAAAGTTTTCCTTGGTATCTCTAATTTTCTTAATGAGATCTCTAGTCTTTCCCATTCTACTATTTTCCTCTATTTATTTGCATTGTTTGCTTCTAGCATGTATTTTATATTTTTTGTTATCAGCTGTTTCCCCAGTAGAATATAAGCTCAATGGCAACAGGGAATTTTGCTTGTTTTATTTATAGATATATGTTCAATGCATAGAAAACTGCCTGGAAATAATGTATATTTAATAAATAGTTAATGAATGCTATTTTGAAAAAGTCACATCTCTCAGTGAGGTAAGAGAGTATAAAGGATAGGGTATACATTTCATGCCAGTCAGAATGGCTGCTATCCAAAAGACTACAAGCAATAAATGCTGGAGAGGGTGCGGAGAAAAGGGAACCCTCTTACACTGTAACTAGTACAGCAAACTATGTAATGCAAACTAGTACAGCCACTATGGAGAATAGTGTGGAGATTCCTTAAAAAACTGGGAATAGAACTGCCATATGACCCAGCAATCCCACTGCTGGGCATACACACTGAGGAAACCAGAACTGAAAGAGACACGTGTACCCCAATGTTCATCGGAGCACTGTTTATAATAGCCAGGACATGGAAGCAACCTAGATGTCCATCAGCAGACGAATGGATAAGAAAGCTGTGGTACATATAGACAATGGAATATTACTCAGCCATTAAAAAGAATACATTTGAATTAGTTCTAATGAGGTGGATGAAACTGGAGCCCATTATACAGAGTGAAGTAAGCCAGAAAGAAAAACACCAATACAGTATACTATCACATATATATGGAATTTAGAAGGATGATAACGATAACCCTATATGCAAGACAGAAAAAGAGACACAGATGTATAGAACAGTCTTTTGGACTCTGTGGGAGAAGGTGAGGGTGGGCTGATCTGAGAGAATAGCATTGAAACATGTATATTATCATATGTGAAACAGATCACCAGTCCAGGTTCGATGCATGAGACAAGCGCTCAGGGCTGGTGCACTGGGATGCCCCAGAGGGATGGGATGGGGGGTTCAGGATGGGGAACACATGTAAACCCATGGCTGATTCATGTCAATGTATGGCAAAAACCACTACAATATTGTAAAGTAATTAGCCTCCAACTAAAATAAATAAATTAATTTTTAAAAAGAAAGATAGGGTATAGGTTGGGCTTTGGAACCCACTAGATTAAGAGGTGACTAGGAACTACCAAATACTACTCCTGTTAGGCTTTAAAGACCTCCTTATTTAACATAAACTGGTGATAATAATACTCATCCTATCAGAATTCTAAAAATTAAATCATAGAACAATCATAAAATGCCTGGCTAAAAACCTGCTACCAGGGTGACTCTCTTGCTATTCCTGTCCAAATGCAAATTCATTTAATCACAAACATTTGAGCACCTAGTATGTACAAGGCACTGATACAGTACATTCTTCTATTAGAATTCCCCAAATTCCTTTACCTCAGTCTTTGGAATCTATTAGATACTAACAGTCTGCCTACCAACTCCTCTGCTTGGATGCTATCAGTCACTATCTGCCAGAACTTTACCTGAACAGAGGTATCCCAAGTGCTGCTATCCACATACTACAAAGCCAAGTCTGCCATTTTCTTGCCTCAATTTGTCACTTGGTTTTCACTTGATGCCATCTAATTCTACTCTGTCTCAGGACACTGTCAGTATTAAATCTTTTGGAGTAGGAAACATCCTAGTTACAATCCTGGACATACCACCTGGAAATCTGACATTATTTCTCATCTATAAAATGTTAAAATTATAATAATTTTCATGCAAAGATGGGCACAAAAAAGGACAGAAATGGTATGGACCTAACTGAAGCAGAGGAGGTGGCAAAAATACACAGAAGAACTATACAAAAAAGATCTTGATGACCCAGATAACCAAGATGGTGTGACCACTTACCTAGAGCCAGACATCCTGGAATGCAAAGTCAAGTGGGCCTTAGGAAGCATCACAAAAAACAAAGCTAGTGGAGGTGATGGAATTCCAGTTGAGCTATTTCAAATCCAAAAAGATGATGCTGTGAAAGTGCTGCACTCAATATGCCAGTAAATTTGAAAAACTCAGCAGTGGCCACATGACTGGAAAAGGTCAGCTTTCATTTCAATCCCAAATAAAGGCAATACCAAAAAATGTTCAATCTACTGCACAATTACACTCATCTCACCCACTAGCAAAGTAGTGCTCAAAAATCTCCAATCAAGACTTCAACAGTACATGAACCAAGAACTTCCAGATGTTCAAGCTGGACTTCGAAAAGGCAGAGGAACCAGAGATGAAATTGCCAACATCTGTTGGATCATCGAAAAAGCAAGCGAATTCCAGAAAAACATCTACTTCTGCTTCACTGACTATGCTAAAGACTTTGACTGTGTGGATCATAACAGACTGTGGAAAATTCTTAAAGAGATGGGAGTACCAGACCACCTTATCCGCCTCCTGAGAAACCTGTATGCAGGTCAAGGAGCAACAGTTAGAACTGGACATGGAACAACAGACTGTTTCCAAATCGGGAAAAGAGTACGTCAAGGCTGTATACTGTCAACCTGCTTATTTAACTTACATGCAGAGTACATAATGAGAAATGCTGGGCTGTATGATGTACAAGCTGGAATCAAGACTGCTGGGAGAAATATCAATTACCTCAGATACACAGATGACACCACCTTTAAGGCAGAAAGAGAATAAGAACTAAAGAGCCTCTTGATGAAAGTGAAAGAGAAGAGTGAAAAAGTAGGCTGAAAACTCAACATTCAGCATCCAGTCCCATCACTTCATGGCAATTAGATGGGGAAAGAATGGCAACAGTCCAGAGACTTTATTTTGAGGGCTCCAAAATCACTGCAGATGGTGACTGCAGCCATGAAATTAAAAGACACTTGTTCCTTGGAAGAAAAGCTATCTCTAACCTAGACAGTATATTAAAAAAGCAGAGACGTTACTCTGCCAACAAAGGTCCATATAGTCAAAGCTATGGTTTTCCCAGTAGTCATGTATGGATGTGAGAGTTGGACTATAAAGAAATCTGAGCACCAAAGAATTGATGTTTTTGAACTATGGTGTTTGGAGAAGACTCTTGAGAGTCCCTTGGACTGCAAGGAGATCAAACCTGTCTATCCTAAAGGAAATCAGCCCTGAATATTCATTGGAAGGAGTGATGCTGAAGCTGAAACTCCAATGCGTTAGCCATCTGATGCGACAAACTGACTCATTTAAAAAGATCTTTATGCTGGGAAAGATTTAAGGCAGGAGAAGAAGGGATCGTCAAAGGATGAGCTGGTGGGATGGCATCACTGACTCAATGGACATGAGTTTGAGCAAGTCAGGGAGTTGGTGGCACAGGGAAGCCTGGCATGCTGCAGTCCATGGGGTTGCAAAGAGTCAGATGTGAATGAACTGAAACTGAATGATAATACTGGCATATGGGAGTTTTATGAGAATTAAATGCATAATTCATGTACACAATTTAGCATTATATTTGACATAGAGTAATCCTTGGTCACTGGAAACCTACAAATAGATTCCTTGATCTCTCTTGCCCTCAAATGAGTCTCAGCTCCACCCAATCCAGCCACTCATTCCCACGGTCATATCTAAACCCTCTCATTATAAATCTATGATCTCAAATAACTATCTGATCATATGTTCCCAACTTTTTTCATGTAGTACTTTCATACTGTCAACTCTTCTACCTTCCTATCTCTGATCACTTGGTCTTGCCACCTTAAAATTGCCCATCATCACCTTGGTGTCCTTACTTTCTTTCTTACCCTCCTTGAATTACATGGTGTCTCAGTGGTAAAGAATCCACCTGCCAATGCA
This sequence comes from Okapia johnstoni, assembly GCA_024291935.2. NCBI lineage: Eukaryota > Metazoa > Chordata > Mammalia > Artiodactyla > Giraffidae > Okapia > Okapia johnstoni. The sequence continues at coordinate 114,324,329 of CM044305.1, forward strand.
GGAGGCTCAGGAGACATGGGTTCAATCACTGGGTCAAGAAGATCCCCTGGAGGAGGAAGTGGCAGCCCACTCCAGCATTCTTGCCTGGAAAATCCCATGGATGGAGGAACCTGGAAGCCTATAGTCTATGGGATCACAAATAGTCAGACACAAGTAAGCACACACGCACACACCATAATTAAAATCATTATAATCATTGTCTGCTATGAACTCTCCATGCACTTGCCTCTCTTTAACTCTGTTGTGACTGCTTGAAAAAAAAAAAAACATAAGCCCTGGTTAAATTCATCTCTTTGCAACTGAGCAGATAAATATAGCTGGAGAAAAATCCATAATTATGCCTGACTGGTCTGTCTTTAAATTTTCTCAACATACTTCAAATGTCCCGTGATCCTTCTACATTTGCCAAACCAATTTATTCTCCCACTCTCTGAAATAACTATTTTTTACTTTCTCTTCTCTCCTTAATTCTCCAGTAACTCTTCTCCCAGACTCTCAACAGACGGCTTTGCTTCCTATTTTCCAGTAAAAATGAAACAATCAGAAGATTTTATCTTCATAATATCAATTATTAAACCTACCCAAATCTCTGCCATATACTCTACCCTTTCCTTGTTACCAGAGGTGTCTAGTCTTATCTAATGCTATTCCTTCTGCATGTGCCATGGATCCTATTCCCTTTCTCCTGCTCAAGGATTTTACTTCAGTGATTTTCTTCTCTCTCCCACACTTGTTAGTTTTTCCCTATCTTCTGGCTCATTCCCTGCTGCATAAAAAATGATGTAACTATCATCCATGATAAAAAAAAAGAAAGCCCTCACTTGACCTGACATATCTCTCCAACTCTTTCCTAATTTCTCCATTTCCATTTATGTAACTCATTTCAATAATTTTTGATATCACTATCTCAACCTCTTCAATTCTCATTTTTTATTCCCCTTACACCAATCAAGTACTTTTACCTATCACTCCACCTAAACCACTCTTATTATTCATTCATTCAGAATTTATGAAGCCCCATCTACTTACCAGGCCTTGTTCTAGGTCCTGGGACTACCTAGAACAAAACAGTAGTGAACAAAACAGACTAAAAGGGAATCAGTGAAGTGACAACACTAAACCAAGAACTCTTCTTTCTCACATACCTCATATCAAATCCACCCATACCTAATCCATATCTACACCTTGATTTATGTCTTCCATACAAACTATCAGATTCAGACTCTAACCACTTCTCAGTACCTCCAATGCCCACAAGTTTATCTAAACCATCATCTCGCATCACCAAAATGGCAACGAATGGCCTCCTAGCTTGTCTCTCTCCTTCCTCTCCCGTACTCTACACTCCATTATCTGCACAACAGTTAGAGTGAGTTTTGAAAAAGTATAAGTTAGATTATATCACTCCATTCTCAAGTTTTTTCAGTGGATTTATTTCATAAAACAAGGTAAACCTCTTCACATTAAGGATAATCCAGTAATATAAGCTCCTGGTCTCATTAGCTCCATTCCCCTCCATTAGTTTTGCTACTCATAGTTGACTGTATCTTAGATTTCCCCTCTCTAATGACTTCTTTCTTTTAGACTATAAACATAATCAAGCTTCTCCCATCTGAAAATAAAAAAGATTCTATTCATATGCTCTTTTCTAGTTACCTTCTTTCCTTTCTTCATCAATCAAGCTTATTGCTCAAGTAATTTGTAACTGTTAACTCCCAATTACTCACCTATTCATTCTTTTGTCAACTACAGTACAGTCTACCTTCTTCCCTGATCATTTCCCTGAAACCATGTACTGCGTCAGTGACCGTCAGTAATGGTGGTATTAAAGACATAACCCACACTTCGCATACATTAGACTGAGCTTTTCTTTCTCTTTTTTCTTTTCATTTCCTCCTCTAAAATTCTCTGGATTCCATGTTACCACCCTAGTTATAATAGACCTCTGTCCATTTCTAATCCATCTTCTTTGTGGACTTCTATATGGATACCTCTAAAATTTGGGGTTCCCTGGCTCTGGATTAATAACACAGTTCAAAATATCTCTTCTCAATTTCTCATTAAAAGAGGTAGATAGCAACAAGAAACAGTGAGGGAAGGGGAGTATAATTGTCAAAATTAATGGAAAAGAAACAAAATTCAATGTCTAAAAGGAAATTTAATTATATACATTGCTGTTAAGAATGAATTAAGATAAATTAAAAAAAAATTTTTAATACCTAGAGGGAATTGAAAATATAAAAGTAATGAATCCAAAACCTATGGGATGCAACAAAGGCAATTTCAAGAGGGAATTTATAGCAGTACAATCTTACCTCAGAAAATAAGAAAAATCTCAAATAAACAACCTAACCTTACACCTAAAACAACTAAGAAGGAAAGAATAGACAAAACCCAAAGTTAGTAGAAGGAAAGAAATCATAAAGATCAGAGCAGAAATAAATGAAATAGAGACAAAGAAAACAATAGCAAAGATCAATGAAATTAAAAGCTGGTTCTTTGAGAAGAGAAACAAAATTGATAAATGTTTTAGCCAGAATTCAACAAGAAAAAAACAGAGAGGCTTCAAATCAATAAGACTTGGAAATGAAAAAGGAAAAGATACAATGGAACACCACAAGAAATAGAAAGGATCATAAGTACTACTACAAGCAACTATACAACAAATAAAATGGACAAAATCTGGAAGAAGTGTGTCAAATTTTAGAAAGGTATAATCTCCCAAGACTGAACTGAGAAGAATACAAAGTATGAACTAATCACAAGTACTAGAAAATTTGAAACGTAGAATTTAAAAAAACCTCCCAACTAATAAAAATCTAGAAGCAGATGGCTTCCATTAGGCTAATCTACTAACATTAGAGAAGAGTTAACCAGAGTTTCCAGTTGTGTCATCCATTATACTTGGTGCTTATATATAGAAAAGACTTAACACCTATCCTTCTGAAACTCTTTGCAAAAATTACAGTAGGAAGGAAACTCTCAAACTTCTTCTTTGAGGACCATCATCACCTTGAAACAAAAAACCAGACAAAGATACTACAAAAAAGAAAAGTTACAGGCCAATAACACTGATAGGCAATAACAGATGCAAAATTCCTCAACCAAATACACTCAAACAAATCCAACAATACATTAAAGTATCATATACCCCACGATCCAGTGGGTTTATCCCATGGATGAAGGGGCTTGTTCAATACCTGCAAATAATCAACTTAGTGTGATATAATGCATTAACAAATTGAAAAATAAAAAACATATGATCATCTTAATAGATGCAGAAAAGAAAAAATAGAAAGCTTTTGACAAAATTCAACACCTATTTATAAAAAAAACTCCAGAAAGTAGGATTAAAGAAACTACCTCAACATAATAAAGGCCATATATGACAAACCCACAGCAAACATTATACTCAATGATGAAAAAGCTGACAGCATTTCCCCTAAGATCAGAAATAGGACAAGGATGTCCCTTTGTTCAACAAGTTTCGGAAAGTCCTAGTCCCACAGCAATAAGAGAAGAAAAAAAAAAAAAGGAATCCAAATTGGTAAAGAAAGTGAGACCAGAAAAAGACTAGAGCAATCCATGAATTTGGTAAAGTTGCAGGATACAAAATTAATACACAGAAATACAACTTCTATACACTAACAATGAAAGATCAGAAAGAGAAATTAAGGAAACAATCCCATTACCTTACATCAAAAAGAATAAAATACTAGGAATAAACCTACCTAAGGAGACAAAAAAACCTGTACCCCTGAAAACTTTAGACAGGATTAAAGATATCAAAGATGGCATACTGATGTAAATATACACCCTGTTCCTGATTGAGAAATCAATACTATCAAAAAATGACTACCCTACCAAGCCAAATGCTTTTTTTTTGCTTGAATTAAAACAAAAACAATTTTTAAAATTTGTATGGAAACAAAAGACCTATAATAGCAAAAGAAATTTTGAGGAAAAAAAACAGAGCTAGAGGAATCAGGCTCCCTGACTTCAGACTATACAACAAAGTTACAGTAATCAAATCAGTATTGTTCTGCACAAAAACAGAAATATAAGTCAATTGCATGGGATAGAAGCCTGAAATAAACCTACCACATGTTTGGCCAATTAATCTAACAACAAAGGAAGGCAAGAATAATATCAATACAAAAGATAAAAAGATGATTTCTTCCAATAAGCAGTGCTGGGGAAACTGGAACACTGCATATGAAGAAAGAAATTAAAACATTCTCTAACACTACACACCGGGCTTCCCTGGTGGCTCAGTGGTAAAGAATCCGCCTGCAATGCAGAACCACAGAGATGCAGGTTCGATCCCTGGGTCAGAAGATCCCCGGAGGAGGGCAAGGCAACCCACTCCATTATTCTTGCCTGGAGAAATTGCCTATGGACAAAGAGACTGGTGGGCTACAGTCCACAGGGTCGCAAAGAGTTGGACACGACTGAAGTGACTTAGCACGCATGCACTAACACCACACACAAAAACAAACTTAAAGGTGAATTAAAGATATCAATGTAAGACCAGGTTAGTAAAATCAACTTTAGAGAAAAACATAGGCAGAAAACTCAAGATAAAATCGTAAACAAATTCTGGATCTACCTCCTAGAGTAATGAAAATAAAAAGAAAAATAAAAAAATGGGACCTAATAAACTTAAAAGCTTTTGCACAGCAAAGGAAACCATAAACAAAATAAAAAGACAACCCACAGAATGGGAGAAAATATTTGCAAACAATGTGACCAACAAAGGATTAATCTCCAAAATATACAAACAGCTCATGTAACTCAATATCAAAACAACAAACAATCCATCAAAAAATGGGCAGAAGATCTAAATAGACATTTTCCTAAAGAAGATATACAGATGGCCAAAAAAGCACATCAAAAGATGCTCAACATCACTAATTATTAGAAAAAGCAAATTAAAACTACAATGAGGTATCACCTCACCTAGGTCAGAATGGTCATCAAAAAAAATCCTACAAACAATAAATGCTGGAGAGGGTGTGGAAAAAAGGGAACCCTCCTACACTGTTGGTGGGAATGTAAATTGGTACAGCCACTATGGAGAACAGTACGGAGAATACTTTTAAAAATAGAGTTACCATATGATCCAGCAATCCTACTCCTGGGCATATATCCAGAGAAAACCATACTTTGAAAAGATACATGCACCCAGTGTTGTTACTCTGTGCACTATTTACAACAGCCAAGACATGAAAACAACCTAAATGTCCATAACAGATGAACGGATAAAGAAGATGTGGTACATATATACAATTAACTCAGCCATAAAACAGAATGAAATAATGCCATTTGTGGCAAAACAGATGGACTTAGAGATTATCATACTAAGTGAAATAAGTCAGAGAAAGACAGGTATCATGTGATAACACATCATAAGTGAAAGAAAGTGAAAGTTAAGTCCGACTTTTTGCAACCCCATGGACTGTAGCCTACCAGGCTCCTCTGTCCATGGATTTTCCCAGGCAAGAATAACTGAGTGGGTTGCCATTTCCTTCTCCAAAGAGATCTTCCCGACCCAGGGATTTAAACCTGGGTCCTCTCCCCTCTCGCATTGTAGGCAGACGCTTTACCGCTGAGCCACCAGGGAAGTCCACTTTATACGTGGAATCTAATAAAATGTACACAAGTGAACTTATTTACAAAACAAAAAACAACTCCCCCCCACAACAACAGATTTAGAAAACAAACATGGTTACCAAAGGGGAAAATGTAAGGGAAGAAGGGATAAATTAGGAGGCTGAGGATTAATATACACACACTACTATATATAAGATATTCAACAGATAAAAAACCTACAGTTAAAGCACAAACCAAATAACTAAATGGGAAAAGAACCTGAAAAAGAATAGATATATATATATGTATAACTGAATCACTTTCCTGAAACTAACACATTGTAAATCAACTATACTCCAGTATAAAAAAAAATTTTTTAAAAGAAAGAAGATATATACACAAGCAATGATGCTAAGTTAATAAAAACTTATACATATATTACATTTATCTCATTATACAATAATATGTATATAATATTACTGAAGAATACATGACAAAAATTATTACTTCAATTTAGTCAAATCTAGAAAATCTTGCTATGCTCATTACATCAGTTTTCAAAACAAGATGAAGAGAGGTCCCATCCTTTGGGTAATATCAGGGAGAAAACAGAACATAAAGCATTGGTGATTACAGAGTGATTAGAGTTCATAATGGTAACCCTATTAGATCTTAATCTCATCTGAAGGGTCCTGGTGGGAGGCCTTCATGAAAGCAAGAACAAAATAAAAATCATTTCATCAATCTCACCAGCTGGAAAAAATAAGCAATTTGATTCAAGATTATTTTCTTCCAGATCCCTTTCATATGTACTTTCTCCAGATTCATCCCACCCCCTGAAAACTCAGCATGATAGTCACTGGTTGCTCATTCTCTATAACATGCTATTCCCTCTATTGTAAGAATTTCATACCTTGGCATTTTTCTGGAACACTGTTTTACATGTGATATTAATATATGATAGTAAGAAAGGGTTTATGACACAAAGACAAGTTTCAGCATGAGTTAGAGTTTCTGATGTGCTAACGAGCACTGGACACCCTCTAAACATGGGGTTATGGTATTAATGGCCTCGTTTTCTAAACCAGTTCGGATTTTTAATATTTTTTAAAGAGAGCACTTGAAGGAACACAAAACCATTCTAGAAATATCCTATGAACCTGGACATGTTTCAGGGGTGTTTTAGCTCTTAACAGAAGTCCTCACTATTTTTAGAACATGAAACTCAGTCTATGTGGTTAAATGTACCATACACAATTCAGACAGATTAAGGTGAAAACCTCAGACTCTTGCCAGGCACTTCCCATTTATCAGAGCCCAGCTTGGAGCTCCAGCCTTATTTTAGGGTAGGGAATAATTGTGGCAGCCTAGCCAGAGTCAGACTTTCCTCAACCAGTTTCTCAAAACAAACAAAGGACATTAGAAGCTACTCACGGGTTACCATGCACACAACCATTGCCACAAGACCTCTTTGATTCTGATTTTTGGAGCTCCCAAGTCCCTTTTTCCTCTGGAAAGTACCCAAAGTTTCTTGCAATCTGGCTAAAATGAATGTTTCTTCTGCAATGACACCTTGTGGTCAAGAAGGGGGACACAAGGACAGTAGGGTTTCCACATTCCTTCTGCAGCAGCAAGGGAGATGTTTCCCTCCAGAGCCAGCCCAGTCAGTAAGAGACATTGAGACATTGATGTCAAATTGACAAGGTTTAACTTTTTCTGCCTCCTAACCACCCCCACCATCTCCCTGACCCATGGTTTGTCAACAAGCTCTATAGCTCCTTCAGATCTTCCCTGGCTGCTGGATCAACGTCCATCCCCACCCTTCAGAATGAGGCGTGGAGTGTTGCCCATCGTGTCCAACTCTTTGGTGACTCCATGAACTGTAGCCCACCCAGCCTCCTCTGTCCATGGGATTTTCCAGGCAAGAATACTGGAGTGGGTTGCCATTTCCTTCTCCAGGGGATCTTTCCTGACCCAGGGACCCAAAACCTGAGTCTCCTGCATCTCCTGCATTGGCCGGTGGGCACTTTTAATCGCTGAACAACCTGTGAAAGCCCACACTTCAGAACATCCTCCATCCTCCCCTAAAATTGCTCCCGCCCGAGAAATCTTCCTTCCCTCCTTCCTGCTGTCCAGATTCCTACTCCTTCCTCATTGCATGAAACTCAGTTGCCTGACGGGTTTAGAAGGATTGTTCAGAGAGATCAACACGAGATCACCTCTACCCTCTCCACAGTCTTTGGGGAAGGCTGTATGACGAATCATCCCAATCTGCAGATGAAGATGCTAAGGGTCTAGAGTCTTACGAGTGACAGAAAGTAAGCCAGAACTCAAACCCTCATTTGCTGTTCCAGATTCCCTGTCCTTTTACTGCTGGCTTACTCCCTCCGATCAAAGTTTAAAGGAAACAGTCCACCTAATGTTTGAGAATTTCTCATCTTTAGATGTATAAGGGTTGAGGAACTCTGCTCCCCAGAGTTCCCACTGTGGATTTTTTAAAATATTTTAAAAGTCCATAAATGGGTTCAACTGACCCACGGAAATGCACACAATAGACTCTCCTAGGGCTCATGAGGCAAGGCATGAGCCTAATGTCATTAAGAACAAACGCCCAACCCACACCACCATCCAGATGCTTTTTTCGGTCACTGTCAAATCCAAATTCTGACATCTGATTAAAATCTTAACTAGAGGCTGAGTACATCTTTCCAAAGTAACTAACAATACCATTTAACCTCTTTTATGGCCCTCATGTTTTTTGGATCATATGAAAACTGAGCTTGTGGCATGCTAACAAGCAGAGGATCTTTCCTGATGGAACAGGAGAGCTGTGGAGTAGGTCCCCACATCCTACAGGCAGAGGCAGCCTCCCTAGTCCAATACACGGCCCTACATCTCTCTCATCTCAGCTTCTCTTCATTGGTACTCTCCCATACCTTCCTGCATACACAGTTCCTAAGCTTTCTCCATGCTTATCCCTCTCCATTCTTAAGGAACCAGCTCAGTTGATTGGAGAACAGCTAATCATTCCACCAGGCACTTGTCTCCATACTTTATATGTACATTTATTTAAACTTCACAATAGGACTTCCCAAACTCCACACTTCCATGAGAACTAAGATCTCACATGCTGCAATATAGAAGCCAAAAAAATAAAATCTTCACAATATCCCCTATGAAATAGATAATTTTATGCCCATTTTACAATTGTACAAATGAAGGCACAGAGAGACTAACTTGCCAAGGTTCACACAGCTAACAAGCCAAATTGAAGACCATGCATGCTTCCTAACCACCATGCTCTCCCTGCTGTTCAAGTGCCCCCTCCTTGAAGAAACCTTTCAAGTGGTTCTATTCTAGCACCACTAGATACAAACTAGTGGCAGCATTTCCCATCTTTTGTGTTACCACTCTGCTAGCTTCACTGACAGATGGCTCAGTGGTAAGAATCTGCCTGCCAATGCAGGAGATGTAAGAGACCACAGTTTTCGATCCCTGGATCAGAAGAATCCCCTGGAGAAGGAAATGGCAACCCACTCACCACTCCAGTATTCTTTGCTGGGAAAATTCCATGGACAGAGGAGCCTGACAGGTTCACAAGAACAACTGATGACTTAGCACGCACTCATGCAACCCTCTGCTGTACACACTCATGCTGAAGGCCAGAATCATCTAATGATCCTGTGGCTACCTGTGACCATTTTATGGAGCCCTGGTGTGCTGTTCACACCCAGAGATGGGAGGATTCATCACAGCTAGAGGAGGAGCTAGCCAACCAGTTTTAAACACATTCAATCAAAACTTGCCAGCCAGAAAATTATGTAAACACATCCCAAAGCTTGTTTAATCCATAATACATCTCCTATTTTTTACATTCAAAAGAGTGGGTTTCACTAATTCTTTTTTTTTTTTCTCAGAAGTTCATGTTTACCCCCAAACAAATGGATGGTATAGTGCTAAGTTCCCCTCATTTTGCAGGAGCCCCTAACCTGTTCCCTCACTTGGTGGGGCTTGCTCTCCCACCCTCAACTCCCACAGACCCCTGTTGTCTATACCACAGTGCTTCCAACACCCACTTCCATTCCACCCACACTTGGACAGAAAGGTCTTCCTAGAAGTTTAATCCAATGGGACTTTCCAGACCTTGACTTTCTTTATCTTCAGGAGTGGGTGGTGCAGCCTTGCTAGCAGCTGGTATAAAAAACAGGGCCCAGTGAATCCACTGGGTTTTTCCCACATTAGTTGACCCCAGGTAATGGCACGGGATGTGTTATACAGCTCTTTTTTTTTTCCAGTTTGTTCCTGATGGAAAGCGTCAAATACCAAACTGCCTGGTACAAAACCAGTTCTCCTGGCACACCACACCCAGACCTACCATTCCTTCCCTAGAATGTGGGACACCTCATAGCAACCCAGTTTTGTAGTGGGTGGGACCCATTAAACTTGGTTGAGTTTTGGGGTGGAACCAGTGGCAGTCCGAGATGTGACTGCCTAAGGGATAAGGGATGGAAACAGATAACTTCTCCATCCTTAAGTGTAGCCACATGTTGAAAGACATGAGGACTTAAATGTATACTTCAGACATAATCCATAGTCAAAAACCTAAGATCCCACCCAGTGCTTTGCATCGACTGTTTTACTGAAACACGCTTACTCTAGAGAAATCATTACGGATAAAGAAAACAAGTTAAACATGTACGATGTTATATATTTGTCCACAATAACCTATGAGATAAGGCACTATTATGAGAAAAAATGCTGCTTAGAGAGATGGTCCCAAGAATAATCCAGTGCAAAATGCAGGGGGGAGGAACAGCCATCAGGGGCATCTGCCTGATCAGCCCTGGGGGTCTCCTTTGGCAATGCTAATCACATCAGCGGCACCTTGGATGTGGGGGACTGGCCATCCATGCAATACGCTTTTTACCTGGTGGACATGACGCTCTTGGTGCAGACATTGAAGCTTCATCCAGCTAACTTGAGGGGCAGGTGGATCCCTGTCCTTTGATTGGCAGGACAGCAGGAGTCATCCATTTACAGTCTCTCCCTGGGATGCTGCAGTCTGTGGCTTGGAGGTGGCACTGTGTAGGGAAGATCCAAGAGAAGTCCATGAATTAGTTGGGGCTTGGCATAGCCACTCCCTCACCCCTAACACACATTTACGCCTTTGGTTTGTTCACTAAGCAAAGAAATGTAAAAAACCCCAATTCTTAGCTCACAACGCCATAGAAAACCAGTCTGCAGCCTGAGATATTTGCTGCAGTTTTTCCTACCCTTGGTTTCCAGGTGACTGGCCTCTCTCTCTTGAAACCCATTCAATGCAAACTTCTAGCATGTTCCCTTCAGATAAGCAGTACACTCTTCTGTGCTTGCTGTATGAAATGGAATTACCACAAGTGGACTGGGTGATGGAAGAGACCCCCGGCGGCAGTGGGATTATGTGCAGGGCAGAAGAATGAGGGCTGAGGGGATTGATGTGACAGAAAGGAACAGATACCACACAAAAAAGAAGCCCACAGAAAGAAGGTTGCGAACCAACAGGGACACTCAATGCACAAGCCTAACCTGATCTCTTAGAATTTTCCAGAAGACCTTAAGCCAGGGTCGTTCACAACTCAACATTGTAAAGTTAACATACCACTGTGGGTGTTACATTGGTTTGTTCTACAAAAAATACAGTATACCTGACTCTGCTGGGCATGGAGATGACATTAGTTTGTGAGTTTTTTGTTTAAGGAACCATTGGGGGAAAAAAAAAAAAATCATGACCAGCAGGACGCAACAAGCCGTGTAGACAAGGAAAAGGCCACTGACAAGGGACCACTGACTCATTCAGAAAGCCAATAAAGGAGGTGGTGGGATGGTTGAGAAAGAGAGGGATGGCACGTTCTCCAGCCTGAGAGCAGCCTGAGGGCAAAGTGCCCTGATGAAAAAACTTCAGGAGTGTCCTTTTTGGGTGGGAAAAGAAGGACACCAGTGAGAAATTTACTATTACTGAAATCCTCAGTGGCATCCTGTCCATTCTGTTTCTTTCTCTGTATGCCCCCTTGGGATGGTTTTTGCATGCCCCAATAAATCATGCTGCCCATTCTACAAGGCAAGACTACTCAGGTGCACAGTCACTGGGTGTGGAGGGTGAAATTCCAATCTCTCTCTTCTTTGGCCAGAGTTGCTGGGAGAAACTACCAGAGGCACCTCAACCTTCCTAGCCTCACATTTGCTCTGGTATTTGCTCTCTGACCATAGCCAGCGTTTGCTGGTGTGCCCCCATCATTTTCCTGTTGTCTTGGTGAAGGGGCAGCCAGGCATGAGCAGCGTAGGGCGAAACAAAAAGGCATTTCCCATGCACTCTAGTCCCTAAACCTAAAAGTGCCTAGGTTCAAGAACAGGACTCAGGTATCCCATAGACCAACCCTGGGGACTGAGCAGCCTGGGGAGGAAAAGGCTGCTACCCAAGGGCACTCTCACAAACCGCCCTCTGCCCCCCCTGCTGCCCCAGCCGAGCAGTATCTGCAGACACAGAAAGTGAAGCATCACTTCTGAGGAATACTTGACTCCTGGTCATAGATGTATGTGATCCAAGCATATCTCATGACTCTCCAGAGGTCCAGAACATCCCACCCATCAATAAAAACTCTCACCCTTGCCATCCCAGGTACTTCCTTTAACAAAGAATCCTAACCTTTTTATTCCCCACAAAAAAGACTGGCCAAAATAACAATAGCCACCTTTCCTTCAAAGTCTCTCCAATGACTCAGAGCCATGCTAAAGGGTGCGTGACTAGTACCCAGAATATGCGGAATATATCCAATGACGTAGCTTTTTACCCCACTGTTTTTGCTGGGGGGAAAATTATTAAAAAACAAATCCCTAATCACTCTTGAGAAACCTGTATTGCAGGTCAGTAAGCTACATTTAGAACTGGGACAATGGAACAACAGACAGTTCCAAATATAAAGGATTACGTCAAGGCTGTATATTGTCATCCTGCTTATTTAACTTATATGCAGAGTACATCATGAGAAACGCTGGGCTGGAAGAAACACAAGCTGGAATCAAGATTGCTGGGAGAAATATCAATAACCTCAGATATGCAGATGACACCACCCTTATGGCAGAAAGTGAAGAGAACTAAAGAGCCTCTTGATGAAAGTGAAAGAGGAGAGTGAAAAGTTGGCTTAAAACTCAACATTCAGAAAACTAAGATCATGGCATCTGGTCCCATCACTTCATGGCAAATAGATGGGGAAACAGTGGAAACAGTGGCTACTTTATTTTTTGGGGCTCCAAAATCACTGCAGATGGTGACTTGCAGCCATGAAATTAAAAGACGCTTACTCCTTGGAAGGAAGGTTATGACCAACCTAGATAGCATATTGAAAAGCAGAGACATTACTCTGCCAACAAATGTCCATCTAGTCAAGGCTATGGTTTTTCCAGTAGTCAAGTATGGATGTGAGAGTTGGACTGTGAAGAAAGCTGAGCGCCGAAGAATTGATGCTTTTGAACTGTGGTGTTGGAGAAGACTCTTGAGAGTCCCTTGGACTGCAAGGAGATCCAACCAGTCCATCCTAAAGGAGATCAGTCCTGGGTGTTCATTGGAAGGACTGATGTTGAAGCTGAAACTCCAATACTTTGGCCACCTCATGCGAAGAGTTGACTCATTTAAAAGACCCTGATGCTGGGAAAGATTGAGGGCAGGAGGAGAAGGGATGACAGAGGATGAGATGGTTGGATGGCATCACCGACTCGATGGACATGAGTTTGGGTGAACTCTGGAGTTGGTGATGGACAGGGAGGCTGGCGTGCTGCGATTCATGGGGTCGCAAAGAGTCGGACACGACTGAGCGACTGAACTGAACTGAATCCACTCTAGAGGCAGCATTAAGAAATAACGGCAAACAAGGGAACCAACCAACTTCACAAGGAAACCACCTCAATGGAAGAATGTTTCCAGGTCCTTTCCCAGGCCCTAAACCGCAGGCCGTAAACTTGCTTTCGCCCACCTCACACATCCATCACCCCCAGCGCCTCAACCTCCGTCAGCCCCTCGCCGAAGCTCCCCTCTGCGGCCCTCACTATCAAGAACAGCAAGGACCTAGAATCAACAACAGATCTAGATCAAACAGCCCTTCCACCCACTGAGGGGGTATGTAGGACTCTTGTAGATCTTGGATTCTCAGGTTGGCGCGACGCAGCTCCTAAATAGACAGTAAGATTATACTTAATATTTACATAGGTGCGGAGTGATGGGAGGGAAGAGTTCAGCCACAGGCCCTCCAAAGCCTGCGACTTCCCACTGCAGACGTCATGGGGCGCCAGAGGCCGGGAAGACGACCGTCATGACCTGGCGCCTCCAGGTCCCTGGTTCCCCCCTGGCCAGGTGACTTCCCCTTGGGGACCACTACGGTCTCCCTCTCCTTTCCGGAAGTCTCCGTTGCGCGCCTCAGTTTACTGTGACTACGCCATCCTGAATGGACGACCCCATAAAATACAAAAGCTTTTCTGCCTAAAATCAGCCAGCAGCAAACCAGTTTGGAAATAAAACTTGGAAAAATCTTTTTCCTGGGTTTACTTAACATATAGTCCAATTACTCTCTTTTTAAAGCAAAAACAGTCTTTTCACAGAGTTTTCATAAATCTCAAATTAATTTGTAGTCCTTTGCCCTTCGAGTTAAATAATTCGTCTCTTAAATTGCAAGCTGGTCCAAAGAGAGGACGGGGATGAAATCTGGACACTCCCCCCCCCCCATACTTGAATGGGGCCCGCTGCCCTGCCTGAAACCAGCTTGCCTGCCTAGATAAAAACCGAAGCCTTCAAATACGGGAAGACCAGAGGAGTCAGAAATTAGTCCGAGAAAGGACCAGGTTGAGCAAAGTGGAGACTCCAGCTGGGTGAACCAGGAACAGGGGAGGGGTTTAGTGGAGGTCGACAGTGCAGGAATAGAACTGGAGGAAAATGCTCTTTTCCCCGGCTGAGTATTATGTCTCTTTCCCGGAGCTAATGCAGATAAAAATTAAGCGCTGTGACACAAAAAACGGTTTAATGCAACATTACTTTTATAAAATAGGGGAATAAATTTTGGACCCCATTTGGGGCGCCATTTAAAAGAAAATGGCCAAATGGTTGAGGGTGAGATTCAAGATAAAATAGAAGAACGAATTTTTTGTTTTTAAAAAGGGGCAGAAGGGAGATTCACATTTATAAAGTTTTTTTATTTTTTTTCGACCAGCCAAGTACTAACCCAAAAGACTCATTTCTAAGTATAAAATAGATAATCTATGTTTCAGGGAAATTTGACAAATTAAAATTACTTGGCAAAAACATTGATTTAGTATTCATCGAGTCGGGGGATGGCAAAAAACCCTCGACATTTTGCCATTAATGTGATATTTGCTGAAAATTTTTATCTTTTTTTATCAGATTAAAAAATTTTTCTTTCCTTTTTCTATTTTTTCTAACGTTTTAATTAAAAAGGGCTATTCATAAAAGCATTTGAAAAATCCACCAAATTAATATAATATAATTTTTTCTTTTTTAATTTATTATTTTGAATTATATTGATTTTTCAAATATTAAAGCTTGCATTCTTGACATTTCAAGAATTTCATCCAACTTAGTTACAACGTATTATTCTTTTCATATACTGTTGGATTTGGTTAAGTAATGTTTTGTTTAAATATTTTACATGTATGTTTCATTAGAGGTATTGGCCTGTAAAGCCTTTTTATGTTCTGGTCAAATTTTGGGGTGAAGGAAATTCTGATCTCAGAATACAGTTTTATTCTGTGGATTCAGTTGTTCAGTGTTTTGTAGAAAGTGAATAGGATGATGTTATTTATCTTTGAAGTCAGTTGTTTGGTAGAAAGTGATAATGAAGTCATCAATCCCCCATAGGTATTATAAAATAGGAGTGAAAGTTTTTTTTAAATATTATACCCATTTTTGATAGTATAGTTGATTTTCCCAATTTAATGGTGTTTTGTTTTCAGTGTACATCAAAGTGATTCAGTTACATATATATGTATCTCTATCTCAGATTTCTATGATAATCCCCCATCCATGTGGCTGCAAAGGTATTATTTCATTCTCTTTTATGTAGTAATGTTTTAACTTTCGTTATCCATCATCTGTTGATGGACATAGGGTTCCCTGTCTTGACTATAGTGCCTGCAGAATATTGGGTGCATGTCTTTATTAGTTACCATCCATACCCGCTCCATCATTTATAGTTTGTAGACTTTTTGATGATGGCCATTCTGACTGGTGTGAGTTGATACCTCATAGTAGTTTTGATTTGCATTTCTTTAATAATTAGTGATATTGAGCATCTTTTCATGTGCCTTTTGGTTATCTGTATGTCTTTGCAGAAATGTCTGCCCATTTTTTGGTTGGGTTGTTTGTTTTTCTGTTTTTGAGTTTTATGAGCTGCTAGTATATTTTGGAGATTAATCCCCTGTTAGCTGCATCATTCGCAAATATTTTCTCCCATTCAGTAGGTTGTTTTCCTTTGCTGTGCAAAAGTTTTTAAGTTTAATTAGGTCCCATTTGTTTCTTTTTGTTTTTATTTCCATTACTCTAGAATGTGGATCCAAAAATATATTGCAGTGATTTATGTCAAAATGTTCTGCCTGTGTTTTCCTGTAAGAGTTTTATAGTATCTGGTCTTACATTTAGGTCTTTAATCCATTTTGAGTTTGTTTTTGCATTACAGAATGTTCTAATTTCATTCTTTTACATCCTGTCCAATTTTCCCAGCACCACTTATTGCAGAGGCTGTCTTTTCTTCATGGTGTATTTTTGCCTCCATTGTATAACTTTTTAACTGTTTTTTTTTTAATTAGTTTATTTTCTGTTTTTTTAACTTTACAATATTGGATTTGTTTTGCCATACATTGACATGAATCCACCATGGGTGTACATGTTTTCCCCTTCCAGAACCCCCCTTCCACCTCCCTCCCCATCCCATCCCTCCGGGAGAGGGCGAGGGCGGGATGATATGGGAGAAGGCATTGAAGCATGTGTTTTTTTTTTAATTGAGATATAATTAACACATAATTTAAAGTGTACGACACAGTGGTTTTATACATGAATATATTGTGAAATGGTTGCCAACGTAATATTAATTAACATATCCTTCATCTCACAAAATTAGCCTTTTGTTGTTTTGTTATTATGGTGAGAACATTAAAGCTCTCCTTTCAAAGCAACTTTCAAGTGCACAATACAGTATTGTTAACTATAGACACCATGCTGTACCTTAGATCCCAAAACTTTCTATAACTGAATCTTTACCCTTTGACAAATATCTCCTCAGTTTCCCTTCCTTAAGTTCCAGCCAAACACCATTCTACTCTCTGTTTCTCTTAGTGCAGTGATTTAGATTACACATATAAATCATGTGTGTGTGTGTGCTCAGTCATGTCCAGCTCTTTTGCAACCCCATAGACTGTAGCTTGCCAGGCTTTTCTGTCCATGGAGTTATCTAGGCAAGAATACTGGAGTGGGTTGCCATTTCCTACTCCAGGGGATCTTCCCGACCCAGGGATCAAACCCTTGTCTCCTGCATTTGCAGGTGGATTCTTTACCACTGAGTCAAACGAAGTCATCCATAAATCATATCATATAGCATTTGTCTTTCTCTGTATGACTTATTTTACTTAGCATGATGTCCTCAAGGTCCACTCATGTTGTCACAAATGGCAGAATTTCCTTCATTTTTTGCCTGAATAATATCCCATTTTACATATATACCATATATTCTTTATCCATTCATCTGTCGATGGAAACTTAGGTAGTTTCCATGTCTTGACTATTGTGACCAATGCTACAAATGAACATGGGAGTGCAGGTGTCTCTTCAAGAGTAATTTCATTTCCATTGGATACATGCAGAAATGAGATTGCTGGATCATATGGTAGTTCTATTTTTAATTTCTTGAGGAACCTCCATAATATCTTCCATAGTGGCAAAACAATTCACATTCCCACCAACAGTGCACAAAGCTTCACTTTTCTCCACATCCATGCCAACATTTGTCTCTCTTGTCATTTTTGATATACTAACAGATGTGAGGTGATGTCTTCTTGTGGTTTCGATTTGCATTTCCTTAATGATTAGTGATGCTGAGCATCTCTTCATGTACCTTTTGGCCATTTGTGTATTTTCTTTGGAGAAATGTCTATTGAAGTCCTCTGTCTATTTTTTAATTTGATTTTTTTTTTTGCTTTTGAGTTGTATGGGTTCCTCATATATTTTGGACATTAATTCCATGTCAGATACACAATTTGTAAATATTTTCTGCCGTTGTGAAATTTGCCTTTTTATTTTGTTGAATATTTCTTTTCATGTGTATAAGCTTTTTAGTTTGGTGGAACCCCACTTTTTCATTTTTGCTTTTGTTGCTTTGTGGTTTTAGTGACATTTCAAAAAAAAATCATTGCCAAGACCAATGTCAATAAGGTTTTAAGCTTTATTTTTTTTCTAGGAGTTTATCAGTTTCAAGCCTTATATTTAAATCCTTAATCCATTTTGAGTTAATTTTTATAAGTGGTATAAGATAGTGACTCAGTTTTTCTACATGTGGTCCAACTTTGTGGAGAGACTGAGCCTGGTCTTTCCTACTTTGCCATCTTGATGACATCCTTGAAAGGGTTTTAAGTTACAGGATCAATTTCTTTAATATTGTGTACTGTTCTGATTTTTTTTGATTTGAATCCATTTTGATAACTTGCACCTTGCTAGAAATTTGTACCATTTAATTGTATTTTCAAATTAACAGCATAAAATTTTCGTAGTATCTTAATGATATTTTCAACATCTGTAGGACCTGTAGCTTACATCCTTTTTAAATTTCACATGTTATTTGTGCTGCTTTTCCTTCATTGGTCCTTCTAGAGGTTTATCAACTTTCTTATTTTTTTTCAAAGAAACAATGTTTGGTTTTGTTCATCCCCTTGATTGTATATTATTTTCTGTTTCATTTATTTCTGGCCTTTCTAATTTAATTTCTTCTGCTTTGTTTGGGTTTAATTGGCTTTTCTTGTTTTAGCTTAGTAAGATGATGCTTAGCACAGTGATTTCCAACTTTTCTTCTTTGTTAATGTATGCTTTTAGGGTCACAAATGTTCCTCTAAGCATAACTTTAACTGCAGTCTGCAAGTTTTTGTATGTATTGTTTTCAATATTATTCAGTTTGAAATATTGTCTAATTTTTAATGTGATATTCCCATAGAACCAGGGTTATTTGAAAGTGTATTTCTTCCCCCACTCCATTTTTAACAGCTTTATTGAAGCTAAATTGGTATATAATAAACTACATATGTACAATTTGGTATGTTTCAGAATACTTATATACCCATGATTAAGATAATAAACAATAATAAATATAATGAACATGTTATATCTCCCAAAGTTTTCTCCTATCATCCCTTTCCTCCAAAACCTAAAATTAAATGTATTTCTTATTTTTCGAATGATGGAGGTTTCCTAATTGTCATTTAATTATTTATTTCTTGCTTAATTGCACTGTGGTCAGAGAGCATACTGTATAGAATTTTAAGTTCCTTGAAACTTGTTGAGAGTTGCTTCTTGGTTTATAAAAGAGGTCAGGAAATTATGGTCCACATGCCAAGAATTGCTTATTAGACTATTTTTGTATGATCCTCAATCTGAAAATGTTTTTTACATATTTACAAGGTGGTTTAAAAGAAAAATATGCGATGATGATCTCATGAGGCTCACCAAGCCTAAAGTATTTATTATCAAACCTTTTACAGAAAGTTTGCTGACCTCTGGCCTAAAATACGTTCAGTGTATGCAAATGTTCCATGTGTTTATGAAAAGAATATATATTCTGCAGTTGTTGAGTATAGTGTTCCACATATGTCAGTTAGGTTCAATTTGTTAATGTTATTCAGATGTGGTGTATCCTTACTGATTTTTTTTTCTTCCATTCCATCAGTTACTGAGAAAGATGTATTAAAATATCCCAGTATGATCTTGTATTTGTCTGTTTCTCATTGTGGTTTTGTGTAGCTTTTCTTCATCTGGTATCTTACTTCATATCTTTTGATGCAATACTGTTGCATACAGATTTAGAATTGTTATATCTTTCTGGTGAATAGAATCTTTTATCATTCTGAAGTGTCTCTTTATTGCTGTTTATGACTTTTTCCTTAATGTCTATTTTGTCTGATACTGATTTAGCCACACCAGCTTTCCTTTGATTAATTTGGTTTGGTGTATCTTTTTTCATTCTTTTATCTTCAAACTTTATGCATCTTTATATTTTAGATGTATATCTTGTACGTAACATAAAGTTTTTGTATATTCAGTAAGATAATATTTGCCTATAATCAGAACATTTAATCTGTTTATATTTAAAATAATTAGTATATTTGATTATAAATACACATTATATAATGTCTTCCATTTGTTCTGATTTTTTTAAAAGTTTGCTAGGAAAATAGGTATTGAGTTTATGGGAATATGATGTCTATGCCAGATAGACAACATGATGCA
Organism: Okapia johnstoni; assembly: GCA_024291935.2. NCBI lineage: Eukaryota > Metazoa > Chordata > Mammalia > Artiodactyla > Giraffidae > Okapia > Okapia johnstoni. The sequence continues at coordinate 114,344,445 of CM044305.1, forward strand.
TTGTGGGATCTCATGTGATTTGAGATTGGTAGATGTGAACCTGATGTAAATATAGGGCTGAAGAAGTAGTTTGGACCTGACCAGGCAGTTAATCTGTGCCTTGGTTAATAATTTAAAATTTCCTTAAGATTACTCTGAAGTCGTTGAGGTATTTTAAGTGGTGAGAGAGCTACTGATAAAATGAGATTTTGAAATGCTAAACTTGGCTATAGTGTGTAGAATGGATGAGGAGACAAAAGTAGATTGCAGTAAACCAGTTATTATGATCAGATTCAAGGTAGATGCTTAGCAGATATTTCTTGTGTGAAATGAGGCTGTAGCAGTGGTCAAGAATGAGTTCCTGACAGCTTGCACTAGGGTTGTGGAACATGTGAAGAGAAGCAAATGTTTCTGAAAGAGGTTTTTGTTGTTCAGTTGTTCCATTGAGGCCGACTCTTTGCGACCCCATGGACTGCAGCATGCTAGGCTTCCCTGTCCTTCAACTGTCTCCTGGTGTTTGCGCTAACTCATGTCCATTGAGTTGGTGATGCCAGGCTTAGAATGTGTTGAAGAGGGAGATGTGAAAGATGACTTCTAGGTTTCTGATTCTGCAGTTGGATGGGTGATGGTGCCATTCACTGAGATAAGGAATAATGGAAGAGTATCTGGTCCTGGAAAAATGCTGGAACCCAGAGAAAATGAATTCAGTTACATGGTTCAGAAACAAAATAATGATATACAAAATAAAATTTTGCTCCTACTACAGTCTTAGGCAACCCTGTTTTCTTCCCCGAATCTTACAAGAGCTAACAGGCCATGGGGTCACAAGGAGTTGGACACGACTGAGCGACTGAACTGAACTTTTAAATTAATGTATTCTTCTTCTATAGTTTTCCAAATGCAAACATCTTATTTTAGAGTATATTTATCTGATTACTCTTGAGATTGACTATATGTTTATGTTTGCTATCCATTTGTAATATTCTGTTGTTATTTTTTTGTCCGTATCCTTTGCACAATTTTGTATTTTGTGACATCTTTTACTTTCTGACTCAAATAGCTCCTTATGTGTTAGAAATGTTAATATTTTGTTTCCAAATCAGAGTCTGTTATTTATTTCTAGCTTTATAGATGAGGTCTTTTTGTTATAGAGAACTTAAGTATGTACTTAAACTCTTTCTTTTCATGGCTTATGAGATTTAGGCATTACTTAGCAAACTCTTCCCCACCTCAAGAGTACATTCACTAATTGTTAATTACATGTAGTAGCATTATATTCCATTGTGGACAATGAATTTTTTTTCCAAATGGATAGCAATTAGTTCAGTGCAATTTATTGAATAGTCTATAATTTCCTCATTGGTCATAAATTGTTCTTTCATCTTACACTAAATTCCTATATATACATATGGATTTGTTTGGGGGACCCTCTGTTTAATTACAGTGATTCTTTTTTCTAATTTTACCTCAGTACTAAATTTTAGTTTTTTAAATTTGCTTTTTGAATTAATAACTTATGCAAAGATCATAATTGAAAGAGTAAAAAGTGGTATACAGTGAAAAATAAGTCTCCTTCTCGTTTTTACCCAAACAGCCACCCCGTTTTCCTCCTAGGAGGCAATTCCTTTTACCAGTGTTTTCGTGCATTGATCTATCAACATGAAAATATTCTAGTACTACAGTGTTTTATTTTGTTAGATTTATAGTATATTCTGTTCTTTGTTAGATCAAATGACCTCTTACAGTTTTTCAGGTAGTTGCAAGCAATTTCTTATAAACCTGAAAATAAACTTGACAAGTTTTATTTTAAGAAAATGATGCTGAGACTTACTGGGATTTCATCGAATTATGAATAAACTTGAAAACATTGGTATCTTTTAGTTAATTAGCTCTCCTCAGCCAGAAACATTCTATGTTGCCATTTATTCAGATCTCTTCAGTAATTTTGTTTGCTTTAAAGTAAGCTTTTTTATTGAAGCACATATAGGAAAAAATAAAATCATAAGTGTATTGCTCAATAAATCTTTTTCAAAGGTACAAACCTGTGTAAGCACCATCTGGATCAGGAAATTAAAAAATAATAACACCCTGAACCATGCCTTTATGCCTTTTCTCAGTCACTGTCCATACTCCCCTCCCCAAAGACAACTAATATCTTGATTTTTTTTAAGCTACAGATTAGCTGCACCTGTTTGTGAACTTTATTCAAAGTTCAAAGTAAGTGGGATAATGCAGTATAATATATATACTCCCTTGCTTTTGAGATTCATTTATGTTGTTATACTAGCTATAGTTGATTAATTTCCAGTGCTGTTTAGTAATCCTTTCTATAAACCACAATCTATATATCCGTTCTACTGTTGATGATGTTTAGTAAGATACTCATTTACAATTTGTTGTTGAACATATGTCTTCATTTCTATTGTTTGTATAACTAGGAATGGGATTGCTGGGTCATAGAGTATGCCTACATTCAACTTATTAGAAACTGCCAAGGAATTTTACAGAATTTTTGCAACAATTTACATGTCTACCAGCAGTGTATACGGGTTCCTGTGACTCTCCATTCTTTCCATCACTTAGTACTGTTAAGCTTTTAAAATTTAGCCATCATAATATGCACATTTTAGAGACTTTTAGTAGTTTTAATTTGCATTTCTTAATACCTTATGAGCTTGATCATGGTTTCATATGCTGTTTATACCTTTTGAATGTCTTAAATTTTTTTGAAAAACCTTTTTGAAATAGTTTGTACATTTGTCTATTTTTAATCAATTTTATGTTATATTTTAATGAATTGTCCATTCTTCTAAATTTTCACATTTATTGACATAAAGTCTTTAAAAAATAACATCCTCTCATATTTTTGGTTTCTTTTGTATCTTTATGGATATACACCTTTTCATTCCTAACACTGGGTATTTGTTTACTCTTCTTCGTTATTCATCAGTCTTGCTAGCAAGTCTTTGTTTTCATTTTATCTTTTTTTAATTGAGGTATAATTGACACACAACATTATGTTAGTTTAAGGTGTACAACATAATGATTCAACCTGTGTGTATATTGCAAAACGATCACTACAGTAAGTCAAGTTAACATCCATCAACACATAGTTACAGGTTTTTTATTATTGTGATGAGATCTTTTAAAATTTACTCTCTTGGCAACATTCAAACATGCAATACAGCGTTACTAACTATAGTCACCATGCTGTACATTACACCCTTGTGACTTACTTATTTTATAACCAGAAGCTTGTAACTTTTGACTACCTTCAACCATTTTGCCTACATCCAACCTCTGCTACCAGAAGTCCCCAATCTGTTCTCTGTATCTATGAACTTGTTTGCTTGTTTTTCTAGATTCTATGTATAAGTGAAATCATGTGGTATTTTTCTTTCCATGATTATTTCACTTAGCATAATACCCTCAAGGTCCATCCATGTGGTTGCATATGGCAACAGTTCCTTCATTTTTATGGCTGAATAATATTCCACTGAAGAAAAGCTATGACCAACCTAAACAGCATATTAAAAAGCAGAGACATTACTTTGCCGACAAAGATCCGTCTAGTCTAAGCTATGGTTTTTCCAGTAGTCATTAATGGATGTGAGAGTTGGACTATAAAGAAAGCTGAGTGCCGAAGAACTGATGCTTTTGAACTGTGGTGTTGGAGAAGACTCTTGAGAGTCCCTGGGACTGCAAAGAGATCAAACCAGTCCATGCTAAAGGAGATAAGTCCTGAATATTCATTGGAAGGACTGATGCTAAAGCTGAAGCTCCAATAATTTGGCTACCTGATGCGAAGAGCTGACTCATTGGAAAATACCCTGATGCTGGGAAAGATTGAAGGCGGGAGGAGAAGGGGATGACAGAGGACGACATGGTTGGATGGCATCACCAACTCAATGGACATGAGTTTGAGTAAGCTCTAGGAGTTGGTGATGGAGAGGGAAGCCTGGCTTGCTGTAGTCCATGGGGTCTCAAAGAGTTGGCCACACGACTGAGCGGCTGAGCTGAATATTCCATTGTATCCTTATATATTACATTTCTTTGTATCTTTTAATTTTTTTTTTACATTTTAATTAGTTTATTTTCTATTTTTTAACTTTACAAATTTTATTATCTTTGTTTTTCAGACCATGCAACAATGTCTTTTATTATGTACAGGTTTTTAAAATTATTTTTGATTATGTCCCTACACAGGCAAAAAAATATATTGTATAGCATATTGGAACTTGTAAACCTTATCACTGCATAGAGAAGGCAAAATTATCCCTGCAGCACGCTTAACGAGGAGGCCAATTGATTCCTGATGGCCTAAAATATCAGTTATAGTTATTACTTCCTAAACTCCAGTTATTACTTTTTTAAGTTCTAGAATATCTGTTCTATTGTGTGATATTTTCCATTGTATCTATTTTCTTAGGTTAATCATCATTACTTTATAGTCTATGCTGGCATGTCCAGTATGTGGATTGCATCTGGGAAATTTTTTAGTTTGTGTTTTCTTTGTGAATTTTAGTTCATCTCATTCGTGATAATTTTTTGTTTGCATGCTGGGCATATTAAGTGAACATGGAAACAGCTTTGATTGATGCTATCTTTTAAAAAACTTTTTATTTTAAATAACAATCAACTCATGGGAAGATGCAAAAATAGGATATAGAGTCCTGTGAACCCTTTATATAGCTTCCACAAGCAGGAGTTCTGGTATGATTACAGTACAATATTAACCAGACCACAGGCTTCATTAACATTGTTGTACTGTAATCATATAAGCATATTTTTTGTGTGTGCGTACGTGTATGTATTTGTGTACTTTTATGCAGTTTAATCCCATGTGTAAATTTGTATAACCACCACCACCACAATCAAGATGCAGAATTGTTCAATCACCGCAAACTCCTTCATGTTGCCTCTTTCTCATAGCACCTACTATTTCTGACCCCTTTCTCTTTCCCTAGAAACCACTCATCTCTCTGTCTTCATAGTTTTGTCAGTTTGAAAATACAAAAATGTGTTTGTATAGCATGTAAGCTTTTGGGGAGTGGATTTTTGAAAATTAACAGACTTTATTTTTTAGCGAAGTTTTACATTTACAGGAAAATTGAGCAGAAAGTACAGGGAGTTTCTTTTTACCCTTTCCCCATCCCCTACCGATTTCCCCTATCATTAACAGATTAGCGTGGTACATTTATTGCAATTGATAAATGAATATTGATACATTATTTTTTTAATTTTATTATTTATATTTTGGACTGTGCTTGGGTCTTTGTTGCTGTTCGGGCTTTTCTCTAATTATTGCAAGTAGGGGTTACTCTCTCGTGGTACACAGGCTTCTCATTGTGGTGGCTTCTCTTGTGGAGCACAGGCTCTAGGGCAGTGGGCTTCAATAGTTGCAGCACGTGGGCTCAGTAGTTGCGGTTCCTGGGCTGTAGAGCACAGGCTTACTAGCTGTGGCACACGGGCTTAGTTGCTCCGCAGCATGTGAGATCTTCCCGGATCAGGGGTCGAACAACCCCTGTCTCCTGCACTGGCAGGCAGATTCTTTATCACTTAGCTACCAGGGAACCCTTGATACATTATTATTAACTAAAGCCCATAGTTTGCATTTGGGTTCACTCTTTGTTTTCCACAGTTCTATGAGTTTTGACAAATGTATAATGTCATGTACTCACCATTAAAGTATCATGCAGAGTAGTTTCACTTCACTAAAAACTCTCTGCATTTCATCTATTCATCTCTCCCTTTCTCCTCCTTAAATCACTGGCAACCACTGATCTTGTTAGTCTTTATATTTTTGCCTTTTCAAGAATATCATGTAATTGGAATCGTACAGTATGTAGCCTTTTCAGACTGGGTTATTTTACTTTGCAATATGCATTTACAATTCCTCCATGGCTTGATAACTTACTTCTTTTCACTGAATAATGTTACATGTACCATTATTTGTTTATCCACTCACTTGTTGATAGACATCTTGGTTGCGTTCAGTTTTTAGCAATTATGAGTAAAGTTGCTGTCAATATTCATGTGTGTGTTTTTGTGTCTACATACATTTTCAACTCATATGGATGAAAACCATGGAGCACAAGTGTTGGATCATATGGTAAGACTATGTTTAGCTTTTATGTGCCTATCAGACTGCCTTCCAAGTGGCTGTACCATTTTGCATTCCCATCAGAATGAGTATTTGGTGTTGTCAACAGTTTGAATTTTAGCCATGCTAACAGATGGTGGTGGTATTTTACTATCTTAATCTTCAACTTTCTAATGATAATATGATATTGAGAATCTTTTCATGTACTTATTTATCATCTGTATATATTCTTTGGTGAAAGACTGGCATTTTTACTACGTATGATACATATGAGATCCACCCAAGTCATTACATGATCAATAGTGTGCCTTTCTATTGCTGAGTAGTATTTTGTAGTATGGATGCACCAGAATTTGTTTAGCAATTCACCAATTGACAGACTTTTGTGTTGTCTCTACTTTGGGGCTATTATATAAAAAGATGCTGTGAACTACAAAATGCAGGTTTTAATGTATACATAAATATTTAGGAGATGTGATTGATATTTTTATGGTATGTACGTGTTTACTTTTTAAAGAAACTCCCCAACAGTTTTCCGAAACTACCCAGCAGTTTTCCATAGTGCTTGAAGTATTTTATGTTTCAGCTAGAATTGTTTTTTAATTTTGTTTGCGGTACTTTTTGGTAGTGTATAAAGTTTCTAACATTGCAACTATTTTTAAAATCACAAATGGATGTTGGATTTTGTGAAATTCTTTTTCTGTGTCAATTGATGTGATCATATGCTTTTGCTTCTTTAGCATGTCATTATGGTGGGTTAAATTGACTGATATTCAAATGAACCAACTTTGAAGAGCTGGAATAAATCTTATTCTGTATTCAGGAATGATATCAAGCTGTCGTTTTCTTCCTCCCTCCCCCCCTCCCTTCTTAATTTGTTAGTTCATTTGTACTGCCTTTGTCCTTTGTTTGATTTTGTAATTAGGACAATTCTGCTCTTGTAAAATGAGTTTGTTACTTTTCCTCCTCTTCTAATTCTAGAAGAGAATTTGTCAAATCTGTGCCATATCTTCTTTAAATATTTGGTAAATTCTCTAGTGAAGCCATTTGGCTAGGATTTCTTTTTTCAAGGTTTTTTTTGATGAAAAATCAACTGATGATCTTACTGAGGATCCTTTACATGTGATGAATCACTTCTCTTTTGATGCTTTCAAGATCCTCTCTTTGTCTTTCAGCAATCTGATTACAGTGTGTTTGGGGGTCGATTGCTTTGAATTTAACCAACTTGGCATTTGTTGAGGTTCCTGGATGTATAGATTAGTGTCTTTCTTCGTATTTGGGAAGGTTAGGGCCATTATTTCTTTAAATGTTTTTTCTGCTTCTTGCTGTCTCTCCTTTTTCTCTGGGACATCTATTATGCAAATGTCCCACAGGTCTCTTAGACTCATTTATCTATTTATTGCCATCTTAAAGTGTACACTTCTGTGGCATTTAGTACATTCACCTTGTTGTGCAACCATCACACTATCTCGGTCCAATATATTATGTCATCTCGGTAGGAAAGCCCATACCTAGTGCTTCTAATCTCCCTCTCCCAGCCTCCTAACATCCACTAATCTGCTTTCTTTGCCTGTGGATTTACCTATGCCTGATATTTCCTATCAATGAAATCATACAGAATGTGGCATTTGTGTCGGTTTCCTCTCACCCATACAGTAGCATGTATCACTTTTCTTTATATATATGGCAATTTCCTTGTATGACAAAGCTTCATTTTATTTACCATTCATCTGTTTATAGATATTTGGTTTGTTTTCCTCTTTTGTCTATTGTGAATACTGCTGCTGTGACAATTCATGTACAATTTTTTATTTAAACCCTACTTTTGAATTCTTCCAGTTTCCCAGGACTGTAATTGCTGAGTCTATACTAATTTTTTGCTTACTGTTTTCTACAGCAGCTGAATGTTTTTGCATTCCCACCAACAGTATATGAGAGTTCCAATTTCCTCACATCCATACAAGCAATTGTTATTTTCTTTTTTTTTTATTTATAGATATCTTAGTGGGTGGGTGAAAGATGTTATCTAGTGGTTTTGATTTGCATTTCCCTAATTACTGTTTCTGTGTGTTGTTTAGTCATTTGTATATCTTCTTTGGAGACATGGCTATTCAGTTCCTTTGCTCATTTAAAAACAATGGTAGAAAGCAGATAACTTTATGTGATTTTTTTAACAGCATAAAGCTGTTCAATGAAATATAGTTTGCATTCCATAAAATACACCCTTTAACCATCTTTTAATTGGATGGCTTTTCTTTGTTATTGAGTTGTAAGACAGCTTTTTATATTTTGAGGATCCTAGATCATTATCAGGTGTATTATCAGCAGATATTTTCTCTCATTTGTAGACTGTCTTTTCATTCTCTTGATTGTGTCATTTGATGAATAAATGGTTTTAATTTTGATGGAGTCCATTTTATTTATTTTTCCTTTTGTTTCCTATGGTTTTTGAGTTTCAAAGAAACCATCACCTAATCTATGTTTGTGAAGAGTTACCAGTAGTTTTTCTTCTAAGATTTTTATATTTTCAGTTCAGTGCGTTGGTCCCGTTTGGGCCCACTCTTTGGACCCAAAGGACTTTCAGCATGTCCCGGCCCCCTGTCCATCACCAAAACCCCCGGGGTATGCTCAAAAACCCTGTCCCAAATTTAGTAGGGGATGCCATTTCCCCAAACCCTCTGTCATCCCCTTCTCTTCTGCCTTTAATCTTTTCCCAGCTTCCCGGGTTTTTTCAAATATCAGTTTTACATCGGGGGCCAAAGTAAATTTGGGGGTTTTCCGCCTCAACATCATCTTCCAATGGGAAATTCAGGACTGATCTCCTTTAGGAAGGACCCCGGTTGGGGTCTTCTGCAACCAAGGGGGCTCCCCAGGGACTTTTTTTAACCCCCCCCTTCCCAAAAAACCCCCTCCAAAATTTTTTGGTGTTTTGCTTTCTTTTTTGGGCCAAAACCCCACACCCTAATGGGCCCCTGGAAAAAACCCCCCAACCTTTCCTTGACAGACCTTTGTTGACAAAGTAAAAGTCCCCCTTTCTTTTTAATATCTGTCTAGGTTGGTCATAACTTTTTTTTTCAAAAGGGGTAAGCATCTTTTTAATTTTAGGGTACAGTCAAACCCTCTGCAGGATTTTGGAGCCACCAAAAATTTTAAAGGAAAACCACTTTTCCAAATGTTTTCCCCCATCAAATTTGGGCCCCCTGAAAAAATGGGAAACCAATTTCCAGATCTTATTTTTTGGGAAAGTCCCGGGTTTAAGCCAACCTTTTTTTACTCTCCTCTTTCACTTTCAACAAGAGGTCTTTTTGTCCTTCACTTTCGGGCCCTAAGGGTTTGGGGTCCCGTGCCTATCGAGGGTTTCTATTATTTCCCCCTGGCAAACCCTTTAACCCAGCTTTTGCCCTTTCCCCCAGCCCAACATTTCTGAGATGTACTTCCCCGCATAAAGTTAAATAAGCAAGGGGTTTAAACCAACCCCCTAAAAACCTGTTGGGCGTTCTCCTTTTCCCCCATTTGGAAAAAAAGGCTTTTTGTTCCTCCAGTTCAAATTTTTTGCTTCCTAAAACCGGGTTCGGGTTTTAAGGAAGGGGGGGTAGGGGGGGGGCTGGAAAGAACTTTTGTTTTTCCCCAATTTTGTGGTTTTTTCCAAAACGTCAAAAAGGGTTTTTGGCCCTGTCCCAAAAAAGCAAAAAATAATGGGTTTTTTGGAATTTTGCTTTTTTTTGAACCCATGGGGGTTGGCAAATTTTTCCTGGTTCCCCTGGGCCCCTTTTTTTAAAACCCTTGAACCCCTGAAAGTTTTTCCCCGGGTTTGCGTATTTCTTTAAGCCCGGCTTGGGGGAATTTTTAAGGCATTTCTTTTTCTAGCATTTGAATTTTTGGTTTCAATTTTGCGGGTTTGTTGGGGGCATTCTTTTGGGGATTTTCCTTTTTTTTGGGTTGGCAAAGGTTTTTCCCATGGGGGTGGGCCCCGGGGGTTTTCCAAATTTTTGCTGGATATTGGTTGGAAAAAATTTCCAGCCCTCTACAGGGGGGGAAAAAGCCAAAATTTTGGGTTTTCCCAAACAAAAAAATTACTACTTTGGGGCTGGATGCCTAAGGGCCCCTGACTTCAATTAAAAAGCCCCGGGGCCTAAGGAAAGGGGTTTATACCCGCGGGGGGTTATTGCAAACCCGGGGGGTTTTTGAAGGGGGGGGGTTCGAAACTTGGGGACCCCTTTAAAAATTTCTGAGGAGGGGGGTTTGGGGGGGCCCTTTTTTTTGGGGGGGAAAATTTCTCTTTTGGGGGGAAATGAAAGGGGTTTTTTTTTCCGGGGTTTTAACTTCCAAAAACTCAGGCCGTCATTTTATTGCCACGTTTTTGGAATATGAAAAGGGCGTTCTTTTACCCGGGAAAAAGGAAACCTCTGGAACCAAGGGGGGGGTACCCCTTTTTTCCCGCCAATCTTGCCATCTTTGGGAAGGCCCTTTTCAGGCACCATTTTGCTTTTCTGCTTTTTTTTTTTTGGGGGTAGGCTTGATCCCCCGCCTCCCTTTCCCAAAGGCATGAACCTCCAAACCCATAGTTCTTTTGGCCCGTCGGGCTACAGTTTTAATCCCTTTAAACTTTTGTCACTTCCCGGGTTAAAGGGGAAAAAGGGGAAGTGTTTTTTTGGGAAAGGGGGTTTTTTTTAGGGTTAACCTGTTTTTTTTAGGGGTTTTCCCCTTTTTTTCTTCAAATTTAAAACTCTGAATTTGGGGTATAACATTCCCCCTGTTCCCGAGCCAAAGTCAACCCCCCCGGGTTTTTTTTTTGCCTTTACTCTTTAGGCTTCTCCATCTTTGGCTGCAAAAATTAATTTAATCAATCCGAAACCCCCCCCAAGTGTTGACCCATTTTGTGATTTCCTTGGTTGAAAATTTTTTCTGTGTTTTTGGGAAAAGAGTGTTTTTCCCCCATTACCGGGTGGGCCCCTTGGTGGGGAAAACCCCCTTAGCCTCCCGCCCTGTTAAATTTTGCACCCAAGGCCAAATTTGCCTGGGTTAAAGCCAAGGGGTTTCCCTTAAATTCCTAATTTTGCCCTTTCCCCTCCCCTATATGCCATAAAATTTTTTTGGGGGGTGTTTTTAGGGGTTTTTGGAGGGTTTTTATGAACTGTTTAATTAAACTTTCCCGCATTATGATTTTGTTTATGAATTTTGGGTTCCCAATTGAATGGGGGCCTTTGGGGGGCGGGGCTTTCGTTAATTTTTGGTTGGATATTAAGGGGGGTTTTTTGGGAATTGTTGGGGGCAAGAGGGCTTGTTTTCCTTTTAAGGGGGGGGTTGGGGGGGCCCAATAAGGTATTAAAATATTAGGGGGAAAATTATTTCCATCCATTTTAAGGGGGGGCTTGGGGTTTCCCAAAATGTTTTATGTTTTGGTTTTTTTTTTGGTCTTTAATCCAAAAATTTGGGATTAAATTTTTTTGGGTATGCGGGTGGGAAAAGGAAACGGCCTTTTTTCTATGTGGTTTTCCTTTTTTGGGGATGACTGTGGGTTTGTTTTCCTTTTAATTTTTTTTTTTTTTTAAGCAGAAAATTTTATTTGAAATAACTTCGTTTTTTTGGTTTTCCTTTTCCCCTGCCAAAATTAAAATTTTAAAAAACTGTTGTGAATTTTTCAATTTAAAGTTTTTTTATTTTTCAAAATTTTGAATTTAAAATTTTTTCCCGTTCCTTTTTGATTTTTTCTCTTTTTTTGGGGGAAATTTTTTTTCCTGTTTTCTTTGTTTTTTTGGAAAGTTTTTGGAAATCCTGGGCTTGTTGGTCCAAAAAGGAAGGCCTTGGGAAACCCCAAGTTTCTTTTTTTTTCCCTTTTCCGGGGGCGGTGGCTTTCTTGGATTTTAAAGGCCGTAGGGGGGTTTTGGTTGTTTTGGTTTTAAAAGGGTTTTGGGGGTTTTTTGGGGACCGAAAATCTACCTTAAATCCCAAAAAGGAAATTTTGGGGGGGCCCTTTGCCAAGAAAGGGGTTAGGGGGTTTTGGGTTTTGTGGCCTCCCTTGGGAAACAGTTTTCAAAGATGAATTTCTTTTTCCTTTGGACCGGAAAAATTTGGGGTTTTGGGGGGAACCTTAAATTTCCCAGTAAATTTTTTCCCCAAAATTTTAACTTTAAAAATAAGAATTTAAAAAATTTTGTTCGGCTCTCCTGTTTTTTCCCCCGGATTTGGAGTTAAAAAATTTCCTTTCCCCACCCACTCCCCGATGCCCCAAAAAAGCAAACCCCGGGTCACTTTTTGGATGGAAAGGGAAAATTCCAACCCTTTTTTTTTTTGGTTTCCCCCGGAAAATTTCTGCCCCCTGGTTTGGGGTGTTTGGTAGAGCTTGGCTAGCCCCTTGGGGGGGAATAGTTAGGCGGCTGGATTGGGGTCCCTTTTCTTTCCTTTGGGGTTGTTCAAGAGAAGGGGGCAGGGTTTTGGGGGGGGGAGGGACATTTTTTCCCCTTCTGTGGGGTTTTTTTTCTTGGGGTTTCAACTTTTGGTGCCTTTGTTTGGAATGATTGGGAGGTTAAAAAAAGGGAAAAAGCAGGGGAACCCCACTGCCAGGGGGGTCCATTTTTGTCCCAAAATCCCCCAGGGATCGCCCCCTTTTTTTTTCCAACTTTCGTGCCCCCAAAAGATTTTCTGTTGTATTTTTTTTTTTAGTTTTTAATTGTAATTTTTCTTGGGGAGGGGAAAAAATAAACCCATTTTTTTGTCTGGTAAAAGAAATTTTCTGTTTTATTTTTTGGGTTTTTTTTGGGAGTTTTTACAAATTGGGAAAAAGGATTAAAGTGGAAGCAGGTCATTTTTCCCTAAACCGGTTTAATGTTGAATTTTGGGGGGTTTTTTTTTGTTCGTGGGGGGTTGGGGGGGGGGGTTTTTCCCCCTTTTTTATTTTTGGGGTTTTTAGGGGGGGGGGTCATTTTTTCCGTATTTCTTTAAAAGGGCTGAAAGGGGGTTTTTCTTCAGGGGGGGGGGTTCTTTTACCCCTTTAATGATCCGGGAAAAACTAAAACTTGTTTAGTTAACCTTTTTTAAATTCCCATTTCTGTTTTGGGATTTAAAATTCAGCCTTTTTAGAAACATAAATTTTACCTTTTCCTGGGGTCCCCCCAAAAGGGGTCAAAACCCAAAGGGCTCTCCCCTTGCAGGGGGGATTCTTGGGGAAAAAGTCATTACCCCCATTTTAAAAAAGGTAAAAACCCCAAATTTTTCGGCCACTTTTTTTAAACGTTTTTTTAAATTTGGGGGCACCTTATCCCCAAAATTTTGCCTCCCCCAAACCCCCCTTCCCCCAATTCTTTTTTGTTTAAAATTTTCCTTTGGGAATAACGGGGGACACTATTTTCCCCAATTTTAGGGGGGGGTTTTGGGTGGGGATTGGAAATTTTTTTTATGCTTGTTTCCGGGCGGTTTTTTTTAAGGTTTTTTCCGGGTTTTTTTTTTTTTTAAAAATGTCCCCCAGGGTTTTTTATAATTTTTTAAAAGGGGGGGGGTTTAAAGGGGGGCCTTTTTGGGGGGGCTTTTTAACTGGGTTGGGGGGAAAATAAAAGGTGTTTCTTAATGGATTTGGAAAACAATTTGGTCCCTTAAAAGGAAAGGGGTTTTATAATAAATTTAAATGGTGGGGGGGTTTTTTTTCAATTTTATTTTTTACCCTTTTCCTTAGGGGGTTTCAATTGGGGGAGAAAACAAATTCCTAATGTAGTTAAAGGTTTTTAAAGGGGATTTTCTTTTAATTTTGGGGGGGTTATTTTTGCCGACAAAATTTTTTTAGGGGGGGCTTTGGGGCCCCCCGTTTGGATTTTTAAAAAAAATTTCCTTTTTTAAAAACAAGTTTAATTTTTCCCCGGGAAGGGGGATTAAATTTCCCTTTTTTTGAAACTTTTTCCAAAATTTTTTTAAAATCAAACCCTTTTTTCCAAAATTTTTTAGGGGGCAGTTCCCGTTCAGTCCCAAAAAGTTTTGTGGTTTCCCCCACGCTTTGCGGAACCCCAATTGGGAAACGCAGCCCCCACTTCCCGGGCCATTAACCCAAATCTTTTTGGTTTTAAAAAAACCCTGGGGGCCCCCGGGGGGGGCTGTAAAAAACCCGGGCCCTCCAACCAAAACGAAGGCCCCTTTCCCCTCCTGGGGTAAAATTTCGCGCCCGGGCTTTTTCCCAATGAGGGGGACAACCCTTTCTGGGGGTGGGGGCAAAGAAAGGGTTTAGCTTAAACACAATCCCCCAATGCCCCAAAAAGGACCTTTAAAATTTCCCTTTTGGGTGGTAGGGGGACTTTAGGAAAGGGAACTAAGGGTCGCTCCAATTCCCCAGGTTTTAAAAAGCATTTCCTTGGGTAAAAACCCTTCAATAAATAATGAATAAACCCTACCTTGGCCCAAATGGTTTTTTTTCCAAAGTAACCTCGTTTTAAAATTTTGGTTACGGAGGGGGTTTGGTTTAAATTCCTTTAAAGGAGGAATTTTCTTTTTTTTATGGGGAGGGGACCTAATGGGAAACCCCCCCCAAAAAAAACTGAACTTTTTCCACTTTTCCCCCTTTTCCCTAAGGGGAAAAGGGACCCCAAAGATGGGAAAAATTGGTTTTTGGGTTTGGGGAATTTTTTAATCTTTCATTATTAAAAGGGGGCCCCAGGGTTTTTAAATTTTGGGGGGGGGGGGGAAAAGGGTGGGTATTTTGTAATTGGGGGGTGGGGGGGAATATTTCTCCCGGGGAATCGGGGTTCCCCCTTGGGGTTTTTTTACGCCCCGGTTTTTAGGGGTGGAATTTAAAATTTTTAAAAAGGGGGGGGTTGGAAAATTTTGGGTTTTTCTTATCCCTTTTTTTTTGGAACCAAACGGGTTTTTTATTAATTTAAAGGGGGTGGGGGGAACCTGGGGTGGGCTACGGGGGGGGGTTTCCAAGGACAGGAAAATTGGGGTTTTTTTTCAAAATTTTTTTTCATTTTAATTTCCCAAGTGGATCCTGTAATATTTTGTTTCTGGATTTGAACATACTAGAGTATCTTGGCCAGACTTTGTTTTTATTACCTGTAGTTGCTTTCTAGCTTTATGTATCATATTGGGTTTATATCTGAGTTTCTTGCACTTTGAAATAAAGCTGAATTGTAGAGCTTTGGGGAGGGGTTTGCAAGTGAGCTGAAGAAGCAGGAAGCAGAGAGGATTAATGGATTTGGCTGAAACCAGAACACTCTGGGTTTAAGAACTACATGCTTTTTGCACTTTAGACAGCTGTATCAGATTTCTAAATCCCTAAGTGCTGGTTTCTACATGACCTTATCCAAATCTCTCTGTCCTGTAGTCTCCATTGCTCTATTAGAGTGGTTCCCAAGCAGACTCATTGTGAAACTATATTTCTTGTAAATACTCAGTATTCATTTCCAGAGCATGGGCCAGCCCTGTGCTACATCAGAGGCATCAAATAACAGCTTGGCCAAAAAGTACTTCTCTCTATCCCAATAGTATAACTGAATTCTCACCATTATAGTAACTCCTTCAAGGAAGTATTTACATTTTAAGTAAGCTATGGAAATAATACTTAACCAGGAATCAGAAGTTTTGGATTTAGTCCCTCTCTGACACTTATTAGTTATTGGTTTGTGACCAAGTAATACCTCTTTGTGTTTTAGATTCTTATTCATTATATAGGTTGAAAAATTCTTACCCTGCTTACCTGAAAGGATAGTGATAATGTTAAAATATAATAATGAATGCATCATAAGTATACAGATCGAATTTACTATTAATGTGACATCATTTGCAGCTGTTTACTGGTTGCCCATTTTATGCTGTATGCAGTACGAAATGAAGTCTCTCATTTTATATATACCTTATATTAGTACTAGACTAGGCAATTGGCTTCTTGGGAGAATGCTGTAATATGACCAAATTTTAGTTTGCTCAAAACCAGCATTTAAACTTTTCTTGTATCTTCTGAGACTTATAAAAGTTTCCCCTTTGCAGGATGCCTATATATTGGTATATTATGGCTGTCTTCACAAGTGTCTTGGAGTTAGTTACCTACACCATGGTTCTTCAATTTTTTTTATGTTCTTTACTGGGGTCATCTGATCCCCTTCCACGTTTGTTTGCTTGTGCACAGTGGTATTCTGAGCATACAGCATAATTGTATACTTTTATACTTAGGGTCACCTACTCTTGCAACCATGGCCACTTGCTCATGTACCATGACTATCTAAACATGTCTTCATATATTTTGGCCACCTGCTTATGAATCTCTGGTTTATTTAAAAAATTTCTTATGATCCTTTACTTCTACCTAAGGAGTATCTGCTCCAATACCATGCTTGTTTGCTTCAGCATTATGGCTCTCTCTATGGAATTGTGGACTTACGTTCATATATGGTGATTGTTTCATTTTAATTTTCTTATTCTGCAACTTTACTCTGGCCCGTCGCTACCTTCTGTTTTTTTTTTTTTTAACTATGATTACTGTTAACACACCTTATCTTTGACAAAGGAGGCAAGAATATACAATTGAGAAAAGACAATCTCTTTAACAAGTGGTGCTGGGAAAACTGGTCAACCACTTGTAAAAAAATGAAACTAGAACACTTTCTAACACCACACACAAAAATAAACTCAAAATGGATTAAAGATCTAAATGTAAGACCAGAAACTATAAAACTCCTAGAGGAAAACATAGGCAAAACACTCTCTGACATAAATCATAGCAGGATCCTCTATGACCCACCTCCCAGAGTAATGGAAATAAAAGCAAAAATAAACAAATGGGACTAATTAAACTTAAAAGCTTGTGCACAACGAAGGAAACTATAAGCAAGATGAAAAGACAGTCTTCAGAATGGGAGAAAATAATAGCAAACGAAGCAACTGATAAAGAATTAATCTCAAAAATATACAAGCAGCTCCTGCAGCTCAGTTCCAGAAAAATAAACGACCCAATCAAAAAGTGGGCCAAAGAACTAAACAGACATTTCTCCAAAGAAGACATACAGATGGCTAACAAACACATGAAAAGATGTTCAGCATCACTCATTATCAGAGAAATGCAAATCAAAACCACAATGAGGTACCACTTCATGCCAGTCAGAATGGCTGCTATCCAAAAGTCTACAAGCAATAAATGCTGGAGAGGGTGTGGAGAAAAGGGAACCCTCTTACACTGTTGGTGGGAATGCAAACTGGTACAGCCACTATGGAGAACAGTGTGGAGATTCCTCAAGAAACTGGAAATAGAACTGCCATATGACCCAGAAATCCCACTGCTGGGCATACACACCGAGGAAACCAGAATTGAAAGAGACACGTGTACCCCAGTGTTCATCGTACCACTCTTTGTATTAGCCAGGACATGGAAGCAACCTAGATGCCCATCAGCAGACGAATGGTTAAGAAAGCTGTGGTACATATAGACAATGGAATATTACTCAGCCATTAAAAAGAATACATTTGAATCAGTTCTAATGAGGTGGATGAAACTGGAGCCCATCATACGAGTGAAGTAAGCCAGAAAGAAAAACACCAATACAGTATATGAACACATATATATGGAATTTAGAAAGATGGTAACGATAACCCTGTATGTGAGACAGCAAAAGAGACACAGATGTATAGAACAGTCTTTTGGACTCTGTGGGAGAAGGCGAGGGTGGGATGATTTGGGAGAATGGCATTGAAACATGTATATTACCATATGTGAAATGAATTGCCAGTCCAGGTTCGATGCATGATACAGGGTGCTTGGGGCTGGTGCACTGACATGACCCAGAGGACTGGGATGGGGAGGGAGGTGGGAGGGGGTTTCTGGATGGGGAACACATGTGCACCCGTGGCTGATTCATGTCAATGTTTTGCAAAAATCACTATAATATTGTAAAGTAATTAGCTTCCAACTAAAATAAAAATAAAAAAAAAAAACAGTGACTTTAATGTTCCTGAAGCATGAATATGAAAGCAAACAAATGGCATGTTTGGTTGCATAACATGGTCAGCTGCTAATACATTGTAGTCATTTGCTCATTCACTATAGTTCAGTTCAGTTCAGTTGCTCAGTTGTGTCCGACTGTTTGTGACCCCATGGACGCCAAGCACGCCAGACTTCCCTGTCCATCACCAACTCCCAGAGCTTGCTCAAGCTCATGTCCATTGAGTCGATGATGCCATCCAAACCATCTCATTCCTGTGTTGTCCCCCTTTCCTCCTGCCTTCAATCTTTCCCAGCATCAGGGTCTTTCCAATGAGTCAGTAAAATTCTTTGCATCAGGTGGCCAAAGTACTGGAGTTTCAGCTTCAGCATCAGTCCTTTCAGTGAATTTCATGTTATACACAAGTTGCATTGTTTATAGAGTTTTAAATTGGCATTCACTATGACATTGTATACTTACAGGAGTGTTAGGTCACTGTCATGTGGATTAATTGTTCAACAATCATTATTTTCTTGACATTCTACATTATACCTTTATGTCAATGCAGTCTTCTCATATACAGTGTTAACTATAGTCACAAGATACATACTTGTAAATGACTATCCTCTACTTCTTATAAGTGACTGTCAGCACACTGTGTGCTCTGGCTATCTACTCATGAATCATGGCTGACTGATAATATTTTAACGTTTTATAAGTGCATTTTATTCAAGTGGTAAAACTACAGAGAGATGTTTATATACCATACAGTCATTTAAGCATGCACCATGACCTTTCATTTTGCAATAATGCCACTTGTATTAGTTTTCTAGGGCTACTGTAAGAAAGGATGGCAAACTCGGTAGCTTAAAACCCAAAGAAATTTATTTTCTCACAGTTCTGGAAGCTAGGAGTCCAAAATCAAGGTGTTGGCAGGGCTGTACTGCCTTTGAAGGCTCTGTAAAAAGATCCACCCTTGCCTCTTCCAGTTTCTGGTAATTGCAAGTGTTCCTTGGCTTGTGAGGTCATCAGACCAATCCGTCTCCATCATCCAATGACATTCTTTTGTTTTCTTTCTGCGTCTAAATTTCCCCCTTCTAATAATGACACCAGGGGGCGCTAGTGGTAAAGAACCTTCCTGCCAACGCAGGAGACCTAAGAGACTCGGGTTCCATCCCTGTGTCGGGAAGATCCCCTGGAGAAGGGAATGGCAACCCACTCCAGTAATTTTGCCTGGAGGATTCCATGGACAGAGGCTGCAACCCATGAGATCGCAAAGAGTTGGACTCAACCTAGCGTCATTAGATTTAGGGTCCACCCTAATCCACTATGACCTCATCTTAACCTGATTATAGCTTCAAAGCTCTTATTTCCAAATAAGGTCACACGTGCAGGTACCAGAAGTTAGAACTGCAATGTCTCTTTTTTGAGGGGACATAATTAAACCCATAACAGTATCTATACTTGAAGATGTTTACTTTTAAAAAAAACTTTTCAATTATATTTATCATTTACTTAAAATACTCTAAATTTTTTAGACATAATGAAGCATTGAATGAAATTTTTTAAAGTACCAAAATTGATAGATTGCTGTGATCTTCTTGCTATAAGATATGATGTACCTACTAAAGTGAGAAAACTATATTTTAGAAAATATGGTGATTAAGAGAATGGAATTCAATCACTCTCAACTAATACCCAACTGTTTCAACATTTGCTTTTGTACTATGGCTTTTTAATTAGGCATTATGTCCATCTGGATAAACACCATAGTTTGATTATCTTTTCATATACTACTGATGTTTGAGCTAGATCTGTAATTGTCTACCTTCTATGTCATAATTATCACTTTGGGCAGCATTGTTACTAACTCAGGGGTTTCCCTGTTGGCTCAAGAATCTGCCTGCAATGCAAGAGACTGGATTTGATCCCTGGGTCAAGAAGATTCCCTGGAGAAGGAAGTGGCAGCCTACTCCAGTATTCTTCCCTGGAGAACCCCATGGACAGAGGAACCTGGCGGGTCACAGTCCATGTAGTTATTAACTCATGTATTAGTCACATCTGTTTCATATTTCAACATTGGTGAGTGATCACACCATCATGATTATCTGGGTCATGAAGATCTTTTTTGTACAGTTCTTCTGTGTATTCTTGCCACCTCTTCTTAATATCTTCTGCTTCTGTTAGGTCCATACCATTTCTGTCCTTTATTGAGCCCATCTTTGCATGAAATGTTCCCTTGGTATCTCTAATTTTCTTGAAGAGATCTCTAGTCTTTCCCATTCTATTGTTTTCCTCTATTTCTTTGCATTGATCACTGAGGAAGGCTTTCTTATCTCTCCTTGCTATTCTTTGGAACTCTGCATTCAAATGGGTATATCTTTCCTTTTCTCCTTTGCTTTTCACTTCTCTTCTTTTCACAGCTATTTGTAAGGCCTCCTCAGACAGCCATTTTGCTTTTTTGCATTTCTTTTTCTTGGGGATGGTCTTGATTCCTGTCTCCTGTACAATGTCACGAACCTCCATCCATAGTTCATCAGGCACTCTGTCTATCAGATCTAGTCCCTTAAATCTATTTGTCACTTCCACTGTATAATCATAAGGGATTTGATTTAGGTCATACCTGAATGGTCTAGTGGTTTTCTCCACTTTCTTCAATTTCAGTCTGAATTTGGCAATAAGGAGTTCATGATCTGAGCCACAGTCAGCTCCCAGTCTTGTTTTTGCTGACTGTATAGAGCTTCTCCATCTTTGGCTGCAAAGAATATAATCAATCTGATTTCGGTGTTGACCATCTGGTGATGTCCATGTGTAGAGTCTTCTCTTGTGTTGTTGGAAGAGGGTGTTTGCTATGACCAGTGCGTTCTCTTGGCAAAACTCTATTAGCCTTTGCCCTGCTTCATTCTGTACTCCAAGGCCAAATTTGCCTGTTACTCCAGGTGTTTCTTGACTTCCTACTTTTGCATTCCAGTCCCCTATATGAAAAGGACATCTTTTTGTGTGTTAGTTCTAGAAGGTCTTGTAGGTCTTTCTTAGCTGCTGCCTTCTGTGAAGTTTGCTTCAGTCGTGTCCGACTCTGTGCGACCCCACAGATGGCAGCCCACCAGGCTTGCCATCCCTGGGATTCTCCAGGCAAGAACACTGGAGTGGGTTGCCATTTCCTTCTCCAATGCATGAAAGTGAAAAGTGAAAGTGAAGTCGCTCAGTCGTGTCCAACTCTTTGCGACCCCATGGACTGCAGCCTACCAGGCTCCTCTGTCCATGGGATTTTCCAGGCAAGAGTACTGGAGTGGGTTGCCATTTGCCTTCTTGAAGTCTTCAGAGAAACCTATCAAATGCTATTTAGATGAGTGATGGCTGGAGGTAAACTGGTGGGCATTGGAGGATGAGTATGAAAGGTGAATGTATGCTCTGCATGAAAAGTTGCTCAGTTGTGTCTGACTCTTTGCAACCCTATGGACTGTAGCCCACCAGGCTCCTCTGTTCCATGAATTCTCCAGGCCAGAATACTGGAGTGGGTAGCCTTTCCCTTCTCCAGGGGATCTTCCCAACCCAGGGATCAAACCCAGGTCTCCTGCATTGCAGGTGGATTCTTTACCAACTGAGCCATAGGGAAGCCCTGTGAATAGATGCATAAATCAGGAACAATACTGTTCTTCAGGACAGCTTTGCCCGAGTAGGGAGGAGGGCAGCAGATAGGGGGTGAGGTTTGTTTTTAAAATAAGGATCTTTCTTTTTTTGGCACCTTTTTTTTTTAATTATTACAGGAAAATATCAACGTACATGCTAAGAAATTTTAACAACATACAAAAATTATAAATATAAACAGTAAAAACTTGTCAGCCTCTTTGTTGACCATACTCTTGAGCTGTGGCTAGCCACCTACATTAAACAGCCACCTTTCCATTCTGGGCTGATCCAACCAGTCCATCCTAAAGGAAATCAGTCCTGAATATTCATTGGAAGGACTGATGCTGAAGCTGAAACTCCAATACTTTGGCCACCTGATGCGAAGAGCTGACTCATTTGAAAAGACCCTGATGCTGGGAAAGATTGAAGGCAGGAGGAGAAGGGGACGACAGAGGATGAGATGGCTGGATGGCATCACTGACTCAATGGACATGGTTTGAGTGGACTCCGGGAGTTGGTGATGGACAGGGAGGCCTGGCGTGCTGCAGTCCATGTTACAGTCCATGGGGTTGCAAAGAGTCAGACACGACTGAGTGACTGAACTGAACTGAACTGCTTCTGGCCCCATTTCCATTTAAAACCTGCTCAGGCCTGTTTCACCAATATTGAACAATCAATATGATAGGTAGAAAACCTCATTCCTACTAACACTTATCACCATTGCTAACCCTTCCTCTTTCTACCACAAGCCAAAAGTTCCCAACGGGGGGAAAACAAATCACACTTTTAACTCATTAAAGTTCAGGCCCCCAGGTACTCTTTTGAATTGTCTCATTTCACTGCTACTCAATTCAGTAGATTATATGTCAAGCCTTATCTTATTTATTCTCTTCATACGCAGTTAACAGTATTGATTATTTTCCTTTTAATCTTCATTTTCTCTTGGTTCCTCAACATTATTCTCATACAGTTTTAAATTTCATTTCCTGGATAATTTTTCTCTTTTGTGCAGTTCATTTACTTTTATTTCTTTTTAAACCTTTTTGGCTGTGCCACGTGGCATGCAAGTCTTAATTCCCTGGGCCAGAGTTCAAACTCCTGCACCTTGTATCAGTGGAAGCACATGTTTCTTACCCCTGGACCACCCCCCCCAGCCTGGGAAAAGTCATTGAATAATTTAATTTCCTTACTAAATTATTTGGGACATCTGTCCTTTGCCCTCTTTTCTTTTTCATGTGACATGGATCTGGACAAAGTAAATTATTATTTAACTACATCGTGGTACCAAAGATTTTGATGTTCAATTAGAACTCTGTACCTACCTGCAGTTTCGTTTTTTAATTAATGATCAAACACTCCAATTTTCTGATACCAACTGTGGTGTTCAGTTATTTAATTCAATTAAAAACTCCAAACTTGCTTGGAGTCAGTTACAAACCTTGGATTAAGGGCTTAATCTCACAAGACTTGGTCCCATTTCAGATTTCGGCTGCAAATGGGGTGCCCATGCTTACCACACTCTGCTTTGTGAATTATAAATTTAGAGAGTCTCATCGCCCCCTCTCCCGTACACCTGCCGCAATACATTAATTCACAAAACTAGGAAAGCATATATTTTCCATAACAATTTTATTACAAAGGATATAACTCAGAGACAACAAATGCAAGGTCTGGGTATTTAGAGATGAGAGGTGGAGGAGGGTTGGCCCAATGAACTTCCCCATGGGCCCCCCCCTCTCCAGCACATCAAGTTCACAACTTGAACTCTACCTTCAAACTCTGTCAGAGTTTTTACTTGGGGTTTCATCATGTAGAAACAAATGATTAAACTCATTTGTCACTGGTGATGTTTGAACTAAAACCTGTAATACCTCTCCATCCCTAGAGGTCAGCTGTTGGACCTGAAGTTCCAAAACTCTATCACCATAGTTGGTTCCCCAATTTAAAGATGATTTAGGGTCTTGCTGCTGCTGCTGCTGCTGCTAAGTCGCTTCAGTCGTGTCCAACTCTGTGCGACCCCATAGACGGCAGCCCACCAGGCTCCCCCATCCCTGGGATTCTCCAGGCAAGAATACTGGAGTGGGTTGCCATTTCCTTCTCCAATGCATGAAAGGACAAGTGAAAGTGCAGTCGCTCGCCGTGTCTGACTCCTAGCAACCCCACTGGACTGCAGCTATCAGTCCCCCATCCTGGGATTTCGCCAAGGCAAGAATATGGAGGGGGATGCATTTAGGGTCTATCACCTGAGTTAATACTTTCATAGCCTCATTGTATAAATTCTGTATGGTGAAAAGGGACTTAGTTATGAATAATCATAAGATACTCCATCAATCAGGGAATTTCCCTTTGTGTTGGGTATTAGACTTACTTAGGTCTTTTTCCTATTCTGGTTGTTTTACTGTCGCCTTTGAAAGTTCATTCCCCTTTTATTAACCTTTAATTGTTGGCAAATTTAAGATGTGCGTGGGCCATTCATTTCATTCCATGTTATTGAGTCTTTCAATAAAGTGTTATTTAACATCTACTATATATCAGGTTCTCTTCTGAGTGCTAGGCCTTAGCATCAGTGAAAAAAATATACAAAAATATTTTAAAGTATTTTATGGTGTTATTAATATGTTGCATTTCACACAGAAGATTTATGTTGTATGGTTCTCATGAAAAAATTGCTGGCTTGGTTTTTCTCAACATTGCCTTTTTGTTGTGTTCAAGTAGAAGGTGATCAGAATTAAGGTAAAAGGTAAAGTGAAAAAGGCTGAAGGGTAGTTAAACCAGAATGGGGATTGATTACAATTAAATAGGTTAGGTAAGGGTAAAAACTCCTAAAAAGATGATATTTTAACAAAGGACTTGATGAAAATGAAGGAGTAAACCTTTAGTGGGTTTTGGGGAGGATGACAAATGCAAAATGCTGAGGTGGGAGTAGGCTTGGTTTTTCAAGGCATGTCAAAGAGGTAATGTGGCTTACATTCAGGGTTAGGTGATAGTACTTAGAAAGAGCTAGTGAGGCTAGATGGCTAAATTACAAAATGAAACTCTGTTGGTCACTGTAAGGACTTTGGCTTTTTAAACTGAGTGTGTATGGGGCACCAATGGTAGGTTATGTGTAGAGCAGGGACATGATCTGTCTCTTACATGAGCTTGCTTAACAGTAATACTTTTTTCTGTTAGATAGAGAAGAGGCTGAAAGGGTGATTTGCTTTCCCTCTGCCCCCAAATCAATTTCTTTCTTTCACTTTGGGAAAGCAGTTTTCCAAAGAAAGCAAGTTTTCCACCATACAAACCAGAAGCCTGGATTGTAACAGAATCACTACTTCTCTACCATGCCTTACATCTATCAGGTACCACTTAACTCAGGGTGACAGTTAGTGAATTCTATTGCCGTAGTCTTAGATGAGGGGTGTTGTTGGCTTGGGACCAGGGTGGAAGTGGTTGAGGTAGTTATTCCAGATGTAAATTGCACATAATGGCAGTAGGGTCTGATGATTAAAAGTGGACTATAAGAGAAAGAAGACTGGGTGATACCCAAGCGGTTTTGGCCTGAGCAACTGGAAAGGTATAGAATTGCCACAGCTGAGACAGGGCGGTCAGTAAGAGGAACGGCTAGGGAAGAAGATCAGGAATTCAGTTTGGGTGTATTAGGTTTGAGATAGACAAAAAGGAATCGTGCATAGAATAGAGTGCATAGAAACAGAACCAAAACATTATGTGGGACACCTGATTTAACAATGATGGTGTCCCTGCAGGTCTGGCAGCGAAAATATGATCTTTTTTATCAAAGGGGTGCTGAGATCCATTGGATAGCTGATGGAAAAAATAAAAGAGCCTTAGACCCTATTATATCTCGGCACAATAATCAATTCCAGATGGTTTGATAGATATAAACATGAAAGGTAAAACAGTGAAACTTCTAGAGACAGTCTGGAAAGATCTTCATGACTGTTGTTGTTTAGTCACTCAGTTGTGTCCAACTCTTTATGACCCCATGGACTGTAGCCCGCCAGGCTCCTCTGTCCATGGGATTTTCAGGCAAGAATACTGGAGTAGGTTGCCATTTCCTCACTAGAATAACCCCAAACTACCCACGAGTATAGATAAACTGGAAGATATTCATGACCATAGAGGCAAATATTCCTTGACAAAATACAAAAATCACAAAAAAAAAAAAACCAATTAAAGAATATATTGATATGTTGAACGTCATTATAGTTGAGTATTTTATTAACTGAAAGATCAGTAGAAATAATGAAAAGGGCAAGCCTCAGTGGGGAAGGAGGTATTTTGCAATAAAAACACTTCTGATGAGGAATTTTAGTATGAAGAGCTCCTACACACCAAGAAGGACAGTCTAACCACACACACACACACACACCCCACAGCACCTCACACACTCAACCACCCTGCACACTTGGGACTCTACGAGATGCTGGTGTGCTCCACCTGATGTTCCATTCTCATCATCTTTGAAGTTCATTTTTGAATAATAGAGGTTACAGTTTTGATATGTTTTGTGGGAATTGTCTTTTGGAACACACTATTGTTTGTAGGGGGGTGTTATTTTACTCCTTAGTCTTTTTTTTTTATTATACATTAACAACTCATGATGCTTTCAACTAATTCTTTTTTGTTGCTGACTTTTATGTATTTTTCTTGGGACTTTAGAGTAAGGCAGGGACACTTTTATAATACTTCACGAGCTTCTTGTGCTTTGGTACATTATTAACATATGAAGCTAGCTTTCTGCGATTTGAAGTATCTGTTCTCTGGACTTTGATAAGGAACTTGCCTCTCTCTCTAGACCGTGCTCGATTCTGATTTCTACTCCCATGAATTTTCTCTCCAGCTGGGGCTCATCTTCTGGAGCGAAGCCCTGGGACATGAGTTCCGAGAGTTATAGGAGCCAGACTGCCCACAGCCCTCTCATTCCTTTAACGGGTGTCCCTTACACGCTCCATTTCACCTGTGTTCTATACCTGTTGCTACTTTGGAGTTTGTTTCATGTGTATCCAGCACTGCCCAATTTCTTCCTTGTTCTTATATTGATGCTGATAATGTGCAGCCACTGGTTATGATTTTGTCCCCACTTGCTTATCGGGGATTCACAGGGATAATTTATACTGAAGCTTTTATCGTGAATTTTCTTAGGTTATTTTTGCTTTCTAGTGCTTATCTGTTTTAATGTGAGGATTCAAAGAGATTGAAAAGCTATGAGACTGCACTATATTCCCAGGAATCTCCTCTGTGTGTACTTTATTGTATGATACTTTAAAAAAAGACCTTTAGTTTTCAGAGAAGTTTTAGATTCACTGACCATTTGAACCGAAACTACAGAGTTTACATACACTCCCTCTCCGCCAGTTTCTCCTACTCATTAACATCTTGCATTAGTTGGTACTTTTTGTTACAAGTGATGAACCAGTAGTAGTTAACATCAACCATAAATCACATAATTATACATTTGGGTTCATTCTTTATGTTGTGTAGTTCTGTGGGTTTTTGAAAAATGTATCGTGATGTATATTATGGATTTCTAAAAGAGTTAATAAAAATAACCCTCTGTTAGAAACAGCTTACCTCGTTTATGATACTGAGACTTAAGAAATGGATTTGTACATAAGTTTCATGGAGGGAATTCTATTGGTGATGGTGGTGGTTTAATCTTTAAATTCGTTGTCCAACTCTTGCAACCTCATGGACTGTAGCCAACCAGGCTCCTTGTCCACAGGATTTCCCAGGCAAGAAAAATACTGGAGTGGGTTGCATTTTCCTTCCAGGGGATCTTCCTAACCCAGGGACTGAACCCTCATCTCCCTTATTCTCCTGCATTGGCAGGAGGATTCTTTACCACTGAGTACCTAAGAAAAAAAAACCTATAGTACCACTGAGCACACACAAAGGAACATCACAGATTTGCTGACAGTTTTGACCAATATGGGCTTCCCTCTTGGCTCACACAGTAAAGAATCCTCCTGCAAAGCCAGGAGACTCAGGTTCAATCCCTGGGTCAGAAAGATCCCTGGAGGAGGGAATGGCTATCCTATCCAGTATTCTTGCTTGGAGAATCCCATGGACAGAGGAGCCTGGAGGGTACAGTCCATGGGGTTCGCAAAGAGTTGGACACAGCTGAAAGATGACACTTTCACCATTGGTTCAATATTTTCTCACCAAACTGCACATTAAACTTAATATCCAAAAATACGTTCCTATGGTGCTGTAACAAACAAAACAAACCATAGTTGGACCCTAACACATGATGTAAATTTAGTATTCTTGAGTTCTGGAGGTCAGAACTTTGAAATGGGGTCCTGGAGCTAAAATACGAGATGTAAGCAGGGCAGGAGGTTTAGGGGGAGAATCTGTTTCCTTGGCCTTTTCCAGATCTAGAGGGTGATGCATTCCTTGGTTTGGGCCCCCAGACAGCAACTGTATATCACTCAAAATTTCTCCAAGCCAGGCTCAATCAGCTTAATGAAAACGGTTAAACTTCCAGAATGTCAAGATGGATTTAGAAATGGCAGAGGAACCAGAGGATCAAATTGCCTATTCGCTAGATCATTGAAAAAGCAAGAGAGTCCATTAAACATCTCACTTTTGCTTTATCGACTATGCCAAAGCCTTTGATGTGTGGATCACAGCAAACTGCTGGAAAATCTTTAACAGAAATGGGAATACCAGACACCTGACCTGCCTCCCTGAAGAAATCTGTATGTGGGTCAAGAAGCATAACCAGTTAGAACTGGATATAGGAACAACAGACTTGTTCTTAAATAGGAAAAGGAGTACACCAAGGCTGTACACTGTCACCCTGCTTATTTAATTTATATATTAACTTATATGCAAGATTTATCAAGCAAAAATGCTGGGCTGGATGAAGCAACAAGCTGGATCAGATTGCCGGGTGAAATATCAATAATCTCTGATAGCAGTGACACCACCCTATATGGCAGAAAGTGAAGAAGAACTAAGAGCCTCTTGATGAAAGTGAAATAGGAGAGTTGAAAAAGTTGCTTAAAACTCAACATTCAAAAAACTAAGATCCATGGCATCAGTCCCATCATTCATGCAAACTAGATGGAAAAACAGTGGAAACAGTGGTGACTTATTTTTTTGGGTTTCCAAAAAATCTCTTCTGATGAGTGATTGCAGCCATGAATTAAAAGTCACTTGCTAATTAGAAGAAAAAAGCTATGACCAACCTAGACAACATATTAAAAAGCAGAGACATTACTTTGCCAACAAACGTCTGTCTAGTCAAAGCTATGGTTTTTCCAGTGGTTATATATGGATGTGAGAGTTGGACCATAAAGAAAGCTGAGCACCAAAGAATTGATGCTTTTGAACTGTGGTGTTGGAGAAGACTCTTGAGAGTCCCTTGGACTGAAAGGAGATCAAACCAGTCCATCTAAAGGAAATTCTGTACCTGATTTTTCAATTGGAAGGACTGATGTTGAAGCTGAAACTCCAATACTTTGGCCACCTGATTTGAAGAACGGATTCTTTGGGAAAAAATGAAAACCTGATGCTGGGAAAGTTGAAGTAGGAGAAGGGGATGACAGAGGATGAGATGGTTGGATGGCATCATGACTCAATGGACATGAGTTTGAGTAAGACTCTGGGAGTTGGTGAAGGACAGGGAGCCTGGCATGCTGCAGTCCATGGGGTACAAGAATTTGGACTGATGAGAAACTGAACTGATTCGCTCAATTTAAATTTTTCCAACCTGGCTGTCTTCTACAGCTCTTTAATATCGTGTTCTGCTTGCATATGTTCAACCCTTAAGATACTGTTTTGTTACCTTGAGCCCATGCAGACAAACCCTTGGGTCTCATTTCAATGTTCCCTAATGCAATCACTTCTGACAAAAATCTCTGTTGCCATGTGGGTGACATATTCTTAGGTTCTGGGGACTAGTTGTAGAATCTATCAGGCTTCTATTCTGTCTGCCACAACTATATTTAGATAATTACCTATTTCTTCATTTACCTTTTCATAAACAATTAAAGATAATTGACTTTACTAATATTCATATTAGTGTCAAGTATACAAATAGTGATTTATATGTTTATTGATTATACCCTTTTAAATCTTCCATTCTGAATTTCTGAATTTCTGGTAAGTCAGGTAAAATTTGTGTGATTAGGAAACTCCTTTGAGGAATTTGGACTTTTTATACACCATTATTTACAGATATACTTGTAGGCTAATTTTCCTCAGTAAGCTAAGCGGCTATGCTTATTCTCATAAATAATCAGTTTGTCTCTTTAACTGATGTCCACTGTCTTTATTTAGGGGCTTAGAAGAACTTCCAAAAAATTTGTCTGCTGGGCCTTACACAAGAGAAAGATTTGCTCCATTTATTTAATCTTTTTGGTTTCTAAATTGGGTATATAAGAACTAACATATATTAATATATAAAATGAGATCTTGGAGGATTCTGCCCTCTTCTGTAAAAAGGGGGATGTAAGAGTATGACTCAGAGTCTCATATTGGGCATATACCTTGAAAAAACCATAACTGAAAAAGACACATGTACCCCAATGTTCATTGCAGCATTATTTACAATAGCCAGGACATGGAAGCAACCTAGATGTCCATCAACAGATGAATGGATAAAGAAGTTGTGGTACATATATAACAATGGAATATTACTCAGCCATAAAAAGGATGAATTTGAGTCAGTTCTAGTGAGGTAGATGAACCTAGAGCCTGTTATACAGAGTGAAGTAAGTCAGAAAGAGAAAAATAAATATTGTATATTAACACATATGGAATCTAGAAAAATGGTACTGATGAACCTATTTGCAGGGCAGGAATAGAGATGCAGACATAGAAACAGGACTTGTGGACACAGTGGGGGAAGGAGAGGGTGGGACAAATTGAGAGAGTAGCATTGAAAACATATACATTCCATATGTAAAATAGATAGCTAGTGGGAAGTTGCTGTATAACCACCAGAACTCAACCCCAGTTCCACCTGTCAACCTAGAGGGGTGGGGATGGAGTTGTGGGGTGAAAGGGAATTCAGGGAGGGAGGAACATATGTATACTTATGGCTGATTCACGTTGTTGTATGGCAGAAACCAATACAACATTGTAAAGCAATTATCCTCCAATTAAAAAAAAATAAAGTGGGTAAAGATGCTCCTCTTGTCTTCTACAAATTCTTATATCCATGGCAAGACTTAATATGCAAAGGATGGTGATGTTGTTTAGCAGTTTAACTAGCTCAGAAATGTAAATCCTAGCTAGCTCTCCTTGAAACTGAATGCTGAGTGATGTGCTATCCGTCAAATCTCATGAAATAGCAGGAGGGGATGGATTTCTGTAATTGTTGCTTTTGGGGTACTCTTTGCCAAGAGGCTATATTGAGAGTAAGCTAATTTAGCAGTATCCGTGTCTCCAACAGTGGGATTAAGGTGGAGAAAAGCAGGTTCCAAGGCTTAGGAATCTATTGTGTGAAAATGTCTGTAGGGATCCAAGTTTCTAGAGATGCCAAGACATAAGTACTTAGAGTTCTAAGGGCCTACTAGAAAAAATGAGTCACAGTGAAATATAGTTGCTTTCTCATAGGACAGCTAGACCAAGCTGCCAGGAATGCAAGGGCTCGACCTGTAGAATTTCTCACTTCAGAGCAGAAACCACCAGGTAAACCATATCCATCTTTATTTATGGAATGTGTTAGTCGCTCATCGTGTCTGGACTCTTGTGACCCCATGCACTGTAGCCCTCCAGGCTTCTTCTGTACTTGGAATTCTCAGGCATGAATACTGGAGTGGGTTGCATATCCTCCTCCAGGGATTTTTCCAACCTAGGTGGATCGAACCTGGGGTCTCAGCTTTGCAGGCAGGACTTTTACTGTCTCAGCCCGAAGGAAGACCCCTAGAATAGAGGGAAAGAGGGGGCAGGGGAGACGGAGAAGAGGAGATAGGGGCATAGAGGGAAGAAGAATAAAGAACTTAAGACTACTCATTTACGTTTCCTTGGTTTCTAACATCATATGGAATATAGAGATCTTAACATCTTATTTTTTTTTTGAAAGTGAAAGTCGCTCAGTCGTGTCCAACTCTTTGCGACCCCATGGACTATATAAGTCCATCGGAATTCTCCAGGCAAGAATACTGGAGTGGGTAGCTATTCCCTTCTCCAGGGGATTCTTCCAACCCAGGGATGGAACCCAGGTTCCTCTCCACATGCAGGCAGATTCTTTACCAGTGAGCCACCAGGGAAGATTGTTTTTGTTTTTAAAATAAGGTAATAAAAGCTACCAATTATTGGGGAGCTACACAGGTACTTAGATTTGAATGAGGCACTTTATGTTACATAATATCTCACTTAATTATCTTATTAGCAAACCAATAATGTATGTCTTGATTTCTTCATGCTTATAAAGGTGAAGAAATAGCTTCAAGAGATTTATGAACTTTCCCAGGATCATACAGTTAGTCAGTTATAGAGCAGGAATTTGAACTTATGTTCTGACAACATTAAATCATTGTAAAGTCTCCATTAATAACTTGGGTAATCCAAGGCATTATTTCAATATCTGTCCTGAAAAACAATACACTTTTGAAGCCTGTAGTTGTTCTATTGCATTGCAGGATAAGGTACTTTCTCTCTCAGTATAGATTATGTACCATTTGATAAATTACCTTAAGAAGAGAGAAGTGAGTGAACAGTTAGCCTTGTGGACCCTGCAGGGGGCATCAGAGGCCCATGAGCATTAGTGCTTACTCAGTCCTGTCTTACACCCTATGGATTGTGGTGCCAGGCACTCTGACAATTGGGATTCTCTGGGATATAGATTATAGAGTGGTTGCCATTCCCTCTTCTCCAGGGGGATCTTCCTGACCCAGGGACTTCAAATGTGGTCTCCTGCACTGCAGGCAGCTTTCTTATACATGTGAGCCACCAGGGAAGCGCTATTGAACTTTAACGGACTCAGCATTTCATTCTGAAAGAAAGCAAAGGGCACTGTGACCAGGAGTGTTGCTCTGTGTGTGGAGATGAGGGGCAGAAATAAAAGCAGTGAACCTTACGATGGAAGGAAAGAGATATTTTCCTTTGCTCCCTGCTGTCTTTCCCACCACATTTCTATTCCTCTTCTTTTGTACCTTTTTGTTTTGTTTCATGCTCTTTCAATTTCATTCCTTAATCTGTTTCACCATAATTGCATTTTACTCTTCTCCCCTACCTTTCCCCCCTTACCTTTAGATTTTTCTCTCTCTCTCTTTTTCCTTTCTTTTTTGGGCTGTGACACACCACTGGCAAGAATCTTGTTCCCCAGCCATGGATGAATCCACCATGCAGTGAAAGTACCAAGTTCCAACACTCCAGGGAATTCCTTCTCTTCTTTTTAAGAACTTCAGATTTGTCTTAACAATTTGCCCTCATACAGGGCAGCAAAGGAGACACAGTTGTAAAAAAACGACTTTTGAACTCAATGGGAGAAGATGAGGGTGGGTGATTTTGAGAGAAATACCATTGAATACTTGTTGGTACGAATTGTAAAAATGTTGAGCCAGTGCAAGTTCTAATTGCATGAAGCAGGCACCAAAGCTAGTGCTCTGGGACAACCTCAGAGGGATGGAGTGGGGAGGGGGGTTCTGGATGGTAGGGACAAACCAAAATGATGTATACCTGTGGCTGATTCATGTCGATGTATGGCAAAACATCACAACAATATTGTAATAATTATCCTCCAATTAAAATAATTGATTAAAAAAAATAAATTGTCTTGGGTTCCCCGGTGGTCCAGTGGTGAAAGATAAAATGCTTGCCAATGCGGGGGACACAGTTTTATCATTGGTCCAGTAAGATTCCCACATGCTGAGAGGCAACTTAAACTGTGTACCACTCTCTGTACCATACTCAGGAGCAGGTGAGCTGTCAACTACTGATAGCCACGTGCCCTAGAGCCCATGCTCTGCAGCAAGAGAAGCTTGCCATGAGAATCTCACATCTCCAAATCGAGAGTTAGCCTTACTCACTGGCAACTAGAGGAAAGTCCATGCACGTACATGAAGGACCAGTGCAGCCAAAGATAAATAAATAAATGTTTAAGAGATATATGTACAAAAATTGTCTCTATACATGTAAAGTTAAATGTAATACTATGGCAGCATCGATATTCTAAAATAAATAATTACTACCAAGAGAGATGAGTAACCTAGTGCTAGAGGTGCTTGTTGGTTGTTGGTTTGGTTCAGGTGGCTGGGGTGGGGCAGTGGGGGGTGTGCATGGGATGTGAGGGACACTGAATTAATATCAAATGGAGAATTCCCCAGCAGTTCAGTGGTTAGGACTCAGTGCTTTCACTGCTGGGGGGCCCAGGTTCAATCCCTAGTCAGGGAACTAAGATCCTGCAAGCTGTGTGAGCTATGTTGTTTTCATTTATTTCCGATTCTTCATGACCCTCTGGGCTGTAGTCTGGCAGGCTCCTCAGTTGACAGGACTGTGTTTCCTTTCATAGAGGCTTCTGGGGAAAAATGTGTTTGTTGTCCTCTTCAACTTCTAGAGGCTTACTGCATTTCCTTGGCTCATGGACCCTTTCTCCATCTTCAATGCAGCAGTGTTTGCATCTGTTGTACCTTTCTTTAATATAATCTCATCCTTCTTGACTCCCACTCCTTTGCCTCCCTCTTCACTTTTAAAGATTTTTGTGACTACATGGCGCCACCACTTGAATAATTTCCTAGCTTAAAGTCAGCCTAAGTAACCTTAGTAACCTTAATTCACCTGGCAAATCATAATTCTCCTTGGTTTATGATATCTCAACATATTATAGATTCTGCGGGAATTAGGAATGTGGACATCTGGTAGGGGGCATTATTCTGTCTGTAATCAATTACCATAAAGTTGACATTCTTACATCTATCAAACTAAATTAAAAGTATTCGTTATTTACTTATCATGTACAGTTTATGAATTCTCTTTAAAGTGTGGGCTCTAGTGAAGTATGGTTCTGTCATCACTTATGGATCAACATCCCCTTTCATAACTAAAAAACTTTTAACTCCCTTTACTTTCCCGAAAACTAAAATTCACTAGATAATAAACATCTAGGGGCTTCCCAGGTGGCGACTAGTGGTAAAGAACTTGCCTGCCAATGCAGGAGACACAGAGAGATGGGTTTGATCCCTGGGTCAGAAAGATCCCCTGGAGGAGGGCATGGCAACCCACTCCAGTATTCTTGCCTGGAGAATCCCATGGACAGAGGAGCCGGTCAGGCTACAGTCCATAGGGTTCACCAAAGAGTTGGACACGACTGAAAGACATTAGCATGCATGCATGCATAAAACATCTTATCATGCATAACCTAAAAAAAGAATCTGTGATATTCAAATAGTCATATTAGAGAGATATAAAAGGGAAGTTATTCTTTAATACACTATACAAAACAAAAAAAATGAAAAAAAAACCCTGCTATCAATTCCAATAGGTAATTGACTCAGATGTAGATCCCTTGGAAAGAATCACGATGGAGCTGGAATCTCCTAAGTACAATAGGAGCCCTGTGATTATGATAGCTACAGATACTGGCTGACACAGGTATGCTGATGCCTCAAATTGTTGTTGGTCATCTAATTTTTTTTTCAAAATGTTTGAACTATTCTTCGGAAGGGTTCTGAAACAACTATTCTTAGGGAAGGGTTCTGAGCAAACAAGAAGTTTAACTTCACTTGTTTTACATGATATTTGTGTTCCTGGAAAATATAGTAATATTTAAGCATGTGGAAAAAAATATTTTGGATTTATATGTAAAATGGAATTAGGCTTCATTTTAGATAATCACAAGTTTTTTACTTTTTTTACTACATGAAGACTGGAGGACTACATATAGATGTGTAGGGATGGAGGCAGTTCACCATTGTGCGAACCCTTAATTGTAGAACATCTAGTATCTAACCATCCAACCCTAAATCTACCCACTGAGTGTTGGCAGTGCTTGCCAATCATTGTGACAACCAAGGCCAATAACCTAACAAAAAGAACAATCTCACTTTGAAATTTCCCAGACTAGTGGTGACGTTACTTGATGAGAAACACCAATGGTCAGCATTTTTGAGTTACCAGTGTTTTTCTGGGAGAGAATTGATAGATTAAAAGTTGATATGTTGAGTTCTAATTTGTGCCATCCCTGTTCTAAATTTTATCTATTTAAACTATGTTTACATCCTACAACAAAAATACTATGATGTAGAGTCTACTATTACTCCCAATTTATTGATAGGGAACTAAAAAATTATCAAGTTAAAAAGGCAATGCATTCAGAAACCCTAGCTTGGGAATTCCTCGTGCTCTAGAGGTTTGACCCATGCTTTCACTGCTTGTGGGCCTGGTATAATCCCTGGTCGGTGAACTAAGATCCAATAGCCTGTGGCATGACCCCAAAGGCAAAAAAAAAAAAAAAAAGAAAGGATGAAAAGAAAAAGAAAAGGAAACCTAGCTAGTAAGTAAAGAAATTGGAATCCAAATCTGGCAGTCTGGTGCTAAGATCCCTTCGTGAGTAACCATTGCACCCACTGCTCTTATGGCAGTGGCTGCTCACGTCTTTATTTAACTTTCCCCCACTAATAGTGATCCTACTTTAAAATTTATCAGACTGTCCTTAACTAATGTGAATAAGCGCTGCTGCTGCAGTAATTGATCAAAATATTTGACTCCCTTTCTAACCTGTCTCGCCCATTTCTCTCTACTCTCTCCTCACACACCACTTACACAGTCACACCACTTTTTCTTTCCCTCTGGTTCCACTGGAAGAAATGATGATATCAATGCTGCTGCAGATCTGTGAAGTGATGATTGTATGGATTGGGAGAAGATGGTATCCAGGCGCATTTCATTGGAAGATGGTGTGTGGGTGTGTGTGTGTGTATTGTATTTTCAACGGATGTAGTAACTTGGTTAAAGTTGATTTGGTAACTATATATGTTATAAGTATTTAAAAAATAATGGTCAACTGGCTCTGGTAAAAATTCCACCAGATTTTTCCACCACCTTTACCAGCTCTAGTTCTCACTACTGTCATGGAAAATCATAAAATCCAGTAGTACTCCATGTGTTTACCTTTAATATTATTCCTCCATTGCTGTTTGGCAGCTTCTCATGCACTTGTATGCAAATTTTGCAAGTTCAGACATTTGAAGCATAGCATGCAATTGCTTACATAGCTTTTTGACTGAATAGTTTTAGATATTTTTGGCAAAAACTGTAAACACTGCAAAAATGTAACCACTCTTTCAATAAATGGAGAAGAATAATTAAAATTTTGTTTCTGGAGTTGTTCAAACATCTACCCACATGGGATTTTGAATTGGTAGTAATACTCTAGTCTGAGAGTGGGCTCAGTGGAATTACCTGGTTTTAGTGCAGGTGCAGTAAGCCATCATTGTGGAGGGCATGACTGCCCCGTGCAGATCCCCAAGGTGGACTTGCTTTGGCGATCTTGGGTAAGTTACTCAGACTCTTTGAGACTAGGTTTTCTCATCTGGGGACGGAAATAGTACTAGTCCCTTAAATCAGTGATATTGTGAGGATGAATGAGATATGGATGTACAATAGCCAAATGCCTTTAGGTACTAAGCAAATATTTACATGGGATCACTATAATAATATCATGAGTGCTCCAAGGTCACCAAAACCTTTAAAGGTAAAGTGCAAATGTTCCAGGGTGTCTTCTGATGGTCAGAGATGTGAATTTCTCTTTGGTCATCCATGCTGTCCTTGGAAAAACATTTTATTAATTTGCCACTTTTAAAATTCAGGTGATATTGTCAACACTCATGAACTTCTCTGGCTTCTTGCTGAAAATGTGGGAATGTCTAAAATCTCCTGCCTTTCCTACACAGCTGCAATAAAGCATAACTGAGTTGGGGATGTACCCTAGGGGGACTCTGTCTTGTCATCTACAGCTCAAGGCATTTGAGTTAGCACTTCCTGGTATGCAGAACATTTAACCAGCCCCGTACCTAGATACCAGTAACAGTCATTGTGTGCTCCAGCCCTTCCTGCTGTAGAGGAGCTGGGAAGCAAAAAGCCCTGTAAAGCAAAGTTACTAGAAGATCCCCCATCACCCAGAACTCCCTGTAACTGAACTTGGAGCATACTAAATCTCATAGTTTAGCAGTTTTAGGCCTATTCTTAAGTAAACATTCTCAAGCTAAGTGGATGAGGGACATGCCTGTTACATTGGGGTATTAGCTGAAATTCAAAAAGGAAGTCTTTACATATCAGGAGAATGGCTCTGGTCAAATAGCTTTCTGTGGCATGCCTTTTCCTTTCCTAATACATCTAGACCAAAAACCTAATTTCGAAATATTCCTGGATGCCTAATTGATCTTGGTGGGACTGGGGAGAATGGGATTTAAGAATTCTCAAAATACCCTTAAGATAAATGATTGCACATTCTTAAGTGTTATAATTTGCCACTTTGCATAGAGTGGGATTGTGGAGAAATGGCAGTAAGCAAGGAGCATTTGGGGGGACATTGGCCCCTCACTGTTCATACATGAGTACCTGCATCGTGGCATGCAAGTAATAAAGCTAATATGACACTAAGTAAACAAATCTTTTTTGCTATTTAAATGAAACTGCAGGAGGTACCCGTTGCCCTCCACACTGTCCCCAGACCGTTATCCATTAGGATTCCATTCTTTGTAGGAATTCTGAAGAAATGTGGAATGTTGATTGCAGCTTGCACCCCTTTCTCACTGAAGTGCTAATGTGAGTTAAACTCAATGGGGATTGGGTCCCAATTCCGTAGAGCGGCCTTGCTTGCATTAGTGGTTCAGCAGCAAAAGAAAACTTTTGGTTTTGATTTTATGAAATTCGATTGACCCCTCTGCTCTGCCTGCTCCACTGCCTTTGAACTTGATCCAGGTGCTTGGTTGGGGACTATGATCAGAATTACTGGATTTAAATAAGTAACTGTGTTGACTTTGCCTGTTAATGTATGTATGTGTGTGCTCAGCTGTGGGTCTGACTCTTTGTGACCCACGAACTGTAGCCTGCCAAGATGCCTCTGTCCCAGGGGATTTTCCAGAGAGAATACTGGAGTGGGTTGCCATTTTCCTTTTCCAGGGGATATTCCCAACCCAGGGATCAAATCCACATCTCTACAGCTCTTGCATTGCCTGTTAGGGCTCCGTATTCTGGGGAGGCCCCTTTGGCTGTAATACTTTAGAAAAAATCTGAGCTTGAGAAAGAGAGACAAAATTG
Organism: Okapia johnstoni; assembly: GCA_024291935.2. Lineage (NCBI taxonomy): Eukaryota > Metazoa > Chordata > Mammalia > Artiodactyla > Giraffidae > Okapia > Okapia johnstoni. The sequence continues at coordinate 114,383,265 of CM044305.1, forward strand.
ATAAATTTGAAAGGGACCACTTTTTTACCGTGTCCTCCCAGTTCATAGGCTTCCCAGGTGGCACAATGGTAAAGAACTCTGCTGCCAGTGCAGGAGATGACCAAGGAGAACGAGGTGTTTTATCCCTGGAGTTGGGAAGATCCCTGAGGAGGGAATAGCAACCCACTCCAGTATTCTTGCCTGGAGAATCCCACGGACAGAGAAGCCTCTCTGGGATTGGGCGTCTACCGTCCATAGAAGAGCAAAGAGCTGGACCTCCAACTGAATGACTGTGCCCATGGTGCACACACTCCCAGTTAGCAGATAAAATGACTTTCAAAACAAAGCCATCATTTCAGGGGGCAAGACTGAGCTTAGATGGAAATAAGTAAGTCAACTGAATGGACAAAGTTCTTAAATTCTTAGATTGAAACATGTGGAAGGGTGTCCAGGAAGCAACCGGTGTCGTTAGTGTCCTTGATCCTCAGATCCATCTTAAAAAGGTAGGAGCTATTTACTATCCCTATTTGAGTAATGAATCTGAGGGGACAGAGATAAAGTAAACTTACCGAGTCCCAGAGGCAGTCAGCTGCCAGAGGTGGTAATGAGCTTGGACAGTCACTGCTGTAGGGTGTGCACTGTGATGATGAGATGATTTACTAGACATCACTGGGTTGCTGGACCTCTCCAGGACCAGGTCTCACAGTAAATATGGTTAGTGCCTGCTTCTGTGGCATAGCCATTTCTGCATTATGACCCAGGCATAAAGCAATTAAGCCATTGTTACTGCTTGTTACCTTATAACGGACTGAATTAGGTCTAAGAAAACTGCTAGTCAACAATGTACAAAATGCTTAAATTTATTTCAATGCCTAAAAAGTGATTCCATTTAATCTCAGTTGGCATTTGATTTTGGTTCAAACCAGATCTATTTGTTGAGCATTAATAGGAATGTGGTCATTGTCTCCCTTTTTATCTTCTCAAATATGGCTCTCGTGACCCAAAAGCTAGTAGCCCTTTCTTGAGGTCAAGCAATCTTCAAGCAGCGAGTCGGGGTGTCACGGCAAAAATGAGGAAGTTACTTCAGGGGCATTAGGTTTGTACTGGGTGGTCCTGAATGCTCTCTGTGGTAGGTAAGTTCCTGTGGTTTGTGTTCCTGTATTGCGGTGGCAGTTGTGCCGATTCGTCCCAGCAGAGTCCCTTGTGATGTGGGCTGGGGTTTGTAAAGATGCCTGGTTTCATATTGGGTGGAGTCACTTGGATGTGGAACGTAAACACGAGCATAGGAGGAGATAAGGCGGGATTTTAAGGTTGATTGGCAGCAAAAGACCTTTATCCATGCATCTGTGAAGTGGAATATGTCCATTCCTACCAGCTGGGTCTCTACTTACCACTTCCTCAGTTTTTGCATCGATTTATCAGTTATTGACAAATTAGAAAATACACTCCTTTTTTAGTCTGTCAAAGCTTGATAGAATCTGACTTTAGTTGGCAAAGAAACCAACAAATTCAACTCACCAGATGACACGTTGAGGCATCTTCCCTCCCTCATAAACCTGTGGTAATCAGATGTAGTGGTTGTGACGCGTGGGTCCTTGGATCAGACTTCCGAGTTTGATTCTTGCTCTGTAACTTACCTGTTGTATAACCTTAATCTCGTGTGTCTCAGATTCTGCATCTGTAAAACAGGAATATAAATAAGTGATGCCTGTGAGGATTAGGGCACCTCATACGTAAAACCTCTGTTACTATCATTATATCTATTTCCCATCTTCATTAGGGTGGTTCAGGTGTTATGTGTGGCTAATGTCACAGGAGAGACATACGTTTTGTTAAACAAGTTAAACTAAAAAGTTATTATCTATTTTTCTTTGGTAACAAAAATTGGGTTGTTATGGGTCTCCTTCTTTTATTTTTGCTTCTTGCTCTGCTATGGTGACAGCTCTCTTGTACCAAATGGGCCTCTTCCTGTGATCTATATTTCAAATCTATAAATAGTCAAAAACGATACCAAATAAAAAATGATGGCAGTGTATTCAGTCTAACACCACCCAAAGTGCGAGCAGATTTTTGACTGTTTCCATGGTGATGTAGGAATATTTTGTAAACATTTTGGCCTGGGGGGAAGGTGATGAGTCTTCTTGGGGCTGGGTGGGGATGGAGGGAATGCTTTTCAATTAAAACCACGACAGCCGACCAATAGTTGAAATGAGAGGGGATCCCTCTTTCATGCAGTAAATCAGAGACATCTCAGGTCTGGGGATTTGGTTGTACATGTGGTTCTTTTGTCGTGTGATGTTCTTCTTCTATTTCTTCTTGGGTAGACGGTACTATTGATACTCTTTTAGCTCTTCTGCATAATTATAGGATAGCAAACTTATGTTTTGATAAAAAAAATATGGAGTCTGTTTTTCCAATGTAGGTCCTGACAAAACTAAACTAGAATGTGAGCTGGCTTCTCTCATTTCCTGCCTCTCCACACATTACTCATGTCCATAAGTGTGGTCATGCTGAAATATGTTAATTCAGCATTTTCTTCCCAGTAGGAGTAAAAGCACACATCGAGGTAGATTTTTCAGAAATGAGTGTTTGCTAACAACTACAGTCATTGTGATTTCAGGATGGAAAATCAGTACCAGATACGGCTTGTCTGGAATCTAACTAGCTGGACTGAAGTCCAGTAATAATCTGCATCCAGAATCTGAGAAGCAGAGTGACATGCTATCCCTGATAATAGGGGGGGGGGGGGGGGGGGCATGTGTCATGGGTCTCAAGTGCCAAGGGTTGTTTATAATTAATTCTGCTTAGTTATCATTACCATCCAAGCTATTGGGCAGGAGCAGAATTTACACATGCCCTCTTGGTCTTACTCAGCTGTCGTCAATGCCCAAGGTACCATGCTAGGGCCAGAAGCCGAGATATAAAATAGCTCTGAAACAACAGCTGTTAACCCATTTTTCTTATAATAAGAGTTTCAAATATAGCGTAAGAAAATACAGGGAAAAAAAAGCAGGAATAATTACTAAGCAATAATACTGAGGTGCAAGGTAATATAATTGAATGTATCAGCAATGGTGGGCACATGTGTGGAAGAGAGAAGAAATCACTGACTGTGGTGAAGCAGGTGGGATCTGAGATGAGCCTTGATGGGTGGGTAAAGAAACAGGAGAGGGCATTAAAGAAAGGATAGGAGAGCAAACTTCCATAGGTCGGGTCCCAGCACTAGGAACTTGGTCTAGGAAGGGGTGTTAGCATACGACTGGGTGGCTCAGACAGTGAAGAATCTGCCTGCAATGAGGGAGACCTGGGTTCAATCCCTTGGTCGGGAAGATCCCCTGGAGAAGCGAAAATGGCAACCCAATCCAGTATTCTTGCCTGGAAAATTCCCATGGACAGAGGAAGTGGCAGGCTACAGTTGCTTCGGCGGTCACTAAGAGTTAGGACTATGACTGAGCAAACTAATTTACTTAAAGGAAGACCCTGGAGTCCAAAAACTGAGGACTAGACAAGGCATTGGTGGAGATGCTGTTTGCTATGATGGTGGTGGTGGTGGTGGGGTGGTCAGCCAAGAGCCAAAGATACAGAGTCAAAACATAAACAGGAGAGCGAGTAGAATCCAAAGGAGGCTATTTAAAAATGTGTGAGTTATGGCCTTGGCAAAGAAGAGTTGACAGAATTTGCTCAACTCAAATCAAGCAATAGAGTACAAAAGTTACAAAAATAATTTCTATTATGTTCAAAAGATTGATGAATTGGCATTATTATTATAAGTGACTTGAGAGCCAAAATGGAACGGTCTCATTAATAGAAAAAAAAATTAATAGTAGTATATTACGAAATCTACAAAGTCAGTTTTAAAAACTTTTTAAGGGCATTTAATTAATTTGTGAAGGCACATCTCTAAAAAATTGATGGTTGAATTTTGTTGATTAATATTAGAAAATCAAGATTTATACTAGAATTACTGGGCTTTAAAATTTATCTTTGATTAAACCAAATGTTAATCTTAAAAATCAAAGAATTGATAATAATCTTTGTCTGTGTACAACCACCACTTTGGTGAACACCCAAATAACCTGCAACTTGGCGTGCGGGCCAAGTTTCAGTGCCAGCATTCTGGAGGAGGAGGAGGGCTGGCTGCAGGCCAAGCACAGTGTGGAAAGGTCCTCTGTTGGCTATAGGTGGTTCAGGCTGCCAGGTGGTGAGCATCAGGAGAGGGCTGTCAACCCTTGCGGACTGAGTTGAGGAGCGGAAGCTTTAGTTCCAGGAGGACACGGAGAGCCAAGATACAGTGAATAGCATAGGGATCCAGGCAGGATATGAGTCAAGCTGTCAAACATTCTAGTGGCAGAAAGTCTTTCTAACAAGATTAAATGAGAACAGAGGAAAGAGTGAAATTTTAGAGAAGAAAATGTGGAAATCCAATTAAAGCATTTTGCTTTGCAAAACCCTATGTAACCAGGAATAACACTCGGTACTGGTCTCATTTCTTACTTTGGACCATTATTTATCATCTAATCTGGCCTTTTAAGTCGGAATTCAGTGTGCATGAGATGGGCAAATATCGGGCCTGATGTGAAGCACCGTTAGAACTGGAGAGCTTTTAAAAAATAATACTGTTTTAGGCCTGCTGCTGACATTTGAATCAGGAATACTGGAGTGGGAACCTGGCATCCCTGTTTTTTTCTAAAAGCTCCCTCATGATTTTATGCACATCCAGGGCTGATTCTTTGGAACCACCAGAGTGATGGTAAACCATAATCCCAACTGGAAAGCCAAAAGACTAGTTTCAGAGTCCCAGTCTGAAATAGCTCACAAGGTAATTCCCACAAGGAAATCATTTTTAACTGGGCATCTGTTACTTCACTAAATAGGATTGTCCCTAAATGTTACAACATTCTGTGATTCACTGGAGGGAAATTGCCTTCTTTATTAGCTCAGATACTAATCCAGTCCACAAACCTGGGGTCCACTCATTCTGGAGGAATTTCTCACAGGAAAGGAAGATGCTGAACTCAATGAAGACGGCAGGAGGGCTGGTCAGGCAGACAAATTGAGGGAAAGAAGCAAATAATGCAACAACAAAAGACGCCTCACTTCCCTGGGCCTGCCTGAATCCTTGTTTCTAAAGTGAACTTAAACAGGCAAGAACTATTATGATCTCAGGTGTGGCTTACGTCTTGTATCTCACTTTCATCGTTGCTGTAAACAGTTTCTTACCACAAAAATCAGCAGTTTAAACTACCAACAGATGCATTATCTTATGGTTCTCTAGAAGTCTGACCAGTTTCATCGGGCTAAAATCCTGGTGTCCACAGGCTGCGTTCCTTTCTAGATGGCAATAAGGGGCACTTGTTTCCCTTCCTCATTTGGATTGTTGACAGAATTTAGTTCCTTGCCTGTTGTAGGACTGGGATACCTGAATCCTTGCTGACTGGTCAGCTGAAGGCTGTTCAGAGATCTCCGTTCAAAGCTAGGTGTTGGTTGGCGTGAGTCTCCCTTAACCTTCCAGGTCTCGCCTTCCTTTCACTTTTTCTTTCTAAACATCAGCACCAGAAAATTTCTTACTTCTAAGGACTACTGTGTTAGAATGGAGCCACCCAGTTTATCCTAGGATAATTTCCCTATTTTAAGAGCCTTAACCATAATCAAATCTTCAAGGTCTCATTTTTCTGTGTGAGTGACATATTCATAGGTTGCAAGCGCTGGGATGAAGACATGGGGTGGAGGGGCATGTGAGGATTACGGCATTATCTGCCCACACTCTGCCCTCCAGTGTGAAGATTTTTAAAAAGATAAGAACAGGTGGGGTGTTTGTGGGAAGGGTTGGTTCTCTAAGGATTATTTTCAGAATCACTGCATACTGATCCTGGAGGGGGTATGAAAATGGTCTATTGATCTAAATGATTCCCAGCATTAGGTAGAAGGGATCCCAGACTCTGAGAGTGAAAGGTCGTTGTCTTTCTTTTGATTCTGAAACTGAAGATCCAGTACTTTTGGACACCTGATTGCAAAGAGTGGACTAATTGGAAAAGACCATGAAGTGGGAAAGATGAAGGCGAAAGGTGAAGGGGTGGGTGGAGAGGATGAGATGGTTAGATTGCATCAATGATTCATTGGACATGAATTTGAACAAACTCCGGAGAGAGTGAAGGACAGAGGAGCCTGGCCTCTGCCTGCAGTTCATAGGGTCTCAAAGAGTAGGATACGGAATAGTGACTGATGAGCAACAACAAAATAAGAAATTTAGATGTTCTAATTCTATTAGGTACATTCTTTGAGAGCAATGCAATAGAGGCTGAAAAACCTCCTTTCTGGGCAGAGCTTTATCATCCCGGTCCCATGGAATTCTCTGCTTTTCTAGTAATCCGTTTTAGAAGGAAGGCTCTGACACTGTGGTTATGCTTAGTTTGCATCCAGTTGATTTCTTAAGCACTAACAACATAAAGAAATGGATTTTGGGGCTCTGACTAAAGTGAATGATAGAAGATTCAAAAAGAGGTGAAAATAATTTCTATTTTTCCAGATCCTCCATGTACTTAAAAACTGAATCTCCAGGTCGACAAGGCTTGTACTCTTAAAATTACATATGGCAAAGATGTATGTGTTCAATAAGCATTTATTGGGTGCTCCCACTGTACGAGACAAACCTATCCAAAGCGATCTCTGGGAGGAATGAAGCAGGGTGTTGTTCTATTCAAAACAGGCATGGAGGCCAATTCCATGTTCTTGTGAAGGGCTCTGGGCTTGTTGACTTGGAGCGTGTCCAACTACACCAATTGTTTAATGGCAGAGAGGAATCGAGTTCTCCTTGGAGTTATGTCCCTTAATTATATTGTAATTAATTAATTATTCAAAGCTGGTTTCTTACTTTATAGCAAGAGAAAAAAAGATACTGTATTTTGACTCTTTTCTTGGGCTTTCTTGGAACTTTTTTTTTTTTATCCTGGAACACTCTGCTCGGGGAAAGGAACAGGTTTGTTTTGAAGAGGAGTGGAAATTATTGCATTCAGTGGGCTTTCCACTCTGGTGGATGATACTGATAGGCGGAATTGGAATAAACGTCGCTGGGGAAAACCAGTATTTTTTCGGATCTTCATTAAATATTTGCATGACATTTTCTGCATTAACTTAACAGTGCTCTTTTGATTTGAAGTATTTCAGTTCTGCATATTAAGTGTGCCACCGTGGAAGTGCACACAGATGAGACGAGACCAGTTCACCTAGATTCAAACCAGCCCTGCCCACTCCTGGTGTTATTTTTATTTTGTTGGGTACTTAGCTTCTCTAAAGTTTTGATTTCACATGGGGGAAATGACGATATTATCCACCTGTTTCAGCCCAGTGATCTTAGTTTTTTACAACAGAAACCAAAACTACATATTTAATGGATCAGTTAAGCACATAGGGATTTATTAAAATGGTATTGGCGATATAACTCTGAAATTAGAGAAATGAAAATCCATAGGAACAGGGAGGCCAGGAAGCGGACAGGACTTCAGGGGAAGTATGTTTACAGAACTGGTCCTACGGAGACCAGCGTGTCCAAGCACTGACGCTGCTGACACTGAATGTTAGGTGGCACTTCAGGACTGCTGCCTCATGCCTGGCACTGATTCAGTGGATTTCTGCAGTCTCTATCTTGTGTCACTAACTTCCAAATTATGTTTGGGGAGGCAATGTCTTGCTTGGAGAATTAGGTCATCTGCTACTCTTGTTAGCTGCTCAAAGGAATTGAGAAATCAAGGTATGTAATGTTTCAGTGTCAGCAGTAGGAGGTGGCTATGCCCATTCAGCCAACTCAGAGTGGAGAATTCCAATTTACAGGAGGAGGTACAGAAGCACATGGACCAAAAAAAAAAAAAGACCCCACAAAAGCCCCAAAAAACAACCTCCCCCCAACAAACAATCAACAAAACAATAAAAATTCAAAAAAAACGAAATCCCCAAATATCACCTTCCTGGAGTCCATTCCCTTCAGTGACCTACAGTGACCTACCTCCTTTTCCCTCACTTTATCATTCCAACAGAAAAAATTTCTCTTTTCAGCTGAGTTGCAGCTATTATTTGTTTAATAAATATGCTCTCACTTCTTCCCAAGGGTAGTCCTCATCTGCAAAGTCTCATGCAAAAGTTCTTGCTCGTCTTAACATTCAGATTCTCTAGGTGTTGTCCCATTCTCTTCAGGTCTGGCAGATCAATACATCAATGTTACCTTAATTTATAGGCTGAGTTGTAAAGCTAATCATCTTTTTTTTCTTAAACTGCATATCCTAAGTAAGAGAGAAAGAGAAAAATTAATTTAAAAGAGTATTTACATATGGTTTTTCCAGTGGTCATGTATGGATGTGAGAGTTGGACAGTGAAGAAAGCTGAGCGCCGCAGAATTGATGCTTTTGAACTGTGGTGTTGGAGAAGACTCTTGAGAGTCCCTTGGACTGCAAGGAGATCCAATCAATCCATCCTAAAGAGATCAATCCTGGGTGTTCATTGGAAGGACTGATGTTGAAGCTGAAACTCCAATACTTTGGCCACCTCATGCGAAGGGTTGACTCATTGGAAAAGACCCTAATGCTGGGTAGGATTGGGGGCGGGAGGAGAAGGGGACGACAGAGGATGAGATGGTTGGATGGCATCACCGACTCGATGGACATGGGTTTGGGTGAGACTCCGGGAGTTGGTGATGGACAGGGAGGCCTGGCGTGCTGCGATTCATGGGGTCGCAAAGAGTTGGACACGACTGAGCAACTGAACTGAACTGAATTGAAAAACTGATATTTATATATCTATAATATATATATATATCAGATATACTACACAAAACACACATATCATTGCATGAAAGAAGGTGTGAATAATGCTATATTCCACATGTGCATTTCAGGTCACAAGGCCAAAGTAAATATTTGATTCATCATTCCCCTTTTCCATTATCCTTTTATCTTGGCAATATGATGTTCTTTTTTTTTTTTTTTAAATTTTTGGCTACAGGGTATGTGGAATTCTTAGTTCCTGACCAGTGAACGATTCCATTGCCCCATGCAGGAAAAAAAAAAAAACACACAAAAAATCCCAAGTGTGGAGTTTTAAATGCTGGGACTGACAGGGGAAGTTCCCCTGATGTTCTTCTGGACAGGGGTGGTGTGACCCAGACCTCATCTAGGGATCCAAGCCCTCGGCAGTCCTATCTGTATCTTCTCATTCTGGTCGTTGGAGATCATGGCAGTACTAGGAGTTATCCCCAAGGATCTCCTGGATCCAGCAGTCCCTTTACAGCCTCATTATGTAGCGCATCCCTATTTCCTCTTAATATTCAGGGTCAACCATCCTAAGATACTGAATAACAGGCACAAAGCCTGGTTTCACTCCAGTGGCATTTCAGAGTCTGACCTTGTAGAAATACACTTGGCTTTCATCACATGTCTTGTGCTCTTTTCTGTATCATAGGCCCGGGACCAGTGTGGGTTTGATTATGTTCTCCTTGCACAAAGTGCCACAACTCAAATGACAAGGAATCATCAGGAGAGGCTGCTAACAAAGTCTGACTGGACAAAGAGGGAGGGCCGTTGGTTGATGAGGAGGATTCAGTGATGAGGTTTTTGAGTGCTCTGAGATGGACCAAATAGATACCTTATTTCCCAATTCCAGTTAGTATACCTTGGAGATATTGTGGGTTCAGTTTCAGACCACCACAATAAAGCAGATATCACAATAAATTGAGTCACACACACTTTTTGGCTTCTCGTACCATATAAAAGTTTATTATTTAAATTATATTGTATGTAATAGCATTATGTCTAAAAAGACTATATATATCTTAATTAAAAATGCTTTCATTGCTAAAAAAATTCTAACTATCCTTGATAATGAAGGTTGCCACAAACCTTCAAATTTGTAAAATATATATATATTTATATTATATATATAATATCTGGGTGGACAGGTGTAATAAAGCAAAGTGCAATAGAATGAGGTATGCCTGTACTTCGGGTTAATTTCCATTATGGCACTAGTACCCTGAATATCACACAAAAGGTCTCTGCAAGGCCTTGAATTAAAATGTAATTTGGGACCCACAGAATCAAAACTTTGTGTGTTTTTTGACTATTCTCCTGTGTTGTGGCACCAAGAGATATGAGTTTTATATTTATTTTTGAAAACATTTTTAAATGGTGGTAAAAAACATGAGAGCTTTATTTTTCCAAGTTATATAGTTTTTGGATTTCTGTGTATGATGCGTGGGTAAAATGTAAGAATTTGAGCTTATTACTGTCTTCATCTGTCCAGTGAATGAGAAGAAACCACTCTTTTAGGCAGGCCTTGGAAATGGATTTACCCCATTTATGTGCGTTTGGTCGATGTTTGTTTTGGCTGTCATATCATCCCTTCATTGGTTCTTTATTCAATGTGACCAACAGGTAAGGATTTAATTAGCAGAGATTAATCATTGTTCCTGTTTGCTCAGGGTCACTAGCTTCTGATTTCAAGTCTGGATCACTCTTCTGATAGGTGGTACATGTGTGCGTGGCAAGTCACTTTGGTCGTGTCTGACTCTCTGTGACCCTATGGACTGTAGCCCGCCAGACTCCTCTGTCCATGGAATTCTCCAGAAGGAAAATACTGGAGTGGGTTGCCATGCTCCTCCAGGGGATCTCCTTGACCCAGGGATCAAACCTGTGTCTCTTACATCTCCTGTATTGATGGACACCGGTCTCCTGCTAACTTCCTAGCTCGTAAGGAGTTTAGAAAGTGAGTACCTGGCTTTCCATTCTTTAGAGGAAGTCAAGCTGCCTCCAGCAATGACTTACTAAGATAGAGAATTCTCACAATCGTTTGCAAGTTCAGGTGCTGGGCAGCCTCAAAACATGTCTGGGATTTACTGGAATTCGTCGTGAGGTTGTTAGGGAGATAAAAAAGATAGTAAGATATAAAACAAGGTAGACTATGTCCAGGTCTCAACAGCTTTATGTGGATGAAGATGGATTAAAAGTTTGTTTAATTTTTAAATTTTTTAAAATAATAGAACCAGATAGGAAATTAGGTGAGGTAGTTTTATTAATGAACATTTTTATGGAAAAGATGATTATAGTCGGCCATCTGGTATTCACAGGTTCTAGTGACTCAGGTGGTAAAGAATCTGCCTGCAATGCAAGAGACCTGGGTTTTCATCCCTGGGTCAGGAAGATCCCCTGGAGAAGGGAAAATGGCAACCCACTCCAGTATTCTGTCTGGAGAATTCCATGGACAGAGGAGTCTGGCAGCTACAGTCCATAGGGTCACAAGGAGTCAGACACGACAAAGTGACTTAGCCACGCACACATGTACCACCTATCAGATAGAGTGATCCAGACTTGAATCAGAAGCTAGTGACCCAGAGAGAAGAAACAGGAACAATGAAAGAATCTCTGCTAATTAATTCCTTACCTGTGGTCACATTGAATAAAAGAACCATTAAGGGATGTATGACAGCCAAAACAATCATCGACCACACTACGAAAACCAGTATGGGGTAAATCCATTCCAGGGCTGCATAAAAGAGTGTTTCTTCTCATTTGCACTGGTCAGGATGAAGACAGTAATAAGCAAAAACAAAATTCTTACATTTTTACCCACGCAAGCATCACTGAAATCCAAAAACTATTATAACTTGAAAATTAAAGCTCTCATGTTTTTTTACCACATTTAAAATTGTTCTTCAAAAATAAATATAAACCTCATATCTATTGGTGCCACAAAACACTGCGATAAGTCAAATAACACACAAAGTTTGATCTCTGGGGATCACCAAATTAACTGTTTAATTCATGGACCTTGGCATGACCATTTTTGTGTGATATTCAGGGTACTGTGCATAAGAATTTAACCCTAAGTACAGGCATAACTCATTCTATTGCACTGTTGCTTTTTAACACTTCACAGATATTATATATATATATATATATATATATATATTTTACAAATTGAAGGTTTGTGGCATCATGCATTATCAGAGGATAGTTAAAATTTTTTAGCAATGAAGCATTTTTAATTAAGATATATATAGTTTCTTTTTAGACATAATCTATTACATACTTATAATGTTAAAATATAACTTTTTTATTGTACTGAGAAGCCATAAAAAGTGTGTGTGAATCAATTTATTGTGATATATGCTTTATTGTGGTTGGTCTGAAACTGAACCCCAATATCTCCCAAGGTATTCTATTCTGGAATTGGGAAAATTTGGTATCAATTTTGGATCATCTCAGGAGCATCATAAAACTAATTCAATGAATCCTTCCTCATCAACCAAAAGGCTGCCCTCCCTCTTTGTCCAGTCAGACTTGTTGCAGCCTCTCCTGATGATTCTGTTCATTTGAGTGAGGCAACGTGCAAGGAGAAGCATAATCAAACCCACATGTCCGGGCCTTTTGATCAGAAAAGAGCACAACATGTGCTGAAAAGCCAACTACAAGGTCTCAGACTCTGATGCCACTGAGTGAAACAGGCTTTGTGCCGGTTATTCAGTGTTTAGGGATGGTTGACCTGAATATTAGGAGGAAATTGGGATGCTGCTACATAATGAGGTGGAAAGGGGACTCCGATGGATTCAGGAGTTTCCTTGGGGATAACTCTAGGTACTGCCATGTTCTCCAACGACCAGAATGAAGAAGATACATGATAGGACTGCGAGGGCTTGGATCCAGGAGTGGAGGTCTGGGTCAACACCAACCCTGTCTGAAAGTAACATCAGGAGGGACTTCCCTGGCAGTCCAGCAGTTAAAACTCCACACTTGGACTGCATGGGGCATGGATTCGATCTCTGGTCAGGGAACTAAGATTCCACATACCATGCCCCTACATAGCCAAAAATTAAAAAAAAAAAAAAAAGAACCTCAGTTGCCAAGATAAAAGGATATGGAATAGGGGAATGATGAAGTCAAATATTTACTTTGGCTTGTGACCTGATGCAGCATGTGGAATTTAGCATTTATTCACACCTTCTTTTTGCAATGATATGTGTGTGTGTGTGTATATATATATAAATTTATTATATAATTCTATACTATATATATCAGTTCAGTTCAGTTCAGTTCAGTCGCTCAGTCGTGTCCAACTCTTTGCGACCCCATGAATTGCAGCACGCCAGGCCTCCCTGTCCATCACCAACTCCCGGAGTCTACCCAAACCCATGTCCATCGAGTCGGTGATGCCATCCAACCATCTCATCCTCTGTCGTCCCCTTCTCCTCCTGCCCCCAATCCTTCCCAGCATCAGGGTCTTTTCCAATGAGTCAACTCTTCACATGAGGTGGCCAAAGTATTGGAGTTTCAGCTTCAACATCAGTCCTTCCAATGAACACCCAGGATTGATCTCTTTTAGGATGGATTGATTGGATCTCCTTGCAGTCCAAGGGACTCTCAAGAGTCTTCTCCAACACCACAGTTCAAAAGCATCAATTCTGCGGCGCTCAGCTTTCTTCACTGTCCAACTCTCACATCCATACATGACCACTGGAAAAACCATATGTAAAAATACCACTATTTAAATTATTTTCTCTTTCTCTCTTACTTAAGGATCATGCACTGTGATGATTAGCTTTAATCTCAGCTATAACATTAAGGAACATTGAGTTGGGATCTTGCCAGACCTGAGAAGGAATGGACACAACTAGAAGATCTTGAATGTGAAAGACGAGCTGTGAGACTTTGCATGAGACTTTGCAGATGAGGACTTCCCTTGGGGAAGAAGTGAGAGCATTTTAAAATTATTACTAATTATAGCTGCACTCAGTGAATAGAGAAATTTTTTCTTTTGGAATATATCAATGTAGGGAACCTAGGAGGGTAGGCACTGTAGGTCACTGAAGGATGGACCTCAGTAAGTAGGGGTTATTTTGGTGGATTTCGGTTTTTTTGAGATTTTTTGATTGTTTTGTGTTGTTGTTGGGGGGGAGGTTGTTTGTGGGCTTTTTGTGGGCGTCTTTTTTTTTTTTGTTGGTCATGTGGCTTCTGGATCCTCTATTACACTGTATTTGGAAAATTCTCCACTCTTGGGGAGTTTGGCTGAATCGGGCAGAGGCCCACCTATACTGCTGACAACTGAAACATTACTACTGGATTCTCAGATTTCCTTTACTGCCTAAGAGTAGCAGATGGACCTCTAGTTCTCCAAGCAGAAATGCCTTGCCCAAACATTAATTTGGAAAGTTAGTTGTACATAGTTAGAGACTGCAGAGAATCCACTGAATCGGTGCCTGGGCAGGAGGCAGCAGCCTGAGAGGTGCCACCTAAAATTCTGTGTTCAGCAGAGTCAGTGTATGGTACTGCTGGTCTCGTTGGACCAAGTTCTGTAAATACTTCACCTGAAGTCCTGGCGCTAGCTGGCCTCCCCTGTTCTATGGATTTTCATTTCTCTAGATTCACGGAGTATCCAATCACCATTTTAATAAATCCCTATGGGCTAACTGTGCAATTAAATATGAGATTTTTCTGTTGTTATAAACTAAGGAACCTGGCTGATTACAGGTGGATATCACTTTCCACACCCTATCGCATTTCCCCCATTGTGGGAAATAAAACTTTTAAGAAAGGGCTAAGGACCTACAATATAAGATATAAACCCTGGATGTGGCAGGGCAGGGTTTGATCTAGGTGAACTGGTCTCTCTCATCTCGTGCTCTTCCACTGTGGCACACTTTCATATGCAGAACTGAAATACTTAAATCAAAGGACACTGTTAAAGTAAATGCCGAAAACAGTCATGCACATTTTTTTAATGGAAGATCAGGAAAAAATTACTGTTTTTCCAGCGGACGTTTTCCCAAATTCCGCCTTATCCAGTATCAACACCAGAGTGGAAAGCCTGGAATGCAATAATTTCCATCCTCTTTCAAAAATCAAACCTGTTTCCTTTCCCTGCCAGCGTGTGCCAGAAAAAAAAAAAAAAAAAGTTCCAAGAAAACGCAAGAAAAAGTCAAAATACAGTATCTTTTGTCCTCTCTTGCTATAAAGTAGAAACCATTCTTTGAATAATTAATTAATTACAATATAATTAAGGGAAATAACTCAAGGAGACTCGGGACAGATTCCTCTCTGCATTAACAATTGTGCGAGTTGTACACGCTCCAAAGTCAACAAGGCAGCCCTTTCACTAAGAACATGGAAATTGGCTCCATGCCTGTTTTGATTAGAACAAACACCCTGCTTCGCCTCCCAGAGATCTTTGGTTTGGTTGATGTCTCGTACAGTGGGACCCAAATAATTCGCTTTATTGAACAAATACATCTTTGCATTGTATATTAAGAGTTTCAGAGCCTTGTGACCTGGAATTCAGTTTTTATAGTACATGGAGGATTCTGAAAAATAGAAATTATTTTCACCTCTTTTTGAAGCTTCTGTCATTCACTTTGTCAGTGCCCCAAATTCAATTTCTTTATGATGTTAGTGCCTTAAGAAGATAAACTGGCGGCAAACTAAGCATAACCAGCAGGGTCATCAGACCTCCTTCTTACAAACGGATTCTAGAAAAAGCATGTAATTCCATGGGACAGGGATGAAAAAAAGCTCTGCCCAGAAGGGAGTTTTTCAGCCTTATTGGCTTGCTCTCAAGAATGTACTAATAGATAGACATGCTATTTTGTATTTTGTTCGTTGCTCTTTCAGTCACTAAGTCGTTCCTACTCTTTGTGACCCCATGAACTGCAGCATGCCAGGCTCCTCTGTCTTCACTCTCCTGGAGTTTGCTCAAATTCATGTCCATTGAATCAGTGATGCTATCTAACCATCTCATCCTTGCCACCCACCCCCTTCTCCCTTTGCCCTTCAGTCTTTCCCAGCATCAGGGTCTTTGCCAATTAAGTCAGCTACTTTGCATCGGTGGCCCAAAGTACTGGAGCTTCATTTCAGGCATCAAAGAAAGACAACGACCTTTCACTCTCAGATCTGGGATTCCCCTTTTACCCTACTCTGGGAAATCATTTAGATAATTAGACATTTTCATACCCTCCAGGATCAGTATGGCAGTGATTCTGAAATAAACCTTTAGAACTACACTGTACCACAAACTCCACTCGGTTTCTTATCTTTTTAAAAAATCTTCACTGGAGTGCCAGAGTGTCGTGGGCAGAATAATGCCGTATTCATAACATGTCCTCCACCCCATGTCTTCATCCCGCGCTTGCAACCTATGAATATGTCACTTCAAACAGAAAAAGAGACCTCCTTGAAGATGTGTTGATGATGGTTAAGGATCTTAAATTAGGGAAATTATCCGGATTATTTGGGTGAGGGCTCCCTTCTATCACAGTAGTCCTTAGAAGTAGAAATTTTCTTGGCTGTGTTAGAAATGAAGAAAGGGGAAGAAGGCGAGACTGGAAGGGTAAGGGAGGACTCAGCCTACAATCCCCTGGCTTTTGAAGGAGAGGTCTCTGGATAACAGCCCTCAGCTGACAGTCAGCAAGGATTCAGGATCACAGTCCTACAAACAAGCAATGGAACTAAATTCTGTCAACAATCCAATGAGGAAGGAAACAAGTGCCCCTTAGTGCCTCTAGAAAGGAACGCAGCTGTGGACACCAGGATTTTAGCTCCGTGTGAAAACAGGTCAGACTTCTAGGAAGAACCATAAGATAATGATCTGTGTTGTTTAAACTTGCTGAAGTTTCGTGGTAAAACTGGTTACAGCAAGATGGGAAAGTGAATACAAATGACGTAAGCCACCACCTGAGATCTTAATTGTTCTTTGACTGTTTAAGTTCACTTTAGAAACAAGGATTTCAGCAGGGCCAAGGGAAGTGAGGCGGCTTTTTGTGGTTGCTATTATTTGCTCTTTCATCATTTTGTCTGCTGACCCAGCCCTGGCCTGCTCTGCAGTGGAGTGCTAGCATCTTCTTTCTCGTGTGAAATTCCTCCAGATGATGTGAGCCGCCAGGGTTGTGGACTGATTAGTATCTGAGCTATAAAGAAGGCAATTTCTCCTCAGTGTGATCACAGAATGTTCGTAACTAGTGAGGGGACAATTCCTATTTAGTTGAAGTAAAACAGATGCCCAGTTAAAATTGATTTCTTGGGGGAATACCTGGGAGCTTATTTCAGACTGGGACTCTGAACTAGTCTTTGGCTTACAGTTGGGATTATGGTTTCCATCACTCTGGTTGGTTCAAAGAATTCAGCCCTGGATTGTGCATAAAATCATGAGGGAGCTTTTAGAAAAAACAGGGTGATGCCAGGTTCCCCACCCAGGGGATTTGATTCCAATTGGTCACCAGCAGGGCCATAAAACAGTATATTATTTTTAAAAAGCACTCCTGTTCTAACGTGCTTCACATCAGGCTCGGATTTCTGCCCCCAATCTCACAGTGCACACTGAATTCTACTTAAAAGCGCCAGATTAATGATATTAAATGTCAATGTTAAGAAAGAGACCTGTTAGTACCAGTGTTATCCTGGTTACATAGGGTTTTGCAAAAGCATAATGCTTAATTGGGATTTCCACCTTGTTCTTCTCTAAAAGTTTCTTCTCTTTCCCTGTGCTCATTTAACCTTGTTAGAGAAGACTTTCTTGCCAACCTTGACTGGTTTGACACGCCTGGACTCCATTTCATGCCGGGGATCCTATGCTATCACGGCCTATTCTTGTGCCTCTCCGGTATCCTGGAACTAAACTTCCTTCCTTCAAACCCAGTCCAAAAGGGTTGACGGCCCCTTCCTGATGCTCACCACCTGGCTGCCTGAACCTCTTATAGCATACAGAGGGTCCTTGCCACACTGGGTGGGCTGCAAGCCAGCCCTCCTCCTCCTCCACAGAAGGTTGCTTCTGAAACTTGGCCAACGCCAAGTCAGGTTATTGGTGTTCACCAAAGTGGTGGTTGTACAAAGAACAATGATTATTAGCAGCTTGTCGGTCAAAACACTCACCTAAGGGGGCGGTGAAACTCATCCAAACGTGCTTTATCTTCACACAGATTTATCCTGAATAGGTGTCCTATGTCAACTTTGAATTTTTCAAGATTAACTTTTGGTTTACTCAAAGATAACTTTTAAAGTCCCTGTACTTTCTAGTATTACATCTTGATATTCATAACTTATTAATCAAGTTGGCCCAATTCAACATCATTTTTAAGATGTGCCTTCACAAAATTAATTAAATGCCTAAATAGTTTAAAACTGACTTTGTAGATTTAGTTTATTCTACTTTTAATTTTTTTGCTATCCGTTATTGAGACCTTCCATTTGGACTCTCAAGTCACTATATTTTATGCCGAATTCATCAGAATCTTTTGAAGCAGAATAGAATTATGTTGTAAACTTTTGTACCTTATTGCTGGATTTGAGTGGAGCAAATTCTGTCATATCTTCTTTGGCCGAAGGGCATAACTCACACATTTTTAAATAGCCTCTCTTAGGAATTCTACACGGCTCTCCTGGTTTTTGTTTGATCTGTAGTCTTTTAGGCTCTTGGCTTGACCACCCTCCACCCACACCCACGCATCATTGGCTAACAGCATCCACACCAATGCCTTGTCTTGTCCCTAAGTTTTTGACCCTCCTTTAGTATTAGTTTGCTCAGTCATGTCTGACTCTTTGTGACCCCATGGACTGTAGCCTGCCAGGTTCCTCTGTCCATGGATTTTCAGGCAAGAATACTGGAGTGGGTTGCCATTTCCTTCTCCAGGGGATCCTTCCAGACCCAGGGATTGAAACCCAGGTCACCCACATTGACTGGTAGATTCTTCACTGTATGAGCACAAGCGCGTTATGCTAACACCCCTTCCTAGACCAAGTTCCTGTTGCTGGGGATCCCGACCTCTTGCATGTTGCTCTTCTTTCCCTTTCTTTATTGCCTCTCACTGTCTTTACCCACCCATCAAGTCTCATTCAGATCCCACACTGCCTTCACACAGTCCAGGGTGATCTTCTCTCTTCCCAACATGTGCCAAACCATTGCTGATTACTATTCAATTTATATTACCTTGCCACCTCATATTATTGCTAGATAATTTTTCCCTGCTTTTTTTTTTCCCTGTATTTTTCTTACCTAGTTTAGAAAACTTTAGAAGGGTTACAAGCTGTGTTTCAGTCATTTATATCTCGGCTTCTGGCCTAGCATTGGTACCTTGGGCATTGACGACAGGCTGAGTAAGACAAGAGGGCATGTGTAAATTCTGCTCCTGCCCAACTATGTATGATGGTCAAGGACACTAAGCCAATGTATTAATTTTAAACAAACCCATGGCACTTGAGACCATTGGGACAACATTTTTATCAGGGGATAGCATGTCACTCTGCTTCTCAGATTTCGGGATGCTGATTTACTGACTTCAGCCAGCTAGTAAATTCCAGACAGCGTATTGGTACTGATTTTCCATCTGAAATCACAATCGCCTGTACGTTGTTGCAACACTTCTGTCTGAAACTCTCCTCCTGTGTGCTTTACTCCTATGGGAAGGAAAGAAAATGCTGAATAAATATTTCAGCATGCCACCACTTATGGACAATGAGTATGTGTGGAGAGGCACGGAAATGAGAGAAGCAGCTCACAATTATAGGTTTAGTTTTGTCAGGGACACTAATGGGACAAACAGGACCATATTATCAGGAAGATCCTCTGGCTAGTATTCTTGCCTGGGAAATCCCACAGACAGAGGAGCCTGGCAGGCTACAATCCATAGGGTCACAAAAGAGTTGGACATGACTGCAGCAACTGAGTATATATTCTATTATGGCAAAGGTGAAAACACCACCTTTGCCACAACAGCAACCAGAAAAATTTACTCCAAGAATAAATCAGTACAAAACAGATCTGTTTCAGAATTAAAGAAAAGTACAGAAAAAGAAGACTTTACATGAATGTTAAACCCTATTTTAAAATATAAAAGAAATAAATCCATCACTGGCCACATTGCCCCATTCTGTCACCCCCTCCCACCAGGGAGCACCATTGAGACATCTGGGTCCAGGACCACACCCAGATTTGCCGGTCTGATTAACTGGTGTCCATTTTTGTATTTTATGTGTCCAGCTGGGCATCCAGCTCCTCTATAGAAAATTGCTGCTATGAATTCCCGACAATGCATATGCCTCTACCCCAGGTCTGACTCCATAGTGGATCCATTTCTTCTACTTTAACCTTTGTGTTTTACTGCTTTCACTACAAGTTAATCACTAAAAGGATATTGCCTATAGCTTAAAGTATACATAATGGCTCATCTCCAACAACTCTGCCTCCCATGCCTGAGTGTTAAGTTAAAATACCTTTGTTTAAGCTCACAGGAAATATCCTGACAAGGCAGACTGGTGAATGACCACAGAAAAGAAAAAATGAACACATCCTCTCTGGAGTCTAGCTGGAACTAGGAAATATTTGCAAGAACACATCATCTTTCCTACTTTACCACCTCACCTCTCCCTCTTTGTTCTATTAAACAAAAAAGCATTCAACCCCCACAGGATGGTTCTTTGGGATACTAGTCAACCATCTTCCTGGTCTGCTGGCTTTTGGAATAAGGCAGCTCTTCCTTCCCCTAACAGCTCTTCTCTCGATTTATTGTCTTGTGCGATGGTGAACAGTAAGAGCTTAGACTCAGCAACACTGGTGCCACTAACGCCACTGAAACCTCTCAAAGCATGGTTTCTAGTTATCCATCTAATTTACACTCTGCACAGATCTGTACTTCATGTCAATCTGTGAGGCAACAAGCTGAATGTTCCTGGGGCAGCCATCCAAAGGGACACCACCGTACATTTTCATAGCTTTTAGTGGATCTGCATTCCACTCAGAAAGCACTTCAGCTATTCGGAAACTGTGACCAGATGGGTGGTATGGTGCAGCCACCTTCTTTAGAATTCCAAATTCAGCAAAGGGTTTTTGAATATTAGCAGTGGGACACTCCAAAATCTGGTGGTGTCAAACGTCCACATTTGCTGGTGTTAAATGTCCTGATTTGACACCAGCAATTCACCAGTATCCACACCAGCACCACCTTCAAATCTCTGTCCAAAAGGTCACATTGCCATTTGTCGGGAAATTGTTTTGGCCTGCTATAGGGCAATGGCCGGTTCCTACTGCCACCACCTGCTGGGCGCAGGTGATGACCGGCTGGATTGTGGATGGGTCCACAACCTGGGTTCACTCTTATGGTAGCTTACACTCCACCACACCAGGGCTGATGCCCAGGAGATACCAATGGACCCCCCTCGGGTCACTCCAGATGTGGCAGTGCACAGCCAGTGATGCCGGGCAGATTCTGCTGGGTCCGCCTTTGTTCACTCCAGACACAGCAGTGTGCCACAGATATGATGCTCGGTGGATTCCAATGGGTCCCCGCCTGTTTCACTCTAGAGATGGCCTGCACCCTGCTGCCAGGGCTGCTCATTTGGCTGCTCTGGAAGCATCCAGAGTATGGCCCCTGCCACAGCAGCCTCAGCAGGTCTGGTTCAGCTAAATGACGTCACCTAGACATCAGTCAGGGTGGGCATGGAATTGGCGTCAGCTGGAGCCTATGAATCCGTGAGCACTGATGTGTTACTTCTGATGTTCTTTGGGTTTTTACAGTGCAGTCTCCTCCCATGGCGCTAGATATGCTCCTAGCCAGTTGTGGGCGTGGGGTGGGGCAGCAAGTCTGCCCTCAATGTGAAAGTTGCTCAGTCGTGTCCAACTCTTCACAACCCCATGGACTATACAGTCCATGGAATTCTCCAGGCTAGAATACTGGAGTGGGTAGCCTTTCCCTTCTCCAGGGGATCTTCCCAACCCAGGTCTCCTGCATTGCAGGTGGATTCTTTGCCAGCTGAGCCACAAGGTAAGCCAAAGAATACTAGACTAGGTAGCCTCTACCTTCTCCAGAGGATCTTCCTGACTCAGGAATCGAACCAGGATCTCCTGCATTGCAGGCAGATTTTTTACCAACTGCCCTCAATAGACACAGAGAAAGCTTTTGATAAAATTCAACATCCATTTATGATAAGAACTCTCCAGAAAGCCAACATAGAAGGAACATACCTCAACATAATAAAGACCATATATGACCAACCAGCAAACATCATGTACAATGGTGAAAAACTGAAGGCATTTCCTCTAAGATCAGAAACAAGATGAGGATTGCCATGACTTTTTTCACATTGCTAGTCTCTCTTCCACCTAGCTTCACAGAAAGTCTCTCCTGCTGAGGTAACCATTGCTGCCCACCTGTCCTACAGGAATTTCTTTACTATCAGTCTGGGGCCCCAGTTTTAGTCAAGTCCAATATTCCTGCCTTCACAGTCAAAAATATCTGCTTGCCTCACCCAACCTGAGTGGATCCATTCCTCCATTGCTTCACAACTGAAAGTGATACCCATATACTGATATATGAATGCTAGAATCTATGATTGCAGATTAAGGATGGAAAACTAATCAGTGAGAATTCTTTATAACCATGGTCTCAAACAGTGAGTAGTCATTTTTTGGAAAAAAAAACATTAGTAGACATCTAAATGGACATAAATTTGAGCAAACTCCAGGAGATAGTGAAGGGATAATGAAGGGAAGATAGGGACGCCTGGAATGCTGTAGCCCATGAGGTCACAAAAACTCGGCCATGACTTGGGACTGAACAACAAGCCATCTAAAAATTCCAAGGGATCATCATGTCAAGTTAGCACTGTAGGTTCACATGGGAAAAACATCCTGTCTAAGCTTCAAACATAAAATATAGTAATGACAGCTAAATCACAAAACATACTTTTAAAATAAAAACATAACCACAATTGCTTAAAATAGTAAATAAAAGAAAAAGAGGAACATGTTCACAGAGCTGAAACAAAAAAAATCAAACTTAGCAACAGAGGAGACTAAAGTTACCCACCTACTAGGAAACACACAGAGGCATCCAGGAGTTCAACTCCTATGGGGGTAACATAAACCAATAGTATTGAATGTGAAGTTAGGTCATGACAGGAAATCATGAGGTGAGGCAGGGCTTTCCTGTCTATGCATAGTGACCTTTAATATGCTATGATGACTGTAGCAGCTCAGCTTGGCAACTGAGGTATTGCCAAAGTGGTAGGAAGTAGTAGAAATAGCTATCAAACCAAGACTTGCATCACACCACCCACTGGCTCGAAAATTAGACCTTTGATATCCTCATGGAACAATAGCTCAAGCTGCCAACATAAGAATTGGTCCTGAACTGAGGACTGAGCAAATAAAACATAATCCAGCAAGAATTAAAAGGGATAAGAAAAGCAGACAGAATAACTATGATTTTCCCTATTTATGGTAAACTTGTAACAAGTTAAAATTCTAAGACTACAAAAGCAATCTTGAAAAATAAGTAAACAAATTCAACAAATATGAGGTTACAGTCTCAGAGAAATAATATAATTTGAAAAAGGACTTGAAAATAAATGCTTAGCATCCACAAAGAACTGAAGGGTTAAGGTTATGAAAAGCAAGAGCAAGAGTTTATTAAAAAGCTGTGAATCAAAAAATGGTAGACATTAAAAAAATAGAAATCTTGTAAATCAAGACTGTAAACTCTGAAATAAAAGCTCAAAAGACAGCAGAAGCTCTCAGTTGGCTATGGCCAAAGAAAAAAAAATTGAGAAACCGACTCGGAATGAAACACTAAGAGATAAAAGAAACTGATACAATAAAAGGGAAGTTAAAAGACCTAGAGAACAGACTTAGAAACTCCAGCCAAGACTAATGACATGATTCCAGAGGCAGAAAGTGTTGAGTATAGAAATAATGATGATTTCAAATAAATAAGCAAATAAATAAAATCTTATACAAATTTAAAACCATTGTATAATAGTGGTGGCACAAGAAAGCCACTTGCATACTTACTAAACTAAAAGACTTTACCACCTACTGACTTTGAAAAGAAAAAAATAACTATTAACAAATAACTATACAGAAATACACAAGACCTTGTAAACTATAATATTTTTTTTAATACTAAGAGTTCTTCCAATTAAAATAGCCAAACATAAGCATTTGCTCTTGCTTTGTTCTGAGGCCTTAACAGTAGGAGTAAAAGGATTAATTTTAATTCACAAGCCAACAAGGACAAAGATACAGGGAGATATGACAAAAAAACATTTCACAAGACACCTTATTTACTATCCAGAATATAAGAAATTAGATTTGTATCTTCCAAGGAAGATGGTGACTGCAGCCATGAAATTAAAAGACACTTGCTCCTTGAAGAAAAGCTATGACTAACCTAGACAGCATATTAAAAAGCAGAGACATTACCAACAAAGGTCCATCTAGTCAAAGCTATGGGTTTTCCAGTAGTCATGTATGGATGTGAGAGTTGGACTATAAAGAAAGCTCAGCAAAGAATTGATGCTTTTGAACTGTGGTGTTGGAGAGAAGACTCTTGAGAGTCCCTTGGACTGCAAGGAGATCCAACCAGTCCATCCTAAAGGAGCCAGTCCTGAATATGCATTGGAAGGACTGATGTTGAAGCTGAAGCTCCAATACTTTGGCCACCTGATGCAAAGAACTGATTCATTGGAAAAGACCCTGATGCTTGGAAAGATTGAAGGCAGGAGGAGAAGAGGACGACAAAGGATGAGATGGTTGTATGGCATCACCGACATGACGGACATGAGTTTGAGTAGGTTCTGGGAGTTGGTGATGGACAGGGAAGCCTGGCATGTTGCGGTCTGTGGGGTCACAAAGAATCAGACACGACTGAGCTACTGATCTGAACTGAACTAAAGGAAGACATTTAGAATATTAATTTCTGTTGAATCTTCTCAGTACAAGAGAAAAGACCAAAAAACTTTGATATCATAATTCTCAAGAAAACAACCTCAGCAGATACTAAACCTCCTCACTCAGCATTCCCAATCAGCTTTCAAATAGAAGGAAACAATCAAGGAACAGAAGATCCATGAAGAAAGCCTCTGACATAAAATATAAACAACAAAACAACTATTTTTAAATATTAATTTCAACCAATAAGGGCCTATTGTATAACACAGGAAACTCTGCTAAATGTTATGTGGCAGGCTTGATAGGAGGGGAATTTGGGAGAGAATGAATGCATATATATGTATGGCTGAATCCCTTTGCTGCCCACCTGAAACTGTCACAATACTGTTAATCAACTATACCTCAATACAAAATAAAAAGCTTTTTAAAAATGAAAATAAATTTCAAGCGCAAAGACTCTAAAGATAAACGGCACACAAAATATGTCATTAATATCACTGGAGATAGCAGATAAGATTTTTGCATTCAGGAAAAAGAAAGAACAGGTTTCTGTAAGAAAAGAAAATTTAAAGAATAGATTTAGAAAACATTAGAAATTAAAATCATGATAGAGGAAATGAAACACTCAATAGAGGGACTGGTTGATAATGTTGAAGATATCTTCTGAAATATAGACATTAGACAAGAAGATATAAGACAAAAAAATGTTAAGAAATTATAAAAACCAGTTTTGGAAAGCCAACATTTAAATTGTAGGAGGGAAGGAGAGACAGAGATAGAGATGGGGGTTGGCAGGAAGTACTTCACCAATACAATAATTCAAAAAAAATCTCAGAATGGAAGAGCAAATTGAGTTCTCAGCCCAGTGGATGAAAATAGATCCACAAGAAGACACAGTATCATCAGAACACTAGAGATGAAAGAATATGAGAAAGAGATACAAAGTATAAATGTTCAGCAATCAGGATGGATTCATACTTAACAGCGATTTTGGAAGCTACAAGGGAGTAGAACAACCTTCTGAGGGAAATAAATTATTCCAGGATGACAGTTGTGAACAAAGCCAAGTGAGAAACCAGTTACAACTGTAGTAGGACAGAAAACTCAAGGAGCAATTTAAAGATGATAATAAAAATAAAGTAGTGGTGTTAGTGGTAAAGAACCCACCTGCCAATGCAGGAGACATAAGAGATGTGGGTTCAATCCCTGGGTGGGGAAGATCCCCTAGAGAAGGGCATGGCAACCCATTCCAGTATTCTTGCCTGGAGAATCCCATGGACAGAAGAGTCTGGTGGGCTACCATCCATAGGGTCACTAAGAGTTGGACGTGGCTGAAGTGACTTAGCATATCCACATCATATATGTCTTAATTACTGAGAAGAAATGTAGACAACTGACAGTGTGAACTTGGACTGGTGGTGATAACATGGAAAAGAAGCACATTTTTAAAATATAATAATTCCAAGGAAAACAAAACAAAAATGTGCGCATCCTGTGACTGTGTTAGGTTACATGGCAAAGGGGGATTAAGGTAGCAGATGGAATTAAGGTTGCTAATTAGTTGTCCTTAAAATAGGTAGATTATTCAGACTATCTGGGTGGGCCCAATATAATCACAAGGGTTCTTAAAAGTAGAAGCAGGAGGCAGAAGAGGCAAGTAGAAGCAAGAGTCAGGGTCAGAGTAATACGATGTAAAAAAGACATTGCTGACTTTAAGAGGAAGGAAGGGGTCATGAACCAAGGAATGCAGTGGCCTCCAGAAGCTGGAAAATGCAAGGAAAGGAATACTCCCCCAGACTCTCCAGAAAGGAACACAGCCTTGCAAGCACCTTGATTTTAGCCCAGGAAAACCTCCAGAATTGTAAGAAGATAAATTTGTGTTGTTTTGACCCATTAAGTATTTGGTAATTTATATTTCAGCAATAGAAAACTAACACTTGGTGGCCCAGACAGTAAAGAATCTACTTGCTATGCAGGAGACTTGGGTTCGATTCCTCAGTTGGGAATATCCCCTGGAGAAGGAAATGGTAATACACTCTAGTATTCTTACCTGGGAAATCCCATGGACAGAGGAGCCTGGTGGGCTGTGGTCCATGGAGTCACAAAGAATTGGTAATCATTTAGAGACTAAACAGCAACAGCAGCAATAAGAGAACTGGCACCAGTCAACAATATTAAGAATGAACAAAGAGGCAGAAGTGTAGATAAAAGATAAAATAAAAATATTAGTAGAGCAGTAGGGGAAAAACATTATGCCAACAGATTTACAAAAATGGAAGAGTAGGTATAGCTTTGAGAGCTTCCCTGGTAGCTCGGATGGTAAAGAATCCACCTGGCTGATTCATGTCAATGTATGGCAAAAACTACTACAATATTGTAAAGTAATTAGCCCCCAACTAAAATAAAAAAAAATAAATAAATAAATAAAGAAAGAAAGAAAGAAAGAAAAAAAAACATTAAAAAAAAAAAAAAGAATCCACCTGCAATACAGAAGATCTGGATTCGATCCCTGGGTTGGGAAAATCCCCTGGAGAAGGGAATGGCAACCCACTCCAGTATTCTTGCCCGGAGAAGTCCATAGGCAGAGGAGACTGGCGGGATACAGTCCATGGGGTTGCAAAGAGTTGAATACAACTGGGTGACTACCACTTTCACTTTTCACCATATCAACAAACTTTAAATGATTACTTCAATTGATACAGAAAAGGCATTTGAAAAAATCCAGCATATATTCATCATAAAATCCATCAGCAAACTATTGATAAAAAAGAATTCTCTCAAATTTAGAAATGGAATGTAAGAAAAATCTAAAACTGACTTCACAGTGAATGGTAAATGGCTGAATATTTCCCCCAATAAAATCAAGAGTAAGGCAAGGAGAACTGCTCTGACCATTTCAATTCAACATTCTACTAGAGGTCCTATCCAGTTCAAATACAACAAAAACAAAACAAAATAAGAAAAAGTATACAAATTAGAAAAGAGGAAATAAAACTGTCATTATTCCTAGATAACATAATCATCTACATAGAAAATCCTAAAACTTTTTTTTTAAAAAGCTACTAAAATAATTGAGTCTTTTAAGGTCATAAGATACAAGGTCAATATATAAAAATGAACTGTATTTATGTATACTAACAATAAATGTTGAAAAATTGTCAGGGAGGAGTTCAAGATGGCAGAGTAGAAGAACATAGAGTTCATCTTCCCCCACAGGTACATCAAAAATACATGCAAATCTGGAACAGTTCTCACAGAATACCAACTGAAAGTGGGCAGAAGATCTCATGCAACTAAAGCTGCAAGAAAGAACCCCACATAACTGGGGCAGGACTAAAGGAGAAAAAAAAAGGAAATGAAGAAAATGAAGATGAGACTTGCACCCCCTAAGAAAAAGCCATGAATGAGGAAAGAAAGATTAGCTCACCTTGGGAACCTCCTTCACTGGCTGGTAGGTTAGCCAGGTATAGGGAGGTGCAGGGGCCTGGAATTTGCCTAGAGGAATGTGCATGGGCTGACCTGCTGCCAAGCAGGATGAGGGACTAGTACTGATACCAGAATGTAAAGAAAGAGAAAAGGGAATCAAAAATGTATTTGAAGAAATTATGGCTGCAAACTTCCCAAACCTAAAAAAGGAAACAGATATCCAGGAATAGGAAGTACAAAGGGTCCCCAACAAGACGAACCCAAACAGACCCACACTGAGATATATCAAAATTAAAGTGGCAAAGTTCAAGATAAAGAGAAGATTCTAAAGGCAGTGAAAGAAAAACAAACAATCAGTTAAAAGGGAATCCCCATAAGGTTGTTAGTACTTTCCTGGTGGCTCAGTGATAAGAATTCACCTGCCAACACCGGAGACACAGGTTCGACCCCTGGGTCAGGAAGATCCCCTAGAGAAGAAAATAGCAACCCACGTCAGTATTCTTGCCTGGAAAATCCCATGGAGAGAGGAGCTGGGTGGGCCACAGTTCATGGGGTTGCAAGAGTTGGACATGATTTAGTGACTAAACAATGACAACAACATAAGGTTACCAGCTGATTCCTCTGCAGAACCTTTGCAGGCCAGAAGGGAATGGCAAGATATATTCAAAGTCCTGAAATGGAAAAAGCCTGCAACCTAGGACACACTGCCCAGCATGATTATCATTTAGAAAAGAAGAAGAAAGAATTTCTCAGGCAAGCAAACAACTACAACTAAACAAAAACTAAAACAATACTAAACCTATCCTAAAAGAAATATTGAAAGGTCTTTTCAAAATAGAAAAGAAGTATGACTCTATAGGAAAAGGACTATCACAACAGGAAAGGCAAATATATAAAAGGATTGAAGATTACTTAAATAAGCCAGTACATAGGCTTAAAAAATCAAAAAATTGTGAAAGCAATTATAATTACAATTATCAGCAAAAGGATAAACATAAAAATTTAAAACAGGATATCAAAATCACAAAATGTGGGGGAGGAGAATAAGAAAATGTATATTTTTTAGAATGTGTTTAAGCTTACATGACTATCAGTCTAAAGCAAGTAGATACAGTTATGGGTTAACATACTTGATAACCAGGGTGACCACAAATCAAACACATATAATAGACTCACAAAACTCAGTAAGAAAAGAACTCAAGTATAATACAAAAGAAAGCCATCAAACAATAAAAGGAAAAATAAAAAGAAGAAAGGAACAAAGAAGAAACACGAATTCAACTGGAAAACAAGGTTTAAAATAGTCATAAATACATACTTATCAGTAATTACTCTTAATGTCAATGGACTAAATGATCCAATCAAAAGACAAACAGTGGCAGACTGGATAATTAAAAAACAAAAACAAAAAAAAAACGAACCTACCACTTTAGGGCAAAATACAGGCACAGATTTAAAGTGAGGGAATGGAAAAAGATTATTTCAAGTACATGGAAATGACATGAAAGTGGAGGTAGCAATACTCATATCAGACAAAACAGACTTTAAAACAAAGCCCATAAAGACAAAGAAATGCACTACATAATGATAAAAGGATCAATATAAGAAAAGGATATTATAATCATTAACATATATTCACCCAATATAGGAGCACCCAAATACATAAAACAAATACTAATAGACATAAAAGGAGAAATTGATGAGAACACAATAATAGTAGATTTTGACACCCTACTGACATATACTAGGGAACAAAACAAGCCTTAGCAAATTTAAGAGAATGGAAATTATTTCAAACAGCGTCTCCGACTACAGTGGCCTGAAACTAGAAATCAATCACAGAAAGAAAAATGAGAAAAAAATATATGATTACATGGAGACTAAACAACATGCTACTAAAAACACAACAGGTCAATGATGAAATCAAGGAGGAAATTTAAAAAAAATACCTTGAGACAAACAACATTAAAAACATAAGCATATAAAATTTATGGGATGCAGCAAAAGAGGTCCTTAGAGGGAAGTTCATAGTGATAAAGGCCTTCCTCAAAAAATGAGAAAAAACTTCAAATAACAACCTAATCTACCACTTAAAAGAATTAGAAAAAGAACAAACAAAACCTCAGGTCAGCAGAAGGAAGGGAATAATAAAGATTAGAGAGTAAATAAATAAAATAGAAATTAAAAAAACAATACTAATATCCAAAATATACAAACAGCTCATGAAATTCAATATCAAAAAAAAAACAAACCCAATGAAAAAATGAGTGGAAGACCTAAATAGACATTTCTCCAAAGAAGAAACACATGAAAAGATACTCAGCATCACAAATTATTAGAGAAATCAAAACTGCAGTGATGTATCATTTCACACCAATCAGAATGGTCATCATCAAAAAAATCTATAAACAATAAATGTTGGAGAGGATGTGGAGAAAAGGGAACCCTCCTACAGTGTTGGTGGGAATGTAAATTGGTAGAGCCACTATGAAGAACAGTACGGAGGTTCCTCAAAAAACTAAAAATAGGACCCAGCAATCCCCCTCTTGGGCATATACCCAGAGAAAACCATAATACAAAAATATTCATATACCCCAATATTCATTGCAACATATTTACAATATCTAGGACTTAGGAGCAATCTAACTGCCCATCAGCGGAGGAATGGATAAAGAAGATGTGGTACATACATACAATGGAATATTACTCAGCCATTAAAAAGGAACAAAATAGTGCCATTTGCTGAGGCACAGATAGACCTGGAGAGTGTCATACAGAGTAAACTAAGTCAGAGAGAGAACAACTAGTATAATATCACTTGTACATGAAATCTAGATGAACTTACTTTCAAAGCAGAAACAGAGACAGAGATGTAGAGAACAAACGTATGGATACCAAGGAGGGGGGATGAATTAGTAGACTGGGATTGACATATATACACTACTATGTATAAACCAGTTAATCCTAAAGTAAATCAACCTTGATCATTCATTGGAAGGACTGATGTTAAAGCTGAAGCTCCAATACTTTGGCCACCTGATGAGAAGAGCTGACTCATTGGAAAAGACTCTGATGCTGGGAAGGATTGGGGGCAGGAGGAGAAGGGGATGACAGACGACGAGATGGTTGGATGTTATCACTGTCTCAATGGACGTGAGTCTGAACAAACTGGTGAGACGGTGAAGGAAATAGAAGCCTGGTGTGCTGCAGGGTCAGACATGACTTAGCAACTGAACAACAGTGTATAAAATAGATAACTAATGAGAACCTACTGTAGAGCAAGGGAACTGTATTCAGTGCTCTGTGTTGATCTAAATGGGAAGGAAATCTACAAAAGAGGGGATATATGTATACATATAACTCATTCATTTTGCTGTACAGCAGCAACTAACACAATATTTTAAAGCAAGTATTCTCCAATAAAAATTTTTAAAAATTAAAACAATAGAAAAAAATCAATCAAGTTAAGAGCTGGTTCCTTGCAAGGTTAAACAAGATCAACAAACCTCTGGCCAAGCTCACCAAGAAGAAGAGAGAGAGAGAACCCAAATAAACAAATTAAGAAATTCAAGTGGAGAAAATAAAACCAATACGACAAAAATTCAAAAAAAGATATTAAGAAATTACTAGGAACAGTTACATGACAACAAAATAGGCAGCCTAGAATAAATGGACAAGTTTCTACAAACATACAGCCTGCCAAAGCTGAATCAAGAAGAAACAGGTGTAAACAGATCTATCACTGGAGGTGAAATAAAAACAAAAATAATAAATAAATAACAACTCCCTGCAAACAAAAGGATCAGATGGCCTCATGGGGAATTCTACCAAACATACAAAGAACTCATTCCAAACCTTCTCAAACTCTTCCAAAAGATCGAAGAGTAAGGGACACTCCAAAAGACATTCTATGAAGCCATTATCACCCTGACACCAAAAACAGACACTACCAAAAAAATGTTTACAGGCCAATATCTTTGATGAACATAGATACAAAAATTGTCAGCAAAATACTAGCAAATTGAATCAAACGATACATAAAAAGTATCACATACCATGATCAAGTTGGAATCGTTTCAGGGTCATAAGAATGGTTCACCATAGCCAAATCAATCTATGTGATATACCACATTAACAAAAGAAAAGAAAAAAACACATGATTATCTCAATAGATGCAGAAAAAGCATTTGGCAAAATTCAACATTCATTCATGATTAAAATTCTCACCAAAATGAGTATAGAGGAAACATATCTCAACATAATAAAAGTCATTTATGACAAACCCACAGTCAGTATAATAGTGAAAAGCTGAAAGCCTACCTGCTTAATTCTGGAATAAGATAAGGATGCCCACTCTTACCACTTCTTTTCAACATAGTATTGGAAGTCAGCCACAGCAATCAAATAAGAAAAAGAAATAAATAGCATTCAAATTGAAAGAGGAGAGGTAAAATTGTCTTTGTATGCCAACAACATGATATCCTACACCCTGACTCTTTGTGACCGCATGGATTGTAGCCTGCTAGGCTCCTCTGTCCATGGAATTCTCCAGGCAATTATACTGGAGTGGGTAACCATTTCCTTCTCCAGGGGATCTTCCCAAACCAGGGATTGAACCTGGGTCTCCTGCATTGCAGGCAGATTCTTTACGGTCTGAGCCACCGGGGAAGTCCAGAAAACCCTAAAGACTCCACACAAAAGCTATTAGAACTAACAATGAAATCATAAAGAGAAAATTAAAACTAATGATGCTATTTAAAGTCATATCAAAAAAAATACCTGGGGAGGAATATAACCAAGGATGTGAAAGACCTATATGCTGAGAACTACAAAACACAGAAAGGAAATTGAAGATGATACAAAAAAAAAAAATGAAAAGATATCTGATGATCTTGGTTTGGGAGAATTAATATTGTTAAAATGGCCTTACTCCCCAAAGCAATCTATAGATTTAATATTATCCTTATCAATTACCCATGACATTTTTGACAGAGTTAGAACAAATAATTATAAATGTATATGGAAGCACAAAAGACCCAGAATTGTCAAAATAATTCTGAGGAAAAAGAACAAAGTGGGAGGCATAAACCTCCCAGACTTTAGACAATACTGTAACATGGTACTGGTGCAATTAATGGAGCAGAATAGAAAACCCAGAAATAAACCCAAATACCTATGGTCAATCTTCAACAAAGGAGGCAAGAATATAAAATGGAGAAAAGACAGTCTCTTCAGCAAGTGATATTGGGAAAGCTGGACAGCCACATGTAAATCAATGAAGTTAGAACACTGTCAGACTACACACAGAAATAAACTCAAAATGGCTTAAAAATCTAAATATAAGACATAACACCATAAAACTTCTTGAAGAAGATATAGGCAAAATATTCTTGGACATAAATCATAGCAATATTTTCTTAGGTCAGTTTCCCAAGGCAAAAGAAATAAAAGCAAAAATAAACAAATGGGAGCTAACCAAATTTATAAGCTTTTGCAGAACAAAATAAACCATAGAGAAAACAAAAAGACAGTCTATGGACCAGGAGAAGATATTTGCAAATGATGAGACCAACAAGGGCTTAATTTCCAAAATATACAACAGCACATACAACTCAATATCAAACAAACAAACAAAACAAACAACCCAATCAAAAACTGGGCAGAAGACCTAAACAGACCTTTCTCCAAAGAAGATACGCAGATGGCTAACAGTCAGATGAAAAGATGTTCTACATTGCTTCTTATTAGAGAATTGCAAATCAAAACTACAATGAGGTATCACCTGACATGGTGAGAATGTGGGGCCATCATCAAAAGTCTGCAGAGAATAAATGCTGCAGAGGGTGTAGAGAAAAGGGATCTTCCTACACTGTTGGTGGAAATGTAAATTGGTGCAGCCACTATGGAAAACAGTATGGAGGGTCCTTAAAAACTAAAAACGGGGCTACCATTAGATTCCACAATCCCACTCCCTGACATATATCTAGAGAAAACTCTAATTCAAATGGTGCATTCACCCCAGTGTTCATAGCAGCAATATTTACAATAGCCAAGACATGGAAGCAACCTAAACTTCCATCAACAGGTGAATGGATAAAGAATATGTAGTATATATACACATTGGAATGCTACTCAGCCATAAAAAAGAATGAAATAATGCCATTTGCAGCAACATGGATGAATCTAGAGATTATCATGCTAAGTGAAATAAGTCAGATAGAGAAAGACAAATATCATATTATATCACTTACATATAGAATCTAAACTATGATACTAAAGAAGTTATTTACAAAACAGAAACAGACTCATAGGCATAGAAAACAAACTTATGGTTACCAAAGGGGAAAGGGGAGGGGGGGATAAGTTAGGCATATGGGATTAACAGATACACACCACAATGTATAAAATGGATAAACACCAAAGATTTACTATATAGCACATGGAACTATATTCAGTATCTTGTAATAAAGCCTATAATAGAAAAGAATTTGAAGCTGTGTATCTGAAACCAACACAATATTGTAAATCAACTACAGTTAAATACTAAAAAAGTTTAAAATTCTGTATCTTTTATATACAATAAAAATATAATACTTAGAACAAAGTCAACAAAATATATTCAAACCTATATATCGAAAACTACAAAAACAAACTTTACCCTTGCTTCAAAGACAAAAGTCATCTAAACACGTATCAAAGGCATAAATCAAAGAACTGAAGCTATAAAATTCTGGAAGAAAACAAATGAAAGGATCATTATGAATCTAGTTAAGGCAAAGACTTCTCAGAATACAAAAAGTCAAAGTCATATAGAAAGCCTACACAGAAAAATCTAAAATGTCACATAATAGGAGAAAATATTTTCAAAAAATATTTTTAAAGAATTATATATATGTATATATATGTGTATATACACACACACACACACACACACACACACACACACATACATACAACTCAATAATAGGAGTACAAACATCCCGATTTTCATGGACATTTGTCCAAGGAACATACAGAGATGGCCAATAAGCATATGAACATGTTCAGTATTATAGTCATGTGCTGTGCTGTCCCTCAGTCATGTCCAGCTCTTTGCAACCATAAGGACTGTAGCCCTCCAGGCTCCTCCGTCCATGGGATTCTCCAGGCAACAATACTAGAGTGGGATGCCACACTCTCTTCCAGGGGATCTTCCCAACGTAGGAATTGAACCCACGTCTCTCACATCTCCTGCACTGGCAGGCAGGTTCTTTCTCACTAGCACCACCTGGGAAGCCCATCATGAGTCACAGAGTTCTGCAAATTAAACCACAGTGAGCTACTACTACACATTCACTCTAGGCTAAAATAAAATGAGCCAAAATAAAAAGTTAATATACAGAAGTCAATCACTTTCTTATATACCAGCAATGAACAACTGAAATTTGAAATTAAAAACAGCACTGTTTAAATTAGTACCAAAAGATGAAATACATATAACCTTTTAAAAAAAATATATGTAAGATCTATGTGAGGAAACTACAAAACTTTGATGAAAGAAATCAAGAAGATCTAAATAAATGGAGAGATGTTTCATATTCATGGATATGAAGATATAATACTATTAGATCCTGTTCTTGCCAACTTGATCTACAGATTTGGCACAATTCCAATCAAAACTACTGGACTTCCCTTCAGATGGTAAAGAATCCGCCTGCAATGTGGGAGACATGGGTTCTATCCCTGGGTTGGGAAGATTTCCTGGAGTATGGCATGGCAACCCATTCCAGTATTCTTGCCTGGAGAATCCCCATGGATGGAGGAGCCTACAGTCCATGGGTTGCAAAGAGTCGGACACAACTGAGAGACTAAGCACACACAGTACAATCAAAATCCCACCAAGATTTTTGTGGATCTCAACAAACTAATTCTAAAGTTCATATGGAAAGGCAAAGGACCCAGAATAATCAAGCAATACTGAAGAAGAGGAATACAACTAAAGGACTGACACTACACAATGGCAAGACTTACTATAAAGCTATTGTAATCAAGAGAGGTTGGTATTGGTGAAAGAATACACAAATAGATCGATGGAAAAGAATAGAGAGCCCAGAAATAGATCCACAAATACAGTCAAATGATCTTCGACAAAGGAGCAAAGGCAATTCATTGGAAAAAGAAAACTTTTCAATAAATGGTGCCGAGCAACTGGATATCCACAAATACAAAAGTGAATCTAGACCCAGACTTTATACCAATATGGATCACACACATAAATGTAAAATGCAATACTATAAAACTTCCAGAAGATAACATAAGAGAAAATCTAGGTGACATTGTTCTTGGTGATGAGTTTTTAGATTTCATACCAAAAGCACAATCCATGAAAGAAAAAAAATGATCAATTGGATTTCATTAAAATAAAAAATACTTGCTTTGAGAAGGCACTGTTCAGAGAATGGAAACACAAGATAGACTGGGAGAAAATGTTTGCAAAAACATATATATGATAAAGAATTTATGCCCAAAACATTCTAAGAACTCTTAAAATTCTAAAATAAGAAAATAAGTAACTCAGTTAAAAATAGGCACAAGATCTGAAGAGACACCTTGGCAAAGACTGTATAATATATGAATAGCAAATAAGCATATGAAAAGATATTCAACTCATATGTCATTAGGGAATTGCAAAGTAAAACAATGAGATGCCACTACAAATCTATTAGAGCAGCTAAATTCCAAAACACTGACAGCAATTGCTGATGAAAATACGGAGCGACAAGAACACTTACTCGTTGCTGGTGGCAATGCAAAATGGTGCAGCCACGTTGGAAGACAGTTTGGCAGTTTCCTACAAAGCTAAACATAGTCTAACCATGTGATCCAGCAATTGTGTGCCTTAGTATTTACCCAAATGAGTTGAAAACATTATCTGCACAAAAACCTACACATGAATGTTTATAGTAGCTTCATTCATAATTGCCAAAACTTGGAAGCAACCACAATGTCCTTCCATAGCAAATGGGAATAAAAGACTGTGGTACATCTGGCCAATGGACTATTATTTGTCAATAAAAAGAAATGAGCTATAAAACCTTGAAAATACATGGAAGATCCTTAAATACACATTACTAAGTGAAAGAAGCCAGTCTGAAAAGGCTACATACTGTAAGATTCCAACTGTATGACATTCTGGAAAAAGCAACACTAAAGAGACAATAAAAAGATCAGTGGTTGCTAGGGGTTCAGGAGACAGGGAGGGATAGGTGGAACACAGAGTATATGTAGGGTGGTAAAATATTCTGTATACTATAACGATGAACACATGGCATACACTTGTTAAAACTCATATAACTGTAGGACACAAATAATGAACCCAAATTCAGAACTATGGACTTTAGTTCATGATTATATCAATATTAGTTCATCAGTTTTAACAAATGTGCCACATTAATGCAAAATGTCAGTAGTGGAGGAAACCGAGGAGGAACAGATAAAGTAACTCTCCATACTTTCTCTTCAGTTTTTTTGTATATATAAAACTTCTCTAACACTTAAGTTTAATAATTAAAAAAAAAAAAACACTGAAAATGCCAAGTGTAGGTGGGGATGTTGAGCAACTAGGACTCTCATACACTGCTAGTAGGAATACAAAATGGTATAGCTACTTTGGAGAACAGTTTGATAGCTTCTTATAACAGCAGACATTCCATTGCTATATAACCCAGAAATTCTCCTCATGGAGAATTTCAATGCAAATATATGTGCAAACAAAAACCTGTATAAGAACATTTATAAAAGAATTATTTATAATAGCAAAAAAGTGGAAAACACCCAAATGTCCATCAGCTTATGAATAAATACACTACACAACAATAATAAACAGGGGCTTCCCTGGTAGTCCAGTGGCTAAGACTCTGTACTCCCAATGCAGGGGACCCAGGTTCGATCCTTGGTCAGGGAACTAGATCCCACATGCCACAAATAAGACCTGGCAGAGCCAAAGAAATAAACAAATATTTTAACAAAACAATAGTAAAAAACAAACTGCTGATACATACAATTCCATAGATGAATCATAAAAACATGTGCTAAGTGAAAGAAGCCAGATACAAAAGGCTAAATACTATATGACTCCATTTACATATTACAGAAGAAGCAAAACTGTAAGTACAGATCAATTCTTTCCCAGATAACTGACTGCAAACAGGCACAAGTGACCTTTTTGAGCGGAGGGAAATTTTCTGTATCTTTATTGAGGTGGTGGTCATGGTTATATGATCATATACATCTGTCGAAATTTTGAAATGTGTACTCTCAAGAGTACATTTTATTTCATGAGATGTATGTCTTAATAAATTTGAGTAAAAAATTGCAGATGCCTAGGAATATATCTTATACATAAGAGTATTATTAATAAAACTATCCCTTGGACTGCAAGGAGATCCAATCAATCCATCCCAAAGGAGATCAATCCTGGGTGTTCATTGGAAGGACTGATGTTGAAGCTGAAACTCCAATACTTTGGCCACCTCATGCGAAGAGTTGACTCATTGGAAAAGACCCTAATGCTGGGTAGGATTGGGGGCAGGAGGAGAAGGGGACGACAGAGGATGAGATGGTTGGATGGCATCACTGACTCGATGGACATGGGTTTGGGTAGACTCCAGGAGTTGGTGATGCACAGAGAGGCCTGGTGTGCTGCAATTCATGGGGTCACAAAGAGTCGGACATGACTGAGCGACTGAACTGAAATCTCCATCAAAGATTATAAAAATATAATTTAAATGATATCAAGATAAACTATTCATAAGTAGTAAATCTCATATCAAAAATATGCCAATTCTGCTCCAATTCATTCTACATATTCAATAAAATTGCAAGAAAAATCAGCATGATTTTATTGGAATTTGACAAACTTATTTTAAAAATTAAGTTAAAGGGAATAAAGGGCCAAAAATAATCAAGACAATTTAGAAAGAACAAGAAAATGGTGTGGGTGTGGGTAACTGCAGAGAATGAGAAATAACTTGACCTCACAAAATAATCAAGATTGATTATAAAACATTCATAATTAAAACAGCACAAGTGTATACCAATGGATTAATAGAGCATATAGACAACCCGGAAACAGGTGCAAGCATCTACGGAAACTAGGTCATATGATGGACCCTGCATTCTAAATCATTTGTGTGTGAATTAACAAATGATGTTTGACATAGAAAAAATCAACCTATATTTCACATCACATGTCAAAATAAGATTCAGATGTCCTTAAAAAGTAAAGCAAAATGTTTTAAATTTGAAAGAAAATTTGGAGAAAGTCTTTTATGTTGATGGAATAAGAAAATACTTCTTAAATATGACACAAAAATAACAATTCATGAAGGAAAAAGTTCATACATTTCTAATGTAAATCTAAAATTTCTATGCTAAAAAGGACCCCGTAAACAAAACAGAAAGCCAAGGTGACATATTAGAAGCAGATATATGCAACATACATAACTGACAAATAATTAGCATCCAGAATATAAAAAGAACTCTTTTACAAATCAGCTAGTAGAAAGTGACCAAACGAAACAATAAGCGAATGTGGGAGGCTCGGCATGTTAAATTTTGAAAGGATATGGGAAAAAACGAAGCTGGGCCTAGACTCAAAGGGGAGATAAAGTTTATCTGTAATGTTTTATTTCATTAAGATGTATCTGAACAAGAAATTACAAAATGCTAATAACACTTGTTCATTCTGGACAAGCATATATGTGGTTATTTGCTCATTGTTTTACACACTTGAGTCTCCTTGTCAATACTTCAAATTCTTCAAAGTTAAAAAATAGAAGAAAATAAACATGTGAACAAAATTCATAATAATAAATCTGAGTTAAGTGGAAGGAATGAAAGTTAAAACTATAAATAATATTTTCCCTGTATGCCAGCCATAATCAATTATCAGAAATAATGAAAGAGAGATCCAGTTCACAAAACTAAAAACATAAAATAGATGTTCCTGCTATTATATACTCTCTATGCATGCAGGCTAAGCTGCTTCAGTCTTGACTGTCTCTGTATGACCCTATAGACTATAGCCCTCCAGGCTCCTCTGTCCATGGGATTCTTCAGGCAAGAATACTGGAGTAGGTTGCTGTGCCCTCCTCCAGGGAATCTTTGTGATCCAGGGATCGAACCTGCATCTCCTGCATTGCAAGTGGATTCTTTGCCCACTGAGCCACTCGGGAAGCCCCTATATACTCTATATAGTTAGACAAATTAAGGTTTAAAGACCACAAAGTAAGTAGAAGAGCTGAGGTAATAAAAACTGCAACTGCAAGAAGATTTAAACTTTGCATCTAGATCAAGAAGAGACAAACTGGAAGAAATGGAACAGAAAAAACTTAAAGAGAACCTACTAAACATAATAATTTGTATTATATACATATATATATGTATGTATATATACATATGTATATATGTATGTACATACATATATATATATATAATATGGCATCACAGAATGGTGGGAAATAATGATTTATTCAATATTTGGTACTGTGAAACCACTGAAGAGGAAAACAATTTTGAAAAGTACCAGGGGGATTAAACAATTATACATAAGCAATAAAAATGAAAACACAATCCATTCAAGCACTTCTCCCATTTTGGATGAGGAAAAACTGCTTAAATATTAACTTATCAGAACAAAAAATTACAAATGAAAAGAGACAGAGGCATAAATAATTACATAAAAGTTAATTTGTACATTAAAGTTAAATTAAAACACAATCTGGAAAATATCTTCCACATATACCACAGAAGAAAGATCTAATGTCTACTAAATGTACATATTGTCCCCACAAGTGAATAAAAAACGCTTAAGCTCTCAAAATAAAAATGCATATAGATCATCAATACACATTTATAGGAAGGAAACAAAAGTGACCAGGAAACACAATAAAGTATCCATGCTGACTATAATAAAAGAAACATATTAAAATTGTAAGATACTGTTTTGCCTTTATAAGATTGGCAAAGAATTTAAACATACGAATGTATGGCAAAAACCACCACAATATTGTAAAGTAATTAGCCTCCAACTAAAAAAAAATAATAATAACAATACCCAGTAATGCTTAAAATTCTCCAAGCCGGGCTTCAGCAATACGTGAACCGTGAACTTCCAGACGTTCAAGCTGGTTTTAGAAAAGGCAGAGGAACCAGAGATCAAATTGCCAACATTCGCTGGATCACCAAAAAAGCAAGAGAGTTCCAGAAAAACATCTATTTCTGCTTTATTGACTATGCCAAAGCCTTTGACTGTGTGGATCACAATAAACTGTGGAAAATTCTGAAAGAGTTGGAAATACCAGACCACCTGACCTGCCTCTTGAGAAATCTGTATGCAGGTCAGGAAGCAACAGTTAGAACGGGACATGGAACAACAGACTGGTTCCAAATAGGAAAAGGAGTACGTCAAGGCTGTATATTGTCACCCTGCTTATTTAACTTATATGCAGAGTATATCATGAGAAACGCTAGGCTGGAAGAAACACAAGCTGGAATCAAGATTGCTGGGAGAAATATCAGTAACCTCAGACATGCAGATGACACCACCTTTATGGCAGAAAGTGAAGAAGAACTAAAGAGCCTCTTGATGAAAGTGAAAGAGGAGAGTGAAAAACTTGGCTTAAAGCTCAACATTCAGAAAACTAAGATCATGGCATCCGGTCCCATCACTTCATGGCATATAGATGGGAAAACAGTGGAAACAGTGGCTGACTTTATTTTGGGGGGCTCCAAAATCACTGCAGATGGTGATTGCAGCCACGAAATTAAAAGACGCTTACTCTTTGGAAGGAAAGTTATGACCAACCTAGACAGCATATAAAAAAGCAGAGACATTACTTTGCCAACAAAAGTCCATCTAGTCAGGGCTATGGTTTTTCCAGTGGTTGTGTATAGATGTGAGAGTTGGACTGTGAATAAAGCTGAGCACTGAAGAATTGATGCTTTTGAACTGTGGTGTTGGAGAAGACTCTTGAGAGTCCCTTGGACTGCAAGGAGATCCAACCAGTCCATCCTAAAGAAAATCAGTCCTGGGTGTTCATTGGAAGGACTGATGTTGAAGCTGAAGCTCCAATACTTTGGCCATCTGATGCAAAGAGCTGACTCATTGGAAAAGACCCTGATGCTGGGAAAAATTGAGGGCAGGAGAAGAAGTGGATGACAGAGGATGAAATGGTTGGATGGCATCACCAACTCAATGGACATGGGTTTGGGTGGACTCCGGGAGGTGGTGATGGACAGGGAGGCCTGGCGTGCTGTGGCTCATGGGGTCGCAAAGAGTTGGACACAACTGATCGACTGAACTGAACTGAATTGGCATAGGATTACTAGCAGAAATTGGCCATCTTATACAGTAGGACAACTTCACACTTATGTCAAGAACCTTTGAAAGTGTAATATC
The DNA here is from genome assembly GCA_024291935.2 of Okapia johnstoni. Taxonomy (NCBI): domain Eukaryota; kingdom Metazoa; phylum Chordata; class Mammalia; order Artiodactyla; family Giraffidae; genus Okapia; species Okapia johnstoni. The sequence continues at coordinate 114,425,797 of CM044305.1, forward strand.
CTAGGCAGAGTAATATCCTTACACAGAAAGACTCAGACACAGCTGAACGACCGAACTGAACTTAGGCACAGTAATGCCTTCATAAAAACCCATCTTCAGAAAATCATCCATTCAACAAATATTTAATAAGAATCTATAATGTGTCAGCCATTGTTCAAGGTACTGGGAGATACAACAATAAACAAAATAGAAAAAAAAAACCTGTACTTGACAGGCTTACCTTTTAATACAAGGATTCAGGTAGCAAATAAATAAAATATCTAGTCTGTTAGGTGATGATACAGACCAGAGAGGAAAAATAAGGCAAGAAATGAAAATAGTAAGTGTTAAGGGAGAAGAGTTTTCATTTTTATGTTACAGTTGTTACAGAAGACCTCATCGAGGTGACTTTATAAAAAACCTGCATGGGGCAAGGTTCAAAGAAGCAAAGATTTATGTATAAGTGTATATACATTGCAAGGCTATTTACGATAACTTATAAGTGAAAATAATTTAAATGACCAATATAGGATCTCTTAAATAATTTTGGTATAAATTGTACAACTGAAAATTATGTACAGTAGCTGTTAGAAACTGTTTGAAGGCTGCTGAATCACATGAGGAATGCTCACAATATGATACCAATGGAGAAACCACATATAAAATAGAATACAAGGTATGATCTCAATCATGTAAACACGGAAACATCTGGAAGGAAGTAGAACAAGTTATCTTTGGGCTAGGTATTCAGAGGTGATTTGTATTAGCTTCTCTCCATTTTCCAAATTTTCTATTGTGAGGCTGTTTTACTTTTATATCCGGAAAAAATCTGTTTAAAGGTAGATTTTATAGCCTCATGGTAGATTAATAAATGTGCAAAATGTTTTTAATGGTGGTACTTGCCAGCCATGCCTTGAGTACAGGGTCCAGATTTGGACACTATGTGTTAAGGATGATACTGAAAATTGAAGTATCTCAAGTAGAAGATACTCAAAATATATGTCATATGAGCTTCTCTTGTACTATTTTAAAAAGTTATTTTATGCCATGATCACTTACATAATTCCATTCCCATCCACCTCCCCTTCCTTTCAAAAAAATCTGTGTAATACTTGATTTCTTTTAAGAAATCATTTTCTAAAGAGAAAAAGCACCCTTCAAAATATACATCCTGGAGATTTTTATTCTTCCTTCTGTGTATGGTGAGGAGACATACTGTGTATAAACGCCAATATTTTAAAAGTCATATTTGAAATATAAAAGGTGTTTTTCTATTACCAACCAATATTTCCCTTTATCATATATGTTCCCCCTAGGAAGAGACAGCATCTAAGAACATGAACTAATCACCTTGCCTCTATTTCACAGCATACTGTATCATTTTTTTCAGTACTCTTAGTTTATTTCAAACCAGCAATAGTAGAAATATCATCCAATACCCAGATTTACTACAGATTTTAGAATACAATCAGTTCTGTCCTAAGCTAACAGGGCAGTCATGATTTCAGCAATCTCATGAATAGAACAAGAAAAGGGTCTTGCTGTGATCTCTTTCAGACCCTGTGAATTATTCCACCAAAGTTAGCAACCTTCAGAAGTCCATATAAAATCCTGTGCTCCTTAAATAAATAACTGGGCCTGAACTACCTGCACAGGACTATGAGAATGTAGTACAGAATAGAGCATGAACCACAGAACCTTACAGTTGGGAGAGTCTTTATAAATCATCCAGGTCTAATCCAACCCTCCTCACTTTACAGTTACGAAAACTGAGGCTCAAATAAGAGAGGTGGTTTGTCACAAGAAACTAAGCCTCTATGCCAGGACTAGAACCTAGGACTAGGCTATCCAAAATCCTATTTAAGAGAGATCTTTAATATCTAATTCTTCATCATTTTTAAAATCAAGTGCCTCTTTCTCTAATTTATAGAATAGGGAGAGTTGGGAGGTCTGGAAAGAGTCTTGGTTCACTGAGAGTTTCAGCTATGCAACATGACATGTAATCTTTCCTTATAGCACTATCATTCATTGAACATCTGCAAAATGGATATGCATCACCCAGTCATAACTGTTAGGAAGCACTGTGAGCATCAAAGTGAGGGAGGACTGTTAGAAACAGGGTATCATGTCTCAGTACTCAACTTCTGTGAAAAGTCTAACATGTTGACTGCACCTTCCTTCTTAAAGCAGTACATTTTCCTCTATACACTAATGACAAAATACAATTATATAGTTCAGTAGCTTGTAGAATAATGTCTATCTCCACATCTAAACCATGAGCCCCAAAGTGACAACAACCATGTCTATTTTAGTCACTATTACATGGTACATGCTTAGTCAATCTTATATAGTCACAAAATATTTGTTCAATCAGTGGATAAGGCCTCTTCTCTCGGCTCTTTCACAATACTATACTCCCCTAATTTTCCTTCCACATGTCTGTGTATCCTCCTTCATAGCCTTTACACAAACTCATCTTTGTTTTCCCTTCCCTGGTGGCTCACATGGTAAAGAATCTGCTCACAATGTGGGAGACCCAGGTTTGATTCCTGGGGTCAGGAAGATCCCCTGGAGAATGGAATGGCTACCTACTCCAGTTTTTCTTGCCTTGACAATTCAATGGACTGATGAGCCTGGTGGGCTATATAGTCCATGGGGTCGAAAAGAGTCAGACAGGATTGAGCAACTAACAATTTGGGCTTCCCAAGTGGTGCTGGCAGTAAAGAGCGCACCTGCCAATGCAGGAGACATGAGAGACGTAGGTTCAGTCTCTAGGTTGGGAAGATCCCCTGGAGGAGGGCATGGCAACCCACTCCAGTATTCTTGCCTGGAGAACCTCAAGGACAGAGGAGCCTGGTGGGCTACAGTCCACAGGGTCGCAAAGAGTCGAACACGACTGAAGTGACTTAGCATGCACACATCCTAAAGATAAGCATTCTCCAAAGAAATCCTTACATCCTTTTTTTCTACTTCAAGTATTGCTTATCGATGACTCTCAAATCCCTCTCTCCAGCTAAGTTCTTTCCAGAGCTTCAATCCCATATTTTTTTCCAACTGTACCCAGTACTTCTTGGTGGGCTATAGCAATAGTACTACCTGTGTGACCTCGCTCAAATCAAGTCACTCCACCTCCAAGGATCAGTTTGCTCATCCATAAAATAAGGGAGTGGACTCTACTACATATAGAGCAAAGTCCTAAGTTTCCAAGCTAGCATTCAATATTATTTATAGTGAAGCCCCCCAAGTACCTCACAAAACATTTATCACATACTTACCATACTCCAATGCAACTGAACTCACTGTTCCCAATACATTTTTCTGGCCTCTGCCTAGAACACCTTTCCCATCCCCCAAACTCCATCCACAGTTTGTCCAACTTTCAAAACCCAGTTGAAGCTGGTTTGATCTCCTTGGCTGCAAGCCCTCTCCTTCTTTTATGAGTGTGGCTCTCATTCTCATAGTATTAGAGTTGTTTGCGTATTTCTTCCCTCCTACTTGACTGTGTCATCTTGGAGGGAAGAGACTATTCCTAAATCAGTCTGTATCTCCCACATTGCCTTTGGTCCATCATGTGCTCATAATAATCTCATACTGAATAGATTCAGTTAAGGTCATATCAGCCACCTTGCTTGAAAGCCTCAATCAGTCCCTTTGTTTCTAGAATAAAGGCCAGAATCCTTACAGTGTCCCACTCCAGCCACCCCAGAGTTTCCTCAATTTTCCAAATTCACTATGCTTCTCTCATCCTAGGATCCTCATGCGTGCTCTTCCCTTCATCTAGAAAACTACTCCACCCCCTCTATCACCTTCACCCCACTCCCATGTCTTTATTTGGCCTTAATATTACTTCCTCAAGGAAGGTTTTCTTAAACCCCAAACTAGATCAGATTTCCTCTGTTATATAACTTCCTAGCCCTACTCCACCCATACTTTTCCCTTATAACATGTGTTGCTGACTGAAAAAACACAGTTGTGTGATTATCTGATTTATTACCTCTTCCCCATCAGACTATAAGCTCCAAATAAGCAAGTACCATGTCTGTGTAGCTTACCTTTCTAACATCTGCACGGTGCTTAACCATATCACTGAATAAATAGCTGTTGAATGACTGAACTGATGAATGATTGGGTTAAAGGTAAAAATTTGGGACCTAGAATGTAGAAAAATATTTTCCTATCTTCCTATAATTCCTTCAAAGTAAAATTAAGATGCCTAGTAGCTATCTGGGACAGGTGAGCTTGCCTTCTAATTCAACATGAGAAATTTGTAAAAATAGGATGAATATTGCCCCCCAAATGCCAGAAAGAAAACAAAATTACCTTTTTTAAAATGAATATATGGCCCCAAAAGGCATCACTAGCACCAACTGGTCTGTTCCTTTAATTTAACAAGCACCTACTTTATGCCATGTACTATAATAGTGCCTGACGATACAATAAACTGGACTGATACAGCCCCCTACTAGCTTGAAATATATAATCTAAGAGTGGAATTTATAGAAGCTTTTAAAAAGCCTTTATTGCAGTCACAACACCCAACTAATGCTACTTTGTGAGGATATTAAATTTTCCATCAAAGGAGATACTAACCTAAGGGTGAAAGATCATCTGGCAGGGATTATTTAGAAATTATAACTGGGCCCAATCTGAGCCTCTTAAATTAGATAAATGGGCAGGTAGCCTAGAACAGTGCCACTTGAAGTGTGGTCCAAGGATCATTGCTTATCTACAAACTATTACTACCAGACAACAATGACCTAAGTATAAAAATTGAGAAGCACACAATGCAGACATTGAGAATATGTACTCACAAAATGGAGCAACTCAACTTGAAAAAAAATTAATTTTATGTCTGTTGAATCTAACAATAAATGATAGCTTATATTTGCATGGCTTTTATTTTTCTAGTAATTCATACTTAATGTATTTTACTAAAGAAACTATCTGTGGATTGGGAAATATTAAAAAACTGGTTCTTCACCAAGATAGTTTGAAAAGCACTGGGACAGCAGCTTGTTAAAAATGCAAAACTCAGGTCCCACCCCAGATCCTCTGAATCGGAATTAACATTTTAACAAGATCCTCAGGGGGTTCTTTTGCACTTTCAAGTTTGAGAAGAACTGGCCTAGATGATTTCTGAAGTCCCTTAGAACCCTGAGATTTTACAATTTACTTCAGACAGAGAATTGCAGGGCTGAAAACCCCTTGGAGTAGCTGAGATCCATGCAGAGGAAATCATGTGTCTAATTACTGGCAATTTTTCAGAGCTAGCAGTAGAACTCAACTTTCCTAACAACCAGGTCAGTTTTTGACTCTTTAACACACCACATGCTCACTTCTATTCCACCCAGTCCCACTCTGTACCATCCCCTCGGTGATGTCATTGTTCCTGAGATACCGATATAACAATTTATTATTCTATCTTTTATATACTATGAATCTTGAATCACAAGGATTCCAAATGTTTCCTTTATAATTGTGGTTAACCCTTTCTTCCCAAATCTTCCCACATGCTTATTCTCTGGTTGCTATATGGACATTCTGGGGCTTCAGAAGAAATAGCACTGATTTCTGGTTTTTGGAAAAGAACAGAGACCGTCTTTGTTCCCATCAGTCCACTTGATACCAGATAGCAAGCTTTTCCAAGGAAGAGAACATACAATATCAAGGCTGCTTTACAAAACTCAGTATGATCAGCCTGTGGCTGACAAACAAGAGAATGGGATAATAGGCCATATTAATAAAAGTCTAATCCCCCAAATGAGGCAAATGATGATCCCTTCCTTGTGGTCCTGTCCGATTCAAGGCTTGAGGGGAGAGATACATCTGTCTTCAACTATCTGAGGCACCATTATTAAGAAGCAAATTTGTTCTAGAAAGTCCCAAAGAACCAATGAAGAGATGTTACAGGGAGACAGACGTTGGCTTATAACAGGGATTACTTCCTAGCAGTATAGAAGGAGCCACCTAATGAGCTCTCTGTCCTTCCAGTTCCAAGGTTTTAGTAAACTACAATTTTCAGAACAAGGTGACTCGAAGCTCTCAGAAGAAAAGAGCGACAGCTGGTCCTAAAAGGAGAGTCTTTGGCTGCATGTTAGATGGATGAGGCCATGACAATGGAAAAATGAAGTCTTTCCTGGCATTCTTTTCAAAGGAAAGCAGGCTGTCCAAGGAAAGCCTTTTGGGCAGCCCCTCTAGGAAACCCAGATGAGGCTTGGCTCCACAATAGCTAGCCACTATGCCCACTCTAAATTCCTGTTACTTTACACAAAGGACTCTACTACTTTCCAAAAAAGAATTGCCAAGCAGCACCCTTTCTAGCATATCTACACTTGCCTAACAGACGAAGGTGGAAAATTTTCCCCAGGGAGGCAGTGGTCAAGACCGTGCATTCTGGAACCAGGTTGCCTGTGTTCTAATTCCCAGTCAGGGCATTTAATTGCTAAACCTCTCTGTGCCTCAGTTTCCTCATTACTAAGAAAAATGATAGTATCTTGCTTCATATGATTAATGTAAAAATAATACATATTAAAGTCACAGCCCACAATTTGAAACATTGTAAGCACTCAACAATGTCAGCAATTGGCATTGCAGGTATTATAATTACTACCATGGGTACAGCAGTGTCACCAACTCAAAAAGCCCCATCAAGCAACCAGATCTTTACCCCGACCAGTTCAGAGCGGATCTACAAGAGCTTTAGCCAACTCTTGCATAGCTACAGACATCCAGAACCTGCTGACCCTCAATAAATCATATCATTCACACCAACCAGCTCTTCACCCTGCACTCTCCAAATCCAACAGCCACCCCTCCCCCAGTCCTCCTGTCTAAGCCACCCGCAGCCACAGCCAGAGGAGCAGCAAGCTGGAAATTCAGTTCCAGACAAACCATCAGGTGTTTCTTCCCTCCCAAGGACAGAGCTGGACCTAATACCAAGCCTGCCAGTTGATGGGGTGGGATATCTGAATTCCAGGTCTAGCTTATCAGCTTAACTACCTGGAATGGGGAGTGGGCAGGCAATGGGGCTTCCCACAGAGAAGCAAGGGAAACCTCCCAAGTTTGTGGAGAAACTCAGGCCCAACGCTACAAAGAGCCTCTTAAGGGAAGGGGGGAGGTCTCCACCTGCTTACAAAGGAAACAGTTATTTACAACTTTCTACTCACTTGCGTCTGGGGGAGGTAATAGGGAGATGGGGAAAGGGACTACAATGTATTCTTCTTTCTCATTTCCAGCAATGAGAAGCAGCTGCAGAGAAAGAGTTAAAGGAGCAAGGAAGCTCCAGCCATTACCCCATCCCTGTGCCCAGGGCTGTCTGGGGGGTCATGACAGTGCTTTCTGCTCTGGCTAGGGGCCACTCGGTGTCTTTCTGCAGCAGCTGCCGGCCCCCCAAGCGATTTGCAAGGTCAATGCTGACCTGCTTCCAAAGAGGAACAAAACAATTCACTGACAATGAAGCAAATAGCGCATACACCACATCGCAACCCCCCCTTCCTCAAATCAGGTTTTACCCCTGTGCCTCCCTGCCCAGATGCCGACTCTGGGCTTCCACCAGCCCCACTGGGAAACCCAGGATAGCATCACAGCTGCAGAGCATGTCTCGCCTCGCTGGCCAACCCAAGGAGACTCTCCGTACGGGGGAGAGATGCTATCGCTAAAGGAGACCTGAGCTTGGGGGAGGGGGAAGGAGGGAAAGCTATGTTTCTTACCAAGCGCCACAGTCACTTCCCCGAAGAGGAGAGAAGAGAAGGATGAATGAACTGAAACAAGTTGGAGGTTGAGCCCTCACAGAGCTCGGCTTCCTCTTCTGTTTCTCTGGGTCTCTCCCTGGTCCCTCTCCCGTCTGTCTCTCTGGTTTGCTCGCTAGCTTGCGCGCGCTCACGCTCTCCGTCTCTCTCTCTCTCTCACCCTCCCTTCCTTCCTCTCTCTCTCCCCCTCTCTCGCTCCCTTCTCTTCTCTCTCTCTCTCTCCCCCTCCCTTCCCTCTTCCCCTCCCCCTTTGCTGGTTTTGGATTCACCACTGCTTGGTGCTGAGCACGCGGCTGTGCTGGGGCTCAGAATACAGCGCTGCAAAGGTTTGCATCTGTGGTTGTTTTAGGAAAGACTAAAGTAGTATTTGATTCTTTAAGCTATCCAGCAGAGAAACAGGGAAGCTCTGAGAGAAGGGGAAGAGCAAAGGGAGCAAAGGGAAAGGAAAGAGAGCATAAAGGATAAGAGCAAATAGGAGGATAAAGGAAGTATGGATTACCATACTTGTGTGATGCTTACTAGCTAGCTGCTCCTAGACGGAAGCTGAGTGGTCTGTCTCCCTTTCATCCCTATGGGCGCGCCTTAGCCCAGGCTCCATATAAAGGTTGGACAAATCTGTCTGTTCACATTACATCTCTGAGGACAATAACGAGCTAAAAAAAATACTACATCAAAGAGGTTGCCATTCCCACTCCACTAAGAAGAAAGGGTTCAGCCACATTGATCTGCCAGTGACCTCACTGCCACCCTCACCTCCAACCACGTAGAAGTGTAGACCCAATACAGAATTGTCAGCTGGAGCTTACCTCCAGGGAAAACAGACAAGCAGCAGAACCACAAAGCTTTCCTTTCAAAAACCTCTAAAGGGAATATAGGTGTATGTAAGTTTGTGAGCCTACATGTAAGTTTGCACAAGGAGGAAGAAAGGAAGGAAGGAGATTAATTAACTCAAAGTATAAAAGAATAATATTCCCATTGGGGGAAAAAAACTGGACAAATTATAGTAATAATGCAACAGGGGGTAGGAAAAGACCTAGACAGAGTAAAATAAAGGAACTTAGCTTTGACTTCTGCCTCTGAAAATTACTCGATTATTATTTTTGACAAGTCTGACCCTCATCCTCAATGGCAAAATGAATGGTGATGGATGGACATGATTTTGAAAGACCCTTTCACACCTAACAATCTAGGCTCTAAGACAGGAAAATCTCAGATGAAGGAGTTGACCTGTGGAGAGTGAAATATAGACTACCAAATTTAAAAGACTTTCCCAAGGTGAGTCCCCAAATAGGACCTCAAATCACACTGACAAAACATTCCCTTTTGAGCATTTCAGGGGCAATATAAATATGAACTGCTCCTATCAAAGAATTCAGCCCCTTTTATGTGATTTTTCAACCCATTTAGTCAGAGAATCAAAATGGTCCTTTAGGGTATCTGATTGAACATATGTTTTATTGTGTATGTTAAGTGTACTGATATATATATACATATATATATATATATATGTATGTATGTATGTATGTATATGTATATATATAGACTGGGACATGGAAGGCATTTAAAATTCTTCCCACAGTGTACTATTTCTATCTGACCCACTATCCTGTTGGGTCCACTCCCTCCAAAAAATTACTAAAGCTCTCTACTTCTGTTCATTGAGGTACATGTGCTATACTCTGATATATGCATATACCCATTTACTGAGTATATATAGAGGGATCTATAGGCTCAGTCACTGAACTGTAAAGACCCGTAGAGATAACAATCTCATTCGTTTTGTGACTGAGTAGTATTCCATTGCATGTGTACGTGTGTGTGTGTGTATACACACCACATCTTCTTTATCCATTCCTCTCTTGAAGGACATCTAGGTTGCTTCCATGTCCTGGCTGTTGCAAATAGTGCTGCAATGAACACTGGGGTATGTATATCTTTTTGAACTGTGCAATTTGCAGACATGTGGCTGGACCTAAAAATTCATACAGTGTGAAGTAAGAAAGAGAACAACAAATATCATATATTAATGCATATATGCAGAATCTAGAAAAAATGGTGTAGATGATCTTTGCAAAGCAGAAATAGAGACACAGACATACAGGACAAATGTATGGATACTAAGGAGAAAGGGGGTGGACAAATTGGGAGATTGGAATTGACATATATACACTAGTATGTATAAAATAGATAACTACCAAGAACCTACTATATAGAACAGGGCACTCTATTCAATGCTCTGTGCTGACCGAAATGTGAGAGAAATCCAAAAACAGGGGATATATGTATATGTATAGCTGATTTACTTTGCTGTACAGCAGAAGCTGACACAAAATTGTAAAGCAACTATACTCCAATATAAATTAACTTAAAAACAGATAACCATCTCATTTTACAGAAAGAGAAACTTGCCTACAGAAAAAACTATAGCTCACACAATGTCATAGGGAATCAGTGACAACACCAAGATCACCATAAAGCAAGTGTATATGTGGGCACATAGCTATGTACAATTCCTCCTGCACAGGTGTGTATTTGTTTCCATAAATGCTCATTGGATTTAGAGGATTAGCGAAATGGCAAAAAGAAATATTAGAAGCTGTCATAAGGTTGCTGTATTATTTCATAGGGTTGCCATAACAAATTACCATAAAGTTGGTGGCTTAAAACAACAAAAGTTTATAGTCTCACAATTCTGGAGGCCACAAGTCTGACATTAAGGTATTGGCAGGGTCACACTTGCCCTAAAGACTCTAGAGGGGAATCTTCCCATGAATCTTCCAGCTTCTGGTGGCTCCTGGAATTCCTTGCCTTATAGAAGCATCACTCCAATCTCTGCCTCAGTCTTCAAATTGTCTTCTCCTCTCTGCCTCTATGTAACCAAATTTCCCTGCCTTTTCCCTTATAAAGACACCAGTCACAGGATTTAAATCCTTAAATCTTTAAATCTTAAATCCTTAAATCTAGGATGACATCATCTCAAGAAATTTTACTGATTGGGACTTCCCTGGTGGCTCAGGTGGTAAAGCATCTGCCTACAATGTGGAAGACCGGGGTTTGATCCCTGGGTCGGGAAGATCCCCTGGAGAAGAAAATGGCAACCCACTCCAGTACTCTTGCCTAGAAAATCCCATGGACGGAGGATCCTGGTAGGCTACAGTTCATGGGGTCGCAAAGAGTCGGATACCACTGAGCGACTTCACTTTCACTTTCATTTTTCAGTATTTGAACATCTGGTGACGTCCATGTGTAGAGTCGTCTCTCGTGTTGTTGGAAAAGGATATTTGCTATGACCAGTGTGTTCTCTTGGCAAAACTGTTATCCTTTGCCCTGCTTCATTTTGTACTCCAAGGCCAAACTTGCCTGTTACTCCAGGTATTTCCCTTTTCTAACAGTCAGTCAATACCAGTATCAGAGAGGTTATGTTCTTTGCAGCCAAAGATGAAGAAGCTCTATACAGTCAGCAAAGACAAGACCTGGAGCTGGCTGTGGCTCAGATCATGAACTCCTTATTGCAAAAGTCAGGCTTAAATTGAAGAAAGTATGGAAAACCACCAGGCCATTCAGGTATGACCTAAATCAAATCCCTTATGATTATACAGTGAAGATGATGAATAGATTCAAGGGATTTTATCTGGTAGACAGTACCTGAAGAACTACAGATGGATGTTTGTAACACTGTACAGGAGGCAGTGACCAAAACCACCCCCAAGAAAAAGAAATGCAAGAAGGCAAAGTGGTTATCTGAGCAGGCTTTACAAACAGCTGAGAAAAGAGAACTGAGAGACAAGGGAGAAAGGGAAAGATATACCCAACTGAATCCAAACTTCCAGAGAAAAGCAAGGAGTAATAAGAAGGCCTTCTTAAATGAACAATGCAAAGAAATAGAAGAATGGGATAAACTAGAGATCTCTTCAAGAAAACTGGAGATATCAAGTGAACATTTCATGCAAGGATAGGCACAAAAACAGTAAGGATGTAACAGAAGTAGAAGGGATTAAAGAGATGAAAAGAATATACAGAAGAACTATTCAAAACTAGTCTTAATAACCCAGATAACCATAATGGTGTGGTCACTCACCGAGACGCTGACATTCTGGAGTGTAAAGTCAACTGGGCCTTAGGAAGCATTACTACGGACAAAGGTAGTGGAGGTGATGAAATTCTCAGCTGTGCTATTTCAAACCCTAAAAGATCAATATGTCAGCAAATTTGGAAAACTCAGCAGTGGCCACAGGACTAGAAAAGGTCAGTTTTAATTCCAATCCCAAAGAAGAACAGTGTCAAAAAATGTTCAGACTACCATACAATTGTGCTCATTTCACATGCTAGCAAGGTAACACTCAAAATCCTTCAAGCTAGGCTTCAGCAGTATGTGAACCAGGAACTTCCATATGTATAAGCTGTGTTTAGAAAAGGCAAAGGAATGAGAGAACAAATTGCCAACATTCGTTTGATCACAGAGAAAGCAAGGGAGTTCCAGAAAAACATTTATTTCTGCTTCATTGACTATGCTAAAGCCTTTGACTCTGTGGATCACAACAAACTGTGGAAAATTCTTAAAGAGATGGGAATACCAGACTACCTTACCTGCCTCCTGAGAAACATGTATGCAGGTCAAGAAGCAAGAGTTATAACTGGACATGGAACAACGGACTAGTTCAAAATTGGGAAAGGAGTACGACAGGGCTGTATGTTGTCACCCTGCTTATTTAACTTATATGCAGAGTACATTATGTGAAATGCCAAGCTGGATGAATCACAAGCTGAAATCAAGATTGCCTGGAGAAATATCAACAACCTCAGATATGCAGATGATACCACTTTAATGGCAGAAAGTAAAGAGGAGCTAAAGAGTTTCTTGATGAAAGTGAAAGAGGAGAGTGAAAAAGCTGGCTTAAAACTCAACATTCAGAAAACTAAGATCATGGCATCCAGTCCCATCACTTCATGGCAAATAGAAGGGGAAACAGTGGAAACAGTGACAGACTTTATTTTCTTGGGCTCCAAAATCTCTGCAGATGATGACTACAGCCATGAAATTAGAAGAGGCTTGCTCTTTGAAAGAAAAACTATGACAAACCTATCAGCATATTAAAAATCAGAGACATCACTTTGCCGACAAAGGTCTGTATAGTCAAAGCTATGATTTTTCCAGTGGATCATAAAGAAGGTTGAGTGCTGAAGAACTGATGCTTTCAAATTGTGGTGCTGGAGAAGACTCTCGAGAATTAATTGTACTGCAAGAAGATCAAACTAGTCAGTCTTAAAGGAAATCAGTCCTGAATATGCATTGGAAAGACTGATGCTGAAGCTGAAGCTCCAATACTTTGGCCAACTGATGCAAAGAGCTGACTCATTGGAATAAACCCTGATGCTGAGAAAGATTGAAGTTAAAAGGAGAAGGGGGTGGAAGAGGATGAGATGGTTGGGTGACATCACCAACTCGATGGACATGAGTTGAGCAAACTCTGGGAAATTGTGAAGGACAGGTAATCCTGGCTTCCTGCAGTTCATGGGGTTGCAGAGAGTCGGACATGACTTAGCAACTGAACAACAACAACAATTTCTACAGAGAATATACATCCATATAAGATCACATCCTTAGGTTCTGATGGACATGCATTTTGTTGTGTTAGTCACTCAGTTGTGTCCAACTCTTTGTGATCCCATGGACTGTAGCCCACCAGGCACCTCAGTCCATGGAATTCTCCAGGCAAGAATACTGGAGTGGATAGCCGTTCCCTTCTCCAGAGGATCTTCCTAACCCAGGGATTGAACCCAGGTCTCCTGCATTGCAGGCAGATTCTTTACTGTCTGAGTGACCAGGGAAGCCCAGACATGAATTTTGGGAAGATACTATTCAACCAACTGCAGTGGCCAAGTTTTCTTTTTGTCAGATAAAGCCACTAAACAAATAAACCATCTGGGGAACCATCATTTTTAAAAGAAAAGCTATTTCAATCCAACCTCATAACAAAACTATAATTTAAATCCTTTGATTTTAGCTATATTAATAGCTTAAAAAATAATAGTATTTTCATGAATGTTCTCAGTTCACTGCAAACCACAGAAAAATTTTTACTAGAACCACTTCTGATATTGGAGCAGTTTCTATCAAACCAATCCTGCTGCAGACAGCAATAAAAACTCTCATCAAAAAACAATCCAGATGCATTGGAAATGTATCATAAATAGTCATAAATTGGAAAAGAGTTGACATTTGAAAGAAAGGAACAATATTGAGTTTGCCCTTTTTAAAAATGTCTGCCTGAGGGTGGGCCACAGGCCAGAGCAATAACTAAAACTCTAGAGAAATTGAAAGTAAGTGTTGCAGCTGGCAAATGTTTAACAACTGGATCTCCAGGAAAAAATAAATAAAAGCCCAAATCATAGAATTTCCCAATGTCCATAGTATAAATACTCTCACCCTGGCTTGTAGAATCAAAAGACAAGAGTTCAGGATGACAACTGAAGCTGGAAAACAATGAGAGAAATCCAATAATTGAGAGAACTTCAGAGTGGGAGATCCCCATTCTGTGTACAAACTGCCCAAATCGCTGATAGAACTATCAATTACACATGTGGTGACAGTTTCCAAAGAGCCTAAATATAGCTGAAGAAATTAATCAGAATTTTCAGTGCTGCCCATCACAAAGGAGAGTTTTGAGTTTCAGTTCAGCCACATTAATTGCTGACTAAAACAAACAAAAAAAAGCAATTCTCTACAGAGAAATGAAAGAGAATATAGGTATCCTACATATATCATTCACAAAGTTTTAGGGTATACTCTAAAATTGCTAGGGAAAAGAAAGAAATAGGAAAATATTGCCAGCAATCAGTGGAGACCAACCATAAAATGGGCCAGATGTTGAAATTAGCAGAAAAGGAATTTAAGTCTTCTAGCATAACTACACTAATGGAAATAAAGGAAAACACACTTTTAATAAATAAATAGAAAATCATATTGGAAGTCTAGAAACAATCAAAAAGGAACAATGGATGCAAAATCTAGTACTGAAAATTAAATATCTGAAGTTCACTGGGTGGGCCTAATAGAAGATTGAAAGTGAAAGAAGAAAGAGTAAATTAACTTGAACACAAATTAATGGATATTATTCAACCTGAAATACACAGAGAGAAAGATAGAAAAAGACTAATAGAGCCTCAGTGATCTGGTAGATAATATCAAAGTTCTAACATATATATAGTTGGAGTCCCAGAAGGCAAAAAACAAAAGAGGCAGGAAAAATATTTGAAAAATAATGCCTGAAAAATTTCCCAATATAGTGAAACATAAATTTACAGATTCAAGGAGCTCAGTGAACCCCAAGCAAAATAAACGGGACATCATATCAAACTACATGAAAATCAAATATTAAGGGAAAATCTTGAAAGAATCCAGAAAAAAATAACACACTGAAGAAAAATAATATATTTCACCATTGACTTCTCATCACAAAAAAAGAAGAGATATCTTAAAAATGGTGAAATATAAGAAAAAATATCTATCAATATATCTAGCAACATTGACTCTAAGGAAACTGAAAAGTTAAAGGTGAATTTCCAATTTCCACTTTCCCATGTAAGGAATTTGGTAGTCACCAGTCCATCTTACCAACAAGTAAACCTTGAACAAACTGGAAAAACAATAGCTCTTGCATACATAAGGTGAGGACACAAGGCAAACTGCCGCATCCAAGACTGGAGAGACATAGAGGTGAATACAGGGAGCTAAGGCTTAACACAGCAGAGACTCAATAGCGAAACTGCCTGGGGATCCAATGCTGGGGTTAATTGATAAATTGCTGGAGGCTCAGTGTGGAAAAGTATGAGAATTAAAAACTCCAGGGGCACCCAGTAATAGGGAGCCCCACAAAATTGTGAGATTTATCTCTAGGAACTTGTGTTCTCACAATAAATATTGGAGAAAAAAATTCCTCCTGATTCCTTCACCAGGGGACAGGGGAAAAGGAACCATGCTGAAATACACCTGAGTGTAAGGCCTGCCCTTAGGAGAATCTAGTTAATCAGAGCCTAGCCTGCTGGAGTATTATCAACGCCTAACTGAACTGGGGAAAGGGAAATGGCCAACTTCACTCATCTCTAGTCTTTTGTGTGAAAAAAGAAAAATACCCAACCTCAGCCCACTCTAGTCATCCTGATGCAACTAAGCAGGGTGAAAAATACTGAGAAGCATTTGTGAAGTCCACAGTGCAGAGACACAGGCTTACTAAAGACTGAGACCTAATCATAGGAATGTATAATATTTCCTTTCTACCCGCCCCACCATACCTCATATCGTGTCCAACAATCAAGAAAAAAATTGTAATGCATGCCAAAAGGCAAAAAACACAATTTGAAGAGACAAAGCAAGCATTACAAACAGGTA
The DNA here is from genome assembly GCA_024291935.2 of Okapia johnstoni. Taxonomy (NCBI): domain Eukaryota; kingdom Metazoa; phylum Chordata; class Mammalia; order Artiodactyla; family Giraffidae; genus Okapia; species Okapia johnstoni. The sequence continues at coordinate 114,441,913 of CM044305.1, forward strand.
TGACAAAGATGCTGGAATTATCAGACCAGGAATTAAAAACAACTATGATTAATATGTAAGGGCTATCATGGATTAAGTAGATAGCATGCAAGATCACATGGGCAAATAAGCACAGAGACAGAAATCCTAAGAAAAAACCTAAAAGAAATGCTGGAGATCAAAAACATTGTAACAGAAGTGAAGAATGCCTTTGATGGGCTTATTAGTAGACTAGACACAGAAAAAAATTACTGAGCTAGAGGATATATCAACAGAAAACTTTGTCCAAAACTGAAAAGCAAAAGACTGAAAAAAATAGAACAGAATATCCAAGGATTTGAGACAACTACAAAAATTGTAACATATGCATAATGGGAGTACCAGATGGAGAAGAGAGAAAGGAACAGAAGAAATATTTGAAACAATAATGACTGATAATTTCCCCAAAGTATTGTCATACATGAAACCACCGATTTGGGAGCTCACAGAACACCACACAAGAAAAATGCCAAAAAACTGTACCTAGGCGTATCATTTTCAAAATACACAAAATCAAAGATAAAGAAAAAATCCGGTTTTAATTACCACAGCTTGTAGTATAGTTTGAAATCAGGAAGTGTGATGCCTCTGATTTTGTTCTCTTTCTCAGGGTTGCTTTGGTGAATCAGAGACTTTAATGGTTCTACATGGATTTTAGATTTTTTTTTCCTATTTGTGTGAAAAACACCATTGAAATTTTGATAAGGATTGCACTGAATCTGTAGATTATAGTATTGGCATTTAAACAATATTAATTATTCTGATCCATATATATGAGCTATCTTTCCATTTATCTGTATCTTCTTCAATTTCTTTCTTTTCAGTATATAAACCTTTCACCTCCTTGGTTAAATTTGTTCCTAAGAATATTATTGTTTTTGATGCTATGGTAAATGGGATTGCTTACTAAATTACTTTTCAGATGGTTAATTTTTAGGATTCAGAAATGCAACTGATCTTTGTTGATTTTGTAACCTACAACTTTGTTTAATTCATTATTAGTTCTAATAGTTTTTTGTGAAAATTTTAGCATTTTCTATACATAAGAGTATGTCATCTGCAAACAGAGAAACATCTAACTTCTTTGTTGATCTGGATGCCTTTTATTTCTTTGTCTTGCCTATTTGCTCTGGATAGAACTTCCAGTACTATATTGAATAGGAGTGGTGAGAATGGGCACACATTCCACCTTAGAAAAAAGCTTTCAATCTTTCACCATTGAGTATTATGTTAGCTGTGGGTCTTTCATACATGGGTTTTATTATGTTGAGGTATGCAGGGAAAGGCCCAAATTCTGGGAAAGATTGAAAGCAAAAGGAGAAGAGGGTGACAGAGGATGAGAAGGTTAGATAACATGAATTTGAGCAAACTCTGGGAGACAGGGGAGGCCACAGGAGACTGGCATGCTATAGTCCATGAGGTTGCAAAGAGCTGGATACAGCTTAGTGACTGAAGAACAGCAACATTCCTTCTACACCCAATTTGTTGTGAGTTTCTATTGTAAAAGGATATTGGAGTGCTTTTTCTGCATTTGTTGAAATAATCATATGATTTTTATCTTTCATTTTATTAATGTGGTTATCACATTTATTGATTTGCATATGTTGAATCATCATTGCCCCCCAAGGATAAATCCAGCTTGATCATGCTATATGATCCTTTTAATGTGCTGTTGAATTAGGTTTGTTAGTATTTTGTTGGAAGATTTGCATTTATAATTCATCAGAGACACTGGTCTATAGTTTTCTTTTCTTGAAGTCTACTTATCTGGCAGTGGTATCATGGTTATCATGGTATTACTGTCCTAAAAATAAGTTTGGTGTGTTCCTTCCTCTTCAGTTTTTTGGAAGAATTTTAGAAGGATTGGCCTCAATCCTTTTTAACATATTTGTTAGAATTCAGTGAATTAATGCTTCAATCTCCTACTCATTATTTTTATGTTCAGATTTTCGGTTTCTTTATGATTAAGTCTTGAAAGGTTGTATATTTCTAGGAATTTATCCATTTCTTTTATGTTATTCAATTTGTTGCAATCTAATTATTCACAATAGTGTATTATGGTCCTTTGTATTTTTGTACTATCAGTCATAATGCTTACTGTCTCCTCTCTCATTTCTAATTGTGTTTATTTGAGTTTCCTCACCCCCCCCATTTAATCTAGATAAATATTTGTCAGTTTTATCTTTTCAAAAAAACTAACTCTTGGTTTTCCTTATTTTTTTCTATTGTTTTTCTATTCTATACTGCTTTTATTTCTGCTCTAATTTGTATATATTCTTCCTTATGCTAACTTTGGATTTAGTTTGTTCTTCTTTTTCTAGTTCCTTGAGGTGTACAATGAGATTGTTTATTTGAGATCTCTTTTTCTTTATGTAGGTGTTCATCACTATAAAACTTTCCTCTTACAACTGTTTTTACTACATCCCTATATGTTTTGGTATGTTGTGTTTCCATTTTCTTTTGTCTCTAGATAGTTTGATTTTCCTTTTGATTTCTTCTTTGACCTATTGGCTTTTCAGAAGTGCCTTGTTTGTTTTCCATGCATTTGTCAGTTTTCCAGTTTTCTTGCTCTTAGTGATTTCCAATTTCATACTGTTGTGGTCATAAACAATCATCTTAAATTTGTGGAGACTTGCTTTGTAGTGCAACATATGGTATTGGAGCATGTTCTATGTGCACTTGAGAAACATGAACCTTCTGCTGCTGTTGGGTGCAATGCTCTGGATATGTTTGTTAGGTTCATTTACTCTATAGTGTAATTAATGTCTGCTATTTCCTTATTGATTTTTCTGTCAGGATGATCTGTTCAATGTTGAAAGTAGAGTATTAAAGTCCTATTATCTTCTTGCTATTTTCTCCCTTTAGTTCTGTTAATATTTGTTTTAAATATTTAAGCACTCCAATGTTGGGTACAGTAAGTCCCCTACATACAAATGAGTTCCATTCTGAGAGCTTGTTCATATGTCAAATTTGTTCAAAAGTCCAACAAAGTTAGCCTAGGTACCCAACTAACATAATCAGCTATATAGTACTATACTGTAACAGGTTTATAATACTTTTCACACAAGTAATACACAAAATAGCACAAAAAATAGAAAAAAATATTTTTCATCTGACAGTGTAGTACCTTAAAAAGTACAGTAGTACAGTACAGTAGCTGCCATACAAGAGTTGGCATCAAGTGAACAGAGAAGGATAGTTACCAACTGGAGGAGAGAGAGGAGGTAGGAGATGGTAGAGGTGAAGGCTCATCAGCAATAGGAGAGAGAGAGCAAACTGTAATTTCATTAATACCTGACACTGACGGCACATGTTCTGGTTCCTTGCTGGATTCAATTCTGTCTACCCTCTTGAAAAACGACCCAGTGATGTCTGGGTAGTAGCTCTTTCTGCATTCTAAATTTTCACTGGATTGCCTTCTGAAGGGCTGCTGCAACCTTCGTATACCATTCTACATTCAGGTCCTATACCTCAAGACTAACAATGCCTCGTCAAATAAAGAAAATCCCCCTGCTATTTCCTAGGTCGTGAATCTTTTCAGGTCTTCAGTTACTTCTTCCTCCTCTTATCTCTCTTTGTCCTTTCTCTGTGCCTCCAATTCCATCATTATTGCTTGACACTTCTTAGCAGTACCAGCTACATCACTGCTGCTTTTACACTTGCTTCCAGATATCCTGGGCTTGAAATAAAGATACTGTACTACTGTACTCTATACAATACTATAACATACACAAAAGCACAATCACTTGTAGAGGATGTACACATATGACAATGTACACCCGACACGTGAAGTAACTTATGTGACTGGACACGCAAACACGTTTGCATCTTTGAAAGTTTGCAACTTGAATATTCATATGTACAGGACTTACTGTACAAATATACTTATAATTGTTGTTCTCTTCATGAATATACCCTTTCATCACTATATAACGTGTTTTGTGACCAATTTTGTCTGAAAGTCTGTTTTATCTGATATAAATGTAGCCATTTCTGCTCTTTTTTGGTTACTATTCCTATGGACATCTAGTTCTATCATTTCACTTGGAGCCTATGTATATTCTTAAGGCTTAAGTGAATCGCTTATAGGCGGTATAGAGTTGAGTCTTGGATGTTTTTCCATTCAGTATTCCCGTGTCCTTTGATTTGAGAATTTAACTCTTTAGGGTTTAAAGAAATTATTGATATTTAAGAACTTAATATTGCCACCTTCATAACTGATTTCTGGCTACTTTGTAGTTCCATTATTCCATTCTTCATCTCCAACTATCTTTCTTTACGATCTCATGATTTATGTAGTGCTATGCTATGATTCCTTTCTTTTTATCTCTTGTGTGTCTTCTGTGGATTTTCATTTTGTGGTTACCATGAAGTTTACATAAAACTTATTGTGGTTATAATAGTCTATTTTAATCTAATAACAACTTCTCTCACGTATAAACACTCCAGCCTTTTTCTTGATGTCACAATTTACATTTGTTTACATTGTGGATCCAGTAAACAATGATTGCAGTTATATTTATCTTTAACATTTTTTAGCACTTATACTAGAGTTTTAAGTGGTTTATAAGTAAGAAAAATAGCAAAATACTTTGGTAGCTCAGCTGGTAAAGAATATGCCTGCAATGCGAGAGACCTGGGTTCGATACCTGGGTTGGGAAGATCCCCTGGAAAAGGGAAAGGCTACCCACCCAGTATTCTGGCCTGGAGAATTCCATGGACTGTATAGTCCATGGGGTTTCAAAGAGTCAGACACAACTGAGCGACTGTCACTTAGTAGACACTGCACAAAAGAAGATCTGTAAAGATACACAAATGGCCAATGGGTGCTGGAAAAGTTGCATTATTAGTCATTGTAGAAAGTCAGATTAACACATATCAAGTATCACTATACATTCGCTAGAATAAATAAAAGATTAATTTATATCCACTATTGTCAAGAATGTGAAGCAAATAAAAGTCTCACACATGAATTGTGAAAGTTTAAAGTGGTGCAACCACTTTAAGAAACTCTTTCTCATAGAATTTAACATGCAACTATGCCTACAATCCAGCAATTCTACTTAAAGGTATATAACCAATAGAAAGGAAATCATATGTTCACAAAAAAATGTTATGCAAGAAGATTCATAGCAGCTTTATTCACAATAGCTAAAAATGGGGGTAAAGCAAAGTCCATTGCAATAACTGGATAAACAAACTGTTGACACTCACACAGTGAGGGTTCTAGTCAGTATTATAAAGGACAAACTATTGATAAATGCAACAGCCTGCATCGATCTCAAAAACGTGATGCTCAGCAAAGAAGTGAGATCAAAGAGAAGTATACAATCTATTATTATATTTATATTTAGTGCAGGAATAGGCAAAACTAATCTACAATAAGAGAAGCTAGAACAATACTTAGGTGTGGGGACAGTGACTGGTGGGGGCACAAGGAAATTTTCAGGGATCATGGAATGTTCCTTATCTCAATCTGGGTGATGGTGATATGAATGTACCCTTTTGTCAAAATTCACCTTTTTGTTTATGAAAGGTGTGTGGTTTTCACTATATGCATATTATATCACAAGAAAGTACTGTAGAGGAAAAAACCAAAAGGATCACCTGAATACTGCTCCACTAAGAAAACACAAAACTAAAATTCTCCCTCAGGGAAAATCCAGGCCAAAACGGCTTTGCTACAATTTCTACCACTCATTTAAGAAAGAAGTAATTACAGTCCAATAAAAACTATTCCATATAATAGATAAAGGGACAACACGCCCAAAAATCATTTTATGAGGCTCACATAACCTTGAGATGAAAACCTGACAAGGACCGAACGAGCAAACAAAATTATAGGCCATTGTGATTCATGGTCCTAAATGAAAGCATCCCGAAAGATGTTCATAAATCATATCCAGCAATACGCACAAACTGTAACACATCATGGCCAAGTTGGGTCTATCCCAGAAATGCAATTCGGGTTAAAAATTGTAAAACTCTAATTCACCATGTTAACATTTTAGAGGAGAAAAGTATCTGAATTATGTGAAGGGGCATAAGAAAAAAGGCATCTGATAAAATTTGATATCCATTCTTTCCCCCAAAAAATACCAAACAAGGAATATAAGAGAACTTCCTGAATATGATACAATGTATCTAGAAATATACTTACTGAAAACATCACACTTATTTATAACATATTAAAATACTTTTCTTTGACATTGGAAATATGATAAGATGGCTACCACTTTCTCTCCTATTTAGCATTATAGTGGAAATAATAGTGAGTTCAGTGTATTAAGAATACAACAAAAACGAAAGCATAAAGATAGGAAAAGAAGAATAAAACTTGTTATTCACAGGTTGCATTCTTGATTACATAGAAAATATAAAAGAATATATGGATAAACTATTACATTTAAGTAGGTACTTTGGTAAAATTGTTGGATACAAAAGTGATATACAAAAATCAATTTTCTTAAATGAGCAAAAAATGTTTATGTCACTAAAAGATCCCAGTCATAATAGCATCAAGAATACCTATTTAGGTGGCTTCTGAATAAAAGGTCGTGAGACACAACAATATTTTTACAACTAGAAAAAAACCGGAAAATTTGTATTTTTTATTGAGGTAAAATTGGCATGCTACACTGTGTAAGTTTCATATGTTTAGCATTTTAATTTGATATCTGTAAACTCTACAAAGTGGTCACCCTCAAAATTCCTCTTAGCATTCATCAACATACAATTGACCCCCTTTACCCATTTAGCACAGCCCCTAGCCCCCTCCTTTCTGATAATCACTAATCCACTCTCTGTATCTACGAGTTAGGTTTTGTTTTGTTTGATCATTTTCCTGTTTGCTTTTTTGTGTTAGATTCCACATGTGAGTGAAATCATGTGGTATTTGTCTTTCTCTGACTTACTCCACTCATTTCACTAGAATACAAAAATGATAATTTTAAAGGTACCAAACAATGGTAGAAACAACAGGATTAAATAACAATTCAAGGAAGGGAATACTTTTCAATGTGAACTGACAATCTCAAATTGTTTTTCCCCCTCTGAAATATGTACCAACTCTAATAACAGGCTGTGGATCAGCCTTACCCAGACAAAAAGTCTCTACTGAGAGAAAGAAAAACCAACAAAGTTTTAAGAGTTTGACAGTGCTGCTTGACAAATTGAAAAGCTGATGAGACAAATGCTCAGCAAATTTCCCCTACCAGACATTTGCTGACTTCTGGTACTGCACAAGAATAAAGGGAGCTAGGTCAAATACTTCTAAAAGGTGAAGTGAAATCTCCAGCAACCACCAGTTCTTAGGAAAAAGACAAGTGCTAGAACTGAAGTTATACGAGGCTGCAAACTGCAAATGATAGGTCTTGATTTTCAACAACCTTTCAGAAATCAAAAGACAGAGGCCCATCAGTGTTTTGCATCTTACAGAAGAAGAGCAAACCACAGTAGCTTATTTTATTAAAACTGCAATCTGACCCTGACTCATCTCCATAGCTAATTAGATTGAGAAAAGCATCCCCTTAACACATCTGCCTGAAAGGAGAAAGTTAGAAGTCTCTCTAGAATATCTCATCTAGAAATACTATGGTTCTTTTGTGTGTCATGCATGACATGCAATAAAAAAATTACTAACATGGCTACATGCCTATCAGAATGGCCCAAATCCAGAAAACTGACAACACTAAGTGCTGGTGAGGGCGTAAATCACAGGAATTCTCATTTATTTCTGATGGGGATGCAAAAGGGTATGACCACTTTGGAAGGCAGTTTGGAGATTTCTTACAAAACTAAACATACTCTTATCATATATCCTCCTTGTTATTTACCCAAAGGAACTGAAGACTTATTTCCACACACAAAAAATTACACACAGGTTTTTATAACCAGTTTATGATTTCTAAATCCTGGAAGCAACCAACATGTACTTCAGTTGGTGAATAGATATTCAGTTGATGGAATATTCTTCAGCACTAAAAGGAAATGGGCTATTGAGCCGTGGAAAGACATGAAGGAAACTTCAATGTATATTACTAAGTGGAAGAAGGTAATCTGAAAAGGGTACTTACTATATTATTCCAACTGTATGACAATCTGGAAAAGACAACACTATATAGACAGTAAAAAGATCAACAGTTGCCAAGGGATGTGGGGAGGAAGGGATGAATAGGAGGAGCACAAAGGATTTTTAGGGCAGTGAAACTATTCTGTATGATCATGTAATGGCAGATGCATGTTATGATAAGTCCCCTACATACAAACCTTCAAGTCACGAATTTCCAGTCAGGTGTGAGTGACTTTGCAGCTGGCCCTCCGTCTCCTATTGCTGATGATCCTTCAGCTCTACCACCCCCCAACTCCTCTCCCCACTCCAGTCAGTAATTCTTCTTGCCAGTTCACTTGATGCCAGCCCTGGTATGTCACCTGCTGTACTATATACTACTGTACTTTTCAAGATACTGTGTTATCACATTAAAAATGCTCTATTTTTTGCATTTTAATGTACTGTTTTGTTGTTGTTGTTTGGTGACTAAGTCATGTCTAAACCTTTTGTGACCCCATGGACTGTAGCCCACCAGGCACCTCTGTTCATGGGATTTCCCAGGCAAGAATACTGGAGTAGGTTGCCATTTCCTTCTCCAGGGGATCTTCCTGACCCAGGGATCAAATCTGTGTTTCCTGCATTGGCAGGCAGATTCTTTACCACTAAGCCATCATCAGGGAAGCCCTTTTTTAATGTATTATTTATGTGAAAAGTTGGCTTCCCTGGTGGCTCAGGTGGTAAAGGATCTGCCTGCTATGCGGGAGACCCAGGTTCAATCCCTGAGTTTGGAAGATCCCCTGCAGAAGGAAATGGCTACCCACTCCAGTATTATTGCCTGGAGAATTCCATGGACAGAAGAGCCTGGCAGGATACAGTCCATGGGGCTGCAAAGACTCGGATGCAACTGAGCAACTTTCACTTTTTTCTTATGTGAAAAGTATTAAAACCTATTACAGTACAGTACTATACAGCCCAGTGTGTTAGTTGGGTACCTAGACTAACTTTGTTGGTTTGTTGTTATTGTTCAGTCACTAAGTCATGTGTGACTCTTTGTGACTTTGTTGGACTTAGAAACAAATTAGACTTACTAACACACTCTCAGAATGGAGCTTGTTTGTATGTAGGGGACTTACTGTGTTATACATTTGTCCATAGAATATACTGCACCAAGAATGAACCCTAATGTAAACTATTGACTTTGGATAATGATGATATAGTAATGTAGGCTCATCATCTGTAACAAATGTACCACTCTGGTGGAGGATGTTGATAATGGGAGAGGCTATACATGACTGGGAGTAGAATGTATATTGGAAATCTCAGTGCCTTCCCTACTCAATTTTACTGTGAACTTAAAACTACTCTAAAACAATGAAGTGTATTAAAAATAACCAAAAAAAAAGTACAAGATATGCAAAGACTTAAGGTGATACGGAATGTTACCTCAAGAGAGAACACAGAAAAGGGATGCATAAGGATGATCCGGATATTGAAATCATCAGAACATTAGTTCAAAATTAGTTGCGATTAACATTTAAAGAGAAATAGAGAAAAAGACAAGAAAAAGGATGAAAAAAATCAATAAATTCAATAGAGAATTTTAATTAATAAAAATAAGAATCAATTGGATATCCTAGAAGGGAAAATGTCAGAATTCAATGCATAGGTTTAATAGGATAATGGATACAAAAGAACAGGACTGTATAACTCCAAACTAAATTAACAGAAAATGGTAAAATTGAAGCACAAAAAAATGAATTGGATAAAAGACACAACAGAGAATAATAGACATGTAGGACACAGTCAAGATCTAAAATACATGTAGTGAGAGAGAAGAGAAGGAATGGAGTAGAAGCAACTTTCAGCGACAATATCCATAAAAATTTGCAAAACTAATGAAAGATTATAAACCCACAAGAATCAAGAACCTCAGTGGACCATAGCAGGATAAACAGACCAGTGAAGCTGCTCAGTAGTGTCTGACTCTTTGCGATCCCATGGACTGTAGCCTACCAGGCTCCTCCATCCACAGAAATTTCCAGGCAAGAGTACCGGAGGTGGACTGCCATTTCCTTCTCCAGGGGATCTCTTGTGTGAAGATTAAATAAATTATTACAGCTAAATTGTGTAAGTAGTCTGCCTGGTCTCAAAAGAGTCTACTATTAATATTCTAATTGCTTTACACCGCTTTATTGTAGATCCTTTAATTCTCTTTGGCATTTGTCTTTTCTGAGCTACCCCCCATTGATAGCCTCACACGGGTTCGTTTTTTCAATTGCTTTGCTGCCCTTGGTGTTCCTCTTACAATATTTTAGCTCTTTTAAATTCAACTTTCTGAATTTTCCTGCAGCACCGAAAACATTATAATTTCTTTCAATTCCATGATTCTTTTTTTGATATATTTTGTTTTCCTTGGGAACAACAATTGGCATACATCATGCTATTCTCTACTTCTTGGACTCTCTTTACTCTTCCTTAGGGTCCCTTTTATTCCTCATAGAAATGCAGTCTTCTCTAGGTTTTTACATTTATTCTGTTTCCTTGAATGTCTCTTCCAATTGTGTTTATCTATTTCTTCATCATTTGCTAATCTGGGTTAGTTATCTGTAGAGATGGAATTTGTTCACACTTCTTCTTGTGTTTTTATTTACACCATTTCTGCTTCTCACCATCCTTTCTTCTTCCCGTTATGGTTATACATTGTTATAGGTCTTCTTTTGCTTTGGTTTTTTATTGATGGAACATTTTTGCAATTTTAGTGTTTTACTCATTAATTCTCTTCTTCCTCTTTTTTTCTTCTTTTGTATATGTGATGTTTATGTATGACTACTTCTATACTTGTCATTTCTTTGAATATATGCTTTCTTCTCACTTATCATTTGCTGTTTTTTTCCTAAACTATTCTCTCACCAGCTTAAACCTTTCCTTATTTTCAGTTCAATAAATTTATTTCTCTAGAGAGTATATTCTGATTTCACAAGCCTCTTATCTTCTATTCTTTACCCACAATCTCCCTGTATTTTTCACATTCTTTTACTCTTTTTTCTCTAGCAATAATTTGAATTCTCCCTTGCTCGCAATATTTCTCTTAAGGTAATCTTGCATGATTTATGGAATTTCCATTAAGGACGGCTGTACACACTATGGGGTCTCAGAGATAGAAAGAGAAAGCAAAAGGAGCAGCATATTTAAGGAGATAAATGGCTGAAAACTTCCAAATTTGGGAGGAAAAATGGGACAACAAAATAAATAAAGCTCAATGACACCAAATAGCATCACCCAAGAGATTTCTCCGAGACAAATTATAATCATATTATCAAAATCAAGAACCAGAGAATTTGAAAGTAGAAATGAAAAGCTACTTGCCCCATATGTAGAGAATTCGATAATATATCAGCACAATTTTTCAGCAAAAACCTGTTGCAGTTCGGGAGAAAAGGCAGAATATATTCCAAAGCACTGAAGAGAAAAATTTATACCAAGAACACTTTCCCAGAAACAATAATCATTACAAAGAGAGAGAATGTCTTTCCCAGACAAATAAAAAACAGAGGGAATTCATCACCCCTACACCTGTTATAGGATCATACCCAAATCAGCTGATATTCTTTGCAGCCAAAGATGGAAAAACTATACAGTCTGCAAAAATAAGTACCCGTGAGTTACACTGTGGCTCAGATCATGAACTCCTTATTGCCAAATTCAGACTTAAATTGAAAAAAGTAGGGAAAACCACTAGACCATTCAGGTATGACCTAAATCAAATCCCTTACAATTATACAGTGGAAGTGACAAATAGATTCAAGGGATTAGATCTGATAGAGTGCCTGAAGAACTGTGGATGGAGGTTTGTGACATTGTACAGGAGGCAGTGATCAAGACCATCCCCAAGAAAAGAAAATGCAAAATGGTTGTCTGAGGAGGCCTTACAAATAGCTGAGAAAAAGAGAAGTTAAAGGCAAAGGAGAAAAGGAAAGATATACCACTTGAATGCAGAGTTCCAAAGAATAGCAAGGAGAGATAAGAAAGCCTTCCTCAGTGATCAGTGCAAAGAAATAGAGGAAAACAATAGAATGGGAAAGACTAGAGATCTCTTCAAGAAAATTAGAGATACCAAGGGAACATTTCATGCAAAGATGGGCACAATAAAGGACAGAAATGGTATGGACCTAACAGAAGCAGAAGATATTAAGAAGAGGTGGCAAGAATACACAGAAGAACTATACAAAAAAGATCTTCATGACCCAGATAATCATGATGGTGTGATCACTCACCTAGCCAGACATCCTGGAATACGAAGTCAAGTGGGCCTTAGGATGAATCATATGAACACTACTATACTCCAAAGCTAGTGGAGGTGATGGAATTCCAGTTGAGCTATTTCAAATCCTAAAAGATGATGCTGTGAAAGTGCTGCACTCAATATGCCAGCAAATTTGGAAAACTCAGCAGTGGCCACAGGACTAGAAAAGGTCAGTTTTCATTCCAATCCCAAAGAAAGGCAATGCCAAAGAATGTTCAAACTACCGCACAACTGCACTCATCTCACATGCTAGTAAAGTAATGCTCAAAATTCTCCAAGCCAGGCTTCAACAGTACATGAACCATGAAAACTTCCGTAAATATATCCTAGGTATCAAATACTAGTGATTATAGACAATATCCTATTGTAATGAAACGGAGAGACTAGAACCTATTATCCCATTCACTAAAAAGAAATCATATGTTTTGATGATAGAGGTGCTAATTATCCACTACAATGGCAATTCATATTACGCAATCTATTCATTATATGAAATTAATATGTTGTTACATCTGCAATACACACTGTGCTGTATGTCAAAAATAATTCAATTGAAAAAAAAAAAGAAGTTTTTGCATTCTAGGACCTAGAACTCCAAGTATGTTTGCATTTCTTTTCCACTATCTTCAGCGATCAAGGTAAATGAGATATCTGGGTAGCAATTTTGAATCAATAATATTAGCAAGTATTTTGCGAAACCAGTTTTTTACAAGTTATATCTACGTGTGAAGGATTAAACAAAATTGCAGGTTCCAGCTCCGGCAGCCAGGGAAACGCCCTGAAGGGATGAACGGGTCGGCGGAGAAAATGATGCAGTCTCTCACTCAAAGCACTGGGCTGCATGTTTATTTTAAGCATCAGGTTTTCTTTTATACTTTTACAAAAGCATTAGGTCAGAGGTATGACATCTTCAGTTTCCCCTCACCCATATTTACTGTCTCCATAAATCATTGTTGTCCTTCAGAGTTCCCTCTTAAGTGTCCTTGTGATAACATTGTAACTCAAGTTTGTCTCTGGGCTGTATATCACATTCCTTCTAAATCCTGCTATCCCCTAGTAACTTAAGCTCATCATCTCCTAAAAAGGCTTTTAGCTATTAGTATCTCTAAAATTCCTAGTTTCTATAAGCTATAGTAAAATATGCCAACACTACAACATACCTTAAACTTTTAGCTTCTAACTATTCTTAATTATTCCTAAATCCTAAACTCAGCAAACTACTTTTGCCATAAACATTTCCCTTACAAGCAGGTTTCAGATAACAATGTTTCCCATGGCCTCAAGCTGCGGCCTATGTGCTCATCCTGGAACATTCTTTGTAAAGGTCCTTGAACAAATGTAACTTTATGGATTATTTCCTGGGCAACTGCAGAAGGCTTTGTGCTTTCTCATGCAAGAACAATAAGCACCTTAACATACTTTCCAGCCAACTCAACGAAGGAAGGAAAGGACAAGTCAGAATCACAAGACCTAACTCCTTCATCCCGGGACCGTGCCTGCTGGGATGAGGAGAGGGGGTTGGGGCCGTGCCTCCATTTTGTCAGTAATGCCTAACGCGGCTCCCGACAAAAATAAACATTTGTCTATTTTGTCTACCAATGGAGGAAAGCTTTTTGGTTTGAGTGCAGTCACTGATGGGGAAGGGACCTGTACCTGATATCAGCTCACAGTATAAAAATGAAGTACATGAGGACCCCTTGTAGAGAATGTAAGCAACAGGGTCAATTTGATTACGGGACTGTTGGTCCTTGATGAACTGCTGTCAACACTAGAGAATAATGAACAATATATACTTATGGGACTCGATTTAAAACACTACCCATTTCCTAGTTTTCAGACCAGGATTCCTCTTTGCCCTACTATTTCAGATAGCCTTTGACACAAGACAGTTTACAGATGATAGAATAATTTGAAATGAATAGTTCATACAAAAAAGGGGAAAAAACGTATCTAGTGATCAAAGAGACAGCTAGAAAGAAAATAGTTAATCTAGAGGAAGCCATATCCAGACTACCAACAAATAAAGTTAAAGCAAACTTATTATAGATCAGGGTTTTTTTTACAAATGTTATAGTACTCATAAGCCATGCGGAAACTTCCTGGTGGTCCAGTAGTTAAGACTTACTGCTTGCAATGCAGGGAGATATAGGTGTCATAGTTGGTTCAGGAACTAGGATCCCCATACCTTTGTCCATGGCCAAAAAACAAAGGGAACAAAACGATAAGCTATGAGTTACAGGAATTCAAAGTGGGCACCTGGGGAGAAGACTTGTTCTTCTGTTTTTGGCTGTACCATGTGGCTTATGGGATCTCAGTTCCCTGACCAGGAAGTGAACCCAGGCCACAGCTGTGAAACCAGGAATTCTAACCACTGGGCCACCAGTTGTTGGGAGTTCTGTGTACACTTTGCACCTTTATACCAACCCCCTCTTCCACCCTTCCTTGAACTCTCAAGAAGACATGTTTCCTCTTGCTTTCCTTTTGGGGTTTTTTGAGACAGCAATTCTACTCAAATCCTAGTAATTAACGTTTCATCCTTTGGGAATAACATGTGGCCTTACAGTGGCTGAGTGGTAGAGGTATCTGAATGGATGGTCAAGGAGGAATGGTGGCCCCCCCCCCCAGGGGGGGGCGGTCCTAAGATGGCAGAGGAATAGGATGGGGAGACGACTTTCTCCTCCCACAAATTCACCGAAAGAACATTTAGACACTGAGCAAATTCCACAAAACAACTTCTGAATGCTGGCAGAGGACATCAGACACACAGAAAGGCAGCTCATAGTCTTCAAAAGGATAAACTACATGTACTTAAAAATTAAAGAATTATTCCAAATGCTATGAATTATCTTAAGAGATAGTAAGTTTGCAACATCAATGGTAACCATATATTCTGCAACATCAATGGTGACCATACATTCTATTTTGTGCAGAGAAGTCCGAGGTTCTACCCTGTTGTCTCAGCATAATTTTTCATAAGTAAATGTTAGTCCCTCAATCGTGTCCAACTCTTTGCAGCTCCATGGACTATAGCCTGCCAGACTCCTCTGTCCCTGAAATTCTCCAGGCAAGAATACTGGAGTGGGTAGTCATTCTCTTCTCCAGGGGATCTTCCCGATCCAGGGATCAAACCCAGGTCTACTGCATTGCAGGCAGATTCTTTACCATCTGAGCCACCAGGGAAGCCCATAATTATTCATACTGCCCACTTTTAATTAGAAAAGTATTTTAGTTTGGATTATATATTGTATTGTTTCCCCATCAATACATGTTAGTTACATGCTAAATGAATGGTAAAGGAGAGCCTAGACAGCAATTTAACAGGATTATTTTCCAGAGTGTTAGTGCATCAAACAGGAGGTTGGATTAGGTAACCAGTAAAGTGTTTTCCAACTCTAAACTCCTAGGATTCTATTTTTTTAAACTGGGCCAATTTGCTTCATAAAGAAGGCAGAAAGATGTTCCGCTGATTCTACTGGCACAGAATTCAAGATTTTCCAGAACGAAACTCTCTCTGCCACTACCCATCAGCCATCCATCATCCCAGGCCCCTCCCTAAAGCAAGAATTCACTGTTACCCACTCCACCTCCCAGATGCTTCTGGCCTTGCTTTGGCAAAGACAGTGAAGCCCACCCAATATTCCTTTTTCTCCCATATATTTTCTATCCCCCTTCATGTTGAGCAGAATCATGGCACTAGTTCTGGCCAACTCAACGTGTGTGGAATGTGATGTGCCATCAACCTGGTCCCTGAGTGACTGGAGCAGAGCTCTCCATGCAGACCAGCATTGGAAAGGTACTAGAAGGTAGAAATGAATGCTAGTTGTGTAGGCATCAAGATGGGAACAGAGAGGAATCTACTACCACTGTTGCCTAACACGCCTTCATTGACAAGCATCTCTGAATCCTTTGCTAAGCAACTCAGGCTGCATTTACTTTCTCTGCAACCATGGAAAATAAGTGTAGTTTCTATCTGAGGACAAGGATAAAGAAAGCCACCTGGAGAATCATTTATTGTAAGGAAAATGAATAGGACTCCTCCGTGCAAAGAGTAACGTTGGGCCTGATCATCTCTCCTCCTGAGACCAGATGCTTAGGTCTGTTTGGAGCCTAGTCTCATCTCAACTTGCTGCAAGTGAAGGTGACCTTTAGATCTATAAATAATTTTTATAGTTGATTTCTATACAGACCTGTTTCTTTGTTTTTCTGATATTTTTCTTTTTTTTTAATAAATTTATTTATTTTAGTTGGGGGCTAATTACTTTACAATATTGTAGTAGTTTTTGCCATACATTGACATGAATCAGCCATGGGTTTACATGTGTTCCCCATCCTGAACCCCCCTCCCTCCTCCCTCCCCATCCCATCCCTCTGGGTCATCCCATTGCCCCAGCCCTGAGCATTTGTCTCATGCATTGAACATGGAATGGTGTTCTGTTTCACATATGATAATATACATGTTTCAATGCTATTGTCCCAGAACGTCCCACCCTCACCTTCTCCCTCAGAGTCCATAAGACTGTTCTATGCATCTGTGTCTCTTATTCTGTCTCACATATAGGGTTATCGTTACCATCTTTCAAATTCCATATATATGCCTTAGTATACTGTATTGGTGTTTTTCTTTCTGGCTTACTTCATTCTGTATAATGGGCTCCAGTTTCATCCATCTCAATAGAACTGATTCAAATGTATTCTTTTTAATGGTTCTGATGTTTTTCAATTGAGCATTTTCTGAGAGCTTACTATAGAAGACAATTCAGGTTGAAGGTCATGGTCTCTTTCTTCAAAGAGTTCTAATAAGGAGATAGAATGTGGTGACTTGAATACAATATGAAGTAGAATCAAGACACCGCTGTAATGGTAATGGATAGGCATGCTTTAAGGGAGTGAATGACTCAAGAGGACTGGGCTATAATAAGGAAAGGATCAATAATGAGTGGCATTGTTTGACTTCCTACCACCCAGCACTGCGCATGTTCCACCACTAACAACAGAATAATCTGAGGTCTTTAAACCTGGATATTACATTTTAGTTGATTGGATTCTTACAATGAGATAACTGCTGTTTTGCTCACCATTAAACATTTAAAAACATTTGTGTACTTTTCTCTGTTTTAAAAAATATCTTTCAGTAGTTTTTACAGAAGTATATGCTATACCAAAACAATATTTCATGCTCTTGGCAAGGACTTGAAGAACTAAAATACATATACATTCAAAATGCTGCTGCTGCTAAGTCGCTTCAGTTGTGTCCAACTCTGTGTGACCCCATAGACGGCAGCCCACCAGGCTCCCCCGTCCCTGGGATTCTCCAGGCAAGAACACTGGAGTGGGTTGCCATTTCCTTCTCCAATGCATGAAAGTGAAAAGTGAAAGTGAAGTCGCTCAGTCATGTCCGACTCTTCGTGACCCCATGGACTGCAGCCTACCAGGCTCCTCCATCCATGGGATTTTCCAGGAAAGAGTACTGGAGTGGGTTGCCATTTCCTTCTCCAATGCATGAAAGTGAAAAGTGAAAGTGAAGTCGCTCAGTCGTGTCCGACTCTTTGTGACCCCATGGACTGCAGCCTACCAGGCTCCTCCATCCATGGGATTTTCCAGGAAAGAGTACTGGAGTGGGTTGCCATTTCCTTCTCCAATGCATGAAAGTGAAAAGTGAAAGTGAAGTCGCTCAGTCATGTCCGACTCTTCGTGACCCCATGGACTGCAGCCTACCAGGCTCCTCCTTCCATGGGATTTTCCAGGCAAGAGTACTGGAGTGGGTTGCCATTGCCTTCTCCGATACATTCAAGATAAATTTTGTCAAACCCATGTGACACCAGAATTGTTAAAAATTAACCATAAAGATGGATGATGATCTGCCTTAGAAGTGGGATCCAAAGCTTTCTACACAAAGCTATTGAAGAACCTGGCTTTCCTAAACATATTACCAATCTTAAACTATGCTATCCATGACTTCTTTGGCCCTCGGGACAGCTATGGAATGGATGATACTTCAGCCATCTTTGTAGTAGGATTAAGTTCACTGATGCACTTTCTATTTTAAAATCTCATAGAGACAAAAGTTTAGTGCTAGAAATTGAATCTCAGGTTGAGAACAGGAACAGCTGATCAAAGGCACTAACTCTATATTGCTCTGACTCTCATTTTTCCCTCAAGGATGCAGCTTAACACTTTGGTCCATCAAACCTTTTCACTTGGTTTCCTCTTAGAATAACTGAGACAGATTGAAATTTTTTCAAAGAAAAAAAAATTTCCAAATACTAAGGGAGTGAGAAAAAGAAAACATAGATAGTACAAAACACAAAAAGGGAGACATGATTCAGTTTATACATGCACAACCTAGTCCATCTGCTGTCTTGCTCTAAATAGCTGACACAATCTTACAGCACTTGGCCTTGATTTTTTTCTTTGCCTTATAGCTACTGAGTCATCTTGTTTTCACCAACCTACTAACCAAAGATCCCCCTGGACAAACTAACACTATTCATGGTATGGAGAGAGAGAGGAAGAGATCAACTGAATTCTCCTATGTTGACCACTTATTAAAATCCTCCCCCTCAAATCTGGTTTCCTGGTTTGTAGGCTGAAGCATAACTCTCTCTCTCCCTTCACCAATGATATTCTGCCCTTACATAAAGGCTGTATTCCCATGCCAAATATAGATGTAACACTACCAGAATGCAGTATCTGTACACCTAGATTTACATATATTTAAAGAGAATAACAGGGCAGGTGTTGAGGGAAAGGGCATTTCATCATACCCAGCGCTTCTCAAAGTGTAGTTCCAGAATTATTTATAGTACAAGCTTCTGAAAAATGGAAATTCCTGTGCACTGCAAAAGACTACTAAATCAGTGTTGGATGAAACCAACAGACATGATCTTTATAACAGATCAGATGATTCTGATGTACCTGAAAGTTTGAGAGTCCCTGGAATAAATGCTCAAGGCAAAATTAGATGATTACATTTAGATTATGTTAAGACAAAACACTTTGTGCCCTGAACTATGCAATATGCTTTTATATACACACAACTCCTATAAACTTCACGGAAGACCTGTCAAAAAGGTCCCATTGTACTTCCAAGAAAATGAAGGCATAGAGAAATGAAGTGATTTCCTAAGGCTATACAGCTACTAGAGGAAGGCATACCTACTAGAGGTGGAGTTTAAGGGACAATGTGCTAGTCTCAAAAACTAAGTCAGAAAGACAAATAAAAATACCATATGATATCACTTATATGTGGAATCTAAAATATGACACAGATACATCTACCTATGAAGCAGCAACAAAATCAAGGACACAGAGAACAGACTTGAGGTTGCTAAAGAAGAGAACTTCCAGATGTACAAGCTGGATTTACAAAAGGCAGATGAATAGGAGATCAATTTCCAACATCCGTTGGATCATAGAAAAAGCAAGAGAATTCCAGAAAAACATCTACTTCTGCTTCATTGACTACACTAAAGCCTTTGACTGTGTAGATCATAACAACCTAGAAAATTCTTAAAGAGATAGGAATAACAGATCACCTTCCCTGCATCCTGAGAAACCTGTATGCAGGTCAAGAAGCAACAGTTAGAACAAGACGTGTAACAACAGATGAGAAGCAACAATTAGAACTGGACATGGAACAACAGACTGGTTCAAAATTGGGAAAGGAGTACGGCAAGGCTGTATATTGTCACCCTGCTTATTTAACTTATATGCAGAGTACATCATGTGAAATGCTGGGCTGGATGAGGCACAAGCTGGAATCAAGATTTCCAGGAGAAATGTAAACAACCTCAAATATACAGAGGACACCACTCTAATGGCAGAAAGTGAAGAGGAACTAAAGAGCCTCTTGAAGAAGGTGAAAGAAGAGAGTGAAAAAGTTGGCTTAAAACTCAACATTCAAAAAACTAAGATTATGGCATCTGGTCCCATCACTTCGTGGAAAATAGAATGGGAAAAAATGGAAACAGTAACAGATTTTATTTTCTTTGGAGATTTTCATCTTCAAAATCACTGCAGATGGAGACTGCAGTCATGATTAAAAGATGCTTGCTCCTTGGAAGAAAAGCTACTACAAACCTAGACAGTGTATTAAAAAGCAGAGACATCACTTTGCTGACAAAGGCCCATATAGTTAAAGCTATGGTTTTTCCAGTAGTCATGTACAGATATGAGAGTTGGACCATAAATAAGTTTGAGCACCAAAGAATTGATGCTTTTGAACTGTGGTGCTGGAGAAGACTCTTGAGAGTCCCTTGGACTGCAAGGAGACCCAAGCAGTCCATCCTAAAGGAAATTAACCTAAATATTCATTGGAAGGACTGATGCTGAAGCTGAAGCTCCAATACTTTGACCACCTGATATGAAGAGCCAACTCACTGGAAAAGACCCTGATGCTGGGAAAGATTGAAGGCAAAAGGAGAAGGGGGCGTTCAGGGGATGAGATAGTTAGATAGCAACACCGACTCAATGGACATGAGTTTGAGCAAACTCCAGGAGATGGTGAAGGGCTGGGAAGCCTGGCATGCTGCAGTCCATGTGGTAGCAAAGAGTCAGACACACCTGAGCAACTGAACAACAACAACAATAGGTAAGATACTTAGGGAAATATCCAGCATGTAATAAGCTCTAAGTAAGTGGCAATTATTATTATTATTAATTGTTTTGATTATAAACATGTACATTAGCTTCAGATCTGCTCTTAGCGGCAATTGAGAGCTGGCCTCTTGCTCCTCCACCACCAGCTTCCGTGAGGAACTGCTCATCATTGCTATATATGACATTCCAGAGTCCCTGAGCATTTTGAGGAAGTGGCCTGTAATTCTATTTCTGTGCCCCAGGAAGAACTGTCTCCTCCCAAGTCTGTCACAATGGCTGACATACCACTATGCTCGTATATTGAAGAACCCAGACAAAGCAATAGTAACTTACCAGGCTTGGCAGGTGACATAATAACCTAGTAAGTCCTTAAAAATCAGCCAACTGAAACTTAGTTAAAATCAAAATTCCAAGGAAATGTAAAAACCCCTGGGGAAATTTTCAGAACAGAAACTATCACAATATGGGACACTTGAGAGAAGTTCAAACACCAATTTATTACACCGTGACTGGACTTTGTGCAAAATAACATCAATCTAAGTTATCAGGCTTAGAAACACTGCTTTTGATAAAGAATGAGATACGTGTATAACACATCAATTTTCTTGTTTTGCTACTGAACCGGCTCCTCTCCCATCTGCTGTTTGCACTAACTCTTCAAAGGAGATTGACAAAGTCTCAAGTACAATATCATAAAGTTTGTTTGGTGTCTGTAATGGAATTTACCTGTTAAAGGAATTGAATGTATTGTCCATCCTCTCTTGAAATATAATTCTTTCTCTAAAAAACTTACTCTAGTATTTTGCAATAAGGGTACTGCTGGTATCTGGAGTGGGAAAATTCTCTATTATAGAAAACCATCCCATAATTTGAAGGACTTTTAGCACATTTAGGTCCTGTCTACTAAATACTAGTAGTATTCTCCCTTCCTTCAGTTACTGTGTAACCAAAGAGCCCATACACACAATTCCAAATGCTCCTTAATGGGATAGTACCTCTCCTGGTTGAGAACCAGTCATTTCCACTTGGATAACTGATACAGTTAAAAGAAGGAAAGGAAAATAAACAGATTTAGATGCCTCTGAAAGATCAGGTAAGATGAGAAGTGAGATTTGATAAAGTGAAGTTCCTTGGCAAACTTGACAAGAGAAGTTCCAGTGGAGTGATGAAACTGAAAACTTAACTACAATAGCTTTATGAAAGAACAAGAACAGAAAGGAGAAACATCAGGTCCAGAAAATTCTTTCAAGAAATTTTGTTGTAAAGAGAAGCAGAGACATACTTAAGGAAGCAGAAAGGAAGGGAAATATGAGGTCCAAGTTATGGTTAGTATTTTTAACATAGAATCTATTGTAGCATGTTTGTCGACAGATGGAAGAGATTCAGTAGAAAAGGAAAGGTTGGTAATGCAAGAAAGAGAGGACTTGCAGGACATTTGGTCTTATCCAAAATGTCCATTAGACATTTGGTCCACGCCAAAAGGTCCTTGATATCTCCTTATATTTCAGTTCAGTTCAGTTCAGTCGCTCAGTCGTATCCAACTCTTTCCAACCCCATGGACTACAGCACGCCAGGCTTCCCTTTCCATCACCAACTCCTAGAGCTTGCTCAAACTCATGTCCATTGAGTCAGTGATGCCATCCAACCATCTCATCTTCTGTCATCCCCTTCTCCTCCTGCCTTCAATCTTTCCCAGCATCAGGGACATTTTCAATCAGTCAGTTCTTCTCATCAGGTGGCCAAAGTATTGGAGCTTCAGCTTCAGCATCAGTCCTTCCAATGAATATTCAGGACTGATTTCCTTTAGGATGGACTGGTTGGATCTCCTTGCAGTCCAAGGGACTCTCAAGAGTATTCTCCAGCACCACAGTTCAAAAGCATCAATTCTTTGGCGCTCAGCTTGCTTTATAGCCAAACTCTCACATCCATACATGACTACTGGAAAAAAACCATAGCTTGGACTAGACGGATCTTGGTCAGCAAAGTAATGTCTCTGCCTTTTAATACACTGTTTAGGTTGGTCATAGCTTTTCTTCAAAGAGCAAGTGTCTTTTAATTTCATGGCTGCACTCACCATCTGCACTGATTTTGGAGCCCAAGAAAATAAAATCTCTCGCTGTTTCCATTGTTTCCCCATCTATTTTGCCATGAAGTGATGGGATTGGATGCCATAATCTTAGTTTTCTTAATGTTGAGTTTTAAGCCAACTTTTTCACTCTCTTTCAGTTTCATCAAGAGGCTCTTTAGTTCTTCTTTGCTTTCTGCTATAAGGGTGGTGTCATCTGCGTATCTGAGGTTATTGATATTTCTCCCAGCAATCTTGATTCCAGCTTACCAGCCTTTTCACATGATATACATATTCAGGGGTGACAATTTTGACCCTTTCCCAATTTGGAACCAGTCTGTTGTTCCATGTCGGGTTCTAACTGTTTTGAAGAATTTTCCACAGTTTTTTTTGTGATCCACACTGTCAAAGTCTTTGGCATAGTCTATTATGCAGAAGTAGATGTTTTTCTAGAACATCCAACGGATGTTGGCAGTTTGATCTCTGGTTCCTATGCCTTTTCTAAATCCAGCTTGAACATCTGGAAGTTCATGGTTCACGTACTGTTGAAGCCTGACTTGGAGAATTTTGAGCATTACTTTGCTAGCGTGTGAGATGAATGCAATTGTGCAGTGCAATGGAGACACTCCACATCAAAAGAACCATGGTATTTGTTCCTATATGAAATTGTTTGGCATGGACCAAATATGTTCATGAATGTTCTGGACAGAACTACAAATTTTAAGGACCTTTTGGCATGGACCAAAGGTCTTACAGACATTTTGGACAGAACCAAGTGTCTGCTGAGAGAGGTGAGGCTTACTACAGTGCTACCCTTGAGGGAAATTCAAGGTACAAGTGGAAAGAGTAATACTAGTTAGGAGTATGCATAGTCCAGAGAAATAGGAAGAAGGTAGGTTATATGAGTGCAAATAATGAGCGACAGATGAAGTTGTGAAAGCATGAGGCAATCACCTTCTGATTGCTTCTATTTTTCCCAGTAAAAACAAGAATGGAAGAGGAGATTTTGGAACTTTAAATAAAAGTGATAGTGTGCATCAGTTGTCTGAGTGAGTGAATGGAAAGGGAACTGAGGATGCCACTTAGCAGGCCACCTAAGTTTAAGAATTTAAAGTGAAACCAACCCAGAGAGTTGTGTATGTCTCTCTAGATACCAGTCAAAATTTAGTCTCTCAGGTAAAGGCCTAGTGTAAGTAAAGAGTTAAACATTCAAATTTATGATGGGTTTGGGTATGGCATATCAGTGTTTCCAGGGCAGTACGTGAGTCTAGAGTGACAGGATCTAGATCACAAGAGATGGAGACGCAAGAGTTCCACTGAATATCTAAAAACTCAGCAAGAAAGACTAGGGTTCAGGGTAGGGCTCTATTCCTGGTAGGATTGGAGTGGGCCTCAAAGAGAATAAAACAGAGAGAACTAGAGTGAGCCTGAGAATAGGTCCCTACTTGGTGGAATTTTAATATGCTGTCTAGATTGGTCATAACTTTCCTTCCAAAGAGTAAGCGTCTTTTAATTTCATGGCTGCATTCACCATCAGCAGTGATTTTGGAGCCCCCCAAAATAAAGTCAGCCACTGTTCCCACTGTTTCCCCATCTATTTGCCATGAAGTGATGGGACCAGATGCCATGATCTTAGTTTCCTGAATGTTGAGCTTTAAGCCAACTTTTTCACTCTCTTTCACTTTCAACAAGAGGCTCTTTAGTTCTTCTTCGCCCTCTGCCATAAGGGTGCTGTCATCTGCATATCTGAGGTTATTGATATTTCACCCGGCAATCTTGATTCCAGCTTGTGCTTCCTCCAGCCCAGCATTTCTGATGATGTACTCTGCATATAAGTTAAATAAGTAGGGTGACAATATACAGCCTTGAAGTATTCCTTTTCCTATTTGGAACCAGTCTGTTGTTCCATGTCCAGTTCTAACTGTTGCTTCCTGACCTGCATACAGGTTTCTCAAGAGGCAGGTCAGGTGGTCTGGTATTCCCATCTCTTTCAGAATTTTCCACAGTTGATTGTGATCCACATAGTCAAAGGCTTTGGCATAGTCAATAAAGCAGAAATAGATGTTTTTCTGGAACTCTCTTGCTTTTTCGATGATCCATTGGATGTTGGCAATTTGATCTCTGGTTCCTCTGTCTTTTCTAAAACCAGCTTGAACATCTGGAAATTCACGGTTCACATATTGCTGAAGCCTGGCTTGGAGAATTCTGAGCATTATTTTACTAGTGTGTGAGATGAGTGCAATGATTAGAAGACTTGAAACCCAGGGAATTGAATTTGGACTTTAAATCTCTCTGATAACCTGAAAGAACAGGGTTTATTGTCATCATCATTTTATGATGAGAAGCATAATGTTGTAGAAGGCATGAAAGGTCTAAGATTTACTCTTGGTTCTGTCTCTAGCTAGCTGTATGAAGTCGAAAAATTAATTTAACTCAGTTTACCCCACATATGTCCAAAGGAGTTAAGCTGAATGATCTTTAAAGGTGCATCTTGATCTGGCACAATGTGATTGAAAAAATGACCTATTCTCCTTGGTCAAACATATATGCGGTATCCATCTACAGTCCATATGAAATAGCTCTACTGAAGGTTTGAAGCTAATAACTTTGATTTATTTTTAAAAATCATTGATCATTAATAATATCTTAGACATTCTCCCTATGACCATGGGCTACAGAGGATTATCTGTGGGGGAAAATTAAATTAGCCCAACTGTTTGAAACTAGGTGAGAATTATTTTATAAAGCAAAAGAAACACAAAAACCAGGGAATATCTACTACCTCCTTATAACTCAGAAAAAAAAAAAAGGTCCAGTGGAGAAGGGAGGCAAAGTAGGCCAATATTAGAAAGATAATGTGGATTTCTATCTTTAGACTGTGAAATGAGCTCAATTATTTACCTATTTCAATGCCCAAATTTCCATTGACATAGAAAAATATAGAGAAATGAAAAACTACAAATAGGGGAAGCATCATTAGACCAGAAACACTGAAGAATTTCTGCAAGATATAAAACAGGTATAATAGTGATGGTAAAACTAGTGCACAGACTATGCAACGTAAAATAGAAAGAGGAGAAAGACAACTGTTGCAGAGGTAGGAAAGAGACAATTTATTGTTAAAAAATATAAAAAAAATCTCAAAATGAAGGAACATCAAGGAAAAAAGAAGATGGCTAAAAATTAGTGATTTGGAAGACTTAGCTACAATATTCTCCCAGGAATCTCTAACAATATTCTCCCAGAAAAGAAAGGAAAATAATGTAACAATCAACACAAAAGCAATAGATGAAATATATTGTTTGATTAAGCCTATAACAATTTAAAAATACTCTTTAATTAAAAACGTTCTTACAGATAAATCTTCAGGTCAAGATGTCTTTGGCAAATTCAAACATTTAAAGAAGAAATAAGGTCAATATTTCAAAACACCTTCCTGCAAAGAGAAAATGAGCAAATACTTCAACTCATGTTATAAGGCCAATATAATCTTACTACTAAACCTGATATAAAAAAGAGTAAGAAAAGAGAACTACGGGTGATTTTTACTTATACATATAGATTCAATAATCTTAAAAGACTAGCAAACTGAAGAAAGAAATATATTAAAAAGATAAAACATCATGAGCAAGTTAGGCCTATTTCAGAAATGAAAGAGTGGCTACAATTTTTTAATCAATGTAACTCATCACATTAACAAAATAAAAGAGAAAAAATCATATAACGTTTCAATAGTTGGAGAAATATTGTTCCATTGATGATAAAAAGTCTAAAAAACTATATGGATGGATAGGAACTTCTTTAATCTGATGAAAAGTAGTTACAAACAAATCTATAACAAACCTCATAATTAATAGTGGGGATAAATTACCTCTAGACTAAAGGCTGTTCTGGACTTGCCTAACAAAGCTGAAACACAGCTTGAATAGATCAAAATTTTTCTAAGTAACTTAACTATGTCACAGAACAAAGCACAAAAATATTTAAGGGAATACACAAACAATTCAACACACACAACAATTTACAACGCAATGTCTGGCATTCAATAAAAATTACCAGGCATGCAAAGAAATAGGAAAATATAATCTATAATGAGAAAAATAACTCCACTGATAAAGAACCATAAATGACACAGATGATAGAATTAATAGACAAAGATGATAAAATAACAATTATAAATAAATACTATATTTACAAGAAGGTAGAGAAGAACATGAACATGATGAGGAAAGAAATAAAAGATATAAAAAGACCCAAATTAAAATTCTAGAGAAAAACATAATATTTTAGATGGGAAATCATTGGATTCGGTTAGCAACAGATTAGACATCGTAGAAAAAACTGATAAACCATTAAGCATAGCAATAGCAACTGTCCAAATAAAACAGAGAGAGCATAATTTTAAAAATGAATAAAATGCCAATGACCTGTTGGACAACAGCAAGTGACTTAACATATGTTTAGCTGGAGACTGAGAAGTGAGTGGAATTATTTGAAAAAACAGTGGCAAAAATTTACAAATTTGTTGGAAAATATAAACTCAGAGGTCCAAGATTAATATTAAAAGAAGGAGTTCTGAAAGATGGAAAACTTAGCTTGAGTTTTGGCACAATTGGCACAATTCTATTCTAATGCTAACTTATCAGATTACTTTGGAGCATCAGATAATAGTACTATTCGTAAGTTGAGATTCTTGGTATTTGAAAGTCTGTTAGATGCCACTAAGAAAATACAGATGAGTTTTCTTTCTGAAAGCTTTTGCTATGGTATCATAGAATACAACCAGCTGCTTTATTACTTAAAATTACACAGTTGTAAATTTTAAAACTTAAGGAAATGGCAGGTGACGTCCTTTAAAACCCTCACCCGTTCAGACTGGACCTAACATAATTCTTCCTTTTTCTTAAAAAAAAAAAAATACGAAGACTTATAGCTCAATACTCTTTTTTTTTTCTGTTTCTAATTTGCTGCTGATAATGTATATGAATTTAAAATGCTGTGTGAGCTACGTGCTACTTACTGAAGAGCTTATGAAGTGCCAAATACAGTTAAAAGTAAGAGGAAAAATGATAATTGCTTAAATAAAAAATGACAACATAATGATTGTGTGACTTAAAATATATGTAGAAGTAAAATACGCGACAAAAAGCAGCACAAAGACTTGAGGAGAGAAATGAAAATATATCGCTGCGGGGTTCTTATACTACATGAAAAGTTGTATAATATTATTTTAAGGTAAGACTTCTATTCAGCGTTGAGCTGGAGATACTATCCGGTGCAATAAGGAAAGATATAGGGGGGAAAAAGCACGGGGCTTGAAAAGGAAAAGATAAAATTTTATTTATTAGCAGTAGACATAATCATCTATGTATAAAATCTTAGAGAATCACAAATAAGATACTAGAACTAACATGCAAATTATGAAAAATTTAGAAAGTACATGAGGTCAACATACAAGATGAGATGCATTTCTACATGCTAGTTATACGCAGAAACTGACATTGTTTTATTAAAATTACCGTTTATAATAATATCCAAAAGATGAAAGATGAAATACTTCTAAATAGCATCCATAAATGTTCAAATGAAAATGAAAAATTTGACATAGATTTTCATGATATGAAAACAGAATTTAGAAACCGAAGTCGGAAGTAAAGGGAGAGCTGAACTACGCTCACAGGTCAGAAGCTTTATTATTGTTAATATTGTTTCTATACATTCAATCCAATGCCAATCAAAAACTCGGCAGGCTATTTCATAGACGCTGCCAAACTGATTCTAAAATGGAATGTAAAATAACCTGAACAATTTTGAAAAAGAAAAGGGTAGTGATAGCTGTTTAAAGAGAGTATAGAAGCAATACAAACACAAATAGATAGATCAATGAAACAGCCAAGTGTGTCGAAATAGACCCACAAATGTGGGGCCAGTTGATGTACAGAGTAATGAAAATGCAGTTAAGTGGGGAAAGGATAATCATTTCAATGACTGGTACTGGAATAATTAAATATCCATATGCAAGAAAAGAACCTTGACCGTGACCTCTCACCGTATAAAACAATTAACTTGAAATCAATCACTGAACTAAATGTAAGAGCTAAAACTAGAAATGTTCTAAAATAAAATTTTTAAAAAAACTTTGAGTGACTTTGGATCAGGAAAATATTTTTTAAATAGGACACAACAACCACAAAATATAAAAGAAAAAATGATGAATTGGACTTCATTGAAAGTAAAGGCTTTTTCTTTTCCAAAGACACTGTTAAGAAAATGAAAAGGTAAGCCACAAACTAAATTTTTTTTCAAAATGTCTATCTGAGAAGGGACTTTATATAGAGACTATGTCAAACTCTTACACCTGAAGAATAAAAAGGCAAATAGCCTAAGTTTTTAATGAGCAAATATTTAAACTCTCACTTTACCAAATATGCATGAATCTCATAAATTTAATATTGAGTAAAAGAAGCAAAAACCAATACAATAAAATATAGGCACTGTGATTGCATTTATGTAATGGTCTAAAAACAAGCACAACTATACAATATTGTGTAGGGATGCACATATAGGTGGTAAAACTATAATAAAAACAAAGGCATTCTAATAACAAAATTCAAGATATCACTTTCCTCTATGAAGGAATTAGTGGCAATGATTTCCAAGGGACACACAGTGGGCCTTTAGGGTGCTGGTAATGTTCTATTTCTTGAGCTGAATCATAACTACACAGGTGTTTGCTTTATAAACACAGGTGTTTGCTTTTTATAAAATTGAAAATAAAAACTTCAAGTAACCACAGGTAGAGTAAAAATAGGGAGTGAAAATTACCAGCCACTTGAGAATAAAAATGGAATAAGGAAACTTAATAAATATATCAAAAATGAACAAAGAGAGTGGTATCGCAGAAAATGGCAGAATAGGGAAATCCATGGCCCCCTTATTCCACAAATGTGACAGATAAACTGGCAAAAACCTCAGAATCAACTTTGTGGGGCTCTGGAAAATAGTCAAAAATTTACAACAGCCAGAGTAATTTTTTTTTTGTAAATAAACCATACTTTAATTTCTTTTTTATTTTTTAAAATATGAAAATATGATATTAAATTTACAGGAGACTTGGAAAATACAGAACAAAGCTACATATAGTTCCACTATATATTACCATTGTTTAAGTAGATATGTAAAGATTTTTAGTTGAAGTTTCAATATCATGTTTTTAGAAATAAATAGAATGAATTTACAGAGAAGTAGAAGAATATAGTAGACCTGAAAAGCAGTATGAACCAATTCAACATAATTAAGATGTATATAATTTTCACACAACAGTGGGATACAAAGTCTATCCAAGTTCCCATAGACTCTAAACTAGGAGATACTGGAACATATCCAGAGACATAGGAAGCCAGAAGAAATTTTAATGAAGAAAGAAGCTTCTACATTGCACTAAGAGAATGCTCTGACTTTTTGAATGCCTCCCCATCTTCCATCCCCAGATAAAGAAGTGACCATGAAAATGACAGTCCACATTCTTGATGAAGGTTTACTAATGCCAAAGGGAAAACTATGGACTTTATTCTCAAAGAATTGTTGTTTTGTGTTTGTTTCAAAGTCTGTCATCATTCTAAAGGACCAGTGCGAGGACTTGTCCTTGTTTCAGCTGACTTGCAGCTTTCCCAGGGTGGGGGAGGATTCTCAAGTGGCATTTACAGAAAGTAAAAACAAAATAGTCCAAAGGAACCTGGAGCAAGAAATAACAGTAGGCATTAGCAATAAGCTGGAAATCATGGGCAGGAGAAGGTTGGGAAAGGAGATATGGGAATGGGAATAATGAAATTTAAATCACCTGCATATAGCTGGAAATCAAGAAAGCCACAGACATGCCTAGGGCTGAACATATGCTCAGAAAAGGCCTGAGAAGATGTTAAAATTTCACCTCTGAGTGACTTTCAGACTACATGTAAGCATGAAGTAAAGGTTAAAATAGACTTCTAAATGACCTGGCAAAGTGTTAAAAGAGTGCCATAACACAGAGCCAAACTTCTACAACTAAAGAGGCCTTTTTTTTTTTCCTTTTTGGTATTTTTGCTTTTATTTTTTAGCTCCAGGCATTTAAGGAAACACTACCTAATCACAAAGCTAATGAAATATAGATTTCAATGGCCATGCAAGACGAAGAATACAAACTTTATAAAAATAATTTAGAAGAGTCACTAAACAAACGACAGCCCACATCCAGAAGAAACAACAATCCTGGGAAAGAAAGATAACATTATTTTCTGAGTTGTAACACTATAGTATTTAAAATGTACTATTTCAACCAAAAAAAAAAAATAAGATGAGCAAAAAGACAAGAAAATATAGCCCATTCACAAGAAAAATGGGAATTAACAGAAACTGTCTTTCAAGAAACCCAGACATATGTAAAATAGACAGCCATTGGGAATTTGCTGTATGATGCAGGGAGCTCAAACCCAGTCCTCTGTGACAATGTAGAGGGGTTGGAATGGGGTGGGAGGTGGGAAGGAGGTTCAAGAGGGAGGGGACATATGTATACCTATGGCTGATTCATGTTGATGTATGGCAGAAACCAACACATTATTGTAAAGCAATTATCCTCCAATTAAAAATAAATAAATTTAATTTAAAACAAAGAAACCCAGACATGGACTTCGTAAACAAATACATTAAATAAACTGTTTAAAATATGATAAAAGAGCTGAAGGAAATCAGCAAATTGATCTCTCACCAAATAGAGAATGTCAATAAAGACTGGTAAGTTATAAAAAGGAACCAAATGGAAATTCTAGCCTTGAAAAGTTTAATAACTGCACTGAAAATTTTACTAGAGAGGTTCAATAGTAGATTTGACCAGGCAGAAGAAAGAACCAACAAGCTTAAAGATAGGTCAATGAGATCTTCCAGTCTGAAGAGCAGAAAGACAAAAGAATGAAAAAAGTGAACAGAGCCTAAAAGACCTATGGGATACCATCAAGTATACCAACATGTACATAATGAAAATTTCAGAAGGAGAGAAGATAGAGAAAGAGAAACAAAGGTTATTTACAGATATAATGGCCCAAAATTTATCAAATTTGAGGAAAGGCATAAATCTACACACCCCAGAAGTTTAAAAAAACTACAGGCATGATAAACTCAAAGAGACCTCAATGGAAATCCATTATAATGAAATTGTTGAAGGTCAAATATGTAGAATCTTGAAAGCAGCTCGAGATAATTTACTCCTGTAAAAATGATCCTCAGTAGGGTTAACAGCCTATTCAATTCAGAAACCATGGAAGCCAGAAGGAAGTGGCACAACATATATATATTGATGAAAATAAAAATTTGTCAACAAAATTCTATTTCCAACCAAACTGTCCTTCTATGAAGGAAATGAAGGAAAAATTAAGATAGTCTCAGATACACAAAAGCTAAACTAAGGAAGTTCAAAACTTGAAGATCTGCCCTATAAGAAATACCAAAGGGAGGCTTCCAAACTGAAAGAAAAGGACACTACACAGCAACCAAAAGCCATATGGATAACAAAAAACAATGTAAAGCTACTATATAGGGAAATAGAAAACACAGTATTATTGCTACTTTGGTTTCTAAGTCTGCTTTTTCCCCCCTGTACTACTTAAAAGACAAATGCTTAAAATAATAACTTTAAGTCTATATAAGTGAGCACACAAGCAAAAAGACATGATTTGAGAAAAAAAATAACACAAGAAAGGGGACTTGAGGTGTAAATGAGCAAAATTTTTGTATACTATTAAAACCAAGTTGGTATTGATTCAAACTTGATAGTTACAAAGCTAAGATGTTAATTGTAAATGCCAGGGGAGGTTACAATTTATCTTAGTGTAACCAATAAGAGAAAAAGTTTTAAAAATATGCAGTAAAGGAAATGAAGAGAGAATCAAAATCAAAGATAGACAAGAAAGGAAGAATTAATGACAAAACATGGCATTTATGGATGAATTAAGAGAAAAAACTGTGGAATCAGGCGGTGTTAAGTCTTCCTGCTTACCTATAGCTACCATCTGGATGGTTTTTTGTTTGGAGTCAGGGTCAAAGTGGGAAGACAGTGGGAACAGACAACAGTAACAACAATAGCCTTTCTTGTGAACTGAAAATGTTACAGCTTAAGGTCTCATCAGTTCAGTTCAGTTCAGTTCAGTCATACAGTCGTGTCTGACAATTTGTGACCCCATGGACTGCAGCACGCCAGGCCTCCCTGTCCATCACCAACTCCCAGAGTTTACTCAAACTCATGTCCATTGAGTCGGTGATGCCATCCAACCATCTCATCCTCTGTCGTCCCCTTCTCCTCCCGCCTTCAATCTTTCCCAGCATCAGGGTCTTTTCAAATGAGTCAGTTCTTCCAATCAGGTGGCCAAAGTATTGGCGTTTCATCTTCAGCATCAGTCCTTCCAATGTATATTCAGGACTGATGTCCTTTAGGATGGACTGGTTGGATCTCCTTGCAGTCCAAGGGACTCTCAAGAGTCTTCTCCAACACCACAGTTCAAAAGCATCAATTCTTTGGCACTCAGCTTTCTTTATAGTCCAACTCTCATAATCCTTTGTAACTCCCACTCGTGGGTCATTGCCTGACTCAGAGCACAGACAGCTTCTAAGTTTAAAAGTCAAAGCTTCTCAGAGATGGAGCTCATAATAAAAGCCAGAAAAGAAATAAAAACCTTTCACATACTTTTTCTTTAACTCCTCCATAAGAAAAACTAAAAATTAGTTGTAGGAAAGATCTGTGCATCAAGAAAGGCTGCATGGGGCTATAGCCAGAGCAAAAGATTTGAATTCAAGAAGACTGGCATTCCATTCTGGACCCTGCCACTTACTAGTTTACTTGCTGTATACAGATAACGTAAGCTCACTGAGCCTTATTTTTCTCAACTGTAAATGGGAATCTCATCACTTCCTTGCTGAGTTTCTGTGAGGATTATTCAGCCATAGTCTCTAATTCTCAACTGCCCCCTCTTCTACATAACCAATAGATGCCCTCAAGGATGTCTCCTGACTGTTTCTTTTATTACTATTCTCTTTCCCATGACTTCCGTTGCTATATGTCCATTGTTACCAAGTATCTTGAGCTCTGAACTTCAGATCTATGCATCAATTTGCCTATTTGACATCATGTCCCAAATGAACCTCAACATAACATGCTCAATATTGAACTAAAAATTTCTCCCTCCTTTTCTTGAACACATTTCACCTGCAGTCTTCCCAGTCCTGGTAAATGGTTTCCCCAAATACCAAGACCTATTAATTATATCTCCTAAATGTCTTTTAATTCTTTCTTCTTCTTCCCAGCTTCATTATTTACTCACAAGCCCAAGCCACCATTATCTTTTTCCAGGTCTCTTTCAAAAGAACATTACTTGGTGTCCTTGCTTTCACTTTTGCCACTCTAATTAATCCTCCACACAGCACAGACTGTTCTTTTTACAATGTAAATCAGAACCATGCCATTCCATCCCTCATTTCTGTTAGAACAAAGATCAAATTTAATATAACGTGATCTACTGGGTTCTACATGATCTGAACATTGTATACCTCTTCAGTTATGTCATGTCATTCTACCCTACTTCTCTTTCTACTCCAATTGCACTGAACTTTTCTTAGTACTTGAAACATGCATGCAGGCAAAGTTGCTTCAGTCATGTCCGACTCTGTGAGACGCTATGGACTGCAGCCTGCCAGGCTCCTCTGTCCATGGGATATACTCCAGACAAAAACACTGGAGTGGGTTGCCACACCCTCCTCCAGGGGATCTTCCCAACACAGGGATCGAACTTGTGCCTCTTATGTCTCCTGCCTTGGCAGGCAGGTTCTTTACCACCAGCGCCACCTGGGAAGTCCTGAAACATACTATATCCTTTCCAATTTGGGCTTCACCATATTCTGTCCCATCTACAAGAACATAATCTACTTATAACCCCAACTGCTTTTACCTGGTTAACCTTTATTCTTTCCTTTGCCAGCAGTTTAAACTTCAATCCCCTAGGTGAACACTGATTTCCCCCACCTCAAACAATGCCAGGTCCTCTCCTTTAGCTTTCACAGAATCCTGTTGAAAGCTTTCCCAGCATCCTCAGGATTGTATTATGTATACCTCTCATAAACTCCCATAGCATATTGTACTTATGTTATCAAAGCATGTATCATTCAGTACTGCAACCAACTTTCTACATGGGTCTTTCCCAACAGACTCTAAATTCCTTAAGAGAAAGGCTGTATTGCATTTACTCTTGTATCCTGCATGAATGCATGCTAAGTCACTCAGTCATGTCCTACTCTTTGAGACCCCATGGACTGCAGGGCATCAGGCTTCCCAGTCCTTCGCCATCTCCTGGAGCTTACTCAAACTCATGTCCGTTGAGTCAGTGATGCCATCCAAACATCTCATCTTCTGTCACCCCCTTCTCCTCCTGCCTTCATTCTTTCCCAGCATCAGGGTCTTTTCCAATGAGTCAGTTCACAGCAGGTGGCCAAAGAATTGCAGCTTCAACTTCAGCATCAGTTCTTTGAATGAATATTCAGGACTGATTTCCTTTAGGATTGACTAGTTTGATTTCCTTGCTGCCCAGGGGACTCTCTAGAGTCTTCTCCAGCACTTATTACAAGATATTGAATATAGTTCTCTGTGTTACACAGGAGGCCCTTTTTGTTTATCTATTTTATATACAGTAGTCTATATCTGTTAATCCCAAAGCGAAAATGAAAGTTGCTCAGTCGTATCAGACTCTTTGCAATCCCATGGACTATACAGTCCAAGGAATTCTCCAGGCCAAAATACTGGAGTGGGTAGCCTTTCCCTTTTCCAGGGGATCTTCCCAACCCAGGCATTGAACCCAGGTCTCCTGCATTGCAGGTGGATTCTTTACCAGCTGAGCCACAAGGGAAGCCCAAGAATACTGGAGTGGGTAGCCTATCCCTTCTCCAGAATATCTGGAGAACCGGGGTCTCCTGCATTGCAGGCAAATTCTTTACCAACTGAGCTATCTGGGAAGCCCAAACACCTATTTTATCTTTCCCAACCTATCCCCTTTGGCAGCCACAAGCCTGTTCTCTATCTCTGAGTCTTTCTTGTTTCATAGGTAAGTTCATTTGTGTCATATTTTAGATTCCACAATAACTGATATAATATGTTATTTGTCTTTATTTTTCTGACTTACTTTGCTTAGTATGATAATCTTTAGGTCCACCCATGCTGCAAATGGTCGTATTTCATTCTTTTTTATGGTTGAGTAATATGCCATTGTATATACCACATTACAGGAAAACATCAACTTCTGCTTCATTAACTACACCAAAGCCTTTGATTGTGTGGATCAGAAAAAACTGTAGAAAATTCTTAAAGAGATGGGAATACCAGACCACCTTATCTGCCTCCTGAGAAACCTGTATGCAGGTCAAAAAACAACAGTTAGAACCAGACATGGAAAAACAGACTGGTTCCAAATTGGGAAAGGAGTATGTCAAGGCTGTATATTGTCACTCTGCTTATCTAACTTATATGCAGAGTACATCATGCAAAATAACAGACTGGATGAAACACAAGCTGGAATCAAAATTGAAAGGAGAAATATCAATCACATCAGATACACAGACACCACCACCCTTATGGCAGAAAGCGAAGAAAAGCTAAAGAGCCTCTTGATGAAAGTGAAAGAGGAGGGTGAAAAAGCTGGCTTAAAAGTCAACATTCAAAAAACTAAGATCATGGCATCCAGTCCCATCACTTCATGGCAAATAGATGGGGAAACAGTGGCAAACTTTTTTTCCTTGGGCTCCAAAATCTCTGCAGATGATGACTACAGCCATGAAATTAAAAGACACTTGCTCCTTGGAAGAAAAGCTATGACCAATCTAGACTGTGTATTAAAAAGCAGAGACATTACTTTGCCAGCAAAGGTCCATATAGTCAAAGCTATGATTTTTCCGGTAGTCATGTATAGGTATGAGAGTTGGACCATAAAGAAGGCTGAGCGTGCAAGACTTGATGCTTTTGAACCATGGTGTTGGAGAAGACTCTTGAGAGTCCCTTGGACTGCAAGGAGATTAAATCACTCAATCCTAAAGGAAATCAGTCCTGAATAATCATTGGAAGGACTGATGCTAAAGCTAAACCTCCAATACTTTGGCCACCTGATGTGAAGAACCGACTCATTGGAAAAAACCATGATTGCTGTGAAAGACTGAAGGCAGGAGGAGAAGGGGACGACAGAGGACAAGATGGTTGGATGGCATCACCGACTCAATGGACATGAATTTGAGCAAACTCTGGGAGATGGTGAAGGACAGGGAAGCCTGGTGTGCTGCAGTCCATGGGGTCGAAAAGAGTTGGACATGACTGAAGTGATTTACCACACACACATTCTGACCCCTGTGAGATGGTGCCTTAATGCACTTTGACTTGCATTTCTCTAGTAATTACCAATGATGAGCAGCTTTTCATGTGCCTATTGGACATCTGTATGTCTTCAGAGAATTGTCCATTTTTTCAATTGGGTTGTTTTTGTTGTTGTTATTAAATGCTTGAATGTGTGAATACATGAGGGTTTTTTGGTATATTTTGGAAATTAAGCACTGGTCAGTTGCATCACTTGTAAATATTTTCTCCCAAGCAATAGATAGTCTTTTCGTTTTGTTTATGGTTTCCTTTGCTGTGAAAAAGCTTATAAGTTTGATTACATGTCATTTGTTTATTTTTGCTTATATTTCAATCGCCTTAGGAGACTTATGTAAGAAAACATTGATACAATTTATGTCAGTGGATGCTTTGCCTATATTCTATTCTAGAAGTTTTATAGTGTGACTGGCTTATTTAACTTAGCAGAATGTCTCCAAGGTTCATCCATATCGTTGCATGCATTATTGAATTATATGTATATATCACATTTTGTTTATCCATTCATTTGTCCACGGACATTCGTGTTCCTTCCACCTTTTGTCCATTATGAATAAGGCTGCTGTGAACCTAAGTGCACAAATATCTCTTTAAGACTGTTTTCAATTCTTTTGTACATATACCCAGAAACGGAATTACTGGACCTTATGGTAATCCTATTTTTTTAATTTTTTTGAGCTGCATTGTTTTCCAGAGCGGCTGCCCAATTTTACATTTCTACCAGTAGTACACAAGGACTTCAGTGTCTCCATACCCTCACCAACATGTATTATTTTCTGGTTTGTTTTTTAATAGCAGCCATCCTAATGGATATATGGTAAACCATTA
Organism: Okapia johnstoni; assembly: GCA_024291935.2. Lineage (NCBI taxonomy): Eukaryota > Metazoa > Chordata > Mammalia > Artiodactyla > Giraffidae > Okapia > Okapia johnstoni. Next base: position 114,480,203 of record CM044305.1, read on the forward strand.
CGTTTTGAAGTGGTTTCTTACACAAGAATGAAAACTTGTTTAAAAGGGCCAGTTTTGCCCTGATTATAACCCATACAAAACATTATAAGAAAACTACATACCAACATCAACCATGAACATGGGTGTAAATTTTTAATTAAACATTAGCATGTCAAATCCAACAATGTTAAAATGTCATACAAAGTAAAATTTATCTCAAGAATTTAAGATTTGTTTAACATTTATAAATCAATCAGGGTTAATTCAAGATATGCTAAGGACTGAATTTTCTGGACACCCAAAATTTATATGTTGAAATTCTAATTCTCAGTGTTATGGTTATTAGGAAGGGCCTAAGGGACATAATTAGGTCATGAGGGCAGAGTCTCATGAATAGGGTAAATGCCCTTATTAAAGGGACTCCAGAGAGATCCTTCACCCCTTACACTGTGTGAGGAGACAGCAAGAAGACACCAAATATGAACTAGAATGAGGGCCATCATCAGATTGCAAACATGCCAGCATGTTGGTCTTGGACTTCATAGCTTCCAGAACTGTGAGAAATAATTTTTGCTGTTTATAAGCTACACAATATGTGGTATTTTCTTATATCAGTCTAAATGGACTAAGATACAATATTAACAGATTAAAAAATACTATCACCTAAAAAATGCAGAAAAATATTTCACAAAATTAAGCACCCATTCCTGATTTTAAAAACCTCTCAGAAAACTTGGAATAAATGTAAATTTTCACAACGTGATAAAATCCATTCACAAAAACCTTACAACTAACATTTTACTTATGAATGAAAGACAATATTTTCCCCCAAGATCAGAAACAAGACAAGAATGTCCACACCCACCACTTCTGTTAAATACTGTACCGTCAATTTGAGATACTGCAATCAGTCAAAACAAGGGGGGAACAAAATTCATCCAGCTTGAAAAGAAAGATATAAAACTGCCTTTATTTGCAGATGACAGGATCATCTATGATCATCTATGTATCAATAGAAAACCCTATGGGACTTACAAGGAAGTTGCTAATTGCTAGTTATATAAAAGTTAGCAATGTTATAAGATAAAAGATCAGTATATAAAAGTCTATTGTATTTCTATATATGAGCAATAAATAATCATCAAATAAAATTAAAAAAACTAATCAATTTCAGTTATATTAGTGCCAAAAGAAATGAGAGAGAAACCTGGAAAAAGGTGTGCAAGTCTGAAAACCAAAAATACTTCTGAGAGCAATTAAAAAGACCTAAAAATGGAGAGATATACTATATTTATGGATTGTAAAAATCAATAGTATTTTGAGTCAATGCTCTCCAAATTGACCTATAGATTCAGTGCAATCCCAACCAAAATTCCAGTAAGATCTTTTTATAAAATATCAACAAGCTGATTTTAAAATTGCCTTAGATAGAAAGGAAAAAAATCTAGATTAGCCAGAACAATTTTGGAAGAGAAGAAAACAGTTTGAGGATTTATAGTACTGGATTTCAAGACATATTCTAAAGATATAGTGCTGTGCTTAGTCGCTCAGTTGTATCTGACTCTTTGCGACCCCATCGACTATAGCCGGCCAGGCTCCTCTGTCCATGGTGATTCTCCAGGCAAGAATACTAGAGTGGGTTGCCATTTTCTCCTACAGGGGATCTTCCTGATCCAGGGATTGAACCCAGGTCTCTCTCATTGCAGGTGGATTCTTTACAGTCTGAGCCACCAGGGAAGCCCTGGGTACACCTGTATACTTCCCTGTATACACCAGGGAAGCTACAGTAACAGAAAAGTATGATATTAGAACAAATATAGACAAACAGACCAATGGAATACAATCTAGAAATAGACTCATATGTACATATGGTCAGTTGAATTTTTCCATAGTGCAGAGGCAATTCAGTGAATAAAGGATAATATTGCCAACAAATTGTGAAGGAATATTTGGATTGTATATGCAAAAAAATTAAACCTTGACACAAATTGCACAGCATGTACAAAACTTACCTGAAAATGTATCGTAAACTTAAATGTAAAAACCTAAATGTATACATCATCTATAGTAAAATGCTGTTGAGTTTGGATTATGCAAAGATTTATTACATACTAAACTAAAAGCCCAAACCATGACATAATTGATAGATTTAACTTCATGCAAGTTAATCAATTTTGCTCTTCAAAAGACACTGTTAAGAGAGTAAACGGATGAGCTACACACTGGGAGAAATTATTCACAAATCACATATTTGATAAAGGGTTGTATTCAGAATATATTAAAACCAACAAAGTTTAATAATACAAAAACAACCCAATTTAAAAATGGGCAAAATATTCACCAAAGAACACATATGGATAGCAAATAAGCACATAAAATGACGTTCAACATTGTAAGTCAAGAGGGAAAAGCAAATTAAAATCTTTGTTTTTTTTATATCTATAAAAGCCAGCTTTAATTTTTTTTATAATGAATTTATTTATTTTAGTTGGGGGATAATTACTTTACAATATTGTAATAGTTTTTGCCATACATTGACATGAATCAGCCATGGGTTCACATGTGTTCCCCATCCTGAACACCCCTCCCACCTCCCTCCCCATCCCACCCCTCTGGGTCATCCCATTGCCCCAGCCCTGAGCACCCATCCCATGCATCGAACATGGACTGGTGTTCTGTTTCACATATGATAATATACATGTTTCAATGCTATTGTCCCAGAACGTCCCACCCTCACCTTCTCCCTCAGAGTCCATAAGACTGTTCCTCAACATAATAAAAGCTATATATGACAAACCCACAGCAAACATTATCCTCAATGGTGAAAAATTGAAAGCATTTCCCCTAAAGTCAGGAACAAGGCAAGGATGCCCACTTTCACCACTACTATTCAACATAGTTTTGGAAGTTTTGGCCACAGCAGTCAGAGCGGAAAAAGAAATAAAGGAATACAGGTAGGAAAAGAAGAAGTAAAACTCTCACTGTTTGCAGATGACATGATCCTCTACATAGAAAACCCTAAAGATTCTACCAGAAAATTACTAGAGCTAATCAATGAATATAGTAAAGTTGCAGGATATAAAATTAACACACAGCAATCCCTTGCATTCCTATACACCAATAATGAGAAAACAGAAAGAGAAATTAAGGAAACAATACCATTCACCATTACAAAAAAAAGAATAAAATACTTAGGAATATATCTACTTAAAATCTTGAGATACCACTTTAGGAATACTAGAATGTCTAAACTAAGAGGATTGCTCATACCAAGTGTTGCTGAGGTTGTGAAGCAGCTGAACTTCTCACACACTGCTAGTAGGAATGCTAAGATGGTTTAGCGCTGGTAGGAATGGTACAATGGTACAACTTTGGAAAATAGTTTTATATATACTTACCATATGACCCTTTCCTTCCAAGGAGTAAGTGTCTTTTAATTTCATGGCTGCAATCACCATCGGCAGTGATTTTGGAGCCCCCAAAAAGAAAGTCAGCCACTGTTCCCACTGTTTCTCCATCTATTTGCCACGAAGTGATGGGACTGGATGCCATGATCTTAGTTTCCTGAATGTTGAGCTTTAAGCCAACTTTTTCACTCTCCTCTTTCACTTTCATCATGAGGCACTTTAGTTCTTCACTTTCACCCATAAGGGTGGTGTCATCTGCATATCTGAGGTTATTGATATTTCTCCCGGCAATCTTGATTCCAGCTTGTGCTTCCTCCAGCCCAGCGTTTCTCATGATGTACTCTGCATATAAGTTAAATAAGCAGGGTGAAAATACACAGCCTTGATGTACTCCTTCTCCTATGTGGAACCAGTCTGTTGTTCCATGTCCAGTTCTAACTGTTGCTTCCTGAGCTGCATACAGGTTTCTCAAGAGGCAGGTCAGGTGGTCTGGTATCCCCATCTCTTGAAGAATTTTCCACAGTTTATTGTGATCCACACAGTCAAAGGCTTTAGCATGGTCAATAAAGCAGAAATAGATGTTTTTCTGGAACTCTCTTGCTTTTTGATGATTCAGTGGATGTTAGCAATTTGATCTCTGGTTCCTCTGCCTTTTCTAAAACCAGCTTGAACATCTGGAAAGTTCATGGTTCACGTATTGCTGAAGCCTGGCTTGGAGAGTTTTGAGCATTACTTTACTAGCATCTGAGATGAGTGAAATTGTGTGGTAGTTTGAGCATTTGTTGGCATTGCCTTTCTTTGGGACTGGAATGAAAACTGACCTTTTCCAGTCCGGTGGCCACTGCTGAGTTTTCCAAATTTGCTGGCATATTGAGTGTAGCATTTTCACATCATCATCTTTTAGGATTTGAAATAGCTCAACTGGAATTCCATCACCTCTTCTAGCTTTGTTCATAGTGATGCTTCCTAAGGCCCACTTGACTTCACATTCTAGCACATCTAGATCTATGTGAGTGATCACACCATCGTGGTTACCTGGGTCATGAAGATCTTTTTTGTATAGTTCTTCTGTGTATTCTTGCCACCTCTTTTTAATATCTTCTGCGTTTTGTTAGGCCCATACTATTTCTGTGCTTTATTGAGCCCATCTTTGCATGAAATGTTTCCTTGGTATCTCTCATTTTCTTGAAGAGATCTCTAGTCTTTCCCATTCTATTGTTTTCCTCTATCTCATTGCATTGATCGCTGAGGAAGGCTTTCTTATCTCTCCTTGCTATTCTTTGGAACTCTGCATTCAAATGGGTATATATCTTTCCTTTTCTCCTTTGCTTTTTGCTTCTCTTCTTTTCAAAGCTATTTGTAAGGCCTCCTCATGCAGCCATTTTGCTTTTTTGCATTTCTTTTTCTTGGGGATGGTCTTGATGCTGTCTCCTGTACAATGTCACGAACCTCCATACATAGTTCATCAGGCACTCTGTCTATTAGATCTAGTCCCTTAAATTTATTTCTCACTTCCACTATATAATCATAAGAGATTTGATTTAGGTCATACCTTTGAAGGAAAGTTATGACCAACCTAGACAGCATATTAAAAAGCAGAGACATCACTTTGTCAACAAAGGTCCATCTAGTCAAGTCTATGGTTTTTCCAGTAGTCATGTATGGATGGGAGAGTTGGACTATAAAGAAAGTGGAGTGCAGAAGAATTGTTGCTTTTGAACTGTGGTGTTGAAGAAGACTCTTGAGAGTCCCTTGGAATGCAAGAAGATCCAACCAGTCCATCCTAAAGGAAATCAGTCCTGGGTGTTCATTGGAAGGACTGATGTTGAAGCTGAAACTCCAATATTTTGGCCACCTGATGCGAACAGCTGACTCATTTGAAAAGACCCTGATGTTGGAAAAGATTGAAGGCAGGAGGAGAAGGGGACTACAGAGGCTTGGCTAGATGGCATCACCAACTCAGTGGACATGGGTTTGGGTAAACTCCAGGAGTTGGTGATGGACAGGGAGGCCTGGCATGCTGCAGTTCATGGAGTTGCGAAGAGTTGGACACGACTGAGCGATGAACTGAACTGAACCATATGACCCAGCCATACCACCCTTAGGTATTTAATCAAGAGAAATTAAAATATGTGTTCATACAAATACTTGAACATGAATCTTCACAACAGCTTTCTTCACAATATTCAAAAACTAGAAAGCAAGTCAGTGGCAGCATGGGGGTAGGTAAGAATAATCATACAGGGGAAGAGGATTAGCAAAGGGAGTAAGGACACCTTTGGAGCTAGCAGATACGTTCCTTCTCTTGGTTATGGTGATGGCTTCATGGGTTAATACTTAAAATATATCAAATTGTACCACATAAATATATGTAGTTTCTTTTATATCAATTATTCCTCAATGAGGCTATTTTTAAATGCTTCTCTGCTAATAAAACTTGTAAAACACATTCAGACTTCACTTTCAAGTTGGTCAATTAAGCGCATGTTTACTTTTTTTCCTCAAATAGAAATGCATTGACTCAAAGTAGTTCTGGAAGTGCATACTGGAGAACCTAATACAGTCTAGAAAGTGAATCTAAGAAGATTTCCCAAAGGAAGTGACATTTATTTTGAGATTTTGATGGTAAGTAAGAGAAGGGAAGGCTAACAAAATGGGAAGAAAGTTAAGAGAGCTTCAGGCAAAATGAACCATGCGATAAATTTTCCAAGTTGGTTAAATATTCTAAGCTTCCTTGGACCTTAATGAGACTAAGAAAATGAAAAATTTCAAGATATTTCTTGAGGATTGGTTATATTTTGAATATTGATTTAAATAGAACTTGTTTTAAACATGACACCCTGGATTTTGCATCACACATAGTACCCTATAAGCGTAAAGCTGGAAGGACCCCCAAAGAGAGAATCAAAACCAGTGATATTCAATTATAATCTCCATCCCTCTATCAATAGTCATATATAACACAAGATAACTCTCAAAGAAAAGTAATTCTCAGTCTTGTAATATACCTTTTACATCCTCAAGGGAGTCTCTACCCTCAACTGAATATTTTCATTTTACAAATGGAAAAACTAAGTCCCAGAGAGGGTAAGGAGACTTCCCCAAAATCACATAGCAAAGAAATAGCAAAGTTAGGATAAGAACTCAGGTTTTCTGAGTTGCAAGCCAGTGCTCTTTCTGCAATAACGTGTGAGACAATATAGTGTAACATGGACTCTGGAATAAGACTGATGGGACCAAACCCTGGCCCTACTTCTTACTAGTCATGTAACCTTGGACAACTTAATACTTCTGAGCCTGTTTCCTCATCTTTAAAATTAAATGGTTAATATTTTGAAACATGCTTAAAAATGCATTGAAATAAGAATGAATAATTATTATTTAGGAAGAACTCTATAATGAGTTGCCATGGCTGGTATAGCTCCATAAGAATTCACATCACACCATACTTGATACATTTACTAGAATCATGGAAAGTGGGAAGAAGTCTGGCAGCTTATCACTTGGAATGAAGTCCATCTGCATTAGATGACAGAAATAAAAACAAGCAGAAACTCAAACACTGAAAGATGCTGATCTTAAGGCATATGTCTAGCTAACTCACAGTCTCCCCTCCCACAGGGGCATGTAGGGGCATTGGGAGAAAAGGCTATAAAGACAAAATTTCCTAAATCCTTCCAGAAAAACCCTTATTATGACCTTAATCCCAATACCTAACTATTAGTCTCCAGGCCAGGCTAGAAGCTACTTATCAGGGTCTAGGATGGCAGCCTGCATTCTCCAGGAGAGAATTTAATATGCTGATCATGCTTTTTCTTATTCATTCAACAAATATTCACTGAGCACTTACTCTGCCAAACACTGGTCTAGACCCTGGAGATACAGCAGGTATCAAAGTACTGCCACCATAGGGCTAACATTCTAATCAGGGAATACAGACAACAAACAAGCATGTAAATAGGATGTCAGAAAGTGATTAAGTGTAATAGAAAAATAAAGCAGGGGAAGGAGAATAGGGAATAGCATGCAGAGGAATGTGTATATATATGCACACACACATACATACATATGTAAATATGTTTATATAAATATATATATATATATATATATATATATATGTATTCCTAAACCACATACCTGATAAACTCTCTATTCCCCTTAATCTACTTTTATTTTTATGTATGTCTATAAAATTCTTAAAGAGATGGGCATACCAGACCACATTACCTACCTCCTGAGAAATCTGTATGCAAGTCAAGAAGCAATAGTTAGAACCAGACATGGAACAATGGACTGGTTCCAAATTGGGAAAGGAGTGCGTCAAGGCTGTATATTGTCACCCTGCTTATTTAACTTATTTTCAGAGTACATCATGTGAAATGCTGGGCTGGATGAAGCACAAGATGGAATCAAGATTGCCAGGAGAAATATCAATAACCTCAAATATGCAGATGACACCACCCTTATGGCAGAAAATGAAGAAGAACTGAAGAGCCTCTTGATGAAAGTGAAAGAGGAGAGTGAAAAAGTTGGCTTAAAGCTCAACATTCAAAAAACGAAGAACATGGCATCTGGTCCCATCACTTCATGGCAAATAGATGGGGAAACAATAGAAACAGTGAGAGACTTTATTTTCTCGGGCTCCAAAATCACTGCAGATGGTGAGTGCAGCCATGAAATTGAAAGACGCTTGCTCCTTGGAAGAAAAGTTATGACCAACCTAGACAGCATATTAAAAAGCAGAAACATTACTTTGCCGACAAAGGACCGTATAAGTCAAAGCTATGGTTTTTCCAGTAGTCATGTATGGATGTGAGAGTTGGACTATAAAGAAAGCTGAGCGCTGAAGAATTGATGTGTATATAATGTATATGTATATATGTGATATGTGTTAAGTGTTAGAGACTCAGTCGTGTCTGCGATCTCATGGACTGTAGCCCACCAGGCTCCTCTATCCATGAGATTTTCCAGGCCAGAAGATTGGAGTGGGTTGCTGTTTCCTTCTCCAGGGGATCTTCCTGACTCAGCAGTCAAACCGGAAACTAAAAATTGGCACATCAGTGAAAAGTAAACATTTGAGCAGGGGCATGAAAAGAATCTGCTTGCAGTGAGGGAGACCTGGGTTCGATCCCTGGGTTGGGAAGATCCCCTGGAGAAAGGAAAGCCTACCCACTCCAGTATTCTGGCCTGGAGAATTCCATGGACTGTATAGTCCATGGGGTCACAAAGAGTTGGACAGCACTGAGCAACTTTCACACAAAGGAGGAAAGGCAGCAATTTCATACAAATATCAGGGGATAGAAGAGTCTAGAGAGAGGAAACATCAAGTGCAGAGGCCACATGCAGGAGTGTTCTTGGCATGTGTAGGGAACAACAAGGAGCCATGAAGGGGGCACTGGGGTATGGAAGAGGAGGTTTCAGATGTGGTGAGTAGCAATATCGCATAGGGCCTTATGGAATGTTGTAAGGAATGTGGCTTTTACTTGAGCAAAATAGGAAGACATTAGAGCGCAATTTACATTTTTGAAAGATCACTCTGGCTGCAGTGTGGAGAACATGCTCAGTGGAGTCAGTGGCAGAAGCAAGAACACCACTTAGAGATAATTGCAATAAGCCAAGTGAAAGGTGATGGTAGCTGCAGACAGGGTGGTGGCAGAGAAGAAGATAAAAAAACTGGTTCAGACAGGGTGGTGGCAGAGAAGAAAGATAAAAAAACACAGAAATTCAATTTACAATGGCTCAGATGCTCAGTATATAAAATACTGAAGGGTTTGAAGATTGAGCAGATGCGTTATTAAAGTGCTTTACCTTGAAAAAGACAGGAAGTTTACTTGTGCAAGTGAGAAGACAAATCACAAGAGGCTGCAAGCCAGACTATAAAATGATTAACATGAATCTTGAAGAAAGGCTGTTGCCAAGCAAATACAGTCTCATTAACATAGCTGAAGAGAACATTTTGCCTGAGTAAAACATACTGGTTTGTCAAGTTCTGAGTCTTAGGCAGAACCTACTTGAATACAGAGCCTAGGGTAAATACATAGTTCTTTAACATAGCTTAAGACAGACATTTCCATAAGAAAAACGCATTGGTTAGCTCAAGGTTTGAGAAAAAAGTTAAGTTTCAGGTGGAGCCAGGTGTCGTCATGGCAACACAGAATTTTTAAGAGAAACCTGCTTTTAATTTTGTATAGAGAGGGAAAAAAATCTGACATTTGTTTGTTTCCTTCTGCCTCTTAAGAGAGAGGTAAAAATGTCTGACACTTCTAAGTATTTGCTATACTTCTAAGTATATTTCCTCTGTTCGGAGACCCCTGGCCTTCCTGCCTGTTACCCACTCAACTATGTGGACCTTTGCTGGCAAAGTAATGTCTCTGCTTTTTAATACACTGTCTAGGTTTGTCATAGATTTTCTTCCAAGGAGCAAGCATCTTTTAATTTCATGGCTACAGTCACTGTCCACAGTGATTTTGGACCCAAGAAAATAAAGTCTGTCACTGTTTCCATTGTTTCTCCATCTATTCGCCATGAAGTGATGGGGCCATTTGAATGCAGAGTTCCAAAGAATAGCAAGGAGAGATAAGAAAGCCGTCCTCAGCGATCAATGCAATGACATAGAGGAAAACAATAGAATGGGAAAGACTAGAGATCTCTTCAAGAAAATTAGAGATACCAAGGCAACATTTCATGCAAAGATGGGCTCCATAAAGGACAGAAATGGTATGGACCTAACAGAAGCAGAAGAGATTAAGAAAAGGCGGCAAGAATACACAGAAGAACTATAATAAAAAAGATGTTCATGACCCAGGTAACCACGATGGTGTGATCACTCACCTAGATCCCGATGTGCTACAATGTGAAGTCAAGTGGGCCTTAGGAAGCATCACTATGAACAAAGCTAGAAGAGGTGATGGAATTCCAGTTGAGCTATTTCAAATCCTAAAAGATGATGCTGTGAAAGTGCTACACTCAATATGCCAGCAAATTTGGAAAACTCAGCAGTGGCCACAGGACTGGAAAAGGTTTTCATTCCAATCCCAAGGAAAGGCAATGCCAAAGAATGCTCAAACTACTGCACAATTGCAGTCATCTCAGATGCTAGTAAAGTAATGCTCAAAACTCTCCAAGCCAGGCTTCAGCAATACATGAACAGTGAACTTCCAGATGTTCAAGCTGGTTTTAGAAAAGGCAGAGGAACCAGAGATCAAACTGCCAACAACCGTTGAATTATCGAAAAAGCAAGAGAGTTCCAGAAAAATATCTACTTCTGCTTTACTGACTATGCCAAAGCCTTTGACTGTGTGGATCACAATAAACTGTGGAAAATTCTGAAAGAGATGGGAATACCAGACCACCTGACCTGCTTCATGAGAAACCTGTATGCAGGTCAGGAAGCAACAGTTAGAACTGGACATAGAACAACAGACTGGTTCCACATAGGGAAAGGCTGTATATTGTCACCCTGCTTATTTAACTTATATGCAGAGTACATCATGAGAAACGCTGGACTGGGTGAAGCACAAGCTGGAATCAAGATTGCCAGGAAAAATATCAATAACCTCAGATATGCAGACACCACCCTTATGGCAGAAAGTGAAGAAGAACTAAAGAGCCTCTTGATGAAAGTGAAAGAGGAGAGTGAAAAAGTTGGCTTAAAGCTCAACATTCAGAAAACTAAGATCATGGCATCCAGTCCCATCACTTCATGGCAAATAGATAGGGAAACAGTGGAAACAGTGACACACTTTATTTGGGGGGGGCTCCAAAATCACTGCAGATGGTGACTGCACCATGAAATTAAAAGATGCTTGCCCCTTGGAAGAAAAGTTTATGACCAACTTAGATGGCATATTAAAAAGCAGAGATATTACTTTGCCAACAAATGTCCATTTAGTCAAGGCTATGGTTTTTCCAGTAAGTCATGTGTGGACGTGAGAGTTGGACTATAAAGAAAACTGAGTGCTGAAGAAATTGATGCTTTTGAACTGTGGTGTTGGAGAAGACTCTTGAGAGTCCCTTGGACTGCAAGGAAATCCAACCAGTCCATCCTAAAGGAAATCAGTCCTGCATAGTCATTAGAAGGACTGATGTTGAAGCGGAAACTCCAATACTTTGGCTACCTGATGCGAAGAACTGACTCATTTGGAAAGACCCTGATGCTGGGAAAGATTGTAGGGAAGATTGGAGGAGAAGGGGACGACAGAGGATGAGATGGTTGGATGGAATCACCGACTCAATGGACATGAGTTTGAGTAAACTCCAGGAGTTGGTGATGGACGGGGAGGCCTGGCATGCTGCAGTCCATGGGGTCACAAAGAGTCAGACGCAACTGAGCGACTGAACTGAACTGAATTGATGGGACTAGATGCCGTAGTCTTACTTTTTTAAATGTTGAGTTTTAAGCTAGCTTTTCCACTGTGCTCTTTCACCTTCATGGAGAGGGTCTTTAGGTCCTCTTTGCTTTCTGCCATAAGGGTAGTATAGTGTCTGCATATCTGAGGTTATTGATATTTCTCCTGGCAATCTTGATCCCAGCTGTGCTTCAACCAGTCCAGCATTTCTCATGATGTACTCTGCATATATGTTAAATAAGCAGGGTAACAATATACAGCCTTGACATACTCCTTTCCCAGTTTGGAACCAGTCTGTTGTTCTATGTCCTATTTTAACTGTTGCTTCTTGACCTGCATACACATTTCTTAGGAGGCAGGAAAGGTGGTCTTGTATTCCCATCTCTTGAATAATTTTCCACAGTTTGTTGTGGTCCACACAATCAAAGGCTTTAGGGTAGTCAGTGAAGCTGAAGTAGATGTTTTCTGGAATGCTCTTGCTTTTTCTATGATCAAACAGATATTGGCAATTTGATCTCTGGTTCCTCTGCCTTTTATAAATCCAGCTTGAACATCTGGAAGTTCTTGGTTCGTATACTGTTGAAGACTGGCTTGAAGAATTTTGAGCATTACTTTCCTAGCATGTGAAATGAGTACAATATTGAGGTAGTCTGAACATTCTTTGTCATTGTCCTTCTTTGGGATTGGACAAAATGTGATAAACTGGTAGATATTTGAAATGTCTGTATATTCTATGGAATCCTACATGGCTCAGTTCAGCCAGAGTTTTCTGTGTTCTCCAAGTGATTTTCTTGGACAAAAACCACACATAACCCAAATCCATATTACACTCAAATTGTCACTGAATTCATCACATTGGAATAAATTTGTGTTCTCAAGGCACATGTTACAGTGTAACTGACTCTATTTTAGACATAAAGATAGATATATCAAGTAAGCAACTGGATTTATAAATCTAGAGTTCATGGTAGAGGTATCGGTTAAATCTAATTTAAAAGTAATAAATATATATGTGTGTGTGTATACACACACACACACACACACACACACACACACATATATCACTGTTGAAAGTGATGGGATTGGATGAGACTACCTAGGGAGTGAATATATATGTAGAGCTAGCCTAACTGAACCCTAGTAAAATGGAGCAGGACCCTGCAGAGCCCCTGGGTACAGAAGCCTTTCTGTCCCTAGTTTTATTGTCTGTAGGGAATAGACTCCAGCCTCCATGACCTTCCCTGAGTTCGAAAGGACATATTCAAACCTTGCTGATCAAGGGAGGAGCAGCCAAAAAACCATCTGAGGCAAGATCAAAGGGAGTGCAGTCCCTGAAGACACCCACATCTTGTCAGCAACCCCACCCTTGAACCATGGCTATGAAACCCCTCACCAAATCCTCCCAGGTGGGGATGCATAGTTTTTCAGGGCAGGAGTCCACTATGGCCCCCTTTGCCTGGCAAAGCAATAAAGCTATTATTTTCTACTTCACCCAAAGCTCTGTCTCTAAGATTTTATTCACACCAGTGCACAGAGGCCAAGCTTTCATCATCACTGGGACATCCACAGCATTTAGAACTCAAGAAGATGATGAGGAATAAGAAAAGGATTCTGAGAAGGAGCAACCAGAGACGAGGTTGGAGGAGAATCAGGGGAACGAACTCTTCCTGAAAGGCAAGTGAAGAAAGTCTCCAAGGAGTGTGGAGCAATCGACCAGATCAATATATAGCTGCTGCTGCTAAGTCACTTCAGTCGTGTCCGACTCTGTGCGACCCCATAGACGGCAGCTCACCAGGCTCCGCCGTCCCTAGGATTCTCCAGGCAAGAATACTGGAGTGGGCTGCCATTTCCTTCTCCAGTGCATGAAAGGGAAAAGTGAAAGGGAAGTCACTCAGTCGTGTCCGACTCTTAGCGGCCCCATGGACTGTAGCCCACCAGGCTCCTCCGTCCATGGGATTTTCCAGGCAAGAGTACTGGAGTGGGGTGCCATTGCCTTCTCCCAATATATAGCAGATAGGTCCAAAAAGGACTGAGAATTGTTCCTAGAATCTGGTTAACTGAGTGAGTGAGTGAGTGAGTGAGTGAAAGTCACTCAGTTGTGTCCAGCTCTTTGCTACCCCATAGACTATACAGCCATGGAATTCTCCAGGCCAGAATACTGGAGTGGGTAGACTTTCCCTTCTCCAGGGGATCTTCCCAACCCAGGGATCGAACCCAGGTCTCCTGCATTGCAGGCGGATTCCAGCCGAGCCAGAAGGGAAGGTTAACTAAAGGTGACTGCTAACTTTGGACAAGAACATTTGGGTGGTATGGTGAAAGAGAAAACCTGATTGGGGGTAGTTGAAGGGGATGGAGAAAGAGGGACTGAGAAGAGTACAGGGAGCTTTTTTTGAGGGGAAGATAAATAGAGAAAAGGGAAATGTGAGGCATTAGCTGTTTTAAGATTTTTAAAAATTACAGCTTTTTTTGTATGCTGATCAGATTAGAGGAGAAGGAAAATTTTAAGCAAGGTCAGAGAGTGTGGTAGGAGAGGAAATGCTAGACATTCCTGGAGAGAAAAATCAAACTGTTGTTCAGGAGAGCTTATAAGTGAAAGGACTAGGGTAACAGGATAGTACCTTTGCTTAAAACATTTTTTTATACATAGAACTGCTACATATAACAAAGGGTACAAACTATTTTAATTTTGTTAAATATTGAAAGATTCCCCTCTGAGGTTTAGTTCACATTCCCACATATAACAAGTCTGCTTCCCCAAGCTTTTGCCAACACAGTATGCTATCAAACATTTTCACCCTTCCTAATCTGATAGTTGAAAATGATATTGGTGTGATTTTAATTTGCATTTTTTCTTATTTAAATGAACTTGAATATATTTTCTTCTGATTAATGATGAAGGACCACAGATAGAACTATATCCTCCCAGGGGGCTGTGACTTGGTAAATTAGACAAGCAATTTCTTTTTGTCCTAGGTTGTCACTCTTTCAATCAACATTGATTGAGTGTCTAGTATGGATCATGCATTGTTCTATTAATTAAGGGATACAGCAGTGGACAAAAATAAAGCAAAATAAGGTCAGAGCCTGAACTGGACACAGTAGCCCAGAATCACAGAAACTCCAGGGAAGGAGATGTCTCAGATAATAACCTATAGTCCAAGATCACAAAACAAGGATCCAGATTAGTACCCAGTTCAGCTCAGTCACTCAGTTGTGTCCGACTCTTTGTGATCCCATGAACCGCAGCACATCAGTCCTCCCTGTCCATCACCAACTCCCGGAGTTTACCCAAACTCATGTCCATTGAGTCGGTGATGCCATCCAAGCATCTCATCCTCTGTCATCCCCTTCTCCTACTGCCCTCAATCTTACCCAGCATCAGATTAGTACCCAGGCAGAGATAAATCTTTCTTTTATGTGCTATGGAGAGAGACAAAAGGATTTTTAAGCTGATTAGTAAGTGACATAAAACAGTTCAGCCTTAGGAGGATGAATCAACCCATGTATCTGTTAAGGATAGAGGAGAAACAGTGGCTGCTTCATAGTAAATGCTTAATACATATGAAAGGAGAAAAAGAAGAGAAAGGACCATCCAACAAGGAAAAGTCATCCCAGATACAATACTATCCCTCTTTTTCATAGAATTCTAAATCAAATGGTCTTGTAAAACTCTGGGAGAGAAATAGAGTACAGAGAAAACAGCTGCTGGAAGCTGTTCTTAGCCACTCTCCCAGGTCCTCTGGACTCTGTAATTTTCCAGGCTTGCATGCAATGGCAAATCTAGAGCAGAGCTGGAGGTGTAATGCCTGTTTAAAGATAGATTTTCAGCCTTAAATAAATTCCTCTTGGCAATGCTTTCAGCTATTGCCCCTGGGGACTAGTACAAATTTCTATTCAAGTGTCAAATGACCAAATATGCTGAACTATTTAACTCAAATTTGCCTGAACCAAGTTCCTCAGTGACAATCTAATATGCAAACCAAAAGAGTAATGCTATTTGAGAGGTTTTGTTGCTTCCTCCCGCCACCAGCAGTGCCCATGTGTGCACAATTCCAGTCAACCAGGTAAATTAGCTGACTGTCTGATCCAAATAGGAAGTATCCAGAGGGCTCAAAAAAAAATAGTGGTGTAGGAGGTTCCTAATCTTCCCTGTTTCCCACACACACACATCAAAGGGACAGCTATACATGGAGCAATTCCCTCTGAAGGAAATCCAGAAAGTAGCTGAGTGATTCCTACACATCAGGAAAATGAGAAACTATCCACATCAAAACAGGTGGGAAAAGCTGAGATACACTTGTGCCATAAAACCCACCCCAGTCCAGTTCCGTACAATTGGGAGGATGGCCCCAAACCCCAGCTTCTCCCTGAGGAACAAAGATTTGGACCACAATCTAGTGTCCCAACTTTTACAGCTCTAGCTGAAGGGATGAACCCCAAAATATCTACCTCTGAAAGCCAGCAGCATTTGCATCCATAAGACCTACAAGACTATAGCAAACAAAGAAGCAATTCTTGACGAGTAAAGCACACAAGCAGTTGCTGTGGTTATTCCATCAGGTCTCAGCAGAAAAAGCAGACAAAAATGCTCATCTCCTGGTCTTTCCCTGAAAGGGGTCTAAATGCAGACTTCACAAGCTGCTGTCTGAGGGTCTGGCTTCTAATTTGGGCATGCATCTAGAGACTGGCTGTCATCCTCCCCAGAGACCAGGGAAGCCATTGGGAACTTCCCCCCACCTCCTCCTTCTGGCCGGTTCAAATGATAAAACCAAATGACCAGTATCGCCCCACCTTTTGCAGCTGCTGCCTAATGCAGGGGACCGCAAATCACCTAATTCTGAGAGCCAACAGGGCTGGCATTCACAAGTCCTACAGGATTACACTAAAGAAGCAGTTTTTACATAGGTGGAGGAAGACCCCGTTCATGGCTCTCCCTCCAGGGCTCAGCACAGAGGGAAAAAGCAAAAACTCCCATCTCTCAGTTTCTTCCTGGAAGGGTCTTAACTATATGCTTTCCCAACTACCACCTGAGGGCCCAGCTTCTAACCAGCCTGCATCTAGGGGCTGACTGCGCTCCTCCCCTCTGGGACACAGATGGGTCTTGGTACACCTTCAACTACTAGGGGCCATGAAGGACAAAGAAGGTGGTTGGACAATTACAAGGGTTTGAGCGGCAACCAGGAGCTCGGGCTAGACAGACTGACAAGTTTCATCTTCTATACAAGACCACTCTGTCAAGACTGGGAGAGGTGTCTGTTTTATCTGATGTATAGAAACCAACACAGAGAGTCGAGGAAAATGAAGAAATAGAGGACTGTGTTCCAAACAAAATAACAAGATAAATCTACAGAAACAGATTTTTTTTTAAGAACAGATCTTAATGAAATGAAGACAAATGATTTACCTGATAGATCAAGATAATGGTCTTAAAGATGCTCACTGGGGTATAGGGATCCATTCATGAACAATCTATGGAATAGGAGAATATTTGAAAGCCACATATCTAATAAATGGTTAATACCCAATACATACAAGGAACTCATATAACTCAGTAGCAAAAAAAACACAAAATCACCCAATTTATAAATGGACAATGGACCTATATAGACATTTTCCCAAAGAAGATATACAAATGGCCAACAGGTATTTGAAAAGCCCATGTTAAACATCACTAATCATCAGTTAATATAAATGAAAGCCACAATGAGCTATCGCCTCACATCTGTTAGGATGTATATTATCAGAAAGATAAGAGATTACAAGTATTGGTGGTGATGAGGAGTTGATGAGGATGTGAGGATGTGGAGAAAAGGGAACCCTTGTGTACTGTAGGTGGGAATATAAATTGGTATAGTCACTATGGAAAACTGTATGGAGGGTCTTCAAGAAATTAAAAATAGAACTACCATATGAACCAGCAATCCCACTTCTGGGTATATATCCAAAGGAAACACAACCATTATCTTGAAGAGATATCTGTGCTCCCATATTCATAGCAGCATTATTCACAATGGCCAAGGTATGGAAATAACCTAAGTATGTGTCAGTAGATGAGTAGATAAAGAACAGGTGGTATCTATATACACTGAAATATTATTCTGCCTTTAAAATTAAGGAGATCTGCTATTTGCAATAACACAGATGAACCTGGAGGGCATTATGCTAAGTTAAATAAACCAGACAGAAAAAGACAAATATTTCAAGGTATCACTTACATATTGAATCCAAGAAAGAAAGAGAGAAAGAAAACAAGTCAAACTAATAGAAATAGTAAGTAGAAAAGTGGTTGAATGGTTACCAGGGCAAGGGCTGGAAGATACAATGCTGCTGCTAAGTCGCTGCAGTCGTGTCCGACTCTGTGTGACCCCATAGACGGCAGCCCTGGGATTCTCCAGGCAAGAATACTGTAGTGGGTTGCCATTTCCTTCTCCAATGCATGAAAGTGAAAAGGGAAAGTGAAGTCGCTCAGTCGTGTCCGACCCTTAGCGACCCCATGGACTGCAGCCTACCAGGCTCCTCCGTCCATGGGATTTTCCAGGCAAGAATACTGGAGTGGGGTGCCATTGCCTTCTCCAGGAAGGTACAAGAGAGGTTGGTAAAAAGGTATAAACTTTCATTTATAAGATGAATAAGGTCTGAGGATCTAATTGGTGTATAACATGGCAACTATAGCTGACAACAGTGTATTGTATAATTGAAATTTGCTAAGAGTAGAACTTACATGACCTCACAAAATGATTAAAAAAAGTAAATACTTGAGGTGATTGATATGTTAATTAACTCAGGGAGGAATATTCTTTCACAATACACACATTCATCATGTTGTACACTTAAAATATCTTACTATTTTGTTTGGCAATTGTACCTCAATAAATCTGAAAAAATAGAAGCATCCATCAAATTTAATCATACAACTCTTGGCCAGTAACCTCTGGTTGTATCTCTAGAGCTATTGGTATAATTTGGGAAAGCACTTTGCCAGGCAATGGTGTTGCCAAGCTTGTTCTTCACCCTGCATCCACCATGGAGTTCTGTTGCAACCAGTTACCACCAATTCGTAATTCACTATCAGTTCAGTTCAGTCACTCAGTCGTGTCCGACTCTTTGCAACCCCATGAATCGCAGCACGCCAGGCCTCCCTGTCCATCACCAACTCCCAGAGTCCACCCAAACCCATATCCATCGAGTCGGTGATGCCATCCAGCCATCTCATCCTCTGTCATCCCCTTCTCTTCCTGCCCCCAATCCTTCCCAGCATTAGGGTCTTTTCCAATGAGTCAACTCTTAGCATCAGGTGGCCAAAGTATTGGAGTTTCAGCTTCAGCATCAGTCCTTCCAAAGAACACCCAGGACTGATCTCCTTTAGGATGGACTGGTTGGATCTCCTTGCAGTCCAAGGGACTCTCAAGAGTCTTCTCCAACACCACAGTTCAAAAGCATCAATTCTTCAGGCTCAGCTTTCTTCACCGTCCAACTCTCACATCCATACATGACTACTGGAAAAACCATAGCCTTGACTAGATGGACCTTTGTTGGCAAAGTTATGACTCTGCTTTTTAATATGCTATCTAGGTTGGTCATAACTTTCCTTCCAAGGAGTAAGTGTCTTAATTTCACAGCTGCAATCACCATCTGCAGTGATTTTGGAGCCCAGAAAAATAAAGTCAGCCACTATTTCCACTGTTTCCCCATCTATCTGCCATGAAGTGACGGGACCAGATGCCGTGATCTTAGTTTTCTGAATGTTGAGCTTTAAGCCAACTTTTTCACTCTCCTCTTTCACTTTCATCAAGAGGCTCTTTTGTTCTTCTTCATATAGTAATTCACTATAGTTCACTATAGTTGTACTGAATTTTGAATATCTTTAGTTTCAGCAAACCTCCTTCCAGTTCTCATAAAATCCAACTACATAGTTATTTTAGGTGTTTGCACTGAGATTCCTGCCCATTTCTTCACAAATCTTGACAACCTCTTCTCTCCAGCATGTGAAGTAGCCTGAGCAAGTCTCTGTTCTTGTAACAACATGAGCATGTGACAAAGCCCTTGCTCTGCCATTTATGGGCTATTTGGCATATGCTCATTGCTTTATCACTGAGTGTACCTAGCAACCTGAGCAACCTTCAAATGATTGTGAAGAAAAAATAAATTACCATTTACTAAGTATCTGCTATATATCAGGCACTGTTAGAAGTTTTTAAAAGTTAGCTCATTTCAGTAAGGATTATGACCATAATGCAAAATACCTTGTCAACAGTAAACACTGTAAAAATGTAATAAATTATTTTTGTGGAGTATTAATGCTGAAACCCTTCCTTTACAATAAGAAAGAAAGTATTCCCATAGTGCCTCATACTTCTCTCAAGGTCCTTAATGCTAACAAAAGGCAAATGGTGATATTGCATGTGTCTGCATTCCTTCATCAGACAGCTAGTGTCAGAGGACAGAAACTAGGTATTATTTATCTTTTTATGTCCATAGCCAAACACAATGAGCACAGTGCTTTACTCAAAATAGGTGCCTACCAAATGTGTGTTAAAGAATCCAAAGGCAATTTAGGGTGAGAGAATTAGGCACTAATGGAAAAGGCTGATAAATATGATGACTGCCTGATAAAGATGATAAAGGTGATGGAAGTGTCATAGCTGAAACAACTCTTATCCTTACCGTGGCCTAGAGCCCTGCAGTATCTGGCTCCTGGTGATTTCTTTGACTTCATTACACTATATTTCCCACATATCAAGCAAATTCTACATCTGGGCCTTTGCCTTTGCTCTTCCCTCCACCTGGATCACTGTTGCCCTAGATATCTTCATGGCTTATTCTCATTTCATTCCGATCTTTGTCCAAATGACATCTCAGAGAAAACTTTCCGGATACCCTTTCTAAAACTGAATGCTTTATATCTCTCTAGCCCACTACCCTGCTGTATTTTTTCTTCACCACACCCCCCAATTTCCAACATTATAATTCTAGTAATTTGTCTACCTCTCCCACTAATCTATAAGCTTCAATTAGGGTAGAGATGTCTTATTAATACACTGTGGCAACTCTAGCACCTGGAACAAAGTAGAAAACCTCTTAACCAAATACAGTTCTTTTCTCTCTCTAGTTGACCAGCTATGCCCAAAGAACCTGCCAGCATGAATTCTAGTTGTGATCAATAGGATTGGAATGACATGTCAGAAAACCTGACACACGGAATAATGTCACAGTAATAGAGCCTTTTCCTAAGAGGGCAGGGGAGGTATGCAGGGAGGGGTGCCTATATGCTGCCCAGGAAACCCTAGGTGTTTTGGATTTTTTAAAATCAAGACCCTGTAACATCCTTGCAATAATTTTAAGGTCGTATAGATTTTATAAACAGACATGAGGCTACTAGCTTAAGTCAAGACCTTTCTCTAGAGCAGTGTGGGGGAACTTGGCAAAGCCCTTTGTTGATTGTGAGCTTGGGCCTTAATGAGTTCATCACTTAATTTTCAAGTAATATAAAGTATAACCAATCCAACAAGTAGATATCTCACATAACTGCTGTGATTCTTCTTCCCCCTGTCTATTACTTTTGATGTTAGAACTATGACATACATAATGGTGTCCCAGCAAGTGCACCAACTGTACTATTCCTCTGCAGTCTTTTATCCTACTGACCTCCTTGCTTTATCTGTATTTCACTTCAGGCACCTATCACCTTAAGCCAACTTGACTATGAACAACATCCGCCCATACTGAATATAACCACCAACATGAGAAAACAGCTGTTCTACTGTTTAGTGTTTATAATTCTTACAGTAGATGTCATGGTTACTGTTCAGATAAATAACTGCTATACTCTGGGCCTTTAGCTGGAGGACTTTTTGAAGGTACTTCTATTGTTTATAAGCTTGAGTCTCCAGGAAGCAGATCATGAAAAGCAGTTTAGGAATGCAAGAGGTTTACTGGAGAGTAATATGCATGGAAGATGGAAAAGGAATGAAGCAGGATAAGCAGGAAGAGCCCTCCAGTTGTGATGCAGATCTGACCTATGTGAAAGGAAAGTAGAACGGAAGCAATCTTTAGCAAGAAGAGTTTCAGGTCAAAGCAGAGATCTGAGAAAATCTTGGCAAACCCACGGGGGAGATGTGGAGCAAAGATATCCCATTAGAAGTAACCCTATTGGACAGAAAGGACCGGGCAGTAGTAAGTACACCATTCTCAGTCATTGGCTGGAGGCCACCTTAAAAGCCCATGGCATCCCCTCAGACACTGAGGCAGACACTAAAGGTGACGAGGAAAAGTTAAAATTTTACATAACCTCCTGCTCCTTCTGCCTCTGTAACTCAGCTTGCCCCTTGCAAAGTCTGGATCCCGTAGGTCATGTAGTCTCAGAAAGCGGGGACTTACAATACTAGGGAATGGAGCTTATCTCACTCACCCTTGTCCTGCTCTTTGCAGTTGTCCAGCCCCTGCAAACCTGCTTAATCATGCCTGTCCGTGTAAGGGTCAGGCATCCACCTCCCCATCGTGATCACTGTTTCCACATGCACGTGAAACCCCTTAGTTTAAACCAGTCTATTTACAGATAGTGTTACCCACTATCAGTTCAGTTCAGTTCAGTCGCTCAGTTGTGTCCAACTCTTTGTGACCCCATGAATTGCAGCATGCCAGGCCTCCCTGTCTGTCACCAACTCCTGGAGTCTACCCAAACCCATGTCCATCGCGTTGGTGATGCCATTCAGCCATCTCATCCTCTGTCGTCCCCTTCTCCTCCTGCCCTCAGTCTTTCCCAGCATCAGGGTCTTTTCCAATGCGTCCACTCTTCGCATGAGGTGGCCAAAGTATTGGAGTTTCAGCTTCAACATCAGTCCTTCCAATGAACACCCAGGACTGATCTCCTTTAGGATGGACTGGTTGGATCTCCTTGCAGTCCAAGGGACTCTCAAGAGTCTTCTCCAACACCACAGTTCAAAAGCATCAATTCTTCATGTCTGTCTATAAAAACTCTGTAATCCCTTTGTTCGGGGCTCAGAGCTTGGAGTGTTAACTCCTCTGGGCCCGACAGCATAATAAACCTGAGTTCTCTAACTCTCTGAGTGTGGTGCTTGGTTTCTTGATTACTGGTTTCTGCAACAAAGGTACTGCACCTAGAGAGGGTCAGCTCACTGCACAACTTGCAGAGGGACAGCAAGTTATTTTTTGAAAGGAGATCCTAGCAGTGTACCTCCATGGCTGCCATACCTGGAGATCAAATTGCACCTGGAAATTACAGCCATCCGTTGTTTCAATCCTCTGTGAATGAGGCAGTTCCCTCAAATTAGAAACCAAAGCTGACTGGGAGAGTCCTAGGTAGGTGAAAGTGTCAGATTCTGGACTTTTGCACATGTTCCGAAAGAGAACACATTTACCAATATCTGAGAAGTGGAAAATGAGATGACTCTGACCACATGACAATTAATTAGGAGGGTAGAGGCCAGGCAAAGGAACTATGAAGACACAGCTGCCTTTTAAGGCTTGATGTTAGTTACTTTGGGCCAGAAATTTGGGTTCAAAAACCTGGTGCCATTGGTATTTTTTAATTGAAATTTTATTGATAAATTGTAGTTTTAGGAAATAACACACAGTTCTCATGTACAATTTAGCCTGTTTCTTCCAATGGAAACATTTTGCAAAAATGTAGTATAATATCAGTTCAGTCACTCAGTCATGTCCGACTCTTTGTGACCCCATGGACTGCAGCACACCAGGCCTCCCTGTCCATCGCCTACTCCCAGAGATTACTCAAACTCATGTCCATTGAGTCAGTGATGCCATTCAGCCATCTCATCCTCTGTCGTCCCCTTCTCCTCCTGCCTTCAATCTTTCCCAGCATCAAGGCCTTTTCAAATGAGTCAACTCTTCGCATCAGGTGGCCAAAGTATTGGAGTTTCAGCTTCAACATCAGTCCTTCCAATGAATATGCAGGACTGCTTTCCTTTAGGATGGACTGGTTGGATCTCCTTGCAGTCCAAGGGACTCTCAAGAGTCTTCTCCAACACCACAGTTCAAAAGCATCAATTCTTCAGCGCTCAGCTCTCTTCACCATCCAACTCTCACATCCATTCATGACTACTGGAAAAACCATAGCTTTGACTAGACAGATTTTTGTTGGCAAAGTAATGTCTCTGCTTTTTAATATGCTGTCTAGGTTGATCATAACTTTTCTTCTGAGGAGCAAGGAGCAAGCGTCTATGCTATCACAACCAGGATACTGACATTGATTCAATCCACTAAACTCATTCAGATTTCTTGTTTTATCTGCATTCAACTGTGCACACACCGTGATAGTCAACAGACTGAATAGTTCCTCATTTTGCCCTTTTAAAACCTCACCCACTTCCTTCCCACCTTCCTATCCCCATCCCTGGCCCTTAGCAACCAATAATCTGTTCTTTCTCTCAAATTTTATTTCAAAAACTTTGTATACATAGAATCTTCCATCATGAAACCATTTGAGATTGTCCCTTTTCACTCAGCATAGTGCCTTGAAATCCATCCAAGTAGTTGCATGTATCAATTCCTTTTCATTGCTGAATTTGTTTCATGGTATGAATGTGTCACAGAATGTTTAACCATTTACCCATTGAAGGACACATAGGGGTTTTTTTCCCAGTATTTGGCCATAAACATTCTTGTACACATTTTTGTGTGAGCGTAAGTTTTCACTGCTTTGGGATAAGTACCCAGAGATGCAATTGCTGAGTCGTATTGTAGTTGCATGTTTAATTTTTTTTAAGAAATTTCCAAAATGTTTTCTGGAATATCTGTACCACTTTACATTCCATCAGCAATGTACAAGGTATTCAGCTTTTCTGCATCCTCTCCAGTATTTGGTGTTGTCATAATTTTTCATTTTAGACATACTTCATATAGTGCTATCTCATTGTGGTTTTAATTTGCACTTCCTTAGTGGCTAATGATGTTGAACATCTTTTCATGTGGCCATTTGGGCTTTGACAATTTCTTCATTAGCTTCTTAGCATTTAGCCAAGTTAGTTTTGAAAACACCAATATGATTCAACTAAGCAAAAGAAGCCAAGGGAAAGGGAGAGTGGGATCAGAGGAGGCTGGATTTTTAAAGAAAGATATTTATCCGTTCCACAGTCTTACTCAAACCTTTCTTTCCATCTCCATCTCATACTCTTCATCCATTTCAATCCACTTTCCAGAGAAAGATCACCCAGTGCTCTCTACACATACCACACATTTTCTGGCCTCTGTGCTCCCTTACATTATTCTCTGCTTAGGTTTTTTCTCCATCTCCAAATGTCCAGATTCCAAGAATCACAAAGTTTAGGCTCAGATGCCAACTTCTCCATGGAACTTCACTTGATCCCAGCAGCTAGAATTAATCTCTCCCTCATCTGAACTTTTCTGAAAACTTTCCAGATATGTTTCCATTTTTGCTTTGTATCACAGCTGTATGTCATATATCTTAACCACCTAAGTAGTCTATGAATTCAAGAGCTAGTGGAAAATAGGCCAGGTCTTCTATCTCCTAGTCCAATTGTCTCTCTTGCCAACATCAAGCTCCTCATATTAAAGTACAGTCATTAAAGACCAGGTCCAGGGGGTTCCTCCTGTGAGGAAACAACTCTCCACCTAATTTTCCAGAAAGGTGTCTCCCAGTCATATACCATTTAAAACACTATCAAGTCTGCCAGTTTTTGCATTCAATACTCTTTCTTCATATCAAAGTTTGAATAATGTTTTCACCGTCAAAGAAATCACCAGATAAATGAGAATATTAGTCTCTCCCTCAGAAAAGAGGACTAGAAGTTTATACAATAAACACATGACAAGAATTAATTATTGAAAAACAAACACAGAAAGGTATAAATAAGATGTGACAGCAGATATTTTGTGATGCACATTTCTAGCTTAGATATAAAACCCAGGAATTTTTACACTGCGTCTCTTTAAAACCTGTTCTAAGTAGTGACCTTTTAAAAGGTAATCTGAAATTCCTCTGACCCAGAGTAATATAGTAATATATCTTATAGTAATATATCTTCACAAATTCATTTATTCAACAAATACCAAAGGTCTACAATATGCCAGACACTGAGCTGGGCACTGAAGAGACAACAGTAAACAATTGAACCTCACAGTCTCACATGGTTGTTACATTCTAATATGGAAGGTGACTACAAAACTACATCAGGTGGTAATCAGTGCTCTGATGGAAAATAAAGTACAGTGGTGCTCACTTTATTGCTTTGTTCATAATCGCCCATAACTAAAATATACATGGCGTGCATTATCCTGCATGCATTTGTATATATCAAATGCATAATGAATAAAAGAGAAAAAAGGAAAAGGGGACTAGACAGATGGCGGAACACAACAGTGCCATTGTTTGTTGAGTGGACAGCCAGGGAACACTTCTTTAATAAGGTGATATACCAGATAGAACTGAAGAAGCAAAGGGTGAGCCACTCAGAAAATCCACAGGTTCTGAGGGGCTTGGTGTGTTTAAGTAAGAGCCATTGTGGCTGGAGTGGAGTGAGCAACAAGAAAAATAACAGCTGTGGCAGTGTCAGGTAGCCACATCCTAAAGGCTCTGGCTGACCATGGTAAGGAAGTTGGATTCTAGCTAAGTGTGATGAAAGGGATTGAGTAGGCTTACATTTTAAAATCATACACTGGCTGCTGTGTGGACGACAGACTATAGACAGCAAAGATGTTGAAATGGACAAGGATGATAACTCCCTCTGCATTTAAAAGAACAAAAACAGAAACAGCTCACATATCCACTCATGACAATAGAATAAGGACATGGTGATAAAACCATTTCCTGGATGAGAGACAGCCATTATAAAGAATGAGGCCGAAGTGTATGTAATGATTTACAAAGACGCCCATGATATACTGTTAAGTGAACAAAAAGTCAATTGTAAAACAAAATGTCTATTAAGATCCTTGTTTACTGAAAAACAAAAAGAAAAAAAATATGTAGACCTACACACACACACACACACACACACACACACACACACACACCCCTATTTGCAGTACCGGAAAAAAAATACATGTATCCACAACAAACTGGTAAAGTATGGTAGATAGAACAATGACCTCCCCAAAATGTTCACATCTTAATCCCAGGTATCTGTGAATATCTTATTTACGTGGCAAAAATGGCTATGTGGGTGTGATTAAATGGACTGGTTCCAAATCGGGAAAGGAGTATGTCAAGGCTGTATATTGTCACCCTGCTTATTTAACTTATATGCAGACCACATCATGAGAAATGCTGGGCTGGATGAAGCACAAGCTGGAATCAAGATTGCCAGAAGAAATATCAATAAACTCAGATATGCAGATGACACCACCCTTATGGCAGAAAATGAAGAAGAACTGAAGAGCCTCTTGATGAAAGTGAAAGAGGAGAGTGAAAAAGTTGGCTTAAAGCTCAACATTCAGAAAACGAAGATCATGGCATCTGGTCCCATCACTTCATGGCAAATAGATGGGGAAACAGTGGAAACAGTGACAGACTTTACTTTTGGGGGCTCCAAAATCACTGCAGATGGTGATTGCAGCCATGAAATTAAAAGATGCTCCTTGGAAGAAAAGTTATGACCAACCTAGACAGCATATTAAAAAGCAGAGACATTACTTTGTCAACAAAGGTCCGTCTAGTCAAGGCTATGGTTTTTCCAGTAGCCATGTATGGATGTGAGAGTTGGACTATAAAGAAAGCTGAGTGCTGAAGAATTGATGCTTTTGAACTGTGGTGTTGGAGAAGACTCTTGAGAGTCCCTTGGACTTCAAGGAGATCCAACCAGTCCATCCTAAAGGAGATCAGTCCTGGGTGTTTATTGGAAGGACTGATGCTGAAGCTCCAATCCTTTGGCCACCTGATGCAAAAAACTGATTCATTGGAAAAGACCCTGATGATGGAAAAGATTGAAGGCAGGAGGAGAAGGGGACAACAGAGGATGAAATGGTTGAATGGCATCACCAACTCGATGGACATGAGTTTGAACAAGCTCCAGGAGTTGGTGATGGACAGGGAAGCCTGGTGTGCTGCAGTTCATGGGATTGCAAAGAGTCAAACACGACTGAGCAAGTGAACTGAACTGAATAGGTATATAACTGCTAAAAACTAGCAAGGGGGCACTCTTTCTGCCCCCTTCTGATGTCTATGTCAGAAGTTTTCTCTATCTCTTTTATACTTGAATAAAACTTTATTACACAAAAGCTCTGAGCAATCAAGCCTCGTCACTGACCCCAGAACAAATCCTTTCTCCTCGGAGGGCAAGAATCCTGGCGTTGTTCATGGCTCATAGCAACAACATTTCATTAGATACAAGTAAATAATACAGATATTTTTTAGAGAATTATCTAGCTTACTTTCAACATACTAACGTTAAAAGAAAAGAGAAATAGAAACAGCAGAAAATACATCACCATGTTGGTTTTGACCAACATCCAGACTTAATCAGCACTAGGAAGTCCCGTGTCACAACACATCTGGAGTCCCCATTGGGAAAAGGGTCCCAGGCAGCGTGTCCATCTGCTTCGTGGGTGAGACTTCAAAGACTGCAGTTTGAGGTTCCACTTATAATCCCAGGATGGTGGCAAACTGATATCTTCATCAATCTGTGACCAAATTGCCGCTCTGGTTTCAGATTAATGCTGTTTGTTTTCTTGTGTAAAACTTGGAATGCAGTTAAGCCTGGGCCTTGGTTGGCCAGCCCCCTCAGGGTCTCAACAGTTCTCCAGATTCCTCCCCCTTCTTATCTCTGGTGCTGCAAGTCTTACACTCACAGCAGGCAGTCACTCACAGACAGGGCAGTGTCCAGGCAGGTTAGAAGCAAGGTCAGAGGCCTGCTATTCTTTGTCTCTGAAGCCTAAACAAGACTATTCATTTAATTTCCCTAACACCATTCTATTAACCTTTAGATAAAATCCTTTATAGATGGACCTCTTTCTTCAACAAAACTGGCCCTCACTGGGGTAAGGAAGGCCTCCAGCTATAGAGCAACAATCATCTTCTTTCCTTCCCCTTACCCTTCCCTCTTCTTACCCCCTTTCCATTGACAGGGAAATGCCTCAGGAAAAAGGAACTGCTATAGCAGCAAATCTCTTTTGATTAGGCTTCTATTACAGTAGTTGGTCTGGCCCACTCCGGACAAGCTACAGAATTATTGTTCTGGTGGAGATTTGATGACAAGATACCAAAATGACAAAAGTTATTTACCTCAACTTTTGCTAAACTAAACAAAATAGTTGATCCATCATGCCTGTCTTTTTGATAAGCTGCCTCATGTTCGAAAATATGGGGCTTATAAATAAGTTCAATCAAGAGACAGGGCACTTTCAGCTTTTCAAATTGTCAGTCTCTATTGGCAGCAGTGGCATTTTCATCTAAACACTGACAAGGCCAACAGGACACTAACTCTCAGCCTCTTCTCCATTTGCAGACTGAGCCATGCTGTGGCCTCTATCAACCCCTCACCCACACTCTTCCCCTAACCAGCAGTCAGTAGGCATGTTTTCTGACTAACTGTATCCTTATCCACGATAACTTTGAACTCAGGGAAATTTACACAGGGTGTTGCAAATTTTACTGGTAATGGGTTAATTTACACGTATGGTTATCACTTTTCATCCAGTTCTCCAGGCACTCCGCAAGAAAAGCCTGGGAGGTGGTTGCAAGGAGGAGAGGTGGCGAAGGTCCAGGTGCCTAAACTGGCTCTGTCTGCCAAGCGCCAGGACCTCAGTGGCAACACATCTCCCTCCACTGGCCCCAGAGCAGGTCCAGTCTTGCCCACCAATTGTGCCAACTCCAGACCTGTACTTTTAACCCCTGTGCTGTTCAGATCCTTCACAGAACTGCAACAAGGCCACTCGATCCACCAATTAGAGGTAGGGGAAGATGAGATTTAATTTTAAGTACTTTTTAAATCCAAGAAGATCCACCTTTGCAATTGTTTGTGTTGGCTTTTCCACCCAGAAGGCCCCAGGTGTCTACCAAAGCATCTTATAAAAGTGCTAATGGAGAATGCGTCACCTCCTCTGAGCCCAACATTGCCAAATATGGTATCCTCCAGCAAGGAGGGCAGTGACCTCCTTGCTGTGTGAAAACCTTTCTGCAACACTGCCTCCTAGCCTGCCCACCTGCCCATGGGGAAACCAATGGGAAATTTTATTGATAATTACATGTACTATTGCATAATGACGTTATGTGGAATAACAGTATAATGGTGTCAAATATAATTCATTATTTGTTAACATTTGGCTTTCAGTGCTCTAACCCAGATGTCCCCAACCTTTTTGGCATCAGGGGCCAGTTTCATAGAAGACAATTTTTCCAAGGATGGGAGTTAGATCTCAGAGCTTGGGGACCTCTGCCCTAACCCAAAAGTTAGCTAAAATGTTCTGATCACCTAAGGAGCTTTGTCAAACCCAGCTAACACCCCATACCAATCAAACTGGATTCTCTGGGGTTATGAGTCAGTGGGCAGTATTTATGAAAATGGTTCCAGATTATTCCAACTTACAGCAAAGTTTGGGAACCACTACCTGAACCCAAACAAGAGATATTAAAAACCTTGGGCAGAGCAGCAGGAGCTAACTTAATGAGCTGAGACAACTCTCCACATTAAGGACTATCTCCTCCATCCTCTTGCCTGTTCCAACCCTGTTGTTCTAGTATTTATGTGTGTGCGTGGGTAGGGAGGGGGGAGTGGGAAGGGGCATTCCCCAGGCATACGATGTATTTAAGGCAGGAACGATAAGAAATGTTTACAAACCCACCAACTAGTAGCCTGGGCTCCTGCCAGCCTCCTCTTACTCATTTTGGGCTCCAGACAACCTGAGCCACACGCTGTTTCCTCACCTCCCCTCTCAGCTCCCAGTGTGCGGTCACCGTGTTGCCATCACTGTACTGCATTCCCAAATCCTGACTCCAGCTATCCACCTGCTCAGCATCAATGCAAGTACAACCCAAATGCCAGGCCCTCCATGAAACATACTCTGATCCTCCCTCCAAGCTGTCACTTCAAATCTGAGAGTCAGGCCTATAGATTTAATGAAAAGAGCATCACATACGGGTCAGCATACCAGCGTGTGAGGCTTAGCACTCTAGCAGAAACGCTAGTTATTGAGTTGATTAGGATCTCCCCTTCTTCCTTAACAACTGTCTTGCAGCAGCAATATATCCAGCTCAAAAACACTGTATTTCTAACCTCCCATGCAGATAGGCGGAGAAGGCAATGGCACCCCACTCCAGTACTCTTGCCTGGAAAATCCCATGGATGGAGGAGTCTGGTAGTCTGTAGTCCATGGGGTCGCTAGAAGTCAGACGCGACTGAGTGACTTCACTTCCCCTTTTCACTTTCATGCATTGGAGAAGGAAATGGCAACCCACTCCAGTGTTCTTGCCTGGAGAATCCCAGGGATGGGGGAGCCTGGTGGGCTGCCGTCTATGGGGTCGCACAGAGTCAGACATGACTGTAGTGACTTAGCAGCAGCAGCATGCAGATAGGAGTGTCCAGTGAGATGGAAATTCTAGATGAAATCTCTGGGGAAGCCCTTCAGACTGAGTTGACTTGGTTTAGAGACAGACACCCTTTACGTCTCTATCCTTCATCACATCATCACGAGAATGACAGTAACCCTCTTGAGCCTCTGAGGCAACATTGAGGAAGGAACACAGTACTCAGGACGGCAAAGCATAAAGACAAGAAGCCAGGGTCCCTGATGACCAAGCAGCTTTTATGCAGACCCTGCACTGTCTAACACTGTGCCAGTGTTACTGGGGGAAAAATAAACCTCTATCTTGAACCACCAAGCCTTTCTATCAATGGCTGAGCCTAACTAGAACTGAAACAAGCAACTGCTGCCTGTGAGATCCTGGACAAGCTATTCTTTCCCTCTGGACTTTAGTTTCCCCAACTATATTTTTTAAAAAGGGAGAAAATAGATTTGTGAGAAATAATTAAGTGTTTGCTATGACCAGTGCATTCTCTTGGCCAAACTCTATTATCCTTTGCCCTGCTTCATTCTGTACTTCAAGGCCCAAATTTGCCTGTTACTCCAGGTGTTTCTTGACTTCCTACCTTTGCATTCCAGTCCCCTATAATGAAAAAGGCATCTTTTATGGGTGTTAGTTCTAAAATGTCTTGTAGGTCTTCATAGATCCGTTCAACTTCAGCTTCTTCAGTATTACTGGTTGGGTCATAGACTTGAATTACCATGATATTGAATGGCTTGCCTTGGAAACAAACAGAGATCATTCTGTCGTTTTTTAGATTGCATCCAAGTACTACATTTTGGACTGTTTTGTTGCCTATGATGGCTACTCCATTTCTTCGAAGGGATTCTTGCCCACAGTAGTAGATATAATAGTCATCTGAGTTAAATTCACCCGTCTCAGTCCATTTTAGTTTGCTGACTCCTAGAATGTTGACATTCACTCTTGCCATCTCCTGTTTGATCACTTCCAATTTGCCTTGATTCGTGGACCTAACGTTCCAGGTTCCTATGCAATATTGCTCTTTACAGCATCAAATCTTGCTTCCATCACCAGTCACATCCACAGCTGGGTATTGTTTTTGCTTTGGCTCCATTCCTTCTTTCTTTCTGGAGTTATTTCTCCACTGAGCTCCACTAGCATATTGGGCACCTACCAACCTGGGGAGTTCATCTTTCAGTGTCCTATCTTTTTGCCTTTTCATACTATTCATGGGGTTTTTAAGGCAAGAATACTGCAGAGATTTGCTATTCCCTTCTCCAGTGGACCACGTTTTGTCAGAACTCTCCACCATGACCCGTCTATCTTGGGTGGCCCTACACGGCATGGCTGAGTTTCACTGAGTTTGACAAGGCTGTGGTCCATGTGATCAGATTGGCTAGTTTCTGTCATTGTGGTTTCAGTCTGTCTGTCCTCTGATGCCCTCTCTCAGCACCTGCTGTCTTACTGGGGTTTCTCTTACCTTGGATATGGGGTATCTCCTCTAGGTCATTCCAGCTCCGTGTAGCCGCCGCTCAGAAAACCTAAATCTGGAGACTGGATTACATTTATAATTTCTAGAGAACTTACATCTTTACAGTAATAATAGTGCTTTTTATGTGCCCTGGCATGTGCCAAGTAATTTTCTAAGTATTTGGGATACATTTGCCAAAAAATATAGACATTTACAAACAATGAAAAAAATAGCAGAATTGTCCTTGAGGAGCATATAGTCACTCAGTTGTGTCCAACTCTTTGTGACCTCATGGACTATACAGTCCATGGAATTCTCCAGCCCAGAATACTGGAGTGGGTAGCTGTTCCCTTCTCCAGGGGACCTTCCCAATCCAGGGATCGAACCCAGGTCTCCCGCATTGCAGGAGACCAGCTGAGCCACCAGCGAAGCCCATATTTTAGCAGAAGTAGGCAATAAACAATCAATGTAAGAAATAAGTAAATATACAACATGTTAGAAGGTGGAAAATGCTATAGAAAAGAAAAAAA
This sequence comes from Okapia johnstoni, assembly GCA_024291935.2. Taxonomy (NCBI): domain Eukaryota; kingdom Metazoa; phylum Chordata; class Mammalia; order Artiodactyla; family Giraffidae; genus Okapia; species Okapia johnstoni. The sequence goes on from CM044305.1 coordinate 114,513,415, forward strand.
GTGGATAGACTAGGATCTGAGGGTCAGGAGAGCAGGGTACAGGTCACAGGGTATATAGGTTAGTCATGGGAAAGTAACTCATTTAGTCCTACCTCTATGAGATGGTTGTCGTTCAGTTGCTAAGTCATGTTCAACTCTGCGACCCCATGGACTGCAGCACACCAGGCTTCTCTGCTCTTCACTATCGCCTTGAGTTTGCTCAGACTCATGTCCATTGAGTTGGTGATGCCATCCAGCCATCTCATCCTCTGTCATCCCCTTCTCCTGCCTTCAATCTTTCCCAGCATCAGGGTCTTTTCCAATGAGTTGGCTCTTTGCATCAGGTGGCCATAGGACTGGAGCTTCAGCATCAGTCCTTCCAATGAATATTCGGAGTTGATTTCCTTTAGAGACTATCATGTTTATCACCATTTGAAAGATAAAGGAAACTGAGGCATAAAGAGATTGAACATTAATAACTTGCCAGGGTCACACAGCTAGGAATTGGCAGAGCCAGGATTTGAATTTGAGCTTAAGTTGGTGTTCTTAACCCTTCAGGTGAGTTTCTGGAGGGTTAAGGCTCCAGGTATATTTCTCCATTTATTCATGTCTTTCTATTCATCAGCAAATTATAGCATTTCTTATTAGGTTTCTTTCTAGGTATTAATAGTATTTCTTGCTATTATGATGTGGAATATTTCTACCATGACATTTTCTAATTAACTTTTGCTACTGTATGAAAAAGCCATCGATTTTTATGTGGTAGTCAGCCGTCTCTTTGAGTGCTTATTAGTGCCAATAGTTTTCAGGTTGATTTTCTTGGATTTTATAATTAGAAACACATATAATGAGTTTGTCTCTTCCTTTCCAATATGTTTTTATATTCTTTATCTTAGTTCTAAGTATTTGCTAATTTCCACTGTAATTCTGTTTTCGACCCACTGGTTATTTAGAAATGTGTTGCTTAATTTACAGACCTATGGGGATTTCCTAGTTATCATTTTGTTTTTTGATTTCTTGTTTAGTTCTACTATGGTCAAGCCAATGTACTCTGCATGATTTTGGTCCTTTGAAACGTGCTTTATGGCCCAATATATGGTCACTTTTGGTAAACGTTCCACATGTGCTGAAAAAAAGTATATTCTGCCTTTTTAAAATGCAGTGTTTTATGAAAAATATCAATTAGATCAAGTGTGGTAACCATATTCTCACATGCTATATACTTATTTTTCAGTCTGCTTATTCATTTTAGTAGTTAGTTTAGAGATTGCAACATGCATGGTTGAATTTTCAGGCTGTAATAGAAATTAGTACAGGATCATTCAAGGACCTTAAAACACTTATTTCATTTGCATTCTCCTGCCACTGGTGCTATTTATAATACATAATATTTATATTTATATGGCATTATCATTTTTATGTTATGTAATCAATATTTATTTATATTTCTCCATGTAGCAATATGTATTTTCTCTTGTATCTAACAGCTTCCACTTGGGATAAAGTTTTGCTGCCTGAAGAGCACCCTATAAGGTATTTCCTTTTGAGCAAGTGTCCTGGTGGTGAGGACTTTTTTAGTTTAAAATGTCTCTGTTTTGCCTTCATTGGCAAAAGATAGCTTCATGAATAGAGAGTTCCAGACTGGCAACTATTTTATTTCACTACATTTAAGAGGCCATTTTGTTTGCTTCTGGTTTCTATTGTTTCAATCATAGTCTTTCCTTTGACGAGGGAGTGTCTTTTTTTTTTTTTCCTCTGGCTGCATTTAAGATTTTTGGTTTTAAGCAGTTTGACTATGATGTATGTAGGAGAAATTCTGCTTAAGTTTTACAAAACTTCTTGAATTTTTGCTTCAATGTGAGAATTTCATGAATTTTGGAAAAGTCACAACTGTTATCTCCAGAATCGATATCTCCACATTGTTTTTCTTGCCTCTCCTTTTGAAATTCCAATCCCTTGTGCTCTATTTTTTCACATATAATTCTTTACCTTTATTTCTGTATTGTTAATCATTTTACTCATCTGTGCTTCAGTCTGAGATTTCTTCTTCAGAATTATCTTCTTGTTCACTAGTTTTCCCTCCAGACATATTTAATCAGCTCTTAAACCTACCTGTTAAGCTCTTAATTCATTGATTTCCATGAGTCTGCCAAAATCTCAGCTCAGCTGCTTAGCTTCTTATCCACAGCTTTTCAGAATCAGCAATTTCTTAGAAGGCTGAAGCCCCACCAAACACCAGACTCGCCTCCCCAAGCTTCCATCCTCTCTGGAATCTTGGCCCTGCAAATCTTCTCTTCTCTGTTAGCTCCCTTTCAAAGAAGTGTTTTTAAATATTTCACCCAGTTTCTCTAGCTATTTTCAGTGGAAGTGTTGGTAGGGTATAATCTAGTCTAACATTGCTGGAAGTGGATTTTCTCCATTATTTTCGGAGGCAGCACACTGGCTAAATGGCTTTGAACTGTGTCTGGCACAATAATATGTACTGAATAAGTGTTTGATATTATTAGACTTGAAATTAGCCTATATTTCCCTTTTTGTGTTATTCTAGATAAGTTTTAGTATCATGATTCTGACAGCTTTGTAAAATGAGTTGTATAGCATTGCATATTTCTCTATCCTCCAGAACTCTTTATATAACATAGAGATTATCCATTCTTTGAAGAGTTGATATAACTCATCCATAAAATTACTTACTGTATGGTCAGGCCATTCAAGTTGACTGTTTTCTTGCTCTCATACATGTCTCCAGCTCGACCAGTTCTGCTTCACTCACACAACTATCCAACCCTCTTAATTATAGGGCTTAGTCCATAACTGCCTACAGGCTTGCCCCCTGCCCTATGCCAATGGTTTCCCTGGTAACTGATGACCCCCACCTGATGTCAGTTCTCCCTATAAATGGTAGTAGCCTCCTTCTCTCCCAAGTAGTGAAGGTGGCTGCCATGTCCTGCCAGCTGTCTGCTATACACAGAGGGGTGTCCCTCCAGGAGCCTTTGTTTTGGACGTGTAAGATGCCCCTGTCCAATAAACCACTGATGTCTCTGTCACTGTGTTCGAGCTCATTCTTTGGTCTTGAAGCTAGGCAGTTATATGGCTTTCAGGCCTGTGGGATCCAGCCCAACACTTGGCCTAATTATTATTGTAGTGATTAAATTTTGGCTATGTTTTTAATTTGTCCTTTAGTTATTCTCATACAGCAATTATTCACAAATTCTGTTAAGAAATCAGGAATTATTCCTGTTTAGGTTTTATATCTCTTCTTGAAAATTTTTTAAATTTCTAAATTTAAAAATTCCTTGTAGACTTTTGGATAGCAGCCATTCTGACTGGCGTGAAATGGTACCTCATTGTGGTTTTGATTTGCATTTCTCCAATAATGAGTGATGTTGTGGCAGAGTCTGTGGCTACACTTCAGTTGATATTTCTAATATCATTTGTGTCTCTCTTGCTTTTTAAATCACACCTGACCAATTTTACTTTATGCAACTTTTAAGAAAAGAGGTTTTGTTTTTATGGTTCAAATCTACTGTTGTTATGTCAATTAGCATGTGTGGCTTTGGGGCTGAGGTGGTTTATAGCCCTCTCTTCCCCTGCCTTAGTGACATGGAGGCCACATGTTCAAGGGGGGAACAAGGCAGATTGAGTGACACCCAACCCACATCAGGTTCTATTTAAAAAGTAACCCTTAACTTTGTTCAGTCACTGAGATATCAAGGTTTATTTGTAACTGTGATATTGTCAAGCCAATTCTGATTAGTACAAGCAGTAAAAATTTTGCTATCCTAAGACACAGTCAAATTTTTAGTTTCATTGCTGTTTAAAAGCGATTTTGTATTATTGGCCTCTACTTGTGTAAACCTTTATTTTGTAGTTGTTTTGAATTTATCTCATTTTTAAAATCTTTCCAAAGTATTAAGGACTTTGAGGTAGGAAAGGGCATGTATTCAGTCCCACTTTGATCCAACCTCTATCTTTCTTTGTATTCTGGAAGAATTTGCTTCTTGTAGCTGAAAATGGATGTTTAAAGAAACAAGGTAGTAATATTCCATTGTGTAGATGTACCACAGCTTCCTTATCCATTCATCTGCTGAGGCATCTAGGCTGCTTCCATGCCCTGGCTATTATAAACAGTGCTGCGATGAACATTGGGGTACACGTGTCTCTACACAATGGAATATTACTCAGCCATTAAAAAGGATACATTTGAATCAGTTGTAATGAGGTGGATGAAACTGGAGCCTATTATACAGAGTAAAGCAAGCCAGAAAGAAAAACACCAATACAGTATACTAACACATATATATATGGAATTTAGTAAATCGGTAAAGATAACCCTGTATACGAGACAGCAAAAGAGACACAGATATATAGAACAGTATTATGGACTCTATGGGAGAGGGCGAGGGTGGGATGATATGGGAGAATGCCACTGAAGCATGCAAATTATCATATGTGAAACGAATCGCCAGTCCAAGTTCGATGCAGGGTGCTTGGGGCTGGTGCACCAGGATGACCCGGAGGGATGGGATGGGGAGGGAGGTGGGAGGGGGGGTTCTGGAAGGGGAACACATGTACACCCATGGTGGATTCATGTCAATGTATGGCAAAACCAATACAATATTGTAAAGTTAAAAAATAGATAACTGAACTAATTAAAAAAAAAAGAAACAAGGTAGTAAACATCATGTAGGCTTTATCATTTTAGTGCTAAGGAAACATGGGCTTTGTAACTTCAATCTCATTATTGATAAGTCAGCAGGTAGTGAGCTATAAACATGAACCCTTCCACTCCTTCATTGCCCTGACTATGTCTTTGTCTTCTGATAACATCCCAGGTAAAATTCACAGCATTCAGGTCACTTGCAGCATGAAAAACTCCACTACAGGCTAATTCAATCAATTGCAAATTTAAATCTCAGAGCCTCCCCTGCTCAGCCAATGCCTGCCAAACTTCTCCCTGGAGCTAATCTCTCCAGAGATTCTCCCTCTGACAACTAACTCTTCCCTCCTGTGGATCTACCTTTCTGCTTAGATGTAGAAATGATTTTTTAGTCCTGTGGAATGTGTGCAAAGATAGGGCAATTTAGATCATAGGGTTACTCAGAAGCTATCACTGACAGAGTTGAACACAGCAGAAAAGATCTTATTCAGCATACTTTAATCACATACATCCTAAAGAAATGCTTACAGAGATGAAAGGCCATAATACTCTCATATTGGTTTTATTTTTTTTTAATATTGTATTCATACTACTGGTGATAAACATTTTGTATTCCTTCTTTCAGAGTTTGGTAAAGCTTAAGTATGCATGAGTTCTTGGTAAAGATTTAAGATTCTGGAGTATGGAAGTGCCAATACAGACACAGTTCCTCTCCTCCAGGAGCTTACATTCTAGGAAGGGGTAAATATACCAGAAGCAAGTAAATAAAGGTTGTGGTAAGTGATAATAAAGAAATAAAACTGGAGGATGCAGTAGAGAGTGAAGGGAGACTACTCTGAGGAAGGGTATTTGAGACAACATCTCAAGGAGGCAGGGAACTCAGGCCAGAAGCTGTTGCCAGAGCCTTCTCACAGTATGATGACCAGATATGGAGAGAAGCAGATGAACTACAGATAAAGTTTAGAAATGGAATCATAAAGACACACTGACACATTTTCTGGGGAAGATAAGGAAATAGCAGGAATCAAGGATGATCCCTAGGTTTGAGGTTTAAACAACTGTGTTAATAGTGGTACCATTTACTGAACTAGGGACTTCCCTGGTTCCTCAGATGGTAAAGAATCTGCCTGCAATGTAGGAGACCTGGGTTCCATCCCTGGGTTGGGAAGATCCGCTGGAGAAGGAAATAGCAACCCACTCCAGTATTTTGCTTAGAGAATTCCATGGACAGAGGAGCCTGGTGGGTTACAGTCCATGGGGTCACAAAGAGTCAGACACAACCGAGCGACTAACACTTACTGAAATAGAGTAGCATTGAAACATATACATTACCACATGTAAAAGAGATAGTGGGAACCCACTTTATAGCACAGGGAGCTCAGCTCAGTGCTCTGTGATGACCTAGAGGGGTAGGATGGAGTGGGAGGTGGAAGGGAGACTCAAGAGGGAGGGAATATATGTATTCTTATGGCTGACTCATGCTGTTGCACAGCAGAAACTACCACAACATTGTAAAGCAATTAGCTTCCAATAAAAAATATAGGACTCAAGTATAGTGAGATCTGGCCCATGACTACAATATTTCTATCCTAATTTTTGTAAAGCAGTTTACAAGGAACAACATCTCTGTAAAAAAAGGAAGCTTGGGGAAATAACAATAGCTCTCTAAGATATATTCACAGAATCAAAGAGAATTCTCTTAATTTTCCACTCAATTACCTGCAGCCATCTCCCACACCAGAAGAAGGCTATAACTTTCACTCCAACAATTAGAATGCTGAATACAAGGCCAGAGCCCTTTCACATGTGACAGACAGGTAAGGCAAAGAGTTAAATATTTTTCTCATTACAGCCTGATGCAAAACAAGTAAAAGAATTAAAATTTGTAACAAAGATGAGTAAGATCCCTAATTGTACCTAGGTGTTTGTAGTTCCCTAAATCTTGCTGTAAATTATATCCTATTTATATTTAATACTTATGCTAATACTAGTTACTATTATGCACAGTTGATTTAGTAAAGTGTTCTCTTGTATGAAAAAAAGTGTAAATTAGTGGAAAATCATGATAATTCTCTTTAATTCTGTTTATCATGCTGAGCTGTTCATGACATGATACCATAACCGAAACACACCTTCCACTTGTCAGCAGCTTATTCAAATTGCCGATAAAACAAGGGTGAAATAAACAGCCTCTGGAGTGTTAATCTCGTATAGCAAAGGGTATAGGGACACTGCAAACAACATAGCTACTAAAGAGTCACCAACGTGAAGAAGCATTGTCAGACTAACAAGCTGCTGCTGGTGCTGCTGCTAAGGCGCTTTGGTCGTGTCCGACTCTGTGCGACCCCATAGGTGGCAGCCCACCAGGCTCCGCCGTCCCTGGGATTCTCCAGGCAAGAACACTGGAGTGGGCTGCCATTTCCTTCTCCAATGCATGAAAGTGAAAAGTGAAAGTGAAGTCGCTCAGTCGTGTCCGACTCTTCACGACCCCATGGACTGCAGCTCACCAGGCTCCTCTGTCCATGGGATTTTCCAGGCAAGAGTACTGGAGTGGGTTGCCATTGCCTTCTCCCAGACTAACAAGAATTACAGCAAATAGTCCCTTGAAGTAGAATCACTCTGCAAGTAACATGCATATTATTTTTCATATTTACATAAGTAAATCTTTGCAACAAAAAGAATCTTATCTCACTGCTTCCAAAAGTAAGTTCCAAGCCAATGAATGGCACATATGGATAAATTAAATTAGCCATATCAATATATTTTTTAAAGTATTGGGTTCATCAAAATTTCAGTTATTTATTTTTCCTGAGACAAAAATATTTCTCTTACCAAAAAAAAAAAATGCGGTTGAATCAGAGGTAGATATAGTAAACAACACGAAGTTTTTCAAATGTTTCAAAGAAATAATACCTATGTAACTCCAGCACTAGTCACATTATCAGGGACAGAAGAGGTAATTCAGGCCATTTTTCATTTGTGTCATGGCTGTCAGTAAACTCAAAACCAAATATGAATTTAAATCACAGTCATGCTATCAATATGATAGCCTATTTCTTTCCTCATTTCCTCGATCCCCATTTTATATTTTTTGTTGTTTAGTAGGCAGTGGTATTTCACAGAGCCAAAATGCCCATCTCATCTACTCTGGAAATCCCAATTTCTTTTCATCCATCTTCTTCCCAGACTTGTTCTCTGTAAACCATGAAGATAACCACAAGCTGTACCTTAAGATCTTGGGCTTAGTAAATTTGCCTTGTAGTACAATATGGTTTACTGAAAACAAGTGAAGGAATTTACAAAATCATTTCTTTTTCTTGAGGTTTTGATCAGATGACTTAAGGTTTTACCATTAAGCGATGGTTAGTGTGATGGTTTGTGATAATGGTTGAAAGCAGATATCAATATGCTTTGGAAACCATTCAAGAGATTGGTGGACCTATGGTCCAGCAATCCAGTTCTGGGTATATAACCAAAGGAATTATAACCAAGATATGAAAGAGACACCACACTACTGTGTTCACTGCAGCATAATTCACAACAGCCAAGGCATGGAAGCAACCTAACTGACCATCAACAAATGAGTGGGTTAAAAAAATGTATTCTATACTTACAATGGAATATTATTCAGCCTTTAAAAAGAAAGAAACCCTGCCATTTATGGACAATACGGATGAGCATGGAGGACATTATACCAAGTGAAACAAGCCAGACACAGAAAGAAAAATACTACGTGATACCACTTATACTGAGAAATCGAAAATAGTCGAACTCATAGAAGCAGAGGGTGGAATAGTGATTGCCAGGGGCTGGAAGGAGGGGAAACAGGAGATATTAGCTGAAAAATACAAAGTTTCAGTTATGCAAGATGAATGAAAGCCTAGAGATATACAGCATACTGCCTATAGTAAACAGCACTGTACTGTGTACTTAAAATTTTACTAATAGGTTAGATCTGTTAAGAGTTCTTATCACACACATGCACACAAAATAATAATAGAGTATGAGAAATCATTTTGAGGTGATGGATAGGTTTATAGTATAGATTGTGGTAATGGTTTGCTGCTCAGTTTGTTCTTCTGTAATATGGAGATCGTTTTTTTAATCCCTAGTTTTAACTCATGACAGTGTTGTAATATCCCATAAAATGACACGTGTGAAATTATTTTGCAAACCATCAAGGGCTAAATCTACCTGAAGGATTAGAGATGGGAGACTTAAATAGCAGCCAAGCCAACAAAATCAGAGCAGAAATGGCAATTGTTTAGGGTGGTTTTTTTTAAATTTTTTTCTCACATGCCATTTAGTTTCACATTCTTTATAACCCAGTATTAGTATTTAGAATATTCCTGTGACCTATTCCTCTAATAGCCTCTGCTTTTCTTTATCTTGTCAGTCTCTCCATTTGATGCAGGTAAATCTTGAGTCTCTCGGGTGGCCACCTCCACCTGTTTTCCCTTTGCTCCCCTTTCCTGCTGCCTTCTTTGGTTTTGTTTCCACTTTGGCAGGAGCACATTTAGTTGACAACCTCCCAGGTCTCCTTTTGGGCTCCTCCTCCCCGGCCCCTGATGCAGAGCTGACCTTCCTCTGGGGCACCCTGGCAGCAAGGTGGACATGTCCCAGGAGTGCCGAGAGGAGTCTGGAAGCTGGTCTGCCTGGCCACGGCTTCTCCTGCTGCTGCTGGAGCAGCTATGGGCTATCCTTCTTTGCTTGTTTGTTTTGTGTGTTTTTGTTTTGTTGTTTATTCTCTTTCCTTTTTGCTATTCTGATTGAGTGACTTCTACTACCCTTTTCACCCAGACCACCTCCCCAGTTTCTACTCAAACTGATTTTTATAGGCAAACACGCCCTGGGTGCCTCTTCAGGAGAGGAAAAATGCGAGGAAAATGATTACTAGATTACTTTGTGTTATGTTGCATAAGGACATATACTGGTAATAATCCCTTAAATGCATACAGTATAGACCTGGGCCAACATATCTGATTAAATCCATAGACAAATGCATTTGTACTCACACACGCCACAGTAATGTTCTCATCCTCTTTTTTTCACCTAGTACATCACATGATAAAGGGGTGACATGGTCTTTGGGAAGTCTGTAATCTAGGTCACATTATTAACTTGCTCACCCAGTGAGATGCTCCACTGATTTCACATGTTCTGTTTCTATTTTAATGTGAATTGAGGCAGAACTAAATCATCTTAAAGCATCTGTCGATAGGCAGTTATCCAGACACTTAGTTTCATGTTCTTCATAACCCAATATTAGCATTTGGAATATTTTTGAGATCCATTTATATAACAGCTTCTGAGTTTTTCTCATTTCTTCTACCTTCTATTTCAAATTGATCTTTGATCCTGAATATTCATTGGAAGGACTGATGCTGAAACTGAAACTCTAATACTTTGGTCACCTGATTTGAAGAACTGACTCATTGGAAAAGACTCTGATACTGGGAAAGATTGAAGGCAGGAGGGGAAGGGGACAGCAGAGGATGAGACGGTTGGATGGCATCACCAACTCAATGGACATGAGTTTGAGCAAGCTCCAGGAGTTGGTGATGGACAGGGAATCCTGGCTTGCTGCAGTCCATGGGGTCGCAGAGAGTCAGACCTGACTGAGCGACTGAACTGAACTGGGGACCTAAGTTGTCACAGACTTCATCAGGAAGCAAAATTAATATATGTCAGTAATTATCCCTTGGATTTATACAAAGTGCTTTGAAAACAGCCCAGTGCTAGTTATTTGACCACAAGTGTCACTTCACTTCCCTCCATCTATTTCTTCATCTGAAAATGGTGATAATATTGGTGATTTAAACAACCTATTTGAGATATGGTCACTCAACCAATTAGAAATTGACCTAATCACTTTCTCATTCCACTCCCTTTTCTCCATCTTGTCCACAAGGATATCATGAATGACTTAGTCAGATGCCTGGCTGAAATCCAAATTCACTATGTTCAACATTTCCCTTATCTACAAGGATAGTACGAAACCTGATCAAAAATTGAAAAGGATGCTGTGTGGCTCAGGAAACTCAAACAGGGCCTCTGCATCAATCTAGAGGGGTGGGATGAGGTGGGAGATGGGAGGGAGGTTCAAAAGGGATGGGATGTATGTATACCTATGGTCGATGCATGTTGAGGTTTGACAGAAAACAACAAAATTCTGTAAAGCAATTATCTTTAAATAAAAAATAAATTAAAAAGAAAAAAATTGAAAAGGAGAAGAAGGAAATGAGGTGGTTTCTCTACAAGTGCCCACAAGACATATGTTTCCACTTGGCCTAATGTCAGAACTTCAGCTTCACTGGTGTGTATTTTCTAAAAAGGACCATTTGTTCACTTTGAAAGTAAAATCAGCTTTTCCCCAGTTGTCACTTCTCAACAGTTTTATGTGCATTTGAACTCGCATTAGAGCAGCTATGGCTTCAACTAGCTCATCCTCTCATGTTTCTGGGCATTTCTGTTCTGGCTAAGGGCGGGGCCAAGTGTGACTTGGTTTATCATAGGGCAAGATGGGGAGGGAGGTGGGAGGGCGCTCAGGATGGGGAACACATGTAAACCCATGGCTGATTCATGTCAATGGATGGTGAAAACCACTACAACACTGTAAAGTAATTAGCCTCCAACTAAAATGAATAAATTAATAAAAAAAAAAAGATGGGCTGGATGAGACCGAGACCTGAAAATATGCTGGATTACTATAGCAAAACAGGTACATGGATGACAAGCCCTTCTCCACATTCTAGAAAACAATTTGCTCTGGAGGGTTAAAGTGCTGTGTAGCAACAGCTATAGCTCAGAGAGGTGGGATGACAAGGGTTCGAGTCTAGTAGATACTTAATCTCCCAATGGGTGGCACAAGTACAATAATGGGAAATTTGAATACCAAGAAAGCAAGCCATCGGCATCAAGATGATTCACAAGCAGGTATCAAGTCCTGGCCACTTGGCTGAAGTTCAAGGGAAGTTCTCCAGTTACCAGTTGCCCTACCTACAGTACATTCTGAGATAGTAAAATTGACAGTTTAAGCCAACATAGTTGGCCTCACGTGCATCTGAAAAGCTAGTGTTCCCCATGGATAGTATGTCTCAACTCTAGAATTACCTACAGATAGAAAAGGCAGAGGAACAAGAGATAAAATTGCCAACATCTGCTGGATCATCGAAAAAGCAAGAGAATTCCAGAAAAACATCTATTTCTGCTTTATTGACTATGCCAAAGCCTTTGACTGTGTGGATCGCCACAAACTGTGGAAAATGCTGAAAGAGATGGAAATACCAGAACACCTGACCTGCCTCTTGAGAAACCTGTATGCAGGTCAGGAAGCAACAGTTAGAACTGGACATGGAACAACAGACTGGTTCCAAATAGGAAAAGGAGCACGTCAAGGCTGTATATTGTCACCCTGCTTATTTAACTTATATGCAGAGTACATCATGAGAAACGCTGGGCTGGAGGAAGCGCAAGCTGGTATCAAGATTGCCAGGAAAAATATCAATAACCTCAGATATGCAGATGACACCACCCTTATGGCAGAAAGTGAAGAAGAACTAAAGAGCCTCTTGATGAAAGTGAAAGAGGAGAGTGAAAAAGTTAGCTTAAAGCTCAACATTCAGAAAACTAAGATCATGGCATCTGGTTCCATCACTTCATGGCAAATAGATAGGGAAACAGTGGAAACAGTGGCTGACTTTATTTTGGGGGGCTCCAAAATCACTGCTGATGGTGATTGCAGCCATGAAATTAAAAGATGCTTACTCCTTGGAAGGAAAGTTATGACCAACCTAGATAGCCTATTAAAAAGCAGAGACATTACTTTGTCAAAAAAGGTCCTTCTAGTCAAGGCTATGGTTTTCCCAGTGGTCATGTATGGATGTGAGAGTTGGACTATAAAGAAAGCTGAGCGCTGAAAAATTGATGCTTTTGAACTGTGGTGTTGGAGAAGACTCTTGAGAGTCCCTTGGACTGTAAGGAGATCCAACCAGTCCATCCTAAAGGAGATCAGTCCTGTGTGTTCATTGGTAGGACTGGTGTTGAAGCTGAAACTCCAATACTTTGGCCACCTCATGCAAAGAGTTGACTCATTTGAAAAGACCCTGATGCTGGGAAAGATTGAGGGCAGAAGGAGAAAGGGATGACAGAGGATGAGATGGTTGGATGGCATCACCGACTCAATGGACATGGGTTTGGGTGGACTCCAAGAATTGGTGATGGACAGGGAGGCCTGGCATGCTGTGGTTCATGGGGTCACAAAGAGTCGGACATGACTGAGCGACTGAACTGAACTGAACTGATGACTTAATACACCTCTCAGTGTGTAGTCAACAGTTGTGGCTGCCAGATAACCCTAAAGATTAGCTCAAATGCCTGAAGCCCCCACTTCTGAAATCTGCCTCAAGTTCAAACCCATGTGAATGTTTCCATTGAGAGAACTTCAAAACTGAATTACGAGGGTCGTAAACCACTGGAATTAAGAATGAGAAGAGAGGGGTAATGATTGCATAGATTAGTGATTTTATTTGGAGGGGATGGGTGTAGGACCAGGAGAGGAGAAGAGGGGCAGGGAATGTGTAATTTGAATAGATTTTCCCAAGTTCTACTTTCTCATCTACACATATCTAATTGAGGATCAGTAGCATAGTTGAATCATTTTATTTAGTAGCAGAATCTCTATCCTGGGAGATTGAAATGTTTGTGATACTTGAAGAAGAAAGTAGAAAATTCACAGTCAGCTAAGGCTGACTGACATTCAGTAGAAGGAAATCCACTAGCTTTTCAAATAAAAACTCTAACCCTTATATAAAGTATATAAATACTCCCATTTAGCAAGAATGTGCTTACAAGCAAAGTACTTATTGAGGCTTGAGCACTATGACTCAGAATTCTCTTTCAACTAGAAATTAAGCTCCACTTGGAGGTCCATACAAACACTGATGCACCACCATTCAATCTCACCCCCACAGTTTTCTGGCAAAATTCCAGAGGATGAAAATGTCTAAAGACATTTTCTGAAAGACTTAAGTGGCTTACAAACATCATGAAGCTACACTAAAACCAGATGTGTTGAAAGGAGAGCTCCAGGATCATTTCCTGGAACTGATTCCTGGCATGAATATACTGGCCTAAGAGTGACCTCTGTGGTGAAAGAAGTAAAGCAGGAAGGGCATTGCGTGCTAGGCCTGAAGGAGTCTATGAGATGGGCCAAGTGTATCTTCTGCATTCTCACCTGCACTCGGAATAATTGGTACTAGCTTGTAAGTTTCTCCTGAACTCAACCAAGATATTTATTATATTTTATACATTTCTGAGCTTATTGTAGTAGGAAGGCTTTTGAAGAACGTTTAGTTGACTCAAAATTCCAAAAGCATAAGTTCAACCCTTAAAAATCACAAGGAAAATATGTCCTTTTGTTCTCATAAAATTGATATTAAACATTAAGGGTGTTTGATGGATATGGGGACATGCCACTTAGAACACCTTCAAGAAGGGACTTCCTGCCTGGCTGCAAGTTCACATTCTCTAGTCATGAGCTCCTTCAGAGTCCACCTCAGCATGTGAGCCAGTTATGCCTTTCACAGGATGGCCCCAACTAATGACTAAGCAAAATAATACAGTATAAGTATTAGTAATTATTGTAATAGTACAAGGACCCACCTGGTTCCATACAGCAGGACTTAGCAAGACATCTCAGCAGGAGTCCTGTTGCTCCCTCTGCCGAGTTCTACTCCCCTTCTCTCTTTTCACAGGTGTTACTACACAAGCAACTTTTCACACTCCTAAGTCCATCCTGTGTCTGTTTTCTATAAACCCCAAATTGGCACATGGATCATATTAAGAATCTGGGAAGATTTCATGGATGGAATGATTCACAGAATCACTCAAAAGTAAGGGTATAAATGCTAATAAAAATATACGAGTAATACTATTCTAAATAAGACTATAAAAGGTGGAAGTGAACTTGGAGTGGTATACTAGAACTCTGAAAAGAGAAATGCACTGAAAATCAGCAAGTCTAACCTGTTAAGCTACTCCACAGCAACAAACACAGGAGAGAGATAACAGTGGAGTCCAAGTAGACTGAAGCAGTTTTCTAGGATATTTTTACCTTTCTTGTTTGTCAGTTTGATTTCTAGAGAATAAAGGGTAAGTGTTGCAACCTTGTTCAAAATACTGCAGTGCTCTATTGAGATTAGAGGTTCGGTGTGGGAACTGACATTTCTGCATTCCCAAGCAAGGGAAGAAAAAGAAAGAATAGGGCAAAAAAGAGGGACAGAGACAGAGACGGGCAGAAACAGAGACAGAGCCTAACAGAGTTCAGGAGGCAGCTCAACCTAAGACTTGTCCTCACCAACTTGTCCAGTTCTGTAGAAAGCAACTGGCCTTACTTTAAACCAATGGTGTCCCAGCCAGGAATACATGTTACATGTAAAAAAAATGAAATGGAAGAAAGGAGAAAATATCGTAGAAATAGGAAATGGGGAAGGAGATTACAGGAGTTAAGAATTTTTTTTTTTTACTGATTTTTCTCTTTAAATCTATAGTAATAAAGGCAATACTCATAGGAGGGTATGGCTCAGTACATAGATAGTAGGTCGTCTATCATGAAATTTGCCCGATCATCCTTCCTCCCAGCACTCTGTCAAGAGTCAGCCCTCTCTGATCAAATTCACACAAATGACTTACTTTCTTGCTCCCGCTTCTGCTTCAACCAAGAGCTTAATCTCTCCCAAGGCAGTCATTTGATCTAACAGTCTAAGGTCACACAGCCACTACTGAGCAGATGAGCTAGGAATAGAGTTCAGGTCCCTGTGAGATTAGAACTTCAAGAAGACCTAGAGACCCCTCCATTTGCACAAGCTTACTTGTATGGCCCAGAAAACTACAGGGGAAAAGGGAAGTATAGCTAAATTGTGTTTCCAAGGAGAGAAGATCAGGTATTAGCAAACAGTTTCTATATACCACTCTGTTTCCAACTGTTCTTAAATGCGTGTGGTAGCCACACCCATCTGTTACACTGGAGGCAACAAGGATATTAGTACCTCTTACCCAGGGAATACTCATCACCTTGCCCCAGGATCTGACAATCTCAAGGAAGTTAAGAGTGGTTGTGCCTTCTCTGTACTCTGTTTCTCAGCCAGTCAGTTGAAAGGGATTCAGTCGAAGACTCCCAAAGGCACTAGTTACTGGAGGCTAGATCTCTGAGTCACCACTTAGAGAACAACTACCCAAGAGAGCCACCAAACTCTCATCAGACTGTCTTATGTGTGAGAAATACACTTGTATTGCGTTAAGCAAGTGAGATCAGGAGTTGTTTATACAGCAGCTAGCATTAATTGCCTTGATTAATATAGAATCTGTATGTTCCTGAGAAGGGCCCAGGTGGAGTTAGTCAAAGGAGTGGGAGGGATCCTACCCCATCCGATGCTGTATTCATTTGCTGGGGGGTTCCATACCAAAGTACCACAGATTGGGTGGCTTAAAAAAACAGAAATGTATTGTCTCCCAGTTCTGGAGACTAGAAGCTCAAGATTAAGGTACCGGCAGAGTTGTTTCCTCTGAGGACTGTGAGGGAAGGCTCTGTACCAAGCCTTTCCTAGGCTTGTAGACACATCACCCCAATCTCTGCATTGGTCTTCCCACGGCCTTCTCTGTATCCAGATTTCTTCTTCTCATAAGGCTTCCAGTCATTTTGAACCAGGGACCCATCCTACTCCAATGTGACCTCATGCTAATGTAGCTGATTACATCTGCAATCACCTGTTTGCAAACAATGCCACTTCTGAAGTACTGAGGTTTAGGGCTTCAACCTATAAATCTGGAGGCATTCAATTCAACCCCTAATCAGGAACTACCACTGCTCATTCCCCTCCTCTACCTTGGGACAGACTTTTCTTATGACTTACCTTTCACTAGGTCTATAGATTCGAATAATGAGTGCTGACTCTGGAAACTGGATTTCATAAGAAAATAGTGAATGAACAAACCTGTGGGATCAAATCCAGGCCACGTCAGAACAGGCACCAGAGCTCCAGTTGGGAGCCTTTCCCCAGGAGCAGGAAGAACTGCAACCTAGGCATGAAGGCAACTAGATGAGCGTCCTATAGTTGGTGATTCCTTTCCCATAAACCTCTGCTTCTTAGTGCATGGTATATTACAAGGCTTATCCCCACCACACACATGCAAGCTGCCTCCTGGGTTCCTGACTCACTGAATTTCAAATGTGGTGCGATGCTGAGGTGGCACTGCTAATCTTAGAAGGCTCAAAGTTGCCAATTAATTCTGTGCAAAAAAAAAAAGGTGTTTGTATCAGCCTTCACTTTTGGTTCAGCCTGATATTCTCCAGCTTCTGCCAGTGTGGGGCCTCCTCAGAAGCAACTGCTTGCCTCAGGCCTGGGAACGAAGCAATCATCACTTGGGGCAAAGGGACTGGCCTATTTGTTGGACAACAATGGGCTATATTTATCTCGCTCTCACCCGCTCTCGCCCTGTATTAGTTTTATATTGCTGCATAACAAATGACCACAAGTCTAGCTATTGTAAACAGCACACGTGCATTAACTTGGCTTCTGTGGGTCAGGAGTCTGGGTACCGTTCAGGTGAGTCCTCTGCTCGGGCTCTCACGAGGCCACAGTGAAGCTATCAGTCAGATTGCCTTCTCATCTGTAGTTTAAGTCCTTTCCCAAGCTCCCACAGCTTGTAACAGAATTTATTTCTTTATGCTGTAGTCTGAGGGCCCTGATTTTTGCGGCTTCTTAACTGTAGGCTTCCCCGAGGTCCTAGAGGCTGAGGCAGTCACAGTATAGCTGTTTGCTTCTTCAAAGCCAGCAGTAGAATCTCTCCAGTTGGCTAGAATGCAGTCTTAAGTAACATGATGTAACCATGCAAATTACCTCTTATTCTCTTTGCCATACTCTATCGTTTCAGGTGTGGAAAGGGAATATACAAAAGTGTAACTCATTGAAGGTCACCTTAGGGTATGTCTGCCACCCCTACTCCCCGACCACTTACCTCTAAGCACACCAGTTGCTGACTGCTTCTGCTCATAATATTATCAACAAACCTTGGAGTGGGGCTTAAGGTGCCATTTTTGGTTATTGTGTTCTACTTAACTACTTGTCATGGCAAGTACATTCCTTTGTGATCATCATTATCATGCCAGGTAAGTCACACATGGGTTATTACCAGTGTGGGCACCAAGGCTTAGCCAACCCCACAGAATTACACAGGTGATCCCTGGACCAGTAGCATCAGCATCCTGTGGAAGTTTGTTACAAATGCAAATTCTCAGGCTCCACCCAAGACCTTATGAATCTCAAACTCTGGGGTAGGATCCTGCAGTCTGTATTTTAATCTGCTGTCCAAGGGTTACTGATACATGCACAAGGTTGAGTACCACTGAGTTCATAAATAGGCTGTATGCAAAAAGGGAAACTTAAATAGCCAAGAAAGAGCCTGAGAATAGAAAATACAGTTTCTGCCATTTATGAGTGTACTTGGCTTCCCTGGTGGCTCAGATGGTAAAGAATCTGCCTCCAATGTATGGGTTCAATCCCTGGGTGGGGAAGATCCCCTGGAGGAGGAAATGGCAACCCACTCCAGTATTGTTGCCTGGAAAATTCCATGGACAGAGGAGCCTGGCAGACTACAGTCCATGGGGTCACAAAGAGTTGGACACGACTGAGCAACTAAATAACAACAATGAGTTTACTGCTATAGCAAAGTAGCATAGAATGGGTGGCTTGAACAGCAGAAACTTCTCTCACAATTCTGGAGGCTGGAAGTCCAAGATCAAAGTGTTAGCAGGGTGGTTCCTTCTGAGGCCTCTCTCCTTTGCATGTAGACAGCCATCTGCTCCCTGTGTCTTCACACAGTCTTCCCTCTGTGTGTGTTTGTGTCCTAATTATCTCTTTTTAAATGGATACCAGTCAAATTGATATCTCTAATGATATCATTTTACATCAATTACCTCTGTAAAGACCCTATCACCAAATACAGTTACATTCTGAAGTACAGGGGATTAGAGCTTTAGCATATGAACTTGGGGGACACAGCAAACACCCTGTTCATCCTATATTCTCAAAGAGAGATGTGCTGGTATCAGGACTCTGTTGGGCCCAGAAAATACTCTGAATTATAGGACAGGGATGCCTCTACATTGCAGGTCACCCTTTTTGTCCTGTTTACTGGGGGAAAGAACAAGTTGTTTGGTGCCTGGCAGTCAGGATTTGAGGTGTCCACTATTTCCAGGCATTCGCAGTGCCAGTGGCTCAGCACTGGGAGATCTTGGGACCCATAGGGTATCGTCAGTCCCCTGATAGAAGAGGCACTGCTGGTCCTATTAGAAGCTGGACATCAAAGTCCAGTGGGTGAATACTTGAGAGTGTCCACTGGATATGGCAACGGGGAGATATTTACTTACTTTTGCAAAAACAGATTTTTCAGACTGACAGGAGAGAAGACATACGGGAATAAGTGAAGAGAGGTGTGTAGACTACCTTTTGTAAAATGCAAAGAGTAAAGAATCTTTTAAACATAAAGAGTAAAGATTTTTTAAAATATAAAGAGTAAAGAAAGGACAATAGCTGGAGGGAGGTGTGGATTAAAGGAAGAGGAATTTTTAAGATGTGCTAAGTCACTTCAGTCGTGTCTGACTCTGTGCGACCCCATAGATGGCAGCCCACCAGGCTCCTCCATCCCCAGGATTCTCCAGGCAAGAACACTGGACTGGGTTGCCATTACCTTCTCCAGTGCATGAAAGTGAAAAGTGAAAGTGAAGTCGCTCAGTTGTGTCTGACTCTTCGCGACCCCATGGACTGTAGCCTACCAGGCTCCTCCACCCATGGGATTTTCCAGGCAAGAGGACTGGAGTGGGGTGCCATTGCCTTCTCCATTTAAGATGTGAGATAGAGAATATTTCAATCCTGAGGGGAAAGATCCAGTTAGAAAGGGAGATGTTAAACGTGCACAAGGTGGGAGGACGTAACCAATGCCGCAAGGTCTCTTAGAAAGTGAGAAGGGATTGGATTCGGAAAGAGGTGTATTGATTAGCCTTTGATACGAGGAAGGACATCCCTTCTAGTAAAGTAGTGTTCAGACCGTAACATGCCTGTAAAACCTCTGTGTCTATCAACGGATGAATGAATAAAGAAGATGTGGTATATGTGTACAATGGAATATTATTCACCCATGAGAAGGAAGAAAATCCTGCCATTTACGACAACATGGATGGTCCTTGAGAGCAGTATGTTTAGTGAGATAAGCCAGACAAAGACAGATATTGTATCATATCCTAAAACTGTAGAAACAGAAAGTAGAATGGGAAGTTCAGGAGGTATTGAGTGGTACAAAGTTGCAACTAGAAGATGAATGAATATGTTCTGGAAATCTAATGCTCAGCGTAGTGATTATAGACAGCAATATTGTATTATGCACTTCAAAATTGCCGAGACTAGATTTTAAATGTTCTCACCACATTAAATAAATAATAATTTCTTTATTGTGACATGGTAGATGTGTTAGCTAAAGATATGGTGGTAATCATATTGCAATATGTTAAAAGTATCATATCAATGCAATGCACACCTGAAATTTATACACTTATATATCAATTATCTCGATTAAAAACAAATTAAAGAAAATAAATACACGTAATAAAAATTTTTTATAAGAGTGATATTCACTACATAGAGAACATTTTTATTTAAGGGAATGGATATGATAGCCGTTCTTTTTTTCCTTAATTTTCTTAATTATATTTATTTATTTTTGTCTGTGCTGAGTCTTTGTTCCTGCAAGGGCATTTCTCTAGTTGTGGTGAGCGGGGGCTACAGATTTCTTATTGTGGTGGCTTTTCCTGTTGCAGAGCATGGGCTCCAGGGCACAGATACTTCAAGTTGCGACACGTGGGCTCAGTAATTGAGGTGCCTGGGTTCGGTTGCTCTGAAGCATGTGGAATCTTCCTGGATCAGGGATCGAACCCATGTCTCCTGCACTGTGGCAGATTCTTTACCATCTGGGCCACCAAGGAATACTTTATTCCTAGAGGCCTCTATCTTCCTGGAATTTCAGTTGAGCTATTTCAAATCCTAAAAGATGATGCTGTGAAAGTGCTACACTCAATATGCCAGCAAATTTGGAAAACTGAGCAGTGGCCACAGGACTGGAAAAGTTCAGTTTTCACTCCAATCCCAAAAAAAAGCAGTGCCAAAGAATGCTCAAACTACCACACAATTGCATTCATCTCACACGCTAGCAAAGTGATGCTCAAAATTCTCCAAGCCAGGCTTCAACAGTACGTGAACCATAAACTTCCAGAT
Organism: Okapia johnstoni; assembly: GCA_024291935.2. Lineage (NCBI taxonomy): Eukaryota > Metazoa > Chordata > Mammalia > Artiodactyla > Giraffidae > Okapia > Okapia johnstoni. The sequence continues at coordinate 114,534,379 of CM044305.1, forward strand.
GTTCAAGCTGGTTTTAGAAAAGGCAGAGGAACCAGAGATCAAATTGCCAACATCCGTTGGATCATTGAAAAAGCAAGAGAGTTCCAGAAAAATATCTACTTCTACTTTATTGACTATGCCAAAGGGTTTGATTGTGTGGACCACTACAAACTCTGGAAAATTCTGAAAGAGATGGGAATACCAGACCACCTGACCTGCCTCTTGAGAAATCTGTATGCAGGTCAGGAAGCAACAGTTAGAACTGGACATGGAACAATAGACTGGTTCCAAATAGGAAAAGGAGTACGTCAAGGCTGTATATTGTCACCCTGATTATTTAACATATATGCAGAGTACATCATGAGAAATGCTAAGCTAGATGAAGCACAAGCTGGAATCAGGATTGCCAGGAGAAATATCAATAACCTCATATATGTAGATGACAACACCCTTATGGCAGAAAGTGAAAAAGAACTAAAAAGCCTCTTGATGAAAGTGAAAGAGGAGAGTGAAAAAGTTGGCTTAAAGCTCAACATTCAGAAAACTAAGATCACAGCATCTGGTCCCATCACTTCATGGCAAATAGATGGGGAAACAGTGGGAACAGTGGCTGACTTTATTTTTTTGGGCTCCAAAATCACTGCAGATGGTGACTGCAGCCATGAAATTAAAAGACGATTACTCCTTGGAAAGAAAGTTATCATCAACCTAGACAGCATATTAAAAAGCAGAGATATTACTTTGCCAACAAAGGTCCATCTAGTCAAGGCTATGGTTTTTCCGGTGAGAGTTGGACTATAAAGAAAACTATGCACGAAAGCATTGACGCTTTTGAACTGTGGTGTTGGGGAAGACTCTTGAGAGTCCCTTGGACTACAAGAAGATCCAACCAGTCCATCCTAAAGGAAATCAGTCCTGAATATTCATTGGAAGGACTGATGGTGAAGCTGAAACTCCAATACTTTGGCCACCTGATGTGAAGAACTGACTCATTTGAAAAGACCCTGATGTTGGGAAAGATTGAAGGGCATAAGAGAAGGGGAGGACAGAGGATGAGATGGTTGAATGGCATCACCGACTCGATGGACATGAGTTTGGGTGGACTCAGGGAGTTAGTGATGGACAGGGAGGCCTGGTGTGCTGTGGCCCATGGGGTTGCAAAGAGTCGGACATGACTGAGCGACTGAACTGAACTGAGGATCTGTCACTCAACTGTCATCCCAGGACTTGCTTTCACTGATATCCTCTGTTGGATTAACTTGATTTATGCCTAACTTTTTCACACATAGTCAAGGAACATACTAAGAAAAGGTTTATGGGGATTTAATGAATTTAATCTATTTAATTATTTAATGTAATGTTTAATTCTACTCTAATCTTTGATTGATAATTTTTAAGACTTGGAATTTTAGGTCAAAAATAACTTTCCGTCTGATTTTGAAAACCGGTTCCTTTCGATGTAACCTGTTTCCCTTGCTCTTTGGATTCATTTAGGATCTACTCTTTGTGACTAGTGTTTTGAATTTCATCTTAATCTGCTGTGATGATTTTTTAAAATTTCCTTTACTATTCTGGTTGCCTGATAGGCTCTTTCAAATTAAGGCTTAGGTTTTTCTTCAGCTCAGGGAAGTTTTCTTGTTTTATTATTTGGGTAATTATTTTTTCCTATCAATTTATTTTATGTTCTTCCTCCTTTGGAATTCCTATTGGTCATGAGGATGCAGAAATGCTACCTAGTTCTGAAGTCATTATAAGTAATATAGACTCACATTCCAGTCAGGAGGGGGAGGAAGTATTTTACACCCTGAGATAAACAAACTAATAAAAACCAGAGTCACCCTATCTGGTTCGAGCTTCCCTCTGAAATAAGTCAATCCTTAAGACTTTTCTGTCAGCTACTGACAAAAAAATTTCCCTTCTTTTATGCAGAATGCTGGTGCCTACAGATATGCTATGGTTGTAATCATGTGAGAAAATTATACTTTTCCACCATAAACTACATGTAAACTCAGTAACTACACTGTTAATTTTGTAGTTTTGTTTATACCTCCCCCCTCCACCTTTAAACACCTGTCTACTCCTTTTAGAGCCTTGACTGTCTTGCAAAACTTCTCTGCAAGTAAACTGCCTTCCCAAAAGTGTTTGCTTTTGAGGCTTCTTTTGTTACTCAGACCCTAGACATAATCACACAAGAAGGAATAATAGCAATAACCAGTAGGTATGAAGAATTCTCAAATAGGAGTTTTCCTTGAAAGTCTCATGACCTAAATGGATTTAAAGGAAAAAATTCCAAGGTTACTAAGTTTACACTTAGTTTGTTTATGGTGGGAAAATAGTAATTTTCTCACATGATGGTTGAGATACATCTAGAAAGTTCCACAAGTAACATATCAGAACTGCAGACTCTCAGTAGAAAGGTAATGGACCGTTCTACTTGTATGTCATATAGAATTTGGGAAATGGTTCATCATGTACTTATACAAGATGTTCAAATAAGATGGAGCAGCAGCTGGTATGTGTTAGAGAGAGTTGAAGAAAAGAAAGCCTTTATTCTGCACTTTGGAGGTAACAATACCAATAACAGGACTAACTGACAACCACTGGTTGCTTGCAGAGAAAGTAGTTTGTTTTCTAGAACCCACAGAGAATATAACCAAACTGGCAGATCTTGAGATTGGGAATAGTTCCTATACAAAATTGCTGTAAAGGCACTTTCCATCACTCTATCCCAGCAAAGATGCTGAAAGTGGTGGGTATCAACGAAAGCTGAGATGCAAATTGACATTCAGAGGCACTATGCCTATTTTGAAAGCCCATTGCAAGTGAAGAAAGCAAAACACTAATTAGAAAAGATATATGCACCCCTATGTTCATAACAATACTATTTACAATAGCCAAAGTATGAAAGCAATCTAAGTGTCCAGCAAAAGATGAATAAATAAAGAAGGTGTGGTATATATATATAATGGAATACTACTCAACCATTAAAAGAATGAAATCGTGCCATTTGCAGCAGCACTGATGGACCTAAAGGGCATTATGCTAAGTGAAATATTAACAAGTTAGTCAAAGATAAATAACATTATTTCAGTTATATGTGGTACCTATAAAACACACAAATGAACAGAGCAAACATAACCAAAGAGAAACAGAGTCATAGATACTGAGAATATGCAAGTAGTTGCCATAGGGGAGAGGGTGGAAGAATGAGAGAAATACACGATGGAAATTAAGAGGAAAAAACATCGAGTTACAAAATAAATGAGTCATGAGTACAAAATGTACAGTGTGGGTAATATAGTCAACAACTGTGTAATATCTCTGTATGATGACACACGGCAAGTAAACTAATTGTGGTGATCATTTTGAAAAAATATCGAATCAGAATGCTGTGTACCAGGAACTAACATAGCATGGTAGGTCAACCATACTTCAAAAACAAATGAACAAATAAGCTCACAGAAAAAGAGATCAGATTTGTGGCTGCCAGAGATGAAGTTTGGGGGGAGGGAGAGCTGGATGAAGGCTCTCAAAAGATACAAACTTCCAGTTATAAACAAATTACTAGGCATGCAATGTACAACATGATAATTAACACTGGTATATGTTATATATAAAAGTTGTTGAGAGTTAATCTTTAAAGTTCTCATCACAAGGAAAGATGATTTTTCTATTTCTTTCATTTTGTGTCTACATGAGATGACAGATGTTCACTAACTTACTGTGGTCATCATTTCATGATGTACGTTTGTTATGTTGTTCAGTTTAAACTTATACAGATGTTTGTCAATTATTTCTCAATGAAACTGGAGAGAAAAAGAATTATTGCAAAACCCTAGTAATAAAAAATGTTACAGTAGTGGCACAGAGCAACTGAGACTACACAGGGATCATGTCTCCACTGCTCATGCACTCTGAGCTGTAGATTCATGAGCAGGCAGCATCAATCACCTCCTCTCTGCCCTATCCCTTGCCTTTTTCTAGGAGACATAGACATATTGAATCTGTGTGAGTTAAAGCCCTAGAAGACATAACTCCACTGTCCAGCTCTTGCTGACTTACCTGCTCCTCCCTGCCTTTTCTCCCTTGCCACACAGGACTGTCTGCTGACCAAGGCTCATGACTCTTGCTTCTTCCCACCTTCATTTCCTTTCTAGAAACTTGCACTCCCACCAGCTCTCCAGCACTTGCTTGCCCCTCCTTTATTTCCACCAGGCCTTGGCTGACGCACACCGCAAACTGAGGACTTTTCCAGGTGTTTCTACTTCCTTTATCTCCTAACCTTGGTCCTTTTTATTTGTACTCATTGCTTTATGTGTCACTCTTTCCTTGGAATCTTTTCCCCAAGATGTAGTTGCTTTTCTGGAAGACTCCTTCTGCTAGGGCAGAAAGCTATGTTTCTGAGTTAATGCATTGTTTTTCCATTTCCTCTTTTCCAGGAGAAAACAAACTGTTACATGTGGGAGTCTCATCAAAAAAATAGAGAATTATAAGGCAGTAGAAATCAGGAGCTTCAGCTGCAGTGTGTCCTAGGCACTTTGAGCCTCGGTAAGCTAGGGATAAGAACTCTTGTCCTCCTAGTTTACACAAAAAATCAAATGAAATATGAAAATGACCATTGCAAAGAATGTTCATGGTTAATACAGGATTACCTTTCATAGCAAGCATGCACAGAACTACTCAGTAGGAACCGGAGCTTTCTCTTTTGATGATTAATTCCATCTTTGCTAGGATCGAATCAGCAGATGCTCACTGAATGCTTGTGCATTCATGTGAATCAATGAAACGATGTTAAATGCTGTATGTTGCCTCTGTTTCAAAGCATTTTATACCTTAGTTAGCGAAGTGCAGGTGGGTGGATGCCTGGAGGTGGGGATAATGGTAATGATGATAATCAACTTGTTCTGTTGCACTAAGCCCAAATCGGTACTACAAAAATCAACTCTTAGTCTACAGTCTGGGAGCACCTTAGGACAGAGATGGCTTGCTCCTGTCGGCATTTTCCCCAGCACCAAGCAGTGTTTGGCACACAATATGGGTCTGTGATTGTTTTTAATGAAAAAAATAAGAATGGTCAGATAAAATAAAGCATTATGCCTGGCAACAGGAGTTACAACAGGTGCTGAGTAGCACTGAATGGTATCAGAGCCCCCTGGCTTTAATCCTGATTTGTGAATCCTCTGTGTAGCTTTATGCCAGTCCCCTCCCTCCTCTTATCCTCATTTGCTGTTGTTTATTCGCTCACTCATTTCTGACTCTTTGGCAACCTCATGGACTGTAACCCACAAAGCTCCTCTGTCCATGGGATTTCCCAGGCAAGGATACTGGAGTGAGTTGCCATTTCCCTCTCCAGAGGTCTTCCCAACCCAGGGAATGAACCCATGTCTCCTTCATTGGCAGGTAGATAGATTCTTTGCCACTGAGCCACCTGGGAAGCCACCTTATCCTCATTCATATATGGAAAACAAAGAGATGACGGTGGGGACGGTGATAGACTATGTGATTTCCAAGGGCTCTTACTGGCCTGAAGTCCTATGAAAAGAGTGAACACAACTTGCTAAATTAATTGATCAAGTACAGGGTGTTGGGATACGACTGTGGGACATGCCAGCATGAGATCCAAGTTTTACTCTCTGCCAGTTCAGTTCTGTCACTCAGTCGTGTCCGACTCTTTGCGACCCCATGAACCACAGCACGCCAGGCCTCCCTGTCCATCACCAGCTCCTGGAGTTTACCCAAACCCATGTCCATTGTGTCGGTGATGCCATCCAGCCATCTCATCCCCTGCCGTCCCCTTCTCCTCCTGCCCCCAATCCTTCCCAGCATTAGGGTCTTTTCCAATGAGTAAACTCTTCGCATAAGGTGGCCAAAGAATTGGAGTTTCAGCTTCAACTTCAGTCCTTCCAATGAACACCCAGGACTGATCTCCTTTAGGATGGACTGGTTGGATCTCCTTGCAGTCCAAGGGACTCTCAAGAGTCTTCTCCAACACCACAGTTCAAAAGCATCAATTCTTCGGCACTCAGCTTTCTTCACAGTCCAACTCTCACATCCATACATGACTACTGGAAAAACCATAGCTTTGACTAGATGGACCTTTGTCGGCAAAGTAATGTCTCTGCTTTTTAATATGGTGTCTAGGTTGGTCATAACTTTTCTTCCAAGGAACAAACGTTTTTTAATTTCATGGCTGCACTCACCATCTGCAGTGATTTTGGAGCCCCCCAAAATAAAGTCTGTCACTGTTTCCATTATTTCCCCATCTCTTTGCCATGAAGTGATGGGACCAGATGTCATGATCTTAGTTTTCTGAATGTTGAGCTTTAAGCCAACTTTTTCACTGTCCTCTTTCACTTTCATCAAGAGGCTCTTTAGTTCTTCTTCGCTTTCTGCCATAAGGGTGGTGTCATCTGTGTATCTGAGGTTATTGATATTTCTCCTGGCAATCTTGATTCCAGCTTGTGCTTCATCTAGTCTAGCATTTTGCATGATGTACTCTGCATATAAGTTAAATAAGCAGGGTGACAATATCCAGCCTTGACGTACCCCTTTCCCAATTTTGAACCGGTTTGTGGTTCCATGTCCAGTTCTAACTATTGCTTTTTGATCTGCATACAGATTTCTCAGGAGGCAGGTAAGGTGGTCTAGTATTCCCATTTCTTTAAGAATTTTCCACAGTTCGTTGTGATCCACACAGTCAAAGTCTTTGGTGTAGTTAATAAAGCAGAAGTAGATGTTTTTCTGGAACTCTCTTGCTTTCTCGATGATCCAACGGATGTTGGCAATTTGATCTCTGGTTCCTCTGTCTTTTCTAAATCCAGCTTGAACATCTGGAAGTTCATGGTTCACATACTGTTGAAGCCTGGCTTGGAGAATTTTGAGCATTATTTTGCTAGTGTGTGAGATGAGTGCAATTGTGCGGTAGTTTGAGCAGTCTTTCAGTTCAGTTCAATCGCTCAGTCATTTCTAGTTCTTTGTGACCCCATGGACTGCAGCACACCAGGCCTCCCTGTCCATCACCAACTCCTGGAGTTTACTCAAACTCATGTGCATTGAGTTGGTGATGCCGTCCAACCATCTCATCCTCTGTCGTCCCCTTCTCCTCCTGCCTTCAATCTTTCCCAGAATCAGGGTCTTTTTAAATGAGTCAGTTCTTCGCATCGGGTGGCCAAAGTTTTGGCCTTTCAGCTTCAGCATCAGTCCTTCTTTGAACATTCTTTGGCATTGCCTTTCTTTGGAACTGGAATGAAAACTGACCTTTTCCAGTCCTGTTGCCACTACTGATATCTAAATATCACTCAAGCGCATTTCTTTATTTTCATGTTCATTGCCACTACCTTTCTTCAAGTCACCATTTTCCAACTGAACTACTGCAATAGCCTCCTATCCAGTTCTGTGCAGCTCTTGTCAGTCTATCTTCCACAGTGCTACCAGGTTCATAACTTACAAACTGATGGCATTCTCTGTTGCACATAAAGTTTAATCCCCTAAAGTTTTCATATAATATGGGATGTATTATCTGAGCTCTCACTACCTCTCAAGCCTCATTCATTCCTTCTATACCCTAAAACTGTTAGTCGCTCAGTCGTGTCTGACTCTGCATACCAGTTTCCTCTGTCCATGGAATTTTCCAGGCAGGAATATTGGAATGGGTTGCCATTCCCTTCTCCAAGGGATCTGCTCGACTCAGGGATTATCCATAAAAGAATCTGGTAACCAGGCACTGATAAGATGGTTACTTTGAGGTGCTAGCCTGCCATCTTCTCAGTCAGCTGGCCTCACCATGTAAGTCTCTTCCTTGCCTCAACACCTCATCTCGGGGACTCAGTGGCCTGTTGTACAACGAGTGGAGTGAGCTTGAACTCGGTACCGATCTGGCCTAGCGAGTCAGGAGCCTTGTGCTCATGGCTAGCCGGCCCTGAACAGGGGTTATTGGGGCAAGATCCTAGCAGCTGCTGGGATCATTTGTCCTGAGGTTCTTTGCTTCAAGATTCCCTGAAGCAGCACTGGCTGCCCCCAGCATTTGGCAGTTGAGACAAGGAACCAGCAAACTTCTACAATTCAACAGACTCAATTTCATTTGTAGGGTACTGTGCTGTGCTGTGCTTAGTCACCCAGTCATGTCTGATTCTTTGTGACCCCATGGACTGTAGCCCACCAGGCTCCTCTGTCCATGGGATTCTCCAGACAAGAATACTGGAGTGGGTTGCCGTGCCCTCCTCCAGGGGATCTTCCCAACCCAGGGATCAAACCCAGGTCTCCCTCATTGCAGGTGGATTGTTTACTGTCTGAGCCACCAGGGAAGCCCCATTTGTAGCCTAAGTCTACCCAACTCGATAGCTGGTTCACCTGGTTTGCTTGTTTCGTGTACCTTTTTGTGAGCTGACAGGCTCAGTTTTGCTGGGTAAGTCTCTCCGGTGTGCACATTGGCAACATTTTTCCCCCCTCAGTACGGGCTCTTCCTTTATGGGACAAGCCAATTTGGTTGGGGTACACTGTTGGAGAGGGGAAGTGTTTTTGGACTCTACCCTGAACCTGTTCATTTGGGAACTAGTTCTTGTGAGGCAAGCCCACCTTAGTTGGAATTAGCTCATTTGTTTTGTAGGGTAAATTTATTTACCTGATTTGGATATTGACTCTGTTGGAACCGATTCACTGGGGAGTTAGTTTTTATGGAGTTTGGTAATCTAGCTGGAATTAGTTCATTTGTTTTGTAGGGTAAACTTATTTACCTGATTGGGGGAATTGGTTCATCTGTGCATCAATGCTGAAATTGTGCTGCTTTTGTTAGAATTTGTCTACATCTTTTGTGTTTTGGTGTTATAAAGCTTATAAAAATGGGAAATGTTTCATTTATGCCAAAGGAAAGATCTTTGGGGTGCGTATTAGTTTGTTAAGATCAGAAGAGCCCCTGAATGGCTCACAGTTAAACACTCTGACAGTCAGAATTGCTTTACAAAAGAGAGGAACATTCTGGTAATGAACAGACCCAGGGGCTCCCTTGGACTTGAGGTGTCCAACTCTAATTTCCTCTACAGGAGCCCGGGGTAACTTTGACACTGGGGAACAAGTTGATTGACTCTCTAATAGATACTACTCTCCTTTGTAAATTAAATGCTCAAATAGCCTTTTTCCCCAGAACAGCTTGACATCAAGGTCCCACTGGGGCCTTTTGGACCTTGTCCAATCTGACTGCAGCACACTAGACCTTCCCTATCACCAACTCCCAGAGCTTACTCAAACTCATGTGCATCGAGTCAGTGATGCCATCCAACCATCTCATCCTCTGCCGTCCCCTTCTCTTCCTTCCTTCAATCTTTCCCAGTATCGGGGCCTTTTCCAGTGGGTCAGTTCTTCCCATCAAGTGGCCAAAATATTGGAGTTTCAGCTTCAGCATCAGTCCTTCCAATGAATATTCAGGGTTGATTTCCTCTAGGATTGACTGGTTTGATCTTGCAGTCCAAGGGACTCTCAAGAGTCTTTTCCAACACCACAGTTCAAAAGCATCAATTCTTTGGCTCTCAGGTTTCTTTATGGTTCAACACTCACATCCATACATGACTACTGAAAAACCATAGCTTTGACTAGATGGACCTTTGTTGGCAAAGTGATGTCTCTGCTTTTTAATATTCTGTCTAGTTTGGTCATAGCTTTTCTTCGAAGGAGAAAGCATCTTTAATTTCATGGCTGCAGTCACTATCCGCAGTGATTTTGGAGACCAAGAAAATAAAATCTTTCACTGTTCCCATTTTTTCCCCTTGTATTTGTCATGAAGTGATGAGACCGGATGCCAAAATCTTAGTTTTTTGAATCCTGATTTTAAGCCAGCTTTTTCACTCTCCTCTTTCACCTTCATCAAGAGGCTCTTTAGTTCCTCATCACTTTCTGCCATTAGAGTGGTATCATCTGCATATCTGAGGTTATTGATATTTCTCCTAGCAATCTTGATTCCAGCTTGTGCTTCATCCAGGCCAGCATTTCACATGATGAACTCTGCATTTAAGTTAAATAAGTAGTGACAATATACGCCTTGAAGTACTCCTTTCCCAATTTGGAATTGGTCCATTGTTCCTTGTTCAGTTCTAACTGTTGCTTCTTGATCTGTATACAGATTTCTCAGGAGGCAGGTAAGGTGGTCTGGTATTCCCATGTCTTTAAGAATTTTTGACCTTTGGTCCCTCTTTGATTTTTGATCTCTGGTTCCTCTGCTTTTTCTAAATCCAGCTTGTACATCTGAAATTTCTCAGTTCACGTACTGCTGAAGCCTAGCCTGAAGGATTTTGAGCATGCCCATGTCCAGGGGCAAAGGAGAAGCCACAGCAAGATGGTAGGAGGGGCTCAATTGAGTTTAAAATCAAACCCCACACCCACCAGAGTTGCTTTGAGTGCACAAACAAAACCTTGTGTGCACCAAAACCCAGGAAAAGGAGCAGCGCACCCCACAAGAGACTGATCCAGACCTGCCTGTAACTATTTTGCCTTTAAGTAATGTGTGTTCACTTTTGAGATCTCTGGTTACTTTGGTTAAGGAGTAAGTATTATCCAAGTCCCTTTGTCAGTTAATCAGGTTTAATTAACCATGACGTTGAAGTCTTTTGTCATTTATAGATACTTTTGTACTTTGATGCTGTAAAGAATGGGCTTCATTACCAAGGAGATTCACAGGAAGTCTGGGGAAGCAGTTGCAGCAGTTCCATATCAAAATGATGACTGTGTGAGGATTTCAGCCCATACAGATTAAAACAAGGAGCTCTCCTGCCCCTGGGGCCCCTAGACCAGGTATCTTGAGACTTTTGCTCCCTGACAGGCAGGGTAGATGCTCCACTCAGCCTTAGAGCAATTACAGAAGGTAGAGCTTCATCACTCTGCTTCCCATAAGAATATGGGAATAAAATCTGATGGGAGGGGGGAATGAAACAGAACAAAATGGGGCAGGGCACAATCTTTGAAAGAATGACACAACCCAAGGACATTACATATGCTGAACATAAGCAAATAGATCCAGAATGGTGGACTAGTTAATTTCCACTAGATCTAGAGCCTCAATATACACTCTGTAACATATCAGCAAGCTAAGTGATACACTCCCAAGAGGGTGGAGGCCTGATCAAATGTAAAGAAACTTTTAGAAATATGTGTTTTAGGATCTCTCCAGATATTCTGCAGCTTAAAAGTTAAAATTGTGGTTACAGGTGATAAAAGTGTTTTGTACAGGGTCAGTCAGGATTGACTAAGGTTTAAAACAAGTTTAATTGAGTAAATGCAACTTTAAGCTAATGTAAAGCATACATTTGTCTTTTCTCTCTCTTAAAACAAATTTTCTGAAGATGCCAAACTGCCTTTTGATAACAGTTCAAGTTTATTTAATCTGTATTTGTCTTCAAAATCTTCTATTTTCGCTTTGGCTAAGTTTCACAGTGACCTTTGGTCCAGTTATATTTTAAAATTTTACTTTGTGCTCCTTTGACAAGGCTTCCACAATCAAATTATAATAAAGTTCCTTTGACCTCCAGCTTTTGGGGTGCTTCAAAGGGGCCCCTGAGGAACCCCAAATGGAAATATTATACTAATCAGGTTCATTTGGTATGTTAAACTACAAGGGAATTGTTGTCAAATGAATAACACACTTATTAGTTATATAGAACTGAGTAAACTGGTAAATATTGTTGTAATTTTTATGGTCTCTATCTCAAAGGATTACTGGTTTAAATTTGTGTTTTCTAGGTGTAAGAAAAAGAAAACTTCTCCTTCAATTAATTATGACTTGCAATAAATAGTTTAGTAGATTATGCCTTTTGGAACATTTATCTTTTTCTTTCTACCTGGTTGATCTTGCCAGTAACATATGTGTGTGCTTAGTTGCTCAGTTGTATCCGACTTTTTGTGACCTCATGGACTGCAGCATGCCAGGCTCCTCTGTCCATGGGGATTCTTTAGGCTAGAATGCTGGAGTGGGTTGCCATGCCCTCCTCCAGGGGATCTTCCTGACCCTGGGATCAAATCCAGGTCTCCCGCATTGCAGGTGGATTCTTTACTAACTGAGCCACCAGGGAAACCAGTCACATATGCTTGTCTCAATGATTAAGCCGTGCATAAGTGTGCATGTCCAGTACAACGAAACTGCAGATAGCTCATTAAGTCAGTTATGGCTCCTCTGGTCACTCGATTATTATAACTGGACTACAACTAGTTATACTAATCATTAGTTAAATCTGTTTTTGTTTTCAAATCATGCTTTGTGTCTCCATGCTGCACTGTCATTGTCTGCATTACTTATATCCTGTCTAATTTGCAAGATTGTTGTTCTTATAGTAACCAATGTGTAAATCAGGCCTCCAACAAAACTTCTATGACTAAACATTTTTGAGGAAATAATTGTAATAGTATGATTCCAGGTATGGGAAGAAGCAACAAGGGAAAATGTCTCCTGGATTATAGTTAGAAAGAATCCAGAGAATTTGAATAATTTTAATTATTGATGGGACTTGGTCCAAAATTTAACACCTGGAGTGACATGTCAATAATTTTTCGACTGAACTGGGATGAGCCTCCCCGTGGCATGGGACAAATGTCGGCCATGAAATGTTTCCCAATAATGGTCATTCATGACCAAGAGGGGAAGACCTGAGAAATGGGATCAGCAATTGCAGCCCTTCAATGTGAGCCACTGAGCCCTGAGAAAGGGGAATGTCTGCCACATGGCAGTCATTAGACTGCAGCCACTCCTACCACTTCCTATGGTGAACCTTGAGGAAATCCTGAGAACGCACGATTACAGGCCCCAGTTAGCTAAGGTATATAAAATATGATTTAATGAGCTCTGAGTCTTGCATCTTCCCATGCATGAAAGTGAAAGTGGCTCAGTAGTGTCCGAGTCTTTGTGACCCAATGGACTATACAGTCCATGGGATTCTCCAGGCCAGAATTCTGAAGTGGGTAGCCTTTTCCTTCTCCAGGGGACCTTCCCAACCAAGGGATTGAACTGGGGTCTCCTGCATTGCAGGTGGATTCTTTACCAGCTGAGCCACCAGAGAAGCCCCTTCCTATGCACAGAAAAGCACTAATTTTTCCAGCTTGAGATGCTGCCTCTTATGTTTGAAGTTCAATATTCCTAAGTCTACTGGTGTAAAGTAGAGGCTTTTCCAAGAGGAACAAAGGAAGACAAGTCTCAACATTTAAAAACACCAGCACCAATGGCAGGTACTCCCAGGAAGATCCATCTGACAAGCAAAATGCTCCCCCCTCTCCCACAAGATTGTGGGATGGACACTGAGATGGGGGAATTGTAACCAGGAAGGGTTAATTTTAAATTTACACTGCATCTGTTACTGTGACTTTAACCCTTTTTTATTATTATAAACATACATAATATCTTGCCTCAGGGACACAACCTGAGCAGCCCACCTGTGAAGGACTGTGGTGGTGGTGGTGGTTTAGTGGCTAGGTCATGTCCGACTCTTGCGACCCCATGGACTGTAGCACGTCAGGCTCCTCTCTCCATGAGATTCTCCAGGCAAGAATATTGGAGTGGGTTGCCATTTCCTTCTCCAGGGGATCTTCCCAACCCAGGAATCAAACCCAGGTCTCCTGCATTGGAGGCAGATTCTTTCCCAACTGAGCTATAAGGGAAGCCCCATGAAGGACTGTAAGGAAGTGAAATTAACACATTCCCCTGCCTGAGGTTTGCCATTCTAGGGGACATTTGCAAGGAATGAATAGTCTTTTTACTCTGTTTCCTCACCTCCCCCCATCTCTGATCCATAAAAGAACCTAGCAACCAGGCCCTGATAAGATGGTTACTTTGAGGTGCTAGCCGGCCATCTCTCTGTCAGTTGGCTCCCCCATTAAAGTCTCTTCCTTGCCTCAACACCTCATCTCTCAGACTCATTGGCCTGTCATGCAGAGAGCAGAGAGAGCTTGGACTCAGTAACAGGTTCTTTACCACCAGCACCACCTGGGAAGCCCCTTGAATGCCATACCATTTCCCAAACCTTTTATGGTCTGTCTTACTTTTGTATTTTTGAGCTGCTTCCCTTGCTCACCTCTCTCTTGTTTCACATAGTTAACCAAATTCTGTAGATTCTTCAAGCCTCAGATCAAATATCACTAGAAAGAAACATTCCCTGACACTGTTTTTCTAGAGTCTGTCCCTATGTACTCTTAGCAGTTACATTAACATAGTTACAAGAAGTAGATTCCTTATTAACTTCCCTTCTTGCCTGTTGGCTTCACAAGAACAGAGTCCCTAGGACAGTAGTAATCCAAAACTAAGCATTTTAAATAAATTAATTAATGAAAGTTTTTACTTGACATTTCAAAGGCAGAAATGCTATGGTGGAGCAGGAATAAGATAGTATTAATTCAACAATACTTTTCTGAGTATTTACTCCTTCCTTAGAGTCTGGCAAAGTGAAGATGAATAAGATACAAGCTTTGCCTTCAGGAAGTTAATGGTCCAGTAGGAAATGAGATGAAGATCAGGGCTCTAGCAGGGACAGATCCAAACTCAGTAAAGAAGCATATAGTGCTTAACAAGCACTAATAATTCTTAAATGGAGCAAAAGAGACTAGAACAACTCACTGGTGGACTGTTTTTTTTCCAACCTTTATTCCATTCTTCTTTTAAAAATATTTCCAGACTACACATATTTGAAAAGAAAAACATTTCCTAAAAGCAATCACTACCAGGAAGCCAAAAGCAATTTGAAATAAAACGTATTAACTGCTCTGAGATTCATTACCAAAGAGTCAAGGGTTGAAGTAGGAAAGGCTGGAGAAAGGGAAAAAAGGGAAGGAAGAGAAGATAAGGAAGAGAAGATGAAAGAGATATTCAGTAACAAACCACCAGAATCTGTTATTTGGCATCATTTGGTCCCCCCAAAACACAAAGCCCAGATACTTGATCTGATTCTTGTACTTTTCTGATGATTGTGATAGTCAGGTCCAAGTTAGAGAATAACTAGAGAGGCTAGATTCACCTTTTTCTAGGAAGAGTATAGTTTGAAGGACCAATAGTTAGGTGGCACAGTGGTAAAGAATCCACCTACTAATGCAAGAGATGCAGGAGACATGGGTTCTATCCCTGGGTCCAGAAGATCCCCTGGAGGAGGAAGTGGCAACCTACCCGAGTTTTCTTGCCTGGAAAATTCCATGGACAGAGGTGCCTGGTAGGCTACAGTCCATGGGGTCACAAAGAGTCAAACACAAGTGAGCACACACAAGCACACAATTTGAAGGAAGCCATTCCTTCACTTGAGTACTAATCCTTAGTCTGAGTTAAATAATCCCTAACATGTACTTTGTTGCAGTGGAAAAAAAAAAGTGGGAAAGTGTTAGTCGCCCGGTCATGTTCGACTCTTTCCAATCCCATGGGCTGTAGCCCACCAGGTTCTTCTGTCCATGGAATTCTCCAGGCAAGAACACTGGAGCAGGTAGCCAATCCCTTCTCCAGGGGATCTTCCTGACCTGGGGACCAAACCAAGGACCCTGGATTGCAGGCAAATTCTTTACCATCTGAGCCACCAGGGAAGCCAGCTCTGACTCCATGTTGGAATTGTTTCTTTGACTTGCCTTCCATTGCTTTTGTTATCACAGTCATACACAGTGGCCAACCTTAGAGAATCCTGACCCTCTGTCTGAATGTTAAAAGCAAGTTAAAGTTCTCCTGTTCAGGAATCTGACCACCTGTGGATGGCAGGAAGGAAGCCATTAACACATACCCTGCCCAAGGCTTATCATTCTAGGAGACATTTGCAAGATCAGTGGTCTTTTCACTTTGTTTCCTCACCTCCCTCCACCTCCGTTCTATAAACGAACCTGGCATCCAGACCCCAACAAGATGGTTATTTTGAGATAGTCTGCCATCTTCTCGGTCAGCTGGCTCTCCGAATAAAGTCGTATTCCTTGCCTCATCACCTTGTCTCTGATTCATCAGCCTGCCATTTGGTGAGCAGAGCAAGCTTAGACTCAGTAACACTTTCTCAAAACTCTTGAAATGGCCCCAATTTTGATCCTCTACCTAGTTATATTTTCATTCAAATTATGTTTTGCAACAAAATTTATTCTCGCAAAAATTTACTTCTCTCTGATTTCCACCTTAAAGTGCTTATTGTCTCAAAATTACATTGAGGGAAGTTTTCTATTTCTTCCTGGTTCTATTGCTCAACTTTTTAACCTTTTAAATTCAATTTTGGTAAACTCAAAATTGCATTTTTTAATCCTTCTTGTGAAGGATTAACTCACTGAAAGCCAAGAGCAGTGTTGACATTGGTATGGTGGCTAGATTTCTCTCTAATGTAAAAATTTTAAGTACTGTATTTGCTTCTCTTTTCTAAATAACATGACTAAAATCACAGTGCATGCATGCTCAGTCACTCAATCATGCCCAACTCTTTGTGACCCTATGGACTATAGTCAACCAGTCTCCTCTGTCCATGGAATTTTCCAAGCAAGAATACTGGAGTGGGTTGTCATTTCCTCCTCCGGGGAATCTTCCTGACCCAGGGGTCAAACCCTGGTCTCTTGCATTGGCAGGCAGGTTCTTTACCACCAAGTCATGTGGGAAGCCCAAAATCATAGTGTATGTATGTTAAATATGAATAATGTGCAAGTTACATTGAGAATCCCACAATACCTGACGTGTGAAAGAATCTTGCTATCTCTCCATAGTCAAGAGTGGGGATCACCAAAAGCTTTCTTGCTTCTAACTATGATTCAATCTCCTGGCTTCAGAAGGTCTGATTCAAAAGACAGGATGCACATATCAGAGTCTAAGCAGTTTCTGTCTCGGGTCAATATTCAATTTACTGGCTGATGATGGTTGCTTGTAGACTCTGACTTTCTGGTTTCTGAGCCCAACCTGCGAAGAAGCTTGAACCTTTAGCACATGCTTGCTCCTCGTTATCTTTCTTAACTCCCCTAGGTTTGATTCATGGCTTGATTGAAACTGAAGTTCTGCCATAGTTTTGTGCATAGCTGGTATCCCAATACTGGGGTCTTTCAGGTACCCCTCTCTCAAGCTGACTATACTTTGTCATGACACTCTCTCTAGGCAAGAAGTAAAATGTCTTTGACTGACAGGGCATGCCTTGTGGTTTAAAATATATGCTTGCATGGGCAGTCCTTTCTCTGCTTCTACCCCTTCCGTGTCTTTCTCTGACTAGCTTGCTTGGTTATCACTACCATCTCCATCTCTATGGCTGCTCAAATATCTTTCTGCTTCAATAGAGTCAGAATTGAGCTTCTAAGTCTAATGAATTTCATCTAAATTATTTAGTCCTTGCCTTTTACTTTTTCCTGCATTTTCTGAGAGGGAGAAGCACTACATATGGCTGAGATGATCCATAGATCTGTATCAGTGTAGTGATTAAGAGCATGAGTTCTCCAAGGTTTGAATCCCTGCTTTATCTCTTACTGCTGCTGCTGCTGCTAAGTCACTTCAGTCGTGTCCAACTCTGTGCGACCCCATAGATGGCAGCCCACCAGGCTCCTCCATCCCTAGGATTTTCCAGGCAAGAGTACTGGAGTGGGGTGCCATTGCCTTCTCCTATCTCTTACTAGGTGGTATGAATTAGGGAAAGTCATTTAATCTCTCCCATCTCCAGTTTCTCATATGTAAAAACAAGGATAATAATTGTACCTACCATATATGCATAGTACCTGGCAAATAATGAGTGCTTAGTAATTATCAATAACATTATATTAACCTGGGATTACTCCCCTTCTTCATACACCAAATAGAGTCAGTTGACCAAATTCTTCTGTGCCAAGCTAGGAGTCAATTAGATATAATGAGCTTGTACAAATGACCATATTCTAGAATTAGAGGAGCTTAACTGACACTCATTATGTCAAATTGGGGACAGACACCGAATGGGATTAAGGGGAGTTTCCTTGGAGAGCCTTTGCTCCAAATATGTGCCGTAGAGGCTGGTAACTCTGTAACCAAATAAGTAGAAGCAAAACTGCTCAGATGTTGAGAGACAGTCCTCCAAGGAACCAGGTTACTATGAAGATTTCTCTCTGAGCAGAGAATCCCAAGGCCTTAAAATATCATGGAATAGATGGCTAGGATGAAAGTGTCCATGTAAATACTTACATCTACTATTAGTTTGAATACCTGAGAAGAAAGTATCTGTGTTGGCCCTGGGTGTTCTTGAGGCCCCAGCCATTCTTGTGAATGACAAGTTTTTAGAAGACATAGTCTGTGGCACATGTACCTCTTGGTGGGTATAGGTAGTATCGTTCAGAGGTCTTTCATCTCTGAATCTGCCCACACTGCTGAGATTTGGTGTGTTCTTTCCAAAGACATTCTAAACCTTACATTCCTCTTGGTTCTCAGGACACTTGGACACTATCATTGTTTAGAATAGAGTCCTATGCTATATGCATTACCTCTGCTTCCAAATGACTCATCTTCATACTAAGAGATGCAACTTTTCTGAAAGATCAGGCTCCTATGTACATAATTCACTCTACTGAAGGGCCACAGGTCAAATTTTGTGAAGTGAGATGAAACCCACATAAAAGAGCCAAAACACTTCTGCCACCAAACTCAGCAGATCACTGTGGCAGCTACAGAGGGGTACCATTCAAGTTCTCCATTCAAGCCAGAACTTGTAGTACAGCTGCAAAGAGTGCAGTGATCTGACAGCCTCCAGCTATAGCGCTTTCAGGATTCATCTCACTTTTCAAAAGGAGACCACACAGTTCCTGGGCAGACCCTAGGCAATGATTACTAAAGTCCTGGCCATTTCTGTCAAACACAGAATTCCTCTAACAGTAAATATTTGCTCCAAAGCTCTCTGTTAGATGGACTGAGACTTTGCCATATGTTGTTGTTCAGTCTCTCAATCATGTTCAACTCTTTGTGACCCCATGGGCTGCAACACGCCAAGTTTCCCGGTCCTTCACTATCTCCCAGAGTTTGCCCAAACTCATGTCCACTGAGTCAGTGATGCCATCCAACCATCTCATCCTCTGTCGCCCCCTTCTCCTCCTGCCTTCAACCTTCCCAGAATCAGGGTCTTTTCCAATGAGTCAGCTCTTCACATCAGGTGGCCAAAGTATTGGAGCTTCAGCTTCAGCATCAGTCTTTCCAATGAATATTCAGGGTTGATTTTCTTTAGGATTGACTGGTTTGATCTCCTTGCTGTCCAAGGGACTCAAAATCTTCTCCAGCACCACAGATCAAAAGCATCAATTCTTCTGTGCTCAACCTATTTAATTTATGCATTGAGATATGAGAATCTTCCAGCCCAGTCATGCTTCAGTCACCTTTTATTTTTCACAGATGCTCCCCTCTTGCACTCTTACCTCTCTGATCCAGCATCTGCTCATAGAGGACTCTAACAATTCCATCCTCCACTTGTGATATAAGCAATTTCACAGGGAATGATGTATTTATTCAATCTACCCCTACCTCCAACCTGGTACACAAACACACACATCACTAACCAGGGTGCTACAAAAAGAAAAATAATAAAAAAGCTGAAAAAAATCAGTTGATTACTATACTCAGCCTTGCAGAAGGAAATGGCAACCCACTCCAGTAATCTTGCCTGGAAAATCCCAAGGACAGAGGAACCTGACGGGCTAAAGTCCATGATGTTACAAAGAGTCAGACACAACTGAGTGACTAAACAACTATACTCAGCCAGTTCACCATAAGAAAGGGATAAGTGCTTCCTCCCATCCCCAAATTATTCAAACATTTTTGATAGGCCAGATGGTCCACAAAGTAAAATCTCCAGGGAGCCTATAATCAAGTCAGGGTACACAAAAGCAATAAATAGAAGACAGCATTCTTCCCGAGGCGTGGACTCTTTGTATACAGTGCCATGCTTATTTTGCTGTGTAATTCCTCAGGATTTCCCAGAAAAATCCCAAGGGATATCAAGAACCAGCTCTTCGTTGTCTGTCAGGACAATATCTTGGCCTTTTCCATTATATTGATATTAGGTGAACTGGACTAGGCAGTTACAAGCTCTACTGCAGTATTTCTAGAATGACCAGCTAGATGTAAAATCAGAAAAAAAATAAAATGTGAAAATGTGTAATCGACCTGGAAGAGTGGGATCTCTGAGTCATATCATCTTGTCTGACGGATTGCTAAGGACTTCCCAGTGGTGTCCTCAATCGTAAATGGGGCCCTCCCACTGTATGAAGAACCCAGAAATTCTTTTTGCTTACTATTTTGTTCCTCATGTTGTTCATACCCCACAATCTTATTAAAAAAGCAGCTCCCAGTTCAGGAAAAAAGGGGAACTTCTAAGTCTAAATGAA
Organism: Okapia johnstoni; assembly: GCA_024291935.2. NCBI lineage: Eukaryota > Metazoa > Chordata > Mammalia > Artiodactyla > Giraffidae > Okapia > Okapia johnstoni. The sequence continues at coordinate 114,554,641 of CM044305.1, forward strand.
CCCAGATACTCAAGACATCTATAGCCAGTATAAAGTAGCCATGGCAAAATAACGTATTGGGACATAAACCTATTTATTTTCCTTTTCCGTGCTTCATTGAATTTTACCTGAGAACTTCTTTCCCAGCCAAGATGCTAGACATGAATCACCCATGGCTTTAGGGGAAGTTGTCAGAATGTAACCAGAGAATAAAGGTGTCAAAGTCTTGGCTCTTGAGTTTTTCAAAAGCCAGAGGTTAGGTGTAAGACAAAGAAGATTTGGAAGTATTTGTAACCTGCTTTTCTTGTCCTGCCCCAGATTCCACAGACTAGAGAGAAAAGAAAGGAGGGCGCACAGGGAAAGAAGTGGAGTCAGAAGGGAAGGAATATGAAACTTGATAGAAGAAAAAGCCATGAGTGGCCGCCCATAAGGCCATGTGCCAAGGAGCCCATTGCTCACTGATCAACTGTCCAGCAGAAACAATGGCTGGCTACAACCATTCAGCAGCCCAGACTCTCTTGAATTCCTGGGCACCTGGACAAGGTGGGATAATAAAGAACCATCCTGAGGTGTCTCATGGAATAACTGTTGAAATACCCGTTGCTATAAGGTTTACTCTTTTTTTTTTTTATTGGCAGATAATTGCTTTACAATACTGTGTAGTTTTCTGCCATATATCAACATGACTCAGCTGCAGGTATACATATGTCTCCTCCCTCCTGAACCCCCTCCCATCTGCCTCCTCATTCCACCACTCTAGGTTGTCACAGAGCAATGGATTGAGTTCCCTGCATCACATAGCAAATTTCCACTTGCTATCTATTCTACATATGGTAATGTGCATGTTTCCATGCTATTCTCTCAATTTGTCCCACCCTCTCTTTCCCCTACTGTGTCCATAAGTCTGTTCTCTATGTCTGCGTCTTCATTGCTACGCTGGAAATAGGTTCATCAGTACCATCTTTTTAGATTCCAATGCTTGAAATACAATATTTTTCTTTTGCTTTATTAGTTCACTCTGTGTAATAGGCTCTAGGTTCACCTACCTCGGGCTTCCCTGATAGTTCAGTTGGTAAAGAATCCACCTGCAATGCAGGAGACCTGGGTTCGATACCTGGGTTGGAAAGATCCACTGGAGAAGGAAAGAGCCACCCACTCCAGTATTCTTGGGCTTCCCTTGTGGCTCAGCTGGTAAAGAACCCACATGCAATGAAGGAGATCTGGGTTTTATCCCTGGGTCGGGAAGATACCCTGGAGAATGGAAGAGCTACCCACTCCAGTATTCTGGCCTGGAGAATTCCATGGACTGTATAGTCCATGGCGTCACAAAGAGGTGGACATGACTGAGCAACTTTCACTTTCACCCATCTCATTAGGACTGACTCAAATGCATTATTTTATAGCTGAGTAATATTCCATTGTATACATGTACCACCATTTCTGTATCCATTCATCTGTCAATGGACATCTAAGCTGCTTCCACGTCCTAGCTATTGTAAAAAGTGCTGCAGCGAACACTGGGGTACATGCATCTCTTTTAATTATGGTTTTCTCAGGGTACATGCACAGTAGTGGGATTGTTGGGTCATATGGTAGTTTTATTCCTAGTTTTTTAAGTAATCTCCATACTGTTCTCCATAGTGGCTGTATCAATTTACATTCCTACCAATAATGCAAGAGACTTCTCTTTTCTACATATCCTCTCCAGCATTTATTACTCTTGATCTCAAGTTGTTATTACTATGGAGGCAAGATACCACCAGTTGATCCACTGGAATTATTGATATGTCAGAGTTAGTTAGAAACCATCATATAGGAGAAACAGAAGAGAAAGGGACAGAAAGAGAGAGAGTGAAATGTAAAGGCAGACAAACACAAGCAAAGGAGAGAATTCAGTAAACAAAGAAAAGAAGTGAGAGATGATGAAAACGAATTCAGGGGGAAAGGGAAACGGAGCAGGTTCAGGAGGTATGATGTAAGATGAACTCGACTGATGGGAAGAAGTGAGAAGCAAAAGCTGAAAGAAAGGAGGGTGTGAAGGGATGATGGGGTCAGCAGGAGAGGCCTCTTCTCCCAGCCCCTCACTGCTGGCTGCAGTGTTACTTTTACTTCACAATGGAAGTTACCCAGTTTCTTTCCCTAACTGAAATGTTTTCTTTGTTAAATGCTCAGTTTCAGTGGCAGCACCAGAAATTCTTTAATTAAACACTATTGGGTCCACAGGATTGCTCAGCCCAGTAAAGAGCCTCTTTTATGATAACCACAATGATGACTCAGCCCTGGAGCCCAGCTCTTTATGGTTTACCAAGTGCTTTCACAGCTGCTGTCTCCTGGGACCCTGTGAGGTAGGCAGTGCGGGATTGTTAGGCTTCAACTCTGCACACATAAGGAAATGAGGGTGCATAGCTGGGGCCCTGACTCCAAGCTCCAGGGCTTGGGGCTGGGGACTGCTCTGTTGGAACTTTCCAATCACATACTAAGTGCAGTAGACCTACAGGTGAAGTGCTACTCCCTGAAAGTGAGTTATTGCAAGTCTCAAGCCAATAAGGGGCTTCTCCTTTCATCTTCTTTCCTTCTAATGTGCAAAGGTGTCCATCTCTGTCTCCCAGAGCAGAGCTTAATTGGCTGGGGTGTACAGCCAGCTTCTGACAATCTCTTGAGATACTCCTGGGCACTCATCCTCTCAGGAAAGCTCTGCCTCTTTCATTTTCAGCATAACCAGCAATGGCTACAAAGCCTCTTGGGTAGGGGAATGTCTATTTACAAGGAGCAGTTGGTAACTAGAGCCAGAGGGTCTGCAGGATCAAGTAGAATAGAAGAGTTGACAGCTGCATGCCATGGAGCAGTTGAGCCATTCCTGTTCCTTCCCAGGTCTCTCCAAAGCCTACAAGCTAGAATGGAGCCAAAATGAGCTGAAGTCTTCTGTTTGCACCAAGTTTCTCTCCTGCCAGTATCCCTCTTATCTGATCCATCCTGTACTTACTGAGGATTAAGTTTCCAAAAATGCCATTTACCTGCTCAGCAACCTTTAATGATTTCTCCATTCATTATGGTATTATTTCATCACCTTGGCACTCAACAGCCACTTAGGATTGTCCAAACCTTCCTTTTCAGGTTAATATATGCATCTTTCCTATATATAACACAAGAGTCTGACAAAGTAGGCTATTTTCAGTTTCCAAACACAGTCTAGAGCTCCCTTCTATGCCCCTCTGCCTGCTATGCCCCTCCCAAATAGACCATATCCCCCCTTTATGTCTCCACATAGCAGTTGCCTTTGTAATATATCAACTAGGATAAATTGAACTACATTTCACACAATTACCTTCCTGCAGGTTACAGTGGGCCACAGGAGAGATTCTTACAGGAAATTTGGAAGGTGGAAGGAAAGCAGCTGCTCTTTTGTTGCTCGCACACGTCCTCACTTGTATGCTGACTCACCTTGTTCACATAAAGCAGTAGCCAAGCCTGCAACTGCTCCACCTTCCTCTAGATCCTATTTCAGCTTCCCTAAATTCTGAACCATGTGTGTATTTAACTCAATGACAAAGGGCCAAATGTCTAACTTCTGTAGGACACTCACATCATCAAGGGCAGAGGCAATGAGAACTGATGTGGATTTTTGTCCACACTCATGGGCTCCAGCTCACACTTTTGGGTCCCAGCCTGTCCTTGCTTCCCTACCTTACATCCATCTTCCCTTCCCCATTGCCCACCCTGTGCAGATATGAGTTTTACAAGTCACTTTGCTTCTGTGGGTCTCAGTTTTCTCACCAGTAAAAAGGGGAAAATTTTTCCAAATCTCCTAAATCTAAGGATACTTCTAGCTCTAACATTCAAGATGTAAATATCCATGGCTTCTTATGGGAATTTAATCTCTGAAACAACAAAGGCATTGAGCTTGGAACAGGAGATCTGGACTCCAATCTCAGCTCTGCCTCTCCATAGCAATAGGAACTTGATCAAGAAGCTTTCCCTCTCTGGGCTGCACTTGCCCAGACATGTTCACATGCAGAAGTTAGACTTGCTGCTCTCAACAGTCCGGTACAGCTCTAGTGTATCAGGCAGAACTCTTAAGAGTCCAAGTTCTCAGCCCTGAATGTGGGTCAAAGCTATTTCCTTGATATTTGTGGGGGTTTTTTTTATTTTTTGTGATATTTTATATCAAATATAAAATTTCTTGATATTTGATATTTCCTGCATATTTGTGGGTTTTTCTATTTTCACATGGGTTAACTATGTTCGCAGTGAGTCCTTCAGTGCTTCAACTTTGAAAACCTTGGGTCTCTTTTAGAAAAATGCCAGCTTCCCCTCCCCAACATACTTGGGAAAAGTTGAGATGCCTTCATGTTTTCCTTGTTTATGGCTCAGTCTTTTGAAGAGATTTGTTTATGAATTAGCCTTTCATTCCTCTACCTAGAGGATGACCAGTGAGAAAAAAGGGGCGGGGGTGTAGAGTGGATGCCAGAGTCGGAAACATCTTCCTGTACCTCTTCTAATGATACTAAAGTTAGAGATGAAGAATCACTTTTATTCTAAGCCCCCTATTTTCAGATGCTTATGACTTCAGTTCAGTTCAGTTCAGTCACTCACTCGTGTCCGACTCTTTGCAACCCCATGAACTGCAGCACGCCACGCTTCCCTGTCCATCACCAACTCCTGGAGTTTACCCAAACTCATGTCCATTGAGTCGGTGATGCCATCCAACCATCTCATCCTCTGTCATCCCCTTCTCCTCCTGCCCTCAATCTTTCCCAGCATCAGGGACTTTTCAAATGAGTCAGCTCTTTGCATCAGGTGGCCAAAGTATTGGAGTTTCAGCGTCAACATCAGTCCTACCAAGGAACACCCAGGACTGATCTTTTTTAGGATGGACTGATTGGATCTCCTTGCAGTCCAAGAGACTCTCAGGAGTCTTCTCCAACACCAAAGTTCAAAAGCATCAATTCTTCTGCACTCAGCTTTCTTTATAGTCTGACTCTCACATTCATACATGACCACTAGAAAAAAACCATAGCCTTGACCAGATGGACCTTTGTTGACAAAGTAATGTCTCTGCTTTACAATATGCTGTCTAGGTTGGTCATAACTTTCCTTCCAAAGAGTAAGTGTCTTTTAATTTCATGGCTGCAGTCACCATCTGCAGTGATTTTGGAGCCCAGAAAAATAAAGTCAGCCACTGTTTCCACTTTTTCCCCATCTATTTGCAATGAAGTCATGGGACAGGATGCCATGATCTTAGTTTTCTGAAATGGTGAGCTTTAAACCAACTTTTTCACTCTCCTTTCAGTTTCATCAAGAGGCTCTTCAGTTCTTCTTCACTTTCTGCTATAAGGGTGGTGTCATTTGCATATCTGAGGTTATTGATATTTCTCCCAGCAATCTTGATTCTAGCCTGTGCTTCCTCCAGCCCAGCATTTCTCATGATGTACTCTGCATATAAGTTAAATAAGCAGGGTGACAATATACAGCTTTGATGTAGTCCTTTTCCTATTTGGAACCAGTCCATTGTTCCATGTCCAGTTCTAACTGTTGCTTCCTGACCTGCATACAGGTTTCTCAAGAGGCAGGTCAGGTGGTCTGGTATTCCCATCTCTTGAAGAATTTTCCACATTTTTTGTGATCCACACACTCAAAGGCTTTGGCATAGTCAATAAAGTAGGAGTAGATTTTTTTTTTTGGAACTCTCTTGCTTTTTCAATGATCCATCGGATGTTGGCAATTTGATCTCTGATTCCTCTGCCTTTTCTAAAACCAGCTTGAACATCTGCAATTTCATGGTTCATGTATTGCTGAAGCCTGGCTTGGAGAATTTTAAGCATTATTTTGCTAGCATGTGAGATGAGTGCAATTGTGCAGTAGTTTGAAAGTTCTTTGGCATTGCCTTTCTTTGGGATTGGAATGAAAACTGACCTTTTCCAGTCCCGTGGCCACTGCTGAGTTTTCAAAATTTGCTGGCATATTGAGTGCAGCACTTTCACAGCATCATCTTTTAGGTTTTGAAATAGCTCAACTGGAATTCCATCACCTCCACTAGCTTTGTTTGTTGTGATGCTTCCTAAGGCCCACTTGACTTCACATTCCAGGATGTCTGGCTCTAGGTGAGTGATCACACCATCATGGTTATCTGGGTCATGGTGATCTTTTTTGTATGGTTCTGTGCATTCTCGCCACCTTTTCTTAATATCTTCTGCTTCTGTTAGGTCCATACCATTTCTGTCGTTTATTGTTCTCATCTTAAGACCATACTAATTCATTTCTTCACTCAACCAATGTTCAATCACTCAATCGTGTCCGACTCTTTGTGACACCATGGACTGCAGCATGCCAGGCTTCTCTGTCATTCACCATCTCCCAGAGCTGGCTCAAACTCATGTCCATCAAGTCAATGATGCCATCCAACCATCTCATCCTCTGTCACCCACTTCTCCTCTTGCCCTTAATCTTCCCCAGCATCAGGGTCTTTTTTAAGGAGTCGACTCTTCAAATCAGGTGGCCAAAGTATTGGAGCTTCAGCTTCAGCATCAATGCTTCCGATGAATATTCAGGGTTTATTTCCTTTAGGATTGACCGGTTTGATCTCGGTAAAGAGGCAGGAAGAGGCCTTGCATACCAGAGTCAATAGTTTGGACTTATCTGTAAGACTGCATTATGCCACCAGAAGGCTTTAATTAGGGAAGTGATTTGTATTGTAGAAGCACCACTCTGGAACCAATGTGGAGAAAGGATAAAAGAGAGGCAATAATGCAATGCAGATTGTAGCAAAATCTGTAAGGATTGCTGAAGGAAGTAGTAGAAGGCACACTGAGACATACATAGAATTCAGAATCAACAGTTGATTTCCTATGGGCCATGACTGGAGGTGGGGATGCAGGAGATGTTGTTCATATATAGGGATAAGTGATGGTTGATGTATTTACAACTTAGTAAGTCTTCACATAAACAGGAAAAGAAAGGAGAGAGGAGAATTTCACCAAGCCAAATCAATGAAATGAGAGAAAAGGAGAGAACAGATGGTCAGGAAATAGAGATGAAGAGGCAAAGCTCTTAATAAGATCAAAGATCAAAAGTGTAGAGGAAATAGGAGAGTGAGAGAGCTAGGAGAATAACTAGGAGGTTGTGATCTAGGGTATTTTAATTTATGCTGTCAGAAATAGAGTAAGTAGGTTCAGGTGAAGAATAAACCTAGAATGGGTCTGTAGGAGAGCATGGCTAGTATGGGCTGGAGGTGTTCACTAGAGATGAGGAGGCCAAATTGCTTGGTGGTCGATGTGGAGGTTGACATCATCTGGAAGATGGTAGGATGGGGCAGAGAGTAAGACCATGAGCCAGACAGCCAAGTCCTTGATACGACTGAATAACTAGGAAGTCAGTAGATGATAGCACAAAGAAGCATGGAAGATGACACAGAAGAATGGTATGAACCTCAAAAATGTAGATGTAATTTGGCTTAGAAGCAGCATAAGAGTGAAGAATACCTATCTCGTCCAGCCCTAAAGTACATGGTGTATGAGAGAACAAAGTCTTCACTAGAGAAGACTTCAGGATAAGCTATGTTTTTAGTGAATAACCAGGGTACAGTTAAAGCCTGAATGTGAAGGGATCATTAAGAGAAGATGACAGAACTGAGATATCCTAGGTTCTCTACTCTGTTCAACTGATACATTCATCTAGCCTTCTGCTAGAACTTCACTGTCTTATTATAGCTTTATAATGATATTTGGCAGAGCAAATCCTTTCACTATCCTATTTAGAAGTATTTTGATTTGGGCTTTTGCTTTTCTACATAAATTTTAAAGTTAGATTGACAAATTCTACAAAATAAAACTTGTTAAAATGTTTACTGTAAAAGTATTGAATTATCAATGTTAGAGAGTATTGACATATTTATAATATTTAATCTGTCAGTCCATGAATATGGTATCTGTATTTGTTTCAGACTTGTTTCATGCTTTCCAATAAAGTTATATCATTTTATCTGTGGAAGTCTTCCACATTTTATATTAAAGTTGTTCCTAGGCACTCCATATGTTTTACTATCACTGCAATATTTAATTTTTAATCTTAATTTCTAAATATTTTTTTGAGTCAACAATGCTATCTTTTTCCTAACTTCTTGGAGGAAATGTTTAGTTCATTAATTTTCAGACTTTTTTTCCTTTTCATTTGAAAGATGCTGCTTTAACTGTATCTCACAAAATTTTTGGCCTTTTGGCATGTGGTAGTTACCCTACCAGGATTTGAACCCACGTCCCCTGCATTGGAAATGCAGCATCATAATCACTGGACCACTAGGGAAGTCCCATGTATCTCACAAATTTTATTATTTTGTATCTTCATTTTTTTCACTTCAAACTATTTTCAAATTCCTGTTATGATTTCTTCTTTTACCTATGAATTATTTTAAATTGACTGTTTTCAAATATGTAGAGATTTTTCTACTTAATGTCTGTGACTGATCTCTAGCTTAATTCCACTTGCTCTGTGTTGTTTCAATCCTTTGCAATTTGTTGAGACTTGCTTTCTGGACATAGTATGGCAAATTTTTGTAAATGTTACACATGTTCTGGGAAAAACTGTGCTTTCAAATTGCTTGGTAGATAATAGGCATAGATGAAGATGGAGATGTAATTACAGATATAGGTATAGAAATAGATATTTAGATATAAGTGCATACAGCTATATGTCTCCGTTAAGTCAAGTTTGTTAATCACTTTTTTCAGATCTTCTATATATTTACTGATTTTTGTTCTGCTTGTTGTAACAATTACAAAGAGAGATGTATTAAAATATCCAACTATGATTGGTCATTTCTCCTAATAATTATGTCAATTTTTGCTCTTGTGTTTTTAGGCCACATCATTAGGTGGCATAAATATTTTAAGACTGCCAGGAGAAACACATACATGTTCATCAACAGAGGAATGGATAAATAAGATGTGGTACATATATACAATGGAGTATTACTTGGCTGTAAAAGAGAATGAAATAATTCCACTTACAGCAACATGGATGGACCTAGAGATTGCCATACTGAGTGAAGTAAGTCACACACATAAAGACAAATATCATATGATATCACTTATATGTGGAATCTAAACAAAATAGTACAAATGAACTTATTTACAAAACAGAAACAGACTCACAGATGTAGAAAACAATCTTATGGTTACCAGGGGGACAGAGGGAGAGTGATAAACTGGGAGATTGGAATTGACATATAAACACTACTATGTATAAAACAGGTAAGTAATTTTCTCCTGGCCTTTTCCTTCTCCAGAGCAACCACCCCATCTGATTCCTGCAGGCCAATCCTCTCCTAGTCAGTTCTTTGATTCTTATTGCACAGTAGCTTGTCTACCCTCCTTCTTTGCACATAGGATCTATAGTTTTTCTCTTTCTTACTTCCATCCCAGAATGCCTAGTGCTGGACTGAATAAACAGCAGAAACTTGCAAAGTGTTTTTTGATTTGTTTGTTTGGTCCCTCAAAATTATATGAACCCAAATGCTCTGTTGGTTTTTTTATCCTTCAGATGACCAAACTTGACCAATTCATGCTTTGATAGAACAAAACCCCAAATGAGCTGCAGAGCAGGTCATGAACAAGCCTTTTAATCAGATGTCAATGATGTAATGACACTCATTACAGACATGGGTCTGGCTGTTCTTCACACTACTTGCATATATAATTTCTATGCACAATTGCAAGAATATTCTTTGGAGATTGCCACCTTTCTCAGGTGATTTGAGCTTTCAGTATTTAGCGCTTTGCTTTTTAGCACTCAGTAAACATCCCAGCAGTGCTCAGAAATATCCACTTTCTTATATTTCTTCTTCCTCTTCCTGAATGCCCAGTGATTTTATCTATGTGTGTGGGTCACTGCTTTTCCCTTGGATCCACTAAAGCAATCATAACAATGTCCATACCCTCAAGTAACTTACATTCTAGTGGAGAGAGACAGATGATGCACATGCACACGCACATACACACACACACACACACACACAAATCAAATATGCAAGATGACTTCAAAGAGTGATGAATGCTCTGCAGAAAATCAACAGAGCAATGTCATAGAGAGTGACGTTGGGCTAATGTTAGATTTCAAGAAGATAACTGGCTTGAAGTAGAAATTTGAGCTATGCACCTATCTGGAGGATGAGTGTTCTACATAGTATAAGTGCTCAGTCGCTTCAGTTGTGTCTGACTCTTTGTGACCCTATGGACTGTAGCCCACCAGGCTCCTCTGTCCATGGAATTCTCCAGGTAAGAATACTGGAGTGGGTTGCCATTTCCTCCTCCAGGGAATCTTCCCAACCCATTGACTGAACCTACATCTCTTAGGTCTCCTGCATTGGCAGAAGGGTTCTTTGCCACTAGCGCCACCTGGGAAGCCCCATTCTAGGTAGAAAGTGAAAGTGAAAGTGAAGTCGCTCAGTCGTGTCCGACTCTTTGTGACCCCGTGGACTGTAGCCCACCAGGCTCCTCCGTCCATGGGATTCTCCAGGCAAGAATGCTAGGTAGAGGGAACAGCAAATACCAGACCCTGAGGCAGCAGTGTGCTTGGTGTGTTCCAGAAACAGCAAGACAGCAAGTAGCGCTTCAGTGAAATGAGACAGGGGAGAGTAGAAGAAAACATTGGGAATTTGACTTTTGTTGCAAGTAGCACAGAAAGCCATTGGGGAGTTTTGAGCAAGGAAGTTATAGGATCTGGTTCCATTTTTTAAACATTTCCCTTAGCTTCCTTGTAGAGGGTAGAGGGACTTCCCTGGTAGCTCAACTGGTAAAGAATCCACCTGCAATGCAGGAGACCCCGGTTTAATTCCTGGGTTGGGAAGATCCCCTGGAGAAGGGATAGGCCACTCCAGTATTTTGGGGCTTCCTTGGTGGCTCAGATGGTAAAGAATCCACCTGCAATGCATCAGACCTGGGTTCAATCCATGAGTTGGAAAGATCGTGTGAAGGAGGGCATGGCAACCCACTCTAGTATTCTGGCCTGGAGAATCCCTATGGACAGAGGAGCCTGGTGGGCTATAGTCCATGGGGTCACAAAGAGTCAGACACCACTGAGCGACCAAGCACAGCACAGCACAAAGGGTAGAATGTAGAGTTATGTTACAGATAGCAGAAACCACTTTAACTCATTTAAAAGGGTTTACAATTGGGTACTTACAAAGTTGTTGAAAAAATCAGAATAATTTATTGATACTCTGTGTTGAATGTTCAGAACATTTTCACTTAATAGCACATAGCTGGCACATCAGGAAGGTGGAGAATCAGGAAGCCACTGCTCTAGTAGCTGCCTCCAGGACCACACCATCTCTGCTCAGATCATCACAAATCCTGACCATATTGCCTCATTCTCTTCCTAAATACAGTGGATACATTATGACCTGTCTTTTGATGCCCACAAAACTAGAAACTGCACCTTGAGAGGTCTGTTACTGCTCATACAAAAGAAGCAAAAGCTTCCAATACTGTGCTCACTAGCAAAAATTAGAAATCACAGAAGCAGAAGCATGAATTCTGCCCACTAAGCCTTCCAAATTGCATTCAGTTTCATCTGCTTGGCAGAGACTAGGTCACCAGTGGAATGCACGCTATGAGGGATTTCGGGAAATATAGGCTTTAGCATTCCAACCTCTATCATTTAGTAAGATATGCTTTGATTGGGGTTATAATGAAGTCAAATGAGCTAATATATGATATTTGCCACAGGAGACAAGATCGGAAGTAAGGGAGCCAGTTAGAGGCTGTTCTAGTAGTTCACTTGCAAGAGGATGATGATGACTTGGACCAGAGTAAAAAAGGTAAAGGTTTTGAAAGATGGTTGGATTTAATATTGTACTCTGAAAATAGGACTTGTTTATAGATTGGGGCAGGAATGATGAAAAAGATATAAAAAAGTGAACATTAAGACTTCTAGCCATCCCTGCCCCAGCTACCCTTGAGAACCTTTCCTAAATAATTAAGCCTGGTTTAGAAGACCCTCTCAGGTATATCACAGCATTACACAGTGTTGGAATCCCTTGTTTTATCATCTGTATTTCTACCAAATTTCCACTTCCCCGCCAGCAGAGCAGGTGTCTGATTGTGAATGGCACAGTGTCTGGCACACTGAGCAATCTCAATAAATACCATCCTAAGAATAGACGAAAGAGATGAGTGAACTAATTCATAAAAACACAAAAACTACCAAAACTGACTCAAGAATAAATAGAAAATCTGAACATGCCTGTAACAAGTAAAGAGGTTGAACCAGTAATTAAAACAAAGAAACACCCAGGACCAATTAGCTTGACTGGGGAATTCTATCAAGTATTTAAAGAATTAACACCAATCTTTTTCAAACTCTTCCAAAAAATAGAAAAGTATGAAGTACTTCTTAATTCATTTTATGAGTCAGCATTACCGTGATATCAATGTCAGACAAGAAGACAAGAAAAGAAAACTATGTTCTATCCCTTATGAACATATGTGCAAAAATCTTCAACAAAACCCTAGCAAACTGAATCCAGCAGCACATTAAAAGGACTATAATCGTGACCAAGTGGAATTTGTCCCAGAAATTCAAGGGTGGATCCCCAATGAGTTATATGTAGATTTACCATATAAATCAGCAACTCCACTCCTAAGCATACCTAAGAGAATTTTTAAAAGAATGTTTTCACAAGGTGTGTACAAGGTGAAAAGGTATACATGAATACTCACAGCAGCACTTTTCACACTAACCAAAAAGTAGACACCACCCAAATGTCCTTCAATAGAAGAATGGAGAGACAAAATGAAGTATATCTATACAATGGAATATTATTCAGCATTGAAAAGGAATGAAGTACAGACACATGCAACAAAATGGATGAACCTTCAAAACACACTAACTGAAAAAAATAGTCACAAAGGATACATGTTGTATGATTTTCTTCATGCAAAATGTCTATGATAGACAAATCCATAGAATCAGAAATCAGTTTAGTGACTAAAAGGGCCAGGGAGCAGGGAGGAAGAGTGAGGAGTGACTATTAATGGGTATAGGGTCTCCTTTAGGAGTGATGAAAATGTCTTGTAACTAAATAGAGAGATGATTACAGAACACTTTGAATATACTAAAATCCATTGAGTTATACACTTTAAAAGAGTGAGTTGCATGGTATGTCAATTAAATCTTTAAAAAGCTGCTATTAAAAAAAATGATGGGTAAAAGAATACCATATCATATTTGAGTCCATCTATTCAGAGGCCTGATGAATTTCTCAGTACTAACATGCCATTAAGAGTTCTCACTGATTGCCAAGTGTTGCTGAATGGGGTTACAATCTTTACGGTAGTCAAAAACTGGAATTCAACTCCATTTGCGGGGCATGGAATCCAGGCTTATTCAAGCCAAGAAACACTGTGTTGGGCTGAACTTCTCCTTTACTCTCTAGTGGGGGATTTAGTCTTTTAAAGTATATACTACACTTCATTATACCAAACAAGAAATGAAAAGATCCTGTGCTTTGTCCTTGTGCTTCATTGTGAACTATAGCCATATTCACAGAGATACCTGAGATGATGTTGCTAACAGTGGGGTGTAAACACTAAAGCTCTACTATAGGAACTGCCCTGAAAGAGCTTTTAGAAAATGAAGGTGAAGCATCAGTTAGTTGAACATGGATTGGGAATTTTGAACAAAATCATATTTGAAACATTTAATTTGTATAACAATCAAACACCAAATGAAATCATTAGAAATTCCAGGGCAACGTGCTAAGTCTTATGTGACTCAGGCTTTTGATAACCCTACTGGATAAACCAGCAACTGTGTCACAAGACCCCAAATGAAACCTATGATGTGTGGTCAGTGGCTTTGTAAATTGCCACATCTAAATTAAGAGGTAAATGAGTAGTTTAAAAATGAACTGTGATTCACTGAGCTTATTAGTTTTTTGCTTGAGGTTCCACTCTCTTCCTGGATACTGGTCCATGTAGGCCTATTCTTCTGAGATCCAGAAGCTTCAAACTGGGGCAAACACATTTGGGACACATCTCAGGCACCGATTCCTCTGGCCTGCATCCTGCAGTCCTTCTCTATACATGTGCTGCTGCCCCTACTGGAGTCACATAGCTCATCTTAAGAACTATGGATATAGTTAGTAGGCTCCAGAGACACATTTTTCCTTCCCTTCATCCCACCTAACTCCAGAAGATCTCCCGTTGCTGACATGTTGAACATGTGCTTGGCCATTGCTTTAGATATTTTCCATGTATTCATTCACTTTTTCCCTATGAGGAAGTCCTATTATCCCCACTTTGGAGATGAGGAAACTGAGGCACAAAGGAATTAGGTAGCTTGCTTAAGATCACACAGCTAGTGAGTGTCAAGGCTGAGATTCAAACCCAGGCAGTCTGGCTTCAGAGCCCAACTCCATCATATCCTCTCCACTCCTGGCTGAAAAACAGTAGCTAAATTACAGGGCTGTTGTGAGGATTAAATTATTATTATTAGTCCTCTGAAGTAGAGTGGCTCTTTCTGTCCAGTGGGCTTGAATTGGGAGTACATTTTGCAAATTAAGTTCCAGACATTCTGGAACAAGCATTTCCATTTATTTTAATAAGCCTAAGAGAACCTAAGGTGAAGTTCTGCATAAACAGAGTTCCATAATAATGCATTTCATTAGAAAGAAGCTTTCTTAACATGTTTACATTTAATGGAACACAAGAAGGGTCATTTTGACTTCATTTTCAAAGCTGACTCCTGAGTAACATCTGCACGTTCTCGAAAAAGCTTTCATGGACCTAATAACTTGTGGGAAAAGGTTATACACCTGAACATGTGCACACCCTGTTCTAAAAGCCTTTTCTTCCACTTTTGTAGTGTTGATGTTAGCCTTGGTCACTATTCATCCGAAAGGCATCTTGGTCCTTTCTGCTCCATCCCAACTCAATAGGCTCTACTGGAAAGAAACAAGTCTAGAGGAACCAATTCACTGTAATGGGCAATGTTCCCATAAACAACATCAGGAACATGAAAGCTGGCAGAAACCCTGCAATGGGTTCCTGTCACTGTTTTATGGAAATTCATGCACCCAAGTAAATACCATGCTCACCTCTGGTTTCTAGCCTCTGTAAATTTAGAGGATTAAATGAATGCAATATGCTCACATCCTGAAGAGCAAACTAGAGAATGGCTCAGTTCTTAAAAACCCCATAATCCCCAAGTACAAACCAAAGGCTTAAGATAGTCAAGCCCAGAGGCTAAGAAATGAATCAAATAAATAGTTTAACAAACCTCTCCCTTGGGTTTGACATTTTCTAAAAGAGAGAAAAGGGTGCCATGGGCTCAAATGTGGCTCCTTGTTGATTAATTAAGAACACTTAGGCAACATTCAGTGGAATCAATCATTTCTAGCCTGAATGCTTTTTTTTTCCCCACTCAGACTTCTACATTGTCAATTAGCACCTAAAATGAATTATGTAATTTGTGCTTTCAGGATGTCAGGCATTAAATTATTTTTCAGTACAACCCACACAAATCCTGATTGAGCTTATTTGTTTATTTGTTAAATGAGGTAGGGATTCGGGGGAGAAAACACAGTGGGCAAAAAGTATTTTTGAAATTAGAAGAGATATGGAGAGAATATAGCTAATGATGAGAGGAGGGAAGCTTACAGACTTTTAAGGGGGATAAGCCATACACACAGAGAGCTCTAATACAAGGGACAGTGTGAGCAGGGCACAAAGTTAGAGCCCTCACGGGTGCTTTGGGGGGGAAGGTATGTGGTCTTAGGTTTAAAAGATAAGTTGGATTTAGGCAAATGAAGTTGGCAAACTGAATATTCACCAAAAAGGAGTTTGTTGCTCAAGGAAAGGCCAATAGCCCCTTTGGATGGGAGCTAGGTGTACATGTCAGGAAGGAAGGGGGAGGAGAGAGCTAGAAGGGTCAGTTGGAATCAGAGAGTAAACGGTTTGAATATAGAATGGATTAAAGTAGGAGCAAATACTGAAGGGGAAACCGATTAGAAGACAACCGCAAGAGTCCATGTCAGGCAAGAAGGCAGGGACTAGAGGCGGGGGCCATGATCTGAGAAGGGCACTGTGGAGAAAAGTATCACGGAGATTGTTTCGAAGCTTAAATTGAAAGGGAGATGGTGAGTCACACAGAAAAGCCACGACAACCAATAAATACTCTTTCCCTGTACCAACTCCTGCAATCTTCTCCCAAAACGGGAGTCAATTATGAGAAAACTGCAAAGGAGTAAATGAGAGATTAGTATGGAAAGCCCTGGTTGACTGAGTCAAGGAATAAAATGAACATGCAGTCGCTTCAGGGGCTTATTTGATTATTGGGCAAGATGCCAGGTGTGCAGCAGCAGGCATCACAGCTGGCAATGTACTCTCAAGTTTGAGACAGTACCAGTTCCCCTGAACACTGCTGTACACACACACAAGTCCTTGGATACCATGTACTCACATACTTAGGCTAATTGCTCCAAAAAGACCCTATCTGGACATAAGCACTCTACAACAGCAGAATGGTCTCAGTATATACCTTTATGTCTACACTTTTAATACTTGGGAATTTTTGAATTACAAAACTAATAAATGGAAAGGACTTCAATTTTTTTCATCTAGTCCAACCATTACTATTCTCTCCATAATATTTTTAAGAAGTAGTCATGTTGTCTGTCCTTGAACATCTTCCAGTGATGGGGAGCTCATGCCGTCTTTTGCTTGCCCTGAATGACTGTAATTGTGCTTGGTACTGAGTCATCAAGTCATGTCCAACTCTTTTGCGACCCCATGGACTGTAGCCCGCCAGGATCCTCTGTCCATGGGATTTCCCAGGCAAGAATACTGGAATGGGTTACCATTTCCTCCTCCAGGGGATCTTCCTGACCAAGGGATGGAACCCAGGTATCCTTCATTGGCAGGCGAATTCTCTACCACTGAGCCACCAGAGAAGCCCTGGATTTGTACCTCTTTCATCCACTCTAACAATTGTTGTGTCAATAATTTCTCTAGGTGCTTTACCGTGTTGATCTCACTTAATCTCCACTTAATCCTCAAATTTTACAGATGAAAAGCCTGAGGATCAGATAGAGACTGTGACTTGTCCAAAGTCATACAGATGGTGCCTGGCAGAACTGGGATTCAAGTCCCTGTCTGACTCTGATGCTCCCTCCATCAGAGCTAAGTTTAAGCTAAAATCCATCTGCCTCTAAATCCCACCCACTGACAGAATTACAGCATCCCTTCTTGGAAAGAGGATGCACTCTTTGAGGTATGGGTAGAGAAAAACATCTTCTGGATTCTTTTCATCAAAATGAAACCCAAAAAAGCCATAGAGCAAAGCCTGTTCCCCAACATGTGGCACTTAGGCTTCTTCTCTCTCAGCTGTCACCTTTGAGCCTTCTAACCAATACATATGATGGCCACTTCCAAGTCCTCATGTTCTGGGAACTCCAACTGCGGAAAATTTTTCCTGTGTTCATTTCCAGGATGCTTCCTTCAACAGACATCTCTTGAATTCTCACTCTAAAGCAGACTCCGAACTGGTTCCAGACAGCCACAAGACGAATCAGAAACAGTTGCCAGACTACAGGAACTCCCAGTCCACCCCGGAAGAGAGATGAGAGCAAAGATACCAATACAAGAGGGAAGTGTTGTTGGTCTAGAGGACTGTCTTTTAAATTTTTATTAATTTTTAATTGGAGGATAATTGCTTTACAATATTGTGTTGATTTGTGCCATATATCAACATGAATCAGCCATATGTATTCATACGTCCCCTCCCTGTTGAAGGCACCCCTTGGAGCCTGAAGAAAAGAGTCACTATCTCTGCCTGGCCAGTTGGAAAAAGCTTCATAACAGCTGAACTGAGCCTTAAAAGATGAGTAAGAATTCTGTGCCCTCTACAACTCCAGGAGCTGCCTATTCACCGTTTGTACAGGATCACCATTTCTCAACCCCTGGGAACAGGAGCAAAGGTGCCCAAGGCCAGACATCAGCACCCCTGCTAAGGTACAGGGTAGCTGGTGGCCGCTAGGACCCCCGTGTAGAAGTTTATCCATTTGTGCACTAAAACTTCCTATATCAGAAGGCTCTTTGCTCCCTGTGCTTATCACCCCTCTGTTTTGCTCGAGCAGTTGAAGGGTTTTTTTCAAGTCAGCCTGGCGTCCCGGCGTTCGGGAAACAATTAGATAAACAGATTCATTCGACAATTAGACCAAAAGAGCTGAGGACCTCTGGTGGATAGTAGTGGTAATGACAGCAGTCTTTCCAGAAGGAGATTATGAGAAATCTGATGGGACTGAAGAATTAGGTGAGATGAAGACCCAGAGTTAGGAAGCTAGCGAGGTCAGAGGCTCCCCTCTGACTATGTTGTTCCATTATATGCATTATTATCACCCCCATATTTTAGATGAGAGAACTAAGATTCAGAGGCAGTGACACATGCCTAGGTAGCTGATGATGGAGTTCCAATCTAAATCTTCAGATTTTTAGTCAAATCCTTTTTAGCACATATGCTACAACCAGTTCCACCAGGGGAAAAGCCCTTTGAGTTAGTGGCTCATTCTTCCTATACCTCCTCTTCCATGCTAAGGGAGTAAGATACTGCTGAAACATGCTATATTTCAAAAAATCAAGTTTCTACAGACTGTGGAGGGAGAGTTGTGACCTACACAAATTGTAAATTCCCAGAAAAAGTTAAGAGAAAGCCTGAAAACTCAGAACCAAAATTCTAGCAACCTCTCTCTTAATGACATTTGATCAAAATTGATGTTGACATATTTGCATGCCACAAATGAAGTAGGTTTACATCTTCGTTGTTGGACAACTTTCTGGTTGGCTTGGGGTGAGGCAACAGAGGAAGCTTTCTAGCTCTCACAAGATTTTCTCTTGGAGAAACTGTTTTCTAGGGAGGATGCTCAAGAGGCTGTATAAGAATGTTTGCCCCTCAAATAGAAGAAATATATAAAGGAGTCTATGCAAAAACACTTGAAATTCCTCTCCGAAGACCTTACCAACAGATGTTTTTCAGCTTAGGTTGTTGGAAGAGAATTTCAGAGGTGCAGATCACAGAAACTCTGATGCCCCTATATGGCCATCCCCGACAGGTGGCCAGTCAACCAGCCATTACATGAACAGCTCTAGTAACAGGGCAGGAAACCCCTATGGGAATTCAACAGCAGTCCAGCTAGACAGTGAGTGAAGCACATGGTCAAGACATGAAGGTTGTAATAAGGCATGCTGGGAAGCACAGAATTAATTATTTCATATGTTTTTCCTTAGAAACAGAGTGAAAGTTTGGGGGAGGGTAAGCAAAAGGAAGCCTTTCTACGAAGATTCACTTTTATTCTGCTTACTCTTAGAAGACCTTATATAAGCACATTTCTCGAGCCTTTGAAATCAGCTGCAACCAGCATTTTAGACACATGGAGAACTCTTGCTTCTTTCATGGCCCATGAGACAAGAAATACATATTTAAAGGAAGATGGCCTTGCAAGCATGACATCTGTGAAGCTCCTACATGTCAGGTTGCTCTAAATAATCCAAATTTTAAAAAATATACATTGTTAATTGGAAATAAAAATGGGCAACATCTTTGTTAATTGTTTTTCATGGAAAATTTGAGTCAAATACATTTTGAAGGCCAGGGTCTAACATCCCATCGTCTTGTTTCAACCTCTCTTACTTGTGCCTTGATTAGGACCTTACCTCCATCTTGAACCATTATCATAGTTTCATTTGTCTCTGATTTTATGTACTTTCACTATGATGCCTCTAATGGATCCAAATTTTCAGCCATCATCTTCTTTCGCATTTCTCTTGCCTCTCTTTCCAGGACATCAATTAAATGTATGTTAGATCTCACTCTATTCCTTATGTCTCTAATCTACCTTTTTCTCTTTTACACATAATTTGTTTCTCCAGGCATAATTGTGGACAGTATCTTGTGACCTATCTCCAGTTCAATAACTCTCTCTTCAGTTGCATTTTGCCTTCTGTTAAACCCATCTAGCCATTAAATTCTCAAATTTTATTATTATATTTGTTTAGTTCTAGTTCTATTTGATCCTTTCCCAAATTGTCTATATGACATTTTCTGTTCCCCAAAGATATTTTCAAGCTTATATTTTATTTTTTTGAAATATGATCAATTAGTTACTATAGTGTGTCTTGTAATTCTAATGTCTAAAATCTTTGTGAATTTGTTTTTGTCATCTATTCCTTTCTGCTGTCTGTAACTCACATTACATATTTTTCTTTGTATGCCTAGTTACTTCTGACTATGTGCTGACATATTATTGAACAATTATTTGTAACAATGATTTCAGGCCTAGGATGACAGTACCTCCCTATAGAAAGTATTTGCATTTGCTTCTGACAAATGCCTGGGAATGCTAGCTGTCCAACACTACATTAATCCAAATTCAGAGCTTCACAGAGCATCCCAATGATGGATATCTAGACTACAAGTCTATGGAAGGGCTGGTTGCTGCTAGTTCACCCTTATCCTGAAAAGGTAGCTACTCAGAGTCTCAGTGTAAAGTGGTAGGAAGACTTATCACATTTCCCACTTGTTTGGGCCTTGGACTTCAACTTTTATCCCTTTTTCTCATGAGGCCACCACAACCAGAGCTCAGTCTCACAACTCCCTTATGACTCATCAAGTGCCCTCAGGGCAAAATGGCTTTTCTTGCCAGACTTCCCCCTCTGGGTTCTTTCCTTCTTCTAGATTTTAACCTCACTATTTTGGGATTTTTTTTGGTTTGTTTTTTTAGCTTTTTTGAGATATTATTGACATATGTAAGTTTAATGTGTACAACATGGGGATTTGACACATGTATATATTGTGAAATGATTACCACAATAAGGTTAGCAAATATCTCCATGGTAGTTCAGATGGTAAAGAATATGCCTGCAATGCAGGAGACCTGAGTTCAATCCCTGGGTTGGGAAGATCCCCTGGAGAAGGAAATGGCAACCGACTCCAGTATTCTTGCCTGAAAAATTCCACGAACAGGGGAGCCTAGTGGGCTACAGTCCATTGAGTTGCAAAGAGTCGGACACAACTGAGCAACCAACACTTTCAGTTTCACTTTCATCCCCTCATAAAATAACTTTTTTAATTTTTATTTTGGTGGCGGTGATAACGTTTAACATCTACTCTCCAAGTTTATAATGCATTATTGTTAGTCATAGTCACTATGCCGAACACTAGATTCCCCATACCTTATTCATTGTGTGTGTTAGTTGCTTCAGTCGTGTCTGACTCTTTGCGACCCCATGGATGCTTGTCAGTTTCCTCTGTCCGTGGAATTCTCTGGGCAAGAATATTGGAGTGGGTTGCCATTCCCTTTGCCAAGGAGATCTTCCCGACCCAGGGATCGAACCCGGGTCTCCTGCATTGCAGGTAGGTTTTTTTACCATCTGAGCCACCAAATTACTTTATTCATTTTACATTTGGAAACTTGTACCCTTTAACTTCTATCTCCCCATTTCTCTCCACCCTCAGTCCATGGCAACCACCATTCTACTCTGCTTCTTTGAATTTGGATTTTTTAGATTCCACATATAAGTGAGAACATACAATATTTGTCTTTCTCTGTCTGAGTTATTTCACTTAGGGTTATGCTCTCAAACTCCATTCATGTTGTCCCAAATGACAGGCTTGCCTTCATTTTGAGGGTTGAACCATATTCCATTATGTATATGTACCACATATTCTTCGTCCATCCATCACTGAATACTTAGGTGGTTGCCATATCTCAGCTATTGTAAACAATGCTTCGATGAATGTAGGAGTACAGATAGCTCTTTGAGATCCTGATTTAATTTCCTTCGCATATATAACCAGAAGTGAGTTTGCTGGATCATATTGTAATTCTGTTTTTAAATTTTGAGGAATCTCCATGCTATTTTCTACAGTGATTGTACCAATGTATACTTCCACCAATAGTGCAGAAGGATTTCCTTTTCTCCACGCCCTCGTCAACATTTGTTGTCCCTTGTCTTTTTGACAATAGCCATTCTAACAGGTATGAGGTAATATTTCATGGTAGTTTTGATTTGCATTTCCCCGATGGTTAGTGATGTTAAACATTTTTTCGTGTGCCTGTTGGCCATTTGTATGTCTTCTTTGGGAAAATAGTCCATTCCTCTACCCATTTTTGGTCAGACTTTTTTTGCTTTTTTACTATTGAATTGTATGAGTTCCTTATATATTTTGTATTAACTTCTTATCAGTTGTGAGGTTTGTAAATATTTCCTCCCATTCCATAGGCTTTCTTTTCATTGTGCAAAAGATTTCTAGTCTGATATAGCCTTACTTACTGATTTTTGCTTTTTGTTGCCTATAATTTTGATGTCATAAAAAAAAAAGTTTCCAAGACCAATGTCAAGAGCCTTTCCTCTATTCTTCCTTGTAGTAGTCTTACAGTTTAAGGTCTTTAAGCTCATTAGAAAAGACCTTGATGCTGGGAAAGATTGAAGGCAGGAGGAAAAGGGTGTGACAGAGGATTAGATGGTTGGATGGCATCACCGACTCGATGGACATGAGTTTGAGCAAGCTCCGGGAGTTGGTGATGGACAGGGAACTCTGGCGTGCTGCAGTCCATGGGGTCGCAAAGAGTCGGACATGGCTGAGTGACTGAACAACGGATTTAAGTCTTAAACCATTTCAAAGTAATTTTTATGAGTAGTGCAAGGTGGGATCTGATTTAATTTTTCTGCATGTGGTTAATACAATTTCTCCAACACCATGTATTGAAGAGACTCATTTCCCCCATTGAGTCTTTCTGGCTCCTTTGTCCAACATGAGTTGACCATATAGTTGTGGGCTTTCTTCTGGGATCTCAGTTGTATTCCACTGTTCTATGTCTCTATTTTTATGCCAGTACCATGCTATTTGATTACAACAGCTTTGCAATAGTTTAAAATCCAGAATTGTGCTGTCCCCAGCCTTGTTCTTTCTTGGTATTGTTTTGGGTCTTCAGGGTATTTTACGGTTCTGTATGAACTGTAGGTTTTTTGGTATTTCTGTGAAAAATGCCATTGGAACTCTGAGGTTTCATTGAATCTTAATTACTGTCATTGTCTTCAGTTTTCTTCCTTCCGGTTTCTCCTTTACAAGGGATTCTTCCAAGGCACCATTCTGATTTAGCCGTTCCCTTGCACAATCTTTTCAAAAGCACAAGCTGACTCTAAAATAAAAATCAAATTCCTTTTTTTTTTTTGGACAATTAGGTCTAAAACTCCCCCTCTCTTTCTTCATTTATTTATTGTGCACTCAGCGTGTGGTGCTCACCAGGCCAAGTTCGCCTCATCCCTTGCCTCTTACCTGCCTTACACCTTGTCTTACTCCAAATACACCCTACACTCCAGCCAAACTGAAACATTCACTGCCATGTGGCAGACCTGGACCGGAACCCAGATGGGCTGACTTCCAGGTCAATGTTCTTTCTCCTACAAAATGGTCCCATATTCAGGTTTCAGTTCAGTTCAGTTCAGTCACTCAGTTGTGTCTGACTCTTTGCAACCTCATGTATTGCAGCATGCCAGGCTTCCCTGTCCATCACCAACTCTTGGAGTTTGCTCAAACTCATGTCCATCAAGTCCATGATGCCATCCAACCATCTCATCCTCTGTCGTCCCCTTCTCCTCCTGCCTTCAATCTTTCCCAGCATCAGGGTCTTTTCCAATGAATCAGTTCTTCGCATCAGGTGGCCAAAGTGGGCTTCAGGTGTAAGTCCATTCAATATTCAGGTTTAAGTCCATTCAATCTGCATAGTTACAGATATTCTAATAAATTAACTGGAGAAAAGCTCAATGAGTACAGATTACACTGACATTTTTGTATTTCTTGTCTTCTGGGGGGTTACTTATCTTGTGAGTTAGAAATTGCAGCCAAGCAATACCTCTAGAGAGAGCAGAAGTAGGGGAGCACCCTCTGGGATGTAAGGTCTGAACGTGAATGCTTCATCGTCAACTTTATGGCCATCTCCATAGTCACAAGTGCGCCTAGGAATAGAACTTCAGGCTTCAGTCTTGTTTTCCCCTGACAAATGAGGGACCAACCAATTGCCTGTGGAATTTGAATCCAGGGTACTGGGAACATTTGCATCTAAATAAATCTACTCCCATCTGCTGGCGGTTGCCTGAATTTGCAGTCATCGCTGAATCACACTAAAAAAAATAACATTCTAGAAGTAGTTTGGGCGTCTACTGTTATGTGACCTCGGGGCCATCCCCTTTCCTTCTCTGGGCCTCAGTTTCCCCATATTAAAGTCCAGAGGGTGGACAAAATGACCTGGAACGGCCTCCCACTTTTATCAAGCAAGGATTTTCTCTATAATATTCCAGGATGATCAGAGACAATAAGGGCAGGCCGGCTAGCAGCAGGGATGGGTTTTATTGATCCACTCCTGTATGTAATAGTCAGTGACATATAGGTCCCATCATGTTTGTTTCTGCACTCATGTGGGAAGGAGACCATTTGCTCCAGTGGTGGGGTGAAGGGGAAGGAAGGCATGAGGGTGATCTGGTCATTAAAAAAAAAAAAAAGGCAGGGAACTATGAAACACATTTTCTAAAAGTTTGATTCTAAGGTGGTTAAGAAAGTGGGGATAAAGAGTTAAACACTTAACTGTTCTGATGAGCAGCAAGAGCACAGAAGCTCAAAGCATCCCTGGATGCTCAAGGCTACGCACTTCCGGGTTTCAGAGAGGGCGAGAGACTGCGGTCTGCAGCTGCCAGGGAAAGGGACAGACTGTGGGCAGTGAGGGGCAAGGGGGAGCACAACCAACCAGGTAACTGAAGGTTTTCGGGGCACAAGTAGTCCCAACTCACTTCACCAAATCCTGAGAGAAAAGAGAAGAAAGCTCCATCTCTGTATGAATGTTCTAGCTAACCATGCTGCTGCTGCTGCTAAGTCACTGCAGTCGTGTCCGACTCTGTACGACCCCAGAGACGGCAGCCCACCAGGCTCCTCTGTCCCTGCGATTCTCCAGGCAAGAATACTGGAGTGGGTTTCCATTTCCTTCTCCGAGCTAACCATGAGTGAACCTAAAATCCATGTTCATTGCAACCCTTCTCAATGGCATGCCTTAGGAATTTCCCGCCTGGTCCACGGCTCTGAAGGACGTCTTTCTGAACTTGCTTTTTCAAGGATCTGAGATAGGAAGGTTAGAGGGGTTTGGGATGGAAGAATTTTCCTATTCTCTGAGAGCCTTTTGTTTCATAGGACAGTGTTTGAGGTAGTGGAAAGAGTAAGAGCCCTCTAGTCACAATTCCTGGCTTTTCCACCTGGTGGGCCCAAAACGCAGGAGCATCACAGTCGCCGGCTCTCCAAGGACTCAATTCCTTGAAACACTTGTCCTTGCCTCCTTCCCCTTCCACGGTGCCGGCCCTGGCTCTGGGGCCTTCACACCTCAGTGTGATCCCAGTCGGTGAACACTTCCACTTCCCGGATCTCTGTCCTGGGGACCCAGAAGTGTGCAGCCCTGTCAGAAGGTACATTCAGACAGAGCAAATTCCCTCACTCCCTTCACACGCGAAAAAACAAACTCTTGGGCACACGGCCTTCCAAAAGACACGCACATTTTGAATTTTTTTTTGCCGAGGGAAAAAACACGACCCATCGGGTGCCTGGCTGCGGAGCGCGTTCAGCCCCCCGGCAGCGACGCTCCTCCCTTCCCCCGGGCCGGCCCCGCCCCTGTCTGTGGCTGGCCAGGGCGCGACTGCGGAGGGCCTGAAGGGGCGGGGGGCCGGGCGGTGCGCTGGGCTGCGGGCGGAGGCCGGAGCGCGCGCCTTTTTTTGTGCGGCTTCTGGCACCTGCCGGATTGGTTCGACCAGCGCGACCGTCGGTGTGGGCGGAGCCAGCGGGCGCCAGGCTGGGTGCCCCAGTCGCAGCCTGGAGCGGATGCAGACGGAGCGCACCTCGCAGCCGCCAGGCGCGTCCTAAGGCTTCGGGTCAGGCAGTAGCCCGACTTCTGGACTCCGGTCCGACCTCTGCTCCCCAAACTCTCGCTGCAGTCTCCTTAGAGGCGACTCCTCGCGACTCCCCCAGCTCCCTCTCGCCCCCGCACTGTCCTCGCTCGCTCCGTCCCATTCCCCGGCGGCGGCCGGCGGCGGCAGATCGCAGCCTCTCGCGCCCTCCAAAGCTCCGGAGTAAGCAGCCATGAGCATCCGAGGGATGCTGCCAGCCGCTGTGCTTCTGCTGGTCATCAGAACCTGGCTCGCGGAGGGCAGCGACCTCAGTTCCACCCCGAAATTCCACTTTGAGCTTTCCTCCACCGTGCCCGAAGTCGTCCGGAACCTCTTCGACTGGTAAGCGGGAGCCGCCAGGTGGGGCATGGCGGCTACAGGAGAGGACCGGCGGCAGCCCCGGACCTCTTGGACGGAGCGGGCGGGGGAAGACTTGGACCCGGGCTCGCCGATCCCTGGCGCGCCGGCCCTGCTTCCAGATCCCTGGAGGGAGGTGGGCTGAGAGTAGGGGCGACCGTTCGAGATAGAACCCTGGTGCTTCAGCCCACCTGTTAACTGTAGCCCCTGGGGTTGGGGGGAAGGATGCCCTCCCCCCAAGGTCTGCCATCCATCCCCAGAGACCAAAGCCCCTGGCAGCTTTTCCCAGTCACATCCTTTGGCACTTGTAAGATTGAGGGTGGGAGTACAGGGTGATGGGAAATTCACAAAACTGTGTAGACACCTGTTTGAGTCTGGATATTTTTCTCTATTCCCTGAGGCGCGTGCGTGTATTCGTGAATGTGTGTGTTGAGCAGTGAGGGACATTTTCCGATGCCGCAGACAGAAATTATTGACTCAACCTCATCTGAGCCCAGACAGTGCAATCGGTGGCTGTATAACATATAACCGTGTGGCCTGAGATGGGTGCAATTTTGTAGTGACTCCAATTAAACATTTGAAGATTTGGTGTTTGATTTCAAGTTTGTTTGGGTCTGTAAATATCTGAAGAGATGTTAAACAGTCAGGCTTTATGTGGAGATCACATGGAAATGTGTGTTTGTGATGGCCACAGATCCTGAGCACTGGCATATGGGTAGTGCGTGTGGTCCTTAACACACAGAAATCATTCATGTGCACACTTTGAAATTTTCTCATTAAAGATAATTGAGAATTTTTAAAAAGATGATTGAGAATAATTTTTCAAATGGAAACCAGAAAAGAACATGTATGAGGAAAAAGGGAGGGGGGATAGTTGGGCAAGGTTCCAGCAGAAAGCTCTGCAATGTCCTCAACCCAAGATACCAGATTGCTCTAGTGAACACACACACACACACACACACACACGAGATCTGCAGGGGCTGACGTTCCATAGTCACTGCGTGAAAGATACTAAGAGTTATAGTTTTGCCAGGGCCTATTCTCATTCACAAGCCCCTTTGGGGGAAAGAGGCCCCAGTGAAAGACTATGTGAATTGAAAAGGCGCATCAGAGACTTCTGGAAAGGCCAGCTCTCTGGGTCCATTTACATGTGCTCATCCAAAACACGTCTAGGCTGGAAGCACACGCTTAGCCAAAGAGATGCCTGCTCCAAAAATGCATGTGTTTTTGAGGATGGCTCTGAAACCCAAGGATCAGAAGTGGTTTGATTGACGAGGCTCATAAATCTCTGCTACATGAGCAAGGCTCTCTCTGTGCCATATATCACATGCCAAGTCTTGGAAACAGAGGTGCACAAGAGCAAGATTCACATAGACGTGATAGCAAAATGCCGGCCCCAGCCTAGGTAGGGGAAATGAGTGAGGTGGAGGATGCAGGCTGGCGGGCTCAGCTCATGGAGGTATTGAGGGGGTAAGGTGCATTCAGGCCAGTGGTAAGGTGGGTCTCCTTAGGGGGCTTTAGGTAATGCATTTCGGTGAGTGCTCACGCCTGCCCACACCCTCTCCTCTCCACTTCCCCTACATTTTTCCCCCATCCCCCCAATTCTGCCTGGTAACAAGAAGCCAGTCTTTATGCCCCACCCTTTGGATAAAGGCTGTGGAGGGGGAGGGGGAAAGAAGAGTCTGCGTCACTGCTGCGCTTATGGCTGACTCACTGGAGGAAGGGAGGGGAGCGGGGAGACATGTGTACATGTATGATGCACATGTCTGCATCAAAGACTGCACGTGTCTGCGTGTGTGCGGGAGGAGAGAAGGCCCTGGCGAGTTGATGCCAGGGGTGCTGTTTGCTGTTTTCTGAGAAGTGATGCGGCATTCACTGATGACCAATACCTACCAATGACTTCTCTGTTCCAGCAAAAATTGTGCAAATGAAGCTACGGTTCACAAGATTTTGGACAGGGTGCTGTCGAACTATGATGGCCGTCTGAGGCCCAATTTTGGAGGTAAGACACGTCCAGGTACTAGAGCTGAGACACAGCAAGCCAGCTCCATCCAGTGAGCTGACGAGGGGCATTCCTCTGGACTGGGCCCTTCTGCCTCTGCAGACCCCCCTTCCTGACCCTCCAGAGACCCCAGCAGAGCATTCCTAGGCCCCAAGTCCCAGGCCTGTAGCTCTTCTGCCGGCATTTCTCCCACTTCTCTGCCCCCTCCACACTCCTGTACAGCGGCCTGAGCCTGAAGCACATTGCCTGGGCTGCAGGAGCACTCGTCACCCTAGGTGTGCTTCTCCAGCTGGAGTTTTCTGCTCCATCTGTGGGGAGGACACACGTTCCACTTGTGCACACATTCTTTGAACCCTGGGTACTTACCCTCATTCAGCTAGTTGAAAACTAAGGGTATGGTCTTCTCTGCCTAGTTTACTTCATACACCCGAGTCCTAAGTTCTGCTGCCTCTGCTCACACTCCCCAAGCCTTCAGCTCCCACCAAGTTCAGTTTATTGCACACACTGCAGTCAATGTGATCTTTATGAATCC
This sequence comes from Okapia johnstoni, assembly GCA_024291935.2. NCBI lineage: Eukaryota > Metazoa > Chordata > Mammalia > Artiodactyla > Giraffidae > Okapia > Okapia johnstoni. The sequence goes on from CM044305.1 coordinate 114,583,484, forward strand.
CACCTGATTACCTTAGGAACTTCTGATAGCCTTATCTGCTAAGTCAAATCTACACTCCTCAGATCTCAAGCACAGAGACGAGAAATGACAAAGAAACGGAAGTAACAAACTCCATGAAACCTATACATCAGTTTCTCCTGTTGTTGCTGCCTAGCCCCTCACCCCACCCCACCCCGCCCCCGGCTTCGGAAAGGGAGGCGGGCCATCTCACAGCACAAAGTGACAGGCACCTACCTGGACTGCACGGAATAGCAATAGCGTTCTCTGGCTGAGGGGACGCCCAGGAAACCTAGACCAAGGACAGACAAGAAGAGGGGTGCCTTAAATAGACATTAGTCACGTTTTGGCTCAAAGGAAACCAGGAAAGATCTAAAAGGCAAGATGGCTAAGTCAGATAAAGCACTTCCCTTCCTGCAGATGGACTAGACACCCACTCTAAAGTGTTAATGGATGCTAATGTTCACATTAGCATTTGTATGAATAGATGTCTTCTGAATACACAATGCCTCTGCCCTCAAGGGCACACAGCTGTTAGCAATTGTCCTTGTGGTAGACCCGTAGGGGCTCTGTAATCTGCCTAGGAGTCACCTTGAAAACCACATTGGTTGCCCGGGCGCCCTAAGGTTTGGGGGTGGGGCACTTGACTGCTATCCTCTTTGCTGCTTTGCTTCCTTCAAGTGTGAGGGCAGAAGGCAGTGCAGCCCTCGGATCCAAGGTGAGTGTACACTAGGGACTGGGAAGTTGGAGTGGACAGGACAGAAGGCAAGTGCTAGGGCACAGCCAGCACCCCACTGGACCAGTTGCACAAAGCAACAAATGGCAGGTGTCAAGGGTGTAGCTGTTGCATTTTTTTTCCTCCATTCATCGTTTTCATGTTTTTCAGCAAAGGCTGACCAGCAGCCATTCAAATACATCAAGCACATTCTCCCCACTCCTTCAGGTTGCCATCTCTGCAGGCACACAGGGCCAGGGGGAGGGAATACAGGGAACAGAGCAAGGACCAACCACTGGGTGTTGTCAGGTGCTCCTGACCCACAGATCTCCAAGGCACCTCACCACCATATTTTGAGCTAACCTGGATTTGTTTACACCTGATGTCTAACCTCCTGGATTACGCTAAGCTTCATGGACATGCAGACCTAAGGAGTCTGATAGCAGCTCGGCCCCCAGTTTGGCCAAAGAGTAGATGAAGGTGGAAGGAAAAGGACAAGGCAGAACCTTCTAGCATTTAGACAGAGGGATGCACTACAGGCTCCAAGTCTGGGGCTCTTTAATGGGAGGGAGGGGGCAATCATGGGAGAGCAAGGCCAGGGGGTTTAGGGATGGGGGTAACCCAGCACTCCTACTGTACACAGAGTCAAGATTCTGAAGGTTAGTAGTTTCAGGACTTCACACACCAGCACACATGGACAGACGTGACCCAACTGTGGTTAGCTTCAAATGGGAGATGTTACTTCCTTGAGAAGAGAAGGAAGGTGAAGAGGAGGCATACGAGGTGCCAGGGAAAGTTAACAAAGTTGCTTATTTCTGAGCAAGAGAAGTGGGACTCCATAGTGCTGCAGAAGCAGGTCCCTTACAGCTTTGCTTAGCCTGTCACTTGGCATGACATAGGTGTGGAGCAAAGGATAAATGGAATACCTTCATCACTCCTTCAGTTACCTCCTCTTCCTCTGGTACTCTGATGGATGCTAGGGAGGAAGTATAGTTGGGGCTGCAAAGTTTCCAAGAGGGACAGAAGTGGTTACCCCCCCTCCCACTTTTTCTGCCTTCTTGAGTCCATCAGGAGGGACAACAATGGGATATGGGGCTGAGACCATCACCCCAAAGACAGCATTTAGACACCTTATCTGGAAGCTTCTTGTTCCCCTCTGTTAGGCTTGTAGGGGTGTGGTATCTTAGTTAAGCTCTCGTTATGACCACTGCCAGCACATAAGGTGTTCCCTCTATGTGGGTAAATTAGAAAAAGATCTCAGGTCCCCTTCCTTCAGGTCGCACTCCTGGGCCAGGACTCATGGCTTACTGAGGGGAATGTGGACTGGACATTCCCACTTGCCCCTTTAACTGGGAGCGTTTGGACAAAGCAGAGCCCTGGCACTTTAGGGTTCAGATCCCCAGGATTCTGCTGTAAAGGATGGGATTGCCTGAGTGATACAGAATGGTCCAGGATTACAGGTTTGACATGAGTGAAATAGCCAAGGGGATGGCTTCCCCGCCCTTCTGGGGCTTGTTGCCTGCCTAACACAGCTTTCATCCTTCTCTAAAGGCATGCAGAGAGCCTGAAAGACTATAATAAAGAAAAACTGCCTTTCTAGAAACCCCTATCACTACAAGCACTTTGCCAGGGATCATTCACAATAACCCTGAATGCTGGAGTTGGTTATGCCCTCACACGGAGTCCCATTTACTTCTCAGCTGCCATTCATACATGGATTCCCAGTAGCACTTTGTAGCTTAGTTTCTAGGCAGCCAGCCTGCAGTGAAGCCATCAGGCTGAATTGGAAGCCTCACACGTGTTTCTGTAACAGCGGTGTGATATAATACACATAGAATAATGGTTCAGCTGTGGGGCTGGGTGGAGGGAGTCCTGAGTCAATGAGGAAACAGTAAAAATGTTTTTTTTCTACAGTACTTTATAGTTTATGACATTTTGCACATCCATTATCACTTTGGAATGGGCAGTGCTAACACCTAGTCCTGAAAAAGAAAGCCAGGAGGCAGAAACATAGACACACACATGCACAGATTCAATCACGGTTATATATTAATACACACAAACACCCTCACGTATGTACTCATTCACATGGACACAGTCATTCACTCATTCACTCACACATAGACACATATCCACACATGGTTTGACATTCACATACATGAACGTACTCACATTCACACATGGTCACACACCAACATGTCCACATTTTTACCAACTCACAAACACATTCACACATGAACATGCTCACACATTCACTCATAGGTGTCTAGTGACACACTAACACAGATGAATGTGCTCATGGGTTCACTTGCACATCAAAATAGTCACACATTCACTCACACACAAACAGTCACAAACACTCACATATTCAACCATACTCACTTGGACATGTTCAAACGTTTTCTCAAGCACATCAACATGCATACATAAACTCACACTTACACACTCATAAGTGTGATAAGTGTGAGTGTAGAAGCATAATCACTTGTCACACTTTTCACTTGCATATGAACAAAGTCGCATGCACAAATGTATTCACATATACACACAAAGAGCATGCTCACTCACACTCACACATACAGTCACATACCCATAAGTTCACTTACATTGCCAAACACAACTTTTCACACACAAACATAATCATGCATTCACTCACACATGAACATGCTCACAAATATATTAACAAGTGAACAGGCTCAAACAGCCTACATAGTCACTCCCACGTGATATATGCAAATACATGCATGTGGTGACACATTCATTCACCCAGAAACGTGCTCACACATTCACTCACACACAAACATGCTCACAAACAACATTTCATGAATTCACTCACACATGAATATATGCATGCATTAACATGCTCACATATACAAACACACCCACAGATTAACTCACACAAACAAGCTCACAAACACACCCATGTTCACATTGCCTTGTGCATTAACAAGTTCACATACATTCACAGTCACACATTCTCTCATACATGAAGACACAAACATTCACTTACACAGGAACATACTTATAATTCACTCCCACACAACATTCCTACATATGTGCACATGTTCATATATTTATTCCCACACAATACATTCAAATACTCAAATAGACACTCATGCATTTTTCTCACACACAGGCATGCTCACATACACTCACGTGCACACTGGCACATTCACCTGCACATGAATACATCCACAGATTTACTCATGTCTGTGAACATGGTCACATCCACTCATGCACACAGCTCACACATTCATTCTTCACTCACACGCAGACACATTCACGTGAACTCACACAAATATGCTCATGCACAGAATATGTCTTGTTTGGGGTCTCATTGTTCTTGAGTTTTTATCCAGAAAACTTTTAGAAAAAGAGTGCTTCATCCCCTTGTTCTCTCTTTATTTTTGCCTGACCCTTTCTTTTCAGTGTATTGTGAGCCAGGCCCTTCTCTAAGTGCTTGGCTTGCATCAACTATGAGCTAAGTATTATCATTAGCCCCATTCTGAGGAAACTGAGGCTCAGAAAGGTTAGGTAACTTTTTCAAGGTCACACAGCTAGTAAGTGCCAAAATGAGGTTCAAACTCAGGCAGTTTTTTACCCTTTGTCCTACCCTGAATGTAATAGCGTCTTCCTGTATTGTAGGTGCCCCTGTGCCAGTGGGAGTGTCTATCTATGTCTCCAGTATTGAACAGATCTCAGAAGTGACGATGGTAAGTGTGTCAGCTCCAATCTTGGGGCTGGGGACCAGGTACATAAGACAAGGAGCAGGGTCATAAGCGAACTCCTGTTGTTATGACCTCCAGCAGAGCCCACACGGGGGAACATAAGAGGTTTCGGAAACTACAACCACCTGAAATAAAAAATAAATCCAGATGTATTATAGATCTAAAAGTGAAAGACTTATGAAGCTTTTAAAATATAAGACATTGTTTTAGTGTCTTTGAGATAGGTAAGGAGTTTTTTTTAAAAAGACACAGAAAACACAGGTTATAAAAATAAATACTGGTAACTTCAACTATAATAATATTCTCTTTAGCCAAAACTTTTGGCACTTCAGTCTTGTAAAAGAAAGAAACAAAACCAGTATGAAAAGTTTGAAAGGAAAACTCAGATTGGACTACGATATTTGCAACACAAATGACTGGTATTGAAAACACACATAATTCCTGTGAATTAATAAGAATATTTTTAAACAATAGAAAAATGATCAGAAAATGCAAACAGGAACTTCACTTTTGTGAAGAAATACAAGTAGCAGATAAACTTATGAAACAATATTTGACTTTATTATTAATCAGTGAAACACAAAATAAGACCACAGTGAGAACCCATTACATACCTGCTGCACCAGCAAAAAGTCAAAAGTCAGACAAAACCAATATTGGCAAGGCAGGAGCACTGGTAACTCTCATCTGCACTTAGTGGGAATATAAACTGGAACTTTGGCTTCATAGTTCTTATTTCATTGTGATTTTGGTATGTATGGTGTTATCACATAGTAATATACATAGTATAATCATATAAGGCAATATTATCCAGCAATGCAAGTGAATGAATTTTAATTATCAACATCAAGCTAAACAAACACACAAGCACAATGTTGAGTGAAAGAAGCAAGCTATGAACACAGAGTGTGATTTCTTTCAGAAAAAATTTTTAAATAAGTCCAAGTAAGCAATACATTCCTTAGAAATGCATAGGCAATAAAACTTAGGAAAACATGGAGAAAAAATGTAAAAAGCAAAATTATTACCATTAAAAGTTAAGATAATGTATTACTGCTGGGAGATGTGGGAAATATATTCTGCAGGGGATACACTGAAGCTTGAAAGTTATTGGGAACATTGTATTTCTTAACCTGAATTTTATTATCCCTAACATTGAGCATTCTTACATGTTTCATTACTTGTCTATATTTAGGATAAATTTCATATATCTGCATGTACGCGCACACACACACACACACACACACAAACTCGGAGGACCAAAAGCTGAACAACCACACTTACAACTGGGATTTATCTTTCTCTCCTCAGGACTATACCATTACGATGTTTTTTTATCAGACCTGGAAAGATCCACGTTTAGCGTATCATGAGACCAACCTGAACTTGACCCTGGACTATAGGCTGCTTGAGAAGTTGTGGGTCCCTGACTGCTACTTTCTAAATAGCAAGGAGGCTTTTGTTCATGATGCAACTGTGGAAAACCGCATGTTTCAGCTTCACCCAGATGGAACAGTGCGGTATGGCATCCGGTGAGTTCCCCAGGGACCTGGGGATCACCCTGGCAGGACTGATCTCTGCCTTTGGTCATTTTTTATGCAGCATCCAGGGGACCCAGGGGTGCGCAGTTGTGCATCTACTGCCTATGGCTTTGTACAAACAGAATGTAGGCACCCTGGAATGCCTCGCTGGTCTATTTGTAACATAATAGACAGTCACCAAAGCCCTCCTCACAGCCTCATCTCTTACAAACCATCTTGAAAGACAAATGTAAGAGATAAATTTAGCTCAGAAAATTTCTCCAACAGGTAGCTACTAGGGTATAGCTCTTTCACACACACACACACACACACACACACACACACACACACACACGCACACACCACCTACTGGACAAAATGGAAATCACTTTAAGAATTGAAAGAGACAAGGGTAGCACCTGGGAAGAGCAGGACAAAGAAGGGTCCAGAGGCTCCCAGCTGGGGCTGCAGAAAGCTTTTGTAAATCCTCTTCCCCACTGATCTCTTCTCCCATGGCCCCAAGTCTTCCAAGATCCCTCCTCAGATTCTTCTCTTGGACTTCCCACATGGCAATTGAAGCCTCATTCCATAGCTAACCTCAGAGATATTAATCCCCTCCTGCCCATTTACACTCACTGGCATTTGCTAAGCCCTAGGACACTCATAAGCAGATGCACAGAGATGGGAGTGCTGCAGGGGCAGTTCTCATGGCCAAAGGTGTGTCTGGGTCACTGCTCACATCAGTGTGTGCACACCACATACATAAGATCTAGCACTTCAGCTGCTTTAGTGTTGTGGTTTCCTCCAAACAGCCTTGCTGATTCTTCAGCAAGAAAGTCCCCTTTCCGACTCTGCATTCATTTTCCTCCAGGGTCCTTCCCATTCTGACACCTCAAGGTTTCCTGACATGCCATACATCTGTTCTCATCTGTATTAGTCCTACACCACTTTTTGGTTTCTTTGTCACATACAGATTTCCTCTCTCCCTCCTTACACAACTCATCTTTACTGCAACTCATCTTTCCTCTGGAGGGAAGAAAGGGAGGGGAAGAGAAAGAAGGAAACAAGAAAGTAAGAGAAAAACCCAGCTTTAACGTAGGCAGTGTGGGCCAGTCCTTGGGGTACCTCTCCCCACTCCGCCCCTACAGTTTTCTCAGGAACAGTTACTTGCCTGGGCTGGACTTACTTTCCCCTTCCTTTTGCTTTTCCTTTGCAGGCTCACCACCACAGCAGCTTGTTCCATGAATCTGGAAAAATTCCCTCTGGACAAGCAGACCTGCAAGCTGGAGGTGGAGAGCTGTACGTTTGTCTCCCATGGCCCCTTCTTCCCTTCCTGGGTGTGGGGCCATGAAGAAACCAAAGGTGCACTTGACAGTGAGAGGGACTGCATATGTCCCCTACTCCCTCCCCCCCCTTTTCTCTCCTAGGTAGACAGATAGATAGGCAGACAGATGGACAGACAGACAGGGGTGTGTGTGTGTATATATATATGGCATCTGAAAGAAGGTGGCCTTCAGGGTGGAAATAGTCCCATACGGGAATGTGCCGTGCTCTGGGGAATTTGTACACAAGCTGGTGGCACATCTGTCTACTCTGCTTTCCTTCCTGGATAAGAAACTCCAGACTGGAAGTTCTCTTTTCATGTGCCCCGCTGCCCCAGGGTCAGACCCACAAAACTGCAAACTGCAGGTTCCAGCTATCCTTTGGTTTTCACAAACTCCTCTGGTGTGAAAGCCACCTGTGCCTGCTTCCTTTGACTCTGCTCGCTTCGCCCCTGTAGATGGCTACACGGTTGACGACATCCTGCTCTACTGGGAAGGCAGTGGGAATGCCGTCCAGGGGACAGAGAAGCTTCACATCCCTCAGTTCAGCTTCCTGGGAAAGACGATCAGTACCAAAGAGGTGTTTTTCTACACAGGTGGGTCTGACCCCCTTCTTGTCTCCTGTCTCTTGTCTCTTTTGTATGCTCGGGAACTCCTCGTGACCTCTGCCTTTGACCTCTAGAATCTCTTCTGCCTTCTTTCCTATTCCCTTCTTGTTCTGGACACCTTGCAAAGTCCCCTTCAGGAAGTCCCAGAGGCTTACCTTCTGCCAGTGGGGAAATGAGTGCAGCAGCCCTTGGCTGGGCTTGACACTCTACAGGCCTGCTTTCGGGGCCAGCTGCTCCATCTGTGGCACCTTTGAAATATCTCCTCTCTCTCCCATTTCAACTTCAGTTGACATGGAGCAACTGAGGAAGGAAGGAAGAGATAGCAGACTTGCTGTGCCATATGGGCCTACTAATATGTGCCATTGTCACTGGCCTTAAGGCAGCAAAAGGGGTCAGGTCTGCAGACTGCCCAGGCTGGGATAGTAGAGGCTGAAGTGGCCATTGGTTTCCCCTCAACCATCCTGTACTTCACCCTGAAAATCCCCTCAGCCCTACCACCCTAATACCAGTCTGTCTCCTGGCCAGGTTCCTATGTGCGCCTGATCCTGAGGTTCCTGGTCAAGAGGGAAGTCACCAGCTACCTTGTGCAGATCTATTGGCCCAGCATCCTCACCACTATTGTTTCCTGGATATCATTTTGGATGAACTATGAATCTTCCGCAGCCAGGGTGACAGTCGGTAAGTCCTGTCCCCATCTCAGGGAAGAACTTGGCTCATCTTGCTCAGAAAAAAAGTTGAGAGTAAGGAGCAGTGTGTGATTGCACAGGCAAGGGAATAAGATGGGGCCTGACTAACAGGCATTTGTAAGGTGCCCAGCCAACCCCAAGCAGAGAGACCAACATTGGAGACAGATGCAAAAAAAACATCAGGGTTGGGATCTTGATATGTTGGGTCCAAACTATCAGAATTTCTATTTGCTGGATACATAAATGAATGGATAAGTCACAAATTTACATTAGAAATGGAACACAATAAACACTGATTAAGAAGCATATCAAAATCCTGTGAAGCAGCAGAGGGCTTCTAGATGAACTGCCCTTGACAAATGTCTAATGAAAGGCTGAGATACACACAGTCAGGGCCCAGAGGAAGAAATGACCTGTATCTTCTTGGCTATAACTGCAGTAGGAAACTACTGCTCAACCTGGGTTTTGAGGACTTCCAGGAGGCAGAGACATAAGTCTCAGCATTCCCTGAAAGAGGAAGTAGTTTGATTACAGGTAAAGGGTAAATTTCAGGGTACTTAGGGCTTCCCTGGCAACTCAGTTGGTAAAGAATCTGCCTGCAATGCAGGAGACCTCAGTTTGATTCCTGGCTCGGGAAGATCCGCTGGAGAAGGTTTAGACTACCCACTCCAATATTCTTGGGCTCCCTTGTGGCTCAACTGGTAAAGAATCCGCCTGCAATGCAGAAGACCTGGGTTTGATCCCTGGGTTGGGAAGATCCCCTGGAGAAGGGGAAGGCTACCCACTCCAGCATTTTGGTCTGGATTCCACAGACTGTATAGTCCATGGGGTCGCAAAGAGTCAGACAGGACTGAGCAACTTTCACACTTTCACCTGGGCTGACTTGGGAATAACTTCAAATTCCACTTTAAGCAGTTGGATCTTCATGTCTAAACAACGGGGAGCATTGAAGACTTCTGAGCAGTACCAAGGAGGGGCCTAAGCTCCCAAATATATCTGGTCCCACTCTTCAGAATGCCTGTCTATCCCAGACTCTGGTCTGCTTTCTCCTTCACCATCTTTGGGGCAGACTTTTCAGCCTTCTTCTTTAAGAGCACACAGTACGCTAAACCTTTATATTTGTGCAATATTTTAGTGCTCACCAAATCTTCTGAGGGATGGGTTACAGGAAAGCCTGTATACTAGGAGGCAAAAAAGGGAAGGAGCATCATAGGGTAAAATGGGGCTGGATGTGTAACTCACTATGAACCATGGCTGGAGATTCTTGACTTGACCCTAAGAGCAATAGTCACTGAACTGTTGAAGTACAGGCTGGGCCTAAAGATGGGGGTGAAGAAGCTAAAAGGGCAATTGAGCCAAGGTTCTAAGCCAGGAAAGTTAAAGGCCTTTTGCTAAGGGCCCTCTTGACCTCTTGACCTTGGCCTTTGCTCCCTTCCAGTGGGATATGAGCCTGATGGCTTGTGCAAGAATTTCAGCCTCCTGAGGGGACTAACTCTGTGCTGTGTTGTTTATAGGTTTGACTTCAATGCTCATCCTGAACTCCATCAACTCACATCTGCGGGATAAGTTCCCCCAATTTTCCTGTATCAAGGCCATTGACATCTATATGGTCGTGTGCTTCTTCTTCGTGTTCTTGTCCTTGGTGGAGTATGTCTACATCAACTACCTTTTCTACAACCGAAGAGGATCCAAGCGTTCTCGGAGGCAACTCAGAAGAGCCCTAAGAGTCATGAAGCGCTACCGCTACCGAGAGGCAGAGCAGGTTTGGCTTTTTGAATGACAATCCACTTTCCTTGAGCACCTCTTAACCCTAAGATTAGCAGTTGAACCTTTTGAATTTCTTAGCTCCTTTCATCTTCACATAACACACACACACACACACACACACACACACACACCAGATAAGACAGAAGTAGAACAACTTATCATCACTCCTTTATAGGTTGAGTCATTACCCACGGTCACAAGGCTAACAAGTAGCAGAGATAGATTTCCCCACACCTTTGGGCTTCAGATCTGGTCTACTCAGCATGCTTCAAAGGGTAGGCTGTGGAGCCAGAAGGAAAAGGAACACAGGGAAGCTGCAAGGAAGAGACACCAGAGAGGCTAACCTACCTCTCCTTCCTTTGCTCTCCTGACTCCAAAAGCCATTCTGAGTCTTTTGCTGCTGGTAGTGCGTTAGTGTCCCTGCTTCACAGGAAGCCCACCCCCACCTGCCTGAGGAGGTCTTGCCTCTGCCCACTATGCAGCACTCCAGAGTGGGCAGCAACAGCCCGGGATGCTAACAGCCTTGTATATGCTAACAGCCTTTTGGTCCTGTTCCTCAGCACTGTGCGCGCAAGAGACGCCGGGAAGAAGAGACACTTTACCCAGTGGACGAGCCCATCAATCGTGCTGATGAGGGAAGTCCTCCCTCCCCAACAGTGGTTGTTCATACAGCATTCAATGACCAGGTTCACCTAGAAAGTGAAAACTGACTTTCCTCCCTCCAGCCCACAGTGGGCCGGCCTAGCAAGCCCGGAAAGTCTTGGCTCTTTGGCCTCCCTTACAAGGGAGGCACCACTGGCCTCCTCAGAAAGCCTCAGTTCACTGTCCTCTCTGTCTGATTGGGCCTCACTGGCCACCACAGAAAGCCTGAGTGATCTCCTGTCCACCTCAGAGCAGGTGGTACACCACGACGGCATTCGAGTTAATGGTATTGATGTTGATAACAGTGTTGTTCCCACCGAAATCCGCAACCGTGCTGAGGCTCATGGCTGTGCTGAGACCCACGACCCAGAAGAAGACCCTGAAGAGAGCTCTGACTCCGATGAGGGTGAAGACAATGGCCCCAGCAGGAGGTGTCTGCTTGTCCATGGCCGGAGGCGTGTGCAAGAAGCAACCTATGAGCTTCAGGAGATCTATAACACCCTTCGTCATATCCATAGCTTACCTGATGACGTCAGAGTTGAGAGCGGCTACCTTGACCTTGAGGAGCAACTCAAGCGTGAGGTTGACAGCACCCGAAGCATCTATACTGATGATTCTATGGACTTTGATGGAGACAAGGAGAGCAACTCAGAGTCTGATGACAGTTTCCCCCCAAGCCCTGGCTGCTCCTTCAGTAAAGGGTTCTCCTCCGATCTCTTTCACCCTGACTACATCCCTAAGGTTGACCGATGCTCCCGGCTCCTCTTCCCTCTTGCCTTCGTGGTGTTCAACATTGTGTACTGGGTGTATCATATCTATTAGTTCCCTAAGTGTCCCCAGGTGGCAGGGACACTGTGCTGTGCTCCTTTCGTAGTTCCTTTTTGTTCCATTTTGCCTTCTTTTCTGTCTTCATTTTGCTTTATAATTATTGGGCACTTGAGTCCATTCCACATTTTTCTTTATAAACGTGATGTGGGGAGTAGTTGAAAGAGATGTATTCTGGCCGGAAGGGAAGGGATTGAGGAGGAGTTCGAGGTAAAGAACACACTGAATTTCCTTTCCTTCTGAAGACTGTCATGTTGTCAATGACTTTTAACACCTAATAAAGACAGAAAAGCCACCTGGAAATGTTTACAGGACAGAGAGGAGCCAAATTGGAGGACAGGAAGGATCTGAGCCCTCTGTACAAAAACATTTCTGGGGACTTTTCTGTCCCACTGAAGTGTTGAATTTTCTTTTTCATTAGTTTTTTCTTCTGTTTTTTTTTTCCCCTTCCTAGTGATTATGGTCCTTGCTCACCCTCTGCTTAGGGTTTCATAAGAGAAAGCCAGACTGGGTTGTAGAAGGGCTAGCCATCTCTTGCAAGTGCAGGGGATGGCTCTAGGGAACTTGGGGATTCTGAAAGTGCCTTTTCTGCACTATTTTTTCTGTTGCATTTTGAGTGTAGTGTTCTGGTGCAGGGTGGGTGGGTAGGGGTGCTGAGTGAGATGTCAGGATAAGTGAGAGAGTATGCTTCCAGCAGGTGCTTGCAGAGCATGATGCTGCTGGATTGGAGATTACTCAGATTGAGCCAGCATCTTTGGAGGGATTGAAACTTCTCTTGTGTATGTTTCTGCTTCAAAATGCTTGATGATAGGGGCTCGGTACATCTGTCTGGTCAGATGCTGAGTTGATCATCACTAGACACAGTGCAAACACTTGGTGAATGAAGACTAAGGTTAGGAAAGTTCACCATCTAATCTAGAATAGCAGATGAACAACTGTTGTGAGTCTAGATAATAATTCTTTTTGTTTGTCTAGTGCATAGTAAGTGTCAACAAGCTTACCCACACATCACATTGCCAAACCCTCACAAGAGTCCTGTCAGCCAGGGAAGGCAAAGCACATTGTCTTCAGTGTTCTGAGGGGGAAAAATGGAATTTATGTACCATGCTTGAGGGCATGCATCCAGTGAGGGGTGAAGTCATCCCACTTGCTCTTCCTTCTTCTTGTCCTCTTAACTCTGTCAGCTGAAGCTCTCCCCTCTTGCCCCTTTCTTTTACAAAAAGCTGTGCTCCATCAGGTTCTGCTTATGTGCTGGACATCAGACCTCGTTCTTCAGCACCTGGAGCTGCAGAAAGAAGACAGTGACCAGCCAGTAGGTGTGAACTGAGCACACTGAACATGGGAACTGCCCACCCAGTGGGCTCCTAAGGGAAGAAAGCAGTAGGCTGCTAGCCAACTTGCCAAGCAGCTCCACTTCATTGATGCAGGAGGTGGGGGAGCAAGACTGGTGAAGCACTCAGCTGATGTCCCTCCTTCCTATGTAGGAAGCCTCTCCTTCATCCCCTCAGCCACTTACACTGTTAACCATGTTCCTGTATTTGTGTTTCTGTGTATACCTGGGTGTGTGTCTGCATCAGTTTAGTTCTGCATGCACATACAAGCATCTGAGAAGCTGTATAGTTCTATGCATGTCAGTGTAAGTCTATATTGATGTGTGTAAGATTGTATATATAACAACATGTAAATGCAAATGTGTGTGCACCCCTATGAAAGAGTGTGTAAACTTACGTATGTGTGTTTATAAGCTATGTTTATTTATCTCAAATTGGTGTGAAAGGAAACACACCTGAAAGCGTATATATTCCCTGTACGTGGCCCTTCTAGAACCACCAGAATTATCTTGGCCTTTTCCTACATCAGGGGTGGGGGGATGTATCTGGCCAGGCTATTTAACTGAATGTTTCTTTCCAATTCGCTTGTCCCAGGGAGCAGGGTCTCCCGGTTCCCATCCACTCCTGTCTCCTGGATGGAAGAGGCAGAAAATGTGAATGTAGTCTCAGGAAGTGATCATTTAGTGCCTTGAGGTAGGAAGTGCTCCTCAGTCTGTACATATATACACACTGATAATGCACAAACACAGCCACACACATGTATGTTCACATGCAGCGTCACACATTTACCCTCATATCCACATACAAACACACACACACAGACACAAATCTTGTGAGACAGCTAAAAACAAGAAAGATGCCGTCAGAATGTCTCAGATAGCCTCTCTTTTTGGACACCCCTCACAGAGAGGTGAGGGGATGAGCAGTGACCTCACATCAGAAGTTCCCATCATGGCTATTGGAAAGGCTTGCTTTCTTTGGCTTAAACATTGGTTGATTTATTTCGATTTGGGTTTCCAGGACCCAGGAGTGCCTTTGAGCCCTGCAGGAGGCAAGCAGTTCATTTGGGATGGGAGATCATACAGATAGATTGGAGCAGGAGGATAAAAAAAAGAAGGATTTAAGATGTATCTGGCAGAAATGCTCAGGAAGGCTTCAGAGCAAGGACAGAGAGCCCAGTTGTAAGTATCTCCATAGATCCATGTACCTTATAGATATTAGATCTTATTATACTTTAAAGAATACCCGGCCCTAGTGTGCTGCAATGAGAACAGTTGAACTACTGTGACTCACTGTGTGAGAGTATGTGTCCAGGTGAAGCGGAGGTTTGGCAATGCCACCTTTCCAAAAACTTGAACGTTTGAGTTTGCCATTGACTTGGTCATTATAGCCTGTGCATTGCCAGATCCCCCCTTGTCTCCTTCTGTGCATGTTCTGTCATCAGCATCGTAATTGAGCCCCACCCTTCGCTGCCTCCAGCTGGCTGCCTACATCCCCTCCCAATTCCTCACCTCACACCAAGTAACTCGGGAAGTCAGGGCATCTGGCAGGGTGCTCCTGGGGCTCAGCCCATGGAGGCTTTCTCCACCCAGACGATCAGAGTGTGGTGATAGAGAATTTGGAGCTTGGGCAGAGGGAAGGGTCTAGCTTGGTCTGGGACAGAACAGCCCTGACTTGACTCCTCTACCTCCCTTCAACTTTCTTTTCCTGTTAACTTTCCCCCTAAAAGCCCTTCTCCACCACTATCACAGAAGGAGACTTCTGTGCCTTTAAGGTGTCAGTTTGTTTTGGGGATATGTGACACGATTCCCACCAAGTTCTTGCCCATTCCATCTGCCACTGTGGAACACCTTTTCAGAGATAATAATCAATCTCTGTTACCTTACTGGAGCTTGTCAAATGTATTCTTACAATACATGTCATCTTGTTAATAGCAAGGCTGCAAAGTCTTTGCATATTTAGAGCTGAGTTTTGCTGAGACTGTGGCCATTCCTAATAGGGTTTCCTTATTCTGTACATAAATGAGCTAACCCTTTGAGCTATTAATTAATGAATGCATTTTTTAAGCTATCCACCTGCATGGTACCCTGCTGTGGTGATGAGCACTAAAGGAAATCGTGACTTGTCCTACTGAAAGTGCAGTGCATTTGTGTTTGTTGTATCATCTCCTGTGATCAATATGAAATCTCTGTTATTAGTGTTGGGTTTTCAGGGTAGGGAGGGGGGAGTGTGTTACAGTGTCTCCCTGATGTACTTCAATTATGAAATACTCCCAGTTGGTCAGGGTCACCTCTGTTGACTCAACATATGTAAGACTTCGCATCCACTATCTTGCCGGGTTGCATCCCCGGCATCAGCAGTCATCAGCAGAACTGAATTCTTCAGAGGGCAGCCAAGCAGTGCCATTCAGGAAGCAGATGAAATACAGCAAAGCCACATACATGCAGGTCTTCAGGAGTGGTGCCAGGCCCAGGCAGTGAAAACCAAGAAAGGAAGAGGACCAAGAGCCATGTGTCCTGGATGGTCTGACTGGCAAAAGGGCCCAAAGAAGCAGAGATCACTCAAGACGACCCGGTTCCCGGTTCCCTCTTCGTCCTCATAATGCATACTTTTGCATGAAAAAACCTTGACCAGTCCTCACTTTTAAAAAGGAAAATATGAAGAAACATAAAGTTTCATGTTTCTGAAAATATGCTCAAATAAAGGTTTGTAAATAGCCGAAAGGAGGAAATAAATATATATAATTGCAAATATGCTCATGAGTCATTGTATTTCCTGTCTGTTATGTTACGAGGGACCTCCATCTGGGTCCAGGAAGCCTCTGCCTTCCATTCATCACCTTTGCCTCCCCACAGCTTTGCATATCCACCTCCTCAACCCCCAGGACATCTGAATCCATGGTTTTCAAGAGGAGGGAAAATAGTGATGTCACAGTTGAAATTTGTTTATGCTCTTGCACAACTCATTCTAATCATTTAAAACAAAAATTTAAAGACATGGCAAGTCATTGTGGTGTCAAATACAATGTGAACACTTATTTCCATTGTGGGGGAGGGGGGTTCATAAAGAACACTTAAAAAAAAAAACTTTGCCAATGTAGATGTGCAGAATAAAAAGCAAGAAAGCCCTGCCCTGTCAGGGTGGGAAGAGGGGTGTGGTCAGGTTTTAAAAAGTCTGCAGAGTCACGTGAAAATATCCTGCTAATTCTACGGAAGTTCATAGCTATGGCCCACATTTGTCAGTGTGGCCACTGCCAAGCACCTTTTGATGAAAACCTCAGAGTTGCAATAGGAACACTAACCTAATCTCTGTCCTCTGTGATCTTTTGTGACCCAAAGCAGAACAGGAGAGCTGTGCGTTCACACCTGACAGATGTGATCTGCCCAAGGGGCTGGGAGCTGGTGTTGTCATAGGTGCACATAGAAAGAGAAAATGCGGTTGGGGGTGGAAGGGTAGTTTTCACAGTACGTCTGGGGCCTGCCCTTAGCTGCTGAGTTCTCTGCTGGCTAATTTCTTGCCAACCACTCAGGTTCTGAAAGTGCCCTGTGGCCCCAGTAGAGTTGGGGTCCTTGAATGTTCCTACTATCACTTGCTGCCCGCCAACTAGACCACTACCTTAAGGGGTATGGGGTAAGAGAAGGGGGACGCGGTCTCCCTACTCATTTACATCTTCCCTAACTCAGGGTGAAAGACCCTTGCCACAACCTCTCCAGGCTTTCAGAAAGGTCTCTTTCCAGGCTCCCATGTTGGCTCAGCTTCCTCTGAGCCCTGGAAGGCTCTCCCAGGGGCTCCTTGGTGCTGCCACGATGCCACTTCCCCCATCCAGGTCTCTCCCAAGCTCTCTTCCTCATCAGACTCTCAAGGGAATTAGTAAGGTATACAGGACTGAGGCAGGATTATTTTATTTTTTAACAAACGTAAGCACATTTTTTATACTGATATGTTTAAAAGTAATAGGGAAAATGGGAAAAAAGAAAGTGAGGATTAGAAAACACGTTATAGGGGATAAGGGCCTATTCCTCATGGGACTCAAACAAGTTTTTGTCCAGTGGTCTAGATGCAACTCAGGAAATGTGCGGTGAGCAAGGGCCACAGTTTAAACATCAATTCTTTCAACGGCTGGGCTAAGACTTGGTGCAATAGAATGCCGTCCTGCATCCTTGACTTTAGATTTCTCAGTTTCAATTACAAATCAGCTTCTTAGAGAGTCTCCCTTTAATATCACCTGCTTTTCCAATGAGTAGGAAACATTCTACTCCATCGCACTGGCAGATAATGGCTGGTCATATAATCCCAATTTATTATAGGAAAATCAATAATTGGGAGAGGTCAGGTGGGTGCTGATGTGGTAACAATCCCAAAATCCCAGTGACTTATTTCTTCCTCATACTGTGTGTCCATTGCAGGTCATCAGAGTAGTTTCTGCTCATCATGGCCACTGAGGGACAAGCTGACAGAGGCTTCAGTGACATGTGCCTCTCTAATGTTTGTAGCAAGGGGAAGGGAAGGGGGTCGGTCCTCACATTAGTGATTCAGTGTTGCACTTGTAAAGGACACACAGCACTCACACTCACAATTCATTAGCTAGAATGTATACCCTGACCCAGCTATAAGGACCCAGGCTGTTCAGTTTGGTAGATACCCAAAGGAGGTGAACCATATATCACTGAGTAGTACTAACAACCACTGGGACTTTACCTTGATCTTCACACGGATGTTGCTTTCTCTTCTTCCTTCTCATCTTTAACCTTGACACGGGAGACAGCAACATACATTAAAATTCAAAAATGCTGCCATTCATCAGTGAGAGTGCCTGCCATTCTTAAAGGAGGGTTCTTTTGCCTCTGGAGGAAGCTGCACCTTCTCTATGGATAGGAATCCAATTTGTCCTTCCAGCTACTCTGAGCCAATCACCTGTCATCTGAGGTAGTTGCCACTGGCTGAAGTAAGACCTTTATGGTATGTGGGTGTAGGCAGAGTGTCCAGAAGGAGCTTCAGGTAGGCAGACATTCCTCTCACCCCTTT
The DNA here is from genome assembly GCA_024291935.2 of Okapia johnstoni. Classification (NCBI taxonomy): domain Eukaryota; kingdom Metazoa; phylum Chordata; class Mammalia; order Artiodactyla; family Giraffidae; genus Okapia; species Okapia johnstoni. The sequence goes on from CM044305.1 coordinate 114,601,650, forward strand.
CCCTCAGGAACAGGGAAGACATTCCCTTTGCTGTTTCAAATGGGTTGCACTACCAAAATTCCAGAAGTCATGGTGGCTAACAGCCAAAACCTATCCCCTAGCTGTCTCCAGGTTCACCACTGAGGATTTATACTCAATGCTAGCTACAAGGAGAGATTAACTGCACCCAGGATGCTAAAACGAAAACTGAGGAGCAAGCAAACTCCACCATAGCTGAGTCCTGAACAAAGTAGACTATACCTAAAGGTGAATGACTTAAGTCTTCAGTGAAATCCCTGACAAAACTACAAGTAAACTTCTTTTCGAATCTCAGGGTTTCTGAATTATTCTGAGAGTCCTGTCAAGAGTGAAGACTGTTGAAATGGACTCTGTGGAGCAGAGATAGTGGTAGGCCTAGTTCTGAGCTAGCAACTCCTCATGGGTGACTGAGATGGCCAAAATGTATTCCTTCTTCCTGTAGGGTCCCTCAGCTAATGGCCTTGTGGTCCTATTTATGTGCGACCCCATACTCACTCCAAGAATAAGACTGCCAACATGTAGCCTTTCCACCCAAGAGCTTCAGATCCCATTTTGATGGTGGAAGGACTTCATTAAGACACATTATGACATCCTACTGAGACTGGTGGTAGCTCATGTGCCAGAGCGGGAGGCCCTTCCACTGGCATCTCTGGAAGCTCTGTGATCACTGTGAATCAGTCCATGATTCCTGCCCTATCCCCATTTAGAGTACCCTTGACCTCGGAAAAGAGAGAGGCCCCTCTGTTGCTCCATTAAGTAGTGAGGATCTACAGAAAGGGTTTTCTGCAAGACAGGAGGATCGGCAGGACACCTTCACCAGAGCAACAAAGGAGAGAGGCCAAGGCCTCCAAGTCCTTCTGGATAAGCTCTTGAAAGAAGTCAGAGGAGGAAAAAACACCTACCTATGGAGGAGCAAATAGAAGGATTACGTCTGACCTCTCCTCAGAAGCCACACAAGCAAGAAAAGAGTAATGTGGAATATTTAAGCTGTTCAAAGGAAAAGAAAAAACCTTAGAATTATGTATCCTGCAAAATTACCCTTCAAATATGAAGAAGAAATAGAGATTTTATCAGAAAAGCAAAAATTGAGGGAATTTGTTTTCAGTAGCTCTGCTTTGCAAGAAATTTTGAAAGAAATTCTTTAGAGAGAAGGAAAGTAATATGAGTCAGGAACTCAAATCGACAGAGAGTAAGGAAAAACATCAGAGAGGGAATAAGTGAGACTAAAATAAAAACAAATTAAAAAAAATTACTTCATCTAACCGATAATACCTTATTGAAAATAATGCCAACAATGTATTTGCATGAATGTTTATTTGTATTAATGTCATATGAACGTATATATACGCATATACATCTGTATATGTGTACATATAAATATGTGTACACATATTTATGTATGCTTTTATAAAAGTGAAGTAAATCATTGCAATATTATAAGGGGCAGGAAGGAGGTATTAGGATTATATGTTATAACGTAGTAACACTAACCATGAAGCAGTATAGTGTTATGTGAAAGTAGACATCAGTTCAGTTCAGTCACTAAGTCGTGTCCGACTCTGTGCAACTCCATGAATTGAAGCACGCCAGACCTCCCTGTCCATTACCAATTCCCAGAGTTTACCCAAACTCATGTCCATCAAGTCGGTGATGCCATCCAGCCATCTCATCCTCTGTCGTTCCCTTCTCCTCCTGCCCCCAATCCTTCCCAGCATCAGGGTCTTTTCCAATGAGTCAACCCTTCGCATGAGGTGGCCAAAGTATTGGAGCTTCAGCTTCAACATCAGTCCTTCCAATGAACACCCATCTCCTTTAGGATGGACTGGTTGGATATCCTTGCAGTCCAAGGGACTCTCAAGAGTCTTCTCCAACACCACAGTTCAAAAGCGTCAATTCTTCGACGCTCAGCTTTCTTCACCGTCCGACTCTCACATCCATACATGACCACTGGTAAAACCATAGCCTTGACTAGACGGACCTTTGCTGGCAAAGTAATGTCTCTGTTTTTAATATGCTGCCTAGGTTGGTCATAATTTTCCTTCCAAGGAGTAAGTGTCTTTTAATTTCATGGCTGCACTCACCATCTGCAGTGATTTTGGAAATCAAAAAAATAAAGTCTGACACTGTTTCCACTGTTTTCCCATCTATTTCCCATGAAGTGAAGGGACAAGATGCCGTGATCTTAGTTTTCTGAATGTTGAGCTTTAAGCCAACTTTTTCACTCTCCTCTTTCACTTTCATCAAGAGGCTCTTTAGTTCCTCTTCACTTTCTGCCATAAGGGTGATGTCATCTGCATATCTGAGGTTATTGATATATCTCCCGGCAACCTTGATTCCAGAGTGTGCTTCTTCCAGCCCAGTGTTTCTCATGATGACTCTGTATATAAGTTAAATAAGCAGAGTGACAATATACAGCCTTGATGTACACCTTTTCCTATTTGGAACCAGTCTGTTGTTCCATGTCCAGTTCTAACTGTTGCTTCCTGAACTGTATACAGGTTTTTCAAGAGGCGGGTCAGGTGGTCTGGTATTCCCATCTCTTGAAGAATTTTTCACAATTTATTGTGATCCACACAGTCAAAGGCTTTGGCATAGTCAATAAAGCAGAAATAGATGTTTCTGTGGAACTGTCTTGCTTTTTCAATGATCCATCCGATGTTGGCAATTTGATCTCTGGTTCCTCTGCCTTTTCTAAAACCAGCTTGAACATCTGGAAGTTCATAGTGATGCAATCTCAAAAATGACAGAATGATCTCTGTTCGTTTCCAAGGCAAACCATTCAATATCACGGTAATCCAAGCCTATGTCCCAAACAGTAACGCTGAAGAAGCTGAAGTTGAACGGTTCTATGAATACCTACAAGACTTTTTAGAACTAACACCCAAAAAAAGATGTCCTTTTCATTATAGGGGACTAGAATGCAAAAATAGGAAGTCAAGAAACACCTGGAGTAACAGGAAAATTTGGCCTTGGGGTAAAGAATGAAGCAGGGCAAAGCTATTAGAGTTTTGCCAAGAGAACACACTGGTCATAGCAAACACCCTCTTCCAACAACACAAGAGAGGACTCTACCCATGGACATCACCAGATAGTCAACACCGAAATCAGATTGATTTTATTCTTTGCAGCCAAAAATGGAGAGGCTCTATACAGTCAGCAAAAACAAGACTGGGAGCTGACTGTGGCTCAGATCATGAACTCCTTATTGCCAAATTCAGACTTAAATTGAAGAAAGTAGGGAAAACCACTAGACCATTCAGGTGTGACCTAAATCAAATCCCTTATGATTATACAGTGGAAGTGAGAAATAGATTTAAGGGACTAGATCTGATAGACAGAGTGCCTGATGCACTATGGGCGGAGGTTCGTGACATTGTGCAGGAGACAGGGATCAAGACCATCCCCAAGAAAAAGAAATGCAAAAAAGCAAAATGGCTGTCTGAGGAGGCCTTACAAATAGCTGTGAAAAGAAGAGAAGTGAAAAGCAAAGGAGAAAAAGAAAGATATTCCCATCTGAATGCAGAGTTCCAAAGAATAGCAAGGAGAGATCAGAAAGCCTTCCTCAACGATCATGCAAAGAAATAGAGGAAAACAACAGAATGGGAAAGACTAGAGATCTCTTCAAGAAAATGAGAGATAGCAAAGGAACATTTCATGCAAAGATGGGCTCGATAAAGGACAGAAATGGTATGGACCTAACAGAAGCAGAAGAGATTGAGAAGAGGTGGCAAGTATACACAGAAGATCTGTACAAAAAAAGATCTTGGCCCAGATAATGACGATGGTGTGATCACTCACCTAGAGCCAGACGTCTTGGAATGTGAAGTCAAGGGGGCCTTAGGAAGCATCACTATGAACAAAGCTAGTGGAGGTGATGGAATTCCAGTTGAGCTATTTCAAATCCTGAAAGATGATGCTGTGAAGTGCTACACTCAATATGTCAGCAAATTTGGAACACTCAGCAGTGGCCACAGGACTGGAAAAGGTCAGTTTTCATCCCAATTCCAAAGAAAGGCAATGCCAAAAAATGCTCAAACTAGCACACAGTTGCACTCATCTCACATGGTAGTAAAGTAATGCTCAAAATTCTCCAAGCCAGGCTAGAAAGTAGACATGGATTAGCCTAAAAGTATATTGCACACTATAAGTCAACAATTAACAAAAAAAAATTAAAGCTTAATTGATATGCTATCAATTTTGGAATAAAAATAGAATCATCTAAAATGCTGAATAAAAACCACAAAAGGCAGAAAAAAAGCAGAAGACAAAAATAGGAACAAAGAACAAGGGCACCAAATAGAGAAAAACAAGTGTAGTAGCTATTAACCCAACTATATCAGTAATCACTTTGAATATCAATGGTCTAAATGCACCAATTAAAAGATACAGATTGTCAGAGTGGATGCAAAAAAAAGATGTATTACTATGTTGTCTTCCAGTACCCACTTTAAATATGAAGAGGCATATGGATTAAAAGTAGGGGACTTCCCAGTGGTCTTAGTTTTCTTCCCAGTGGTCCAGTGGTGCAATCTAGTATTCTTGGGCTTCCCTTGTGGCTCAGCTGGTAAAGAATCCACCTGCAATGTGGGAGACCTGGGTTTGATCCCTGGGTTGGGAAGATTCCCCTGGAGAAGGGAAAGGCTACGCACTACAATATTCTGGCCTGGAGAATTCCACGGACTGTATAGTCCATGGGGTCGCAAAGGGTTGGACACGACTGAGCAACTTTCACTTCACTTTATTTCACTTTGCAACACAGGGCACAAAGGTCAGATTCTTGGTCCAGGAAGATTCCACATGCCATGGAGCAACTAAGCCCACATGCCAGTCACTGAGCCCACACACTCTGGAGCCCATGTGCCAAAACTAAGACTTGACATAGCCAAATAAATAATTTTATAAAAGTAAATGGATGAAGGAAAACATACCATGCTGATACCAACCAAAACAAAGTATAAGTAGTATATTAATTGCAAACAGAGAAGACACTAAAGTGAAAAAAAATAGTTATCAGGTATAAAATGGCCATTTCATGAAGAAAAAGGGGTCAGTGCCTCAAGAAGATATAACAATCCTTAATGCATATGTGCCAAACAAGAGAATGTCAAACTATGTGGGGGAAAAAAAATGAGAGAATCACAAAGAGAAATAGATAAATACACTATCATCACAGTTGGAGAATTCAACATCCTTGTATCAGAAATGGACAGATTCAAGCAGGCAGAAATTCAAAAAGAACATCAGTTCAGTTCAGTCGCTCAGTCGTGTCCGACTCTTTGCGACCCCATGAACTGCAGCACGCCAGGCCTCCCTGTCCATCACCGACTTCCTGAGTCCACCGAAACCCGTGTCCATTGAGTCGATGATGCCATCCAACCATCTCATCCTCTGTCGTCCCAGCATCAGGGTCTTTTCAGTTATCTCCAAGAAAATTAGAGATATCAAAGGAGCATTCCATGCAAAGATGGGCACAATAAAGGACAGAAATGGTATGAACCTAACAGAAGCAGAAGACATTAAGAAGAAGTGGCAAGAATACACAGAAAAACTATACAAAAAAGATCTTCATGACCCACATGACCCAGATAACGACAATGGTGTGATCACTCACCTAGAGCCAGACATCCTGGAATGAGAAGTTAAGTGGGCCTTAGGAAGCAACAATATGAACAAAGCTACTGGAGTGATGGAATTCCAGTTGAGCTATTTAAAATCCTAAAAGATGATGCTGTGAAAGTGCTGCACTCAATATGCCAGCAAATTTGGAAAACTCAGCAGGAGCCACAGGACTGGAAAAGGTCGGTTTTCATTCTAATCCCAAAGAAAGGCAGTGCGAAAGAAGGCTCAAACTACCACACAGTTGCACTCATTTTACATGATAGCAAAGCAGTGTTCAAAATCCTTCAAGCTGGGCTTCAACAATACGTGAACTAAGAATTTCCAGATGTACAAGCTGGGTTGAGAAAAGGCAGAGGAACCAGATATCAAATTGCCAACATCTGTTAGATCATAAAAAAATTCCAGAAAAACGTATATTTCTTTTTTATTGACTACGCTAAAACCTTTGACTGTGTGGATTACAACAAATTGGAAAATTCTTAAAGAGATGGGAATACCAGACCACTTTACCTGTCTCCTGAAAAACCTGTATGCATGTCAGAAGCAACAGTTAGAACTGAACATGGAACGATAGACTGGTTCAAAATTGGGAAAGGAGTGTGTCAAGGCTGTGTATTGTCACCCTGTTTATTTAACTTACATGCAGAGTGAAAGTGAAAGTGTTAGTCAGTCATGTCCAATTCTTTGCTATCCCATAAATTGTAGCCCAGCAGGCTCCTCTGTCCATGGAATTATCCAGGCAAAAATACTGGAGTGGGTTGCCATTCCCTTCTCCAGGGAATCTTTCCCACCCAAGGATCAAACCTGGGTCTCCTGCATTGCGGGCAGACTCTTTATCATCTGAGCCATATGCAGAGTACATCATGTAAAATGCTGGGCTGGAGGAAGCACAAGCTGGAATCAAGATTGCCAGGAGAAATATCAATAACCTCAGATATGTAAATAACACCATCCTTATGGCAGAAAGCAAAGAGGAACTAAAGAGCCTCCTGATGAAGGTGAAAGAGGAGAATGGAAAAGGTGGCTTAAAACTCAACATTCAAAAAACGAAGATCATGGCATCCGGTCCCATCATGTCATGGCAAATAGATGGGGAAACAATGGAAACAGTGACAGACTATTTTCTTGGGCTCCAAAATCAATATGAATGGTGACTGCAGCTATAAAATTTTTTAAAAGATGCTTGCTCCTTGGAAGAAAAACCATGACAAAACTAAACAGCATATTAAAAAGCAGAGACATCAATTTGCCAACAAAGGTTCATGTAGTCAAAGCTATGGTTTTTCAGTAGTCATGTACGGATGTTGACAGTTGAGCCATAAAAAAGGCTGAGGGCTGAAGAATTGATGCGTTTGAACTGTAGTGCTGGAGAAGACTCTTGAGAGTCCCTTGGACTGCAAGGAGATCCAACCAGTCAATCCTAATGGAAATCAACCCTGAATATTCATTGGAAGAACTGATGCTGAAGCTGAAGCTCCAATACTTTGGCCACCTGATGCGAAGAGCTGACTCCTTGGAAAAGACCCTGATATTTGGAAAGATTGAGGACAGGAGGAGAAGGAGGCAACAGAGTAAAAGATGGTTGGATGGCATCAATAACTCAGTGGACATGAATTTGAGCAAACTCAGGAGATAGTGAAGGACAGGGAAGCCTGGTGTGCTTCAGTCCATGGGGTCGCAAAGAGTCGGACTTGACTGAGCGACTGAACTGACTGAAGGAGTAGATGAGCAATAGAATAACGAGTGAACCACAAATAGTAAGGGTAGGTATTCTCTCATAAAATTATATATATATATATATATACACATATACATATATATATATTATATCAGCACTGGACAATGTTGTTGTTCAGTCTCTGTCTTTTCTAAATCCAGCTTGTACATCTGGAAGTTGTTGGTTCACGTACTATTGAAACCTAGCTTGAAGAATTTTGCTAGCATGTGAGATGAGTGCAATTATGCAGTAGTTTGAATTATTTGGCATTGCCCTTCTTTGGGATTGCGATGAAAACTGACCTTTTCCAGTACTGTGGCCACTGCTGAGTTTTCTGGACAATGCAGACAACCTGAAAACAACAGGACTTCACTCAACCTCTTCAGTGTAGAAAAGAAACCTGGTAGAACAAAGGGATTCTGAAATCTGGTTGCTGCTGAGGGGCCCCCATGGGAAGGTATGTGGTTCCCTGTGCTCCCCGAGGGTCATGGGCACAGCAGCTCCCCATCCAGCATCTGTGCTGGGACTGTAACCTTCTGTCAAGGGTTAATGAGGCCCCCTCCTGAGTGAGAATGAGGGGATCCAGTCACCGTGGAACAAAGTGTCCCATAGAATACAACTCCATCCTTACTGGGACTCCTGGGGGCCCCGGTCCGGGCTGTGAAACTGAGCCCCCCACCTCCCCCTCACTTTCTTAGTGAACTTGGGGAGTCAGAGGCTTGATCTGTGGGGTGCAGTCTCAGGTGGGCAGTGGGAGGTGCCCACATCCTGCGGATACTCAAGCTGAGAACCAGAGGAGACTGAGGGTCCCCAGGGGATGAATGTGCAGCCCTCCCGACAGCCCTGGGGGACCAGGGGTAGTGGAGTCCGGATGTGACGTCACTGATCCCGCTTGGAGGGGAGAAATGAGGGCCTGGGTCAGCTGCCTGGGTTCAGGTCAGCAGAATGAAAGAACCCAGCTGTGCTAGGAGTCAAGGTAGAACCCTGAGGGGGGCTCTGGGACCCCAGGACATCCAGGTTGTCAATGCTCTCAGCTCTGAGAGACCAAGCAGGGTTGGAGGAATGAGCACCCTACTCCCACTTGCCTCTCAGGGGTCCTGGCTGGGGAGAGCCTGGTTCTAATGGGAGCAAGTTCGGGGTGAGAGGGTAGTGCTTAGACCTTCTGGGAGTCAAAGTGAAGAGCGGAAGGAGGGTTGAGGAATGCAGGGGGCATCATTTCAGCTCTGGGAAGCCCTGGGCTTGGAGCCCTGATGTCATGTCCACAGACTCCCCCTGGGGGTATCAGGGCAGTGACGGCCTTGGTGTGAGGGTCCCACCTCCAGTCAACACAAGGGGCATCCCCAGACCTGCCAGGGCTCAAGATGAGGGCCTTGAGGGAGGACACAGTGAATCCCACAGGTCCCGGCACAAGAAGCAACAGTTAGAACCAGACATGGAACAACAGACTGATTCCAAGTCAGGAAAGGAGTACATCAAGGCTGTATATTGTCACCCTGCTTATTTAACTTCTATGCAAAGTACATCATGCAAAATGACGGGCTGGATGAAACAAAAGCTGGAATCAAGACTGCTGGGAGAAATATCAATAACCTTAAATATGCAGATGACACCACCCTCATGGCAGAAAGCAAAGGAGAACTAAAGAGCCTCTTGATGAAATTGAAAGAGGAGAGTGAAAAGTTGGCTTAAAACTCAACGTTCAAAAAAAGAACATCATGGCATCTGGTCCCATCACTTCATGGCAAATAGATGGGGAAACAGTGGCTGACTTCATTTTGGGGGGTTCCAAAATCACTGCAGATGGTGACTGCAACCATTAAATTAAAACATGCTTGCTCCTTGGAAGAAAAGATATGACCAACCTAGACAGCATATTAAAAAGCAGAGACATTACTTTGCCAACAAAGGTCTGTCTAGTCAAAGCTATGGCTTTTCCAGTAGTCATGTATGGAGGTGAGAGTTGGACTATAAAGAAAGCTGAGTGCCAAAGAATTGATTCTTTTGAACTGTGTGTTGGAGAAGACTCTTGAGAGTCCCTTGGACTGCGAGGAGATCCAACCAGTCCATCCTAAAGGAATGCAGTCCTGAATGTTCATTGGAAGGACTGGTGCTGTAGCTGAAGCTCTGATACTCTGGCCACCTGATATGAAGAACTGACTCATTTGAAAAGACCCTGATGCTGGGAAAGATTGAAGGCGGGAGGAGAAGGGGACGACAGAGGATGAGATGGTTGGCTGGCATCACTGACTCAATGGACATGAGTTTGAGTAAACTCCGCGAGTTGGTGATGGACAGGGAGGCCTGGGATGCTGCAGTCCATGGGGTCGCAAAGAGTTGGACAGGAATGAGGGACTGAACTGAACTGAAAACTCTCTCACATTTATCTATACCTCACCGTTTTCCCACCCAGACTGAATTAAGTTCACGTTTTTCTTTGGTTTACTTGGTGTTCTTTCTCAGCATGTATTCAATAATATTTGATGGATCAATGAACGCATGAATCAAATCACTGATTCAGAATGTGGAAACCTGTCTTCTCTCTTGCCTGGGCCTTCTGCCTCTATGGAATAAACACCAAATGCTACAACTGCTCACGTAGCTCATAATTTCTATGGGAAACTTACCAAGAGTGCACACATTATGGTTGTGTCTTCCCCAGGTCCAAGCACCATCTTAGAGTTGGGTGTGCTCTCAACTGGTTGATCCATGGTGCTTCCTACATCAGGCTCCACACATCTCTCATCATTCTGGATACACCACAGTCATAGCCTCAACTCTAGTCACCTTCCAGGTGAAACAGTGAAAAGAAAAAAAAAATGAGAAGAGGAAGAAAGAGTAGATCTGATCACTAAGCTGAATAGAAAGACTGCAGAAATAGATCAGCCACATAGAAACATTGAAGAAGGAAAGGAAGGAGAAGCAATCCTTTGTGTTCAAGAGAGACAAAGTCAGAAAACTGGACAGTCAGTCCAGATCTGCTTTCCTGAAGAGGGACAGCTCCCCAAGTTGTGGAAAAGACTATGTTGGACCATATTATCCCACAGAGCACCCGCCTACCTAAGGCCTTATGTGTTTCCTTAGGACAATCTACACTGTAGCAAGACTTCAGGCATTAATGAATAAGTTTCTCCACACCCTCTACCCACATCACTTGCTACTGAAGGCCTCTTCTCTCCTTCATTCCAATAGCTGGACATTAGTCACCTTCTAAATAATGAAAAATTAAGCCTGAAAATACAAGACAGACTTGTTGTTGTTTAGTTGCTAAGTCTTTGCGACCTGATGGACTGTAGCCCACCAGGCTCATCTGTCCATGTGATTTCCCAGGAAAGAATACTGGAGTGGGTTGTTATTTCCTTCTTCAGGGGATCTTCCTGACCCAGGGATTGAACCCACGTCTCCCGCATCTCCTGCATTGGCAGTCAGTTTCTTTACCACTGAGCTACCTGGGAAGCCCACAAGACAGATTAGTAAGGAGGAAAAAATAGTGGCCCTCCATCCAAGCAATGATTTAAACGCATGCTTCCCACTTTGAATATAGACACTCAGCAGCACTGAGAAGAGGGGGCAAGGAGAAGATTAAGAAACCAATAAGGTGCATAGCCACAGATTTGTGTGGAATGGCAATTGCCTCAACCCGCTTCAACTCATTCTTGTGTGACAGCCTTCCTCTAACTGCTTCCAGATCTGTCATCCTAACTGCCTAGGGCTCGTAAAGTAATCCCCAGAGGATGAATCTGACATTTTTAAGAATGATGGGGATTGAAGGGAAAGTCTGGCCTTGATTACAATAGACCACAAAGAACCAGTTGAAATCACTCCCCGAGAAAATCGTAGACCGGTTTCTGTTTTGTTGTTGTTTTTTTTAATAGGAAGAGAGAGATGAAGGAATAGAAAAAGAGGAAAAGAGATGGAAGAGAGGAGGAAGGGAAGGAGATAGAGAAGAAAGATCATTTTTTTAATTTGTGAAGCAAATAATTGAAATGGCTGTTTTGAGCAGAAAGGAGGAGGAAGCAGAAGATAGTAAGAAAGTTAATGAAAAGCTGTCCAGTAGCAAGCGCCTTGGACAAGGGGTTAGGAAATTAAAATTCTAGTCACTGCTTCTGCCACTGACTTACTAACTTGCAAGTGCCATCCCTTCTCTAGGTCTCAGTTTCTTCATCTGTGCAGTGGATATGTGTGGGGACTTAGAGCTGCCACCAAAGACCCTACCTGCTTGGTTTTCACAGAAGAAAGGCAGATCTCACAGAATTAGGCTGTCAATAGGGATTTATGTGTTGTTTAATTAAATTAGTAATGGATTCAGTAAATATAGATGTCAGTTGTTTGTGAAAAGTTTCTAATACTACCAAACATTCAACTTAATAAATCACATCATATTGCTCACAAGCTGTAACTTCCTTTTCCAAAAAACATCTTTATTGAGATACAATTCACATACCATGAAATTCACCCACTTAAAGTGTACAAAGTTGCAAAAACAGTACAGAAATGTTCTGTGTAGGCTTCATCCGATTGCACCCAGGAATTACTATAATACCATATCAACTGATGTTGATACAATGTTTTAATATAGTTCTGTCAGTCTTTCATGAGTGTAGATAAGATATACAAACTTCCTGTCATCACCTCTATAATCACCTCTACACTCACAATTCCAACCCCTGGAAACCAATTGTCTCTTCACCAACAGTATAACATTATTATTTCAAGGAAACTACATATGTGCAATCATACAGTATAATACTTTTGGATACTGGATGTTTTCACACTGAATAATGTCCTTTAAACCACACAAATTAATGCATGTATGAAGAGTTTGCTCATTTTTATTGCTGAGTACTAATCCATGTGAAATGAGTGCAATTGTACAGTAGTTTGAACATTCTTTGGCATTGCCTTTCTTTGGGATTGAAATGAAGACTGACATTTTCCAGTCCTGTGGCCACTGCTGAGTTTTCCAAATTTGCTGGCATATTGAGTGCAGCACCTTCACAGCATCATCGTTTAAGATTTGAAATAGCTCAGCTGGAATTCCATCCCCTCCAGTAGCTTTGTTCATACTGATGCTTCCTAAGGCCCACTTGACTTTGCACTCCAGGATGTCTGGCTCTAGGTAATTAATCACACCATCGTGGTTATCTGGGTCGTGAAGATCTTTTTTGTGTAGTTCTTCTGTGTGTTCTTGCCACCTCTTCTTAATCTCTTCTGCTTCTGTTAGGTCCATACCCTTTCTGTCTTTATTGTGCCCATCTTTACATGCAATATTCCTGTGGTAGCTCTAATTTCCTTGAAGAGAATTCTAGTCTTTCCTATTCTATTGTTTTCCATTATTTCTTTTCACTGATCACTGAGGAAGGCTTTCTGATCTCTCCTTGCTATTGTTTGGAACTCTGCATTCAGATGGGAATATCTTTCCTTTTCTCCTTTGCCTTTCACTTCTCTTCTTTTCTCAGCTATTTGTAAGGCCTCCTCAGGCAACCATTTTGCCTTTTTGCACTTCTTTTTCTTGGGGATGGTTTTGATCACCGCCTCCTGTACAATGTCACAAACCTCTGCCCATAGTTCTTCAGGGACCCTGTCCATCAGATCCAATCCCTTGAATCTATTTGTCACTTTCGTTGTGTAATCATAAGGGATTTAATTTAGATCATACCTGAATGACTTCAACAGTCCATGAACCAAGAACTTCCAGATGTTCAAGCTGGATTTAGAAAAGGCAGAGGAAACAGAAATCAAATTGCCAACATCCGTCGGATTATTAAAAAAGCAAGAGAATTCCAGAAAAACACTTACTTCTTCTTCATTGACTATGCTAAAGGCTTTGACTGTGGATCACAGCAAACTGTGGAAAATTCTTAAAGAGATGGGAGTACAAGACCACCTTACCTGCCTCCTAAGAAACCTGTTCACAGGTCAAGAAGCAACAGTTAGAACTGGACATGAAACCACAGACTGGTTCCAAATCAGGAAAGGAATACATCAAGGCTGTAAATTGCCACCCTGCTTATTTAACTTCTATGCAGAGTATATCATGGAAAATGTCAGTCTGGATGATGCACAAGCTGGAATCAAGATTGCCAGGAGAAACATCAATAACCTCAGAAATGCAGATGACATCACCCTACAGAAGAAAGCAAAGAGTAGCATAAGAGCCTCTTGATGAAAGTGAAAGAAGAGAGTGAAAAAGTTGGCTTAAAACTCAACATTCAAAAAACAAACATCATGGCATAATCAGTCCCATCACTTCATGGCAAATAGATAGGGAAACAATGGACACAGTGACAGACTTTATTTTCTTGGGCTCCAAAATCACTGCAGATGGTGACTTCAGCCATGAAATTAAAAGATGCTTGCTCCTTGGAAGAAAAGAAATGACAAACTTAGCATATTAAAAAGCAGAGAAATCACTTTGCCAACAAAGGTCCGTACCATAAAGAAGGCTGAGAGCTGAAGAATTGATGCTTTTGAACTGTGGTGCTGGAGAAGACTCTCGGGAGTCACTTGGACTGCAAGGAGATCAAACCAGTAAATCCTAAAGGAAATCAGTCCTGAATATTCATTGGAAGGACTGATACTGAACCTGAAGCTCCAATACTTTGGCCACCTGATGGGAATGATGCTGGTAAAGACTGAAGGCAGGAGGAGATGTGGGTGACAGAGGACGAGATGGTTGGATGGCATCACTGACTCAATGGACATGAGTTTGAGCAAGCTCCGGGAGTTGATGATGGACAGGGAAGCCTGGCTTGCTTCAGTCCATGGGGTCGCAAAAAGTTAGACAAGACTGAGCAACTGAACAACAACTAATCCATGGTATGCAAGAAACAGTTTCTTTAATTATTCCTTTAGTAAGGACAATTTGTTTACAACTTTTTTACTATTACAAGCTTTATTTAGCTTAAATGATATTTCTGTTTGCTTTCAATATACTTAAATCATTATATTTGAAATGTTTCTCACACATATGATACAATTGAGTCATTTTTTTAAAATTCACTCTTCCACTTTCTGTCATTTACTTGATGTATTTAGACCATGTGGTTTAATGTAATTATGGAAATGTTGGGACTTGAGTCTGACAATTTTTTTAAAACATAATTTGGTTTTCAGAGCAGTTTCAGATTCACAGCAAAACTTAGAGGGAGGTACAGAGATTTTTTTATGTATGAGTAAAATCATACAGTATTTCTCTTTCTCTTTCTGACTTATTTCACTTAGCATAATATCCTCAAGGTCCATCCATGTTGCCTCCACATCTTTTTTATCCAGTCATCCATTGATGAAAACTTAGGTTGTTTTCATGTCTTGGCTCTTATAAATAATGCTGTGATGAACATATGAGTCCATATATATTTTCAAATTAATGTTTTCATGTTCTTTCAATGGGCTTCCCAGGTGGCGCTAGTGGTGAAGAACCCACCTGTCAATGCAGGAGACATAAGAGACAAGGGTTCAATCCCTGGGTCAGAAAGATCCCTGGGAGGAGGGCATGGCAACCCACTCCAGTATTCTTGCTTGGAGAATCCCATGGACAGAGGAGCCGGGCAGCTACAGTCCAAAGGGTTGCAAAGAGTCAGACACGACTGAAGTGAGTTTGCATGAATTCATCGTCTGGATAAGCCATAGTTTATGTATTCATTTACCTACTGAAGTATACCTTGGTTGCATTCACGTTTTGACAATTAGGAGTAAACATCTATGTGCAGGTTTTTTGTGGACAGAGTTTTCGACTACTTTGAGTAAACACCAACGAGTGTGATTGCTGGATTGTGTGATTAAGAGTATAGTTTTGTAAGAAATCTCCGAACTGTCTTCCAAAGTGGTTGTACCATCTTGCATTCCCACTGGCAATGAATGAGAGTTTCTGTTGCTCCATATTCTCACCAGCAGTTGATGTTGTCAGTGTTTCAGAATGTATCAATTCTAATGATATGCAGTGATATCTAATTATTGTTTTAATTTATATTTCTCTGGTGAAATATGAGGTAGAGTATCTTTTCATATGCTTATTTCCAACTGTAACTCTTTATTGCTGAAGTGTCTGTTTAGATCTTTAAACCATTTCTTAATCAGGTTGTGAATTTTCTTGCTGCTGAGTTTTAAGACTTCTTTGTATATTTTAGATAACAGTCTTTCATCAGTTATGAACTACTGGAAAAACCATAGCTTTGACTATCCTGCCCTTTGTTGGCAAAGTAATGTCTCTGCTTTTTAATACTCTGTCTACATTTGTCATAGCTTTTCTTCCAAGGAACAAGAATATTTTAATTTCATGGCTGCAGTCACTGTCCACAGTGATTTTGGAGCCCAAGAAAATAAAGTCTGTCATGTTTCCATTGTTTCCCCATCTATTTGCCACAAGTGATGGGATCAGATTCCATCATCATAGTTTTCTGAATGTTGAGTTTTAAGCCAACTTTTTCACTCCCCTCTTTAACCTTCATCAAGAAGCTCTTTAGGTCCTCTTCACTTTCTGCCATTAGAGTGGTGTCATCCGCATGTCTGACGTTGTTGATATTTCTCCTGGCAATCTTGATTCTAGCTTGTGAGTCTTCTAGCCTGGAATTTTGCGTAATGTACTTGGCACACAAGGGTGACAATATACAGCCTTGACGTCCTCCTTTCCCAATTTGGAACCAGTCTGTGGTTCCATGTCCAGTTTTAACTGTTGCTTCTTAACCTGCAAACAGGTTTCTCAGGAGGCAGGTAAGGTGGTATTATACTCCCATCTCTTTAAGAATTTTCCACAGTTCATTGTGATCCACATAGTCAAAGGCGTCAGCATAGTCAATGAAGCAGATATAGATGTTTTTCTGGAATTTTCTTGCTTTTTCTATGATCCAGCAGATGTAGGCAATTTGATCTCTGTTTCCTCTGCCTTTTCTCAATCCAGCTTGTACACCTGGAAGTTCTTGGTTCATGTACTGTTGAGGCCTGGCTTGAAGGATTTTGAGCATTACCTTGCTAGCATGTGAGAGGAGTGCAATTGTGCAGTAGTTTGAGCATTCTTTGGCATTGCCTTTCTTTGGCATTGGGATGAAAACTGACCTTTTCCAGTCCTGGGGACACTGCTGAGTTTTCCAAATTTGCTGACATATTGAGTGCAGCACCTTCACAGCATCATCTTTTAGGATTTGAAATAGCTCAGCTGGAATTCCATCACCTCCAATAGCTTTGTTCATAGCAATGCTTCCTAAGGCCCACTTAACTTCACACTCCAGGATACCTGGTTCTAGGTGAGTGATCACACCATCATGGTTATCTGGGTCATTAAATAGCATTGTGTTTTAATTTTCTACCTCCATCTGGTTCTGGTGATTTCTGTTTGGGAGAGTTTTTAGTTAATTGCAACAAATATACTGTGTAGTGTGGGATATGGATTGTGTGGGAGCTTGTGCATGTGTGGGGCAAAGGGTATGTGGGAACTCACTGAACTTTCCATTCAGTCTTGCTGTGAACCTAAAACTGTTCTAAAAATAGTTCATTTTAAAAAGCAGTTCTTATTTTATCAACACCATAATCCTCATTTCTGAGTAATTCCAGTGATTAAATATTTCCTCTCTCATCAAATCTTTTATATTTATTCTTTTCAAAAGTTAGGATTTTTTCCTACAGAGAAAATAATTTTTATTACATAAATTTCAGATATACAGCATTATAGTTCAACATCTATATATGGTATAGAGTAATCAACACAAGTCTAATTACCATCTCCCTGTACAATTGACCCCCTTCATCCATTTCACTCACCCCCAATTCCCTTCCCCTCTGGTAATTTGTTCTGTATATCTATTCATTTGTTTTTGTTTTGTTTGTTCATTGGTTTTGTCTTGTTTTGTTTAGATTTTACATATGAGTAAAATCATACAGTATTTCTCTTTCTATTTCTGAGTTATTTCACTTAGCATAATATCCTCAAGGCCCATCCATGTTGTCTCCACATCTTTTTTATCCAGCCATCCATTGATGAAAACTTAGATGGTTTTCATGTCTTGGCTCTTGTAAATAATGCTGTGATGAACATATGAGTCCATATATATTTTCAAATTAGTGTTTTCATGTTCTTCGGGTGGGCTTCCCAGATGGCGCTAGTGGTAAGAACCCACCTGCCAATGCAGGAGACAGGAGACACAGGTTCCATCCCTAGGTTGGGAAGAGACCCTGGAGAGCATGGCAATCCACTCCAGTATTCTTGCCTGGAGAATCCCATGGACAGAGGGGCCTGGTAGGCTACAGTCCAAAGTGTCGCAAAGAGTCAGACAAGACTGAAGTGACTTAGCACGTTCTTTGGATAAATATCCAGAAGTGAAATAGCTGAGTTGTATGGTAATTCTATTCTTAATTTTTAAAGGAATTTCCGTATTGTTTTCCAAAGTGGTTGCATCAATTTACGTTTCCAACAACAGTGTGAAAATATTTCCTTTTCTTTACTTCCTCTCCAACATTTGTTATTCCTTATCTTTTTGATAATAGCCATTCTAACAGGTGTGAGGTGATGTCTCATTGTAGTTTTGATCTGCACTTCCTTGATAATTGGTGATGTTGAACATATTTTCATGTGCCTCTCACAATCTGCATGCCTGTCATCTTTGGAAAAATGTCTATTCAGATCCTCTGCCCATTTTTAAATTAGGTAGCTTATCTTTTGTTGCTGTTGAGTTACGTGAGTTCTTTATACATTTTAGATATTAACCTTTATCTGATATGTCTTCTGCAAAAACCTTCTCCCACTAGATAAGCTGGCTTTTCATTTTAATGATTTCCTTCATTATGCAGAAGATTTTTATTTTTTGTAGTGGGGTGCTCTCAATTTTTTATTGAAGTACAGTTGGTTTACAGTACTTTATCCTTTTTCTTTCTTTTCCTTTTTTAAAATTAATTTTTATTGGAGTATAGTTGATTTACAATGCTGTATTATTTTCTGCTGTATAGCAAAGTGAATCAGTTATATATATACATATATCCACTCTTTTTTCGATTCTTCTCCCATATAGATCACTACAGAGTATTGAGTAGAGTTCCCTGTACTATACAGTAGGTTCTTATTAATTATTTATTTTATATATAGTAGTGTTATTATATGTCAATCCCAATCTTTCAATTTATCCCTCCCCCTACCTTCTTCTTTGTAACCGTAAGTTTGTTTTCTACATCTGTGACTCTATTCCTGTTTTGTAAATAATTTCATTTGTACCATTTCTTTAGATTGTACGTCTAGGTGATGTGTGTGTGTGTGTGTGTATGTGTGCACACTCAGTTGTGTCCCACTGTTTGCGACCCAATGGATTATAGCCTGCTAGGCTCCCCTGTCCATGGAATTTTCTAGGCAAGCATATTAGAGTAGGTTGCCATTTCCTATTCCAGGGGGACTTCCTGACCCAGGTATCAAACTCACATCTCTTGTGTCTCCT
The DNA here is from genome assembly GCA_024291935.2 of Okapia johnstoni. Classification (NCBI taxonomy): domain Eukaryota; kingdom Metazoa; phylum Chordata; class Mammalia; order Artiodactyla; family Giraffidae; genus Okapia; species Okapia johnstoni. The sequence goes on from CM044305.1 coordinate 114,620,418, forward strand.
GCATTGGCAGATGGGTTCTTTACCAACTGAACCACTGGGAATCCCTCCATCTAACTGATATCATGTGATATTTGTCTTTCTCTAACTTCATTCAGTATAACAATTTCTAAGTCCATTCATGTCAATGCAAATAGATTTATTTCATTCTTTTTATGGCTGAGTAATATTCCATTGTATATATGCACCACATCTTCTTTATTTACTCATCTGTTGACAAATAATCAGGTTACTTAGATGTCCTAGCTATTGTAAATAGTGCTGCTATGAACATTAGGTGCACGTATCTTTTGGAATTATGGTTTTCTCTGCATATTTGCCCAGGAGTGGGATTGCTCAATCATGTGGTAGCTTTATTTTTAGTTTTTTAAGGAACCTCCAAAAATTTGGAAAGGAGTATGTCAAGGATGTATATTGTCACCCTACTTGTTTAACTCATATGCAGAGTACATCATGCAAAATGCCAGGCTGGATGATGCACAAGCTGTAATCAAGATTTCTGAGAGAAATATCAGTGACCTCAGATATGCAGATGACACCACCCTATGGCAAAAAGCAAAGAAGAACTAAAGAGCTTCTTGATGAAGGTAAAAGAGGAGAGTGAAAAAGTTGGTCTAAAACTCAACTTTCAAAAAACGCACATCATGGCATCAAGTCCCATCCCTTCATGGCAAATAGATGGGGAAACAGTGGAAACAGTGACAAACTTTATTTTCTTAGGCTCCAAAATCACTGAGGACAGTGACTGCAGCCATGAAATTAAAAGACACCTGTTCCTTGGAAGAAAAGCTATGACAAACCGCTGAAAGTGTTAGTCGCTCAGTTGTGTCCACCTCTTGGCGACCCCACGGACTATAGCCCACCAGGCTCCTCTCTCCGTGGGATTCTCCAGGTGATAATACTGGAGTGGGTTGCCATTTCCATCTCCAGGGAATTTTCCCAACCCATGTCTACCACATTGCAGGGAGACTTTTTTACCATCTGAGCCACCAGGGAAGTCCATGACAAATTCAGACAGCATATTAAAAAGCAGAGACTTGACTTTGCCAACAAAGGTCTGTCTAGTCAAAGCTATGATATTTCCAGTAGTCATTTACGGATATGAGAGTTGGACCATAAAGAAGGCTTAGCATCAAAGAATTGATGCAGATCATGCAGCTCAATACCAGAAAAACCAACAACCCAATCAAAAAGTGGACAAAAGAACTGAACAGACATTTCTCCAAATAAGACATACAGATGGCTAATAAACACGTGAAAAGATGCTCAACATCACTCATTATTAGAGAAATGCAAATCAAAACCACAATGAGGTACCATTTCACACCAGTCAGAATGGCTGCTATCCAAAAGTCTACAAGCAATAAATGCTGGAGAGGGTGTGGAGAAAAGGGAACCCTCTTACACTGTTGGTGGGAATGCAAACTGGTACAGCCACTATGGAGAACAGTGTGGAGATTCCTTAAAAAACTGGAAATAGAACTGCCTTATGACCCAGCAATCCCACTGCTGGGCATACACACTGAGGAAATCAGAACTGAAAGAGACATATGTGCCCCAATGTTCATTGCAACACTGTATACAATAGGTAGGACATGGAAGCAACCTAGATGTCCATCATCAGACAATAAGGAAGTTGTGGTACGCATACACAAGGGAATATTACTCAGCTATAAAAAGGAATGCATTTGAGTCAGTTCTAATGAAGTGGATGAAACTGCAGCCTATTAACAGAGAATGAAGTAGGTCAGAAAGAGAAACACCAATACAGTATATTAACACATATATATGGAATTTAGAAAGATGACAATGATGATCCTATACACATGGGAGCAAAAGAGACAGAGATGTTAAGAATAGACTTTTGGACTCTGTGGGAGAAGGCGAGGGTGGGAGGATTTGAGAGAATAGCATTGAAACTTGTATATTGCCATATGTAAAATAGATGAAAAGTGCAAGTTCAATGCATGAAGCAGGGCACTCAAAGCCGGTGCTCTGGGACAACTCAGAGGGATGGGGTGGGGAGGCAGGTGGGGGGGGTTCAGGATGTGGGGACACATGTGCACCCGTGGCTGATTCATGTCGATGTATGGCAAAAACCATCACAACAGTGTAAGGTAATTATCCTCCAATTAAAATAAATTAATCAATAAAATAATTCAACATTCAAAAAATAAAGATCATGGTATTTACTCCCATCACTTCATGGCAAATAGATGGGGAAACAATGGAAACAATGATAGACTTTATTTTGGGGGCTCCAAAATCACTGCAGATGGTGACTGCAGCCATGAAATTAAAATATGCTTGCTCCTTGAAAGAAAAAGTATGACCAACCTAGACAGCATATTAAAAAGCAGACAAAGGTCCATCTAGTCAAAGCTATGTTTTTTCCACTAGTCATGTATGGATGTGAGAGTTGGATCATAAAGTTTGAGCACTAAAGAACTGATGCTTTTGAACTGTGGTGTTGGAGAAGACTCTTGAGAGTCCCTGGGACTGCAAGGAGATCCAACCAGTCCATCCTAAAGGAAATCAGTCCTGAATATTCATTAGAAGGTCTGATGTTGAAGCTGAAACTCCAATACTTTGGCCACCTGATGTGAAGAGCTGACTCATTTGAAAAGGCCTTGATGCTGGGAAAGATTGAGGGCAGGAGGAGAAGGGGATGACAGAGGACGAGAGGCTTGGATGGTATCACTGACTCGAAGAGCGAGTTTGAGCAAGTTCTGGGAGATGGTGAAGGACAGGGAAGCCTGGCATGCTGTAGTCCATGGGTTCGCAAACAGTCGGACAGGACTGAATGACTAAACAACACAACAACAAATAGTTCTGTAGTAATATATCATTGTGCTTCTGATTTGCATTTCTCTAATTACTAATATATGTGAGCTTGCACTCGTGAATATCTGCCATCTGTACGTCTTTTGAAAAAATGTCTAAATTTTCTGCCCATTTTGCATTGGGTTGCTTTATTCCCTCTTATGCTTATAGGAAGTCATTTATATATTCCAGATATAAGGGCTTTTTCAGATATCTGACTTTAGAATATTTTCCCAGTCTTTAGGTTGTTTTTTCACTCTTAATAATGTCTTTCAAAAGCAGAAGATCTTAATTTGGATGTACTTCAAATTACCAATATTTGTGTTAGTGGATTGGGCTTTTTGCTATACCTAAGAAAAACTGATGACTAAGCAAAGGCAGTAAAGATGTTCGTTAGAGTTTTTTCTAGATTTACAGATTTAGTTTTACATCCATTTGGGTTATTCTTTTATACAGTTTGTGATATGCATCAAAATTTATTTTTTGCATATACATAGCCAGTTGTTCCAGACTCAGTTTTTTTTTCTTAATCTTAGTTTGGCCATGCCCTGCATCATGCAGGACTTAGTTCCCCGACCATGGATGGAACCCATGCCCTCTGCAGTGAGAGCTTGGAGTCAAACACTGAGGCACCAGGGAAGTTCCCAGACTCTCTTGTTGAAAAGAAAATTTCTTCCTTCTTCTCTAATCTTTCTCAGCATTTGTTAAAATCAGTAGTCTGTATATGCATATATGTTTGAGTCTGTTGCTGTAATCTCTATTCTGTTCCATTGATATACTTCTATCATTATGGCAATATCACACTGTACTAATTATCCACACTTCATCAGTTCAGTCACTCAGTTGTGTCCGACTCTTTGTGACCCCATGGACTACAGCACGACAGGCCTCGCTGTCCATCACCAACTCCCGGAGTTTACTCAAACTCATGTCCATTGAGTTGGTGATGCCATCCAACCATCTCATGCTCTGTCATCCCCTTCTCCTCCCACCTTCAGTCTTTCCCAGCATCAGGGTCTTTTCAAATGAGTCAGTTCTTCACATGAGGTGGCCAAAGTATTGGAGTTTCAGCATCAGTCCTTCCAATGAATATTCAGGACAGATTTCCTTTAGGATGGACTGGTTGGATCTCCTTGCAGCCCAAGGGACTCTCAAGTGTCTTCTCCAACACCACAGTTCAAAAGCATCAATTCTTCAGCACTCAGCTTTCTCTGTACTCCAACTCTCACATCCATACATGGCTACTGGAAAAACCATAGCCTTGACTAGACGGACCTTTGTTGGCAAAGTAATGTCTCTGCTTTTTAATATGCTGTCTAGGTTGGTTATAACTTTCTTTCCAAGGAGTAAGCGTCTTTTAATTTCATGGCTGCAGTCACCATCTGCAGTGATTTTGGAGCTCAAAAAATAAAGTCTGTGACTATTTCCACTGTTTCCCCATCTATTTGCCATGAAGTGATGGGACCAGATGCCATGATCTTAGTTTTCTGAATGTTGAGCTTTAAACCAACTTTTTCACTCTCCTCTTTCACTTTCATCAAGAGGCTCTTTAGTTCTTTTTCACTTTCTACCATAAGGGTGGTGTCATCTGCATATCTGATGTTATTGATATTTCTCCCAGCCATCTTGCTTCCAGCTTGTGCTTCCTCCAGCCCAGCGTTTCTCATGATGTACTCTGCATATAAGCTAAATAAGCAGGGTGACAATATACAGCCTTGATGTACTCCTGTCCCGATTTGGAACCAGTCTGTTGTTCCATGTCCAGTTCTAACTGTTGCTTCCTGACCTGCATACAGATTTCTCAAGAGGCAGGTCAGGTGGTCTGGTATTCCCATCTCTTTAAGGATTTTCCAGTTTGTGGTGATCCACACAGTCAAAGGCCTCGGCATAGTCAATAAAGTAGAAATAGATGTTTTTCTGGAACTCTCTTGCTTTCTCCATAATCTAACAGATGTTGGCAGTTTGACCTCTGGTTCCTCTATCTTTTCTAAAACACATAAGAAGCCTTACTTCATAATCAGCCTTAAAATCAGGTAGTGTGATTTCCTCCACATTTCTTCCCTCTTTTACAGTTTTTAGCTATAGAGGTTCTATCCATTTCCATATGAAAGTTAGAATCAAACTGCCAATTTCTACTTGCAAGTTTTTTGGTTTTTAGTTGGGAATTGCATTAAGCTAGCAATGAATTTGGAAAGAATTTATATATTAACAATATTGAGTATTCTAATCCTTGTACAAGACATCTACCTGGACTTCCCTGGTGGTCCAATTGTTAAGACTCCACACTTCCACTGCAGTGGGTGTGGGTGGGATTCCTGGTGCAGCCAAAACAAAAAGGATATTTAGTTTATTAGTTTAAATTGTATATTACTTTAATTAACTTATGTCTGCAATGTTTTGTAGTATTCATGGTATAGATCTACATATTTTTTGGATTTATCTCTAAACATTTCATATTTTCTAAAGCTATTTTAAATTGCATTGTTGCTTATTTCAATTTCCAAATATTCAGGATAAACCACTAAAAAAATAGAATGTCTATCTTCCAAACTAGTAGGAGGGGGAAGGAAATAAATTTTTTTAAAAAAAGAACTTAGAATAGATGACAGGAAAGGACAAAGATGCATAGAAAGAGCAAGCCCAAAATAAATAGGATGGTAGAAAGAAATCCAGATAAACCAATAATTACAATAAATGGAAACAGAAGAAAGGCAGAGAGCAGCAGTTTCTCCCTCAGCAAAATCCGTGCCACCCCAGCCCTGGTCTGTCATTCTGTAGTGTGCTAAGTCCTAAATCAATGTCCCTGGACACTGCTGCATGCTTTGCAGGTGCCTGTGATAGATCTATGAAGGCCAGACTGTGGGACTTGATCCTGGAAACTTGCCTCATACCTTATTCTGACTCCCACCAGCAGAAGGGGTAGAAGAACATCTCTCTTCCCTGCTCTGGGCTCATGATCTCCCACGGTCCTGCCACCTGGGCAAGCCTGCTCACGAGAAGACGGGTGAACTGGGTTATAAAGGCCCGCCAGTATGCCTCATGGCTGTCAGGGCACCTTTTAAGAATGTAGAGGGCAGAAGGGACACAGGTTTAGTCATGGACTTTATACTTTATTTGAAGCCTGGCTCCTTATCTGTTTTTATGATTCTTCCTGTGTCAAGTAGCAGATTTTCAATACATTTTAGTTAAACAAATGGATGAATGAATGCAACTTCAGCCTCCACTGTCTCTGTTTTGCTAAAGTGGAGAGTTTGCAGTCCTTTCTTCATTGGATAATTCTGCAGAATATGACAGTGATGGCCAGAATTCAAAATCACAAAACTTGGCAGATGGTGTCCCTAGAAATGCATGATTTTCACTGTAAACTGAGCCCACAGTGCTGGAGGTAGGAAGCAAAGTTTCTGCAGGAGAGCCCAGGAAGACACGTGAGTCAACCGTCTCGATAAGAGGGAGCCTCTTCCTGAGGGTAAGGCCACCTTAGGGGAGAGAAGTGGCAACATTTATATCTCCCCAGCACCTCCTCACTTTTAGTCACCTGATTGCCTCTACCACTAAGGCACTTGCCGGCCAGCACCCCTGCCCTACAGCAGTCTGTCTGAGGAGGGACTCCTCTGCTTTCCCAACTGGTCCTCTCAGCAGCCCCTACTTGTCTGAGCCCACCGGGAGCCCCCTGCCCTCCCTACGATTACTAGTTTGCCACTGATGCCTGAACCCTGACCCCCACTTGCAAATCAGGAGCACAAGCCCACCCGGAAGAGGACGGCAGGCTAGGACCTCTGCCCACTGTGTCTCAGATGGTGCCAAGCAAGCCCATGGGGCCGGGGCCACAATTCTCTGATCTGCCCCTAGTGGGGAGGGCTGTGCAAGAGCCTCACACCCACAGTCTGTATCTTTTTTGCTCTCTATACAGTCATTAGACAGATCTTAACTAAAAAATAAATTATCTAACATTTCTCTCCTGCTTAAAACTTCAAGTGGCTCCCTGCTTTCCTCAGAGTAAGTTCCAAATCCCTTTCCCTGGCTCACAGGGTCCTGCACACTGAGGATGTTGGCCCAATAGCCTGCCTTGCATCTTCCCACTCGCCTCACTTGTTTAAAATTTGAGGCCAAGGGTCCCCCCACCCCTCAAGCAAGGTTCTTACCTGCCATGCTGTGGGCCTCTAGGGACACAACCTTTATGCCCTTGAGCTTCTGAAGCTTGTGAAAGCAACCTGGTTCAGGGACTCCACCCTTCTGATGACTCAGTTGTGGAATTTGGGGGGAATGCCTCCTGTAGCTTCACTTCCCCAGGTGTTTGGCTAAGAAGCCGATAAGGCTGCGTGGGTCTCAGCCCAGTCTGCAGGACTTGAGGAGCTGAGAGTGAGAAGTGTGGAAAACCCGAGAGCTTCAAGCTATTGACAGATCCCTCAGGGCCCTCCAAAGACTTCCTTGTAGCAGACATCCTTCTCTGATGTCCCATGAGGCAGTTGTGCTGTGCAGTTCATCTGTCCCAAATACTGGCTCACTCATTATCAGGTTGCAGGACAATGAAGAGACACTGTTGATTTCCTGTTGGTCCCCTGCCAGGATTCATGGGCACCTTTTTCCCTGACAAGGCATTCTCAAATCAAGAGGCTGCCTCCTCCTTTCCCTCCAATGTTTCCAATTGTGGTAAAATATATATAACATAAAATTTGCTATCAAGACTGTTGTTAAGTGTCCAGTTTAGTGGCATTAAGCACATTCACATTGTTGTTCAGCCATTACCACCATCCACTTCTAGAACTTTTTTCATCTTGCAAAATTGAAATTCTGTTCCCATTAAACACTAATTCCCCAGCCCCTGCAAATACCATTCTACTTCTGTCTCAATGAACTTGACTACCATAGGGACCTCACAGAAGTAAAATTATACTGTAATTGTCCTTTTGTGCTTGGCTTCTTTCAATGAGTATAATGTCCTGAAAGTTCATGTTGTAGCAGATGTTAGAATTTCCTTCCCTCTAAGACTGAGTACTATTTCATTGTATTTATGTATCACATTTTGTTTATCCAGTTATCCATTGATAGACACTTGAGTTACTTTCACCTCTTGGTTAATTATGAATAGTTCTGCTAAGAACATGAGTGTGCAAATATCTTTTTAAGACCCTGCTTCCAATTCTTTGGGATATGTACCCAAAGAGAAATTGCTGGATCAGTATGCTAGTTCTCCACATTCTTGCCAACAGTTGTTATTTTCTGTTTTTTTAATAGTTGCCATCCTAATGGTTATGAGGTGGTATCTCATTGTGGTTTTGATTTGCATTTCTCTAATGACTAATGATGTTCAACATCTTTTCATGTGTTTATTTGCCCTTTATATATCTTGTTTGGAGAAATTTCTATTCAAGTCCTTTGACTATTTTCAAATTGGGTTGTTTGTTTTGTTAATATTCAGTTGTAAAAGTTCTTTATATATTCTGGAGAGTAACCCTGTACCACATACATGATTTGTAAGTATTTTCTCCCATTCCATGGGTTGCTTTTTCACTCTGTTGGTTGCTTCCTTTTTTGCAGAGAAGTTTTAATTTTTTATGTAGTCCAATTTATCTACTTGTCCTTTTGTTGTCTGTGTTTTTAGTGTCATATCCAAAAAACCACTACAATATCTGATTTCATGAAGTTTCTCCTCTATGTTTTCTAACAGTTTCAGTTTTAGCACTTATGTTAGGGTTGTTGATCAATCTTGAGTTAATTTTTTATATAGTTAAGATGAGGGTCCAACATTCTTTTGCATGTAGTTACCCTGTTGTTTTATTCCAAGCCATTTGTTGAAATTCCTTAGCTCCTAAAGGAAGCAGGGTATCTGAAGGTAAGTGGGTCACTGTGCCACTCACTTGCTCAAGGAACCTGGAAAATTTATTCAGCTCCTATTTTTTATCACCTGTTCATGCATTCATTCATTCATATTCATACAGCATGCAGTGTCAAAAATTAGAGCCCACAGCCTAGTAAAATTTAGGAAGTTCTGTAGTATTAAATGGGGGAAAGAATATTCTTTATTTTCACTAGTGCAGGCAACCAACTACAGGAAGATTAGCAACTTTGTCTCCAAGAGAAATACCTGGTATTTTCATATCATGTCTCCATGGCAGCAGCTCTCTCCAAACATTCTTTACACTTGTCACTACTCCCTAATTACAATAATTTCTAGACCTATCATTCAATCATATTATTTAATGCATCAATGAAGATGCACTTATATTTTACAATATCACAATTGTGTTTTTTTAATATTTTGATAACTGTATTTCGATAAAATTGCTTTCCTTTGTAACCCTTCTTATTTTGTTTAATACATTCAGAAACATTATTCTGAGACAGGCCCTACAGGCTTCCCTAGATGAGCAAAGAGGTTAAGATGTCCTGCCCTATGTAGGGCCCTGGGGACACAGTCTCAGTAAGATCCAGCCACTGGGAGTGGGAGGGCACACAGATGTGTAGATGCAACATACTATGGTGGGATCCCAGCAGACCACTTAACACCAAGTTGAGCAGCCATTTTTTGGAGGTCTGTGTAAAAAGAGAGATCAGCCATTTGTCAGTCTTGAATGATCCTGTCCCTACTGATGACGTTTTCGCTCCTCTTTGTGCAGGTAATGAGACTCAGAAGAACCAGCCCAGCCCCCCTTGGCAGCAGAACATCAGCTCTCCTTTCTCCTCTTCTGCTGATACCAAGTATATTCAGCTGTGGAAATGGAGATGCTCACTGAACTCTCGGTAACTATGGAAATCCCAGGGTTTCCCTAGCAACAGCTCTGGTTCAGCCTTGTTGCTAGGGAACACTGGGATTTCCCAGGCTGCCACAAGAACAAGACTTCTCTAGCCCAAGGGCAGAGGCATGAGCACAGCTGTGAATCTGAGCCCCAGGAATGGATGGTACGTACCACTTCACTCTGATACTTTCAGATTGAAGGATTCACTTGGCCAATAGCCAAGTGAAAGGGGGCTGCATACTGGGCAAGAGGTCTTGAGAGGATGATGAGGAAGGAGTGCAGTAGAGTACACAAACTAATGAGAAAAGTCCAAAATGAGCCCCAAAGATACCAAAAACTAGATCATGCTTGGCTTCAGGAAGCTCTTCAATCTTCAAGCCCAGAACTTGGCAGTTTCTAAAGCAGTTTCCCCAAGATGATCACGTAGCACACATCTGCTTGGGTTAAGGAGCAGGCCCAAGGTTAGAACTAAGCTAGTATCATGGATGAGAGTGTACAGTGTAGGTGGTCCCAAAGGGCCCTATGCTTAGAAGTGCTCTGCATGCTTGGTATAATGCTCTGTTCTCACTATTTTGAAATTCAATTTTTAAACAAGCAGCCCTGAATTTTTATTTTGCAATGTGTGTGTGCATGCTAAGTCACTTTAGTCATGTCCGACTCTGTTTGACCCCATGGATAGCAGCCCACCAGGCTCCTCTGTCCATGGGATTCTCCGTACAAGCATACTGAAGTGGGTTGTCATTCCCTCCTCCAGGGAATCTTCCTGACCCAAGGATCAAACCCACATCTCTTGCATCTCCTGCATCAGCAGGCAGATTCTTTACCACTAGCACCACCTGGGAAGCCCCTCACATACACACACATACATAAACACATTTTCAGAGTCTTTTAATCTATAGGTGTTCCCTCTATCTCTTTTATTTCCTTCCATAATTTGTTTGTCAAAGGAACCAAATCCTTTGCCCCAAGGAGTTTCCCTTAGCAGCATTTCATCAATTGCATACTCATGTCATAGTTTAACAGGCCCGAGTATCCTCAACATGTGTTGCACATTGGCGGTTGGATTTAGAGGTATAATCAGACTCAAGTTTGATATTTTAGGAGGAAGACTACATTGTAGGTGGGACAGCATTCTTCATCAAGAGGCACATTATATCTTGTTGTCTGTTTTTGTATTGTCAGTACCCACTGATTCTTAATGCTTAGATCTTTAATTTATTAGAGGTTGCAAATAGCAATAATCCAAGGCTATCTTACTCCTTCATTTCTTTGTTGGAATACGTCTATAAAGACACTCTTTCCCTCATCTATAGTTTGTATAATAAAGGACTGACAAATGCTTGAATCTTTCCCTTTGTTTCCCAATTTCCAAAAGAAAGCACTAATCTTCTAGCATCCTCCCAAAATTGTCATTTTAAAATATCATCTTGAGCTTGTATATTTAGACAAATTTTATCTACCTTAATCAATTACAGTTTCATTCTTACTGATCATGAAGTGGTCTCCTCTGTGGCCAGTATGAGTCCCTTGCAGGTAGTTGGGATCCTAAGACTTTTGAACACCACCCTACTGATCTTCATTTTGCAGCATGACAAGACGTTCCATGCTTATCTGTTATGTTCCTTGCCCCATACTTGGAACAAGCTATTTTCTCAAAGACCTCCATTTTTGTTTTTGCTATTGTTTCATTTTAAATGGGAAATGGAATTTCAAGAAGGCTCATTGCTGCTGGGCTGATTTCTAGATCGCGTCAGTGTTTGGTGCTAGGAATTATATACACAAAGGTTAAAAATAAAATATCTCATAGTTCATAGTGATAATTTCCATTCATATTCAAGATTACAGAGTAAGTTTAACACTTTTTTATGCACACACGCATACACACATTGAATTAGAATATAACATACTTGCTCATTTCTTTTATCCTACACTATACATTTGAGCAAACTCAGGGAAATACTGAAGGACAGGGAAGCCTGGCGTGCTGTAGTCCATGGGGTTGTAAAGAGTTGGACACAAGTGAGCAACTGAACAACAACAACAACCTGTTTGCCAGACCCTGGGATGATATGTGCTCTAGGCTGAATTTCAGTCCCCCAAAATTCCTATGTTGAAGTCCCAACACTAATACCTCAGAATGTGGCTGGAGTTGCAGATAAGATCTTTAAAGGGGTGATTAAAGTTAAATGAGGTCATTAGGATGGGCCCTAACTCAATATGACTGGTGTCCTTATGAGAAGAAGAGATTAGGACACAGACAGGCAGAGGGAAAACCACATGAGGACACAGGGAAAAGATTGCCATCTACATGCCAAGGAGAGAGGCCTCAGAAGGAACAGCTATGCTGACCCCTTGATCTCAGACTTCCAGCCTCCAGAAGTGGGAGACAATAGGCTTAAGCCCCTCAGTGGTTGGTATTTCATTATGGCGGCCCCAACAGATAATAGGGGGCTTCCCTGGTAGCTCAGATGGTAAAGAATCTGCCTGTGATGCAGGAGACCCAGGTTTTATCCTTGGGTCAGGAAGATCCTCCCAAGAAGGAAATGGCAACCCACTCCAGTATTCTTGCCTGGAGAATTCCATGGACAGAGGAGCCTGGCGGGCTCCAGTCTGTGGGGTCACAATGAGTCAGACAGACTGAGTGACTAACACACACACAACAGACCAATGTGTCCTTTAGTGCTCCCACTTGTGTGAGGTACAGACCATGAGTATCTCACAGAGCAGGTACCTGCAACTTGGAGGGATTGCATGACCTTGCTTGGGGTCATGCAAGCTACCAAGCAGCCCAAGCCAGGACTCAGATTCAGCTTAGTCTGACACTCAAGGCTGTGTTGATATCTCAGGCAGCCTGAGTGGGTTGCACTGCAGCTTATCCAATTCAGAACATCTGGATCTGTTTCTCTCTGCTGTCCCATGGGCTAAGGGATGTCTGACATGACTCTCCTGTCCCAGGGCCCATGACCAGCACATTTCTGCCCAAGATTCCAGTTTCTCAAAGCTTCCTGGTCTTTGGCACCTGTGCCCCAGGCTAAGATAATCACCCTGGATAGATCCTTTCACAGAAGGACACTGAGGCCATATTGACATTTTCTGTCCAGAAGACCAAATAAAAGAGTGGACATGAAAGGCCTTTGAAAAGTGTCAGTAAGCAAAGTAGCAGTCGCATGGGGTCCCTAAGCCCTTCAACACTAGAGGATACTTTTCTTTAGTGTTAAAGTGACTGTACCAGGAAAATGCAAATTCTGCTGCTTTCATGCGGGGGTGGGGGTGGAGTGAAATTCAGCTCTCTGTGACTCTCCCCTTTCATCCCCAAGGCAGCCAAGTATCTCCCTAAGCAAAGAACTACCTACCCGGAGAAAACCATGGCTCTCCCCTGGAAAGCAAAAGCAGCTGCAGTTGGTTAAGAGGATGGATTTTTTTGTTAACAGTGCTTTATCAAGGTACAATGTACGTACAAAACCACAGGAAAAAAAATGCACAGATATGGCAGCCTGGATGGGAGGGGAGTTTAGGGGAGAACATGTATATGCATGGCTGAGTCCATTCCCCATTTACCTGAAACTATCAGAACATTGCTAATCGCCTATACCCCAATATAAAATAAAAAGTTTTTAAAAATTAAGAAAACAAAAAAAAATGCACAAATCAGAAGTGTAATACTTGAGAAATCTGTGATCATCATGCAGATCAAAATGATAGTTGTGATTGTTAAGTGGAAATCCCCACCTCTCTACAACAAAATTTCCATGCATACTGTGACAACTCTGATTGTGCCAGGTATTGGGCCCCAAGGATGCAGAGTTGAAGGTCAGTGGAGTAGATGACCTTGCTAACCTAGTAGAACCAGAGCGATGACAGAGATCAGGGGTTAGGGAAACACAGAGAGGAGCATAGATCCAAGTCAAGCCATCATGAAAGATTCCCTTTGAGTATGTGACAGGTAAGCTGGATCATGTAGGATAAGAATGAGTCTGCTGGGGAAGAGAAGAAATAAGTGGACATTGTAGACATAAGAGTGTGTGGAGGCTTAAGGGTATCAAACAGTTTAGGAGAAAGACTTCAGGGTAAATACAGCATAGGATGGCTCACTTGGGGTCAGAAACAAGATATAATTATAGAGAAATGAAAGCAAGGTTCTTGTGAGACTTAGGAGCCGTTTCCAAAGTCAGAACAGTTAGTGCCTAATGTTCATGTCAGATTTTATTGCTGTGGTCAAAGGCTGTTACACAGTACACAGGGCAAAGAGCAGGGACTGCAGGATTCCCACAGCAACATCCAGAATAAATGTGAGTCTCTGCCTGACAAGTGATATTGCAGAGAAAGTTATATAAATGGAATTACTTATCTAATCAATCACAGCACAAATTGATCAAGGTGCCTAAAATCAGCTCAGCACTGACGTTTAAAATGGTCAAAGATGTTTAAACTTAACAAAGCTCAATGCATGCTTCACCTCACTGTCCCAGCATATCATTTTCTCCTTCTTCAACCATTTGTTTTATTTTGTCACCAGAACGTATCTTTTCAAGTGTCCTCAAATCCTTTCTGAAGAAAAGGAAAACAAACACCTAGATAGCCACATACATATGTACATAAGAAACAGTCCATCCTTTCCCAGCATCCTTGACATAAACCAAACTGTTATATACACTCAAGTCTGTTTCAAGATCATTCCTTCTGTTCCAATAATCAATTTTTTTCCTGGTCTTATACCATAGTCGTTTTATTTACTATGGTTATTTCTCTTTAAACATTCAAACATTCTCAACTCTCTCCCATTAAAAACAAAGTAATAAAAGTTCATCCCGTGACACTTCCGCATGACCACTGGCTACTATCCTTCTCTTATCATCCTTTTATAGCCAACTTTCTCAGAAATGTTCTACATACATTCCTCTACTTAGCACATTTCGCCCTAGGTCCCCACATTTTGGTTTCCGCAGAAATCTTCTTGCTAGAGTCTGTCTCCTGACACACCCTCCCCTTGCTTTTGTGACATTTCATTCCCTTAAATTTTCTGCAGTCACTTTCCTCATTTTCAGTCTCTTTACTTTGCCTCTCCTCCTCTTTCCATTTCCTAAACACTGAAGCTCCCAGGACTTTGGTCCTGGGCAGCCTTCTCTTAGCATGCACACTACACAGTCACCCTAGGAGGGCTCCCCACATCTATATTATCTGTGACACAGGCGATTCTACATGTTTATCAAACACCATTTCCCTTTCCTACTTTACCTGTGGCTAGGATACATTTCCCAGAATCCCTTCTGATTCAGTGTAGACATGTGACTGACTTCTCACCAAATCAATGTAGGGGAAAGAGACTATGAAACTTGCAGGTCTGGCCACTCAAATCTCACACATGGTCCTCCAAGATCTGTCTCTTTACTCATCTTCCAGCCATATGCAAAGAAGTCAGTGGGGATTTTGAAGTGCCTAGGGGCCTCTGGAGCTACTGGACAGAAGGAAGCTTGGTCCCTGATATCCTGTACGGAGTCAAGCCTAGGCAGCACCCCAAGCCATCTCCAGTGATTTGAACTATGACATGAGTGAAAAATAATCCTTTATTGAGTTAGCTCACTGAGACACAGAGATTGTTTGATACAGCAGTTAACTCTCACTAACTGATACACCATCTTTATGCTAACGACAACCAAATATATCAGGCTCGTATTGATACTTCTTATTGTGCATCAAATAACTGACAATTGACAATGGTTGCCCAAATGAGAAGACAATTTTTTAAGTTTATTAGTCATTTATTTTTCATGCAACACGTATCTACTGAGTACCTACTGTGCACCAGGCACTGTACTAGGCTCTAACTTTGCAATGATGAACAAACACAGGTCCAGGCCTCACTCTTAAGAATTGTTCAGGTTGCTTTACTGCAGTGAAATATACATAATATTTGTCATTTTAACTGTTTATAAATGTACAATTTCATGACATAAATAGCTACCATTGCAACTATCTATACTCAAAAACTTCATCATCACAAGTGAAAACTCTGTCCCCATTAAATAATGTCTCTCTCTCCTATCCTGTCAGCCCCTGGTAACTTGTATTCTATTTTTTCATGCTTGTGCTCAGTCACTTCAGTCATGTCTGATTCTTTGCAACCCTATGGACTGTAGCGTGGCAGCCTCCTCTGTCCGTGAGATTCTCCAGGCAAGAATACTAGAATGGGTTGCCACGCCCTCCTCCAGGGAATCTTCCTGACACAGGGATCGAAGCTGCATCTCCTGTATTGCAAGTGGATTCTTTACCACTGAGCCACCAAGGAAGCCCATTCTACTTTCTATCTCTATGTATTTGTCTATTCTAGGTACATCATACAAGTGGACAAACACAGTATTTGTCTTTCTGTGTCTGACTTTTCTCCCTAAGCAAAATGTTTTCAGAGTCCATCCATATTATAGCATGTATCAAATTTTCATTCCTTTTTACAGCTGAATAATGTTCCATTGTATTATATAAACCATATTTTGTTTATCCATTCATCTGTTGATGGACACTTGAGTTTCCATCTTTTGGCTATTGTAAATAATGTTGTTATGAACATGAATGTGCAAACATCTTTTTAGGTCTGTACTTTCAGTTCTTTTTGTGATACATCTAAGAGTGGAATTGTTGGATCATATGGTAGTCTAATATCTAATCTTCTGATAAATCGCCAAACTATTTTCCAAAATATCTGCACCATTTTATACTCCTACCAGCAATGAACTGGGGTTCCAATGTTTTCACACATCCTCCCCAACACTTATTATTTTCCATTTTTTCTGGCCATCCTAATGTGTGTGAAGTGTTATTTACTAATATTTTTAAATAGAAAAGTCATATAAGATTTATACAGTCTTGTTTTAAGAAATTCAAGCCCAAAGCACGTTAAAAAGAAGAAGTCCATTTCACTATAGCCCCCTCCTTCTTCTCCCCAGAAAAAAAACCACTGTTAAAAGTTTGGTGTGCATCTTTTCAGAACTTGTTCTCTGCATTTATATTCTTATATAGGCATGAATGTAAAATTATACATAATGTATAAACACATTATGTAATTAATATCAGTTTCCATCCTTCTTTCCACCCCTTCCACTGTTCTTTCTGTTAGAGAAATTCCACCCCTGAAATCTTACCCTATAGCTTATCCCACTGGTTATAATGTGGTCATTGATGTACTGGAAGAATAAGCTTTGTTGACTAGTTTTATCACTAGCAGCAGAATTTTAGTATCTTTCTCATGCAGAACATACCACCTAGGAAGTCTTGGGTCTGTTTTGGAATGACCTTTTCCTATCACATATACTAGCAATTCTTTATGCTCCTTTCCCTCTTTGAAATTGCTTCCTTTGTCTGGGAGATAAAAGAATTAGAAAGATTTTCTCCCTCTTGAAGAAAACAAATGTCCAACAGTTTCAAATGGGTAACAGGTAGTGTTTGAGAAGACACTGCCCTCTGCTGGCTGTATTAGTTGAGGTCCTCCAGAATAAAAGGTTTTATATATATATATATATATATATATATATATATATATATATATATATATATATATAAATCATCTCTTATTGGTTTTGTTTTACATATATATATATATATATATATATATATACACACACACATATATATACACACACATATACATATGTAGAGAGAGGGAGAGAGAGAAAGAGAAAAAGACAGACAGGGACAGATGAGCTGGAAGAATTACAGAGGCTGACTTGTCTCAAGATCTGCAGGATGAGTCAGCAAGCTGGAGACTCAGGAGAGCTGATGGCATAAGTTTCAGTCTGAATGTGACGATCTAGAAATGAGGACAGCCAGTGGTGTGGTTCCAGTCTCAAGACCCAGGAAGAGCCAGAGTCCCAGTTCAAAAAAGAGATTCTTTCTCTGTGATTCAGTGGAACTGTCAGCCTTTTTTGCTCTACTCATGCCTTCCACTGATTGAATGAGGACCAACCACGTTAAGGAGAGCAATCTGCTTTTCTCAGTCCATAGAAGTAAATGTTAATCTCATCCAAAAATATCATCATAGAAACACCCAAAATAACGTCTGACACCCCATGATTCAGTCAAGTTGACACATAAAATTAATAATTGGACTGGTCACATGAACTGCTTTGGAGACCAAACCCATAGCAGGAAGCTGTGGTGTATTTAAGTAATTGCCTTGATAGGTGTTATAAGCAATCAAAATTCTAAGTAAGGAATTAAGAATAGAAAAACATGTTAATCAACCCAGAGAGAAAAAGGATAGGCTCAACCATCTAGTTTCCACTTAAAAGTATTTAAACTAATTGAAACAAGGAGCATGTTGTCTTAGACAGCAGAGAGATAGAGTAGAAAGCTCATGAACTCTAGAGCCAGAAACTCTGAGCTTGAGTCTTGGCTGCTGTGCTTAACCTTTCTGAGCCTCAGGTATTTTATCTGTAAAATGGGGTAATAATAATTCCTGCCCAATGCTGATGATTTAAAGATCAAGATTGCCCCAATTCTTTATGGTTTAGAAAGGACTAAGAGTTTGGGAAATCGTAGGTCTGGGAGTTATAGACCACTGTCTGTAGAATGATTGATTAGACCTGACTATGGCTGAGGAAATGACCAGAATTTGAGAGAAAAATAATAATGACATTTTGAGGTTTATAACAATGACAGACAAGCTTGGGTGGACATCAAACATGAACTTAGATTGGAGGACCTGAGAAAGCAGACTCCAGGAAGAAAAAGGCAGAAAGCAAAATAGCACACAACACAATTTGTAGTACTACTGCTAGAGACTCTAGAAGGGAAGATGACTCTGAAAAAGGAGGATTGTAAAAAGGGGAAATCTTCCTTCATTACTTCAAATTCCACAGCAAAAACTATCCCAGAAATTTCCCAATCTCAGATAATCCAAATGAGACTTTTAAAAGTCAGCCATGTACCTATGCAGGGAAATGAGCTCATATTACAAAAAGATATATGCTTCCACCCTTGCTCCTATATGCAATTCTCAACACAGCTGCCAGTGTGATACTTTCCAGTACAGTGCAGGTTATCTTCCTGCTCAGTTCTCAGTGATGGCAGTCTACCGTCTGCAAAATATAACCCTTGTTTATGGGGTTTATGAGGCCTTACCTTACCCAACCCCTGCCTTCTGAAACCTGACATTTTTCTCTTTGTTCACTTCGCTGCAGCCACATGGACCTCCTCACTGTTCCTCGGGCCTTTGTACTTGTCATTCTCTCTGTTGCAGTACTCTTTCCCCAGATTTTTTCATGGCTTCAGGTCTTTGCTTGAATGTCATCCCCACAGTCAATCCTACAGGAAATCAACTCTGAATATTCATTGAAGGGACTGATGCTGAAGCTCCAATACTTTTGGCCACCTGATGCAAGGAGCTGACTCATTAGAAAAGACCCTGATGCTGAGAAAGACTGAAGGCAGGAAGAGAAGGGGATGACAGAGGATGAGATGCTTGGATGGCATCACCCACTCGATGGACCTGAGTTTGAGCAAGCTCAGGGAGATGGTGAAGGACAGGGTAGCCTGGTGTGCTGTAGTCCATGGCGTTGCAAAGAGGCAGACACGATTGAGCAACTGAACGACAACATCCCCACAGAGAGTCCTTCCCTGACCGTCCTGTCTAAAATAGCAACCCTCCATTCTTTTCTATCTTCTTTTCTCGCTTTATTTTATTGAGATCGTTTTTCTGTCTCCTTCACCAGAATGTAAATCCCATGAGTCTGTATTTTGTTTACTTAAGGGCCTGAGTCAAAATAGATGCTCATTACTGCTGAATAAATGACATGCTGTGCTGTGCTGTGCTCAGTCGCTCAGTTGTGTCTGACTCTTTGCAACCCCCATGGACTAAAGCCCACCAGGCTCCTCTGTCCACGGGGATTCTGCAGGCAAGAATACTGGAGTGGGTTGCCACGACCTCCTCCAGGACCTTCCCAACCCAGAGATCGAACCCAGGTCTCCCACACTGCATGGAGATTCTTTACCGATTGAGCCACCAGGAAAGCCCAAGAACACTGCAGTGGGTAGCCTATCCCTTCTCCAGCAGCTACCAGGGAAGCGAATAAATGATAGATAAACTGAAAAGATAGAATGAAAGAAAAGATATACTGCTTGATTTCTGTTTAATAAAAGCAATGGTATGAATCCCAAAGAATCATTTCAGGAAGGCTAAACCTGAAAATGGATTGAGGCTTTCAAAAATTGCTAAAGACAGATAAGTAAAAGGCCTTTTAATCAGTATAAGGTGGAGAAAGAAAAACTTCTTAAAGAAAATAAATTATCTTTTGTTAGTATTTTCCTTCAAGAAGATTGACTTTCAAGCTAATAAAGGCTAAAATGGTTGGGAGAGGAGGTCTAGACAGGGACAGAGACAGCGTGGTAGACATACCCAGACCCCAGGGTGGCAAGAAAGCATCAGTCTCTGGCTCTGCATGGAAATGATGCTGGAGCTCACTCACGTAAATACCAAGGCAGAGCCAAGAAACAGGCAGATTTCAGGGAATACCTGTGTGGACAGATGACCACAAACCAGGTCTCACACACTATGACTATTACCACTACTACACAATTAAATAATCCAATATATATAAAGAGCTTAGAACAGTGTATAGCACATGGTATGGATTCAAAAAACATTTGGTGAATGAAGAAATTCAACACAATGTTACAGGTTTATGTATTTCCCTCCACACACCAAATGGCAATGCCCAATTCTGAGGCAGTGTGTCAGAATCTCTTAGTTCTGATGACAGTTGCCCATCTGCCTGTAGCTACAAATCATGCATGTTATTTAAGAGATTTAAGAACCTCCTTGGGGTAATTCATGGGCCCCTGAAGCATAAGTGTCCCAGGTTAGGAATTCTTGTTCTAAAGGTATCTTCCTAAATTGTACCACTGGGATAAATGGTGTAACTACCAAACCCTATAATTGAGGATTTTAGCCAAATTCTGAATTTCCTTGTTCACCAAATGTTTTTGAATGCCTACCATGTGCTATGTACTGTTCTAAGCTCTTTAGATATATTGGATTATTTAATCCTTACAAGTGCCCTTGATGTAGATTCTATCAATAAACCCCCTCTGAACCCTCCTACACTGTTGTTGGGAGTGTAAATTGGTGCAGCCACTATGGAGAATAGTATGGAGGTCCATTAAAGAACTAAAAATAGAACTACCATGTGATTCAGCAATTCCATTCCTGGGCATATATCTGGAGAAAAGTATAATTTTAAAAGGTACTTGTACCCCAATGTTCATGGCAGCACTATTTACAACAGCCAGGACATGGAAGCAACCTAAATGCCCATCAACAGAGGAGTGGATAAAGAAGATGTGGTATATATGGAATATTACTCAGCCAATAAAAAGGAACAAAATTGTGTCATTTGTAGAGGCATGGATGGAGCTAGAGACTGTCATACAGACTGAAGTAAGTCAGAAAGAGAAAGAGAAAGATCATATGATATCACTCACACAGGGATTCTAATTTAAAAAAAATCATATAAATGAACTTATTTACAAAACAGAAACAGACTCACAGATTTTGAAAATAAATGTATGGTTACCAAAGGGGAAACATGGAGCAAAGGGTAAATCAGGAATTTGAGACTGACATATACACACTACTACATATAAAACAGATCACCAACGAGGACTTACTTTATAGCACAGGGAACTCTACTCAGTATTCTGTAAGAATCTATGTAGGAAAAGAATCTGAAAAAGAATGAATACATGTATATGTATAATTGAATCACTTTGCTCTACACGTGAAACTGAAATACCTGAAACAACATTGTAAGTCAACTCTACTCCAATAAAAGAAAATAAAAACCTTTGACAGATAAAACCAATGAAGTACTGATGCTCTAGATAACTTTCCAGAGGTCACATAATGGAATTTCACTTGTCCAGCTCCAGAGACATTTCCCCACTACTTCACAGTGCCCGTCATGAGGTTTGTGTCTGTTCTCCAGAGAGTCAGGTTCATCCTGAAAGCATTTGCTCTTAAACTGTAGATAGCAGGTGAGAATCAACAACCCCAACCACATCTGAAATTCTGTCACACTGCCTCTGGTCACTTATTTTTCCAATGCTTTTCAGGCTCAGTTTGTAACCATTGGATCTATTTGTATGAGGGATTACACAAATATTCACCCACGTACAACATCTCCCAAGGAGATGGACTCCCATCCATGTACAAGCTTACACTCTAAATTAGGTGGGGGGAGTTTCTGCAGGTGGGGGTGAGGCTGCACACCTCCATGTCCAATTTCTGTTTCCTTGACACCACCATGTACACTTCTGGTAAAGACACTTGGAGGAATAAAGGAAGTTTTTCAGTGAAAGAGAGACACATATGAGTTTGCTGGGGCTGAAACAACAAAGTCCCACAGATTCAAGGCCTTAAACAACAGACATGTATTGTCTCCAAGTTCTGGAACCTAGAAGTGCAAAATCAAAGCGTTGGTAGAAATGGTTCTGTCTAAGGCTGTGAGGAAAGGATCTAGTCCAGGCTTCTCTCATTAGCTTACAGATAATTGTCTCTGTCTCCTCATTGGCTTCCCTCTACGCATGCCTGCATACAAATTTCCAAATTTCCCTTTTCCAGTCAGATTGGATAGGGGCCCACCTTAGTGAACTCATTATATCTCCAAATATAGTCACATTCTGAGGTCCTGAGGGCTAGGACTGCAATATATCTTTTAAGGAAAGACAATTCAGGCCATAAGAAGGCACAATGAACAGAAAAAAGCCACAGAACGTTGGAATCCTCAATCAGTTAATAAACCCTTGGTACAGGATCAACAACGCTGGCAAATGAGGAGGACTGATTGTAAATAGAGCATTTTACTGGGCACAAAGCATGGCTATGAAGAAGTCAAAAGCACATTTGGTACCCTTCCCTTGAGAAATGTTCGGTGTAGCTGGGAAATTTCAATAAGGCCATGTAGGAGATAAACAATTTTTCCCTGCAAACTCTCAGAAATGCAAACATGTCACTTTATTCTCTTTTAATTAGTTTTACTCAAGTATCCAATCAGACAAGCTATCATTCCATCAGTGTTCACACCTGGTAGCTTTTCTGAGGGGTCCACAGCCCCGCCAGGATTCTAGACACTGTGGCATCCTCTCCATCACACTCCAAGGTTGGGTGGAACCACAGCCCTCTCAAGGCACCTGAGAAGATCCAGCTTAAATCACTGGGCTCCACATGATAACGTTCCTTGGAGCCTCTCTGTCCTGGGACTCCACCTAGTGGCAAGGGACATATCTGCAAGGCTGTTGTCTAAGAATTTCATCTAGGAAGCAGTCCTCCTTAGTTCAGTTCAGTTCAGTCACTCAGTTGTGTCCGATTCTTTGAAACCCCATGGACTGCAGCACGCCAGGCTTTCCTGTCCATCACCAACTCTCGGAGCTAGCTCAAACTCATGTCCATTGAGTCGGTGATGCCAGCTAACCATCTCATCCTCTGTCGCCCCCTTCTCCTGCCTTCAATCTTTCCCAGCATCAGGGTCTCTTCCAATGAGTCAGCTCTTTGCATTATGTGGCCAAAGTATTGGAGCTTCAGCATCTGTCCTTCCAATGAATATTCAGGGCTGATTTCCTTTAGGAATGACTGGTTGGATCTCCTTGCAGTCCAAGGGACTCTCAAGAGTCTTTTTCAGTACCACAGTTCAAAAGCACCAATGTAGGAACCCTTGCTCCCTCCTCTTCCCTCTTTTCCCCTCCCCACAACTCTCATACAGCTCTTTAGCCCATCCTCCTGTGAACAGGTCTGTCAAAATCTTGTATCATAAAAATTCCACCCCCACTCTCCCACAGCTTTCTGGTCCAACATGAACTGAACTCTGTACCCTGTCCCTCCTCATCACCTCTGATCGCACTCTGGTTCTCTGTTCCAGCTGAACATGATCTCATACCTTCCCCTCAGTACCCCCAAGCTCCTACATCCCTGATCCATGTGCACAGAAACCAACCCTTGCTCCCTCTCCCTCTCCTTTCCCCTCCCATCACTTTATCCTACTCACATGGATGGACCTCAGTCCCTTACTTCCCCAATATCCTTGTAGTCCCCAATAACTTTCTGACCCATGCCCAGTTGATTTGACCCCCTCGGAGTCCACCGTCCTACTGCCCCTACATCTCTCTGGTCCACTCACAGGACAGACCCCTGTTCCCTCTCTTTCTCTGCCCATCTCCACCATCCCCCTCCAGCTCTGTAGACCATCCTCGGGAACTGAGCTACCTTGTCTCTCCCTTCCTATCCAGCCCCACACCGCCCAGTTTACCCAACCACCTACACCTCTTGGGCCAGCCCTGCATGAACTAACCTCTACTCCCTTCTCTTTTCGCTGGCCTCACCTACCATCCCCTCCCCATCCTTCCCATCCCCTCCAGCTAACTGACCCCAGCCTCCTCTCTGTCCACATCTCCCTACCCCCTTGCAGCTCTCTTCTGCCGTAAACTGGTCCCAGATCCTTCTCCATCCCCATCTTTCTGACCCTCCATTGAGGAACTGCACAGATTTGGTAAGAACATTCTGTGTGTCCTTATCCTTAGGGCTTCCCTGGTGGCTCAGAGGTAAAGCCTCTGCCTGCAATGCGGGAGACATGGATTTGATCCCTGGGTCAGGAAGCTCCCCTGGAGAAGGAAATGGCAACCCACTCCAGTACTCTTGCCTGGAAAATTCCGTGGGCTACAATCCATGGGGTCTCAAAGAGTCAGACACAACTGAGCGACTTCACTTTCACTTTCACTATCCTTAGGGATAACATGTTACTTGCCACTCTCCCTTCCTCCAAGAAATTCTGACTTTATTTCATTTAGGAGAATATTAGGCAGGAGATAAGAATGTTTCCAGGGTGACAGTTAACAGTGAAATGGCAAGTGGCGTCTACTTTTTTCACTCCTTTCCAATACTGTATGTCTTTTATGAGATCACGTGCCTCTTACTAAACAACAGCAATACGATGAAGGTCAAATCCTCACAGGAAATGCTGTCAACTCAACTGTGGGGACAGTAATTATAAAAGCTTCACAGACCCACATTTAACAAAAAGCTTGTGACAAACACAACAAAGGAATGGGTGAGAACGAATACTTCTGAAATGCCTCCTTCTCGGACACTGTAAATCCAGGCCTTTGTTGTTATGTTTTCATTGAATCCCCAATGATTTTGAGTTAAGCAGAACTCTTCTCCCTACAGACAAGAAGCCTGGGGTGCCCAGAGAAGTACCCTGCAGCAAATTAAACAGCCAGGAAGAGGTGGAGCCCACATGAGAACCCTGCTCCAAGGCTCCCCCCCACATCTCAGTGTTTCTCAAGGAGCAGTCCCTCCAGGATGCTACTGTCCAGAGACAAGGCCTGGGGTCACTCCTCTTTAACATACAGCACACATAGGGTTGCTAGTTCAAATATAGGACACCCAGGTAAATTGATCTGAATTTCAGATCAATGATGAATAAACAACAAAATGGCCAAATGGGATATACTTTTACTAAAAAAAAAAAAAAAATTTGATCGGAAATTCAAATTGACCTAAGTGTCCTCTTTTTATTGGCTAAATCAGGCAACCCTCTCCAGGATTAGGATGCCCTACCAGAAGTCTGAAACCCACGTGCGGGTGAATGTTGGTCATTTTTCATTCCTCCTCATCCCTTCTTGCTCCCCACCTTCAGCCTGGGGCAGAGACTTTAATGGCATCTGCCAGGGTTTCTCTTGTAGTTCATCCCAATAGGGCCAAGAGGGAGCTAGACAAGGTCACTGGACCCAACCCACACTGAGATTCTGAGACACCACCCAGCAAATCAACTGACAAGAGGTTGGCTAAGCTCTACCTACTGTCATAATCACCTGGCCCTCACCAATGTATCCCAAGCACAAATTACCAGTAAGACCCTTTTCCAGCTGTACACTTTGCCAAAACTATTTTTAGGGCATCATTTAGGCTGATGCAAAATTGTCAACTAATTTCACAAACTGACAGGTTCCCAAGGCAAAAACCAATTCATGTCAGTAGGAAAGGGTTATTTTGTTTTCTGTTCTTGGGCTGGCAAGGAGTTTGGGATCTACCAGGCTGCCTTCAACAAAATGATTTAGAGGCTGAACTCATAGTTAAAGCTAAAGAACTCATCCTTACAGAATAAGAGCTCAAATAAGAAAGGCTTTATTTGAAAACAAATAGCCCATACATACACACACACACATCCAAATGCAAGTAAGAGTTCACTGGGTTTTATAAAAGAGAAAGCTGCACTCAGGTGTCAATTAAAATTGGAACCATTGAAGAGATGCTCCCTGCTCGTGGTGACATGGGTACGTGTGCTTGAGAAGAAGTTGTTCGGCGGTGGCGTAAATGTGGGAATGCAGGACAAGAGTTAAGCGATACAGGCAGAACAGCAGGCAGAACGGCAGGTGAGGGAAAGCTCAAAGACCCTTTTCTCCATTCTAACATGCTTTCGTTCTGCCCTGGGGAATTAAAGCAGTCACCCGGTCACCTTACAAAGAACCTCAATTTCAAAGAACACTTTCAAAAGTTGAAAATATATTTAGAGTTGTTACTAAAGTTATACCGAGACGTCAGTGGGGAAAAATAATTTACATTTTCAAAAACCAGGCTTCACACAACGGCAGGCACAAAACCGAGTTCCCTGTGCTCACGGTAGAAAAGCTGAGACTGATCTTAATAAAGGCTCGTCTTCTTCATGATACGCAGGAACTCCTGCTCATTGACTTCTCCATCTCCATCTCGATCAGCTTCATCAATCATTTCCTGCAGGACAGGAAGGATTCCACTTAGAGCAATTCATAAATGGAACGAAAGTGTGACTAAGTAATCAGCTTTCATAATGATGCATGAATAGACAATGTGGTCCAACTGCTGCAAATGGCCTGACTTTTATAATAAGCTTGGTTCCTAAAAAGTCATTTGAAAACCAAGTCATACTTGGCCACATGTGCATCGCCTAGAAGGCAGCTCAAAAGCCACCCTGTCTAGGGAGATTCCTAAAACCTAAAACTGTCTATCAGTATATTTTTCTGGGAGCATCCATAGGTTTGTCTCACTAGGAAAAGAAAAATTAAGTGGTCAGCAGAGTAACAAGAGAACACTCAGTTTTCTTCAAATGTAACCAGAGAAAATGGAATGCAGAAAAGTCACACGAGGCTCCAGGCTGAGCATCACAAACCTGCAGCTCCTCATCGGAGAGGTTCTCACCCAACTCCTTAGCCACACGTTTGAGGTTTTTGAACGATATCTTCCCAGTCTCATCATCATCAAAGAGCTTGAAGGCTTTCAGGATTTCTTCTTTGGTATCCTTCTCAGACTTAACAAGCAGAACATAAGACACATGACAACAGGGAGACACTCGTGATTCATCCTGACTTGTGTCCCGCAGCCCCACCACTGCCCATCCCCTCTGCCCTGCCCAGATGTCACATGGATCCTGGTGACAGCCTCCATGACTACAGGTGCTGGGTCACAGAAGATCACACAGCAACCAGGGCAGAAAAAGAAGATAAACAATGAAATTATTATAAACCCAGAGGCTAAAAAGGAAATATAAAGGTTTGCATTTAGAACATTTTCTGTACAAACCAAAGAGAAAGTAGATTTGTTTTTAAATTATGGGAACAGAAGGTGGAGTTAGATTTAGGGGAAATAAACAGTTTAAGCTGCTGGAAGAGGGATCTTCTTGGTGGGGATGGAGGGGAAGGAAGGAAAGAAAAGGATTTTTCACTTGTTATGAGATCACAAAGTGTTACTGGGATCCCCAGTACTCTAACAGAGGAAAAGAGTAAAATGTCCAAGAGCTCCAACTTCAAATGCTCCTGAAAGGTAGCTAAAGACAGTGAGAGCTCCTAATAAGAGCAATCTGGGAACCAACTCTGAATGCAGGACAGCTTTACTAGGTTGTTACAGAATGTTAAGCTTCCTGAACTCTTAAATTAGTCCCTGAAGAAAAATACAGATGTGATAAGATGATTTCAAAGCAACAGGCTTATTAGAGGAGGAACAGGCCTATGCATTGGGAGGCTCACCTGACACACTGATGGAGCTACTTTTCCACAGGCCAGTAGAATGTAGATGAGCCAAACTAAGGAGGAGCCAGGAGGCCAAAGGGAAATGGACCAAAAGGAACACCTTTCCTACGTGGGACACTCAGGAGACTGAGGGTGACAGGTGAGGTGACATCTTAGCATCTCTCTGGACCATTTGGAGACTAGAGAATGGGTGAATTCAACCTTGGAATGGCAAAAGACCAAATCCTCACTCTGGTAAAAAACACAGCCTCAGGCTGAGGCTATCTAGAATAATAACAAATGGGAGAGGAAATAATTTCAAACTTTAAAGTACAGGGACTTTGCCTTGTCAAAATGTGAGACACTGTAATATTACTGGTACTGTTAAAGGTTTTACAGCTTGTGCTTATCACACTGACATACTGGTTGGAGAAAGAGCAAAAAAAGTGACAGCCCGTCCCCTCTGCCCTGCCTGGATGTCACATGGTCTTGGTGACAGCCTCCGTGACTACAGGTACTGGGTGACAGAAGATCACACATTTACTTCTTTTTAGAGGGTAAAATGACTTTGACTTTGTGGCCTTGAAAAAGCCAAGTAGAACCTAAACATCCTAGTTCTCAGTCACAGATATTCTCTTTTATCAGCTGAACTCTCCAGTCTGCATTAACTTTTTTTTCAGTGAAGGCATTTTCATATCTAGATTCAAATTTGTTCCCCATTATTGGTGGAAAATATGCTGATCATCTTAGCTAACTTACCATTTTCTGAGTCATCACAGTCAAAAAGTCACTAAAGTTCATTTTTCCTGTCCCTTCCTTATCAATTTCGCTTATCATTTTCTTGATCTCTTCTTTCTTCGGTTCAAAGCCCAGTGCCCTCATTGCCACCTACAATGAAAATAGGATCATCTTAACATGCACATCTAAACCCAGGAGCGGAACCAATGACAGTACTGACAACATTAAGCCAGCCTCTGCTACAATCCTGTTAAGATGAATAAGAACCACTATAACATTAAGCAAATTGATATGTGCACTTAATTTTATTTAATAATTCTTGAGGTAAATAAAGACAGGAAAACACAGCACAGAAGACAAAGAGGCAGAGGAAATTCAAGGCAGCAGAGCAGGAATATACAGAGCTTGCCTTAAGTTCCTTAACATCAATTGTCCCAGTTCCATCAGCATCAAAGAGATCAAAGGCTTCTCGAATTTCCTGTTTCTGCTCTTCGGTAAGCTCAGGTTTAGGACTCATCCTTTTTCGCTGGGTAGTTGATGCCACATTTGCCTTCTTAAAGTTAGAGGCCTTTATAAGTTTTACAAACAGAGAAGCAAAATATTATGTAATAGAGTCCACATTTTACAAAAAAACAGTTACAATCACATCTATTTAAAATAGTTTATACCAACGGATTTCAAAACTTTGCTTAACAGGAGAGATACCAGGGTTTGCTGGAAAGAGCAATAAATCTTTCTATGCACGGTCTGTCCCTCCTTCTTCTTTACTATTGTTTGTACAAACAAGGAGATCCCTTGTTCTTTTGGACCTCTCTTATTGAAAACCATCCCCAAAGAGAGCTAGCCAAGGAGCTGACTGGGGACAACTGTACGGATAATCAGTTCTCCCAATTTGAGGATCCTTAATTCTAAAAAGGTCCTAGAACGCTGCTCCGCTTTGCTTTAATTTCTCTGATTTTCTGATTACTTCTAGATTTGGCCAAATATTACTAAGGTAAGATGTATATTCTGTCAATATAGAATAATAAAATTCAGTCCTCTTAGTACACCTGAGCCTTCTCCAAGAAGCTCAAAGTGTTTCCCTAAGTCCCTATATTTAACATTTTAAATACACATTAACAACCAAACATAATAAACTACCCCCCATCTCCGTGCGGAAACTTTTGGTAGAGGCGGCCAGGAGGCCACAGTCTGAGACTGGTAACGGCCTCTGGAGAATCCGAGTCCTTTTTGCCCAGGGACGGTCACCAAAGGGGCTGGAGAAGGCCAGGGGAACCCCAAGGGGTGGGGGCGGCTGTGGCTGAAGGGGAGGCGGTGGCGAATCACAGGCCCAGCAGGACGGCAGGCATCTCTACCCTACCCTTTGACGAAAGCTCTCAGAAAAAGGAGTGCGCCAAAGCCAAGAACCGCGCAGGAGAAGCGGCGGGGCCCTGCAAGGCCTGAGAAGGGCTCAGCCTCTGAATGCAGGGCTCGAGACCGAGGCAAGCACTCACCATCTCGGACGGACTCCACTTCCCGTTGTTACGGCAACAGACGTACACACCGACTCGGCGCATTGGTCCGGGCTGGGGTGGGTGGGGCTAACCCGACGATCACCCGACGCAGGGCGAGGGGCGGTGCCCTCGTGGCCCACCCTCATTGGGCAGGATCACGCCGAGAGCACAGATTGGTGAAGCCAGCACTGAACCAAGCCAATCCGCTTGCTGGAGGAGCCTCGGCAGATCCTCGGCTCACGCGGGCGGGGAGAAAAAGGTGGCTACCGGCAGCTCGAGCTCTGAGGGTGCAGGCTGTGGACACGCTGGGACCAACCAGCGGGGTGCCTACGGACCGGTAAGGGTTGCGACCTCACCCTTGTGTTGGCGACAGGGCTAGAAGGCAAGGGGTTGGGTGGGACGATCCGAAACGGGGACTTCCTGGTCTGACCTGAGACTTGAGTTTAGGGTCCGAGGGGCCAGAGAAGACTAAGCTTTCGTGTTGGAGCAGACGCTGTACCCACGGGGTGTCTGAGATCCAGAGAAGGGAAGGGACGTACCGAGCCTTGTCGCAGAGGTTCTAACGTCTGGGACTTAGAAGCCTAATCCAGCCGAGGCTCTTTCTTTGAGCGTGTGCGTTCAAGAGCACTCCCCACCCCCAAAGTAGGTTCCAAGACGGGATCACTTTAGTTCTTACCTGACTAAAAGCAGCCCGGGAAGGTGACCTGGGGGCCTGAGAACGGACTTTGAAGGGAGTGAAGGAAGCGTGAGTGCGCGTGAGGGGGCAGATCTCTCAGCCCTTACCTGCTTCCCCTCTGGGCGTTGGCACAGTATTTAGGGAGACAGCGAACCAGAGCAGACGTTTCTCAGGCTGGAAAAAAAAAACTGAGGTTTATTGACATTTATGAAACGAAAGTGCTCTCTGACATTCTGCCCTTTACCCTTATCGAGCATAAACCAGGTTCACAACCTTTCGGTCATATTTGACTCTTTTCCTGCCCCTTTCCCACTTACCAGCCTTCAAGTTATATCCATTTTTCCACCTCTGCTGCTCCTCTCCCACTTAAGGCCTTCAGCAGCAACCACCCTATGAGTGCAGGGCAGAGTTCTGACCGTGAACTGCAAGGCCCTTCCTGATGGACTTCCTCTCCCCTGGCTCCCTTCAGCCCCTGAATGTATTCAAATGTGCAGACTCACTCCTGCCTTCGAACTTTTGCTCCAGCTGCCCCTTCCGCATGCTTCCTCCGCTTCTTTTCCTCCTGTAGGTCTTTGCTCTACTATCACCTTTCTCAGTGAACCCCCACTGAGCACCCTCTTTAGCATTGCAGCCCCCAGGACACCCAAACTCTGCACCTTGCTCTACTTTTATCCTGAAAAATGAAATACTTCCTGCCATATCAATAAACAAAGGATGTCATGGGTTGCTGAACCCTGAGGGAATTTAGGAAAGAAAGAATACCTGCCATCTAGCAGCCATCAGACTGCAGCCACCCTATGGTGAGCCTTGAGGAAACAGGAAACCAGCCCCAAATATGCTGAGATGCAAATCGAAAGAATGATTTCAGTGAGCCCAGACTCTTTCATGTCTTGCATATTCCCATACACAGAAAAGTGCTAAACTCCTTAACAACGTCTAGTTTTTTTTAATAAACAATAATCTTTTGATGTTCAGACTACCTGCCCTTCGTTGCAGAACTTTTTTTATTAATTTATTTATTTTAGTTGGGGGCTAATTACTTTACAATATTGTGGTGGCTTTTGCCATACATTGACATGAATCAGCCGTGGGTTTACATGTGTTCCCCATCCTGAACCCCTCTCCCACCTCCCTCCCCATCCCATCCCTCTGGGTCATCCCATTGCCCCAGCCCTGAGCATTTGTCTCATGCATCGAACCTGGAATGGTGTTCTGTTTCCCATATGATAATATACATGTTTCAATGCTATTGTCCCAGAACGTCCCACCCTCACCTTCTCCCTCAGAGTCCATAAGACTGTTCTGTGCATCTGTGTCTCTTATTCTATCTCGCATATTGGGTTATCATCACCATCTTTCAAATTCCATATATATGCATTAGTATACTGTATTGGTGTTTTTCTTTCTGGCTTATTTCACTCTGTATAATGGGCTCCAGTTTCATCTATCTCAATACAACTGATTCAAATGTATTGTTTGTAATGGCTGGGTAATATTCCATTGTGTATATGTACCACAGCTTCCTTATCCATTCGTCTGCTGATGGACATCTAGGTTGCTTCCATGTCCTGGCTATTGTAAACAGTGCTGCAATGAACATTGGGGTACACACGTCTCTTTCAATTCTGGTTTTCTCGGTGTGTATGCCCAGCAGTGGGATTGCTGGGTCATATGGCAGTTCTATTTCCAGTTTTTTAAGGAATCTCCACACTGTTCTCCATAGTGGCTGTACTAGTTTGAATTCCCACCAACAGTGTAAGAGTGTTCCCTTTTCTCTACACCCTCTCCAGCATTTATTGCTTGTAGACTTTTGGATAGCAGCCATTCTGACTGGCATGAAATGGTACCTCATTGTGGTTTTGATTTGCATTTCTCTCATAATGAGTGATGTTGAGCATCTTTTCATGTGTTTGTGAGCCATCTGTATGTCTTCTTTGGAGAAATGTCTGTTTAGTTCTTTGGCCCATTTTTTGATTGGATCGTTAATTTTTCTGGAATTGAGCTACAGAAGTTGCTTGTATATTTTTGAGATTAATTCTTTGTTGCTTCGTTTGCTATTATTTTCTCCCATTCTGATGGCTGTCTTTCACCTTGCTCATAGTTTCCTTTGTTGTGCAAAAGCTTTTAATTTTAATTAGGTCCCATTTGTTTATTTTTGCTTTTATTTCCAACACTCTGGGAGGTGGGTCATAGAGGATCCTGCTGTGATTTATGTCGGAGAGTGTTTTGCCTATGTTTTCCTCTAGGAGTTTTAGTTTCTGGTCTTACATGTAGATCTTTAATCCATTTTGAGTTTATTTTTGTGTATGGTGTTAGAAAGTGTTCTAGTTTCATTCTTTTACAAGTGGTTGACCTGTTTTCCCAGCACCACTTGTTAAAGAGATTGTCTTTTCTCCATTGTATATTGTTGCCTCCTTTGTCAAAGATAAGGTGTCCATAGGTGCGTGGGTTTATCTCTGGGCTTTCTATTTTGTTCCATTGATCTATATTTCTGTCCTTGTGCCAATACCATACTGTCTTGATGACTGTGGCTTTGTAGTAGAGCCTGAAGTCAGGCAGGTTGATTCCTCCAGTTCCATTCTTCTTTCTCAAGATTGCTTTGGCTAGTCGAGGTTTCTTATATTTCCATGCAAATTGTGAAATGATTTGTTCTAGTTCTGTGAAAAATACCGTTGGTAGCTTGATAGGGATTGAATTGAATCTATAGATTGCTTTGGGTAATATACTCATTTTCACTATATTAATTGTTCCAATCCATGAACACGGTGTATTTCTCCATCTGTTTGTGTCCTCTTTGATTTCTTTCACCAGTGTTCTATAGTTTTCTATATGTAGGTCTTTTGTTTCTTTAGGTAGATATATTCCTAAGTATTTTATTCTTTTCGTTGCAATGGTGAATGGCATTGTTGCCTTAATTTCTCTTTCTGTTTTCTCATTAGTGGTGTATAGGAACGCAAGGGATTTCTGTGTGTTAATTTTATATCCTGCAACTTTACTATATTCATTGATTAGCTTTTGCAGAACTTTTATATAACCTGGCTACCCTTCTTGCCTCCTAGGACCAGTTCTCTCAGAGTTACTTGAGGTGCTGTCCCGAGGCTTGAAGACCTAAATATTCCCACCAAATAAAACATAACTCTCAACTTTTAGGTTGTGAGTATTTTTTAAGTCCACAATCCCATACTGCTTGTCACTGTGTATTTTACTTGTTTATTTTGCTCTTTACTGCCCTTCCGCTAGAAGAGAATCTGTGAGTGTAGACATCTCTGTTTTGTTCACTGCTGGAACTCCAGGACATGGAACAGTGAGTGGACACATAATAGGTACTCAGTAAATCTTGGTTGAACAAGTGGTGAGTGGCCCCCTGTTTCCTGCTTCTCACCTGTCTAGTCCACCCTGCTTTACCAGGTTCAACTGATTGAACAGTTCTGGTCAGGTCACCCCCATGCTCTTAAACCCTCAGAGGTTTCCCATGACTGCAGACTGAAGTCCAGACTCAGCCTGGCATCTGAGCCTCCTACCCAGTTTTGCCCCTGCTGGACCTTCCAACTTTGTGTCATTCCACAGCCTGTTTCCCAGTGGGTCTGCAGGGTGACAGCCTGGCAGTGTAGGAGCAACCACAAGTTATGCCTTGGCCTTGTACCAGCAGTGTGACTTTAGGCAAGTCACTTGACCTCTCCGAGCCTCAGTTTCTTATCTGTTGAATGAGACCAGTACTGTGTTCCTAACTGGTTGCTTTTTGGATCTTAGTGGTATAATATACAGTCAGCCCTTCATATCTGCAGGTTCCATATCCATGGATTCAGTTGTTGTAGCCATGTGTTCCAGGAAACAAACTCACTCAGAAAGACAATGCAGACAGTGGAGTGCAGTTTATTACACCGGCGGGGCCAAGGCAGAGTCTCCTCTTAGCCAAGGACCCCGACCAGTTTTTGTGAAAACCGTATATACCCTAAGTGTACGTGCTCAAACCCCCATCCCCAAATTCCCTGAAACTCGTCCGAACAAAGGAAAAGAAAGATACAATCAAAGTTAACCGGTGATTCGTGTGCTTTACGCCTGGGTAGTTAACAGTGGACAACTATCAATAGGCCTGTGGTCATCCCCCAGTAAGCACAATAGAATGTATGATTCTATTCGGTTACACAGATAATTAGGGTATTCTTTTAGGTGATGGAGAGTCTAGGTACAAGCCCTGGGGCTCTTCCATCTGGGGGGTCTGGTTTTCCAGTTGGTAGGTTGTTTTCATAGATACTGGGCATATAGCTCAAAGTCCACAGTCCGGCCCAAGATGGAGTCCTGCTTTCAAGATGGACCCTGTTCTGTCTGTTTCCTCCTTCACAACCATCCATGGATTGAAAATATTGGGAAAAAATTCCGGAAAGTTTCAAAAGCAAAAATCGAATTTGCTGCATAGGCAACAATGTATATGGCATTAACATAGTATTTACAGCTATTTACATAGCACTGACATTGTATTAGGTATTAGAAGTAATCTAGAGATTGAACTATATGAGTGAATGTGCATAGGTTATATGCAAATACTGGGTCATTTTATCTAAGAGACATTGAGTCTCCTTGGGATTTGGTGTCTGCGGAGGCTTCTGGAACCAATGCCCCATGGATACTGAGGAACTGTTGTGCTCATCTGTAAAAGGTTCTGACATTTAGCCAGTTTTCAGGCATTGTTAATTCTTTTCTCTGATTCACTCTTGTCATTCCCCTTTATATGGCACATGCAGAGCCTCAGACTCTGTGTTAAGTCTTCTCCACACTGTAGCCAGAGTGATCTGACACTCACACTTGGTTTCAACTTCCAAAGCCTTCTGCATCTCCCATAGGGGGACTCCTTAGCCCAACACACTGCACCTGCACGTTCTGAACTTTGCTCCCAATCTATCTTCAATCTCACTTTGTCACAACTTGTCGCAGAACAGGCTGGCCGTGCCAACGCCTCATGCTTCCCACCCCTGGCCTTGGACTATCTCTTAGGACACCCACCTCTTCTTTGACTCACGCCTCCAGGGCTTTAGAACTTGACTCAGGGATTGCTTCCCTGCCTGGGCTTATTCTCATTGGAACTCACAGGCACTTCTGCAATGTTCTGCTAAGCCTGTGTCCCACCCCAGATGCCGGGCTCCCTAAAGGTTGGTGCTGTGCCTTCTGCAGGTTCTATTTGGCAGTGGCCTTGTAAGGGTGGAGGAGTGAGCTGACACCAGAGTGCTTTTCTACAACTTTTTTTTTCTTTTTTTTTTTTTTTTTTTTTACAAGTTGCAGCTCCCTTTTTATCCTTGGGGCTTGTACCTACAGCCACTGAGGTCAGCAGAAGGATTCCTGCTCTACGGTTGAGGCCTCTCAGACCAGCTGCTGCAGCACAATTCCACCCATACTCCGTTTCGGACTTCTTGCTGGCCCTCTAGGGGCTCGCCCCCAGCAAGCCAAGATGGACATGGGGCGGGGGCTGGGGAGAGTGGGGAGCCTAAAGCTGTGTACAGTGTTAGAACGAAAACAGAAACCAACGCTGAGGTGCTAGGAAGCTGCTAGTCTTGCCTGGGGAGGGAAAGGAAGTTTTCCAGAGGTGACAACTGAGCGAGACCTTGAAGGCTGCAGAGCTGCTCACCATGGAGAGGACAGGGAGCAGCACCTCCAGGTGGAGGGAACAGCATAAGCTGAAGCTCTCAGGCAGGCTGCTGGTTTTGTCAGCAGATTCAAAGCCAGGGCCTTTCTGTCCTAAAAGTCAACAGACTAGTGGGGAGGTGAATGAGTGACGGAAAGGACAAGATGGAACTGATTGAGTCCTTTGGAGAAGTAGGGGGAAGCCTTCGATCCTGTTGGCCTTTTTCTTGTGCAGACAGACGTCTTCTTGCCACAAAGGAGGGTATCGAGCTTGTGGCGGCCACATTGGAGCCTCCTGCACTGACCAAGCACAGGAGCAGGCCAGGCCCTGACTACCCCAATGCACTCCTCTGAGCTGCTCTGGGTTTCCCCTTTACAAAGAGCCTGGTCTCCCATGTTTGTGAAGGAGAGAGCACTTGTCTCTCTCTCTACCTGGTTGGAAATGGACAGACTCGCCTGTCCTTTTGTCTCCAGGACTCAGTGGCTGGGGACTGGCCCCAGCAGGAAGGCAACCATGGGCTCACTGCCTTCTCTCTGTATTTAATCCCAGAAGTAGAGCCAGGTGCTTGGGTTTCACTCTTAAAAGGTGAGTCTCTTTCCCTAGATGCCTTTTAGCCTAAGACCTTGTCCCAGTGTGTCTTGAGGAATAAAGGCATACATACTGGTTTTAATTCCGAGATCTGCAATTTTAAAGGATGGTTTTAATTCAGAGACCTGCAGTTTTTAAAGGAAACAGACTTGAGGCTTCTGCTGTGTGATCTGTAACAATCCCAGCTCCTAGAATGTTGCTCTTTTGGGTCTTATTTTCCCATTCACAGTATTCTTGTGAATATATTTATAATAAAATAGAACTGAACATTTGCCATTTAAAGCATTTTTGAGTGTACAGTTCAGTGGCATTAAGTAGGTTCACATTGTCATGCAACTATCCCAACCATTCGTCTCCAGACCTCGTTTCATCTTGTAGAACTGAAACTCTATACCAACTTAGCATCACTCCCCAATTCCCTGCCTCCTTCCAGGCCCTGGCACCCACCACTGTACTTTCTTTGTCTAACAATTTGACTACTCAAGGGACATCATACAAGTAGACTCCTATTGTATTTGTCCTTTTGTGCCTCGCTTCTTTCACTTAGTATAATGTGTCCAAAGTTCTCATTTCACTTAGCGTAAGTTCATCCGTGTTGTAGCCTATATCACAATGTCTCTTTTTTTATTGTTATTTTATTGTTGTAAGAACAGGGCTTCCTTGATAGCTCAGTTGGTAAAGAATCTGCCTGCGATGCAGGAGACCCTGGTTTGATTCCTGGGTCGGGAAGATCCGCTGGAGAAGGGATAGGCTACCCACTCCAGTATTCTTGGGCTTCCCTTGTGGTTCAGCTGGTAAAGAAGCTGCCTGCAATGTGGGAGACCTGTGTTCAATCCCTGGGTTGGGAAGACCCCCTGGATGAGGAAAAGGGTACCCACTCCAGTATTCTGACCTGGAGAATTCCATGGACTGTATAGTCCATGGGGTCGCAAAGAGTCAGACACAACTGAGTGACTTTCACTTCCAAGAACAGGTAAGATGAGATCCACCATATTAACAAATGTTTGAATGTACAATAGATTGTTGATTGTAGGTACAGTGTATAGCAGACTTCTAGAGCTTACTCATCTTGCTTAACTGAAACTTTCTACCCACTGATCAGTAGCTCCCCCTCTTCCCTTCCCCCAGCCCCTGGCAACCACCATTCTACTCTTTGATTCTGTGAATTTGACTACTTTAGATACTTCATATGAGTGGAATCACACAGTATTTGTCTTTCTGTGACTGGCTTATTTCACTTGGTATAATGTTATCAAAGTTCATCTGCATCTCATATTGTGGAATTTCCTCCTTTGTTGAGGCTTCATAGTATTCTGTTGTATTTATATACCACATTTTCTTTATCCATTCATCCATAAATGAGCACTTAGATTGTTTCCATCTTGGCTATTGTGAATAGTGATGCAAAGAGTTTAGGAGTACTCATATCTCTTGAAGATTCTAGCTTCAGTTCTTTTGAATATATACCCAGAATTGGAGTTGCTAGATCATATGTACTTCAGTGGTTCTATTTTAATTTTTTGAGGAAACTCCTTACTGTTTTCCACAGCAGCTGCATTGTTTTTGCATTCAGTGTACAGAAGTTCCAATTTCTCCATATCCGTGAATGCTTATCTTTTGACTTTTTGATGATAGCCATCCTGACAGTGGTTAAGCGGTATCTCGTTGTAGTTTTGATTTATGTTTCCCTGATGATTAACACCATGGAGCATTTTTTTCATGTACCTGTTGGCCATCTACGTGTCTTCTTTGGAGAGGTGTCTATTCAAGTCCTTAGCTCATTTTGTAACTGGTGGGTCACCACCATACTCTGACCACTTCCCAGGGGGTTTCTGATGGCCCCAGACACTCTGAGTTCTATATGTGGTCAGGATGGCTTTAATTCCACCAGAGAGGAGAGCTCAATCTCCTCTTATTCTTCCTCTTCCCAGCAGCCCATGCCCTGGCATCATGGGGATGAGCAGTGAGTCTGTTTTATTGAGCCTACAGCAAAGAGAAATGGCTTGAGCAGATTGATACACTTTCTGGCAGTGCCGGGACTGGAACCCGGGCCTCTATTTTGTGCATTTCTCTACTGATCGACACTAGAGAAATAGAGAGTAATTGAAGCTCATGAGTGCCGTGGGAAAAGCTGTGATGCCAGAGATAGTCTTTTCATTGTAACTGATGAATGGGGTTATTTAAGTGGCTTCCCATTCTGCCTGGAGTCCAAGTATATGGTAGTGAGTTATGGGCCCATTCAGGCCCATCTCAGAGGACAGTCTGCATCCCAGGAATGTTCCCTGAGTGCTTCTTCCAGCAGCTGCAGCTACAGTTGAGCACTCTGTGAAAACTCAGGGGTGGAGGGGATGTTATCCACACAACACACGAACAGCTAAAAGATGTTTCAGTTTATACAACATAAATGTCTGCCTCTAAATATGTTTTTAAGGAGACAAACGTTGATTGCAGACAGGGCCACATTTGGAGCCAAAATGGAACAAGCAGCTGATGAACCAACAAGGACATGTTTGACAGAAGACATTCCAAAAGTGAGTACTGACACAAAAAAGGTTAACCAAAACCAGATAAGGGGAAAGTCTAGCACATACATAACAGCATGCCGTTGAAACATAGCTCTGGGTTACCATAGTAAATTAATTAGTGTTGAGTAATTGTTTCTTTATAGAAGATACGTCATTATTTAAGGCATCAATTACTGCTGTGTAATAAACCCTATCAGAACTTAGCAGTTTAAAACAACACCCATTTCTTTGTTCACAATCCTGCAGGTTGGGCTGGGCCCAGCTTGTGGTGAAGAGTGGGGGTTCCTTCACTGGTCTGCCCTGGGCTCACACACACAGCTGCAGTCATGGGGTCCCTGAGGTATATGTTCCAGGCAGCCTCACTCACACAAGTGGCAGTAACTACCTGCCTGTCACCTAGGTGCCCTCCTGTGGCCTCCAGCAGGTTAGACTGGGCTTCTGGGTGTAATCGCAGAAGCCTTCCCCAGGGCCAGTAAGGGCACTAGTAAGGCCTCCTAAACTCGAACCTCGCCAGTGTCAGAAGGGACTTGAAGGAATTGTCAGGCCTCCTGGAGACGCTTTACAAAAATCTATGAAGGGAGGGTTCATTACACTTTCAATGAACTAACACTTCAGACATGAAATCACACCGAGGTAAAATGTGTTCATATCAGATGTTACTTAATCAGAGCTTCCCAAGAGGTTGCCACAGGTCACCAGATCACATTGGTTTTAGCGTACAGCTCAGAGTAAGGCCTTCTCTGTGCCTCTGTAATTGAGGATTAATCTGAGATTCTAGTGCTCAGACAAACCACCAAAGGTCCTTGCCATCTGTAGTTCATTTGTGTGCATCAGGGTTTTACTGATACTCAACAACTAAAAACGGTCTGGATTAGGATGGTGGTTTTTTTTCCCTCATCAACTGACTTTATAGGAAGTAAAAGTTACACATTTAAGCTACTATAATGAAAAGGACAGTTTCATCCTAACTTACACATACATTCTGTAAGACTTCTCTGAGAAAAGGGTCCACTGCTAATGACAAGAGAAAACAGAAAAGATTGGAAGAAACCCAAGGACCTACAACATTCTGTTATCTCCAGATCATTTTGCAATTAGTTTTTCTAGATGGCTTTCTTCCCTATTCTTAAAACTGTCTCCAAGGTGTTGATTGTATAACTCCCTGCAATAACCCATTCTTGAGTCTCGCTACCTGTTTCCAATCTGGAATTTCATTCTTATTTATTAGTACATATTTCTTCTCGTCTGTTGGACTCACTTGAACCACATCGTCTTTCATGGCCATGAAAAGTAAGTGATGATTTCACATAATCGCCTGTAACCGAGGACCATGGTCCCATCACAATCTGACTTCTCTGGGGTAAATGCCAGCACTGTTCTCATTGTTATAAAGCTCTCTCTGGCATAGCCTCTGACTCATGCTTTCCAGGCAATATGGGTGCAACATTTCAATATAAGAATCCACATCACTCTGTCAAAGAGAGAATTACTTTAAAATCATGAAATGAAATTGTACTGGACAAACACAGCATTGTAAAGCAACTGTACTCCAATAAATGTTTTTAAAAAAGAAATCAATAAAAAAGAAATTGCACTAGATATGATAGCAAGGTTATTTGATTTTTCTTAAATTAGACTGTCAACCTTTTGAAGCAATTTGTAACTTTTGACTCCAAATACCATAAACAAGAGACTCTGAACTCCTTTGGAGTTATTCTAAAAAGCTGCCTTTGCCTGTGCAGCTGACTTGGGGAGAGCAGGAAGAGAAGGAATTGCCAAAAGGGAGATCGAGTGGGATTTGTGGATTTCATTTGCCTATGCCCTGGGCGTGTGTTAGAAATTTTAGTAAAGGTGTAAATAATGTAGCATGCTATGATTACAGGTATATGGCAGTCATCTAAGCATAGACAACGGTGGGCTTAAAAGATACTTTGGTGGGGAGGGTAACATAGTGAGGCTGACTCTGTCAGGAGATTATGAATGCCTGAACAAATGCTGAAGCTTCAGAGCCATCTCCATTGCAGGTGGGATGCCAGGTTGAGAGGGGCAGATCTATGGAAGAGTCTCTGGCTCCCCTGCAGTCTCCTGCATGTCTCAATTATATAGGTATTTAAGGAGTACATAGCAGGTTGGTTGGTTGGTTGGTTGGTTGTTTAATCAGCAGAATTTCTTTAAAATCTCTACTTTCTATCCCCAACTGATTTATTATACATAATTTCAGAGAAAAATAGGGGTTTGTCATCTTAAGGAAGCCCAGATATGGTTTTAGAAAGACCCCAAGGAGGAGAGGTATAACAAGTCTTCTTCCGGGGCCGCTTGTAGCCAGCTTCATCAGCGTGCACCAGCTACAGTTTGGCATCAGCTCCCTGGAGTCAGAATATTTAAGTCCTGCATGTGGTGCTCTGTCCTTCCATTATCCCCAGTTAACAGAGTTGAAATTTAGCCAAAAGAGTACTTGGGTTGTTGTTGTTGTTCAATCACTCAGTAACGCCCGACTCTTTGTGACCCCATGGACTGCAGCACGCTAGGCTTCCCTGTCCTTCACTATCACCCAGAGTTTGCTCAAACTCATGTGCACTGAGTCACTGATGCCGTCTAGCCATCTCATCCTCTGTCATCCCCTTCTCCTCTTGCCTTCAGTTTTTCCCAGCATTGGGGTCTTTTCCAATGAGTAAGTTCTCATCAGGTGCCAAAGTATTGGAGTTTCAGCTTCAGTCCTTCCAATGAATATTCAGGACTGATTTCCTTTAAGATTGACTGGTTGGATCTCCTTGCAGTCCAAGGGACTCTCAAGAGTCTTCTCCAGCACCACAGTCTGAAGGCACTTTGCATGATATACCTGTGTTGCATAGAAATGCGAGCATCATAGCTCTCATCTGATATGTCAACTTCCTCAGAGCTCAGAGAAGGGAAAGCAAAGCCCTGGGCCTGGCTGATGAACAGCTCACCGATCCTCCCACATCCCCCCCAGGAGATCCCATCAGGC
This sequence comes from Okapia johnstoni, assembly GCA_024291935.2. Taxonomy (NCBI): domain Eukaryota; kingdom Metazoa; phylum Chordata; class Mammalia; order Artiodactyla; family Giraffidae; genus Okapia; species Okapia johnstoni. Next base: position 114,662,622 of record CM044305.1, read on the forward strand.
AAGAGCACAGTCTTAGATGTATGTGTTAAGGGGAGAAGGGTTTAGGTGGTGAGCCCAAAGCCACAGAGCCCAGCCCTGTAGTGGTTGGATAGCAAAGGGGCCTTACTTTCCCCTGCAAGTATGGAAACTCTACTTTCTTTTTTCTGATGTTCTAAGTGCACACTGTCAATTGAGCGGATGGCGTGCTTGGATTTTTTTGGTGTGTGTGTGTGTGTGGTTTGTTCTATGCTTTAAAAGTGTCCAGGGATCAGCTATCGGGAGCAAGAAGGTATCACTTTGATGGGGGTGGGGAGGTGGGCACACCATGCGGCTTGTAAAATCCTAGTTCCCTGCTTGTAAAAGGCCACCTACACCAGAATTATTTGAAACTTCCAACTTGATTCAAGAAAAGTTTCAAACTAAGAGATGGACCTGCTATTTCAGTGGCTCATGGTGTGTGAATCCAGGCTCAGTAATAGTTCCATGATCTACTCTTGCCCACCCTCATTTCTGCAGGCCAAAGAGGTGCACAGTGAATTGGGGTTTCCTCCTGGGTGACCTTTGCAGCCAACAGGTAACAGACCATTTAGCCTTGCCAATTGCCACAGGCCCCTTGAAGGGAGGCCACCAGACTTCTCCTGCTCAGAGGCCAGCCAAGTTGTTGTTTCCAAAAGAGAAATTTTTTTTTGAAAAATTGTGAAGTTATAGGAAAGAATTTAACACACACACCTATTGTTACTAGTGAGAATCAGTAACTGTCATCTCTGTCACTACTACTTCACTCTGCACAGATAGTTCAAAAGCAACCGTGGCCAATACATAAAAGAGTGGTGGCAGCTGCGTACCAATAAAACTTTATTGACAAAAGGTCCACAGGCTGTAGTGTGCCGACTGCTACTCCAGAGTATATATCCAAAAGTACAATTGCTGGGCTTTGTATTTCTTTCTCGCTTTTTTTAAAATAATTTTTATTTGTTTCTGTGGTTATTTATTAATTTATTTATGGCTGTGCTGGGTCTTCACCGCTACTCGGGCTTTTCTCTAGTTTTCGTGAGTGGGAGTTACTCCTCATTATGGTGCACATGCTTCTCATTGCACTGGCTTGTGGAACGGGCTCTAGGGTGCAGGCTTTAGTAGTTGCAGTTCTGGGGCTCTAGAGTGCAGGCTCAGTAGTTGAGGCCCACGGACTTAGTTGCTCCACAGGCATGTGGGATATTTCCCCAACCAGGGATCGAACCTGTATCTCCTACATTGGCAGGTGGATTCTATACCATTGAGCCACCAGGTACTCCCTGGGCTTTGTCTTTCTGCATAACACTTGGCATAGCTGATATATTCTGTGTTAACTTAGGTATCTGTCCCCCCACCCAGAGAACATACGCTCCATGAAGACAGCTCCCCTTCAAACCACTCCCCCCAACTCCCATGCTATTGTTGCTGTTTTCCTCTCACTCACAAATGCTAGTTTTGCTACAGGTGGCATTCTAGGGTTACAATCCTCCTCCCCCACCTCCTCCCATTGCTCAATCTGAGCATTTTATTTTTTTGTTGCTCTGCGAGGGTCACAGAATCCTCGTTCTCAAACCAGGGATTGAACCCAGGCTCGCTGCACTGGAAGCACAGAGTCCCAACCATTGGACCAGCAGGGAATTGCCTCTTTTTACTTTTTTAATGTGGGTACTACAAACTTAAAAGTCATGTCTATGCTTTGTATCATATTTCTAGTGGAATAAAGGGGTAAAGGCTGGATCTGATTCTGGTTTGGTTTTTTTCCTTTGGGGCATCATGGATCGACACCCCAATAAGCAATAAGCACTTCTAGTACTCAGATTTTACTTTCTATACACCATTGCCCATAAAACGAACCAGGGGTCCTTGGGAAAATATCCTATTCAGGAATCTGGGGCAGAGGTAGGTAGTACAAGGTGAGCCTGGGACATTTTTCTTAAGATGAAACTAAGTACTCAAAAACTAACTTAGAACATGTTAAAAGGACACAGGAACCAATTTGAAGAGCCTCCACTGGCCAAATCTGGGACATTTTGAGCCTCATAAAAGATAATAGTAGTGGATTGTAATGAATTCAAAAAGAATCCCTGCATCCATAGAATTACTGAAAAAAGATTAGAGAGGAATGCCAAGTAAAAAAGTAAAAGTGAAAGCTAAAATTAAAAGTTCATCATTTTAGTTTAGTCACTAAGCTGTGTCCAACTCTTTTGCAACCCCAAGAATTGTAGCCCACTGTGGGATGGGGTTGGGGGAAGGCTTAAGAGGGAGGAGATATATATATATATATAAAATTATAAAAAACTATGGCTGATTCAGTTAGAACTAGACATGGAACAACAGACTGGTTCCAAATAGGAAAAGGAGTACATCAAGGCTGTATATTGTCACCCTGCTTATTTAACTTATATGCAGAGTACATTATGAGAAACGCTGGGCTGGAAGAAGCACAAGCTGGAATCAAGATTGCTGGGAGAAATATCAATAACCTCAGATATGTAGATGACACCAGAAAATGAAGAAGAACTAAAGAGCCTCTTGATGAAAGTGAAAAAGGAGAGTGAAAAAGTTGGCTTAAAGCTCAATATTCGGAAAACTAAGATCATGGCATCTGGTCCCATCACTTCATGGCAAATAGATGGGGAAACAATGGAAACAGTGGCAGACTTTATTTTTCTGGGCTCCAAAAATCACTGCAGATGGTGATTGCAGCAGTGAAATTAAAAGACACTTATTCCTTGGAAGGAAAGTTATGACCAACCTAGACAGCATATTAAAAAGCAGAGACATTACTTTGTCAACAAAGGTCCGTCTAGTCAAGGCTGTGGTTTTTCCAGTAGTCATGTATGGATGTGAGAGCTGGACTATAAAGAAAGCTGAGTGCAGAATAATTGATGCTTTTGAACTGTGGTGTTGGAGAAGACTCTTGAGAGTCCCTTGGACTGCAAGGAGATCCAACCAGTCCATCCTAAAGGAGATCAGTCCTGGGTGTTCACTGGAAGGACTGATGTTGAAGCTGAAACTCCAATACTTTGGCTACCTGTTGCGAAGAGCTAACTCATTGGAAAAGACCCTGATGCTGGAAAAGATTGAGGGCAGGAGGAGAAGGGGATGACAGAGGATGAGATGGCTGGATGGCATCACTGACTCGATGGACATGGGTTTGGGTGGGCTCCATGAGTTGGTGATGGACAGGGAGGCCTGGCGTGCTGCGGTTCTTGGAGTCGCAAAGAGTCAGACACGACTGAGTGACTGAACTGAACTGAACTGATGCCTGATTCACATTGTTGTATGACAGAAACCAACACAACACTGTAAAGCAATGTATTCCAATTAAAAAATAAAATTTAGAAACATTTTACCAATTTGCAAGTAGCATGTTAATAAGTTGTTCCAAGCGAGGATCACCACTGAATGCTGAAATCAATTGGTGGAAGGTTGCTGGGGAGTAAGATATTCACAGGATCTCTAATGATCACCCCATAGGTTACTTTTTGATTGCTTAGAGAGAAAGATACTTTTTTGATGGCCCAAATCTGGCAGCCATCACCTTAACCAAGTGATTGGATCAATGTTACCAACAATGTGACAAACTGCCATCTTAATCCTCCTGGGGTGATGCGCTGAGAAGGCGTTATGTCACTGGTGTGATGTTCTTTGCAAAAGTATTAAGACTGAATCTAATCATGAGGAAGATTACCAGTTCTTAGAACAGGCCTAGGGTAGACTTGAGAGGCAGAGTGGCATCCTCTGTGCAGCTTACTCTCAAATGGTTTCAAAGAAAAAATCATGTCTACATAGAGAAAGTTGTGGAAAAATGCTAATAATCAGTGTATTTAGGGACATAATTCATGGTTTTCTTTTGGCGATGTTAGTATCATTGATCATTCCTAGATTTTATTAATACTTAGTTAAGATTTCACAAAATGGTAGTAGTAGTGTTAGTCGCTCAGTTGTGTCCAACTCTTTGCAACCCCACAAACTACCCCACCAGGTTCCTCTGTCCATGGAATTCTCCAGCCAAGAATACTGGAGTGGATTGTCATTCCCTTCTCCAGGGGATCTTCCTGACCCAGGGATCAAACCCGGGTCTCCTACATTGCAGACAGATTCTTTACTATCTGAGCTACAGGAAAGCTTCCCAAAAGGGTCACAAAATGATAACCTGCTATTATTCTCTCTTTATGCCTTAGCCTGAGTCTCTGTACCTTTCTTAAATTCAGTTCAGTTCAATTCAGTCGCGCAGTCATGTCTGACTCTTTATGGCCCCATGGACTGCAGCATCCCAGGCCTCCCTGTCCATCACCAACTCCTGGAGTTTACTCAAACTCATGTCCATTGAGTTGGTGATGTCATCCAACCATCTCATCCTCTGTCGTCCCATTTTTCTCCCACCTTCATGTAAAGTAATCTCATTGCATTTTTATATACTGTCTAGGTTGGTAAACTTTTCTTCCAGGAAACATAGCATCTTTTCATTTCACGGCTGCAGTCAACATCTATTAGTGATTTTGGAGCCCCCCCCCAAAAAAAGTCTGTGATGTTTCCACTGTTTCCCCATCTATTTGCCATGAAGTAATGGGGACCGGATGACATCCTTTCCTGAATGTTGAGTTTTAAACTTTCTCACTCTCCTCTTTCACTTTCATCAAGAGGCCCTTTAGTTCCATGTCTGTCATCTGCATATCTGAGGTTATTGATATTTCTCCCTGGCAACTGTTGCTTGTGCTTCCTCCAGACATTTCTCATCATGTACATACAGATTTATCAAGAACCAGTCTGGTCCAGGTTGCTTCTTGAGGTTTATCAAGAGGTAGGTCTCTGGTATTCCCATCTCTTGAAGAATTTTCCAGAGTTTCCTGTGATCCACATAGTCAAAGGATTTGGCGTATTCAATAAAGCAGAAGTAGATGTTCTGGAACTCTCTTGTTTTTTTGATGATCCAACGAATGTTGGCAATTTGATCTCTGGTTTCTCTACCTTTTCTAAATCCAGCTTGAACCTCTAGAAGTTCACAGTTCACATACTGTTGAAACCTGGCTTGGAGAATTTGGGGCATTACTTTACTAGCATGTGAGATGAGTACAATTGTATGGTAGTTTGAACATTCTTTGGCATTCTCTTTCTTTGGGATTGGAATGAAAACTGACCTTTTCCAGTCCCGTGGCCACTGCTGAGTTTTCCAAATTTGCTGACATATTGAGTGCAGCACTTTCACAGCATCATCCTTTAGGATTTGAAATAGCTCAACTGAAATTCCATCACCTCCACTAGCTTTGTTCGTAGTGATACTTCCTAAGGCCCACTTGACTTCACATTCCAGGATGTCTGGCTCTAGGTGAGTGATCACACCATCGTGATTATGTGGGTCGTGAAGATCTTTTCTGTACAGTTCTTCTGTGTATTCTTGCCACCTCTTCTTAATATCTACTGCTTCTGTTAGGTCCATACCATTTCTGTCCTTTATTGCACTCATCTTTACATGAAATGTTGCCTTGGTATCTCTAATTTTCTTGAAGAGATCTCTAGTCTTTCCCGTTCTATTGTTTTCCTCTATTTCTTCTCATTGATCACTGAGGAAGGCTTGCTTATCTCTCCTTGCTGTTCTTTGGAACTCTGCATTCAAATGGATATATCTTTCCTTTTCTCCTTTGCATTTAGCTTCTCTTCTTTTCTCAGCTATTTGGAAGGCCTCCTCAGATAACCATTTTGCCTTTTTGCATTTATTTTTCTTAATGGTCTTGATCACTGCCTCCTGTACAATGAATGTCACAAACCTCCATCCATTGTTCTTCAGGCACTCTGTCTATCAGATATAATCCCTTGGATCTATTTGTCACTTCCACTGTATAATCATAAGGGATTTGATTTAGGTCATACTTGAATGATCGAGTGGTTTTCCCCACTTTCCTCAATTTAAGTCTGAATTTGGCAATAAGGAGTTCATGGTCTGAGCCACAGTCAGCCCCCAGTCTTGTTTTTGCTGACTGTATAGAGCTTCTCCATCTTTGGCTGCAAAGAATATAATCAATGTGATTTCAGTGTTAACCATCTGGTGATGTCCATGTATAGAGTCTTCTCTTGTGTTGTTGGAAGAGGGTGTTTGCTATGACCACTGAGTTTTCTTGGCAAAACTCTGTTAGCCTTTGTCCTGCTTCATTCTGTACTCCAAGGCCAAATTTGCCTGTTACTCCAGGTGTTTCCTCACTTCCTACTTTTGCATTCCAGTCCCCTATAATGAAAAGGACATCTTTTTTGGGTGCTAGTTCTAGGTCTTGTAGGTCTTCCTAGAACCCTTCACCTTCAGCTTCTTCAGCATTACTGGTCAGGACATAGACTTCGATTACTGTGATACTGAATGGTTTGCCTTGGAAACGAACAGAGATCATTCTGTCCGTTTTGAGATTGCATCCAAGTACTGCATTTCAGATTCTTTTACTGAGTATGATGGCTGCTCCATTTCTTCTAAGGGATTGTTGCCCACAGTAGTAGATATAATGGTCATCTGAGTTAAATTCACCCATTCCAGTCCATTTTAGTTCACTGATTCCTAAAATGTCGATGTTCACACTTGCCATCTCCTGTTTGACCATTTCCAATTTGCCTTAATTCATGGACCTAACATTCCAGGTGCCTATGCAATATTGCTCTTTACAGCATCAGACTTTGCTTCCATCACCAGTCACATCCACAACTGGCTGTTGTTTTTGCTTTGGCTCCGTCTCTTCATTCTCTCTGAAGTTATTTCTCCACTGATCTCCAGTAGTATATTGGGCACCTACCGACCTGGGGAGTTCATCTTTCAGTGTCCTATCTTTTTGCCTTTTCATACTGTTCATGGGGTTCTCAAAGCAAGAATGCTGAAGTGGTTTGCCATTGCCATGTTTTGTCAGAACTCTCCACCATGACCCTCTGACTCGGGTGGCCCCACGCGGCATGGCTCATAGTTTCACTGAGGTTGACAAGGCTGTGGTCCATGTGATCAGACTGGTTAGTTTCCTGTCATTGTGGTTTTCTGTCTTTCTGCCCTCTGATAGAGAAGGATAAGAGTCTTATGGAAGCTTCCTGATGGGAGAGACTGACTGAGGGGGAAACTAGGTCTTGTTCTGATGGGTGGGGCCATGCTCAGTAAATCTTTAATACAATTTTCTGTTGAAGGGCAGGGCTATGTTCCCTTCTTCAGTGCTCAGCTTTCATTATACTCCAGTTCTCACATCCGTCCATGACTACTGCTGATCAAATTGTTCCTTCTTTCTTTTGTCAGTGGGCGTGTCTTCAAGTTGGCTCTGGAGTCCTTTTCATAGGACTTACTTTCTGGTGCGACAGGGTTTTCTTGGCTTATCTTGTCTGTTTCCGGCCCCAGATCTGCAATCAACCATTTCTCTCAGGAGCTCTGCTTCCCTGTAGCAATCTATCTCTGGTTACTCTTTGTTGTATGTCTAGTTTCACAGAAAGGGTTACTCCTGTGTAGAGGATATTTACACTGTCTGTTGCAGTATGGAACTTTCATATGATGCATAATCTATGGGCTCATCTTCCCCAAGAGTTTTAACTCCAGGTGCCCTGGATTTTCCCACCCACCAAGCACCCACCATCCACCACCCATGAGGCACAAAGGCACAGATGTTGACTTTTTCTGGATCCCACAGGCTTCTCATGCCCCAAACCAGTTTTTATTGGGGCGGAGGTAGTGGGGGAGGGAGGTGGTTAAAGGGACAATATGGTTTCTACCTCATATACTCCTGTGTCTTTGAATCTTTTACAGTGAGAATGTATTTCTGTGTTGATTGGAGATTTATAAAAGGGCAAGACACCTTCATGCCCCAGATTGGAGACTGGGAATGTGAGGAGGCTGTTTACTTTTAAAAAGCAGGAGTGATTTTTTTTTTGTCTTTGTTTGCTTTCCAGGACCTGTACCCAGCTCTGAAAGGTGTAAGCACAGTTTTCCACTGTGCATCGCCCCCACCATACAGTAACAACAAGGAACTCTTTTATAAAGTGAATTACATTGGCACCAAGAATGTCATTGAGACTTGCAAAGAGGCTGGGGTTCAGGTAAGGGGAAAGCTGGAATGAGTGCTGTCAAGAACCTGTGATGGCTTTTCCCAAGTGCATGGGGGCCAGGGCTTTTGTTCACTTCCTGGGCTAGCCAGGCTTGCTTCCTAAAGTGTTGCAAAGAGCCTAAAATTTCGGCCCTGAACAAACCATATGAATACCCTAAGCTTTATTAGTCTTTGGTTAAAGAGTGACAAAATTTAGAAATTGCTTGTGTTTTTTGTTGTGCTTTAAAAAACATGTTTTTAATATAAATAATATATATAAAACATAAAATTTACCATTGTAACCATTTTTAAGTGTACAGTTCAGTGGCATTAAGCACATTCACATTGCTGTCAACCATCACCATCATCCATCTCCAGAACTTTTTTGTCTTCCTAAGGAGGCTGAAATCTGTACTAATTAAACACTAACTCCCCCTCTCCCTGCCCCTGGCACCCACCATCCTGCTCTCTGTCTTTATGAATTTGACTCCTCTAAGGACCCCACACAAGCGCAATCATATAACATGTGCCCTTTTGTGTCTGACTTACTTTACTTGGCATAACACCTTCCGGGTTCATCCATGCTGTAGTGGGATCAAAATTTCCTTCTTTTTTAAGGCTGAATAACAGCCTGTTGGGGGGCAGTGCTGCATCTTTTTTCTTCATTCATACCTTGGTAGGTTCCTGGGCTGGTTTGACTATTGTGAATCATGCTGCTGTGAACATGGGTATGCAAGTAATCTGCTCCACTTTCTGCTTTTGCTTCTTTGGGGTAAATATCCAGGAGTGAAATTCCTGGATCATATAGTTATTCTATGTTTAAGCTTTTAGTTTTTAAAATTAATTAATTTATTTTAATTGGAGGAGAATTATTTTACAATATTGTGATGTTTTTTGCCATACATCGACATGAATCAGCCACGGGTGCACATGTGTCCCCCATCGTGACCCCCCCTCCCACCTCCCTCCCCACCCCATCCCTCTGAGCTGTCCCAGAGCAGCGGCCTTTGAGTGCCTGCTTCATGCTTCGAACTTAATACTGGTCATTTATGTTACCTATGGTAATGTACATGTTTCAATGCTGTTCTCTCAAATCATCCCCCTCACCTTCTCCCACAGAGTCCAAAAGTCTATTCTTTACATCTGTGTCTCTTTGCTGCCTTGCATATAGGGTCATCATTACTGTCTTAAGGAATGTCATATTATTTTTCCAGACACTGCCTGTTCTTGTTGTGCCAAGTGGTGACACCAGAGGCTGGTCAACAGCTCTCTTCTCTTGTTCGCAAAGCATCTGTGGCATATGTCACTGTCACTGCCCCAAGCATCAGGGGCTTGGCTGATAGGGGTGCCATTTAGCTAGTGGCTGTTACCCAATTATGGTGATCCAGAGAACCGGGGTTTATAACAATGCAGCGAGCTACATTATGCTGGAAATTGTACCTTCTCAGGTCTGAGTTACTAGCAGAGAGACATCACTTAGTTCTCCAAATCTGGTTCCTCACCTATTAAGCAACATTAGTAGCCCCTGGTTACTTGTGGAGGAGCAAATCAAGTGACAGTTGTAAATCCCACATGCCTTACTACTTTCTACTGTGTCTGTATTAACTGGAGCTCTGTGAATTACACTCTGCTGTTTTTGCATTCAATCATCCCAGGCATGCAGAAAAGATCTGAGAATAATGTAGCACCCATATACTCATCACAACGTTGAGGTGACAGTATTATTAGTGATGCTGCAGTCCTGCCCTTACCCAGCCTCAGTGTCACTGCTGTCCTTCTGCATGCTCTGTGGCACAGCCAAAACCGAAATTCTAAAACTTTGTAAAAATAATATACTGAATATATCTTCCTGCTTTTTTCCCCTCAACATCATGTTGTTGTTGTTGTTGTTTACCACAAATAAGATCTTTATTTGTCACCATTAAAAGTCTGCATTTTAAACAGATTCTTGAACTGGTGGCTCGTATCCATCAGCTCGTTCAACTTTAGCACCTGTCTGGTCCCCAGTAGCTTTTCCAGAACTACTACCTTCACCATATAGCTCCATGAGTTTTCCCAGTTCAAATTTGGCCTTCTTCAGCATTTTTACTTTCCTAATGAAGACAACCGGAGAAGGCAATGGCACCCCACTCCAGTCCTCTTGCCTGGAAAATCCCACAGACGGAGGAGCCTGGTAGGCTGCAGTCCATGGGGTCGCACAGAGTCGGACACGACTAAAGCAACTTAGCAGCAGCAGCAGCAATGAAGACAACATGGAGCAGATAAATAGATTTGCAAGCCTTTTCTATGTCTTTTCCAATGCTATCTGGAATCAGTTGATTGACCACCTCTTTCAAGTCATTTGTTTGCACCTCTCAGGTCATGATTTCTATCACCTTCTTGAGGATGGAGTAGTAGCAAACAGATGGGGGGCAGCTTATGCTCAGGCCATGCAGGGAGACTCAGGCTAATTCAGTGTTAAGCTTTGCTTCCATATGTGCTGGCTATGAAAGGAAACCTCAGTGGGTGCGGTCCACTACCAACACCTGGGAGAGTCACTCACAGCTGCCCAGCTAAGGTAAGCACCCTGCTAGTGTTGGGCTTAAGAGGTCTTCCGAATCTGATTGTTGCGTTTTTTACTAGAACCCACACAGAAAAGACGGAGCAAGTAATCATTGGTAGTCTTGACATCAACGTGAGCTTCAGTCATGGTCTGCCGTTTTTTGACCATGGAGCACATTTTGTCACAAGTAAGATCCATAGCATGGAAATTAGTCAGGCAGTTTTTGCCCTTAACATCCTCAGTAATTAGCTTGAAGTTTTTAAATGCTCCTTTGTCATTCTGCAGATCAGCAAGATTCACTTCAAAAACACGACCTTTGAGGCCATGAGATGCAATTTGGGTTCCTTGAATTCTCATGACCAGTGTTTTTGCAGTATTCCTTATATTGAACATAGCTGGTGCTTTCACATCATACCAGTCTTTTTTAGAAAATGGGCAACCACTTTCTTCTTGGTTCCTTTTTTGCCTTCTTTCATAAGGTGCTTGTTCTTGCTGTAGCATTATGTTTTTGAGATTTCTTTGTCTTGAAATACAGTAGTCTGGTATAGTCACTGAAGTGGCAGGATCACTCAGTGGGTAGCAGTGCAGGAAGTGGGGGTTTTATGTGGTATTTAGGGAATCTCTCTCAACAGAGATGAAACGATCATTGACTGCTTTTTTCTCAAAGGCTTAAAGTGTTACTTCCCATATTTACATTTCTAATCCACCAGGAATTTCTGTCTGTATATGTTCTGAGGTAAGCAGAGGATGTTTGGGTGCTCAGCAGCATGTACTGTACCATCCGTCCCTTCCCTGATGTTTAGTGCCCTATGCAGCATGTCTCTGCGGTCCTGTTCCCAGCTCTCGTGCTCCATGGCCCTGTCTGTGCCCAGGCCCCTGTGCCCTGCCCTAGCATGAACCTCAGTATCTGGTGTAGGACAGGTCATTCCCCAACTCTGTTCTTCAGAGTTTGCTTGACTATTCCTAGCCCTTTGCTCATTCATACACATTTTAGAACCAGCTTGTCAAGTTCCTGATAAAGCCTATTGGAAATGTTAGTGTAGTTGCATCAAACCTAAAACTAATTTGGGAGAGAATGGACATCTTTTCCAATATGGAGTCTTGCTATGTATTTCTCTCTCTCTTTAATGCCTTTCATAGACGTTTTACTTTACTTCATAAAGGTTCTGTACATCTTTGGTTAAATTTATTCCATATACCTCACTTCTGGTGATTGAAATATCTTTCATTTTCCACTGCTACTGCATAGAAACCAGTTAATCTTTGTGTATCAGTTTTGTACTCTGCAGTTTGCTGAAGTCTAATATTTTCTGTATGTTTGTAGTGTTTTGTATATAGACATTTCCAACACTTGCGAACACTTTTGTTTCTTCTTTTCAAATCATTATATTTAATAGTTTGTTGTTTGCCTTATCCTACCATGCTGGCTAGGACTTGCAGGACCATGTTGAATAAAAGTGATAGAGATGGGATTTGAGCTAATGGTGTTCAGTTTAGGATGGGCTGCCCTTAACCAGATAGCTGAAAGCCTGGGACCCTCGTAAGAAAGCACCTTCCTGTCAAATAGCATTTCACCACGCCTGTGCATGTATGCTGATGTGCCAAGGTTGTGAGCAGAAGTGTCTTCTATCCCTCAGTTGTGATAAGACGAGGGAAAATGTAAAATCCACTGTTTTAGAATGTCATACCATAATGTGTCTCAAATCCTCATACCTGCAAAAGTGATCTTTGCATTGTTTTAAGAAGGCCTGAAAAGAGAAGGCATCATAGTAAAGAAAGTGAACATGTGCCATTTGATTTCCTTTCCCACATGACCTTCATGGTGTTTATATAGTGATCATTCCTGACTCATTTTTTTGCATCTAATTTTCTCCTCTGCCAGAAACTCATTTTAACCAGCAGTGCCAGTGTCACCTTTGAGGGTGTTGACATCAAGAATGGAACTGAAGACCTCCCTTATGCCATGAAACCCATTGACTACTACACGGAGACAAAGATCTTACAAGAGAGAGTACGTACCTGACAACTGGTTGAGTCAGTGACAAACGAGTTCCATGAACATCTGCAGGATTTAGATTCTTAAGAAGAATGTTTATGAACATAGAATGTTATTATTCTGAAGCCTAACTATATAACTTGTGAAATAAAATTTGTGGATGAAATTCAGTTCTAAAGATGATAACAGAAAAAACAGCAAAAGAATAGCCTACTGTGGCCAGATGCCACTCTGTGTTTTACGGGGAATTGCTTCATTTAAGCTTCATAATGACCCCTTAAGGCAGGTACTATGATCTTCACCAGGTTACAGAAGACAGTTGAGGACAGCTGATACAGAGATTCAGAAGCTTCCTGAGGCCATGCGGCTCTAGAGCCTGCACTCAACCTCTGCTCCAGAAATCAGACAATTTATGATAATCCAAAGTGGCAGGCAAAACTCAGCTAAACACTCAAGTGTGTTTTCATTTGAATACACCTTCCTAGTACTCTTGCACCCCCTTCTCTTTAAAAAAAGAAAGCAAGCAATGAAAGGATCTTGCTTTATTTTAAGGGAAAGTGGTTTTCCACTTGGCAAATCAGCTTCACTAGGGAGCTCCTGGTTTTAGCAGTGGTCTGGGCCACATAATGGGGACTCTGACAGTTGCCAGCTCCAGGACTAACGTCCAAAAGAGTATTACCGGGAGGACACCCTACACTGCGGACCATGGGTGTTCATCAGCCACGGGCAGCTCACCTTAGCTGGGCAGCTGTGAGTGACTCTTCCAGGTGTTGGTAGTGGACTGCACCCACTGAGGTTTCCTTTCATAGCCAGTACATATGGAAGCAAATCTTAACACTGAATTGGCCTGAGTCTCCCTGCATGGTCTGAGCACTAGCTGCCCCCGATCTGTTTGCTACTACTCCAACTTGGAACGTCCCAGAAGAGCTCGTCTGCTGGGAAACCCAAGGGCCTCGCAGTGCAGAGGTAGAGGCCTCGCCATTTGCAAGCTCCAGTCCTGGGTCTGTCCCCTTGCTCCTTGGAGTACAGAGAGCCTCCCAGAGGCGTTTGCAGGCTGACCTTATTTCCAGCAGAGTACACAACAAGTCAACACAAGTGAGACCCCTTTGAGTAACTCCGACCATTGTGAACAGTCGGCAAGTAACTTGAACTCGCTCAGACCAAAACATGAGCAAGGATTTTGCCACTGTAGAGTAGAAACCCTTGGTGAGGTGGTAGAATGAGTTGACATGGGCCATCTCATTTCATCACGATCTCCATTTGTAGCAACAACCTAACAGATCTTTGGGAAGTTTTATTCCTTTTGAGACAAACCCTGTTTCTCTGTACTTTAAGGCCAGTCCTTTCTATTGGATCTTACTGGCTTTGACCCAGCTTTCTGTCCTGTGTCTTCAGATGTGGGTGTTGGGGTGGAGAAAGGAACAGAGAAGTAGTCTAGAATTCTTCAGTGTCTGCAACCCACACACTCCCTTCGCTCTCGTGCAGGCAGTCCTGGGTGCCCATGATCCCGAGAAGAATTTCCTGACCATAGCCATCCGCCCTCATGGCATTTTTGGCCCAAGGGACAACCAGTTGGTCCCCATTCTCATCGAGGCAGCCAAGAAAGGCAAGATGAAGTTCGTGATTGGGTAAGTTGGCCCCTGACTGCCCCCCTCCATGCCCCCTGCCCAGCCCCTGAAACAAGGGTCAGTCACTGTCGGCCCTTTTCTCCTGTGGCCTTGCCTTCTGCCTATTGTCCGTTTCCTGCGGCTGCCACAAGAAATGAGGCTGAGAATAACAAAAATGGGTTCACTCCCTGTGCTGGAGTCCAGGACTCCAAAATCCAGGTATTGGTGGGGTTGGCTCCCTGTGGAGGCTCTGAGGGGGTCTGTTCCAGGCCTTGCTCCCAGCCTCACATGGCTGCCAGCAACCCTTGGCTCGTAGACATGTCACTTCAATCTCAGCCTGCATCTTCACATGACATGCTTTTCTCTGTGTGTCTTTTCCAAAAGATCCCTCCTCTTATAAGGACACCAGTCATTAGGTTTAAGGCCCACCCTACTCTAGCGCAACCTCGTCTCAACTGTTTACATATTCAAAGACCTCATCTCCACATAAGGTCATAGTCACAGGTTCCAGGGAGACATGAATTTCTGCCCCATGAACCCCATCAGGCAGGCTGGAAAAATATTTGTGTCCATGTTTGGAAATTCAGGAAACTGACTCAGAGGGGAAACAATTGTCCCAGGGTCAAGGGCCAGGCCCTCCACTTTCCTTGCATCTAGGAAGGCAAGGGGAGGTGTTAACATTCCTCCTCTGGGCCTCTGCAGGTGATGAGAGTGGTTCTGTGTCCCCAGTACATCTTTCCTTCCCTCCTTCCTTCTATTCATCCATCCATCCATCCGTCCTTCCTTCATTCTCTTTTCTTCCTTTCTTTCCCCCCTTATCCTTGTGCTTTGCCACCTTGCCTCCCTGCCTCTCGCTCAGCCTCCCTGCCACAGGACTAGAAAGAGATAGTAGAGAACTCTTGAGGCCAGAGCAACACATTAGCCCACAGTGCCCTGGAAGGAGTTGAGAGCTGCTGTCCAAACTGGAGCCCAGAGAAGACACCACCAGCATCGGCCATGCCAGGATGGGGCAGGCAGGGCTAGGGGCTTTCAGATTCATGGGTTGGCCCCTAAATATCCCTCTGGCCCTGAAGGCCCAGGAGCCCTGGCCTCCAGCACATCTTCACAGATGCCCAGGTGTACCTGGGCTGGCATTGCCAAGGTGGGTCGCCACCCTGGTTCCATGCCTAGGGGCTCTGCCAGGTGTGGAGCTGAGTGCTCCAGGCACAGGGGACTCATTCCTTGTGCATCTGCAGGAACGGGAAGAACTTGGTAGACTTTACCTTTGTGGAGAACGTGGTCCACGGACACATCCTGGCTGCAGAGCACCTCTCCCGGGACACCGCCTTGGGCGGGAAGGTAATGCACCTGCTTCCACCTGCTCGACAGCGGCTGGCCCTCCTGCCCCTGTGTGTCCCTGTGATGCCATCTGCTGGCACACTGCTTCTCTGACCCTGCTTCCTGGCAGACTTACCTTAGGATCCCACTGGGCCGTGGTCAAGCCCTCTGACAAGGGAAGGTCAGCTCTTACACAGAGATGGGAGAGCACATTCCTAGGTCCCCCTTCCTTGTTTCTCACTCCCACTTTTGGAATCCCCTCCCCATTGGGGTCTCATTTTTCTCTCCTGGATTTTGGCCCTTTTCCGACTCAGAACTCTCAACATGGTGGGGGGCAGGGAGCACATTTGAGATAGGTCATACGACCCATTCATAGCATCTGAAGGTAAGATCCATTACCATGATTAACACAGTTAAAATAACCAACGTACCTTCCCAAGTACAATCTAAGCTTCACTTGAAATCCTGGCCCACAGCTAAACTTCATCACCTTCCCCACTACACTGGAAAGTTGCCTGTAGCTGCAAACCCAAAAGGCCTGTCACTCACTGGCTGACATTTGCAGACTTGAAGACCACGAGAAATGCTGCACTCTGTGTGGGCTTAATCTCCACCTTACTTTTGAGCTGCCTTGCAAAGGAACTGGGGTGGGCAGGCGGGGAGTGGCCCCTGGCTTCTCAGAATATTGGTCTTGGCTGAGCCAGCAGGCACGGCTGAGCTCTAAGCATGGCCCACTCCCCACACTGCTGGGGAACAGTTCTTAGTTTCTGGTTCTCTCTGCAGGCTTTTCACATCACCAACGACGAGCCCATCCCCTTCTGGACTTTCCTGTCCCGAATCCTGACAGGCCTCAATTACGAGGCCCCCAAGTACCACATCCCCTACTGGCTGGCTTACTATCTAGCCCTCCTGGTGTCCCTCCTGGTGATGGTGATCAGTCCTGTCATCCAGCTTCAGCCCACTTTCACGCCCATTCGGGTTGCACTGGCCGGCACGTTCCACTACTACAGCTGCGAGAAAGCCAAAAAACTCATGGGCTACCGGCCGCTGGTCACCATGGATGATGCTGTGGACAAGACCGTGCGGAGCTTTCACCACCTGCGCAAGGTTGTGTGAGGCGCCCCCAGCCCTGGCCCTTCAATGCATCCCTAGCTGATAACCCTCTCCCCTGGGGACCAGTAAACTAACCTCCTTCCAGTGATTGTCTTCTTAGCTTAGCTCCCCCCAGCCAGTGTGATGACAGCACATCCACCCTTCCGTGACCGAGAGGACGGTGAAATTAGCAGACACGTCTTCTTCGTGGGACTGGATGTCAATTTCTGAAAACAGGGCAGCAGCTTCCTATTCTAAGTGTTTTGTGTTCTCTCCGCCCCTGGGTTCCTTAATCATTCCAGTGTCCCCTGTGCACAACCAAAGAAGCTGTAGGGAAGAAACAGTCATTTGCTGATTGAGAAGGGGGTCCTAGATTTATTTCCATGCAGACTGTTCAAGGAGCCATGGATGACAAATACCCTAGAGAAAAGCAGAAGTTATGTGAGGCATCAAATGTACATTTCAAATAGACACAGAGTTGAGAGAAAAAGCTTAGAGAGCTTGAACAACTGTAAACCCCCACTCCCCCCTGGGGAAAGACTGCTTGTTGTTCACCTCCTTGCATGCCCCCGAGTTCTCTCTCAGGTACAGCTGCTGTGCCTGCCTGCGTTATTTTTCATAAAGCATTCTTTCAAGTACACCTTTCTTATCATCCACAGAACCCTCTTGTCCTTTTAATAGCAAGGTGGGATACTGGGCAGGTGGACAGGAAACCATGGGAAAGGTCAGAGAGAAGAGCCCCTCCTTTATCTGCTTGGAGATGATACAGAAAGGGCTATTTCCTCACAGCTCATGCTCGCAGAGCCCTTTAGGGCAGTTCCCAAAAGTCAGCATATATAGTGAATTGGCGTTCTTTATTTTCTGTTGCTCTTACAGAACCTGGTTTCTTCTCAGACTCATTGAAATGTAATCTTAAAGACGTCTGTTGTTTGTTTTTTTTTTCTCTACCTCTGTCCAAGGGTGGGGAGGCACCTGGGGGGATTGGAATAAACTGAAGGTATTGTACATGCCATGCAGCGTGTGTGATACAGACTTCATCCCAACCTAGGGGGAAACTGAACTGCTAGGGTGAGGGAACACAGAAATAAGACAGAATCTTTGGCCTAAGGCACTTAGAGGAATTAAGATACATGTGAACCCATGGCTGATTCATGTCAATGTATGGCAAAAACTACTACAATATTGTAAAGTAATTAGCCCCCAACTAAAATAAATTAAAAAAAAAAGATACATTCAGAAGGCCCTGTAATACAAGGCAGGAAATAAGACCAGGTGGTGTAAGTTCCAAGGAGGGATACATGGCTTCCAGCCAAGACTGTAGGTTGAAGAGTCACTGGGTACAGGCCCCTAGATGATGTTTCAAGGTAAAAGGTCAGGTTCACAGGCATTGGTTTGTCATAGTTTCGTTAGCAGTGTGTTGTGTCTCTGAAGTACGGAAGCGTCCCATGACTTAGAGGAACATGGAGCAGTAGGAGTTTGAAAGTGAAAGTCGCTCAGTCATGTCTGACTCTTTGCAACCCCATGGACTATAGTCCATGGAATTCTCTAAGCCAGAATACTAGAGTGGGTAGCCTTTCCCTTCTCCAGGGGATCTTCCCAACCCAGGTCTCGAACCCAGGTCTCCCGCATTGCGGGCAGATTGTTTACCAGCTGAGCCACCAGGGAAGCCCAAGAATACTGGAGTGGGTAGCCTATCCCTTCTCCAGGGGATCTTCCCCACCCAGGAATCGAACTGGGGTCCCCTGCATTGTAGGCAGATTCTGTACCAACTGAGCTGTCAGGGAAGCCCTAATAGGAGTTTGGTCAAGCTAAAGAGGTTGAGTGAACTTTATCTTATAGGCCTGGGAAATCATTGACAGTTCAAGCAATGGGGCAAAAAGCCACCAACATTCTAGCCACCCTAAAAAGAGCCTGGGAGCCCAGATAGGAAGTAACACTTCAAGCAGTGATGCAGCCATCCATGGAACTAGAAATGGAGTCTTGGTGGAAGGCCCTGAAAAGAAGTCAGCTTGCTGTAGGATTCCTCTGCTGGGTGAGAGGGATGAGAAGGCCAGGGCACAGAACGGAAGACTCCACTTTTGGAGCCACTGGAAGGAAGGTCTCAGGCCGGGAAGACTGAACGTGGTGGACCTCACTGAGGAGCACTGAGGACCAAAATGCTCTGGGCCCCCACCTGTTTGGGGAAAGTGTGACCACCAGGGAACCTCGGGCTCCGCACACCACTGGAGACTTGTCAGGAAGTGGGGGCCCACCAAAGAACTGACTGTTTCACAAGCCCCACCTTTGGTTCTGAACCACTGAAGTGGTCTCCCAGCAGGTCAGTGAGTCCAGCTAGAACCTCACCTCAGCCCTCGTAAGGCTGAACATGCCCACCTCACCATCCTGTTTTCTTTCCTGCCGCCATAGCCTTGGAGCACACATTCCTAAAATGACCCCTGGGTAACTGACCCAGTCTGTGCCTCTCCCCTGTGGCACCTCTGTCTGCAGAATCAGGCCTGAGGGAAGGCCCTTGTTTCCAAGCTTGGGAACAGCTACAGACCCAGTGCTGCACGTCGATTGGGGAGCTCTCATTTCAGGCCTTCTCCCTTCCCCCAGTCGGGCTGACCTAGTTCCACTCCTGGCCTGTCCACACCTGGGGCAGATATACTGGGACGGCTAAGCTGATCTGTCTCCCGCTCTGGTCCAGACTCTACACCTATCCAGGTGTCCTCCCCTAAAACAGATCTACACCCTGCCTCTCTTCTGCCAAAAACACTTCAGTGGGGCCCAGTTTTCTCCTGAATCTATTCTGCGGCCTGTCTATAACAGCCTGTGCCCAGCCCACCTTGCCAGCTTCTCCCCCTGGCTTGACACCTGCCATGTTCCAGCCAACCTTCTCTGCCCCTGTCATGCATGCTACCCTGATTCTCCTGACTGGAATTTGTCTTTCCTCTGGTCTCCCCACCCGGGCCAGGAGCTCCTTGCAGGCAGAGCCAACCAGTGTCCCCACAGCGGAGAGCAGAGCTCAGGAAACAGAGGTCACCACCTGCCTGGCCTGGCATCCTATAACAGCTGCAAGTAAAGGGAGAAGCCCAAGGAATAAGGAACAGTGGGCCTAGTTGAGCCAGTGGGCCTAGTTGGAGCAGAGGTTCCAGACCTGGCATTCTTGTGTGGATTTGGGAGGTCTTGTGAACCCCATAAATTGGACGCAGCCTTTGGGGCATCTGTGAGTGTGTGTCTTTTGGCACATGAGGCACGTAGCCACCATCAGCTTTTCAAACATGACTGTGGCCCAACACAGAATTCGAGCCAGTGGGATGGGGCCCAGCAGCTGCGGAGAAGCCTACTTTGGACGGAGGGTCCAAAGGGGACAAGCCAAGGAGGCAGAGGCCAGAGTGTGTGCCTGGGACGGTGGCTGCCTATGGCCAGCTCCTCCATCTGTGGGGTCCCTGACTCTAAACCGGGGAAGGACTGGAACCAAGGCAGAGGCTGGCTTGGCAGACAGCGCAGGAATGGTTTAGGCCTTTGGCCACAACCCTCCAAACTCTGGTGTGCATTTCTACCCACTAACAGGAGCTCTCGGCCTCCTCTCTGCTTGCTGGGTGAGACAGCCTGGTGTTAAGAAGCTCTCCCTTCTACTGAACTGAAATGCCTCTCTCTGTGACCTCCCTCACCTTCCATCCCTCCATCAGCCCCAGCAAGTTAGGCTTGCAGCTCCTTGTGCTCCTGAGCAGCACTCTCCTCTGCACAGCTGGGCCTGCAGCCTCTGCTTTCAACCCTCACCTCCAACATCATTTTCTCCCCCATAAAGATGTCTCTCTTCTGGCTTCCCATAGAGCCTGCCCTACATGCCATCTAAGCCCTTCCTCAATCATACGGTACTCATGGCCTTAGCTGCCCATTCTCTTCTGAGCCAGGGGCCAGGGGCTTTTGATGCATTTCTCTGTCCCTCAAGTCCTGAGTGGTGCTTACTCCTGAGAAAAGTGAAAATCAGTTGCGTCCGACTCTTTGTATAGTCCATGGAGTACTCCAGGCCAGAATACTGGAGTGGGTAGCCTATCCCTTCTCCAGGGAATCTTTCCGACCTAGGAATAGAACCAGGGTCTTCTGAATTGCAGGCAGATTCTTTACCAACTGAGCTATATGAGGGAAGCATAGCTGAGAAGGTGGTCAGTAATTGTCACTAGACTCATGGGCATTGAGAGGAGAAAGGCAGTAATACCCACATTGACCACCTGGGGGAGCCTCAGGCAAGGGCACTCAGGCACTGAGCACTGCTCCCCGTTCCCCAACGTTACACTGTAGATTCAAGGGACACAGGCTCTCATCTCAGGCTTTCCAAAGTAAAAGGTCCAATGAACACAAATAGATGTTTAGGAATGGAGACACTACAACCTTCCATCACCAGCATCCACCTCTTTTCATAAGCATTGCCTAGTTGATGGTCTCAGAAAACTCCAAATTAGACTTCCCTTTGTTGGGGCTGACTCTCAGCCCCAGGAGTTTTGTTCACATTAGCTCCTTCAGCCCAGAGAACTTTCTAGAGGGACCTAGGTAGGGGAGAAAAGCAGCAAAGAGTGTCCCTCCTTTGGTCTTATACTGCAGCCTACCTCCCAACTCGTGCAAGATGCCTTGTCTAGCAGGTACTAGGAGATGCACAAGCCGTTGGCTTTCTTCTCCATGGGGGTGGGGGCAGGGGTTGGGGACCATCAATTCAGAAACTATTAACAGACTTCCTGCTAAGTCCAAAGGGATACACAATTGACCCAGATAGAGCCCTTACTCAGAGAGTCCCACAGACAAAGTAACAACTCAAATGCTCCTTGCCTCAAGAGCAGAGGTCTGCAAACTGTGAAGTCAGGGTCAATACAGCCCTTCCTCAATCAGGTTCCTCAATACAGCAGGTTGTCTGCTTTGGTCAATACAGTTTTCTTGGTACACAGCTTCGTTCATTCATTTACATATTGTGGCTTGAAACAATGCAAACTTATTCTCTTAGGGTTCTAGAAGTCAGAAGTTCAACATCGGTTACACTGAAACAAAGTCAAAGTGCCAACAGGGTGGTTGCTTTTGGAGGCTCTAGGGGGAAAATCTGTTCTCTTGCCTATTTCAGCTTCCAGTGGCTGCCTGTAAGCCTTGACTTGTAGCCGGTTCCTCCATCTTCAAAGTGGAGATCTCTGCTTCCATTGTTGCATCTCTTTCTCCTCAAAATGTAGACATCTTTGGGAGCCATCAATCAACCTATCACAGTAGCTAATAAGGTACATGGGATCCCGAAAAGGATTACTCTGGCCTGGTGGTCACTGGGGCAGGAGCGTCCTGGTCCTCTAAGGTTTGCCAAAACCAGTCAAGCATGAGGTTGTATCTGAATGCAAGGACAAGACAGTGAGACAACTCACTTAAGCAGTGGCCAGGGAGAGTTGCAGCCCTGTGGGTAGATGCACACAGAGGGTGCTGAGCAGGACATTGAGGCAGAGAAGGTACTGGGCCCTGGTATGTGGCAGGCCTCCAGCTGGAAGAGGGGGCCAAAGGGCAGACAAGTCCTGGCAGGCTCAGCAGCCATGAATCCAGGGTGGGGCAGCTCCCGCAGAGCTTCGAGAGGCGAGGCCCTGGGTAAAGAGCCAAAGGGCTGCCTACCTAACTCTCTAACCTGCTTCTGATGGGCCAAATGGCTTTGAGCAAATTGCTAGATCCCTGGAGCCCTGTCTGCCAAATACTATTCAGATCATTCACTGGGCTGGTTTGGCACCAAGTAATGGTTGTCAGACCTGTACAGAGGTCACTAGAATGATGGCACTGGCTTAGAAGGTGCTGAGAAATGTGGGTGGATCTGTAGGGTGGGTTCAGAAAGGCCTGAGAATCCAATGGCCCAGGTAAACAAGTGTTTGTTCTAGCACTGCCTCCAGGCCCAGGACTAGGCCTCTGATCCTGGGGCTGGGCCTTGTGTCCCAGTAGGGGAGGGACTGGGATTTGGACATGTTCTCTGTGCCCCATTTGGAGCTGGGATTAGTATTCGGGAGAGAGAAGCTCAGAGGCTGAGCTAAGGCCACATAGCCAAAGGCCATCTAGCCACAGTGAACTGAAGGGGCTCCCAATATGAGCCCTGATGGTACCGAGACCAAGCCTGTAGAGACTTGGCCCTGCAAGAGAGGCAGGGACAAGCCCCAAGGTCCCATGGCTCTGAGGGCTATTCAGGAGATGGCGCCCTGTGCCACTGCAGCTCAAGGGCTCCAGAGGTCCCTGTCCTGTTAACACCACTGTTGGATTACTCCCTTTTCCAAATCCAGTTCTGGCTCAGACCGCTGGATGTTGAGTGGCTGTTTTCAGTGTGGAGGGTCCCAAGAGAATCTCTGACATTAACGGCCAGGGATCATTAGAGGGACTCTCCCTGGACTGGGAGACCCGTGGCAGCATATAAGGGCCCCTCCCTGGGATGCCTCCTGTCCCCTTTGCTGGCAGACTCCCACAAGTCTCTTCTGGGCTGTCAACCTGGCCAATTGAAGCCCCCCCACCCCCGTGCCTGCTTCCTCCACCAATGGCTGTAGCCCAAGATTCCTGGCTCTTCTCCCTGAGTCCCCCTAGACTAAGGAGTCCTCCAAGACAGGGCCTGCTCAGAAACTCCCTGTGACCCTTGTCGTGCCAGCCCCGTGGAGCCTACCTCTCCCCACCTCAGCGTGAGTGCTCCATAGAGCTGAGCTAAATGGAACTGAACGGGAGGCAGAAGCTGCCTGGGGTATCAGCCAGAGGAGGCCTCTGCTGTAGGAGGCCACTGGCATGAAAACCCAGCAACACAGTAGTGAGAAAACAGGCATGACCCAGGGCTGAGGAAATTCTCTAGGACCATGTTCCATGAATCCTAGTTGGCCTAGGACTGCCTGGGAAGAGCCAGGCTCTGTGTAGCAGTCTTCTGGGGCTAGACTCCAGCGCCCAGTTGGCCAAGCTTTCTCCTCCAGGGTCTGTAACTGAATGAGGGCACCTAAGTCAGCCCTTTCATTGCTCAGATAAGGGGCCAACACTCAGGGATGGCTGAGATTGGTCTAAGAAGAAAAGCCTATTCATGAAAGAATACCTATTACAATGATTATCCCCTCCTAGAGTCTTCTGTCCAGCTCCTTCTAGAAGCCTGTGCTGAGGGAAGTAGCAAGGGAAGGAAAGTCACAAGAATGAAGCATTCAAGGGCCACTGTGTTCCTCCCTAACCTCCATTACCTCTGAACATGACCTGACATGGCAGTGGGGTCTCGGTAGAGCAGGTTGAGATGAGGGCATTCAGGGGGACCCTAATGCAATAAGATGACGCCCTAATGAGGAGAGGAGACACACAGACTGTCATATTGATATGGGGGAAGAGGGTGGGAGGGATGCAGCCACATGCCAAGGAAAGCCTGGGGCCACCAGAAGCTGGAAGACGTGGGAAGGATTCTCTCCAAGAGGTTTCTGAAGGAGCATGGCCCAGCACATACCTTGATTTCAGATTTCTGGCCTCCAGAACTTTGAGAAGATAAATGTCTGTTTTTTTAAGCTCCCCTCTTACTCCCACCATGGGTGGCACTTTATTGTGGCAGCTTCAGAACACTCCTACAAACACTTTGACACTTGTCTCCTAGTAGTCTCACCACCAGTCAGGGGCAGAAACATGGCCCATCTTCCCATTCCAGTGTCCGTGCTCCTGGTGCTGCCTCTCAGCTCACTGCTTCCACCTCAGTCATGAATAAACAGCACTCTTCAGCTTCAAAGCACTCCGGACATACTAATTAACTCTCGGTTAATTGGATGAAATAACGTGAAGCTCTAGTGACATCATCTCCATTGTGTGCCCAGATCTAGCCACAAGCGAAGTCTGGTGACTGCTGAGCTGTGAGCTTCATCTTGTGGTAACATGTTGTGCCTTTCACAACCATCCCCAGAGCAGCAGTCTGGGAGGCCCCATTCCCCTGCTCAGCTCCACAGGCTTCAGAAAACGGCCAGCCGTGGGCACGCTTGGCCAATCAAGCACACGTGACCCTAATGATTTCTGTGATTAAGCGTGTGTGTGTGTGTGTGTGTGTGTGTGTGTGTGTGTGTGTGTCTGTGAGGGAGAGAGAGAGAACCACACAGCCCTGTGTGTGTGTCTGTGTGTCTGTGTGTGTCTGTGTGTGTGTGTCTGTGTGTCTGTGTGTGTGTCTGTGTGTCTGTGTGTGTGTCTGTGTGTCTGTGTGTGTGTCTGTGAGGGAGAGAGAGAGAACCACACAGCCCTGAAATTGTCTTACAGCCTGCAGACACTCACATGTACCTTCAAATATCCCACAGGGTGGCCATGTGGGCCTCTGCGACCCTCAGGGCCTATGCACCTCGTGACTTCTAGAGCCCAAGAAGAATTCCCCTGACCTTTATATTCACAACCTCAGCGGGCAAGCAGTACTTGAGCTGGGCAAGTAGCTTCTTGTGAGGCTGCTAGTCAGGAGCCTGCCCCAAGTCAGAGTGGGGAGAAACTCAGACCAAGGCCCACTGGACGTAGGGAGTAGTAGGGCTGGCACTGTCCCCACCGCACCAGGGGCCCCAAGGACTAGATGGTGGGCACGCTATGGTACATGGAGTCCAGGATGGGGTTGGAGTCCTAACTTGGACTCTGCCGTGGATTAACCAGGTCTCCCTGACTCCATGCAGGCTCCCCTTCGTTCCCCACCCAACAACCAGGGGCTCTGTGCACCAGGTGGGTCTGCTCTTGCCAATCCCTCACATGTGTGTCCCAGCGGGTGCCCTGTGACACCATCAGTGGAAAAAAAAATAAAAAGCTGATGCTGTCCAATAACAAAGACAGGAAGGCCATCCCTGCCTAATTATCTTCCAATCCTTCAGATTATTTAAAAAAAAAGAAAAAACATAAGAAAACCCAAAACTCCAAGTTTGGTGCTCTTGTGTTTTTCTTACTTTGTATAGAAGGTAAATAGACCCTAAAATGAATGTGCAGATCATACGTAAGTGTGCAAGTTGATGTCATCTCACAAAGAGAGCATTATCTGTGCAAAAGCACCCAGGTCAAGAAACAGAATCTGGCCAGCACCCCAGAAGCCCGTCTTCCAGGTCCCCTCCTAGTCACTACCTCACTGAAGGGAACCCCTCTCTTGCTATCTAGTAGCAGACATTAGGTTTTCCCATTTTTGTGTTTGACATAAATGAAACCACACAGTATGGGCTCTTAAATGTCTGGCTTCTCTCACTCAACTTCTCCTTGTGTCCTCACATGATCTTCCCTCACATGTGTGTGTCTGGGTCCTCATCTCCTCTTCTTGTAAGAAGCCATATTGGACTAGGACCTCATTTTTCCTTAATTATTTCTGTAAAGATCCTCTCACCAAATACTGCAGTCACACTCCGTAAAATTAAAAAAAAAAGTAAAACTACATGCAAATGAAGAACTTCTGTTCATCAGGACACACTGTTGTTTTGTGTTGGTGCTCAGTCTCATTAGTTCTCAGGAAACGTAAATTAAAACTATGAGATCTAGGAGATCCAACCAAACAATCCTAAAGGAAATCAGTCCTGAATATTCATCAGAAGGACTGATGCCGAAGCTGAAGCTCCAATACGTTGGCCACCTGATGCAAAGAACTGACTCATTGGAAAAGACCCTGATGCTGGGAAAGACTGAACGCAGGAGATGACAGAGGATGAGATGGTTGGATGGCATCACCGACTCAATGGTCATGAGTTTGAGTAGGATCCGGGAGTTGGTGATGGACAGGGAACGCTGGTGTGCTACAGTCCATGGGGTCGCAAAGAGTCGGACACGACTGAGCGACTGAACTAAACTGAACTGAAAGTGAAAGTGAAGTCACTCAGTCGTGTCTGACTCTTTGCGACCCCATAGACTGTAGCTTACCAGGATCCTCTGTCCATGGGATTTTCCAGGCAAGAGTACTGCAGTGGGTTGCCATTTCCTTCTCCAGAGGATCTTCCTGACCCAGGGATCGAACCCAGGTCTTCCGCATTGTAGGCAGACGCTTTACCGTCTGAGCCACCAACTGAACTGATCTAGAATTCTAAAAAAACAGAGAATACCAAATGTTGGCAAGGATGTGAGGGCAACTAGAACTCTCATGCATGGCTGGAGGGAGGGTTAATGGGTACAAGAACTTTAGAAGACTATTTGACCTTGTCTACGAAAGTTGAATATGTATATTTCTCTCACCCTTATCGAAGCTGGGAGTAGGGGTCAGGGAAAGAGGAGATAAACGTATATCCCAACCACTATCAAGGGCTGTGAGTTGAATAATGTTACTCCCAAATTCCTATCTTGACATTTTTACCCACATCCTGTTTGGAAATGAAGCAACATTCTTCTGTATAACTATAGGTTAAAATATCATAATAGAACGTTGAAAATATATTGAATGTTTTGATAGGGAAAAAAATGTCAAAATTTGTGGGATACAGTCAAGGTTGTTCTTAGGGGAAAATATTAGCCACAAATGTGTGTGGTTATAAAAGAAAAAAGGCTGACATTAATGAGCTAAGTATCCCTCTCAAGAAATTAGAAAAAGAAGAGGAAAATAACTGCCCCCCCCAAAAAAATGAATGAAGATACAGAAATTAATGAAAAAGAAAAACAACCAATACTTTATTGTTTGAAAAGTAGCAAAACTTTGGTGAGATTAATCAAGAAAGAAGACAGGAGGTACAGCAATGGAAAAGAGACTGTGATGATAATAAGTAGTAACCACTGTAATGATAAGTTATGAGCAAAAACAGAAAGTTTGTAATAAAATACAATTCATAGAAATAATGCAACTTAGAAAAGTCCAAATAGTCTTATAACTGTTTAACAATGGGATGAGCATTTAAAAGTTTCCCCACCCCATGATGGCTGATTTTATGTGCCAACTTGACTAGGCTACAGTACCCTGTTACTCAGTCACTCTTCTAGTTGTTGCTGTGAATGTATTTTATAAATGTGATTAAAGCCCATAATCAATAGACTTTAAAGGAGATTATCCTGGATAATCCGGGTGGGCCTGATTCAATCCATTGAAAAGCCCTAAGAGCAGAGCTTTGGCTCCTGCCAAAAAGATCTAGCCTGTCCTTCCTCACAGCCCGTGCTACAGATTCTAGGCTTCCTAGCCAGCCCTCAATTCCTGACACTACATCTCTTTATACATCTCCTACTGATTCTGTTTGAACCCTGACTGATACACTCGCCCCTCCCCCACACAAAACTTGCAGGCAAAGATGGTTTCAGTAGTGAATTCTATCAACCATCCAAGGAAACAATTCCAGGCTGACAAAAACAATACTTTCCGGACACTAGGAAAAGAAGGAAAACTCCCTAATAATAGAATGGAAAAGGAAAATAGATCAATTCTGCTTACAATAAACAAACAGACACACACATACACATTCAGCAAAATATTAGCCAAGTGGCCATAGTCAGAGGATCCTATATCCTGACCAAGCATGCTGGCGTCTTGCAGGGACAACTCATATGTCTGTAAATGATGAAATTCAGTTTGAGGAGTAAGCAGCACACCAACAATCAGCCTTTCTAATGAAATGAATTTGAAATCAATGCACATCCTTCAATGATCTTCATGCCCCAGAACCTAAACCTGATGAGTCGGCCTGGATCGCCTTCTGAGATTTCCCCAGGCCACCTGCACACCTGCCTTGGGAGCTGCGGTCCTCAGTCTTTGGAGCACACCCGAGTCTCTGGAGTTATTTGTTAGAAATGTGAATTGTCAGACCTCTTCTCTAAGCTAAAAATGAGGAGCTCTGCATATGGTTCCCTGCAGCTCAAGATAGGCTCCTCTCAAGATAAATTTTGAGCCCTCATAGCTCAGTTAGTAAAGAATTGCCTGCGGTGCAGGAGACCCTGCTTCCATTCCTGGGTCGGGAAGATCCGCTGGAGAAGGGATAGGCTACCCACTCCAGTGTCCCTGGGCTTCCATTATGGCTCAGCTGGTAAAGAATCCGCCTGCAATCCAAGAGACCTGGGTTCGATCCCTGGATTGGGAAGATCCCCTGGAGAAGGGAAAGGCTACCCACTCCGGTATTCTGGCCTGGAGAATCCCATAGTCTTTGTGGTCGCAGAGTCAGACACGACTGAGTGACTTTCACTTTCACTTTTCACTTTCACTGAGAGGAGAAGTAGAATCTGTCAAATATTGAAGCTGTGTCCACATGTGTGTACTGTGCCTTTGACGGCTTCCAGAGCTAGGCATCTGTATCTCCTGGGATGACGTCGTGGGATCCAGCAGACACTTTCCTGAAGGGTTCTGGCTGCCTCAGATTGCTGTCCAGAGTCAGCCACTCGTCACCTGTGTGGTCTTGGCCAAATGACCTAAGTGTTCTAGGCCATAGCCTAAAGGGGGCGGAAAGGGTCACAGCTCCTCTGACCTTCAGGCAAGACACCTGATGTGTGCTGGCAGCAGTCGGTGGGGAATGAGGGTGGGCATTTTTCAGGCAACCTGGGAGCCAGGGTAGCAACTCTGCCCTGCTAAGACCCACAAGGAGCCGCTCCATCACCAAAAACAGACACCCATGGAGAACTTGGCTGGAGGCTGGTACCCAAATTCAAGTCACTCTCTGAACTTACTAGAAATATCCTGCTAAGAGTAAAACACATACTTTCTTTCAAATGTGGCATTTTGCACTGATGTTTAGACTCTGGCATAAGCAGCAGGTTGCATCAGCTTCATATATTTACAAGCTGCAGGATTCAAATAATTTAATTTTGGCCAAAGGAAGAAAGCCTCCTTAGAAACTGAAAGAAAGAAGGGAGGGGAGACCCCCAAGGAAGTGAGGTGATAGATGTGCAAGTTAGGAGTCCAGGCCTTGGAGACAGCCCAGGCTCAAATCCCAGCTCCCAAACTCACTAGCTGTGGGAACCTGGACCTCAGTCTCCCCATCTGTAAAATGGGGATAATCATAGTATTGTTCTCAGAGGGCAGGTTTCAGAAGTGTCTCCTTTCTGGTTATTGAAATATCAATCTCAAACTGGATTTGACTCTCCTCTCCCTGCCTCCCACCCAGTGCAGCCTCCCCGAGACCATGGCTGCTCTGAGACCCTCCTGCCACTGTACTGTCTTCAGGAAAATTAAGGGACGCTGGCTCTTTCATGGGGGGGGAGGTGTTGTGAGCTCTTTTCAGGGTTCTTTGGGAGCATGTCCACTGTCAGTCCCCTGTCGTGGATGAGCAGGCCAGCCCCTGCTATTTCTTTCCCCTAGAGGGGAGAGGAGGAGGGGTCGGGAGGGGCTGTGGCAGTGGCTGGTGACAATGACAAGGCCTGTATGTACCTTTTGTACATGACAGTGGAAGGTACCTGGCTGCCACAGCTGGCAGATGCCCCTAGACTGTGAGCGCCCTTAATGCCTCGCATTTCATTGTCTGCTGGGGGTAGAAGAGCTCAGGCTCTTAGTGGGAACAAATCAGTCATGTGCAAACAGCCCTGGGAGCAAGCAGGAGAGAGCCGCAGACATCCTGTTCCCCCCTGTTCCGGCTGTCTTGCTTATTCTGCTCCTGGCCACTAGATGAGTCTTGACAAATGTGACTGCTGATGCCTGATCTCTGACCCTTTCTTCACAGGCTCTTTCTTCATGGGGGCTCCCTTTTGGTTAAGCTGAACAGGGCTCCTCACTGGCCTCCGTTAGTCTACACCCAACCCTTCCTATGCTGCCAGAGGATGCAATGTTCTCTGTGGCCTCCAGTGGCCATTGCGAGCTACCTCTGCCCCCACATGCTTGGCCTCCACCCTGCACAGTTCCTCTGAGCCCCAGCCCTGTACTATCCCATGTCAGTTTGTTTCCTCCACTTGCTTGCCACACAGGCCCTCAGTCTCACTACCTCCCAAACAAGTTTCATTCCCTGACCCTCAGAAGGGCACTCCTGAAGAGTGGATTCCTGCCCCCACTTCCTTCCTCAGTTGTTTCACGAGGCTTCTTTAATTATTGAATAAACGATGTGTGCAAGTAACTGAAGCAGGTGGGCGCCCTCTTGGTATCTCTCATTCCCAACCCAAGCTCCTCCTGGGATCAGCCCATTTCTTCTTCTAATGTCAGTAAACACCTGCCCCTCTCTTTGTGGATGAACCCAACAGTTTAACTCCTCTGAACACTGGGAGGACAGGGCTGGTGGGGGCCTCCCTTGTTGAAGCTGGGAGTGAGGCCAGGGGAAGATCAGATGAAGTCTATCCCAGCCACAAAGAAATGTTTCTGCTGCTGCAACAAACCTACATCAAAGTGGCCACAAGATGAGCTAATAGAAGATGGACAAACGTGACTCCACGTTTACTTAGCTTTATGTGGAGCCTTCATTTCATAGGGAGGGCAGCCTGCCCATGCCATTTCCCTGACCTCTCCCTCTCCTCCCCCAGTTGCTGGACCAGAAGCCCCCCTCCCAGCTCCCTCTCCACTGCATCCCCACGTTATGGTTGGTTCCTGGCATTTGAGATTCTTATCTGTTCCTTCTATTATTCTGGAACACAGGCTGCCCCCTACTCTTCCCCCACCTTTTCCCCTAGGGGAATATCATAGAAGAATAAAGATGTTCATCTTGGAAAAACTGTGAGTCCAACTTTTACCTGTAAGGAACAAACTTCAAAGAACCTTGATGACGGTGTCATTTTATTGACAGGAGATTTCCTACTTCCTTCCCTTTCTCCCTCTGTTGCTCTTTTTGCAAACACCCACAGAGCAGCCCATGTCCCTTGTGGGTGCCACCAGGGGCCCAGACCTGTGACCCGAAGGAGCACTCCACCACCCCAGGGAGACATGATGTCACCTGCTGCCTCTGCCTCCTCCTTCCTTGAGGTCAGGCTCCCCTCCAACCATCTTCCCAGGACCACCTCTTTCACTTTCCCCCACCCCCCTCCCGAAACGCTCTGCCCCCTCCCCACTGGCTCCCACCCCATCCCAGTTGATCTTCCTCCCTCCAGCACTAGTTCTCGCCTCAGGACTCAGTGACTTGTTAAGCCTCTTAGGCAACTTTGTCTTCCCCTGAAGCCTGTCCTGTTTCACAGGGAGAGGGTGGGGGAGGAGGCTCAGGGAGAACCTTCTGGGATGAACTTATACAGAGACTTTTAAGATGTAACTTTTTACTTTTTTGATTTATTTTTAATTGGAGAAAAATTGTTTTACAATGTTGTGTTGGTTTCTGCTATACAACAATGCAAATCAGTCATAATTATATGTATATCCCCTCCCTCTTGAGCCTCCCTCCCCTCTCCCATCCTTTAAAAAGCACAATCTAAACACATCAAGTATTTACAGTGCTTCTACTTGTGAACAAGTACTATTCTCACACATCTGTTGGGTTCGATCCCTGGGTCGGGAAGATCACCTGGAGAAGGAAATGGCAACACACTCCAGTATTCTTTCCTGGAGAATCCCCATGGACAGAGGAGCCTGGTGGGCTATAGTCCATAGGGTTATAAAGAGTTGGACATGACTGAGCGACTTCACTTTCTTTCTTTCTTTCTTTCTTTCTTTCTTTCTTTCTTTCTTTCACACATGTGTTGAGAGTGGCCAAAAGCAGTCATCATACAAGGACTGCTAAGGCCGGCCCAGGTCGGGGAGGGGAGGGAAGGGGCATGGTGAACTCCCACACGGTTTGTGTTCTGTATGGCTGTTCTATTACAGAGATAGTATATGTTCAAGAGAGTGCTGCCTCTGCCAAGCCACTCCCTGATGGTGGGACCGTGATGCCAGGACACATCCAGCTGTGACTCTGCTTTGAATTTTGAAAATGAGTGTTTGCAAAGTGGCATCTGCATTTTGTTGCTATACTGGAGGCCATCCCATTCTGTTGAGCCAACACTTACTGAGCACTTAGTAGTGCCCCATGCCTGTCGCGAAGAGGAGGGGTATGAATGGGAGCCAGTTTCTCCTTTCTAGAGTTCATGGGCCATAGGGGAGGCAGAGGCAAACCATGTGACTGCCACATGATGTGGTCCAGGAAGAACCTGAGCCATGTGTGTTGCCAAGGCAGTGGCCAACAGCTCAGAGGAGCTACTGTGAGGAGAAAGCATCCATTGTTCATCCAGTCCCTGCTGTGTGAAGTCTTTTTTTGTTTTGAAAGTGGTAATCGCTCAGTCGTGTCCAACTCTGCAAAACCATGGACTGTAGCCCGCCAGGCTCCTCTATCCATGGGATTTCCCAGGCAAGAATACTGGAGTGGATAGCCATTCCTTTCTCCAGAGGATCTTTTTTGTTTTAGATCAAATAATTCATTCTTCATTCCAGGTGACTCCTGATTCTGCCATCCAAATGTGTTGTAGATGCTCCCATGTTCAATGTTTCTATGCCTTTCTCATCTTGTAGACTTTACTTCTTTCTAGGTCTGACCTTTATAGGCTGAAAAGCACTTCATTAGAGACACAGGCTCTTCATTATTGGAGCTTATCCCCATGCCTCGACAGTCACTCACTTCCTTGGCTGTGTTAATGGTTTCTCTGTGGGCCCTCTGAGGGGTTGTCCTCTCCTTCCAACACAGACGGTGGGGGAGCCCCCAGAAATACACTTTCTGGAGGTGATACATGGCTGGCCTCAAGGCAGCACCCAGAAGCAGGAGGAAATCTCTCCTGGGCAGTCCACCAACTGGCCCTGGCCCCAAAGCTTGAAAGCTCTCAGGCCAGAGGCAGCCTGGCACAACTTGAGTGGGCTCCTTGTGAAGTCATTGGGGCCTCAGCATGGCTAGGTAGGCTGGGCTGGGCTGGTAGAGGCAGGGGCTGGCAGGGCTTGCTTGTGTGGTAAGAATAGCTCTCTTTTCTTTTTTTGTTTTTATTAGTGTTGTTTTTTTTATTTATGAAAGTAATGCACTGCCATAAAAATTCAAAGAGTACAGAATGGAATAAAAAGAAAAAAAGAAAACTTAAAGTACACTCCCATTCAACCCACACAAGCCCACTGTCTAGAGGCAGCCGTTCTAATCACTTTCATGTGAAACATTCTAGATACTTTATAGCATATACAAACAGAAATATAATGATGTAATTGTTGAAAATCACTTTTTTAAACAAAAAGCAGATACACATTTTAAAATAAATCAAGCATTGCAGAAAATACTCACAAAAAAGAAAGTCAAGGTAACTCAAAATCCATCTCCTAGACATACCAAGTGTTTCCAAGGTGTTTCTCAATGCATTCAAACAGTTTTATAGAAATGAACTCACACTATACACGCTCTCATGTATCTCATGGAAACTGCTTTCTTCCTATTGTTCAACAATATAGGAATTTTCCATGTTCATATCTAGAGACCTATAATCATCATCTCAATCAGCTTCATATAATCCTGTTATAAACTTTGAATGTATGTATGGATGGAAACCTACATTGTTACCAGCTTTTTAATATAAAAAAATGACGTTGCAGTGAGCGTACTTGTACTCATGTTCTCTCTCCCAACCCCACGTAATTGCCACCTGAAGATAAATGCCAGTAACTCAAAACCATTGTATTGGCAATGGTAACACCTCTGTATCCATTGCATTGGCAACCGTAAGGCCTCTGACCACATCAAGTCTTGGCCAGAATGTGGAGCAATGGGTACTCTCGCCCAGTGCTGACCCAAAGGAAAAATCACTGTTCTATTGTGAGGTCAAACATGTCCATATCCTAGAACCCAGCATTTCTGCTCTTGGGTATAATACACCCTAGAGCTCTGAATATCCAAGTGTGATTTCCCCACCAGTAGCATGAGCAATTCTTGGTGGCTCAGATGGTAAAGAATCCACCTGCAATGTGGGAGACCCTAGTTCGATTCCAGGGTCGGGAAGATCCCCTGGAGAAAGGAATGGTTACCCACTCCAGTTTTCTTGCCTGGAGAATTCCATGGACAGAGGTGCGTGGCAGGCTACAGTCCATCATGGGGTTGCAAAGAGTCAGACATGACTGAGCAACTAACACTTTCACTTATACAACATGAACATCACCTGGGATCTTGTTAGAAATGCCAATGCATTCCTAACCAAACTGGGATCTCTGGGGTTGAGGTCCAGCTCTCTTTGTTTTAACAAGCCCTCCAGGGAATTCTGAAGCCCACAAAAGTTTGAGAACAACTCACTTCAAGAATCTCTTGTCCATGTGGTCAGGAGATGTGTACAAGAATTCCAGAGCAGCCTTGTTCTTAATGGCACAACAATCAGAAGCTCACCAAATAGTAGAGATGAGGAGAAGTGGCCAGATCTCGGTAGCCCCAACTTTGGTGGGAACAGCTGTGGGAGGAACAGGTTTGGAAGGGCTGATAAGGAGTTTGATTTGGGACACCAAATACAATGCCTAATCAATGTGCATTGAATAGGCCTTGGGATATAGGAATCTGAAATTAAGGGGGAAGTCCTGAGTTGGAGATGTAAGTTTGGGAGTTATTAGCCTTCCAATGGTGTTTAAAGACACAAGATGGCAAGATGAACAGAAATCACCATAAAAAAGAGTATCATTGAGAAGAGTTCCAAGGACTGAGTCCTGGTAGCTTCCAAAGTGAGGAGGTTAGAAAGAGTGGAGACAATGAGAAAGGGTCAATCAAGAGTAAAGTGTTTCCAGAAGGAGTGATTCCTGTATCCAATGATGCTAACATATCCAGTAAAATTAGAATGAAAGCTGACCACTGGACATAGCAAGATGGAGAGCACTGATAGCCTTAAAAAGAGCCATTTCTGTTAAGTGCTGTCCATGAGATAGAAGGGAAGAAGAGGAGTAAGAGAGAGAAAGTGTAGGTTCTTCTGTCCATGGTTGCTACTGAGAAATGGAGGAGGGAAATAAATGAAGAGTAGCTTGCATTTTGATCAAAATGATCCAACCAAGTGGAAATAATTGATGACCCAAGAAAAAGGTAGAAAAATACATTAGCAGGCCAGAGTAGGTCGTAGGAGATGGGGTCAAGGGCCCAAGCCAGGACAGGTCATCCTGAGTATCAGGACAAAAGTCATAGATAATGGTGCTGGCTGGTTGGCAGATGTTTATATCCATCACATTTTATATAATATACATATATACCACTTTATAGGTATCAGATAATAAAAAGATGTTTTTAATTTTTGAAAAATAAGCTTATTGAAGCAGAGTTGATTTACAATGTTGTGTTAATTTGAGGCATACAGCATAGTGATTCAATTTTTGGTTTGTTTGTTTTGGCCACACCACGTGGTTTGCAAGATCTTAGTTCTCTGACCAGGAATCGAACCCATGTCCCCTGCAGTGGAAGCACAGAGTCCACTGGACTGCCAGGGAATTCGCAAAAAGAATTTTTGAATGTTGGTATTGCTAAGTCAAAGGGAGTCCTCATAGTTCTTGTTACATATTTCTACAAAAGTTACAATTCATCCTCCCCCTTCTAGGGCCCTTGAGGTCAAGGGTGACCATTTTCCCACACCTCAGATAACCCTGGGTTTTGCAGTTCCAATGTAACTTTAACTTCTCTGAGACTGTATTTGCATTTCCTTTGCATGTTAATGGGTCCCCGCAAACCTTGTTTTGTGAATTGTCTGTTCCTTTGCTGGCCTATGTTGCCCATTGCTGGCTTTGAAAGGAGCCCTTTTTTATTTTTGGAACATTAAGTCTTTTGCCGTCACATGCAGTTCAAATAAGTCTTCCTTGTTTGTCATTTGTCTAATGACAGTTATGATGGGTTTTGCCATACAGACGTTTTTAATTTCTCTCTTTTCTTTTATGGTTCCTGGTTTTCATGACATACTTAGAAAGGCTGTCCCCATCCCAGGATTCCTTCTAGTACTTTTATGGTTTCATTTTTTTTACAGGAAATTTCTGAGCCATCTGGAGTTTATTTCAGTGTGGAGTCTGAGGTAGGAAATCCAGCTTGTTTTTCCACATGACTAGTAGTTCCAACGTCATCTACTGAGTGATACAGTTTTAATCCCTGATTTGAAAAGCCAGCATATTATTTGATAACATACCACGTTTGACATGAACTTTTATTCCTTCTTTCATTCATTTGGCAAATATTTTGTGTGTGACCACTCAGGAACCCTACCAGGTACTTTAGTGAGCAGGCAAGCATGAGACATGTTTCCTACATCCAAGAGGAAGGGAGGAGACAGAAGACAATGATTCTGTAGGGTAATGAGTGCTGGGGCTGAAGGGCAGCCCAGGAGGAGACACTTGACTGGTCTTGACGATTCCGGACAACTTCCTGCTAGAGGTGTGTGCAGAGTAGGAGTTAACCAGGGCAGGGGAACCTCAGTCAACACCAAGGCTTGGAGACAGAGAACAAGGTTTCTGTGAGGATCAGCAAGAAGTCCAGTGTGATGGGAACCTGGAGCTTGGAGTTTGGGAGAAGAGGCTGGAACCACAGCAGGCATCAGACCTGGAGGGTGACAGGGAAAGAGGAGTCTCAGAGGGCACCCCGATTTCCAGCTTGGACAGCTAGGTGAGTGAAGTCACCAGACTGACAGTACAGGGGGACAATAGATGTAATGGGGCAAGAGTGGAAGCCAGAAGACCGTGGTGGGGGGCGGGGATCAAGGGTGATGGCTTGGACCAGGAGGGTGGTGGCAGTGGAAGCAGGAAGAAGTGATCAGGCTCTGGGTATATTTTGGAGGTAGAGCCATAATCAGGAGTTGCTGATTGGTTGGATATAGGAGATGAGGGCCAGGTGCCTGGGCCTTTGGGCATGCACAGCTGGGAGGTGCCACTGATGGGGAAGACCTAAGAGAAGAGAGGTTTGAGGGGTGTGGAGTTTTATTTGATGTGTTTAGTTTCAGTCAACCCTTGGACATTGTAGGAGTCCCTGGCTAGGTCTGAAAATTGGACTGACAAGAGAAAAGAGTACACATTTATTTAATATAAGGTTGAGAGCCTTCATAAAAAATGAAGACCTGAAGAAATGGTTAATCTTGAGTGTTATTTTTTCTAGGTTTGATGAAGAACGGAAAGTCATGCAAAGCCAAGATAGGATGAAGAGTTTTGAGCAAAGTGCAGTAAATTCAGGGGAACTTAGCAAGGCCTCTTTGTTCAGATTCTTCTTGGCCTTATCCCTGTCTTAGAGATAAGGACACTCCTTTTGTCCAGGTATCAGGAGGGCACCTCTCACCTAAGAGTCTTCTGAACTGCTTCCAGGAGAAAGGTGGGAGTGTAGGTAAGGTCAGAGAGATATTCTTGTTTCTGCCATTTTCTCAAACTCCCTCATCTTAAAATATTCAACATACCATGTTTGCCAGTAGCGTGTCTCAAATCCCATCGACATCCATGTGGTAGTTTCATTGAGCGTCTCTCAATGTAACAAGCTCTATTCTCAGCACTCTCTGTTACCAATGTAACCTTCACAACGACCCCAAGAGGTAGATGCTGGTATTCTCACCTCCTTTGTACAGGTGAAAACCTAGAGGTGGCAAGTGACTTGCCCAAGGTCACACAGCTATTAATTGGCACAGCCAGGATTTGTACCCACACAGTCCAGTTCCAGAGTTTGTGCTCCTAACCTTCAATACCCTTGGGGAAGTGGAGTGTCAGGGAAACCAAGGGAAGCATGTTTTTCTGGCATGAAGAAGTGATCAACTATGGTTAAGAGGTTAAGTGAAGGCAGAGATGTGAGCACTGGGTTTGGCAACATGGAGAATCACTGGTAACCTTGACAAGAACGATTTTAAGGAAGCAGTAGGGTTGAAATCCTGACGGGAATGGGTTTATGAGGGAATGAGAAGCAGAGACAGCCCATGTAGACAACTCTTTCGTGGAGGTTTGCTCAGTAGAGGAGCAGAGAAAAGAGACTCTAAGTGGAGTTGAGAGCAAGGTCAAGTGAAACGACTTTCCTTCTTTTTTTTAACATTGATGGATATGCTCCAAATAAAGTGGACCTTCTTATGATGCAGAAAAGAAAGGGACAATTACAAACAGGGAAGTCCTTGTGGAGGTGAGAAGGATTACAATCCAGAAATGGATATTGGCACCATTCTCCAGTTATGTGACCTTTGCCAGCACTGTGATCACCTTGGGGTGGACAGGAAGAAAGCGGATGTTTAGATTTGTCCAGATCTGAGTGTCAAGTGAAGGTGACAGGGGTTCTGTGGAGCAAGGGAAATTCAGTTGTTAACAAAAGAGGTGTTAAACTGATGGGCCATTGACTCAATGCCGGATAGAGAGGGCCAGGAAGGGAGGAAAGAGCTAATGGATGGGAAGAAAGCAGACCAACAGACGGGAGATCCCCATGAGCCAGAAACAGAACTGACTATATGTCTCATCAGGAAGTAAAACTAATGTGAACAAGCCCACTGGAAAGAGAGGAGACAGGGGTCAGAAAGTGGAAGCCTTGCAGTACAGGCTCCAGAGGTGATAACAAGATGTAGGTTGCCCCTGTGGGAAGAGGTACCTGCAGTGAACTTGACAGGTTCTTTAGTGATGTTGGGGTTGAATGACTGGGAGGCCTGAGGAGGATAGATTGTCCACTGACAGGGATGCTGAAGTCCCACACTCACTGCTCCACATAATTGCTCCCCCTTCCAATTCTCCCAGTCACCTTCTCACATGCAGTGAGATCTGGGTGGAAAAGAACAATGTGTCCTGTGCAAACACTTGCCTGAATATTCACCTGAGCCTCAAAGGAGGAGAGGTGTTCATCCAAAGACAGACTAGTCTACTCTGAGTGAGTGGTGTGTGGGAGAAGGGAATGCCTCCCTTGGCTGAGGTTGTGGGGGGACCTCACTTAGCAGAGGGACCCCAGGCTCAGTTAAGGGGGAAGTTGAGAGCTTCCTTCTAAGGAGAAGTGACACAGCTAGACTGCTGATGTATGACAGAACTTGCTGTGGGGATGAACTCTTATCTAAATGTGCTGTCTGTTACAGGAGCCCATGGCCACATGGGGCTAAATGTGACTCTTGTGACTGAGGAACTAAAGCTTCAATTTTATCCAGCTGTAATACATTTAAATTGAAGTAACCACGAGTAGCCAGTGGAGCTCTAGAGAGGTATGCTGGTGTGGGAGCAGCAGTCCTGAAGGTCACAAGGGGGGGAGAAAGGGGCATGAGGGAGGGTACAATGCCAGGGAGCCTAAAGCCATGTGGCAAATTCATAGTCTCCAAGTTCAGGCTGCTGTGATTCCCCTTCCTCCACTAGGAGGGGGTGGTATGCCCAGATGGATGAGGAGGAGGCCTCTGAACTGTCCCTCCCCCACCCCCAATCTCTCGAAGGCTGCTCCCCTTGAGGAAATCAAGGCAGCTAAGCACCCAGGGAGGTTTCCGGAAAAACTAATGTGAGTCACAGTAACTTGGCTCTCCTGCATTTCCCCTTTCCAGGTGGGCACGGCCCCTAGTGAAGGAACAAGTCAGCAACTCTTGGAGCTGGACAGACCTTCAGGTTGCTGTGGCCTCAGCTCCTCCCATGAGCGGTTTAACCAAGCCAGGCTTAGCAGGGCCCCTGAGCTAGAGCATCCTCCCTTGCCGGATGGATCCAGCTGTTCAGGAGTCAATTTTCCTGTGCATCCTGCATGCCCCGCTAGGTCTCCCAGCCCAGGGCCCCACTCAGGTGGAGGGAACCTTCCTGTTTCTTGAGCAGGTGGTAGCTTTCACACCTTTCCTCTTCTTGGCCTGTGATCACCATGCTCAGTGGGCACCAGGCCTGTCAGATAGTCCAGGGATCTGGGCTGCTTCTGGGGCAGCAGTGGGGCCTCTGGGGGGGAGCAGGGCTTGGGCCCCGGCCCAGGAGGACCAGACAGCCCCCAGATCCCCCAGGCATGGCCCCTTGCTGAGAGCGGCTGAGCTCTGGGGACGAGGGGACGCTGGGCTGCCCGCCCACTGTCTCCTCCTCATGACTTTCCTTCTTCCTCATCCCAGGAGCCTCCCTGCCGGCCAACTGTACTAAAACTCCGGAAAACCATGGCGGGGAGGTTTTCCAATTAGAACATTCTTTTTCCGATCTGTGGATGATTCTTAAAGCAGCAAAAATTCATTCTTCAGGGCATGTGGGGATTATCTGCCAGCGAGGCCTTGGCTCAGCTCGTGCACTCGTGCTCTGGAGGCCTGGCCCGGGGCTGCTTCACAGCCAGAGACAAAAGGCAGTCTGCGTTCCGGCATCAGGTCGCAGAGGCCAAGACCGATGGCCAAGTGTTTCCTGGGCTTCTTCAAAGTAGTAGTTTCAAAAGGCAGCAGGGGAGTTCAGCCTGCAGGAGTGGGAGATGTGCACGCAGCTGAGGAGGCCTGCCTGTACAATCTCTCTGCTCCCAGAGGTGGGGGCACTGTCCACAGGGCAGGAACTGCTTGGGCGTGGATTCGGCACCCTGGACCTGAACTGGTCTACCTTCCCCACCAGACCAGGAGCTACTCCAGGGTCTGACTGGTCTCTGGGTGGGGGTGGCAGTGTGGTGGGGAAAGGAGGTCCTAAAGGGGGCATTTGATGAGTAAGAATAAGTGTGTATGTCACACACTGGAGGGGCCCGGCCCTAAGCTGGCAGTGCAAGTTGAGGGCAGTGTAGGGGCCTCACAGACAAGACCGGCAGGCGGGGTCTTGCTCCCAGCCATATGGAGAGGCCGGGCCTGCAGGTTTAGGGCTCCACACGGGCCACTGTGGCTACAACCATGCCTGGGGACCCCTGTCACAAGGAGACCCACCCTGCTTGGAACCAGTGGAGTCACCCAACAAGTGGAAACTGGTTGAAGAGCTTAGCAGGATGAGGTGTCAGGGCAGGCCCTAGAAAGAGGGAGGGCAGGGGGGATTAGGGTGCAAACAGAAGCCCAGCCATCCTCACACGTGATCCTGAGAACCCCAACTGGATGGGGGTTCCACCCACAGCAACCAGAGCCCCAGTTTTAGTCCTATTTCTGCCTTCAGAATGGCTGTGTGACCCCTGTGGGCTACAGTCCATCCCTCTCTGGACCTGTTTCCCCATCTGCACCATGGCAGGGCTTGGATCCGGCATGGGTCTCCAGTCCCCTCCGGTGTGAGGACACTCTGCCTGGGCTGGTTTTGGTTGTTTTCAGGCTCAACCTCAGCCTGAAAACTGTCAGGCCCTACCCGTCGTCCCCGCCCCAACCTGGGAAATCGTGGGCCAGACTGTTCCCAGCCCTGGAGCTCTGAATGGTGCCTTCCTGGAGCTGGGGAGCCACTTCCTCCCGGACTGCCGCCTGTCCCCCCGTCATCTGCTTGCTTCCCAAAGAACTCGCCTCCATCGCCTGCTCCTGGTTCATTGCTCCCCTCAGCAATAGGGGGCCACCACTTGCCCACTGCTGCCTCTTCCAGGCAGCCCAGCCTGGCTGCACCCTCCAGCCCACCAGAGTTAGAGGCAGCATTTTTACCCTCAGAGCAAGGCCTTGTTGTGGGGAGACTACTTGAGCTGGGGGACTCCAGGAGGACTCTGCCAGAGCCTGGAGGGCTGGTCAGCCTTGGAGCTAGAGATGGGGGTCGAGGCACAAGAGGAGCTGAGAGTAGAAAGGGACAGGGCTAAGCTTAAGCCAGGCAGGGGTAGAGCCCAGTCTGGGGGCAACCAGCAGCCACCCGAGTCTTGGCCCTCCGGCTCTAATCCAAGGGGAAGTTCACGAAGGACCCAGTGTTCTGGCTAAGAACCAGACGGCAGTTCACCAGCAAGGAGACATCTTGTGCAGGGCCCTGGTGGGACAAGAGCACTCGGTGTGTCTGGGTCCACATGCCCGAGAGCAAGGAGTCAAAGAGGAGGCTGATGAAATTGGCAAGGGCCTCGAAGCCTGGCTGAGGTGGCTGGGGGTGGCCCTGGCAGGGGTGGGGGGGCTCCGTTGGGGCAGTGAGCAGGTGGGCAGGGCAGGGCAAGGTAGGGCAAAGCAGTCACCTTTCGAGTCAAACTCGTTTGCAGGCAAGATCAGCTGCAGGGCCTGGCAGCCTGGCAGGGAGGGAGGAGTTAAGGAAAGGCCGATCCCTTTGGCTGGTGCTGTCATGGCAGAACTGATCCAGTGGGGGCTGAATCACCTGGTATGTGGGAAGAGCGTGAGGCCCTGGGGCAACCCAGCCCCAGGCAGCCCTTGCTCACTGGCCATTGTTGGCTTTGGACACCACTCTCGCTTGTGTTCTCTGGAGTGAGCTTGCCATTTCCTACTGGTGGCCTTCAAGAGGGGGACCACCCTCTTTCTCATCCTTATATCTACTGCATCCCTGTGACCTCTACCTTCTACCTCTTTAAGTAAGGGGCTATGGAAGGGTAAGGGAGCCCAGAGAGGGGGTGAGACATACCCAAGGTCATATAGTGAGCATCATCTTTAGGAGCTAGGATGCCAAGTCAAATCCATGGTGACCAGCAACCTGAGATCAGGGGCAGGGAGGTGTTAGATGCTGGTCCCCAGACTGGAAGCAGAGAAACATTTGTAGCAAGAGACACAGATGAGTTGAAGTGACTTTATGCTTTAGATATAATCCCTACTCCCACACCCCACACATATATTCACTCAGATATAGGGCCACTTCCTCTCTACCTGATAAAGCCCGAGAAGAGCAAAGACAGCTTCCTGAGTGTCAATCACCTCTCAATCCTCCCCAACCCCCCATGTTGGTTTCCATGTCCCAGTGATGACTCAGACAGAGCCCTGCCCTCCCAAAGCTCACCATCTGAACAATAAAAGGTGACAGTCACTATGCTTGATTGATGCAGTCAGAGGGAACTGGAGGAGCACAGACAAGGAAGTGAGCTACTTGCCTGGATGACCCATGCAGTCAGGAGAGAATTTACAAACGCTTGAGGAAAGTTTTGAACAATGACTAAGAGCTCACTAAACAGACAAGGGGACAAAAGACATTCTAGGCAGTCTGAGCACCAGGAGTACAAGCGTCAAGGAGACAGGATGTATTCAGAAAGTGGAAGGTGGTGAGTGTGGCTGGAACATATTGAAGCAAGGGAAGGAGTAGCTGGGTCTGCAGCCAAATCCTTGAGCCCCTTAAAGAGGTTGTCTTTTATCTTGAGAGCCATGGGAAGCCATCAAAGAGCTACAGGCAGCTTTGGAGCCATGTGCAAAGTCCTTGACTGACTTCTGTGTGGAGACTGGATGGGGAGGAAGGCAAGACCAGAGGCAGGGAAAACAATGAGGAGGCTGGTCCCGTAGCCCAGGCTTGGACTGGGGTGGCGGCAGTGGGCGTGAAGAGAAGTGGATGGATTGGAGGACCCTTGGGACCTAGATTCAGCAGGGTTTGTTGAAGGAGAAACCGTTGCTCCATGGTTTGGATGCTCTCATCCTCATAGATCATCTCCTGGCTGATTCTGTGTGGTCTCTTGGAGAGAGAAGCCCCACAGGTAAGGGTAGAGGCTTCTTCTGACACTCAGTCCATGCCAGCCCCTAGCCCACTGCCTTCACTGTCACCAGTACTCAGAAAGCATAAAATGACACAAGTACTCAAAAAGCAAGAATGAATGAATGATACTCATGAAACCGCACTGGACCTCGGGATCTGGCTGTGTCCCCCCACTGAGTTTGCAGGGGTGCCCTGGCTAGGCGGACAGAGTGTTCGCTGCAGTGTCTTTGAAACCCCAAGTTTCCCAGGAGGGTTTCCCAGGATGAGAACTCAGGCGCCGCCGGGTAGTAGGCTCTCTGCTTTTCTTCTCCTTCCCAGCCTCCGGGACTTCCTGCATGATC
This sequence comes from Okapia johnstoni, assembly GCA_024291935.2. Taxonomy (NCBI): domain Eukaryota; kingdom Metazoa; phylum Chordata; class Mammalia; order Artiodactyla; family Giraffidae; genus Okapia; species Okapia johnstoni. The sequence continues at coordinate 114,706,689 of CM044305.1, forward strand.
TGAGCCGACAGCCCCCAGTGCCCCTCCCCACTCCTGTCTGGGATCTCCATCTGTAAAATGGATCTAGGAACAGTAGCTCTCCACAGAATGAACCCGCAGCATCTGCGCAAATCATCGCCCCAAACCGGGGCCAGATTGGGCTGGGCGCGGGCTGGGGCGCAACTGGGCAGCCCGGGCCATTCACGTGGCGGCGGCCTCCCAGCCCGGGGGCCGAGAGCCCGGAGGAATTTGCCTGGAAGTTTTCCACAGCGGCCGAGCCTTCGGGAGCTCACTCTGGGCTCGGTGCGGGGAACCCCGGCCTTGATTTCTCCAGCGGCCCCAGGAGGCGGGGCCGGGAAGCGGCCGGCGGGCGAGGACCCTGGCGGGGGAATGTCCGGAATGTGCCAGGCGCATCTACCTACCCCAGGAGAGGGCAGAGGAAGGGGGCCGGCCGAGGGGAGGGGCGAGGGGCGAGGCTCTGGGCGCAGGAGAAAACCTGTTTGTTCTCCTGCGGGCGGAGCCCAGTCCGCGCCGCCTCACCGGCCCGCGTGCTCCCCACCGCGCCCCGCGTCCGCTCCCCGGCCCAGCCCGGCTGGCGCTGCCCACCGGTGGGAGCCCGCGCCCCGCGCCCGCCGGACCCTACCTACGCCCGTCCCGCGAGCCGGGCACCTGTGCCAGGTAGGGCTGTCGAGTCGCCGTCCGCCGTCGGCGCGGCCGGCAGAGTCCGCGAGGGGGGGTGGAACTCGGGAAGAGCCCAGCCGGGTGACAGCGACGACTCAGGGCCTCAGTTTCCCCATCCATAATCTTCACTATAAGGGCTTCTGCCGGCTGAGGGACGATACTTAGTTTTCTGATTTCGCTGTGAGTGAAGAGACTAAGAAGAGAGGCACCTAAGGCTGACCTGGCCCACCCTCTTTCTGCCAGAGAGGGGGTAATTGTTAGTAAATGGCCTGGGGCCAGGGTGCTCTGCGAGTTGATTGCAGGCCGCGGGAATAAGGGAATCTTAGATCAGCTAGTTCTCCCTGTGTCCATTTTGTAGATGAGAAAACCAAGACCCAGAGTCTGGCTCACCCTGGCGCCCAGACCAGGAGGTTCACCGGTTACTTGTGTGATGAGCAAGTGCTGGGCACCAGGTAGTCTCCTGAAGGGCCACTGGGAAGGTAGCTGCTCAGACCTAAGGCGCCGAATCAAGCGCGGCTGGGTGTTATCAACAGGATCTGCCATGAGCAGGCTCTGTGGCTGGATTGTTTTGGGAGCAGGGGAGCCAAGAGCCTTGTCCTCTTTGGAAAGGCACGGTGATACCTCTGCCTTGGAAAGAGACTAAAAGCTCAACTCCTCTGCCTACTCTGCTACTTCTGAGCAGGGGATGTCCAAGAGGGTAAGACGCCTGGTTACCTCCCACCCAGGGATGCTGGGGGCTCACATGAGGTTGGTGCTGAGTGTGCCAGGGCTTTGCAATAGGAATTATGCTCACCCTGAGCCATTTGCACTTGGTCTTCACACCATGGAAGGCCACACAGCCACATCTCAGGACCACTTGGCAAACCCTGAGAGGGAGCCCGTCACAACCCACCCAGAGGTGGTCCAGACCCCTGGCACCTGGACCCAGTACTGCCTGGGCCTCATGGCCTTGTGGACTTCTGATCGTGGTACCTGGCTGGGAACAGAAAACGGCCCCAAGAGCCAACAGACCTGGACAGTGGGGAGGAGCTCTGCATTCCCACTTGTCATTACCAGCTCACTTAGAGCTGTGGTGGAAGGTGGGGGTGGAATAGTGCCCTACCTTCCCAGAGTCTCCACTGCCTCATCTGAAAAATCAGGAGCAATGCAGAGACCAGCTCAGAGGCCCTGTTTACTGCTTCAAAGCAAGGGGCCAGGACACAGATGCACAGACCAGGAGCCAGCTTGCAGGTTGGCCCTGGTACTTGTGCTGTTCACCTCATCACCCCTGGACCACCCCAGGATGCAAAGGAGCAGAACCATCTCACCTGCCCTACCCCCACTGTCCATCAGTTCCCAGCCCTAGCCCTTGTGCCTTCAGAAGCCAGGACCTCACTTGGGCCTCTGTACTCAACTATGGAGAGCTGATGTGAGGCGCCCAGCACAGGGCCAGGCACACAGCAAGTGCTCAGATCTGTTTGTTTGTACCCTCTGGACACACACAACTCAGCGACAGAGGTGGACCACGACCACACTGAGGGCTGCTGCCCTGAGTAGCATTAGCACAAGGGGCTGTGGGAGCCTGGGATGGGGGAGCAGGCCTGGCTGGGAGGATCAGAAAATACTTCCTGGAGGAGGAAGACTTGGAAGCAGCAGAAGGAGCTCAGGAATTGCCCGGTCAAGGCCCGCACATTCTTCTTTGAAACTGTCCACCTCCCTTCCTCCTCAACTCGAGCCAGATTCCAGATGGAGTGCCCCAACCTGACAGCACTGATCCCAGGAGCAGCCAACGCTTCACCTCGGCCTCTAGCCTGCCTTGTGCTTCTGCTTAGCACCCCTGTGGCCTAAGATTCAGCGGGACAGAGAGTCTGAGCCCCCAGCAGCAGGCCTGGGACCTGCCCATGGTAGGCATCAGCACCTGGTCCCTGAACTGCCCTCAGTTGATGCCAAGAAAAATTTCAAATCTGGCCCAGTGTACTCCAGAAGCTGGAAGCCTGCTGTCTCCCTTCCCCACTCAGCCTCCATGGCTGACTGATCCCTTTGGACTGGATCTTGGTTCAGGCCACAGCTCATAAGGTGCCAGCTCATGCGTAATACCCACTTGCTTTCTGCTTGTTGAATGAAGCTGCCCCAACTGCCAGCCCCTGCCCCTAGCATCAGACAGGAGCATGGTTGGGGGAGAAGAGAGCTTTCCATGGTTCCAGAGTCCTGAGCAGCAACCTATATGGCGCCCTGGGTCTTTGGGTCCCGAAGTTTGGGATCCATTAGGGGTTCTGCATTCCTTCCTGCTGCACTTGCAGAGAGCTTACTGATGCCAAGTCAAGGGCAGCCAGCCAGAGACTCGTGTGCCTGAAAGTGACCCTCGGAAGAGGTTGACTGGTGGTCATAGGGTGTGTGATGGGACATGCATGCACCTTTACAGTCAAGTGGTAGGAAAGTGGCTGGGAGATCAGACAGGGTTAAAACCCCAGCTTGGCCACAGTCTAGTTGTGCAAACCTGAGCACATCATGAAAGCTCTGGAGGCCCCGTGTCACCTGTCCAGAAGGGAGGCTGAAGCTAGGAGCGCCGTGCTTTCAGGGCTGTCAGTGGAGCCAGGGTCACCATATCCTCCTCCAGGAGCCATGGTCACCAGGAGTGAGGTTGAGGCCAGGTTGGGAGGGATATGGCCTCCCCACCCGAGGAGAAACCATTTTAAAATCCCTGCTAGTCTGTGCCAATGATGCACATATTATGTCTACCCACAGTTAAGTGATTTGGCACAGAACACTTCATTCTTGGTCATTTCTGGATGCCTACTAACTAGCATCTGATTTGCTTTCTTTGATGATTTTCACTCTTGAGTTTTTAACTTTTATCTTGGAGTAATCAAAAGCTCACAAAAAAGTGGTAAGACTGGTACCAAGACCCGCCGTATCCGGATCCCCCACTGTGAACATTTCTGGTCATTTTCTTTAGGAAGGGGGATGCTGATGTGGGAGCACTTGTGTGACTGTCACCTTCTAGGGTCCACAGCAGGGTCCGGAGGTGGGACCGGCTGGACAATGAAAGGACCAGTGGCTCAGGGGGTGTCATTCTCAAACTCTATAAGGAATTAGGGGAGCCGGAACCTGCAACTTAAGCACATGTTCCAGGAGACCTAGATGCCAGAGGGACCTAGAAGCCACTTTCAGAAACACTCCCTAGGCTTTTCCTGTGGGAAGGGTGCTCACAACCTACTGCAAGAGGTGATGGCAGCCAAGGTGGCTCTGTGGCTCTGTGGCCACAGCCTGGGTCCGAGAGGAGGCCTGGCCTCTGGGAGCAATGGTGGGTAGGCCCCCCTCCGCTGCTGCTTGTTGTCCCTGGCAGTCCCTGGCTGCATCGTGGGCATGCTGCGGGTGCTCTGGGCGGCCCCTTGATCTGGTCCCCAGGATTGTTGGCTCAGCATGCGACTTTCTGATGACTCGGTCAGTTTCCCACTGAGCAGGCCCGAGGATTCCTACCACCAGAATGGGTATCCCAGGTACAAATGCTCACATCAGGCAGCGCCTGGTTTAAGACTGAAACAAAACAAAACTCAAAACCAGGACTTGCCTCATTACTTCTGCCCAGCGAGCTCCTACTCATTCTTTCATTTTTTTTTCAGAAAGACCCGAGCCAAAGGCACCTTCTTGGGAAATGCAGTGCTGCTCTAGGCCCCTGTCTGTCTGTCTCTCCGGCACCGGGTCGGGCTTCAACTTTCTGAAAAGCCTTATGGGATAAATGAAAATGCGGGAAGTCGGGATCTGCAGTGGACAAGAGTGAGGAAGGAGGGGGCTGGGAAGGCAGGTGTCAGCCTCACTTGTGATCTCCCATGACCAGAGGCAAGTGGAGAGGACTTGCCTCTTTTTCTCTGACACGTGGTGCGCCTCCTTCCTGCCACCCCTTGGCTTGACGCCAAGATGCTAGATTCTGGGGTGATGAAGGGTTGGGAATGAGGGGGAGGTAAAGATTCCAGGACTTTAATAGCCCACATTTACAAATCCAGGCATGAGGTCTAGGATGGGAGCATCATGGGCCGGCAAGGCGCTCCACTCTGCTGCTCGCACAGGGCAAAGAGGCTGGCTAGGGCTCCTGGGAGCTGTGTGCTGCTTAGCTGACTGAGGGGCTTGGACATGACCCAGCTGCTCAGCCATCAGTCTGGAAAGCCTCTGAGGGGCCCCTTCCCCCTGAACTGCTTCTGAGAATCTCTGGATCCCAGGAACCCCTGGAGGAAAACAACCTCTCTGCTGACTGTCCTCTCGCCAGCTGCCAGGACCAGGAATCAGGATGTCCTCGTTCCTGAGAGCTGGTCTCAGGAGACTGTCTCACAAAATGGGATGTTTGATCGTTCCAGCCCTTTTGGCCTGGGGAGTCAGGTCAGCTGAGCCAGTGCCAGCTTAAGTTGACCAGGGTCCAAACTTCGATACTTGGCCGAGCTTGTGCCTTGAGAAGAGGACCAGATGAGGATAAGCAAACAGGAACCCCCAGCCCCCCTCCTGCCCCCTGCCATGTCATGCCCGGGGCCTCAGCATTGATTGTCTGGGTGAAGGTCCTCACTAGGGTGCTGGGCCTTTGACCTCCAGGGATGCTGCCAAGGAAGGACGGGAGGCTATGGCCCTGGTTATGAGCTGCACTGAAGCCGGTGCCGCCCCCTCATGGCCAGGCGCAGGGGTCTGGGAGTGCTTTGAGACCCAGGCTTCATCCTCAGCCAGACAGGGTAAGTGACTCTCCGAACAAGCAGTGTCCCCACTGTTCTGTCAGCTTCCGTATCTGCTGCCCCCTCCCTTCAGGCTCAGAGCTGCCGGGCTGGATGCAGAGGGAAGCTCGCTAAGGAAGCCCCTTGGCTAGAGGCGGGGCTCTCCAGCAGGTGGGCTTTGACTACCTCATTGTCACCTGTCCCCTGGGACACATCATTACCCTGAAGGACCTTGAGAGGGATCTCTCACAGGCATTCACACACAAGGATGAACCCTCATCTTAAAGCTCAGAGGCATTTGCTTGAAACACAGCCAAAGAGGACCCACCTGTCTCTTCTGGGAGGTGGCAATAAGGCACGGGGACTTTTCTTTGATTCTGTTCCCCGATGCTGGGACCCCTGGAGGCTCTTATTCACAGAGGACATGGGTACCAGTCCCACCCCTGGGCCCAGATCCCCCATCGGCAGGCCAGTCTTCTGGTGTGTTGAGCTGTTGCACAACCGTGAGGGTCACGCAGAGGTGTCCTCCCTGCCTCCCTGTCTCCCCTTCTCACTGAGGGTGGCGGCCCCCAGGTTGAATTCAGCCAGGAGGTGGGCATGGAGGGACTCTGGCCAGGGGAGCTGACTGGATCCTCAAGCAGTTTGTCATAAGAGGGCCAGAGGGGACAGATGTGACAGCCAGGGTCCTCCTTGCAGGTTTTGTTTCTCCACGGTCTAGTCATGACACCTTCATCCAACGGTGGGGGAGCCAGAGCCCCATAAAAATGCTCACAGACAGAGCTTTACTAAAACATTGCCTCAAGTTGGCCCAGCAGCCAGCCCCTGCACTGGGTGGCCCAAGGCCTCAGTGACTTCATCCAGATGTCCCTGTCACATCTGTTTTCGGTCACTGGGCTTGGCCGCATGGGTCACGGTTGGCTATGCCCTCTTGCCTTGTCCCACTGCTTCCTCACTCTTGATCTCTGAGCCATGCCTAACGTGTCTGCCCGGAGCTGAGCCGAGGACTCTGGTGCCAAGAGACCGCATTGTGTTTGATCCCTGCCAGCCAGAGTTGGTGCCCTGCAGAAGGTCCATACACATGCAGAAACACAGCTGGACCTCCTGTCAGCTCCTTGGCTGCAGAGTGTCCCAACTCCTCTCTGGGAGGAAGGCCTGCCCCTCGCCCCCCTGCCAGTCGTGCACCTACTCATGCTTGCTCACGGTGGCCAGAGTCCAGCACATACACATGCAGGCAAGCCCCGACTCCTGTGCCCTCTGGCTGCAGCTCCTGGAAGGCAAGGCTGAAGGTGTTTTGTTCCTCTTCCCTCCCAGTTCACCTGGGAGGTCCCTGCCTGGTACCCAGCACCTGCCGCCCAGGGTGGGAGAAGGGCAGTCACTCAGCTTGCCATCGACTTTCAGATGAGCCCCACCGCCTTGCCCCCACCATGGTGTTCTTCCCGTTGTCTGCAAGAAGGCAGCCCATCCCAGATGGGCCAGGGGGCACCGAGGAAGAGTGTGGGGGCAGCAACAGCACAGAGGGACCGCCGGGGGACATGAGGGCTCCTGTGAGAGGCGCCGCCTGGGCTGAAGCTCAAGGTCTTTTGTCAGGGGTGGAGACACAGAAGCCTGCTTGGGAGAGTGGGTGGGCACAAGATGGGGAATCAGGCAGGTTGGTGATTCCAGAAAACTTTCTCCCAGTTTTCTCATCTTGGAGGCAGAGTGTGTGCCTGTGGGGTGATGGGGTGACCCCTCCTCCTGCTGTTTCTCTCTCCATCTCTGTCTCCTCGTACATCAGCCAAGCACTGGTGTCCTTGTCTGCCACCTCTCCCAGGTCCCTCCCTGCCGCTAGTCTGCCTCCACCAGCTCCTCTGCCTCAGCTCTGACCCCACTCACTGATGGCCTCAGATGCCTCCGGGCTCACTGTGGCTGGGACCACAGGCTCTGCACACCTCCCTCGTTGGCTCTTCACTTTTCTCTATCCAGTCAAGGCCAGAAGCTTTTATTGGGAGGTTGCTGGGTGGCATTGCAAGGCTGTGGCAGCTGGGAGGAAGGTGCGGGGCAGCTACCTGCGTCAGAGAGAGCCTGTCCTGACTCCCTCATCCAGCCCTGCCAGGGACACTGCCCCAGCCTGCCCCAAGAGACAAGTGCAGGCGAATGGAAGAGGGAGGGAGAAGGGAGTAAAGGGCATGGAGGGTGGCCTGACTTGCTCAGGAGGCTTGCGCTTGGTCCTGAGCTGCCCTGGGACAAGTCCAAATACAGGGCCTTGGTCGGATTTTGCAAGGGAAAGGGTCCTGCCTAGTGGAGCTGAGAGAGAGGATGGAAGGTGGAAGGGAAGCTACCCATTCCTTTGATGGCCCAAGACAGGCCCTTGGGCAGGGTGTTGTGACACTTCCTAAGAAATGAGAAGCCATCTTCCTATCAAGGTAGATTCAGGGTTGTCATCCTGAAAAGGTGCACAATGAGGACACCCTCTAGCATCCAGATACCAACCCATGGTGTGGGACAGAGCTGGCACCAAATTACAGGGAGGGGGGCACATGGTCTCGCTTGGGGGTGTCCTGCCGCAGGTTTGGTGGCTCAGCACCACTTCACAGATGAGGCTCAGAGAGTGGGACTCATGGGCCAGGAGAGCCTAGGAGAGTTTGGAAGAAGCCCAAGTGCCCAGAGAAGGAGGAAGACTGGAAGGCCTGATCAGGCGGGACTACTCCTGCCTTTTGAAGGTGGCTAGATGTGGAGCGTTTGGATGATGTGGCATCCATCTTGTCTTGTTCTCCACCTTCTGCATGGGGTGAGTGGGGGGGGGTGCATGGGTCTGCAGTTGGAACAGTTTCTCTCTTCCCATGTCTTCTTGAATTCAAGCGCAAGCCCTGGCCATGAGAGACCTTGGCATGTTGGGCATGGAAAGGGTAGAGGCTGGGGCTTCAGGGCATCGGCTGCCCACCTCAGAGAGGATGCTGGGGTCTGGGGCTTGGAGTCAGTCATGAGGCTGAGAGGCCAGGCAGGCACCGTGTGCATGGCTGATCCAAGTTTAAGGTCTCCGTGGAGCCAGAACCATACTGGTGCCTGGCCACCTGGACCCCAGGCTCTGTGATGTCATACCTGGGGTCAGCAGGGCTACTGTGAAGCCACAGCTGGGTGCTTAGGTTCTAGCTGGGTCCACCACCCTCTGAAAGTGTTGGGAGTGTGGCCTGGAGCCACTTCCCCAACCTCTCCCAGCTGGGTTTGCTCACAGTGAAGCAGGAGGATGGCATACTTACTGTGGGCGGGTTGCCCTGGTGTCAGAGCCTGAGTGTGCAAAGTGTGCTCCTTCTGTCCTACTGTGTCCTTGTGTTTTTGAGCTTCTAGGAGTGTGTCTCCTGCCATGTGCATGTCTGACCCATCTGAGAACTCAACCCACAATGCAGACAGGGGCAGCTTTGCAGGATGGGGTGTGGAAGATGATCATACACAGAGGAGTAAAATGTTTTTGTATACTTCCTTTAGATGTTTCTTTTCCTGTGCATTTTTATGTAAATATAGTTTAAGGAAATGAACACATCTTACAGATATTGTTTTAAAAGCTGCCTTTCACTTAATAATATATAGAAACAAATATACATGAAAGTTTGTTAAATATCACATATATCAATATCATTTGTAATGGCAGCCTACTATTTGCTTGAACAGTAGATCATATGTTTAAAGACAACTATTGGGAATTTATATTATCGCAAAATTTTCACCATCATATTCAACACTGAGATGACACCCTCTTGTATACTGAGTTCTACTTATGTGCCTGTGTCCTTAGGAGAGGTTGCTATGAAGGGAACGGCTGGATCAATGGCCTTGCCCTCTCTGAGGCTCTCAGTACACAAGGAGACTTGTCTTCCAAAATGATGACCTGACTGACCCACCAGCCAACCCTGTTTGAGAGCCTTCCAGGAAAGAGCCCTCTTGAGTGGTCCACACCCCATCCTGCAAAGCTGCCCCTGTCTGCAATGTGAGTCGAGTTCTGAGATGGGTCAGACTAAGGGAGGGGATGGTAGGTCTGAGAGGAGAACTGGGTCAGAAGACTGGTGGTGATATTGTGTAAGTCAGGAGCATGGCCCCCGCCAACCTTTAGTCCAGTGGCATAAATGGGGGCAGGGAGTGGCAGGAGGGGACTTACCTGGCAGGGCAAGCTTCCAGGGATGCTGAGCTTGTCATAAAGAGCTGCCATCTTCAGTCCTGTGAGAAGATTTTTCTTCCTGACTCAAATTTATAATCCCATCAAAAAAGACTTTTGACTTCTGAGACGAAACATCCGTCCTGGTCTTTGCCTGATGAGGTAGGACAAGAAGCTGTGAAGATGGGGTCTGGAGCAGGACCCACCCAGCTCCACTCCCTTGCTGTGGGCCCTTGGCCCCTCTGCTTGTATCATTGGGCATGTGCCTGCACCTGCCCTGATTTGGGAAGTAAGTGGCTTGTTTGGTTCTGATTTGACAGAAAACTTCTAGGCAGCATGACTACGAGGCTTGTCAAGGGGAAACTGATGAGTTTCCAACCGAGTAGTGGGAGGTCCTGAGCTGAGGCCCAGAAGAGGTAAGGGCCTACCCCCCACAAGGCCTGTTAGTCCACAGCACCAGGAGACGGAGGGACCAAGATCTTAGGTGGCTCAATGGGCTGCTCCAGGGGCTGCTGGGATGGGCCAGTGGTCAGTGTGGTCCTAGGATCACCTCCGGAGTGAGCTGTGACATGGCAGCCTTAGTGCAGGGTTAGGCACGCAGGGCTCCCACTCGCAGTGATGAGGTGCCGTTCCTGGCACGCAGCAGGCTCGGGCCTCCTTGGCTGCTCAGTCAGTGCAGTTTATGGGAAATCCAGCCCTTGCTGACGTGGCAAATTTGGTTTGCTATTGGCGCCCTGCCTTGCCCTACCCTGCCCATTTTAGTGCCCCTGACCTCCATGAAAACATGTCCTGGACTTCCCAGCTAGCAGCATGGCCCAACTGTTCAGGCGCTGGCCCTGCAGGGGCCCAGAGGATGGCGGGCCTCTAAAAGGGAGACACTTGTGCATAGGACTGTATGGGCAGAGCCAGGGGCCCTGCTTCCTGTCATGGCCACTCACCAAAGCCTCTTGCCCCTCTCCTGAGGCCAAAGGGACAGGCTGTGGTGGGACAGTGCTTTGACTCAAGTCATCTTCGGTCAGTTCCATCCTGGAGAGCTGGCTTCCCCTCTCCAGCCCCTCCTGGACCTGGGAAGCCTTAGAGACCACCATGGGCTAGCCTTCAGAGGCCACAGAAGGGCAGCACTTGCTTTGGGGGCAGAGAGGCAACAACGAGGCTAGAAGACAAAGTGAGGAAGAGAAATCAGAGCACAGGACACCTCACCTGGTGCCCAAGGGCTTGCCCACTGGACACAGAGCCTACCCTCGAGCCACACAGGGCTGACACCTCCAGGCCGTGCTGACTAAGGACAGGCTGAGAGTCATTATGATCACTGTGCTAGGTTGTGGTGTGCAGTTGCAAGAATATTGGTATCTTCTGTCCTCACAGCAGTCCTGAAGGGTGGACTTCTTTTTTTTTTTTTTTTTAATTCCCACTTTATAAATGAGGACACTGAGCAAGTCAGAGGGAGAGGTTAGATGACCCATTCAAGATCCATCAGATGGCCACTAAGGAGTGAGAGAGACATCCCAACCCCAAAGCGACTGTCACCCAGCCTCTATCCTTCCCCCGTCCTTCCTCGTGGATCCACTAGTGTCGACCACTGCTGCCAACACTCACCAGGCTGGAGTCTGGCCAACAGAGTTCTCTAAGAGAGTTGGTGGCCTGCCTGTCTCAGCCATCTCCCCAACAGACAGGCCATGCGTTCCCCAAGGTGAGCAGTCCTGGGCAGATGCAGGATGTGCCACCCAGAGGGGCCCTTCGGCCAGACTTCACCAGCTCTAGCTTCCCCATGCCCAGAGGACAGTCTGGAAGGTCTCAGTGTGCCAAAGACCTTATGGTGATGAGCCATTATATATACACGAAGTGACAAACCTTGTGCTTGCCTTTGCCCCTAGGAGCCCTGTTGAATCTACTGAGAAGGGACGTTCAGAGAGAAAGCCATGAGCATCTCAGCTCTTGGAGGAAGCAGCAAAGGTGAGGCCTGGGCACCCCCTAGGCCTGGACTTGGCCACAGGGCAGCAGAGTGAGAGCAGTGTATGGAGAGGGCTGCAAGCAGGCCTTGGGGCCCTGGGGTGGGGCGCCCCTGCTGAAGCTGCTTGGCCTTGCCACCGCCAGGGAAGCCTCTCCCAGCAGGCGAGGAGGAGCGCATTACTGTCCTCAAGCAGATGAAGGTTCGCACCACGCTGAAGGGGGACAAGAGCTGGATCACCAAACAGGATGAATCGGAGGGCCACACCCTGTAAGTCTGGGTGGCTGGGAGGGCTGGCGGCGACAGGTTGGGCATGGGATGGCACTCCATGGGTTACACTAAACCAGTCCCAGGGTGGGAAAGGCCCGGTGCCAGAGTGTGCAATGTGGACACAGGCCCGGGAAGGAGAAGGTGTGATGGGAACAGTGGGCCAAGTTCCTGAGGTACATGTAGCGGTCCCCTTTTGTGTTCTCTCTTTGCTCAGTGAGCTGCCCTCCGGCCGGACTCGTGCCACCTCGTTTTCATCAGCTGGGGAAGTCCCGAAGGCCAGGTGAGAGGTGCTGCCCCGATGGCAGGTGGGTGGGCCCACACTGCAGTCCTCAGGGGACAGGGAGACCTTTGAACTCCACTGGAAGGACGGCTTTTCCGCTTTCTGGGGAAAGGAGCACAGGAATGACTGGATGCAGGTCCCCTGGGGCCAGCTGCCTCCCCAACTACACCTCCGTGACTTCAGCTGTGAACTGAGACCAAAATTGTCACTGAACAACCCCAAAGGGGTGTAGACAATGTCTCTGAGATCCTCTAGGGCCTTCAAGAGTCATACATGACTCCTTTGCATAGGTAATCAGGGTGCCAGGGCAGACTCAACACTTGCTCCAACTGTCTCCAAGTTCAAGATGACATGTTTTGACAGCTGGCTCTCCTCTCTATTTCAAGGACTTTTGTATAGAGGTGTCCATGGTGGTTCTGAAGTGTCATCACATCCTGCCCAGATCAGGGGGAACTACTCCTAAGATGTAGGGGGTTAGCGTTAGGGGATAGGGAATTAGGGTTAGGGTTAAGGTTGGGGAGGGTCACTAAATTCAGCCTTGATCCTTGTTCCAAAGAGCCAGCAGTTGGCAGTTGAGGGCAGTGGCCACAGCTGGAAGGGTAGGGTCCAAGTTCAGTGCTAGCCCAGTGGGCTGCCTCTGGTCATGGTGGCCTTGCCCAGAACTTCTCAATGATTCAGCACCTGTCACCTACCAGGTCCTGTACTGGGCACACAGGACACAACCCTTTCCTCAGGGAACTGACATCCTAGCAGGGTAAAGGGGCCTGACCCAAGTAGAGAGATGAGCTTAAAAGATAGAATTGCCAATTGTGATAGCAGTCGGTAGTTGGCAAGGGTCTGAGCACAGTTCAAAGATAATCTACTCATTGTGGAGTATGTTTACTTTGAGGGTGCAGTTCTCAGCCTGGGCTTTGGTTTGGAAAACACATGGGATAAGTGACCTTTTTTGCTCTGCTCCCAGCCCAAGTGAGCTGTGGGGATGGAGAGCAGTGCCCCTGCCACCTGCCCGTGTTGGTCCCTTTAAGACCATCCCACGATACTCCAACCTGATCTTCCCTGCCCACATCCCTCAACCGACTCCTCTGAACACTCCCTGCCCCCCAGGCGGGGAGTGCAGGCATCCCACTGGCTAGAGGAGGGAGGCTGGAGCAGAGTAGGAGGTAAAGGACAGCTGGCCTTCGCTGGCTCCTGCCTGGGCTCCACCCCTTGGGCCCTCATGAGTCTTCCTGGAGAGGACTGGGAAGAGTGGGGTGTCAGATCAGGTTAGGAGTTCTACCTGACATGGCTTCAGCCCCCAGCCTCTGACCATAGAGCCTCCAGCCTGAGCTGGGTCAGCTCTGAGGGTAGAGGTAGGGAGTGTTGTCATCCATCTCAGAAGAACTCCTGCTCAGGGGAGCACTGGGGCCTGGCAGAACAGGGAGAAACCCAACTTTGGATGGGATACCTCTGTGTTCATGCCCAGCCATGGAACATACCTTCCTGGGTGCCAGCTGTGAGCCAGGGCCCAGAAGAATCAGCCTTTCCTGGGGAGCATGAAGGAGATAGGCAGACCAGGACAGGCACCCTGGCTAGGGATGCAGATGTGGCTGGCTGTCTTGAGAAGCAACCGGTGCCTCTTGCTCCCCTTTTTCTGACCACACTGGGACACCCATCAGCTCACCCTTTACTGTCATCGGGCAGCCTGGGCCCACCCGTGAGGCTTCAGTTCACATCCTACCTTCTTTTCCCTTGGCAGGCCCCTGAGCACGAGGGCTCCCATGGGCTATATCATCCGGTAGGTGACCGCAGGAGCCCGCCCACCTCCCCATGCCCAACCACACGGCCCTGGATTCTCCCAGGGGGCTCACCAGGCTGCTTCTCCCGGACTCTCTTTCAGCGGAGTGTTCACCAAGCCTGTGGACAGCTCGTCCCAGCCTCACCAGCACTTCCCCAAGGCCAATGGAGCTCCAAAAAGGTGTGTTGACAGGGTGCTGGCCAGTTGTCCAGCAGGAGGTATGGGAGTCCACTGCCTGTCACTGAGGGGGTGGTAGGTGTCAGGTCTCTTCCTGTGTAAGGCAGGCCCCTGGACCACACGACCAGTGCCCTTGTCCTTGTGCCAGTTGTGGCACAGGGTCACCAGGACAGAGGCACAAGGAAGAGGCTGTGCAGAGCCCAGACTTGCTGATCAGCTGTGCTGAGTTGTGTGCTTTGGGCCACCATCTTCTCAACAGGCTTACACCAGGCTGGACCTGGTGTCAGAAAAGCAGGACCAAGGGGCTAGGCCTGTCTATGGCAAGAGGGTGGCCCTGCTCAGGGTGGTATACATGTCCTGGGTATCTGACAGGGCTGAGAGCAAAGAGGAAAGGGCACCAGCACCCACTTGTCCACCTGCCACATGCCTGCTGGGCCATGTAGGCAAATGTGGAAGCAAGAGGGGGCCTGCGGGTACACACCTGAAAACTCCTTGTCTCTCTAGCATGGCCAATCTGGGGAAAGCAGCTCCCACTGGCCCTCCCCGCCCCTCCTCCTCTGGCTACAAGATGACCACGGAGGATTACAAGAAGCTGTGAGTAGGCAATCGCAGACCCAACTTGGTTCCCTCTTCCCAGGGCCCAAACACAGGGCCCGCTGAGGGCAGCTGCCTGCTTGCCTCTGAGCACAGTGCAGGCTGCTGTCCTGCCACTCTGACCTCCCTGCCAGTTGCCACTGTGGCCTGGACCCCACCAGAGGGTGGGCAGCCCCAGAATGTTGGACAGTGTGCACCTTGTACTTCTGATCTCAGGCAAAGCAGGGGCTGTAGGAAGCTTGCGGAAGGAGCTGGTGGGTCTGGAAAAAGCGTCTTGGGTCATGGCCCTGACTGTTTCCTGGACTGGGCCAGGCTGCCCTAGCACCTGATGAGTCCAAGCATGCTGCTGGCCCTGGCAGCCTGTCAGCTATGGGCACTATGATACTAAATGTGGGTTGCTTCTTGTATGTCAATCTTTGGGGTCCCTCTTGGAGCTCGCCATGTGGCCCCACGCAAGGCCCCCTCCTGTGGACCCAGAAGGGCGGGGTCTGAACAAATGTGGATTGTGCTTGCATTCCCAGGGGCCCAACATCTTTATCTTGCTTGTCCCCTGTCACCATCATCCACTGACATGGGGCAACAAGGGAATCTTTCTGGAGAAGGGGATGAGGCTTGAACAGGGTCTTGGGGGACAGTAAGGGTGGGAACAGGTAGAGATAGCAAATCTAGCTTTCCAGAGGAAGGAGTGGCTTGAACAGAGTCCAGGGGCAGCCAGGCCAACACATGTTGTTCTTATAAGTTAGGAGGCCAAGCTGCAGAGGGCATGACAGGGAATGGTGTGAGGGTGGTCGAGGGAGGAGGGGCCATGACTGGCAGCATCCTCAATCCCTCAACCCAGGGCCCCCTACAACGTCAGGTGCAGCTCAGCATCAAGAGCTGCTGAAGAGGAGGAGGTGCGCTTCTCTTCTGATGAGCAGAAACGGAGGTAAGGGTGTCTGCTGGGTGTCCCACGGACAGGGCAGGGCCCAAGTCTCCACTGCCTGGGGAGACAGGGATCGTGCATGACACATGGAGCATCTGTCTTGTATGTTGGTGGAGGGTGGCCGCCAGCAGCAGGGAGCATTCCTGGAGTCCCTGAACCACCCACTCAGCACTGGGCCTGCCCAGGGGCCCCCTCATAGGGACTTTCTACGAGGGCAGAACCGAGGTAACAGTTTGTTCAAAAGGGTCCTGAGCAGTGCCCAGCGCCCAGGGACAAGCCACCTGCATGTGGCTGGGGACAGGGCCAGGCTCCAGAGGGGCCCGTGCCCCTTGTCCCAAAGTGAGGGCTGGGTGCTTGGGCACAGCTAGGCCCCAACCTCAGCCTGCCTCCCAGTGCCAACATCTGCTGGCCTATCCTTGATGTTGGAAGTGCACCGAAGGCCCCCATGCTGATGGCTCAACAAACAGGCAATGCTAAGGGCAGAGTCAACAGTAGCAGAGGGAAGAGCTAAGAGCTCCAGGGCCAGACTGCTGGGCATTGATTTCCCACTGTGCAGCCCGCTAAGTGTGGGCTCTCGGGCAGGTCACTAAAGCTTTCTTCTGCTTCCTGAGTAGCTGCCCTGCCTCATCCATTAGCTGCCCCCTCTCTGTGCCACCCCAGGTCCGAGGCTGCCAGCAGCGTGGTGAGGAAGACAGCTCCCCGGGAGCACTCCTACGTCCTGTCAGCGGCCAAGAAGAACGCTGGGTGAGCAGCTCATCAGGGGACCCAGCAGAGCCATCCACCTGCTCCATACTCTGGGCCAGGTCCTTTCCCCTCAGGGCTCTGCTCTTCCTCTGCCTGTGACAGTGGGTTGACAGGGACCTCACGTGTACTTTCTGGAAACCTGAGCGGTCTGGCTGCTGCCATCAGGGCAGGCAGGGTGCTGGGGATGATGTTACATGTCTCTGGCTTCTGCGAACACATCACCTTTCTGCCTCCTTCAGCAGCCCTGCCCAGGAGACATTGGCCCCGTTCATTGCCAAGAGGTAAGTGTGGGCAAAGGGAGGGAAGCTCTTGCACTCATAGGGGTGGAGTGTGTGGAGAGTGGGTGCAGGGGGGATGGAGTTGCTGTCCCTGAGCAGAGGGAGTTGTGCAAAGTTGGCGGCTTCTTTTTGCAAGCCAAGGAAGCCCATGGTTGGCCATGGTGGCACAGAAGACCCTGGCAAGCAACGCTGCATAGGCAAGAGCTTGGCTCAGAGAACACGTCTGGTAATGAGAAACTTCCATTTGCCAGTGGCCAATAGGACCAGGTCCCTGACCCTATATGGAGCTGTAGTGTTTCTTGGAAACACTGGGGTTTTGCACTGGGGTTTTGCATACTGGCCTCTGGGGTTTTGCAGCAAGAGTAGGTACCAGGGAAGAAAGCAGTTGTTTCTTTGCACTCCTTCCCACCATACCAGGGGTTGGCTGGACAATGCCTTGGCAGGAGGGGTAATTGAGAGCCCCTGCCTGACAAGGCCCTTGGGAGTGACCATGACATTGGAGATGGGTCCTAAAGGCTGAACAAGAGCCAGTGGGCCATGATCAGGACATCAGGATGCTGCCACTGAGTGAGGGGACAGGACATCTTCTGGGAGAGGAGAGTACTTGGGGAGGACAGGGAAAAAAAACTTCTGGAAAGCTGAATTTTAGGGCTATTCTGTTGGATAGAGAGGGAAAACATCTATGACAAGCTGAGGAATGAAAAACAAGAGGAACTTGGCATGCCAAGTGTTCCAAGCAGAGGGCCCAGCTGTGCAGAGACTCAGAAGTGGGAAGACCAAAAATGCTGACCAGAATACAGCCAGCATGATCTTGGAGACAAGTTCCCACCAAGAGTCGGTTTGTGGTACTTTGTCATGGCAGCCTCAGGAACCTCATAGAGCTGTCCCAGGCCTTTCTCCCAGCTTCTGGGGTCACTGGTAGTCCTTGCCTTGTAGACACATCACTCCTACCTCTGCCTCCACTGTCACAACACCTTCTTTTCTCTGTGTGTCTGTATCCAAGTTTCCCTTTTATAAGGACACCACTTGTTGCATTTAGGGCTCACCCTACCCCAGTAGTACCTCACTGTAACTTGATGACAAATTGATTGCAAAGACTATTTCCAAATAAGATCATGTTGCCAGGCTCTAGGCAGACATGAATTTTGGCAGGACACTATTCAACCCCGTGTCCTGTCCTTATCCCAAGCTGGAGTCACTCAGCCACCAACATGACTGAAAGAAAGCATCTCGTTCAGGCCCCAAGTGCATCTGTTTCTCTTCTTGCCCAAAGGGTTGACGTGGTGGATGAGGATGGGTCTTCTGAGAAAAGCCAGGACCCACCTGCTGTGGCGAGATTCCCTGCTGGCTCGAGCAGGTAATCAATTGCTCACCTCTGCCCATGGCTGGTGACTGCTAGGTCACCTCCCTACAGGGCCTCAGGGTCAGTGTCTCCATGTGCCCAGTGACAGGATGGGACGCCGAAATCAGTAAGGGCCTGTCTGGCTCAATGTCCTGAGGTTGAAAGGAGCAAAACAGCCTGGTCTTCTGGGAGAGAGTGCTTCAGTCTTGTCTGTCTGGTACTTATCTGTGTCAGCTTAACCCTTGCACCACTGAACACTGTAGTGGCCAACTGTGGGATGTGAGATGGTCTGCGGCCAGTGTACTCATTCAAGGCTCTCCTGTAAGTTAGTCAAGTTCACCCTGCCAATGCTGTCCTCCGCCTCCTTCTTTGCCAGTGCAGACAGGGGCAGAGCCAAAGTGTCATAGGCCATTTGGGTGGAGCTCATGCTGAGCCCGGGTGGGTGCGAGGAACTGGCTCTGGCCTATGAGCCCATGAGATGAGAGGCTCTGGCAGTGGGTTGACAGGGCAGGGGCAGGGGCAGGGGCAGTCTGAGTGCGGGTGATCTCACTCCAGGCAGGGCTCTGATTTGTCCTGATTTCTGAGCCCCAGAGTGTTGGGCAGATAATGGTGCTCTCTTTTGTCTGCAGGCAAAAGGCAATCAATACCTCTTTGTACTCTGAGCTGAATCATGCTAAGTCCTGCGAGAACACCACTGCCCCTGGGGCTGTTATGGGTCTTGTGATGCCACTGCATGTCCACACGCCCCTCCTTGACTCAAGCCCCTCAACCATTTATATGTGACGTTGGTCCTTGGGGCCAGCTCTTCTGTGCCAGGAGAGAGATAGGATAACCTGCTACAGCCCAGAATGGTGGAGGAGAGAGAAAACTGCAGGAATTCAAGTCCAGCCACAGGTCACAGCCAGAGCAACAGGAAAATTTAAGAGCTCTTCATGAGGTAGCATTGATGGGACATGGTGACTAATGGAATACGGGGGCTTAGTATGCCAGCATTGCTGGAACAAAGGATCACAAACTGGTTGACGCAAATAGCCAAATGTATTGTCTCCCAGTTCTGGAGGCTGGAAGTTTGAAATCAAGATGTCAGCAGGGTTGATTTCTATTAATACCTCTCTATTTGGTGTATAAATTGCTGTCTTCTCCCTGCATTTCTTCACAAGATCTTCCTCAGTGTGTCTGTGTCCTGACCTCTTCTTCTTATGAGAACATTAGTCATATTAGATTAGGAGCCACCCTACTCCAGTATGACTTCGTCTTAATTATATCTGCAACATCCTTTTTCCAAATAAGCTCACATTCTGAGGTACTTGGGATTAGGATGTAAATATATAAATTTTGGAGGGGACACAATTTACCAAAAACAAAGCACATTTCTGAAAAGTGAAAGTCACTCAGTCGTGTCTGACTCTTGTGACCCCATGGACTATACAGTCCATGGAATTCTCCAGGCCAGAATACTGGAGTGGTAGCCATTCTCTTCTCCAGGATCCCAAACCCAGGGATCTCCTTAATTTCTCTTTTGGAAAAAAAAAGCAATTAATGTTGGTTTCACATGCTTTCTTAAAGCACAGAAGAGGAGAACTAGGTTGTGCTATCAATTGACAGGCATTTTAACATTTATTCCAGAAAACTCCTTTGGATGTTTAGTACCCACCACCTGGCTGTCACAGCAAAGTGGCTGTCTGTCTTGTTCAGGCTGCCATAACCAAGTGCCCCACCATAAGTATTCGATAGTGGTTGGTGAGGAAGGCTCTTCCATTAGTGTTTGCAAACCACAAGGTAGCTTCCCCATGAACTGCTGGCTGGTCCCAGGCGGCCTCTGTCTGACGCTACCCCCATGAGGCCCTGCAGTGACTCGGGGGTCAATATCAGCCCCCCACACCCAACTCCTGCCTGCCTAGTTATCTAGAATTCCAGGGCTGGTTGTATCCCTGAAGGAGCCCAGACCCCTGGTGAACAGGGATTGAACCAAAATAGCTGGTTTGTGGCCAACTAGGAGAGGCTCCCCCATCTCAGGCGCCAAACCCTACAGGGGAACAGAAAGAGTGCCACAGCAGGATGTCCCATCCTGCTCTGGACTCCTCACCTGCCTGGGTGCCCCAAAGGCCCCTCGGTACCAAGTATCCAAATCTGAGCTCCCATCTCCACCATGTCCTCCATCCCTTTCCCTCCCCACCTCAACAGCCCACCTGTGGCAGTGGCCCTGCCTCCATGCACCACGTGGCCTAGTTTCTTGGGTTCATCTCATTTCCCCCCACGATGTGAAGGATAACTCCTGCCCACCTTCCAAAGTGCACTCTCTCGGATACCTCCTCTCAGAGACGCTAGCCTGTGTGAGAGCCCCAGGCCTGGCTGCTGCCACCATCACAGCACTGCTCAAGCTTTCTTGCCTCTCTGCTTCACCTGATCAGGTGAGGCTGGGCCCCAGCATGCTGCCTGGCAGAGGAACTAAGGAGCCGTCAGTAAGAGCACAGCTTCTGGTACAAGGCAAAACCCTTGCATTGCCCCCTACGGGCTGTGTAGCCTTGAGTAGGTCCCTTTACCTTTCTGTGCCTCAGGGTCCTCATATGTAAAATAGGAAGCAATAGGGAGCAGTGATACCTACCTCCAGAGGCTGTCCAAAAGACTAAATGGGATAATGCACGTGAAGTCCTTTCTGTAGTGCCTTGGTGCTGGTATGGGTGGGTGCTTCTTGAGCTGCAGAAAGAAAGAAAGTGAAAGAAAGTGAAGTCGCTCAGTCGTGTCCGACTCTTTCAAACCCATGGACTGTAGCCCGCCAGACTCCTCTTTTCATGGAATTCTCCAGGCAAGAGTGTGGGGGTGGGTTGTCATTTCTGTCTCCAGGGGATCTTCCTGACCCAGGGATCGAACCCAGCTCTCCTGCATTGTAGGCAGACACTTTATTGTCTGAGCCACAAGGGAAGCCCATCATCAAATGAAAAGGCCAATATTGTCCCCTGTTGGTGTCAGAAGGAAATGCCACCATGGGCAGCTGAGAAGGAGCTTGTCTGTCCTCCCTGACTCCTCTCCCTCTTTTAGCTGGATGAGTCCTTTGGCACAGGCCACTTGTATTTCCACCGGCAGCTGTGACCTCACTGGATAAGAGCTTCTGGCCTCCAGCAGCTCTCAACCTGGCCGACCACTTCAGATTGAACTAGAGCTGTGGGTGGTGGTTGAGGGTCTGGGGAGGGGCGAGGCTGCTGGCTGCAGAGGAGGAGAGGCTGGAAGTCCCCTGTATGAATTTGCTGGGGCTTCCATGAAAGGGTTCCAGAAACTGGGTGGATTAAACAACAGAAATGCATGCTTTCAGAGTTCCAGAGGCCAGAAGTCCTAAATCAAGGAATATGTCAGCAGGGCTGTGTGCTCCTCCGAAGGCTCTAGAGTAGAGTCTGTTCCAGGCCTTTCTCTCAGCTTCAGTCTTTGGCACCTCTTAGCATGTAGATGCATCACTTCAACCTCTGCTTGTGCCATCACATGGCTGTCTTCCCTCTGTGTGTTTGTCCCCTTTCTATAAGGCACCCACTCTACTCCAGTACAATCTCATCGTAAATATTTACCTCTGCAAAGACCCTATTTCCAAATAAGGTCACATTCACAGATACCAGAGGCTTCAGCATATCTTTTAGGAGGGACACAATGCCACCCATAGCAGGACCCATGGGGGCTGAGCCTTTAAGTAAAAATCACTCAGGAGGCAAGCGTTGAGGGAGAGGCGCCAGCTGGGGCAGCACTTGGTTCCTATTTCCTCTGACAGAACTAGAAATGCCAGAGAGAAGGTATGCTTTATTTGCCTGTGACATCCCCAAGTGGAACGTGTCCCTGCTCCCTGGCACAAAGTAGCAACAGGCTGTCTTCATGGTCATCACGAATGGAGATGGGCTGAGAGCAGAGCTACCCATGTGCACCAGGCCCCCTCTGGGCTTTTGTGTGTAGAGAAGCCTTGTCTGCCTCAGCCCGTCCATTTCCTCTCGTCATCTCAGTGTCCAGAAGGGACAGAGGTGAGCAGCTCACTGACCTGCCCTCCAGGGGCTTGCTGTCTCCATCCTTCCCTGCATGCACCCTTCCTCCTCCCGGGACCCCCGAGTGTCCTTTCTGATGTGCCTGATCATGTCAAGACCCCACCCCCACCTCAAGCACATCTTGTGGACTTTCTTTGCCACAGTCGATCTGGTCTCTGTCTTTAAGAGCAGTCTATCTGGTCTCTGACTTTAAGAGCCCTTCTGGCCTCTACCTCCTCCCCCTGTCTCCCTCCAGTGAGTTTGGGCTGAGCTACTCCTCCATAGAACTTTCCAGGTGCCTTTGGCGCTTGATTTGGGCATGGCCCTACAGGTTGCTTGTGTCAGCGCCCATGCCACTTGGCCCTCATCCTGTTCTCTGCTGGGCCAGGGGCTTCACCAGGGCATGCCTGGAACTCACCCCTACCTGTACCCCAGTGGCCAGGGACAACCAAAGGAAGGAATGAGTGGCTGTAATGTGGACCTGATAGATGTGGTTTGGAGTGAAGGGGAACCCCACAAAGCCAGAACATTCTAAATTTTCTCCAGCCCTAACCATCAGCACAGCCAGATCCTCCTGGGTGTCAGGCCCTGCAGTGGGGACACAAAATCCAGTGGAATTGGAAGGCTATGTGCAGTCACTCTCAACAAGGCTCTGAGCAAGGGAACGCTAAAAGGGACCTTCTGAGGGCTGAGAATGTCTGATCCTGCCCGGGCTCCAGCTCATGGACACCTGCTCTCTGACCTTCAAGCCCTGAGTCTCCCCTTTCACTGGCTGTCACTCCAGATTTGGCGTGTAGGTTTCCTGGGCATCTTGCTCACCATGTGTTCCAATCAGCCCATGAACTCACAAATTGCCACTTTGGATGCTGCAGTGCGGCCATGGACAGGGCTCACCTCTGTACCCAGAAGGCCCCTCACTGTGTCTGAAGGAGGCTGGGATCAAGAATACGAGACTTCTAAGAGGTCTTTTGGTCCCCTTCCTCTGGGACATGGAGGTCAGTGGCCCAAGCTCAGCTGCAGCACCAAGAAGACTCAAGTCCAAGGAGGAGACAAGAGAAAAAAAGGGAGGGGCAAGGTCTGGGTGTCCCACTGCACTAGCCAGGAGGCTCCTGAGAGAGGACATCCTGGGACCCCCAGCATATATGGAGAAGGGGAGGCCTTTCTTACCAGCAACTCTCTACCTCTCTCCTTTGGCTGCAGTGCAAAAGGCGAGGAGACTGTCCGCCTGCAGATCACAACACCCGGGGCAGGACTCCACCTGGTGGCCCCACACCTGGAAGGAATGAGGTACACACGATTCTAGAGATGGGAGCAGCAGGGCCAGGCTGCAAGTGATGAGGTCTGCTGGCTGGTTGGTGGGAGAAATGAGCAACCTGGATTCTTTGCCCCATCCCATTTCATCCCACAACTCCTGGGAGCAAGCACTTGGTTCCATGGGAGAACAGACACAGCCCTGGGGATCCCCTGTCTGGAGTTGCTGACTGTTTGCCTGGTGCGGGGAGGCAGACACAGACACAAGTGAGGTCAGGACTGAGATGTCCACCTAGCCATGTGCCAGAAGCCCCTGGAAGTGATGGCTCACCCTTCTGGGCCCTGAGGATGGGAGCATCCAGCTGTACTGAGTGGGGATCTGGGCTTTGTGGAACCCTGCGCCCCCACCCCCCACCCCGCCTCCCAGGCCACTAAGGCGGTTTTGTGTGACTGGGGCCACCAGGAATGGGGCGAGGTCACTGGATCAGCCTCAACAGTTCAGGAGGTGGGGGGCGGTTCAGGGAGGTGCACAACCAGCAGGGAGCATGGTGGACTGGGGCTTACTCTGAGGTAGGGGGCAGACAGTCAGGTAATATGCAGGCAGGGCTTGGGGGATGGGGGGATGGTCCAGCAAAGCTGAGGTGGGAGCAATTGGAAATCTGAGCAGGGAGGGGAGACCCGCGGAGGGAGGGAGACTTCTGCGCTTCTCTGCAGCACTCTGACTCCTGCTCATTTAGCTACTCACCTGCCTCCATGCCAGCACCTGGGAGGCTGCAGTGAAGCAGACAGACTGGAACCCCACCTCATGAGGCCAAAGTCTGGGGAGGGAGGCCAGACTGGAAGCCCAGGCTAATCCTTGGGGCAGTGGGAGCTCCAAGCAAGGGCCTCTCACCCACATGGTGGTGGGGGTAGTTAAGGAAGACTTCCTGGAGGAACTGACATCCAAGATGACTCCTGATGGATCTGTGGGTCCCTTGACTCTCTTCCTTGGCTCCTCCCTCTCTACACCCCAGGCCCAGTGAGGCACTGAGTCCTGTTCATTCTGTTTTAGAGATATTTCTGTCACTACTCCCTTCCCTGGGGCCAGGCCTCCTCTATCACTCACCCCATCCCAGAATCTTCATATGTTTACCTGGGTGCCATTTCTAAAGGACAGCAGTAGTCCTCTACCAGGCCTGGGGAAAACCCCTGCAACACCCCCTTCCTTTTAGGCTCTGCAGCCTGAACTCTACCTTGCCTGATGGGGCCCATACACCCCCTCCTGGCTCCCCTTATATACCCTCCTCCCTGGACCTTGCCCTCCAGCCTTCCCCAGCCCCACTTGGCTGTGCAGGCTGTAGGCTCTGCCGGGGATGCCCTTCCCATTTGCATTGTTCAGTCTCAGCCCGGATGTCTCCCATCTGCTGCACCTCCTTCACCTGTGTGTCTTTCTGTGAAGGGCTTTCCATGCTGAGCTCACACAGAGAGTCTTCCACGCAGAGTCACGATTGTCCACACACAGATGGCTCTGCCCCAAGAACCCCGAGTTCCTGGAGAGCCCAGAGCCTGTCCCAGAACAGGACTGCAGTAGCATTTATTGCTGGAGTGATTGAGAATCACCCAGTATGACAATGTCTTTAATATGGCAACACTGGAAGCTGCTTCACTGGTTTCCTTAAGGTGACCAGTACCTGAGAAACAGGGGCAAAGTGACCCTGCGAGACACAGGAGGAAGCCAGGCTTCTCTGAGGAAGGTCTGCACTGTGTGCCCCATAAGGCCTCTGGCATTTTGTCTGGAAGTGACAAAGCTATAACAGCCCATTGAGATCCCCTGGAGTGCCCCCTCCTACTTTCCAACAGAAAGTCAAGTTGGAGAAAAGGAAAAAAAGAGGGAAAACTCATAATAGAATTCACTTAGCCCTGCCCTGCCCCAAACAGCCAAGCCCATGTCCCCATGCAGGATGTAGATGCAATCACTGTGTCCATTTTACAGATGAGAAAACTGAGACCCTGAATGGTTCAGTAACTGCTAAGTCCCATGGCCAAGAGCAGGCAGATCCACAATTCCCACCTAGCCTGCCTGACTCCCACCCCACCCTTTTTGCTCCATAACTCACAACAGTAGTGGGGGCTAGGGGTAGAGGGCAGGGAAGGATGCTATACTTAGTACTTTACAAATTACTATTTATGATGACTTTACCAGGAGGCCTTTCAGAGTTTGTGGTTGAGCTTTGGGAGAGAGGTCAGGGCTCAAGAGATTTCCATGTTCTATGCAGAGGGATGAGAGTGGAAATAATTGAGTTCAAGTTTGATGTTTACATGGGGTACAATGTCAAGGGGCTCGAGGAGAGAGGAGCAGGCAAACTGAGCACAGACCATATTGTGGAGGTGGTGGCTGCCTGGTCATTCCCCTGGAGGCAGCTGGGGAGGGTGGTCAGTTCTCGCCTGAGGGTGAGCTTCCTGAGGGCCAGTCCAGGAAGTAGTGGGTAAATGGAGAAGTGGGAAAAAGCAGATGTCATTGGCTTCAGAATGACAGTTGACACCATGGGAGCAGAGGAGGTGACCAAGGTCAGTGGCAAAGCATGAAGATGGTGAGGAATGCCAGGAACACCAACATTTAAGGGGAAGAAGAGGAGAAATAGGTGGAAGAGATAAGGAAGGTGTGGAAAAGCAAGTAGGAAGCAGTGACACAGAGTCATGATGGATGGATGGGGGAGAAAAGGTGGGAGTTACCCACTGGGTCAGTGGTCCTAAATGGTCACAACGATGGGAGTGTTTCTGTTGGGGTTGGCACCATGAGACTCCCTGATGACCTCAGAGAGAATACAGGGAGTTTGAATCAAGAGGGTAGGATCAATCTTACCCCATAGAAGATTATAGTCCAAAGCTCTGAAGAAGCCAGACTGCTTGGGTTCAAATCTCAGCTCTTCCCCTTGTTACTTGTGGAACTTGGGACAAGTTACTCCAGGCCCTCTGTGCCTCAGTTTGTTCATCTGGAAAGTGGGCATGGATAAGAACAGTGACCATGCTGTCGGCTTGATGTGAAGAGCTAATGCATGCAGTCATGAGAATGGGGTCTGACTGTCAATCAATAGTAGTTGTTAGTAGATTTTGATAATTAGCCAATACTGCAATATCAGGATTTAAGCTCTTTGGAGAAAGTTAGCATTTGGGGATGAGGTAGCTGCCATCACTTAAGTGTGGGTGCTTAACTTCTGTTTCTTTACACTATAGGTCTTCCTTGGGTTCCAAAGACAAAGAGGTCCCTCACCCCAGAGAACCCAAGAGAAACTTGACTAGTGAAGGAGCCTTCAGGAGCCCTGATGTAGACTCTGAAAGGTAACTGCAGGGATGGGAGACACAATGATAGCAGGGAATGATGAGTCCAGAGGGGCTGGTTGTGCCCAGCATCATGCAACCATCCAACTCACCTCTCCCTGAAGCCCGACCAGGGGAACCTGGATGTGGTGGGCAGGGGCTGAGAGTTGGGCACATCCTCAGTGGGAATCTGGAGAAGAGCCTACAGGCTTGTCCACCTGCCATTGTCTTCTTATTGTGGAACCTCAGCCCTGGGCTCTGTGGTTTATTAGTGGCCCCAACCATTTTGCCCTTTGTTCTGTTGGTCATTCCCCCACCCACCTCCCATTGTGCCTCCTTGCTCTGTTTCTTGGCTCCACTCTTGCTCCAAGCCCATCAAGTTTGGAATGAAAGCTAAAATAGTGCTGGTATCAGCTTGGCTTCCGTTGAAGCAGTACAGGGTGGCAACTGAAGGCCTGGGCTTCTGGTCCTTGAGGACTCCTCTCAGGATGCCTGAAAGTGAAGGTCACTCAGTCGTGTCTGACTCTTTGCAACCCCATGGACAGTATAGTCCATGGAATTCTCCAGGCCAGAATACTGGAGTGGGTATTCTTTCCCTTCTCCAGGGAATATTCCCAACCCAGGGATCGAACCCAGGTCTCCTGCATTGCAGTAGATTCTTTACCAGCTGAGCCACAAGGGAAGCACATTAAATTAAATTAATTTATGTTAATTTCAGTAAAATCAAATTAAAGCCCATTAATTAAATTACATAAACTCAAATTTACATTAAATCATTAAATTATATTAAATCAGTTCAGTTCAGTTCAGTCACTCAGTCGTGTCCGACTCTTTGCAACCCCACGAATCACAGCATGCCAGGCCTCCCTGTCCATCACCAACTCCCGGAGTTTACCCAAACCCATGTCCATCGAGTTGATGATGCCATCCAACCATCTCATCCTCTGTCGTCCCCTTCTCCTCCTGCCCTCAATCCTTCCCAGCATTAGGGTCTTTTCCAATGAGTCAACTCTTCGCATGAGGTGGCCAAAGTGTTGAGTTTCAGCTTCAACATCAGTCCTTCCAATGAACACCCAGGACTAATCTCCTTTAGGATGGACTGGTAGGATCTCCTTGCAGTCCAAGGGACTCTCAAGAGTCTTCTCCAACACCACAGTTCAAAAGCATCAGTTCTTCAGTGCTCAGCTTTCTTCACCGTCCAACTCTCACATCCATACATGATCACTGGAAAAACCATAGCCTTGACTATACAGACCTTTGTTGGCAAAGTAATGTCTCTGCTTTTAAATATGCTGTCTAGGTTGGTCATAATTAAATCAAAACCCAGTAAATCAGCAAATGTTTCTTTTCCCATCCAGATCAATTGCACAGTCAAGTGATGGAAACATGAGATCGGAAGCCATGGGCTCCCCAGCTGAAGACTTGGTTGGAGCAGACGTCAGCTCTGGGAGAGGAGGGTGAGCTACCCTGGGGAAGCCAGTGGCCCCAAGTTGCTGATTCTTTCGTGTTCCCGGTGACAGTCCAGGGTCCAGGCTCCGCAGCTGCCTGGGTTGCTGGGTGTGGAGCACTGCTCACTTTCTGTAGTCCTGCCCACTGCTTCTCCCATCTCCAGCACTCCCACCACCACCACATCCTTTGTCCCTGGACTTTCCACTCCCGAGATCTACCTCTCCTTGAATCTTGCTTCTTCTCCTACTCTCTCCCACTGGCTCGCAAGTTCCTCCCAAGTAGGCACAAGGTAGACATGGGCAGCTAGGTTGATCTGTGGGAAGGAGAATGATGGTGAATCACTGCCTTCTTGCTTCTTGGCTGAGCTCTAAGGGCAAGCTAGAAGGAAGTCCTTTTTCTCTGCTTTTTCCCTTCCCTTCCAGAAGCCCCAAAGCCTCCTCCCTACCCCCACCTTCCTCCTCTGGCCAGCTCTGCTCTCAGGTTCAGTGAATGGAAGAGTGGTGGCCCAGAGAGAAAAAGTGGGAGACGAGTGTATCCACCTGGGCTCTGACTTCTTGGACCTGGATGGAGTCAGGGCACATTTTCTCAGGTGATTTGTGGAGTGGCAAGGTCCAACCTGTCCCCAAGTAGTTCCAAACCAAGCATAACTCTTCCTGGGGGGCAAAGTCCAGGTGTGCAGATGTTGGCAGAGATAGTTCAGCTCCAAGCTGTACTACAGCCCTCATGGTTCAGAGCAGATGGCCAGAGAGGAATGGCGAAAGCAATGCCTGCAGAGAGCCACTAAAGCACTTGCCGGCCAGCACCCCTGCCCTACAGCAGTCTGTCCGAGGAGGGACTCCTCTGCTTTCCCAACTGGCCCACTCAGCAGCCCCTACTTGTCCGAGCCCACCGGGAGCCCCTGCCCTCCCTACGGTTACTAGTTTGCAACTGATGCCTGAGCCCTGATCCCCACTTCCAAATCAGGAGCACAAGCCCACCCAGAAGAGGACGGCAGGCTAGGACCTCTGCCCACTGTGTCTCAGCTGGTGCCAGGAAAGCCCATGGGGCCAGGGCCTTGGTTCTCTGAGCTTCCCCTAGTGGGGAGGGCTGTGCAAGAGCCTCACACCCGCAGACAATGTCATGGTGCTGGCCAGCACGGTCCTGCAGGTTGACTCCATTCTCTGGGCCAACATTACTGGACTTGGTTCTTGATTACTTCATCTTCGGATATTTATCCAGATCATCCTTCTTGCATATGCCCCGTGACAAATTGAAGTCTTTGATTTCTGTTTTCAGTTTCCTTTAAATGAAGCCAAAGCTCATATTAACTTGCAGAATTATCTGAAGAATCTTCTAGATTTTTATGACTTTTAATGCAGTGTTTTACACTGTCTCTTCTATAGTTATTTTGACAATGACTGTTAAGAGACTTGCTTTTATGATCTTTCCAAAGAAAAAGTTGTTTGTCATGAACAAAAAAGCACTCTCCCTTTCCATTCATTTTCCTGAGTTTACTTAATAATTGAATTCAGTGATTATGGTGGGTTTGGGAACAAACACAAGGTGGAGTGTGCAGGCTAGCACAGGTGACCAGGTGCTCCATGAGCCCTGACTTCGAGGAGTGCTGTGATTCATGCAGGGACAGAGAACTCAGCCTACACCTGGGAAGGCTGCATAAGACAGCACCCACTGAATCCGTATCACATGGACGGGCACAGACAGACTGCAAACGGTTGCTCCTTCTACAGATGGCCACAGGGCCCAGTAATAATCACAGGAGCATTTTAGCACGTGTTAGGGCCAAGACTGATGCTGAAGCTGAAGCTCCAGTATTTTGGTCACCTGATGTGAACAGCCAACTCGTTAGAAAAGAGCCTGGTTCTGGGAAAGATTGAGGGCAGAAGGAGAAATATTGAGGGCAGAAGGAGAAGAGGGCATCAGAAGATGAGATGGCTGGATGGCATCACAAATGCAATGGACATGAAATTGGGCAAACTTCAGGAGATGGTGGGGGACAGGGTGATGCTGGAAAGATTGAAGGCAGGAGGAAAAGGGGATGACAGAGGATGAGATGGTTGGATGGCATCACCTACTTGATGGACATGAGTTTGAGCAAGATCTGGGAGTTGGTGATGGACAGGGAAGCCTGGTGTGCTGCAATCCATGGAGTCGCAGAGAGTCAGACACGACTGAGTGAGTGACCTGAACTGAACTGAGGGAGGTCTGGCATGCTGCAGCCCATGGGGTCGCAAAGAGTCAGACATGACTGGGCAACTTAGCACACTTGCACACACACTGTTCTCAGAAAACATATGAGGCAGACACAGTTATCACCCCATATCAGAAGCCACTCTTTTGGGGGGAGTAGACATAAAGACACAAAGTCCTGAACCAAGACCAGGCTTGGCCTCCTTCCACAGGCTGTGCTCACCTGCTGGCTTCACACCTCTCCTGGATGATCAGGAAGTTCCCAGTGCCAACTCACAACCTCACAAGCCTGCATCAGCAACTACCAGGTAAGGGTGGGCCAACTGCCCAATAATCAACCTCTTTGCCTCTGGCACCTCAGGTTCCCCCTCGCACTTCTCAGCTCTATGACATCTTCACATCAGGCAATCACCACAGGACTGGGAAGCCTAGAAGGGGCCCTGACATGGAGGTTAGCCCACCCACCAGTGGAAGTGGGAGAAGAGGTACAGGTGATAAGTCAGGTGACCCAGACAACTTAGCACATAGCCACAGGGACTCAAGCTGAGGTGGCAGAAAAGAACACATTGGGAGGTGGAGCTTAGAAAGAGACCCTGCTTGGAGGAGTCAAGGGGAAGAATCCCAGGGTCAGCCAGTAGAGAGCTCAGTCCCAGGGAGCCTTTGGAGGTGGCTGGGGAGGTGCAAAGGTGCAATGGGAAGAGGTTGTACATTCCCAGGCTGCATGCTTCTCTGCCCTATTTGATCTACCAATCCTCCAGTGGAGAGAAGCCATTTTGCTATGGATTTGTGGAGCATTTAGTAAATAAAGATCTTTCTGGATTTCCACAGAGCCCCAGGAAATGTAAGTCATGCAAAAATGCTGGAACCCAAAACTAGCAGGACAGTTCCCTAGGGATTCTAAGCTGGTCATGACCAGTGCTTAGTCTTGAACTGGGGTGTTAAGGCCACAGCCAGGGCTCACAGGATGCTCTAACTCACAGCAGCCTTTATTGGCACACATAGGTCCCCCTTTCCCGTGAGAATGCAGCCAGGAAAGGGAAGACCCGGGCCCCTAGTCTTCTTTGGTCTGAGGCTTCAGCAGGCCTGTATGCTTCCTCCCTCAGCTATGACGCCATTTCGGCCTCTGCTGTCCTGGGCAACAGGAAGAGCAACAGCCTGGCAGACCTGGAGGATATGGAGACAAATCCAAAGGGGTAAGGCATCAGCCAACAGTGCTTCTGTGGTGGAGAGACGCAGCTCAGGAGTGCATTAGCCCTTGGCTGGGAAGGTGAGATCAGTGATGCCTACTGGCCAAAGGGACGTGGCAAGGGCTGAAGCTCCAGCTACAAACCTCTGGCCTGTGCCTCCGAGGCCACAGAGCCTCCCAGTACACCTTGTTGCATCTAGCCAGGAAGTCCTCCATAATCAAGAAGTCACCCACTCTTTCAGTCAGCACTCACTTGGACAGCACCTGCCCTGTCCTGGAGGTTGGAGCACACAGACAAAACCTAGCCCAGACTGGAATAGGGGAAGTGGGGCCAAACACAGCCTTGTGTGACAGGTGATTCTGAGCTGAATTTTGAAAGGTGAATAGGAATCCTCCAAGCAAAAGGAACAGTATATACATAAGACTCCAAACAACCTGGTGTTTACTTGGCATGGTATGTAGCTGAGTGTGGAACGGGCTTGTCACAGTAGGCATGGACTGACTGGCTTTTAGTACCAGATATCACTAATAATCACAACAGCTACTTCACTTTGGGGGTACCTCCTGTGTGCACAGTCCTGTACTTAGTTTTTCATACAGTCCTCCCCACAATCGTGAGCTTTGCACCTAGT
Organism: Okapia johnstoni; assembly: GCA_024291935.2. Lineage (NCBI taxonomy): Eukaryota > Metazoa > Chordata > Mammalia > Artiodactyla > Giraffidae > Okapia > Okapia johnstoni. Next base: position 114,738,477 of record CM044305.1, read on the forward strand.
TATAATGAAGATCAAAGGACTAGAAGTCACATCTCTGTGACTCCTGGGAAGAACAGTGCTCTGAAAGAAATAACCAGGTTGCCAAGATAAGAGAGTAATCGTGGCAAGGAGGGTACTACTTAGATGAGTGGAGTGGGGCAGTGACTCAGGAGAGCTCCTCTAAGGAGAAGGAACCAACAACTCTAGGAAGAGCAAGGAGAAAAGAACTGGAGATGGGGAAACACAAACTAAAAACTCTGCTGTGGGAACACACTTAGCAGGTTCCAAAGCATTGAGTAGCTGGAGCCAACCTGGTGAGGGGGATCACAGACGGAACTGGGCCCTGGTAAGCCATGAGAGGGAGACTGCATCTTATTTCAATTTTTAAGTCAGAGAGGGACATGGTCTGATTTAGGTGTTTAAAAAGTGAGTGAATTCCTGCAATGTCACACCTCATTACAGCTGCTTTTTTTTAACATTTGTCACCCCTACATAAACCACGATGCTGGGGGTTGGGTGGGCAACAGATCTCTAAGTTATGAGGCCCTATTATGTGACTTTTTTGTTTGAATTGCACTGAAAGTTAACAGAGTGAAAAAAAAACCTTACACCTGTTACCAGATTTGGGGAGGGTTAAAGAGGACCCTCCTGTGGGCCTTGGTTCTTCGTAAGGACCCAAAGAAGAATCTGAGGTCTTACCCATGGCAAAAGAAAGTTTATTAAGGAAAAAACAGAAAGAATACCTCAACTGAGACATGGGCCAAGCCAAGAGAGGCACTGGCAACAGAATGATGAAGTACAGGGGTTTTTCAACACAGAGGGCTTTTACATATTCACCTAGGCCAGCATGGACCGACAGTTTTGATTGACAGTTGGAAGTTGCATAACAACAGGCTCTATCACACATTCTTTCCCGTATTCAGTCTATTATAATCATGTATGTATGTATAGAATATTTATGAACCCTCAATGGACTCCTGGATGCCTAAGGTTATTTGAAGACACACCTGCACATCAAGGGCACATGTGCAGGAATTGAAAAAGCCCCTATGGGCTTTGTATGCACTGTCTGCCTAGGGCACATGTGCTAGAGCCGGAACAGTGTGGTTGTTTTGTAGCATATTGGTGAGCTCTCCTACGCCACAGTGGGGCATGTCTGGGGTGCGGTTTAGACATCAGCTTGAATTATCCATTATCTTATGTAATACTCCTCAAACCTAGGGAAGGATCTTGCTTCTTGCTATGCAATTTGCTAGTGGAGGAAACAGAGGGCTCCTGTGAAGAGCAGAGCTACGGATAAAGCTCAGGTACGGCTAACTCTTGGCCTCCCTTGTGGCTTAGTGTAAAGAATCTGCCTACAATGCAGGAGACCCAGGTTCAATTCTTGGTCCGGAAGATACCCTGGAGGAGGGAATGGCAACCCATTCCAGTATTCTTGCCTGGAGAATTTCATGGACAAAAGAGCCTGGCAGGCTATAGTCCATGGGGTCGCAAAGAGTCAGACGTGACTGAGTGACTAACACTTTCACATGACTAACTCTAGAGCCCAGGTTTGCAACTACTTTACTCTGCTTAAAAGTTTGCAAAATCAAAACAAACATTATTGATCAGTGTTTCACAACTCTGGCTGCACTTGATAACCACGTTGGAAGTTTTTGTTTGTTTTTTTTTTTTAAGTATCCAGAACCCATGCAGAGATTTAGACTTAATTGTTCTAGGGTAGTGGTTCTGAACCCGGAGCATCTTCCCCACCTCCAACCCCCGAGTAGCTTTGGCAATGTTTGGAGACACTGTTGATTGCCACAAATGGGAAAGGGTGTTACTGGCAAGTAGTAGGTGGAGACCAGGGATGCTGCCCAGAGGCTGATAGTGCACAGGACAGCTCCCATCACAGTTATCCAGTCCAAAATTTCAATAATGGAGAGGTTGACAAAAGCTGTCCTAAAGCTGATCTCTACGGAAATTCAGAAGATACAAGCTGGGAAGAAACAACAGCGCACACATTCCCCAGCTGCGCTGCAGGGATCTGAGCAGTTGGCGCAGAACGTATGCGCCTGCACATGCGCACACCTGCACGCCTTTGGCTCTAGGCCAGCGAGAGGCCTTCCTGTGTGCGCCTGCGTGTGCGTGCCGCGGGTTGGGGGGTGGTGGTTAGCGTATACGTCCAGCTCCTGTGCGCCTGCGCGCGCCGCCATTTCCTGTGGCCGTGTGCTCGCGTCGCGCTGCTTATCGGGAAATGTGACAGTCCACTCTTCGAAATAGCTACCCTGGGCGAGAGAAGCCTTGGCGGCGGTTCCCAAAAACGCCGCCAGATGGCGCGCGAGGATAAAAATTGTGCCTGGCCGCCCATCTTGGCACCTTTGACTCTCGCTGCCCATCCCCCGATGGCCTGGAGGATCTGGATGGTCCCACCGGCATGGAGTTGACGCAGGTCCCCTGAACCCGAGTGCACCATCACCACAGTGCAGGCGGAGGCGGGAGAGAGGAAGGGAGCTGGGTGCCCGCAAAAATCCAAAGGGGCTGTTTGGTGAGTTGCCCTGGTGGTCTCTGGACGCCAGACGCTGGTCTTCAGAGCTGGCCGCGGCCAGGACCCATAGACACGAGGGGAGGGCGGCTCAACCCTTCAACCCCGAGGGACCCTGGGCGGACCTGCCAACTCAGGGCGCTGGGGCTCCTTGGGGTGGGGACATCGTTATCAAGAGGTGGAGGAGGGAGGTGGACAGGTTGGGTGGTCCAGTCTGCACAGCAGTTCCTCTGTCCCAAAGTTGAAGAACTCTGTGCTAATCTGACTTTGGTTTTGCTTCATCACAGTACATGACAGGTACAGGAAGAGGCGGGCGTATAGGTGTAGTGAGCATGTACTCATGTGCCTGGGCTCTAATGTAAGCTCTGTCACTTACTTGCTGTGTGGCTTTGGGTATCTTACTCATCTCTGTGCTTCAGTTTCCTTACCTGGGCTGCTGCTGCTGCTAAGTCGCTTCAGTCGTGTCCGACTCTGTGCGACCCCACAGACGGCAGCCCACCAGGCTCCTCCGTCCCTGGGATTCTCCAGGCAAGAATCCTGGAGTGGGTTGCCATTTCCTTCTCCAATGCACGAAAGTGAAAAGTGAAAGTGAAGTCGCTCAGTCGTGTCCGACTCTTCGCGACCCCATGGACCGCAGCCTACCAGGCTCCTCCGTCCATGGGATTCTCCAGGCAAGAGTACTTGAGCAGGGTGCCATTGCCTTCTCCGTTCCTTACCTGTAGAATAGTGGCAAAAATACATCCTACCACGCAGGGCTGCTGTGAGGGTTAAATGGTTTTGTGTGTAGGTCATTTCCTGGCACAAAGTACTAGATACATGTTGGAGTCTCGTTTTATTCAAAATTAAAGCTAAATAACCAGTCCCAGAGGAATGCCTCTTTCCACCAGAACTATTTAAGGACATGGGGAATGCTAGCCTCTGCTCCTCTTTTCCAGGTTTATTGGCCTGACTTCATTTAGTGAGACACAGAGTCACTTACCCCTTCCCCAGTAAATTTTTGTCATTAGATTTCACATCTAAAGCATATGCTGTTTTCCTCTGTGTTGCAAGTCTGGGCTTTTCAGATTTATGTTCTCTCTGCATTAGGAACAGGTGAACTTTAAGCATATACATTCACTGTGGACAACTGCTGTCAATCATTGGAAGAGTCTAATGGAGGTACCACAAGAGTGGAAGGAGCTGTTGTCTTCCATGTAAAGAATATGACTGTGTCCACAGTTGGCAGTAGCTGGACTAGGCTTCCAGATTTTTGATCTAGTTACAACCAGAAGTATTATAATACCTTTACTATCTCTAAACACTTGACTTCTAGGCAATTTATTAGGGGCCAGGAGGACTTCTGGGTTGTTATATTGCTCAGCAAGACTTCTTGTGACTGTTTTACTAAAATTTATTTTTCATGGGTCAAGTGGGTTATACCGTCTATAATTGTAGTGACTCTGCTCTGAGGCTTAGTGCAAAGCAGCTTTATTCATCTATGTGTCCCTGTGTCACAGTGGAAATTCAAATTGCTCTTTGGAGAAAAACATACTCTCCAAAAGTTATAAGTTCCGCTCCTCTTCTTATTCCAGCTTGAAGACAGTGAGTCTGCCTACTATGCAATTAACTTCCATGAATAAAGAGTCTCAAGGCTGGAGGTAGCTGGTGGTATGATCTTCTTGCCCTAATATAGCCCTGCCAGCAATTGGAGGCAGGCTGCTGATTGGCAGGGTTGAGTTCAGGATGGACCAGGATCAAAGAGATGGTGAACTAGATAGTCATTTTCTGGAATGCTAGGCTCATATTCTCAATAACCTGACTCAGTCTTGGCCACTGGCCTAGTGGGCACATGACATCTTTGGTGCCTGAGGCCATCAGGCACCAGCACCATCACACAGGATGTGGAGGCGGCACCAATGATGAGAACAAGGCCCTTGAAAGCATGCCAGGATGGGGATGGTGATGGGAGGGATGTGCAAGTATAGGTGTGATGTCAGGCCAGGAAGGACGGAAGATCTCCCAAAGAACTTGATACTGAGGACAGCTGGGAGGCCACTGACCCTTGCTGGATTCAGAGGCTGGCAAAAGCATCTGGGCTCAGGCTTCATCTTATATGGGGACAGCCTTTGTCAGTTGGAGGGGAGCAGCGGTGCTGGGCTCCTCCTGAGCAGGACATGAGCGCTCCCTGAGGTGGAGGCCATGCCAGGCTCCTTCCCCGCCCCCTCCTGGAGAGGAGCCTGCTGTGGCCACAGAAGGGGGTATGGGTGTGCAGTGGATGACCAAGGACTCATTCTTCCTCAGCACCTTGGCTGCTTTTGAGGAGAAGAATGTGGTTACCAAGGTGGGAGAGACATGGCAGGGGAGGCCTGGAGTCCTGCAAGATGATCAAGGAGACCCAGCTGTGCCCATCCAGCAGTGCCCAGACCCCAGCATCTCAGAGCAGAGCAGCCCCAGAAATCCTGAGCAGCGCCTGGAAGTGGACAGCCAGCCCAGCAGGTAAGGGCTACTCTGCCAGGCTCCTGCTAGCCTACCTGAATTGGAGTTTTGTCAGGGGCCACAGCCCAGAGCAAATCCTAACACACTAGTCATGCCTGTTACCTTCTGCAGGTGTGATTGGCTAGGAGTCCTTGTGAAGCTGACCAGCAATGAGCATCCCAGGGGTAGGTCTCTGTGGGCTTGAGTTTGAAGCCACAGCATCAAATCTGTTATACCAAGCCTGACAGCTGTTTGGAGCATGAAGACCTGGGTTGGCAGAGGGATACAGAGTGCCTTTGCCACTCGTGGGGGTGGAAGATTTCTGAGGAAAGTGTGCTACAATGTGAATAAATTCTTCCACTGCCACAGCCACCAGGATGGCCTTGCATGGCAGCATATCCATATTCCTTAGCTCCCCAGAGATCTTTCCCCAGAGTGGCCACAAGTTTGGGAAATGATATACAAATGGACTTCCCTGGTAGCTCAGATGGTAAAGAATCTGCCTGCAGTGTAGGCGACTTAGGTGCAATCCCTGGGTCGGGAAGATCCCCTAGAGAAGGGAATGGCAACCCACTCCAGTATTCTTGCCTGGGGTATTCCATGGACAGAAGAGCCTAAATACTCCATGTGAGCCAGCTGTAGGTAGCAAACAAAATGGCCAGCCCTCTATCCCCACCCTCATGAAGCACACGGTGAACCAATGACCAACTACTACAACAGTAACACCACAGTAATAGCCATTAGCATTTGCTTCGAGCTGAGAATGTGCAGGCATCCTTTTGATGCTTTATGTGAACTCACTTAATTCTCACACCAACCATATGGGAGAAGTGCTATTATTATTTGTTCTATAGATAAGAAACTGAGGCAGAGGTAGGTTGAATAGCTGGCCAGTAGTCGTCCAACCAGGCAGTGGCCTAATAGGGATTAAAACACAGTCAGCCCAGGGCCTGTGTTGCTAATCACCATGTCATATTTGCAGCCTCTCCATTTTTGATAAACTGGCTCGTCTTATCCTTCAGGTCTCCTTGCTGCTTCAGCTCTTTTGTCACCTGCACTATTGTGTTGGTTGTGGATAAGTGGATGCCAGACACTTGCTAGCTGCTCAGTCAGAAATGGATGCTGTTTCCTTCCTCTTGTACTCAGTCTTCTTTTCACTGTCTGGTTCTGTACTTTATCCCTCACCTGTCTTTCCAGGTTCCCACGGGGCTTCCCCTCCCGACCAGTCCACCTCCTCCAGTCTCCATGGTGCATTCCTGTGTCCTAGAGTGAGATAGGACTAGCACAGGGTGACTGGGCACATTGAGGCAGGGAACCTCACCCAGCCTGGGGTGAGAAAGCAGGTATCCTGGAAGGGCTTCCCAGAGGAGAATGTGGTGTCATGTGAAAATGTACCAGAGAGGTCAGGTGCACATGACATAGTCCCTAAAGATGGGGCTTGGGAGCTGGGCAGGTGCTAGATCATGATTGTTCTCTAAAATCCTCACTCTTTTAAACTAGTTGAAGTCCTGTGCACTGGATTCTCTGGCAAAGGGGTGGTAGCCCAGAGGCTAAGGCAGGTGGATGAAGCCACACTCAGGACATGATCTGAGTGGCACCATGTTGGAGAGAAGCCAGAATGAACACAGGGCAGTGTGTTCCCATAAAGCTGGGCTGAGGATGTTAGACAGGGGGTTGACATGAGGTGATGGCATAAATGGGGAAGGCTCAGGGATGGAACCCAAAAGAATTCCCTGAACTGTAATAGGCAGGCAGCTGCAGCAGCTTTTGGTATGGGACTGCTGATCCAGGAACAGGCAGAATAAGAGCAAGTAATGGCCTTGCCAGAAAAACACCTTGTGAGCTGGCAAGGAGGTCCAATTCCAGGCCAAGGGTTGTGTGTTACACCAAGGGGTTGAGATTCAGAAAAACCATTACACTCATAAGTTTTTTTCCTCTTCTTATGGCAGGTGACTTCCAGAATGAGGTCCATCCACATCTCTTACTTGGTGATGCCTAAATTAACTTGTCCCTCTCTTCCTCAGCTTTGTATTCTCCAGAGACTTCACTAGAGGAAGGGGGCAGGGAGCTCATTCCAGGAAGGGGCTGAGTCTGTCAAATCTGTGCTAGCCCTATAGCTATGCTATAACCAAGTGAGTCACAGGCCAAGGCCCTTGGCTGCAGGAGTAGTTATGGGCACATGCTGGAAGGTTGGGGTCTTGCCTCTGACTTACAAAATGAGTGCTTCTACCCATTGATCTCTGAGCCTCAAAGAACAGAAGCTCAGTGATCTTCAAGGTTTGTTTAAAAAACATTGGCATTCTTTTAAACTCCTTGACATGGCAGTTTTGGCATTAGCCCCTGATAACCCTGTGTGACTCTGCAACACATCAGCTCTCAATGTTGACATACTTGCCCCTCCTTCCACTTCTTTCAGGATGAGAAACCCCTCGAGCTGTATGGTCTCTGTTCCCAGCCCTGCCCCTCCTGAGCAGCCTCCTATTCACATGCCAGCCTCCCCAAGTGAACTGGAGCCCAACTCAACCAGGTAAGAAGAGACCATCTGGGAGATGTTCTCTGGGCTATTCCCTGAAGCTAAAGGACTCAGCTTTTGTCTCATGCTACTTCCTTGACATTAGTTCTAGTGCCTACTGCAATTCCCAGCAGCCTGTTGGTCAAGGGGCCACAGAGTGTAGCCCAGGTTCCCCTAGTATAAACTCCTGTGTGGAGGCCTGAATGGAGTCTCCCAGTGAGAAGCTGACGTGTCACTTTATAGGAGGGCTCTGCTATCCTTTGGACCTTGCTAGTGTCTCTTGGGGAACATGCTTGAAAAGGCCAAAGAAATACCTCTGAGGCCAGGGCCTATGTCGTCTGTCTCTCTCACATTATTTGTTGTGAGAAGAGGCACATACCTACTGCGTCACCTCTGCTCCTGGCCCCCATGCAATGTTAGAGTTCAGGAAGGGAGTCATTTCAAGGAGGCTGAGTGAGGTAGGGGTGTGTGTGTGTGTGTGTGTGTGTGTGTGTGTGTGTGTGTGTGTGTAGGAGAGATCAGAGGAGCCTCTACTGCCATCAAGCCAGTAGGCTGGAATGCAGAGTATGGAAATGGGGCCAAATTTGGGGTCATTATGAGCCTATCATGAAGTAGACCTTGTTTCCAATGATACCAGTGGCTTGTCCAGGATGAGGCAACTTCTCGACCTCTGGAACTCCATGAGTGAGAAGGGAGAGAAGGGAGAAATTAGATTGCAGGTGGAGATTTGAAAATCTAGGATTGAGGCTTATAGACAACCTCGGTCCCAGACAAAAGGGAAACAAAATGTGGTGAGAGAGGAGGATAGAAAGTCCACTGGACTGAAGTCTCAGGAGGGTAGTGTACCACCACTGGCTGTAGGGAGCCTCTTTCTAGCGCTCTCAAATCTGCACACAGCCGGCTATACCCATGAGCTTTGATTTCAGCCCAAGTCCACTAAATGTGGGTTCTCCCTGCCCTGGACCCCTGCTTTAGATCAGGCCTAGTCCCCTGGAATCTTCCAGTATACCTATTTCTGTTCTGTTATGCTTTTTCTACAGCAAAGGGATTCTCTTTGTGAAGGAGTATGTGAATGCTGGTGAGGTGTCTTCCAGGAAGCCACTGTCTTCATTCTATGGCGGGTAAGAAGTCCCAGATCTTTCATATCATGGCTTTCTCCTGCCAGGCCCTGTGTTGTTCTCATTCCTGCCTCCCCAGTACCTCACTAAGTACATGGCCCAAGTGCCTTCATTTATTGTATAGGTGGGTGATTTAATCGCCCGTGGACATGATACGCCTTTCCAGCTGTCCTACCTAACTTGATGTCTTGTGCCCCCCTGTTATCATTACTTCATCCTACACTCCACTTCCAGCCTCATCCATTTCTACCTGTCTTTCTCAGTAGACTGCAAGCTTTCTTTTTGTGAAATTCTGAGAGTATCACTCTTGATAGAGCTGTTGAGGCCCTTAAGAACCGTCTAATTAATTCCATTCTTCCAGAACTCAGGGCTCCTCTCTTCAGCTCCCACGCTCCTTTCAGCATGCCAGTTTGCTTCATTTGAACACACATTTGACTGTGTGTGTTCACACAGATACATGCATAACTTTCCACTCATCTTCTCTTTGCTTGCTTCCTGATGCTGTATTGAAGCCTACCTCTGTGCCACCTCAGCTAAAAACTAACCCACACCAAGACAGTGTCCTCCTGGGAATTTTTTAAAATGACACATCCCCTCACTTCTGGGGTTAGGATTTTAGTAACAGAAAGGAACATCCTGGACTTATTTCAGGATTGGGCCTCTGGGGATTCCAGGCCAGCTTTCACTGCTGCTGTGGAATGATGAGCATGGGCATGGGGATCAAGTTCAAGTACACACTCAGCCCTCGTTTGTTGGGTCATTTTGGGCAAGATGGTCAACTTTTATGAGTCACAGTTTCTTCATTTGTAACTCCTTAGAATGATTTTTCCCCAGTAGCTTTTTTGAAATATAATTCATATATCCTAAAATTCACTCTTTAAAGTGTACAGCCCAGTCATTTTTGGTACATCCACAATGTTGTGAGATCATCACAGCTATCCAATCCAGAAATTTTTATCACCCAAAAAGGGAACGGCAGACACATTAGCAGCTCCCCCTCTCCCCTCGCCTGACACACACACCACCAGCCACAGCCCTTGGCCACCACTATTTTCTGTCTCTATAGACTTTTCAGGGAGGTTTTGATATGAGAAATACTGTTATGAGATATGAGAAATACCGTTTACTGTTATAAACCTCCAGCACCCTCAAGAGAGCTATCTTTGCCTCTATGAACACTGTCCATCTGGTATTTTTTCTTCCAGTCCCACCAGTACTTTGTTTAATTGGACACTTAGACTTGTGTAGTTCAGTGTGTTTTCCCCTTTTGCTTTACATTCCAGGAGGTTTACAAATAAGCTTAATGCTCAAAAGAAATCAGAAGCTGGGCTGAAATTCTAGTTCACTCCTTTTACTGCAAGCATGACCTTAGCCAGGTCACTTACCTCAGGAGGTCATCACACAGTTCCTGTGACAATGGAAGCTTCACCAAACCATGTCCTAGATCTTGTAGCTAGTTCTCCCTCCTTGGAAATAGTTTTTAATCATTAGTTTTTATATAAGAAGTCATATTATTGAAAAATAAAGACATAAAAAGGGGGGAAAAAAGCCACCCTGAATCGCACTCTGTTAACTCAAGCACAGGTATTATGTTGGAATGTTTCCTTCCTTTTTTGTCCCTATTCTTAGTGTCTGATTTCTGCTGTGAGTGGGCTCCTGGTGACTGTCACATTATAACCCAGGCACATATGTGGGGAGAAAAGCCATGGTCCTTTCCCCCTGGTCAGTGAAAGTGACAGTTCTCCTGGTATGCACAGGCTCTAGAATCCTAGCCACACACTTGTCATCTTCCTCATCATGGCAGGTCTTCTTTGCCACCAATGCAAGGGATCTTCTCTGCAAGAATTAAGCCTTGGTGGCACCAAGTTTAAAGCTTCCCCTACCATTTAGCATAACAGACGATGGCAAGTCAGGCAGTCACGTCTCAGCTTGTGGCCACAGGGTTAATCAGAAAAGCATTCTCCACTAATGTGACTGCAGTAGTGATCTGCCTCCCATTTTTTGTCCTCCTCTCTCCCATCACATTCCCTGCAGCATTGGCAGCAATGAGGACTCATGCAACATGGAGAAGAAACTCCCATATGACGGTACTCCATACTCTGAGAAGTAAGTCTGCTGTGTTACCAGGGAGCACACAGGTCTACAGATGAGAAGCAGCTGAGGAAGATGTAGCCATTAAGTCCATTTGCTTTTGTCTACTGCTTTGCTACTTCTGATCCATTTCCAGATGTGATGTGTCACACCACAGCATAGCACATGATTCCCTCATCCAGGTGTCACACTTGTCGCAACCAAAGGCTTTGAATCCAGCTAAGACCAGAAGACAAACACAGTGAATCAGTGACAGAGCTAGGATAAACCCCAGGGCCCTGACTGCTCTGCTATCTAACTGTGAACTAGAGTTGGCGGTGGTAAAACACAAAGGAGGAGCAGAGCTGTGATGAGGACAGGAGTCTTTAGCAACAGTGTCAAGAAACTGAGCCCTGGGCCAGCAGCAGGGCAAGGCAGGGACGTTCAGCAAGTTCTGTCTGAGGGGGAAAAGCAGAGGTGACTCCAGGAACAAAGGCAGAAATCCTGGAAGCTTTGCAGAAGTGGGAGCTGAGTGAGCTCTCAAGTCTAAAGGAGTTAATGAGTGTTGGCAATTCTATGTGCTTAACACTGTGAGGGAAACAAAAGCAGTCTTATGGGGAAAGACTATTCCCAACAGAGTGCCAACAAGTGCAAAGGCCTTGGAGCAGGAGCATGGAGTATTTTAGCTCACATGGCTGGAATAGCATGGGTGAGAGATTAGTGCTAGGAGATAAAGTCACAAGGATGCCTAAGAACTGGATCACGTAGGTGTTGGAGGACACAGAGAGACTTTAGATTTCATTCTAAATGAAGCTGGAACCTACTAGAGGGTTTCAGTAGTAGAAAGACAAGGTCTGACTGAAGCTAGAGAAAACAAAACAGTCACTTGATTCGGGAGTTGGCATGGCAGATGTCAAGATGGTGGCTGGATTGGGGATACTGTTTGAAACTAGAGCTGGCGGTCTGTGGTGTGAAAGAATGAGAGGAGTCAAAGGACACCCCAAAGTTTGGGGCCAAGCCATTACCTGAAATGATGGTAGTGCCTTTTACTGAGAAGGGCAATACTGGAAGGGAGCAGGTTTGAGCAAAGGGGAGGTGTCGATGAGTGAAATTCCAGGAAGAGCTACATGGGGAGCTCCTGTGATCATATGGATATGTGTGTTTGTGTTCCAGGGAAAGGCCAGGGCTGATGAAATCATCTAGGGTGTGAGTAGGTGGGGATGGGGGCTGACACTGAGCCTTGTGTCTTTCTAGCGTTTAGAGTTTGGGAAAAGGAGGGGGTCTACAGAGGAGGATGCAAAGTAACACAGAATATAATGCCCCAAGTGACACAGTTTCTCCAGAGAGTCCAATGGTCACCATTGTCAGTGGTTGCTGAGAGATCGCATGGGATGAAGCCTGAGGACTGCCCTTGAATTTTGCAGCATGGTGGTCATTGACCTCAGTTGGAACAGTTTTGGTGGAGTGATAGGGATAGAAGCCTGGCTGGAGTGGGCTCATGTGGGAATGGACAGTCATTCTGAAACACTCTCCTGATGGGTTGGCGTTATAAGAGACCAGTGCAAGTGGACAGTGGGGCAGAGGTGCCAGGCAATGGGTTGATGCTGATGAGGGAGTGGTAAGAGAGATAACGCAAGCAGACACTGATGATGCAGGAGAAATGGACGCTGATGGTGATCCTGATATACATCTGGAGGAGAGAGAGCTGGGTCCCAGTTAACACATGGCAGGGACACAAAAGGCTGAATCTGTGGGTCATTATGGAGAGGTTCCCAGGTTGGCGGGTGGAAGGATAAGGACCTTCTTCATTAGTTGCCTCTGATTTTCTCAGTGAGTGAGAAAACAGGATCACCTTTAAGGGGTGGGGAGGAGTGTTGGACACTTGAGAAGAAAGGGGGAGGATTTGAAAATTGTCTCAGAGACAAGGAGGGTGGATGGACCCTGCAGAGCCAGCTTGAGGGGAGGACTCGTGCATTCCTTTGGACACCAGTTAGCATGTAGTGTGTTGTTCCCTAGCCAGGCTCAGCCACAGAGGTGAAACAGGGACACTAGCATTTACTGGGGCAGAGGTTATACCAGGTGAGTTGGCATGGTTTAGTCTGTGCTCAAGGGAACAATGACAGTGAGGTGATGGCAGAGACCATCCGAGTGAGTTGGAGGACATGGAAGTCAAGGAGAGGGGCAAATGACTTATTGGTTGTGATGAGGTCTAGAGCAGCAGTTCTCACACTGGAGCATGTGACTCACATTTCACTATCCACTGAAGGGCTTCTTAAGACAGAGTGCTGGGCCCCAGCAAGGTTTCTAACTCAGTACATTTAGGTGGGACCTGAGAATTGGCTTGTCTAACAAGTTCTGACAATGCTGACGCTACTGGTCCACACAGAGTCTGGCCAGAGCAGTGGCTGAGGTAGAGAGGGGCCCAAAACATGGGAGGAAAGGAACAAAATGCTAGGTGGTTGGAAGCCCTTCCATCTGCATGGATACAGAATTGACTCAGGAGTAGAGGTGCAGGGAGAGACTGTGACATGTAGTTTGGCAAAGAACATTGTTTTCCTGATTCCTGGACTTACGTGAAATGTTATTAGAAACTGTTATCAACAATTAAATACCAATAAATTGGATAACTGGGAAGAAATGGATGCATTCCTAGAAACATACAACATACTAAGATGGAACCAAGAAGAAATTGAAAGCTTGGAGAGACCAATAATAAATAGATTGAATCAGTAACCAAGCACCTCTCAACAAAGAAAAACTCAGGGCCAGGTCTTCACAGGCAATTCTAACAAAAATTTAAGAATCCTTTTAAACTCTTCCAAAAATAGAAGAAAGAACACTTCCAAACTCATTTTATGAAGCCAGCATTATCCTGACACCAAGTCAAGCATAATATTAGAAATAGGGCTATGCTCTGATCAAGCAATCCCACTTCTATGTATATACACAAAGGAATTGAAATCAGGATCTCAAAGCAGTCTCTGCACTGCCTGTTCACTGCAGCATTGTCGACAATAGTCCAAACATGGAAGCAATCTAAATGTGCAGTGACTGATGGATAAAGAAAATGTGGTAGACACGTTAAAATGGGAAATGATACAGCCTTTACAGACCGAAGGAAACCCTGTCATTTGCAGCAACGTGGATGAAACTGTAGGACATTGTGCTAAGCGAAGCAAGCCAGACAGAGAAGGGCAAACACTTCTTAGTACCACTTATATGAGGAATCTAAAATAGCAAAATCCTTAGAAGAAAGTAGAACAGTGGTTTCCAGGAGCTTGGGGAGGAGGTGAAATGGGGAGGTGATGGTCAAAGGATACAGTGTCAGGTATGCAAGATGGGTTAGTTCTAAAGATCTACACAGCAGAGTGTTTGTAGTTAATAATGCCATATTATATAATTAGAACTTGGCTAACAGAGGAAAAGAATGTTAAATAAAAAATCCTAGAGTACTTTTTCAACTTTTATTTATATATCTTAATCACAGAGCACCCCTGTTAAACACAGAGCAGAATTACCTAAGCAAGTCTTGGCACATTTTGTCCCACAGAACCCAGTGTTGCAGGAAAGGTACAGTTGGAGTGGGTGGGCATCCAGGGAAGGCTTTGTGAGGGAGGTGGGTCTGGAGTCAGAGATGAAGACGTGTCTAGGGGTATTTTCCAGGTGGCTGAACAGGTACCCATCATGCGTGCAGAGGCAATACTAATGAAGAGGCCAGCAGGAGGCTGGAAGGCATGGGAGGAGGAGGCCCACAGTGGCAGGAATTTTAAACTTGCCTGACTGGCTCACACACAGGGTGGGGGAACTTAGAATTGTGGCAGAACAGTGAGACCTGGTATTCTTTGGAAATTCCTAGAATGTGGGCAGGGTGCCTGAGACCCACCCCTGGGGGCCGTGAGCACAGAGGTGGAAAGGATATCACTTTCACAAGATCACAGAGCTGCTCAGAACTGAGGGTCAAAATCCCGGCTCCAATATCAGAGTGAATGTTGTCCGAGCTGTACTCTGCAGCCTCCCAGGAAATGCCATTCCACTGCTCAGGTTCATCTGTATATATTCATCTGTCACTGTCCTTTATCAGAGGTTTATCTTACCTCTGTTAGATTGACATAACATTTTAAAACACTAGTTTGTATTGTTACATTTAGGAATAAAGAGAGGACACTTAATGTCCACAGCATCATAACAGCCTTTTAGGCTCTTTGTTTTCCACAGTGTAAGGCGCGTTGCAAGCCGGGGTTGTTGTTTTTTGTTGTTTTTTTTTCTGTTCACAGAGCCACCATTAGTTGGCTAAGTTGAGGTTCAAGCCCTGGCCTATAGTAACGAAAATGACAGAGGGCTCATTAATTTACAGTGAAAAAATGGCCAGGAGACAGGAACTGAAAGGTAGAAGAAGAAAGACGTCAGAGAGGTGCTGGGTGAGAATGAGCAGAAGGAATTAGGGATCCTAGCAGCTCTTCACTACTTTCAGCTAGAAGCAGAAGGCTTGTCCAGGGTGTGCCTGGAGAGAGCTGGAGTCTCAGACATATGGGAATTCTAGGCCTCCTCTTATTTGAGACTGTCTGCAGGCCCCTCTGCTCTAACCTCTCATACTAGGAGGGTCTGCAGCAGATGGATAGCCGTTTCATCCTTTAGAAGTTGGCTGGAGAGGCAGGCCAGAGGGGCTGGACCGCTGAAATCACCTTCCCTTTCATTGTGACTTCATATCACCTTCCTTTCACTTTCAACATCACAATTAAAGCTCTCTGATAGATGAGGAAAGGGAGCCTCAGTAACTCACCCAAGCTCAGCCAGCTAAGGAGCAGTCGATTTAGGGCTCAAACCCAGGCCCAGTTCTGAAACCTGGGCTCCTAATGACTGTGTGACCATTCTGCCCGGTAGGTTCTGTTTTTGTTTGACTGTTGCTTTTGTTTTTGTTTGGGCTTTGTCTCTGTTCCTGCCGTTTTTGAATTGTCTGCTTCCAAGGCCAGGCTGTGACACCAGCTCGGCGCCTGCCCACTCCACTCATTTATCTTGCTGCACTTGTATGGTGACCTCTAGCGTGTCTTCTCTTTCAGTGTGGGATTTGCAGTAAGCCAATGGGTGAGCTTCTGGATCAGATCTTCATTCACCGTGATACCATCCACTGTGGGAAATGCTATGAGAAGCTGTTCTAGGTGGGTGCTGCCAAGCAGCAGGAAATTTACTAGGGGGAATAAATGTGCCCTAGTGTCTCCCTGAGTCTTGACCTGAGACACTGCTATCTCTCCTAGCCTTTATGTTCAGGGGGCCTGAGTCCTTGTGTCTCTATGCCCTGTGACACTTTGAAGTCTTAGGTGGTACAGATGAAGAGCTTTCCCATGGACATTTCCAAGCTGCAGAAGCCACTGTCTCTTCCTCTCAAGGAGCACCTTCCATGCAGCAGCTCAGCTAAGCCCCCTAGCTGCCCTGCTAGGTCATTGGCCCGTCTGGGAACAAGGAAATAAAGACCTAGGAAAAGGACATGGGGAAGCATTTAGCTTGTAGATGGCACAACCAGGACTTCAACCCAGGACTTCAGATTCAGCTTCTCTGCCACAGTCCCCTGGGCTGCCTCCACCATTGCTCAGATAGCATCAGATCAGGACTCAACAGCCAAGATATTCAGTAAAACAAGATATTTAGCTGGGGACCAGCAGCAGGTAAAGGCAAAGATAAGTGAGCATGTGTGGGAAGTGATGGTGCTGTCCTGCTGCTTGGGCACCCTCTGGGCCACATTGTCGACTCTGCTTGAACACAGGTTTGCATGTTAAAAACCAGTGGAATTGACCCCAGTGTCTGAGCTTCATGGGGCCTGGTGATCCTGGCAGCCCCTCCTTCTTAGCACCTGTTCAACTAGAAGCACAGGACAGAGTGCCCCTGAAGGCAATGTGAATGGGTAGCAACCAGGGCCTCCACTACCTACGAGCCTGTTCTGCCTTTTCTCCAGAAGACACATTGATCTGGAGTATCACTTCCCATGCCTGGAGCAGTCGCCCTCCCCAAGAGCCTCTGACTGCTCATTGAATTGGGTGTGTGTTTCCAATCTCATGGATACTTCTATTTTCTTTTACTTCCTCCAGGCTGAGAAGAAAGTGATGACTCCTGGACAAGTTTGACTATCCCCAGTTGCCCCAAGTTGCTGGCTCTTCTTCCCTCACTTCCTCCCTCATGCTTCTGATTTGTTCATGTTTTTGCCCTTCTTAAGTTGAACTTGCTCACATCCAGTAGCATATCTTGATGATGTTATGATAATCCCTTGTGTGTGTACCTTTTTATAGCTGAAAAAGCACTTCCCATCCATGATCTTACTTCAGGCTCAAGCAAAGAGTGTTGAACAATAATTCTGTTTTGACTTCCGTAAGACCGGTCAGCTTCCTGATGAGTTTAGGTGGCCTGAGTGTGCCTTTGGGACTTGAAAGCAGAAGGAGACCCCCTGAAGCTTCTTAGGGGCCAGGTTAAAGACTGTTGACGATCCCTGGTGGGTAAATTGCAGACACTGAATGCTAGGGATCAACATAGGCTAATGTTTAGCTTGTCTATTTGCCATATATATTTTTTGAACTTTCCATATCCTTTTACAACTAGTTCGTTGCTTTCAATTGAGTTACATAGCAGATTTTAGTTACCTCCTCCTACCTACCTTTCAGTATAGCTCACTTCTTCCCTGCAGGCATGCGGGCATGTATTAGAAAGTTTACACATCAGTTTTAAATTCTCTATGATGTAATTCTGAAGAGGCTACTGACCAAATGGACATCTGTGTCTGAATTTTGATAGCTGATTGATACCTTTGACCTCAATTTCCAACCCCTAAACTTTACACAGGGATCCCCTAAAGTAGGTCTTAGAGTGTATAGACTCCAGCAAGATTATGAAGGGAGGAAATCAGCTAGCATTCTTGAGGCCTTACTACATAGTAGGCATTATAACAGAGTGATGGCATTAATTCCTGTTCTAAGAAGAGGGTATTCTTCTCCCCAGTTTGCAAATGAGGATATTGAGGGTCAGATAAGCAGTCAGAACCATTGCTGTGTCTCTCCAGTAACTGTAACCATAGTCCTGAGCCTGTGTGGAGGTTACCTAGTCCTCCTGGGGAACCTGCCCCCCTCAGACCTTCCCTGAGGCACACTTTTACAAAGAGGGGCAGATGGGAGATTGCACTCCTCCTCTGGGCATCCTGGGTAAAATACAAGAAGAGCCAAACTGGCCCCCCTAACCCTCCTTTTCCATGAAAATACTTCTGAACTGAAATACTCTTAGCTGGGAAGAGATTTGACTCATAGATCTTCCCAAAGAAGAGCTTGTTGACCCAGGGGAAGCTCCAGTGGGCTCACTGATCTCCCATTTTCCAGTCCAGACTGTCCCAAGCTAGCAGCAACTACCAAGACCCCAGGAACTTGGAACAGGGACTCCTGTTGGCCTGCTGGACAGATGTAGGCCCATGCAACTGGGCTCCTCCATCTTTGGGATCAAGATTACTGTGTAAATCAGGCTTTCCTGATAGCTCAGTTGGTAAAAAATCTGCCTGCAGTTCAGGAGGCCCTGGTTCGATTCCTGGGTCAGGAAGATCCACTGGAGAAGGGATAGGCCACACACTCCAGTACTCTGGCCTAGAGAATTCCATGGACTGTATAGTCCATGGGGTCACAAAGAGTAGGATGCGACCTGAGCGACTTTCACTTTCACTGTTTAAGTCCCTGCAAAAGGACAAACTGACAGTTTTTCTGATTAAAAACGAAGGCCTTTTCTCTTGATTTCGAAGAGATTGGGCTGCCTTTCTGAGTGTCTGGTGTCCTCTGCCAGCATTCAGAAGCTGTTTTGTGGAAGTTGTTCCACATTCAAATGATCTTTTCTTTTTTTTTTTTTTTTTTTGATGAGTCTGTGGGGGAGAAAGTGGTCTCCCTGTCCTATTCTTCCACCATTTTGGGACCACCCCTTCTCTTGATTTAATTAGAAAATGTCTCCCATCTCTCTCGTTTCTGAGCCCTGTGCACATTGGATGGTGGACTTGTCCTTCTTGCAAAATGATCAGAGAATATTCCATTTATTTACATGGACATGCATTAGATTTGCTCTGGAGGGGAAAATTGGCACATCATGCCATGTTCTGACACAAAATATGAGCTGGTTTTCCTTAAGACTAGCTCTCAGCCTGGGTCTTGGCACATGGTAGGGATTGACTCATAGGTGCTGAATGAATTAGTGAAAGGGAAAGAGGTCCAAGATAGGCTGGCTTCCCCACCTTCAAGATACACTCTGCCTTTAAGGGAGTTTTAGAACCAATGTGCAAGATACTGATTTCAATCTGAAAAAATCTCTTTCATGGTTGAAATGGCTCACAATTCTGCAGATTTAAGGAAGAGAGGTGGTTGCATTACACTTTGCTTCTTTTTAGTTGCCTAGAATTTTTAATCATACTTGCTTGACTCAACAGTAACGTACAGAAACATAATAAATGGTGAGATACTTCATGTGTAAATGTTAAGGTTTCCTTTTTTTAAGTGTAATAAATGGGTGCATTTGGCTGTGTGATTAACTTTCTCCTATTACTTGAAGCCATTCTCTTTACAAAATCAAATAAATACTTTTAGGAAGTATCAAATATAGAGAGTAAAAAAAACCCAGAAATTATCTAGAAACAATACATGCACTGGAGGTGTCCAATTCTAGACCTGTCAGATCTTTTTTTTTTAATTAATTTTATTGGAGTGTAGTTGCTTTACAGTGTCATGTTAGTTTGTGCTATACAGCAAAGTGAATAAGATATATATGTGTGTGTGTGTGTGTGTGTGTGTGTGTGTGTGTGTGTATATCTCCCCCCTCCCTTTTGGAGTTCTTTCCTATTCAATAGACCTGTCAGACTGTGTTTTTAGACCTGTCAGATCTTAATGAGTAACGTTTTATTCTTTTGGGCCCATCCCTTCGTTGCTGATAGGTAGTTGCTTCGTCCTTATTGAACACTTGCAATGACCAGGAGCACAGTCCCTTACTAGCCCATTCTGTCTCTGGAAATGCATTCCTCAGTTGACCTGTTCTCTTTAACTATCATCCACTGATAATCTATAATCCCTCTCTTATATGCTAGCCCCTAAAACATGTAAATATGCTTATTGGATTCTTCCTCTGTCAACTCTTCCCATTTAAACACCCCTGTTCCCATCAACTCTGGCAGTAATTCTGAGTAGACATCTCTCAAACACCCTCCTCAAAGGTGCCCCCTCAACTACACATCCCAACCCATTCCTCCAGGTGTGTACCAACAGGAAAGACTTTTCATCTTGTTCATTAGGGCTAGTGGCCCAGGCTGTCAGAATCCTGTTGAACAGTCATTCTGCATATCAGGTGGTCCATGCTTCCAAGTTTTGTACCCGAAAATATAATTTACATGCCATCTATGTCTGGATCCCACCTGATGCCAAAAAGGGTTGATCAGGAAATCAGCCCAAAGATAGAAGACATGTAAGAGAAATCCCTCCACTACTGAGTAGGGACGTTGGGACCCAGTATTCAGTAGATATTGAACTAGTATCCCTGTAGCCACATTCTTAACCGCAACCTCAGCCACCATCTTGGCTACATGAGTACCACTGGGAAATGAAGAAGACGCTTTACCAATTCAAAGGACAAGAACTATAACAATAGCTCCTAACTAGATATTTCTAGGACTCTCTATTTGTGATAGTATGTGACACAAACACCCCCCCTCCGCCCAAATAGGGTAGTGTTATTTTGAAAAATGACTTAGCAGAGCTGGTTCCCAGCAAGCCAGTTGATCACAGTACTCAGCCTCCACTATTCCTCCTTCCCCTTTACAGATCCACACTTATGAGGGCCCCCAACCCATACACCCCACATGGGGTCCTCTGGGGGACTCTGCTTATGAATGTATTCCACCTGTGAATTTCCACACAACACATTCCTCTTGTCCTGTTTTTCTGCACAATATCTTTTCCCCATGAATTTCCCAGTGGAGGAAATCTTCCACCAGGGGACCCAACAGTGGTTATGTTGAATTCGAAGTTGAGATTGCCACCCGGTCATTTGGGGCCCCTCTTGGCATTGAATCAACAAGACAGGTGTTATTTTACCTGCTGGCTGACTGCTCCTGATTATTGAGGGGAAATGGAGTTACTACTACACCATGGAGGCAAGAAGGACCATATCTGGAACCTAGGAGAAAAAAAATGAAAGTGTCTCTGAGTGTTCCCATATCCAATAATATAAGGTAATGGATGACTATAACGAGTCATGCAGGCAGGACCAGTAAGGGATCAGATTGGTTAGAAATAAAGATTTGTATCTTACCGCCACATAAAAAACCACAATCAGCTAGATGAGGTCATAGGGAACTGAAGTGCTAGTGGAAGCAGGAAGTTATAAATACTGAGTATGACCTCATGACCAGTTGCCAAAATAACAACTCCAAAAGGGGTGGACCGTGCTGGATTGGCTGTTAGCAACTAGGCCGCATCTCTGCCCCTTTGTACGTTTTCTACTCAATATATGGGGTAGTCCTAGGAACTACATGTTCTAGAATCCTTCATCAAAGCGCCTCCAGGTTTGATTATCCAGCTACTGGAGTACTTTGAGAGAAGAAGAAGCCCTTATTCTCCGGCAGCAGCACTGGGCACTGAGTCTCAAAAAGAGGTTATACGTGGTTTCTTTCCCAGTGATTTCTGGGAAACCTCCTGAGTATCATCCATGACAGTCCTGCCTGCAGCTGAAATCACTGGGGGCTTTTTCCTAGTGTACCAGCAGCAGCCTCCCTCACGTTCACTGCTCCAACCTTCTATGGGTTGTGAAAGCCACTGATTTCCTGTTCTCAACCCTTCCTGCTTAGGAAAGAGTGGCACTGCTTTTCTGATGGGTTACCCTGTTAATACTGTCTCCATCCAGCCTTCCTCTGCACCTTATACCCTGCCTGTGAATGGCTTCTGCACCATGCCATCTGTCCTATGAAAAATCCCCACACCAGACCTTCCTCACTATACACACTTAACACCTTCTGCACAGTGCTGTAGCCCAAGAAGCACCTTGTGTGCCAGACCCATTATCTTATGACATCTGCAGGATTCTTTTTTCTCTGAACATCCTCTGAACACAGCCCGACTTATGAATGCTCCCTGTGTTCCCTCCTCATCCCATCCCCCACTGCCCAGGAACTCCTGTCTGCTGACCTGCTCCTCTGGGTGCCTACTATATTGTTGACTTACAGATATCTTAAGATAAATGAAAAAGTGTTTCTTTTATCCAGAATATAGAGCATGAAAGCATCAGCAATCTTCCAAACAAAACCCATAATCATCCTCCATCAGCTCATTAAGTCCTATGCAACGAATTCTCATTCTGCTCAGTCTTGCGTTAGCAGCCTCATGAATCTATCAGCTTAAACCCTAGAGTTCTGGAAACTCTGGCTCACTGCAGTGATAAGATTTCAAAGTTGTTTAAGTAATGGCATCAGAAACTTGTGCCTCAGAACATTTGGCAAAGTCCTTTTCCTGAGGGTCTGCGACAGTCCCTTTTTCTTGAAGATAAAGCATTGTGGCCTATAGGTGATTGCAAGCACTTTCGGGGAAGCATAAGTGCAAGACAAAAGATTTAAAATGCCATAGTTAAAGATCTGATGAGAGTTCACACAAAAATGATACAACTGACAAGGAATTTTTTTTGTTTCTGTGGTGTGCAACATTTAAAAAGATAACTATAATTATGATTGATAACACTACACTGTTTGTTGTTGTTCAATCCTAAGTCATGTCTGACTCTTCGCAACCCCATGAACTGCAGCATGCCAGACTGCCCTGCCCTTCACTATCTCCCAGAGTTTGCTCAAACTCATGTCCATTGAGTTGGTGATGCCATCCAACCATCCCATCCTCTGTTGGCCCCTTCTTCTCCTGCCCTCAATCTTTCCCAGCGTAACGGTCCTTTCCAATGAGTCAGCTCTTTGCATCAGGTAGCCAAAGTATTGGAGCTTCAGCTTCAGCATCAGTCCTTCCAATGAATATTCAGGGTTGATTTCCTTGGCATTGACTGGTTTGATCTCCTTGCAGTCTAAAGGACTCTCAAGAGACTTCTCCAGCACCACAGTTTGAAAGCATCAATTATTTGGTGCTCAGCCTTCTTTATGGTCCAGCTCTCACATCCGTACATGACTACTGGAAAAACCATAGTAGTAATAGTGTTAGTCACTCAGTCGTGTCCGACTCTTTGTGATCCCACAGACTGTAGCCCCGCCAGGCTCCTCTTTCTATGGGATTCTCTGAGCAAGAATACTGGAGGGGATTGCCTTTCCCTTCTCCAGAGGATTGTCCCAATCCAGGAATCGAACCCAGGTCTCCTGTGTTGCAGGCAGATTCTTTACTGTTTGAGCTACAGGGAAGACCAGAAAAAACCATAGCTTTGACTATATGGACCTTTGTTAGCAAAGTGATGTCTTTGCTTTTTAATATGCTGTCTAGGTTTATCATAGCTTTCCTTCCAAGGAACAAATGACTTTTAATTTCATGGCTGCAGTCACCATCCACAGTGATTTTGAAGCCCAAGAAAATAAAACCATGGTTTCTAATTCTTCCCCTTCTATTTGCCATGAAGTGATGGAACTGGATGCCGTGATCTTAGTTTTTTGAATGCTGAATTTTAAGCCAGCTTTTTCACTCTCCTCTTTCACCTTCAACAAGAGGCCCTTTAAGTTCTATTTGCTTTCTGCCATTTGAATGGTATCATCTGCATACCTAAGGTTATTGCTATTTCTCTGGAAATTTTGACTCCAGCTTGTGATTCATCCACCGTGGCATTTTGCATGATGTATTCTGCATAAAAGTTAAATAAGCAGGGTGACAATATACAGCCTTGATGCATTCCTTTTCTACATTGGAACCAGTCCATTATTCCATGTCTGGTTCTAACTATTGCTTCTTGACCTGCATACAGGTTTCTCAGAAAGCAGGTAAGGTGGTCTGTCATTCCCATCACCTGAAGAATTTTCCACAGTTTGTTGTGATCCACACAGTCAAAGGCTTTAGTGTAGTTAATGAAGCAGAAGTAGATGTGGTTGTGTGTGTGTTTTAAATTTTCGTGCTTTCTCTATGATCCAATGGATATTGGCAATTTGATCTTTGATTCCTCTGCCTTTTCTAAATCCAGCTTGTACATCTGGAAATTCTTGGTTCATGTACTGCTAAAGCCTAGCTTGAAGGATTTTGAGCATTACCTTGCTAGTGAAATAAGCACAATTGTATGGAAGTTTGAACATTTGTTGGCATTGCCTTTCTTTGATTGGAATGAAAACTGACATTTTCCAGCCCTGTGGCCACTGCTGAATTTTCCAAATTTGCTGGAAAATTGAGTGCAGCACTTTAACAGCATAATCCTTTAGGATTTTAAACAGCTCAGCTGGAATTCCATGGGATTTTCCAGGCAAGAGTACTGGAGTGGGTTGCCATTGCCTTCTCCAAAAGAGACCCTGAGGAGGGGCTTAGAGTCCCTCTGCACCTACAGGGTGCTGGGCACAATGTTCAGAAGGGAAAACCATGCTAAAGCAGTTTTCCTTGAATTGACTGACACCATCAACTATGCTACAGTGCCCAGCTGGATCTTAGGAAATGGAGGTACCTGAAAAGTGGTGAAACCCCATAGCCCAGGTGAGGAATTTATCAACAGACTGAAGTACTTCCTAAAAGATGAGAGTCAAAGAATAGTAGATATGGTCAAAACCCTGGGGTACAGCACTCATTCTGAGGGCGCAGAGCCAGAGGGCTTGGCTCAAGTCAGGCAACCAGTCTCGCAGCCTCTGAAAGAAAGCCTGTGGTACCGAAAACTCAAGACGTTTTCGGGAGACACTCTCCCAGGCCCAGGTGAAGAGAGCTTTGAAACCTGGCTAGAGCAGGTGACTGAGATGATGCAGCTATGACACATGTCTGAGATAGAGAAGAGGCGGCGTTTGCTGGAGAGCTTATGCGGCCCTGCCCAGTCCATCATGCAGGTGCTGAGGGACGCAGTGACTCCATCACAGTGGAGGAGTGCCTGGAGGCCCTGAAGCAGATCTTTGGGGCTAAAGAGGACCATAGAACGTCACAGTTTAAGTTAGTCCAGACCTTCCAGAAGTCTGGAGAGAACATCTCTGGTTTTTTGGTATGGTTAGAGCCCCTGATTCAGAAAGCCAAATAGCACAGCCCCTTGTCAGTGAGAAGCGCAGACACAATTCGCCTGAAACACATCCTAGCTCCATGACCACTGCCCTCTGGGGCAAGCTCGAGCTACTGGATCAGTGAGAGTGTGCGCCCACTTTCCTGCAGTTAATGAAGCTCATTCGAGATGAAGAGGAGTGTGAGGCCACCATGGCAGTGACCGAGGAGAACAAGAGTCAAGCAGAAAGGGTCTGCAGGGCATCAGAAGACAGTGTCCTGATCCCTCAGGTCATGGTGCAAGCAGGGTCATTTGCTGAGAGCAGCACTCAGACCATCCAGGAAGGGATCATCCCATTTCTGAAGCATAGGTGGCTGTCTTCCAGCTGTGACACTGGGGAGGAAGGCCAGAGCCAGGCATTATTTCCTAGGGCCAAGAACCAGCCTCTGGCAAAGCCCAGGCCTCAGCTGGCAGCAGAAGAGTCGGGGAACGAGAGAGAGGCTGGAGCCACTGAGCCACCCCAAGCCCTAGGAAGCACAGGCTCAACATACCCAGGCACCCCCTCTGCTAGCAGGCAACAGAAAAAGTGTAACAGGAGAAGAGGCAGTCCACACAAACAGTGGGGGCCTTGAGTGGGGCAGAGGGGCAGACAGCCAGGCCCAGGCCCCTCAGCCTCTACCAGTTAGAAGGTGCTCCACCAAGCCAAAACCAATTCAGGGAGGCATGGGAGACCCAAGCAGAGGGCCATTAGGAGCAGCAAAAGGGGTGCCCGCACCTCAGACAGAGACTCCAACATAGCAGAGGCTGAAGGTGTAGTCAGGGGCTCTGGCATTAGCCCTGGCTTCTGGCCACCTGCAAACGCCCACCCTGTAGGCTCTGAGCTAACGATGCTGATGGTCCCCCAGGCCACGTGGGGCCTAGAGGAGTCACTCTGGAGGCCATCTCTGCCATAAGGAGCCAGTGCTGGCAAGGAAGAGCTGTGGGGCACATAGGAGATGCTCCAGTGGGGAGAAAGCAGGATCCAGCCTGTCTTCAGGATCATCTACACTGCCCTAGGGAAACCCCAGGAAGAAAGCACCCTGGAGCCTTTCCACAATTGAGGGCAGAGGACCCAGAGGCCCATGGCACCCAGAACCAGCCTACAAGCAGTCTTCCCCCATCCCGGCCCCTGCAGCCCGGATGGACTGTAGGGACAAGGACAGCAAAGACTGTGGGAAGATGATAGGGGCCTGGGTACCTGGTGGGCCAGTACCCCACAACTGGCTTTGGTGTGAGTGGGTGTGCGTGTAAACCTTTGTTCCAAAGGAGGAAAAGGAGAAGGAGGAGGAAAAGGGGAAGGAGGATGAGGAGGAGGGGGATGCAGGAAGAGGAAGATGGGGATGGAGGAAGAGGAGGAGAATTCATTGGCGGGAGGGAGGGTTCTTTTGTTCTGCTTAGGTTTGAGCTTGGTCACTGGAGACCTGGGACTGGCCTGGAGAAGTACCACTCACCAGCTGCCAATGCCAAGGTCAGCCCCAAAGCCTGCAACTGGGGAACAGCCATGAGTGGGCAGCCCCTGCCTAGGTGAGGGGTGCCTGCAAACATCTGCTGCCCAAACTGGCTTGGGAGACTTTAAGGGCCAGGTCATGGTGCCTGGGCCTCCCTCCCACCCTACTCCCCCAGAGGGGACCCCTATTCAGCATCCCCTGGGGCAGGCTGCTCCCTGTCCTGGGAAGTCCAGATGTGTCCATGTAGGCCCCCTAGTGACCCAGGTCTCAAGGAACACCTCCCTGGCCCAGTCCCCTCTCCTGTCCTCAACAACACACACCCCCAAGCCGTCGTCCACTTCCCCCTCCCACCTCCCCCACCCCGCAGAGCCCCACGGTGCCCATGAACCTGGGCTGGGTGTCCCCACCTACCCAGTCAGCCACCTCTGGGCCCAGCTACGTGCCCTGAGCTTCAGAACCAGCCAAGGCCCTACCCGTTGTTGTCCCGAGTCCTCAGCTCAGCGTGACCTTTCCCGGTGCAGATTCAGGCCCAACTGTGCTTGGTCTCCTGGAGATGTGCGTGTGTTCTTCTCTGAGCATTTCCCCTCACCGTGGTGCAGAGACACCCCAGCCCACTCTCAGGAACCCGTGGGAAGGAGGGGATGGATAAGGGCTTGGCCAGCGTCCACCCCGGGACCTCCGGAAGGAAGATCTGCATCGGGGCCACAGCAGGGCTTCGGGAGGCCCCTCAGGACCTGTACTCTGCTGGGCCACCCTGTGCTTCCTCGGGACTCTGCGTCCTCGGCTTGGTGCATCATGCCCTGCTGTGTGACTGTCCTGTGTCCACCATAGGGCATGCAGGCCCAAGCGGGAGGAGCTGCCCTGGGGGGATCAGGCATTGCCATTGCCACCTTCCTGGCAAGATGTCACCCGTGAGGCCCTCAGGAAGGGAGAGTATGGGGGGAGGGAGGGCCGCCACGTGAGGGGCAGCGTGGGCACCTCCTTAGGGACCCCGGGAGGAGGGAGGGCCAGGACTGTGATCTCCTGTGGCCGTTAGGAGTTTTCTGTGTTGTCATTTCCTGTCTTCAATGGTTTCAGTCAGTGCTGCTCTTCAATAAAGTTTCCTGAAAGTTTCAGCTGTCTCGTCTCTGCTCTGGACAGTGGCGGAGAAGAGCTGCCTGGGGTGGGGGGGTACAGTGGCCTGGTACTCCGAGTCGGGACTGTGGTGTGGTCCCGGCAGGGTCCGAGATGGTCTGGGTGGGCCCCTGGGCCGGATGGAGCTGGGCGACAGGGATTTGTGGGCAGGGACTGTGGCTGGTTGGGTCCCCAGGAACCTCAGGGAGCCCCCAGGAATAAGTGGGTTAGATGTTGGGGGAGGGCAGGGTCAGCAGGTAGGATGCCAGGCTCCAGGACCCCTGGCAGCTCCGTGGGGGCTCCAGGCACCCAGATGGTTCAGAAAGGTCATGTGTGCCATCCCAAGGACCAGCCAGCCACAGAAAGGTCCTGGTGTGAGGTCAAAGGCCGCTGTAAGGAGTGTGGTGCAGGATTCCAGGGCACAAGTGTTTGCCCACTTTCCTGAGATCGGTCTACCCCTGCTGGCCAACGGCGGGCAGCCCTGCCCTGGGCACCCGGGGGCGGAAGGGGTGGTGGTGGTGTGATGTCCCAGGAAACGCGGGTGGGCCAGCAGGCGTTCCACAGCCCCCTTTCCTCAGAGGCGGGGAAAGGCTGGCAGCGCTGTCCTCCACCTTGAGTCCAGGGCAGGGTGGCCTGCTGAGAGGCACGGGCACCCCTCTGTCTCCCTGTCCCACTCCCCCGCACTAGTCCTGTGTTCTGGGAGCAAGCAGGAGGCAGGGTGCGGGCCGGTGAGGAGGAAGCTGCAGACAGGGGCTCAGCGATGGCCCCTTCCTGCCCAGAGGCTGACTCTGGGCCCGCGGCTCCCCCAGAGCCCTCGGTGAGCAGTACATTCGCCAGGGTGGAAAGCACTACTGACCCGGGACACATTTCCTCTAGCGTGAGGCCATCCTGCGTGCACCTGCATGTGCGCGCCCTGTGCGGTTGCACGTTTACGTCCGGCGCCTGTGCGCCTGCGCACGCCGCCATTTCCTGCAGCCGCGCGCTTGCGTCGCGGTGCTTATCGGGAAATGCGACCGTCCACGTTTCGAATGGCTACACTGGGCGAGAGGAGCCTCGGCGGCGGTCCCCACGATGGCCGCCAGATGGCGCGCGAGGATCACAATTCTGCCTGGCCGCCCATCTTGGGCACCTTTGACTCTCGCTGCCCATCCCCCGATGGCCTGGAGGATCTGGATGGTCCCCACCGGCATGGAGTTGACGCAGGCCCCCTGAACCCGAGTGCACCATCACTGTAGTGCAGGCGGAGGCGGGAGAGAGGAAGGAAGCTGGGTGCTTGCAAAGATCCAAAGGGGCTGTTTGGTGAGTTGCCCTGGTGGTCTCTGGACGCTGGACGCTGGACGCTGGTCTTCAGAGCTGGCCGCGGCCAGGACCTATGGACACGCGGGGAAGGCGGCTCGACCTCGACCCTTCAACCCCGAGGTACCCTGAGCGGACCTGCCAACTCGTGGCGCTAGGTCTCCGTGGGGAGGGGACGTCGTTATCAAGAGGTAGAGGAGGGAGGTGGACAGGTTGGGTGGTCCAATCTGCAGAGCAGTGGCTGGCGCCTTTCCTTTTTCAGTGGTAGAAAGTGAGTAGAAGAGAACTGAGAAGATTGCCCTGGTTACCGAGTTGTAGAGCTATGCTTAAGTCTGGGACCTCTGTTACTGTCATCACAATATATACTGCTTCCAGTTTTTTGGTAGTTAACGACTGCTAAGGCCTTGGTGAGCCTGGTGGGCATGGTGCTCAGGCAGTCGGTTCAGCCACGAGTGAGAGGTGCCTCTTCAAGTGTCCTATTTGTTATCTAACCTCCCGCCTCCCAGATGCTTATGCAAGTGCACCGACTCTTCCGTTTAGACATCCAACATGGTTATGCCTCTTGTTGTCTCCCTTTCTACGGTCAGGTTCTGCTTTTCTGCCTTATTTAATTTTTATTCCTTCTAGCAAAAGCTCTCCCTGAATTAAGGCCAGGCACAGCACAGGCCATTTTGAGGTTTATATTTCCAGCCCTAAGAACCACCCCCATCCCTTATCATTGGTAGAATTTGGCCTTTCCTTTTTCAGCTAACCCTTCTTCTCCCCCTTGTGCATGATATCTGGGTAAACTGGGAAGAAAGCCTGGGTGCTCCTTCCTTTAGCACCACGGGGAGATCAGAACTATGTATGCTGGTAACCACATATGAGAACTGTCACTTTGGCCCCACCTCTTCTCCATGGTAAAATCCCAGGCCACTCTCTATTCCTCGCTCTCAAAAGTCACTTCACAACTGGTTAAGAGCCTTGTCCTGCTCTCTTCAGAACCCTTGATTCTGAAAGTAATGAACCATTTCTTGACTTCTTGATGTGGGTGGTGTGTGTGGGGGGGTGTCACATTGGTCTCCACATCCAAACCAAATTTTAGGTGCTCTTTCATTGTCTTTACATTGGTGGAAGTTATGTGCAAGTCTATGGAACTGAACACCACTCGCACCCCGTCCCCCCCGCAACACACACAACCAAGAGAGTCAATTACAAACAGTATCAGTAAGAGAATTGCCACTTAGGTCCCTGGGGTTCTGGAGGAAGGCCATGCCATCAGCATCACAGATTATGTCTTTCTAGAAATAGCTTCTGGTGTGCTTCTGGGCCCTGCTAGAGACACATGCTTGACTATGGGACACAAAGTGTTTTGGCTTTTCTCCTACCTTTGCTATGAGAGGAGGAGAGGTACTCTCTACCCTCAAATGAAATGTGTCAGTTCAGGTCCTTCAGGAAGCCAAGCTGGAGTTGGAAAATGTGAAAGATGTATGTTTCACCATGCATTGCCCCAAATGCCAGGGATGCAGCCTATTAAAAAGCAGAGACATTACTTTGCTGACAAAGGTCCATCTAGGCAAAGCTATGGTTTTTCCAGTAGTCATGTATGGATGCGAGAGTTGGACCATAAAGAAGGCTGAGCACCAAAGAATTGATGCTTTGGAACTGTGCTGTTGGAGAAGACTCTTGAGGGCCCCTTGGACAGCAAGGAGATCCAACCAGTCAATCCTAAAGGAAATCAACTCTGAATATTCATTGGAAGGGCTGATGCTGAGGCTGAAGCGCCAATCCTTTGGTCACCTGATGCGAAGAGCCAACTCGTTAGAAAAGACCCTGATGCTGGGAGAGACTGAGGACAGGAGGAAAAGGGGGAGACAGAGGATGAGATGGTTGGATAGCATCACCGACTCAATGGACATGAGTTTGAGCAAACTCCAGGAGATAGTGAACGACAGGGAAGCCTGGTGGCATGGGCCAGATCTTCGAGACAGACAGCATCAAGAGTTTCATCAGTAAACTGAACCTGTACGGGTCCAGTAAAATCCGCCCTTCGGGTCACTTTGCAGGGAAGAAGATGATGATGGTAACGTAGAAAGCCCTTCCAGGGAGACTAGACTAGACGAGCCAAGTGCTGGACTGGTTTCATTTCCCAGGAAAAAATTTTCTCGTGAGAGGGTGGTTAAGGAAAGAGGAGAAAGCAGGATCTGTTGTGTTCCACCACCCCTCTTAGACAGGACTCACAGGGGTGACTCCAAACCTTGAGGGGCCACTTGATATCAGGGAGGGCCAGTAACACCTCAAGTGAAGACGGCCCCAGGGGAGCTCTAGGGAGCAACATGCTAGGGCCTCATAACCTGGCAGGAATGACGAGACCTTGTCTCCACAGTTAGGCAAGGCCAGGACAGTGGTGGGGAGGAAGGTGGTGAGGAAGGGCTCTTCTCCCACCAGATGGCTAAAGTGATTCATTTCCTTTCAGATCTATCCCAACTCCAACTTTCAGAGACAAGCCTCTCCTCCTGCAGAACATCAGAGGAAAGATGACCCCAGAACAACTGCTCAGCCTGCTGCCAGGGCAACAGTGACCCCAGAGAGAAAGAAGCGAGAGGTGGTGACCAGACACTCTCCTCGACTCCACCACAACCAGTGCACCCAAGAGGCGGGCAAGAAAGTCCAGAAGGGAACGCCACCTGCTCGCAGAACCCCCAGTTGGTGCTCATTTGTGTGTTCTCTGGCCTTTGGTTTATGGGCAGTATAGCCGAGCAGGCCAGGAGAAACCATCTCCTCAGCGAGCAGGGCGGCCCCAGTGCAGAGGGCACGGCCAGCAATGCCATGTCTGTACCCCCGGCTACTTCTGGAAGGGATGGAGCAGGGCAACTGCCCAAGAGCCCCCCGGAGTACCCAGATTACGATTCGGTGATGGCTTTGTATAAGACCTGCTACTCCATCCTGATGGTGACCCTTTCAGTCATGGCCCCAAACGAAGCCCCTGAGGCGGAAGAGGAGCAGGGAGAGTCCTCAGATTACAAGTGTGTCCTCTGTGAGCACTTCAAGGACAAACCCAATCCCTGAACTGCCAGGTCCCTAGGACACTCAAAAGTACCCTCTTGTAATCAAATAGATTTCCAGCTGTAATAAAGTAGAGCAAAACTCCACGGGAGTAAATAAAGAATCGAATGATAACTGCGAGCCTGTGTTCTTTCTGTCTGTCCATGCTATTCACACATGGCACAGGGTGAGCCAGGTGAGGGTGGAAGCCCACGCCCCAGGAAGGCTTCAGTCCGCTCCCCATGGTTCCTTTTCAACTAAAGCAGCAGCATTTCACACGCTCGGCCAAGGGTCTGACTCACAAGCCGAGCACTGAGGCGAGCCCAGGATAGGCTGGTTCCTGGGCCTTGCCTGCCACTCAGCAGATGGCCCAGCTGGGCTCCTGACGTTGGGGGTGTCACCTTCCCTGAATCTTGCACCCTGAAGCAGAAGGGGCCCCTCAAGGGTCCCCCAATGATGCTGCAAGTTTTTGATCAGCAACTGAGCATCTCTAGCTCCTGATCCAGGGGCCTGTTTCTGGGCCCGTGGGCCTCTCCACGTGCTAGATGCCTCACCAGCTGCCAATGCTCAGCCCTGCCCCCAGCCTTCTCCATCACCCCCTGGACACTGTTCCAACATCAGGGAGTTTGGACCAGAACAGAGAGGGAAAAACACTAACCAGTTTCCTAACAACACATTTCTCTCAACTACCCAGACCCAGCAGGGCCATAGCGAGTGGCGACATCATCTTATCGTAAAGGTCAAAGTCCTGGAGACTCTTGCTGAGTCCAGAGCAGCACCGCACGAGGGGTGTCCCGGCACCCCGACCCGCACCAAGTTGGCAGCACACCCCAGGGTGGGGCCGATTCAGACTGAACCAGATGGGCACGTCCAGGGTGCAGCAGTGACTGGACAGTGTCACCATGTGCTGGTCTCTTGGTCACCTTCCTCTCAAGAGCCCAGCCTGAACACGCCTCCTGCCCAAAGGGGATCAGGTGCTCAGGGATGTCCACCTGGAAGATGTCCTTCCCGCCCCTGCTCGGGAAGGGCTGCAGCAGCCAGCGAGGGTTGGTGAGCGTAGTCAGGTACTTCTGTTGCAGGTCGGGCAACAGGGCTTGATTCTCCAGCTCCTCCACCTCTTCAGGATCTAGGTTTTCTGGGCACAGCAAAGTGTCCCCAATGTCCACAAGACCTGTGTGCAAAGACAGGACACAGAATGAGAACAAGGTCATTCAAAGTCTCACCTGCTAGAGTCTAAGACATATCACAGCGGGGAACCAGGGTGAACTGAATCCTCTGGCTGAGCATTTCAGATGGGCTCACATTGGCAAAGGGAATTTGGGGCAAGGCCAATTGAGGGAAGGAGCAAAATGAAAAGGAGAGGTCTGGTGCTCCACAAACCCACCAGGCCACAGACAGCTCTCAGTCTGACCACTGCAGACTGCAGGGACAGAGCAGGAGGGCCCCGGCAAGGAGCCTGTGGACATCAGGTCCCAAAGCGATTCACCAGCAGACAGGTATTGCTGTGGGGCCTCACCCCTGGGGAGTCAGAGGACTTGCTCAGGCCTGGCTGCAGGCAGTGGCAGTAGGGAACCCAGGCTGGGTGCTTTCCTGCCTCTCATCGTCTCTGCCGGGCACACACACACATGGGGACACACACACACACAACAGCATTCCAGTCTGTTCCTACCTCAGAGCCTTGGTAGGGTGTGAGGTGTCACATCGTGTCCCCTCAAATTCAGGTGCTGGAGTCTCAATCCCAAGTACCTTGGCATGACGTTACAGACAATGGAAAGGTATTCACAGAGCTGACGGAGGTCAAGTGAGCTCATTAGGATGGACCCCTCTCTAACAGGACGGCTGTCCCCATACAAAGAACACATTTAGACACAGACAGGCACACAGGAGAACTGGGGTGAAGAGGAACACGGAGCTCTTCAAGCCCAGACATGCCCACCATGGCCAGCAATGCCCAGAAGTGAGGGTGTGGATGGGACAGACTCTCTCCACAGCCCTCACAAGAGCCAACATCAGCTGACACCTCGACCTTGGCTGCCAGCCTCCTGAACCAACATGGTTCATA
This sequence comes from Okapia johnstoni, assembly GCA_024291935.2. Classification (NCBI taxonomy): domain Eukaryota; kingdom Metazoa; phylum Chordata; class Mammalia; order Artiodactyla; family Giraffidae; genus Okapia; species Okapia johnstoni. The sequence goes on from CM044305.1 coordinate 114,772,243, forward strand.
TTTGAGCCACTCGAACATGACTGCCAGCAAACGAAGCCAGAGGGTCAGCCCTGTCCGGACATCTCTTCACAGGGGCAAGGGGGGATGGCTTCTCCACTCCGAGCACCTCGGACACACTCCTCCACGTCTGCACATCTGTTTTCAGGCATCTGTTTTTGCCCTTACACGGTGTCTGTTTACACCTCCTAGTGTTGGGGGTCCCGCAAGTTACTGACGCTTCCCTCTTGATGGAAGGGAAGGGAAAACTCATTCTGCCAATACAGCTACTCGACATGACCACACAATCACTGACTGAAGTGCCATGCAGGAGGAGGCCCAGGGAACAGGGCACACACCTGAGGTGCTGACACACGCCAGCAAACGGTCTTCCACAAAGGTTCCCCTGTGTCCATTCCACCAACCACAGGCAAGGGTGTTATGTCCTCATGCACTGGCTGGCCCTGAGCATCATCATCCTGCTGAATCTCTGTTGACCTGCTGGGTCTGGCTTGCGTACCAGGGACCTGGCTGGCCCCTGGGGCATGGCCATTGCTATGTCTTCTACTGGGGTATGTGTCTGGATCCCAGGCTTGCCCAGTGTCCTCCACTCAGTGTCTCAGCCAACCCAACCCCTTCCTCCTGGGCGCCTCTAAATCTCACCTGTGTAGGTGGAATCTCCGAGCAAGAAGGGGCTCATGCGTTCCTACCACTGGAAGCAGAGGATGCCTGCTTGGTGGCCAGAGGCGAAAACACTCTTCTGCCTGCTTGTCTGCGTGTCTTCACCTGCACGAGGACCAGAGGAAGAGGGAGAAAACCACCAGTGAGAAGACAGCAATGTTGGACAACAAGCCACCATGTTCTTCTTCTTGGCAGGGGCCTCAGACCACGGGGGCCCAGGAGAGCCCAACTGATGAGAAACACAGGTGCAGGTTCCCTCAGGGTGGGTTCTGCTCATCACAGCAGCCGGCCTGTCCTCATGACTGGGACAGGGACCCCATGATGCCTCAGCGGTCAGCAGAGAAACCCACCCCCCTGGAGCGATCGTGATTTACAGCCCAGGAGACTGGGGTAACTAAGAAGAGAAAACAATTCCCCCCCTCACACTGCCACTCTGGAAGGATCCGGAGGCCTACACAGTCAGCCAGCCACCCTCCATGGACTCCTGGTTGGGCTACACCAGGAGAGAACCGCGTAAAGCAGCTGAGCTCTTCAGGTCAGGGCTCGGTGTGCGGAGCTCATAGTGGGCAGGTGGGGCTCGCGTGAGGTCCCAGTCCGGGGGAAGAGCAGGAGGCTGGAGGGCAGGTCTGCCGGCATCTTCGCATGTGTCCCAGGGCATCGCCAGGACACATACAAGGAAGGAAAGCAGGCGGGGACTGTGGCCGTGGAGGGGACCGGAAGGTCTGGCTCGGCCCCCTCGCAGGGGCTCCTGGTCCCAGAGACTGGAAACCCCCACCCGGGGGTACCGTCTGCGCACGAGGCAGGTCCCACCTTCCTGCAAGCAGAGCGAGTCGCGGGCGCTTTGGGATGGTCGGGCAGCGGCCACCAGGCAGGACAGTGGTCCGCCATCGGGACCGCTGTCAGGTGACGGCGCCGGTTGGCTTTAGTCCCCTCGCGCCCACAAACACTTAAATCCCTGATTTCTGATGTGTATGACTTCCCGTACTCACGTAGGCACGCAGATACGCAGGCACGCAGATACGCAGATACGCAGATACGTAAACACGCACGTACGAACAAAGGCGCTTTCTCTCGCCGGCCCTGTCTGCTAGGAGACAGAATAGCAGCAGCCACGCTCTGAGGTACCTGGAAGGTCCGGCCGGGAGGAGCCTCGAGACCGGCGGCCTGGAGCGGGACCCTGAGGAGGATCACGAAGTGAGCTGCCTGGCGGAAGAGAGGGGAGGAGGTGGGAGGAGCAGGGCGGGGAGTCTGGGGCTGAAGTGTGGGAAACACCTGGTCGAGAAGGAGCTTCTGGAGAAGGAAGCGGGGCGGGGCGGGGCGAGGCGGGGCGGGGCGGGGCGGGGCGGGGCGGTGTGGAGCCAATCGGGGGAGCGGAGCGGGGCTGACAGGGATGGAGCTGTGGGCCTGGGGAACCCACGGAGGCTGGGCTTGTCCAGCTCCATGGCGGAGGCTAGACTGTGCCCTTTTGATTCCGTGCCATAGGCGTCCAGTCCGCAAGACTCGCGAGAGTCAAAGTGACCGCGACCCATTGTCCTCAGCGACTGGATCCGTATCCGAGCTTCAGAGTGGACCCCAGGGAAGCGGGAAGAGGCGCAGCCTCTGGGCGGAGTTCAAGCCACCCTGGGGTTGCTAGCCCAGTGCTGAGCAACAGTCTGTTTTTTTGCAGATGCGAAGGAAAATCCTCACTGTGTTTCCTGCTGCCCCTGGGACCTGAGATGTCCCATAGAAAAGCAGCTTCGCTTTCAAAACTGTTTCCTGTCCTCTTCCTCTCGCCTGGGGGCTCTGCCCACCCAGGGCAGCCACCTGACTCTGCTTCTGACTGCTGCTCTCCCTGCTGTGCTCCAGCCTCCCAAGTGCCTGATCAGAGTAAAGGATCCTCTTCCTGTCCCCACTGCTCCTAGCTGAGTTCAGGCCTCATGGCCTGGAGCCAGTGCTGTCAGCCTAGCCCCCCCCCCCCCCCCCGGCCTGGACCCCTCCTGTCTCTCCTCCTGCAGCCAGAGTTGCACACACCATCGGTTCTGTGTCACACCGCACACACATCTGTCCTTGTCAACCCCGGATTGAAAGCGCAGCTGAGCCCTCTCCTGTTTAAGCCCCAACCCGTCCATGTTGCCCTGGGGGGCTTCTGGTGGTCTGAGGTCTCCTTCCTCGTCACACAGCACTCTGGATGACTGTGCTGGTCCTACGCTTTGTGCAGAGCTCATCCAGGACCCCACACTTTCTCATGCAGTTCTGCCCCTGGACCAGTGGCTCCTCTTGTCCTGACAACCTACTGTCCTCCTTCCAGGCACAACTGTAACATCCCTTTCTCCATCCGCCCAAGTGTCAGGCGCTCTCATCTGGGAGTTTTGGGGCGCCCTGCATCTTCCTGCCGCCCGCCTTTGCCCCCCCCTTCCTCCCAGGCTGTGGCTGCTGGGCATGAGTCTGGACCCCTGAGCGTCGCTGAGTCCCAGGAAGGCAAGGTCGGTGTCTACCTGGTTCCTATTAGCTGGGCACCCACACAACTGCTGTCATGGGAATGTTGAGTTGGAGCAGTGCTTTCTCTTCCAGCATGCAGCCTGCTCTCTCCTTGCAGAAGCCTGCCAGCCATGAGTTGAGGGGCAGAGGCTGCCTCCTGGATTTGAGCCTCAGCACTGTGGGTACCTGAGCAATCACCACATCCAACTTCCTCATGCTGGTGCCCCTCTCCTCACCCTGAGAGTGGTTACCAGCTGCCTCCAGAACCCCAGAACCTCCTGGTAGTGGTTTCAGATTGTGAGGGAGGTTCCTGTGAGTGGTGGGTGGGATCCTGCTGATCCTCCTGAATCCTGGTTTTGAACTAGACCTTGCCCAGTGAATTGGACACCTATGAAGTGTGGCTGCTGATGGGGGCAGCTGTGAGGGCCTGCTCTGTGGCATTTCTCCACTCCTGTCCCTTCCCTGCTGCTGGCCCCAGGTCTCCTCATGTGCCCACATGTGTGAACTGAGCCACGGGGAGTGCTGCCTCCCACCCCACCTGGGTCTCGAGGCTTGGTGAGGGTTCCACTTGCCTCCTGCTGTGTGTTTGCGGGCAGTAGTGACCTGGGATGAGCTCGACCCAGATTCTTGGTTTTCCTCATATCCTCTTTGCCCGATGTGTTTTCTTCTCTGAAATGCCTGTTGCCCATCTCTCTGCTGAGCCATGTGTCCTTTCTGTGCCAAGTTCTTTCGGGGTCTGGGCATTCATCCCGCCCTGGTGTTTGAATTGCAGATTCGTCCTCTTCTGTTTGCAGGCTAGCAATGGATTCAGTATTCACTTGGTCTCGGAGCCATAAGTGTCCCACAAGTCAGCGCATGTCTGTCAGGCCCTCCTGCTGGGGGCCGCTGTCCACCTCCTTGCACCTGGGGCGAGCAGTCCCCAAGGAGATGCTGCCCTGTCATCCAGCACTCTGCCTGTGAGAGAGGGCTCCTTCACATCCGTGTCGGTCCCTTGGTCCCTGCCTCTTTAGTTCTAGGCCTAGGACTCTTACATGTGGGACAAGCTCAGGGGCAGCTGTGTAGCTCCGGGAGGTCAGCCAGACCTATTTCTTCTCTGTTCCCAGGTCAGCTCCTGTTGTGCACACCCCTCTCCATACCGCCCTGATGGAGGGGCCAGCCTGAGAACCGGACGCATTTCTGATTTCATCTCAGTTCCGCTGCAGTTCTTTGACAGGACGCTGCACACATGGGACCTGCAGACCCAGGTGGCCACTCTGCTGCCGCTGCTTGGGGTGCTCTCTGCCCAGGGGATGGGGCACCTCCCAGGGGCACCTGGGGAGCTTCTGTGAGCCTCTGATGCTGCCACACTTGCATTCACATCACAGGCCTTTATATCACATCTGACACGGGTGGGAGATGCTGGTTTGCGTGTGTCATCACTCCTGAGCTCTAGGGTCTACGTGCTCTTCACTGTCCTCTGTCTGGGCAGGCAGGTTGGCCACAACCCGAATGCCAGGACTCCCAGCACTGGAAGGGGCTTCCGGACAGCAGGCTGCGGCCCACTGAATGGATCCAGCTGTTTAGTTTATGAGATCAAGGAGCAGGGAGGGCAGACTGGAGTGTGCATTGCCATCTCATACCCATGGTGAGAGGACTTCAGTGAGTGGATTCTCGTGCTCTGGGTGGGAGCCCCATCTGGCTACCCTTTGAGTACTTGTGTGCCCACCAAGGCGACTTGGCCAAGCACAGAGAGAGTGTGAGGAGTTAGGAGCAGAGGACGCCCATGAGGTGCCACCAGAGGTGAGAAGGTTCTCCAGTTCATGAGTGGGGCATTTATACACCCCCCCCCCATTTTCTGTGTGTTTCTGTTTTACTCAGTGGAGTTCACTTGATGGAGTTCCGTTCGGCCTTACCATCTTTTTCTCACATTACATGTTCCCCCAGGTTCTGAAGGACTCCTCGACAGACGTCTCACTAAGCCCTGCACCTGGCTCTGGGGGATACTGCATTCCAGGCTCTCCCAGGTCAAGACCGACTGACCAATCCTCGGGACTGGCCCTGTGTCCCTTGCCCCTTGAGCCCCTGTGCCCAGAAACCCCAGCCCAGGGGGTCCTCCCGAAGCGGCCGCAGAGTCAGAGTTAACTGTGTCTCTCACGCTGGTATCAAATTGACCCTGTCTGGCAACCTCCACCCCTCTGGTGGTCCCACCACCCCACGTGGGGTCACCGATGCAGAGCCCAACGTCCCTTTGGGAGGGCCTTGGGTCATCCCTGTGTCTGCTGTGATGCAGCAGCATCCATCCCCCAGGGGCCCGCCCTGTCCCTGTTCCTCAGTTTGACCTGAGAACTGGTTCAGGGGCTGAACTTGGACAAGGGATCTTGACCTGTTTACTGGGGCAGCTGCCCTTGGCCTCAGTGTCATTTTGGATTGTACCTTGTTCAGTTGCTCACCTCTCGAGCCTCCGGGAGGCCGCATTTTACTGACCACCTGCCCTTCTCTGTAGGTCCGGCCTTCTGGGTGGCGGCAGACCTCATCATGGTCCCTGGGTCCTGGCTGCTCAGAGCGACCACGTGACCTCTGCTGTGGCCCCTGGGTAGTGGTGGTGGGGGGGTGTCGTCCGTCTCCTCCACCACGAGGCCTGTTGATCCCAGCCTGTGTTGCACAGTGACTTCGCTCTACCTGGTGGCTGGGCAGTAGGTGACCAGCTCTTCCTGTGGTTCCTTGGTTCCGCTGGTAGTGCTGTAGGTCCTGCTGCAGATCGGGGCAGCCAGCTCCCCTGCTTCCTGGGACAGAGGGCGTCTATGAGGGAGGGCTCCAGTCCCATTTGCTCCCTTGAGGGTGGGGGGTCACCAGCTCTTTATGGGGTGGAGGAGGTGGGCTGCTGCTGCAGGCTCAGAAGTTCAGAGACATCTGGGATGTCCCAGTCTTTCTGCGCCCTGCCTCCCAGTCTCCCTGGCCCTTGTGTCAGGGATGCAAGTTTTCCCAAGAGGACCTCCAGTGCCAGCGGTTCGGGCCTGCCTTGGCAGAACATTCAGTCTCTTTGGGGTTCAGCCAATCCTGTCGAATCCTGGGCTGATGTTTGTCCACTGCCTGAGGCTTTGTCAGCTACCAGGGGACCCTGCCCCCGCCTTGGTTTTCACTGTTCTTCACCCTGAGCTGCTCATCCCCTGTGGACAGCAAAGCAAAGAAGTCACTTCCCTCTATTCCTCCCACGTTCCACACGCCTCAATCTTCTCACCTGCCAGGGAATTCCTCCCCTCCCCCGCCAGCCCAGAGCAAGTTCTAACAGCTGGACTGTGGCCTTGAGCCCAGGGCTGAGGGCACAACGACTACCCCCAGGATGGGTCCTCATAACCAGTGGGGCAGGGGATGTCAACCCCGTACCAAGGCCCCATCTCGCCACCTCTCCTCGGACCACTCCAGGGCCAGCCTTCTCTGGATGGCTCCTTTGTGAGGCTGTTCCCACGAGTTGGTGGGGGGAAGTTGGTGCCGGAGGCTGGCTCACTACCAAGGGGACAGGGAGCAGGCAGGGGTGGGCAGGGCATCCCTTCACCTGTAATGTTGACCTGACAGTTCCTGCCAGCCTGTCGGGAGGTGCAGAGCACAGACAGGCATTGGAGGTGTCCACAGTGGGCCCTGGTGGTCGGGCCCTCACAGTGTCTGAGGCCTGTGATCACTATTGACTGAGCAGGAGACCAGACACCAGGAATTGGTGCCTGAGCGGTAGCTGTGTGTACACACAGGATGTCAAGTGCCTTTGCCCAGGTGACACCTTGCTCTGCCCTGCACGCAGCCTGGTGGGAGGGGCTCTTGGCGTCTTTTGCATTAGACAACTGGGTTGGACAGGGAACTGCTTCCAGTGTGCTAGCCACCCAGCCATCTGCTAGCCCCATTGTAAGCACAGTCTGATGGGAGAGGGGAGGTTTGGGTGCCAGACCTCACAAGGCAAAGCATGTTCAAATCCAAGGATACCCGTCCTGCAAGAAACTCCTCCACCATGCAGGGCGTCAGGTGTCCACTCCCCTGCATCACTCAGGGCTGGGGGTGGGGAGGCTGGAGTGCATCTTACAGGCAGACCTGTGAAGAGCAGAGCCTGAAAGGAGGCAGAGGTTAGGGAGCATGAAGTGTGGGGAACCAACCACTGATTCACATTGACAGACCATGGGGGGCTTTTACAGATGGGAGGACTGTCTGGGCTGGGTCTTCTAGTGAAGAGGGTCTCCTTGGCTGGGAAATGGGGGAAGGGCCCCCAGAAGGATCAGACCCATGAAGGAAACTGAGCCTAGGAGTGTAGCTGGAGCAGGCAAGTTTGTGGAGGGCCCCTAGCCTGACACAATCTGTTCAGGTCCACAGAAGGAGTTTTGGCAAAGGATTTCTAGAGACATTGATGTGCTGTGAGGTTGCATCCATTGCCTGCAGAGGTGAGGCTGCATGCTGGTATGTGCAGTGCTACCCAGGTAGGCTGGGCAGGCTCTGGTCCTCCACAGAGTTGGTATGAGAGGAAGCAGACACTCCTCTCTGTCATCTCAAACCTGGATTGATCCATAGCACCACCATTGCCAGAGTGTGAGTCTCAGCAAATCACTCCCTCTCTGAGTCTCCATTTCTTTATCTGAAGGATGAGCACAGGGTGAAATGTCCCCATTAGGAGTAATCCTATTTGTTGGTGTATCTGATGGGAGTGAGAAGTCATGGGATGATTCCCATGAAAGCAATCTGTAACCTAGAAAGCACCTACTATGAATAGTGGTTGAAGAGGCATCTCTTTTCCCAAGAGAGCTTTCCCCAAAATGAGTGGGAATGCAGGCGTGTACCTTGAAGACTGCAGCTGGGAGACGGGGACAGTGAAGAGTGTCCAACTCGGAAAGGAGGAGAACATGGACACCATCGGCCCCCAGTCCCAAAGGTCCTATAGGATGTGGCCTTGGTTGGGACTTGAGGGCCATTGGTAGATTTTGAGCAAAGATGTATATAGTGGCCCCTGGGGACAGAAGGCAGTGTGAGCTGAGTCAAACTGACAGGCTTTGTGAACTGGGGGCTGTAGCATGACCAGGAATCCATAAAGCTGGGAGCCTCTTCCCTGAACTGTGCAGGAGTCAACATCTGCCTGCTGCCTCAGGTCCATGATCTGCTGTCCACCATTCCGTCTCCCGGAACACTTCAGCAGCCAAGTGTTTTCACCAGCTTGACCTAAACACTTTTGGTAGTAAATCCAAAAATGTGTGATACGAAGAAGCTATTTATAGTATCCAGAATTTTCTCTATGTAGCCCACTTGGTATTAACAGTGACATAGTTCACTGCAGCCATGTCAGTGTGTTTGCATGCCCCTGCCTAGGTGTTGATCTCTGTGTCCCCGTTAATGATTTCTAAATCCCTAAACTCTTGTAGCCCCCAAGGCTTTTGGACAAAGCATTAGGCACAAGTGATCCTAACCCCAATAAGAGCCAACACTTTCAGAGGACTGGATGGGTAATACATCCCAGGGGTACTGGATGTATTACCTTCCTCCAGCCTTCGGCCTGCAGGATGCCCTTCCTGGGACAGACAGGACTGAGGGCCAGCTCCAGGTCAACCTGGATGACTACAGACCCCACCATCTGCCAAACTGCCTCAGGATGTGGAATCTTCTGGTACCAACCATGGTCTTCTGTGGTAGAAATGGGAGGAACCTAGAGATAACAAGAGGAAGGACCCTTGGCAAGCACGTGTATGCACTAGTTTGTAATTCTGGAAACCTGTCCACCATCTTGTTTCAGGACATCCGGAGCCCGGTGCCATCTCCCAGTACAGCCCCACAAAACCTGGGTCCACCCACACAATTCTGGGGTGTTAACATGATTCAGGAGTCTCTGGTTTGGGGACACAGGCAATGACACTGGAAGCTCAGCAGCATTAGGCTCACCTGGCTGACTTGCTTTTCTCAAGCGCCGATAGGAAATGCAGGTAGAGGAGATGAGCAGAAAGGGCATTGTGCTGCTGCTGGGACTGCTTGCCCTGCTGGGTGGCCCCCTCTGTCTCAGAGAAGCCTGTGCATTAACTTTGGACAAGATGGAAAGCTGCCTTTAGGGAGTGGCACCCAGGCCTCACTTGCTCCATGCTTCGTAGCTAGTCATATTCTTAGGATTAACCTGGACGCTAAATTGCAAAGGCCAGGTTTTCTCTGAGCAAAATTGTGGTTTTTCTGTCAGCCCATGATCTGGAAGCTATCTCTTGCTTGCCTACCCTGGCTTCTGTGCCCCAGTGACCCACGAGGTTCCCTGGTTACCCATGAGGGTGTATGGCCATCAGCCTCCCAGCACAGGGCTGAGCAGCCCAAATCAGTGTCCTTGCCTGGGTTTGTCCTTAGCATTGTGGTGTCGTGGCTCAGAGGCCAGGGTTTACGATCTTGAGCCAGTGATGACCGTTTTGCAGCCTCAGTTTTCACATCTGTATGCTGGGTGTAATAACAGTGCACAGTCGCTAGGACAGCAGGGAAGGTTCCATGAGTTGAAAGCCTGAGATAAATTTGGTGTGCAAACATGTTATGGGGAAGAGAAACAGGAACACTGCTGGGGTCTTTCATCTGCTTTTGGGAACTACCATTGGCTGACAAGGGCAGAAAAAAGTACTCCATGCCACCTTGTCTCCAGCCTGCTATTGCGCGTCCCTCTGGGGTTTAGGGGACTGTTTTTAAGCAGCTTACTGTTCGCATAGCAACATTGCTGGGAGACATATCAATAACCTCAGATATGCAGATGACAACACCCTTATAACAGAAAGTGAAGAGGAACTGAGGAGCCTCTTGATGAAAGTGAAAGAGGAGAGTGGAAAAGCTGGCTTAAAACTCAACATTCAGAAAACTAAGATCATGGCATCTGGCCCAGTCACTTCATGGCAATCAGATGGGGAAACAATGGAAACATAGACTTAATTTTTCTTGGACAGCATATTAAAAAGCAGAGACATTAATTTGCTGACATAGGTCTGTCTACTCAAATTTATGGTTTTTCCAGTAGTCATGTATGGATGTGAGAACTGGATCATAAAGAAGGCTGAAGGCCGAAGAATTGATGCTTTTGCTTGTTTGTTTTTTTCAGAGATAGTTCTTTTTATTACAAGAAGTTCTGGTCCTCCCTAGGCCAACTTCCAATAGTTAACTTCATTTTGAGGTATATGTTCATTCAAATACAAATTTCTACTAGAGTATTTCAATTTTTTTTCTTCCAGCTTGTTGTTCTGATCTTGGCGCAAAAGTCAGATTGCATCTTTCCTTCTGGGCTGTCAAATGACCAATAGCAACTAAAGTAACACTGAGGAGTTCACAATTTTCTTTCCTCTAAAGGTAAATAGAGTTATCTCTACAAATAGTTTCCTAAAGGAACAAAATGAATTCAGACACAAAAGTAAACATTGTCTTTGGCAAAATACAAAGCTACCACATCAGTCAACAGAATATGACCTAACATTTTTGAAGAATTAATGTTCAGTGTATGAATTTGGAAATTTTGTGTTCTTGTTATCTTAAAAAACCAACTGACTGACTTCTACATCATACCTGGAAGTTCATCATCATATTCTGAGAAGCTCACTAAAGTTTATGTGGCATTAACTCACTAAAACAAAAAAGTCCCTGGTATTTTATTACTCTAACACTGGAATCTCTCAAGGAGAATAGACAATCATGAGAAGAATTCTTCGCTTTTGTTATCTCTTGCTTTCTTAATTTATACCTGTATGATAAGCAATTAAAAGTTACCGAGAAAGTTGTTGTTTAGTCGCTACATCATCTCCGACTCTTTTGCAAACCCGTGGACTATAGTTCGCCAGGCTCTTCTGTCCATGGGATTTCCCAGGCAAGAATACTGGAGCAGGTTGCCGTTTCCTACTTCAGGGGATCTTCCTGATCCAGGGATTGAACCCAAGTCTTGTGCATTGGCAGGCGGATTCTTACCGCTGAGCCACCAGGGAAACCCCACAGGAAAAGTAGGACTCTCTTATATTTCCAATTCCCAGTTTCTCAGATGGCACCAATTTTACAATTCAGTAATCAAGCCACCATTCACTTTGCCACCACTTGCAGAATCCCTGCAACAATCCAGCTTCACCTCTGAACTCCAGTCATTTTGAGATGGTCTGGTTAACAGTGGACGGCATTCTACATGAAACTTAGAAACTACTCATTACATTTATATCACTTAAGGCCAGATAACCTTAAATAAACCTAGTATCAATTTACCTACAAGAAGGAGTTTATACACAATTCCAGTACTAAATTCCAAAGTCCTAAAGCTTCAGTAACCCACTCAAGGTTGTGGGACTAAGAGCTAGCAGGAAAAAGAGCTGGTGTTAATATCAGTTCTGCCCAGACTCTTGGTAATCTATATGAATAATCCCAATTCACAGTTTTCATTCTGACTGTGCCGGAAATGCTTTTTGCAACTCAACATATCTAAAAAGGTTTCATTCTCAGTAATGCAAGCCCTCCTCCTGGTCTCAAAAGCCAAGGGTCAGAGGCCTTTGTAATCCTCATTCACATGAAGCCAACCTTATTAGACTGGAACCGATATACAAAGCACTTGTTATAATGCATCCACAAGCAGTGATACCCTCAACAAGGAATATTCTGCAGCACATCTCTTTAGACTACAACTGAAAATGGATATTAAAGCTATGAATATTTGCTTCCTATATTGAGACCAGAACTACTATCTCCCCTGGTTTCTCTTGATGTTAAGATTTCCCTCTTAGCTCCATTTACCAAGTTTTTATTCTCCTATAAAACCACTATAAAATCATTTCATAAAGACCTTTCTCCAGAGCTTCCTACTGAAAGTTAATTATTGCCATAAACTGACAATTCAAATAAAATACTTCTCAGGGAGCCAGTGAGACCCTAGGACACCTTGGGGAATATTAAAAACTATAGAACATGATCCACATCCTCCAGGATCTGAATAAAAAAAATTATTGATTCAGAGAGTCAGAAGGTAGCTTGAGAAGTCATTTTACACATATGTGAGACTGTACTTTAAAATTCACCTCCAGAGAAGATCATAAAATTATTTCAGTAATCTTTTCACCATCATTATCATAAAAATTATCATTAGCAGCAAGTTCTTTACACAACTATCCTTTGCTTCAATTTAAACCTATTTTTCTCTTGTTTGAGCATCAGTGGAGCTGGAAAACAGCTGGTTACCATTCCTAATAATGGATCCATTCATGTTTTTTGAAGAGTTATTAAGTTGCCTCTTAACCTTTCATTCTCTCAACCTTTCCTCACAGGACTGACTTCCAATCATATAATCATCTTTTGAGCCTCCTCGGAACCGTCTCCAAGGTCTCCTCATCCCTTTTAAGTTGAGGAACCTCTCCGGCTGCCGCCTCCCCCGCCGCTCTCCCCAAACACGGCCCGGAACCGGCGCAGGTTGGTGCCGATGGCGGCCGAGACCTGCAGTGCCGCGTCGAAGCCCGGGCCCACCCAGAGTAGGGCCGGCCCGGAGGAGGCTGAGGACGATGACGAAGACGAAGACGAGGCAGACGACGAGGAGGCTGCTGAGGCGGCGGCCGCTCCCCCTGGAACCCCGGCCCCACCGCTTCCCGCGGCCGCCACAGCCGAGGGGGAGGGGGGAGCCCTGGGGCCGCCGCCGCCGACCGGGGGCCCGGGGGGAAGCAGCAGGGCCTGGACGCGTTGCCGCGGGGCGCCCTGTAGGCCCAGGCGCCCCCCGCCGCCGCCGCCCCCGGTGGTTCCGGGTCGGGTGGGGAAGCGCAACCGACAGCTGTGTGCCGTATTCGCCCCGTGAAGTGAAGCCAGAATTGATGCTTTTGAACTGTGGTGTTGGAGAAGACTCTTGAGAGTTCCTTGGACTGCAAGGAGATCCAACCAATCAATCCTAAAGGAAATCATTCCTGAATATTCATTGAAAGGACTGATGCTGAAGCTGAAACTCCAATACGTTGGCACCTGATTCGAAGAACTGACTCATTGGAAAAAACCCTGATGATGGGAAAGATTGAAGGCAGGAGGAGAAGGGGGTGACAGACGATGAGATGCTTGGATGGCATCACTGACTCGATGGACATGAGTTTGAGCAAGCGCCAGGAGTTGGTGATGGTCAGGGAAGTCTGGCATTCTGCAGTCCATGGGGGTCACAAAGAGTTGGACACGACTGAGTAACTGAACTGAAATGATGGGCCCAGATGCTATGCTAAGCAAATTACACATACTGAATGGTTGCTATAGATTTGAGTATACCATTACGCCCACTTAACAGATGAGGAAGCTAAGGTAACAGGTAGTTAAATTGTAGAGACAAGATTTAAGCCCAGAACCTGTTGACCTTTTTAGTCCTCTGACTCACCATGAGACTCAGCCAAGTGACAGCGTCCCTGCTGCTCCAGGGCCCTGGCAGGCAACTTGAAGAAGTGAGGTCAGCGGGTGCAAACCACAGGAAGCGAGGGGGCTGGAACAAATGGAGAGAGCACAATCTAGCCCAGGAGGAGCTGCCACTCACAATAGGAGGGTGTGCAGGCCAGGTGCTAGGCCTTTTGATTTGTCCAGATTGGCCAAAAAAGCTGAAGTTCAGTAAGAGATCTCCTGGTTTTTGAATGCTGGCTCCTTATTTTATAAAGGCACTCTCCACGCCAGCCGCCTACCCCTGCACTCATGCAGAGCCTGCAGGCGGCCCTCTCCTTCCTCCACTGCACTTTCTCCACACAGTGTTGCCTTTGCCAGGGGTTTGCTCTAAGATGTTGATCTTCTGTCTTAAAGTGCTCCTGCCTCAGCTCAAACTGTCTGCTCAGTTTCATGAAAGCATACTGTTGAAGAACGGAGACAGACTCGGGGAACCCACCTGCTTCCATGTCTCCTCCTGCAGTTTACTCAGCTCAGTGCAGACTGCACCTCCAAGCTTTCCCACGTCCTCTCTGTAGGGATCAGTGTCCTCTTGGCCAAAGTTCTCCCAAAGTTTTGTACCATGCCTGGCTCTATCCTTTCTTCCTTTTACCAGGTCCATTTCTCCTCTCTCCCAGTTACACAGTCAGCATATTGGGACAAGTCCAAAGTCTTACTAATTACCTCACTCTTCCCATCTTCCCCCAAGTCTGATCTCAGTGCTTAATGGGTTTTCCTTTCAAATATTTGCTGAATTAAATATAAAAATTGCAGTAAAGATGAGGCTTGTAGGTGTAGATTGCATAGCACATCGCCTAATGCGGAGAAGGCACTCAGGAGAGGTCAGTTCATCTTGTTGTCACAGCTTTCGTGATTTAACACAATTGTTGTTTAGACTCTTTTTGATCCCATAAACTGTAGAACTCCAGGCTTCCCTGTCCTTCACCATCTACTGGAGCCTGCTCAAACTCCTGTCCATTGAGTCGATGATGCCATTCAACCATCTCGTCCTCTTCAGCTTCAGCATCAGCATCAGTTCTTCTTATGAATATTCAGGGTTGATTTCCTTTAGGATTGAGTGGTTTGAGCGCCTTGCAGTCCAAGGATCTCTGAAGAGTCTTCTCCAACACCACAGTTCAAAAGTATCAATTCTTTGGCACCCAGCCTTTTTTCTGGTCCAACTGTCACATCCATACATGACTACTGTAAAAACCATAGCTTTAACTAGACGAACCATTGTCAGTAAAGTAATGTCTCTGCTTTTCACTATGCTGTCTAGGTTGGTCATAGCTTTTCTTCCAAGGAGGAAGTGTCTTTTAGTTTCATGGCTGCAGTCACCATCTGCAGTGATTTTGGAGCCCAAGAAAATACATCTATTTGACATGAAATTATGGGATTGGATGCCATTATCTTCATTTGTTGAATGTTGAGTTTCAAGCCAGCTTTTTCACTCTCATCTTTCACTTTTATCAAGAGGCTCTTTAGTTCCTCTTCCCTTTCTACCATAAGGGTGGTGTCATCTGCATATCTGAGGTTATTGATACTTCTCCCAGCAATCTTGATTACAGCTCATGCTTCATCCAGCCCAGCGTTTCTCATGATGTGCTCTGCAGAGAAGTTAAATAAGCAGGGTGACAATATACAGCCTTGATATACTCCTTTCCCAATTTTGAACCAATCCATTGTTCCATGTCAAGTTCTAATTTTTGCTTCTTGACCTGCATATAGGTTTCTCAGGAGGCAAGGAAGGAGGCCTGGTATTCCCATCTCTAAGAATTTTCCACAGTTTGTTGTGATCCACATAGTCAATGGCTTCATAACATGGTCAATGAAGCAGAAGTAAACGTTTTTCTGGAATTCTCTTGCTTTTTCTATGACCCAACAGATGTTGGCCATTTGACCTCTGGTTCCTCTGGTGCCTTTTCTGAATCCAGCTTGTACATCTGGAAGTTCTTGGTTCACATACTGTTGAAGCCTAGCTTGAAGGATTTTGAGCATTTTGAGCATTACCTTGCTAGCATGTGACATGAGTGCAATTGTGCAGTAGTTTCAACATTCTTTGGCATTGCCCTTCTTTGGGATTGGAATGAAAACTGACCTTTTCCAGTCCTGAGCCACTGCTGAGTTTTCCAAATTGGCTGGCATATTGAGTGCAGCACGTTCAGAGCATCATCTTTTAAGATTTGAAATAGCTCAGCTGGAATTCCATCACCTCCACTAGCTTTGTTCGTAGTGATGCTTCCTAAGGCCCACTTGACTTCAAATTCCAGAATGTCTGGCTCTAGGTGAGTGATCACACCATCGTGATTATTTGGGTCATTAAGACCTTTTTTGTATAGTTCTGTGTATTCTTGCCACCTCTTCTTAATCTCTTCTGCTTCTGTTAGGTCCTTACCATGTCTGCATTTCAGAATGTAATACAATAAAGCTAAGATTTACTGAAAGGAAAGGCTGATCTTATTGCAAGTGATCCTCACATCCTGAACTGAGATTGCAAGGAACTCATGAAAGGTCTCTTCCAAATTAAAACAGCAGGTAAAGTTCCACCTATGTGTTTTTTGCCTGCAATTGTTTGCTTGAGCCTGATAAAAAAACACTGCTTTCCTTCTCAGTAGAAATTTTACAAATCTAAGTGTTGAATATACTCATTACTCTCTGTCATAGGCTGAATTTTGTGCCCCCCTCCAAATTCACATGTTGAGGCCCTAACCCCAGCAGTTCAGAATGTGCTTCTGTTTGAAGATAGGGACTTTAAAAAGGTGATTAAGTTTAAATGAGGTCATATGAGTGGGCCCTAATTCATTCTGATTGTGGTTCTTATAAGAAGAGGAAGTTTGGAGACATCAAGGGACACAGGGTTGGGCATGCACAGGGAAGGTGCTTTCTGAAGATTCAGGATGGAGACCACCATCTACAAGCCGAAGAGAGGCTTCAGGAGAAACCTGACCTGCTGACACCTTAATCTTGGACTTCCAGCATTCAATACTGTCACAAAATGAATTTCTGGGGCTTTCCTGGTAGCTCAGTAGTACAGAACCTGCCTGCTAATGCAGAAGACCCAGGTTCGATCCGTGATCTGAGAAGATCCCACATGCCATGAAGCAACTACCCCATGTGCCACAACTGTTGAGCCTGTGCTCTAGAACCCGGGAGCCGAAACTGTTGTAGGCTGTGTGCCCTAGAACCTGTGCTCTGCAACAACAGAAGCCACCACAATGAGAAGCTTGCGCACCACAACTAGAGAGTAACTGCCACTCGCTACAACTAGAGAAAAGCCTGTGCAGCAACAAAGACCCAGCACAGCCAAAAAATAAATAAATAAAATTGTTTTTTAAGAAAAGAAAATGAATTTCTGTTGTGCATGCTAGCCAGGCTGTGACACTTTGTTCTGGCAGCCATAGCAAACTAATACCTGCTTCTCCTTTTGGACCTTTGCCTCTTCCTAGTGATGTAACTCCAGAAAATGGGAAATAGGGATCTGCTTGAAGGAAATGGGAAAAAAATATACTTTGGAAGAAACAATATGTTTGCCTAAAAACTCTGTCTCCTGGCCTAATATTTGGGAGATTTTCTGAGGAATACCTGTGTAGCAGATCCTGCCCACGTCCCCTCTGCCTTGTGGCTGAGGCACATACCAGCCAGACATTAAACTGCCAGCGTCAGTGGCTCGGAGGATTTTTCCTCATGCCTGAAACCTACTGTGTCAGTGCTCAGGGCAGACTGAAAATGTCAGAGAATTGATGCTTCATGACCCATAGGAACTGGAGTATAAATACCGCAGCTCCCTCATCCTCAAACATGATAAATCAGATAACTTTCCATAGGCTTGCAGAGTTCTCCAGCAGGACTAAGCTCCTTTAATCTTTCTTGAAATGCACCTTTTCTTGGCTCCCTTCCTATCTCTATGGAAGCTCTCTATCCTTCCTCTGCAAAGCACATCTCCCAAGGAAACTACTTGTTCTAGATTTCTTATTTTAGGCTGTGGTTCTGCAGGGACCAAAACTAAGGCCACCTGCTTCTAGCTACCTATGTGTGCATATGAAACACCCATATTTAAAGATGCTGCTGTGGTTTCTAATTTAACAAGATGATATACTGGATTGGGGCTTTCCTGGTGGCTCAATGGTAAAGAATCTGCCTGCCAATGCAGGAGACTCGGGTTCAGTCCCTAGGTCGGGCAGATCCCCTAGAAAAGCAAATAGAAACCCACTCCAGTATTCTTGCCTGGAGAATTCCATGGACAGAGGAACCTGGTGGGCTACAGTCCATGGGGTCACAGAAGAGTCAGACACATCTTAGTGACTAAACAACAACACTGCATCCAATTCTTTCTGTGGTAAGGTGGTGGTTTATCGACTGGTGAACCCTGGAGCCTCTCCTTGCAGGAAAAGGTGTTCTAAAGTCCTGCCTTGTGGAAATGCCTTTGCGTCAAATCAACTATGCTGCATTTTTTTCTTCTATGAACACAAAAGCCCAATCTTTTCAGTACTTATGGGCTTTAATTTTTTTTTAATTGAAGGATAATTGCTTTACAGAATTTTGTGGTTTTCTGTCATACATCAACAAGAATCAGCCATAGGTACACTCATGTCCCCTCCCTCCCAACCTCCCTCCCATCTCCCTCCTCATCCCACCCCTCAGTCTGTCACAGAGCCCCTGTTTGAGTTTCCTGAGTCACACAGCAATTTCTCATTGGCTATCTATTTTACATATGGTCTTGTAAATTTCTATGTTACTCTCTCCATGCATCTCACCTTCTCCCTCCTCTCCTCCCACCGTGTCCTTATTGGCTTTGCTTAGCCTGTGCTCTTGCATCACATCTCCGTGATGGGTAGGTGTGTTTGCATCAGGGTGGGGTGGTTTTAATAAGTTGTCTTGTGCCTGAGCTGCATGTTTCCTTATGGGGCTGCCCTAACAACTGCTGTGGAGTTTTCATGGTCCATGGGGGTGCAGTTGGGGGAGTTGCTTCTGAATAGGTATCCAAGCGACTATGAGAGAAACGGACTTCTGAGGAACAATGCAAGCTGCCCTGGGTGTGCAGTAAAGCTTCTGCTAAGCCCACTGACCCTAAGCCCTTTCTTGTTACTCTCATGCTGGTGTTGAGCATGTCAGAGGTTGAGGTCTTCAAAGTGACTATTCAGAACAATGCTATGGACGTTCCCCATTGAGCAACTTTCAACCTTCTAGGCTCCCTTAACCCCCTGAAAACTGTATACAGCCAGGCCCACAGTTCTGGAATGAGGAGCCCTGGGACAAGGCTGTGGATGAATGCGTTAGCCAGGCCTCACCTGACTGTGCATGTAACATGTAACCTCTGCAGCTAGTTTGGAGACAGGATCACTTGTCTTTGCCCCAGGAGGAAAGGTTTTGTCAAGGAAGCTACTTCTCTGTTGCATCTTTTGTGAATCTTTTTCTGTTAGTGCATTAATCCTAAGAAGTATTTCTGGCTGAAAGGATTTATGTGGGTCAGCCAGTGGTCTACCACCGTAGTGCTGAATCACCTTCATTGCCACGTGTTCTTGAGCTCACAGCTCAAGGCCAGAACTATAGATTTAAAGGGCCATGGGCGTCTCACTCCATGCATCCCTGCCAACTTATTTGCCTTCTGCTCATTGACTGGTAAAAAGGAAATTCTAAAGGTGCATGTGAACGTCGACATTTTAGGAATCAGCGAACTAAAATGGACTAGAGTGGGTGAATTTAACTCAGGACCATTATATCTACGATTGTGGACAAGAATCCCTTAGAAGAAATGGAGTAGCCATCATAGTCAACAAAAGAGTCCAAAATGCAGTACTTCAATGGAATCTCAAAAACAGCAGGATGATCTCTGTTTGTTTCCAAGGCAAACCATTCAATATCACGGTAATCCAAGTCTATGCCCCAACCAGTAATGGTGAATAGTCTGAAGTGAAATGGTTCTATGAATACCTTCTAGAACTAACACCCCAAAAAGCTGTCCTTTTCATTATAGGGGACTGGAATGCAAAAGTAGGAAGTCAAGAAACACCTGGAGTAACAGGCAAATTTGGCCTTGGAGTACAGAATGAAGCAGGACAAAGGTTAATAGAGTTTTTCCAAGAGAATGCACTGGTCATAATAAACACCCTCGTCCAACAACACAAGAGAAGACTCTATACATAGACATCAACAGATGGTCAACACTGAAATCAGACTGCTTATATTCTTTGCAGCCAAAGATGGAGAAGCTCTATACAGTCAGCAAAAACAATACTGGGAGCTGGCTGTGGCTCAGATCATGAACACCTTATTGTGAAATTCAGACTTAGATTGAAGAAAGTAGGGAAAACCACGAGACCATTCCGGTATGACCTAAATCAAATCACTTACGATTATACAGTGGGAGTGACAAATAGATTCAAGGGATTAGATCTGATAGAGTGTCTGATGAATTATGGACAGAGGTTCGTGACATTGTACAGGAGACAGGGATCAAGATCATCCCTAAGAAAAATAAATGCAAAAAAGCAAAATGGCTGCCTGAGGAGGCCTTACAAATAGCTGTGAAAAGAAGAGAATCAAAAAGCAAAGGAGAAAAGGAAGATGTACTCATTTGAATGCAGAGTTCCAAAGAATAGCAAGGAGAGATAAGAAATCCTTCCACAGTGATCAGTGCAAAGAAATAAAGGAAAACAGTAGAATGAGAAAGACTAGAGATCTCTTCAAGAAAATTAGAGATACCAAGGGAACATTTCATGCAACAATGGGTTCAATAAAGGACAGAAATGTTATGGACCTAAAAAAGCAGAAGATATTAAGAAGAGGTGGCAAGAATACACAAAATATCTATACAAAAAAGAGCTTCATGACCTAGATAATCACGATGGTATGATCACTCACCTAGAGCCAGACATCTTGGAATGCGAAGTCAAGTGGGCCTTCGGAAGCATCACTACAAACAAAGCTAGTGGAGGTGATGGAATTCCAGTTGAGCTATTTCAAATCTTAAAAGATGATGCTATGAAAGTGTTGCACTCGATATGCCCGCAAATCTAGAAAACTCAGCAGTGGCCACAGGACTCAAAAAGGTCAGTTTTCATTCCAATCCCAAAGAAGGGCAATGCCAAAGAATGCTCAAACTACTGCACAGTTGCACTCATCTCACATGCTAGTAAAGTAATGCTCAAAATTCTCCAAGCCAGGCTTCAACAGTACATGAACTGTGAACTTCCATATGTTCAAGCTGGTTTTAGAAAAGGCAGAGGAACCAGAGATTAAATTGCCAGCATCTGTTGGATTATCTGAAAAGGAAGAGAGTTCCAGAAAAACATCTACTTCTGCTTTACTGAATATGCCAAAGCCTTTGACTGTGTGTATCACCACAAACTATAGAAAATTCTTCAAGAGATGGGAATACCAGACCACCTGACCTGCCTCTTGAGAAATCTGTATGCAGGTCAGGAAGCAACAGTTAGAACTGGTGATGGTACAACAGACTGGCTCCAAACAGGGAAAGGAGTACGTCAAGGCTGTATATTGTCACCTTGCTTATTTAACTTCTGTGCAGAGTACATCATGAGAAATAATGCACTGGATGAAGCACAAGCTGGAATCACGATTGCCAGGAGAAATATTAATAACCTCAGATATGCAGATGACACCACCCTTATGGCAGAAAGTGAAGAAGAACTAAAGAGTCTTTTGATGAAAGTGAAAGAGGAGAGTGAAAAAGTTGGCTTAAAGTTCAACATTCAGAAAACTAAGATCATGGCATCTGGTCCCATCACTTCAGGAAAATTGATGGGGAAACAGTGGAAACAGTGTCAGACTTTATTTTGGGGGGCTCCAAAATCACTGCTGATGGTGATTGCAGCCATGAAATTAGAAGAGGCTTACTCCTTGGAAGAAAAGTTATGACCAACCTAGACAGCATATTAAAAAGCAGAGACATTACTTTGCCAACAAAGGCCCATCTAGTCAAGGCTATGGTTTTTCCAGTAGTAATGTATGGATGTAAGAATTGGACTACAAAGAAAGCTGAGTGCCAAAGAATTGATGATTTTGACCTGTGGTGTTGGAGAAGATTCTTGAGAGTCCCTTGGAATGCAAGGAGATCCAACGAGTCCATCCTAAAAGAAAGCAGTCCTGAATATTCATTGGAAGGATTGATGCTGAAGCTGAAACTTCAGTACTTTGGCCACCTGATGTGAAGAACTGACTCATTTGAAAAGACCCTGATGCTGGGAAACATTGAAGGTGGGAGGAGAAGGGGGTGACAGAGGATGAGATGGTTGGATGGCATCACCGACTCAATGGACATGAGTTTGAGTGATCTCCAGGAGTTGGTGTTGGACAGGGACGCCTGGTGTGCTACAGTCCATGGGGTCACAAGGAGTCGGACTCGACTGAGCAACTGTACTGAACTGAACTGAACTGAAAGGTGCATGTTACTCTATTATTTTCTTCTAAATATTTAGAAAAGCCTCCCTGTGAATTGATTAAGGTATTACACTGAGGGAAGATTTCAGATGGACTCTGGGTAAATCTACCCCTTACATCTAAACTCCTGTAAATCCACCCCATACATCTAAATGGACTATCTTTGAACCAGGTCACTCTATAAATGATGAGGTCCTTAATCCTGTCTTTCATTTAAACATGTTTTTCAAGATAATTTCTCCTAGCAACTTGTTGGGGTATTAGATGCAAAAGGAGTTAGCACTGAACTGTAAAGCACAAAATCCCTTTTTGGTTTCCCACAATTTGTTTCCTAAAATTTAATAATATTTCCCTGTTTTTCTTTTGTTTGAATAATGGCAAGGGTGTTTACTGGATGGAGGTTTCGACATTATCTTACCCTAGACAAAGGCACTGAGCACCAAAAGTGTGTGGGGCTGCGTGTTCAAGGGACTGTCCATGCCGGAATGCTCCCTCATCTTCCGTTCCCATTTGATCGGGTTTTCCTTCCAGATGCTCATCTCTTCTTTGCTTCTCCACTCCCGCTTAGACTGTTTAATAGCCTTAGGTGTCATCACCTCAACTTGGGGGTCCCTGTGGTTACCTCCAAGTCTGCCTCCTATCTTCATTCTAGATATTCCAGGCAACTCTGCCTCATGTTTCTCTGCTAATTATCCGCAAACATGCTTCCACCGTGTCTGTCCACAACTAAGAAACATACTGTACTCACTATGGATTACCATGGACCTTCCAGTGTTCTCTGCTGGACTTTTCAGGCCCTGATCCCCTGTAATCCTTGGTTGTCAACTTTATTTTTTCTAATGTGAGTAAACTTATTCAGTTCATGCAAGTCTTAGGCAAAGATAGGGGCCCTGTGTCCTACTGATTAAGGAGTAAAAGCAGTGGCTGCCCCTAGCTGAAGACGGATTGATCTGGGAGGTGAAGGTTCACAGCCATTTGGAAGTTAAGGCCTTGTTGGAAGAGTCTTGCTGCTAGGGTTCCACTATTCCTGCCTCCTGGGCAGGGCCGGGCGGGGAAGGGGAGGTGCACGGAGCTGAGCTTGGCGGGGGCTGCGGCGCGAGCCAATAGGGAGCGGCTGGTAGCGCGCTCCGCGCCGGAGCCACCTTCTAGCCCTCTTGCTGCCTTGAGAAGGCGCGGACCGCGCGCGGAGGAGAGCGCCGGAAAGAGCCGCCGGCGTCACAGCCGCCCTCGGGGCATGAGGACGGCCGTGGGCCCGGTCAAAATACAGCTGCCGTGCGAGAGCTCGGCCCTGGCTGCGGTAGCGACCGTGGCAGCGGCGGATGGCGCCTTGCGCCGCAGCCCCAGTGCGCGCGAGACGGTGGCTCCGCGGCCGCGGCTGGTGGACCTGCTGGCGCTGCTGCGGAGCGGGCTCACACTGTTGAGGAAGCGCGGCGCCGCTGGGGGCCAGGGGAGTGGCCGGGTGAGTGGTTGGAGTGGGCGTGGGAGGCTTGCGTGGAGCCCGCGCCCACTCTCCGGGGCGGCCGAGGGGGGCATCTGGGAGTTGGGGAGGCGCCAGGAGTGGAGACCTTATGCCGGCCTAGGCAGAAGAGGGGCCCGGGAAGGCGGGGTCTTGGGGTGCCCCCCGCGGAGCGGCGGTTTCCCTCTCCCGTAGATGCACGTGACTTAGCCCACGCGCGCCTGGATTCTAGCTGTGGGACCCTGAGCATCGCCTGAAGAAGGGCCATTTGCCTGTCCCCAGAGGGGGAGCTGCAGGTGTCCAGTGCCTAAGGGCCGGTCCTGTTAGGACAGCGAGCCCAAGGCCCTCCGCGCAGGCCCTCGGTTTGCAGGAGGCAGGAGACGTGTGCATTGCTGTCGGACGCCTCGTTGCAACTTTGGGCACCGACACTGGCTCTGGCCACCGCCACGGCTGAGGGACAGATGCCGGAGTTGGAAGTTCTGGGGCGAGCTCTAGCTCCTGGGCTCCCCAGTCGCCAGCACTTAGTTCTCGGGGACACCCTCAGAATCTTAAATATTGATTTCCTGCTGGTGTGTTTGGTAGGATTTCCTGGTGGGCAGGCCCTGCTGACTTGTCGGGTGTCCCTGCCCACCAGGGCCTTGGGCACCTTTGAGGGGTTTTACTTAGCTTGTAAAAATCTTGCATCATTAAGGAGACTTTACCGAGAAGGTACCACCAGGTAGATATTTTGGTCTGCAATTTAAAAAAAGAAGTCTTAGTTGTCTGCCTTAAAAGATCTTGCTGGGGGACTTTCAGCTCTTGAAAGATAGGTTTGTGAAACTTGCGAGTTAGGGAGAAACACACTGGGTTTGGTATGGCTTCCTTCGGGCAGGAAACGGTCTGAACTGACATTGAGTCTTTGGCCTTTCTAGGCTGTGTTCTTCCTTCCCTGAGAATTCTTCCCACATAGAGATGACTGTCCATGATCGACCTCAGAAGGATGCTTTGAGGATTAGGCGAGCAGTAATAGGACATCTTTAGGTCAAATGACCAGGAGAGTTTGGGAGTTTACTCGCAAATGACCTTAACGTGTGGGAGTACACAAAGTGAAGTGAAGAAGTGGCTCAGTCGTGTCCGACTCTTTGCGACCCCATGGACTGTAGCCTACTAGGCTCCTTTGTCCATGGAATTTTCCAGGAAAGAATACTGGAGTGGGTTGCCATTTCCTTCTCCAGGGGATCTTCCCAACCCAGGGATCGAACCCAAGTCTCCTGTGTTGAGGGTAGACACTTTACTGTCTGAGCTGCCAGGGAAGATTATTGTGGAGTACAGGATTGCCTGCAAAGAAAGCAAGGAAATGTGTCCCAAAAATGTGATAGCTAAACAAACACAAAATCAAAGTTAGAGACTTTCCAGGAGTCGAGGGGAAAGTGGGTCAAATTGTATTCCCTGTCAAGGACAGTTCAGTTCAGTCACTCAGTCGTGTCCTGTTCATGGGGTCACAAAGAGTCTGACATGACTGAACGACTGAACTGAACTATCCTTGACAGTTGCTTTTTCACTGCACAGAATACTGACATCATGAGGGCAGCCAGGCAGTCTGTGAGGAGGATTGCCCAGGGATTACGTGTAAATAGATCTGGAGTGCTCATCTGTATAGACACTTGTTTTTCCCCCTGCCTGAGATGATGTTGTGGTGTTCCTTGCCAAAATACATATTTACTCTAATTATTCTGAATGTGGTTACTTCAAATAAGGTGTACTTTAATAGCCCTTCTTTGGTTCTAATGCTGCATTAGTTCTTGTGACATCCCAAACACATTTCATAAGTGCATGGCCAGTTTTTTTTTCTTTTAATTGGGGGAAGATTGTCAAAACTTCCAACATTGGAAACCCATAATTTTCAACTGTTTAACCTTCTTTGGCTCTGGAACCACCTTTGTGCTTGTGGAACCTTCCTATCAAAGGAGTTGGAAAGGGTTTGAAAGAAAGAAAAATATATGAAATATGTATTAGAAAAACAGCTGGGATTCTTGGCCTCTGGAGGAGAATTCAATCCTGGGCCAGAGACGAGGCTGGATCGCTCAGAGCTTTTTGGTGTGATAAAGTTTTATTAAAAGTATAAAGGAGACAGAGAAAGCTTCTGACACAGGCATCAGAAGGGGGCAGAAAGAGCACCCCCCTGCTAGTCTCCAGCTGGATGTCGTATAGTCACTAGCAGTTTGTTAATGTGAGAAAGGAATGTCTTAAACTCAGAATGGCACCAGACCCCTCATCCATACGATGTATTTTGGAATAATCTGGGGCACCGGACATCCCGGGTCATAAAACGATTGACTTGGACTTTGCAGAAAGGCAGATCCTGCAGATAGTTTTATTTACATAGATTAGGGGAACAATGTCTGAGGATAACCTACTGGTTTGTCAGGTAGGTTCTGAGCCTTTAGGCGGAAGACAGCCTTTGGGGTAAATGCATAGTACATTAACATATCTTAAGACAAACATTTCCATAAGAACAATGCATTGGTTTACTCAAAGTTTGAGAATAGTTAACTTCAGGTGAAACCAGGTGTCATGGCAACACACAGTATTTTAAGAGAAACCTCTTTTAAATTTGTATACAGAAGGGAAAAAATATCGCTAGTTTGTTTCCTCCTGCCGCTTAAGAGAGAGAGAAAATGTCTGACACTTGCAGCCTATTTCCTCCGTTTGGAGACCCCTGGCCTTCCTGCCTGTTGCCCTCTCTCACTACCATAACAAAATACCCTAGACCTGGTGGCTTACATAATACAAACGTATTTTCTCACAGTTTTGGAGGCTGAGAAGTGCAAGATCAAGGTGCCAGCATATTTAGTTTCTGGTGAGAACTGTCTTCCTGGGCAGTAGACAGCTACCTTCCCACTATGTACTGATGTGACCAGTCCTTTGGTGCCTGTGGAGGAAAAGAGATGTCCCTCTCTCTCTTTTTTTTAAACTGACATATAGTTGACATAAAACATGATGTTATTTTCAGGTTTACCACATACTGACTGGTATTTACATGCATTGGAAAATGATGACTGTAAGTCTAGTTACCGTCTGTTTCCATATGAAGGTATTACAGTATTGTTGACCATATTCCTTATGCTGTATATGACATCCTCATGGCTTATTTATTCTATAACTGGAAGCTTATATCTCTCAATCTTGTTCACCTGTTTTTTGCCACCCCCATCACTTGTTTATTCTCTGTATCTTTGTCTTCTTTCATTTTGTCTTGGTTTTTAGATTCCACATGTAAGTGAAATCATTCAGTATGTCTTTCTCTAACTTATTTCACTTAGCATAATGCCCTCTAGATCCATCCATGTTGTCACCGATGGTAAGAATTCATTTTTTTTTGTGTGGCTGAATAATCTTTCATTATATGTATATACCCCATCTTCTTGATCAAGTCCTCCATCAGTGGACACTTCACTTACTTCCATATCTTGGCTATTGTAAATAGCATGGCAGTGAACATAGGGGTGCATATATCTTTTCCAAATAGGGCTTTTGTTTACTTTGGATAAATACCCACATGTGAAATTCCTGGATCATGTGGTAGTTTCTATTTTTAAATTTTTTGAGGGAGCTCCATACTCTTTACCATAGTGGCTGTACCAATTATAACCTTAATCAATGGTACGGGAGGATTCCTTTTTCTCTGTATCCTCACCAGCACTTGTTTGTTGTCTTTTTCATGATAGTCATTCTGACAGGTGTGAGGTGATGTCTCACTGTGGTTTTGCATTGCATTTCCCTGATGATTTAGTGATGTTTGAGCATTTTTTTCATATGCCCTGTTGGCCATCTGCATGTCTTTGGAAAAATGTCCCCTTCAGGTCCTCTGCCCATTTTTTTTTAAATGGGGTTATTTCTTTTTTCGATGTCGAGTTGTATGAGTTCTTTGCATATTTTAGATTGACTCCTTGTTGGGTATATCATGTGCAAATTAGTTACATACTCCTATTCAGTAAGCTGCCTTTTCATTTTGTTGATGGATTCTTTCACTGTGAAAAAGCATTTTAGGTTGATGTAGTCCCTTTTGTTTATTTTTTCTTTTGTTTCCCTTGCCTGAGGAGACAGATCCACAAAAGTATTGCTAAGACTGATAGCAAAGTGTACTGCCTATGTTTTCCTCTAGGAGTTTGATAGTTTCAGACCTTAGGTTTGTTAAGTCCTTAATCCGTTTTGAGTTTGTTCTTGTATATGGTGTGAGAAAGTGGTCCAGTTTGATTCTTTTGCCTGTAGCTTTCTAGATTTCCCAACACTATTTATTGAAGAGGCTGTCTTTCCTCCGCTGTATATTCCTCCTTTGTCATAAATTAATGCACCATATAAGCATGGGTTTATTTCTGAGTTCTCTATTCTGTTTTTGTGCCAGTACCATACTGTTTTGATATAGGTACTGATATCTGTGTGTCTGTTTTTGGACCAGTACTATACTGTTTTGATGACTGTAACTTTTGCAGTGTAAATTGTTTTTGAAATCAGATTGTGTGATATCTGTAGCTTTGTTCTCTCTCTTAAGACTGCTTTGACTATTTGGAGTCTTCTGTGTTTTCTTTATTTTTTTTTTTTAAATAAATTTATTTATTTTAGTTGGGTGCTAATTACTTTACAATATTGTAGTGGTTTTTTGCCATACATTGACATGAATCAGCCATGGGTGTGTACATGTGTTCCCCACATCCCTGAACCCCCCCCCACCCCCACCACCTCCCTCTCCCCATCTCATGCCTCTGGGTCATCCCATTGCCCCAGCCCCACACCCTGAGCATTTGTCTCATGCATCGAACCTGAAATGGTGTTCTGTTTCACCTATGATAATATACATGTTTCAATGCTATTCTCCCCCAAACGTCCCACCCTCACCTTCTCGCTCAGAGAGTCCATAAGACTGTTCTCTATGCATCTGTGTCTCTTATTCTGTCTCGCATATAGGGTTATCGTTACCATCTTTCAAATTCCATATATATATGCCTTAGTATACTGTATTGGTGTTTTTTCTTTTCTGGCTTACTTCACTCTGTATAATGGGCTCCAGTTTCATCCATCTCAATAGAAAACTGATTTTGAATGTATTCTTTTTAATGGCTGAGTAATATTCCATTGTGTATATGTACCACAGCTTCCTTATCCATTCGTCTGCTGATGGACATCTAGGTTGCTTCCATGTCCTGGCTATTGTAAACAGTGCTGCGATGAACATTGGGGTACACGTGTCTCTTTCGATTCTGGTTTCCTTGGTGTTTATGCCCAGCAGTGGGATTGCTGGGTCATATGGCAGTTCTATTCCCAGTTTTTTAAGGAATCTCCACACTGTTCTCCATAGTGGCTGTACTAGTTTGCATTCCCACCAACAGTGTAAGAGGGTTCCCTTTTCTCCACACCCTCTCCAGCATTTATTGCTTGTAGAATTTTGGATAGCAGCCATTCTGACTGGCGTGAAATGGTACCTCACTGTGGTTTTGATTTGCATTTCTCTGATAATGAGTGATGTTGAGCATCTTTTCATGTGTTTGTGAGCCATCTGTATGTCTTCTTTGGAGAAATGTCTGTTTTTAGTTCTTTGGCCCCATTTTTTTGATTGGGTCGTTTATTTTTCTGGAACTCAGCTGCAGGAGTTGCTGGTATATTTTTTGAGATTAATTGTTTGTCTGTTGCTTCTTTTGCTATAATTTTCTCCCATTCTGAAGGCTGTCCCTTTTCACCTTGCTCCTAGTTTCCTTTGTTGTGCAAAAGCTTTTAATTTTAATTAGGTTCCATTTTGTTTATTTTTTGCTTTTATTTCCAATATTCTGGGAGGGGTGGGTCATGGAGGATCCTGCTGTGTGATTTATGTCGGAGAGTGTTTTTGCCTATGTTTTTTTCCTCCAGGAGTTTTATAGTTTTCTGGTCTTACATTTAGATCTTTAATCCATTTTGAGTTTATTTTTGTGTATGGTGTTAGGAAGTGTTTCTAGTTTTCATTTCTTTTACAAGTGGTTGACCAGTTTTTTTCCCAGCACCACTTGTTAAAAGAGATTGTCTTTTCTCCATTGTATACTCTTGCCTCCTTTGTCGAAGATAAGGTTTCCATAGGTGCGTGGATTTTTATCTCTGGGCTTTCTATTTTGTTCCATTGATCTATATTTCTATCTTTGTGCCAGTACCACACTGTCTTGATGACTGTGGCTTTGTAGTAGAGCCTGAAGTCAGGCAGGTTGATTCCTCCAGTTCCATTCTTCTTCTCAAGATTGCTTTGGCTATTCGATGTTTCTTATATTTCATTACAAATTGTGAAATGATTTGTTCTAGTTCTGTGATAAATACCGTTGGTAGCTTGATAGAGATTGTCTTCAGTGTTTTCATATAAATTTTAGAATTTTTTTTGTTTTGATTCTTCGATCTCTCTCCCTTTTCTTATGAGCCCACTAAGTCCATCATGGAGACACCACCCTCATGACCTAGTCTCACCCTTAGGACCTCCCACAGGCACTCCAAATACCATCATCTTGGGGATTATCGCTTCAACATATTAATTTTGGGGGAACACAAATATTCAGTCCATAACAGAAGTGTTTGAAGGAAAGAGAAGCACAAGCAGTATGTATCAAACCAGTGGGTAACTTGTAAACACCTGGGGTCATGTGGTTAGCCCCTTGGTTAGGGCAGTGATACTAATGCAGGTAAATCATGGCTTAGCTCTTTCTGTGGACCTTCAGTTTTGTGTGTCATGAGCTGTACTTCCAAATTACAAGTGAGTGTTTATAGGGACAAGTTAGCACAGATTCATTACCACTGGTAAGAAAGTAGCTTTGTGCATTATACAAGTTGGTAGGAAAGTTTTCAACTTCTGTATTGACCAAGATCTGGTCTAGGAATTGTGTGTGGCTCTTGCCCACGCTGCCTTGGGCTCTCACAGATCTTAACCATCTGACATCAACTGTCATCAGATAAGCTCTTTGTGGGTTGTGTTGCCCAGGTGCCTTGTAAGCTGTCTCTTACTGGGAAAAAGTAAGCTGACATTCAGTTTTTACTATAGAACTCCTGCTTCCTTGGTTCAGTCACTTATTGTCATATTGAATTCAAAATGTAAGCTGATGAAGACTCTTTGCACCTCTCTAGGCTAAGTGGAATGACTAGATATTTCTTTAGGGGAGGACCTTAACTACCTCCTAAAAAATCACTGGTAAGATAAGGCACAGACTGAATTTACACCAAAACCATTTAATTGTTTTTGTTTATTTTTAACTTTGTGTTGTGGACATTATGAGAGAATAATATAATTACTTCCTACCTTTAGCAGCTATTAACATTTTACCAATTTTGTTTCACTTATTTCTCTTTTCCCCACTTTGCTTTTGTGGGGGACTGGTGTATTTTAAAACAAAATCCTAAATATTATGTCACCTCACTCATTAGTGTTTCAGTTTACTTCTCTGATAAGGACTTTGTTCCTTAAAAAAAAAAGTTGTGTGCCTTTCTTTCCTAAATTTTTAATGATAACTCAACATAATTCCCATATTTTAATTTTTCTCAGAGATGTCTTTTCACTTATGATTGGTTGCAACCAGGGATTAAGGTCCACACATTGTGCATTTCTGGTTCTGGATGCCTGATGTCCTCTGCCAGAGTTCAGAAGTTGTTTTGTGAAGTTTGCTCAGCCTTCAGATGTTCTTTTGATAAATTTGTAGGAGAGAGAGTAGTCTCCCCATCCTATTCCTCCACCGATCTGCCCTGCCTCCCGGGTCTTTTTCAATGGTCACGCTCTCACATCCAGATGCCAAAGTATTGGAGTTTCAGCTTCAACATCAGTCCTTCCAATGAAACACCAGGACTGATTTCCTTTAGGATGGACTGGTTGGATCTCCTTGCAGTCCAAGGGACTCTCAAGAGTCTTCTCCAACACCACAGTTCAAAAGCATCAATTCTTTGGTGCTCAGCTTTCTTTATAGTCCAACTCTCACATCCATACCAACATTGGAAAAACCATAGCCTTGACTAGACAGACCTTTGTTGGCAAAGTAATGTCTCTGCTTTTTAATATGCTGTCTAGGTTGGTCATAACTTTCCTTCCAAGGAGTAAGTGTCTTTTAATTTCATGGCTGCAGTCACCATCTGCAGTGATTTTGGAGCCCAGAAAAATAAAGTCAGCCACTGTTTCCACTGTTTGCCCATCTATTGCCATGAAGTGATGGGACCAGATGCCATGATCTTAGTTTTCTGAATGTTGAGCTTTAAGCCAACTTTTTCACTCTCCTCTTTCACTTCATCAAGAGGCTCTTTAGTTCCTCTTCACTTTCTGCCATAAGGGTGGTGTCATCTGCATATCTGAGGTTATTGATATTTCTCCCAGCAATCTTGATTCCAGCTTGTGCTTCATCCACCATAATTTTCTCATGATGTACTCTGCATATAAGTTAAATAAGCAGGGTGACAATATACAGCCTTGACGTACTCCTTTCCCTATTTGGAACCAGTCTGTTGTTCCATGTCCAGTTCTAACTGTTGCTTCCTGACCTGCATACAGGTTTCTCAAGAGGCAGGTCAGGTGGTCTGGTATTCCCATCTCTTTCAGAATTTTCCACAGTTTATTGTGATCCACACAGTCAAAGGCTTTGGCATAGTCAATAAAGCAGAAATTAGATGTTTTTCTGGAACTCTCTTGCTTTTTTGATGATCCAGCAGATGTTGGCAATTTGATCTCTGGTTCCTCTGCCTTTTCTAAAACCAGCTTGAAACATCTGGAAGTCTAAGTTGAATTTTCCCCAGAAAACAACAGAGTTAATAAATGCGTTTTTCTAACTGAAAGACACCAAGAAATCATCCTTCATACTCTCACCAAACCCCTTAAGATGGAGCTCTCTTCTCCAACCCTATAATACAGTTGTGCGGTCAGCACTTTTGTATCATAGTGAATCTGCTAAGTGCACAGCTCCTCGCAATTAGGAAAATAATAGGTTCAAGAGGCCAAGTACGCCACAAAGTTTGGATGAACCTCACTCTTTAGACAAGACTCCTCTGTGGAAATCTTGCGAAATGACTTGAGAAGGCATTATAAACTATCAGAGTATATGCAGAAGTCAGAACATTCTTGGAATACGAGCCAGATGAATGATAGAAAGAAATGAATAGGTAGAGTTGCAGGTTAAAGCCCATTTTTGCAAAGATTTTTTTATTTTAAAGTAGAACTGACCCATTCTAGATTTGGAGTCAAATGTCCTATTAAAACAGACGAAGGAAAATGAGAAAAGAGATGGTAATATAATAGCAGTAAGTCGAAGAGGATACAGTTGCTTAGGTGGTGCAAAGTACTGTTTCTTCAGGACTGTAAAACGTCAGCTGGCTGTTTTTTTGAATGTAAATCTCCATTGCAACCAACACTCTCTTCTCTGATTGGTTTTGTCAGCCTTTGGTCCAAACTTATTTAAATCACATGTAAAAATCATTGGGACATACTCTTCTACATAGATTCTTTCAGGTCAGTGTTTCTCTAGCTACAGTCCAACAAATCGACCTGGAGGGCGTTGATAAACACAGATGCTGGGGCCCACCCTATCCCCAAGTTTTCTGTTGAGCAGGGCTGGGAGGAGCCAAGAATTTGCAATTCCTGAAAAGATCCAGGTAACACTGATGCTGCTGAGAACCTTAATTTAGGTAATTGCAAAGGATGTGCCACATAATGTACAGTTCAAGTTACACTGGCCACCATTTCCAAAATCTCCAGAAACCAAGAGCCAAAGTTAGCTTAACGAATTGTGTCAAAATTTTAAACTTCAGGTAATCCAAGCAAAGGGCATGTAAGCAAGGTGAGGGCGGGGGGGACACCCTTTAAAACATAAAAATTTTTGGAAAATAAGTAGAAGAAAACTCCTTTTGTATTGAAATTATTTTGTTCACAAGATGTCATAAGCAATATTACCAGAATCCCTGCTGAATTAGATACTTTTATATAAATCCTGGAGAAGGCAATGGCACCCCACTCCAGTACTCTTGCCTGGAAAATCCCATGGACGAGGAGCCTGGTAGGCTGCAGTCCATGGGGTCACGAAGAGTCGGACACGACTGAGCGACTTCACTTTCACTTTTCACTTTCATGCATTGGAGAAGGAAATGGCAACCCACTCCAGTGTTCTTGCCTGGAGAATCCCAGGGACGGCAGAGCCTGGTGGGCTGCCGTCTATGGGGTCGCACAGAGTCGGACACGACTGAAGCGACTTAGCGCATATAAAAAACCTTCATGGTCTAGTGGTTAGAATCTGCCCTTGAATGCTGCTCAGATGGTAAAGAATCTGCTGCAATGCAGGAGACCTGGTTCAATCTGTAGGTCAGGAAGATCCCCTGG
This sequence comes from Okapia johnstoni, assembly GCA_024291935.2. Lineage (NCBI taxonomy): Eukaryota > Metazoa > Chordata > Mammalia > Artiodactyla > Giraffidae > Okapia > Okapia johnstoni. The sequence continues at coordinate 114,805,896 of CM044305.1, forward strand.
AGAAGGAAATGGCAACCACTCCAGTATTCTTGCCTGGAAATTCCATGGACAGAGGAGCCTAGTGGCTACAGTCCATGGGTTGCAAAGAGTCAGACATGACTGAAGTGACTAACACTTTCATATAAAGGGCTGTTGAATGATCACGTTGTTCTTGCCTAGTGATCCTCAAACTTGGACTTTCAGTCTGAATCTCCCTGCTGATTTTTTATTAAATCCCAAATTCCTGTGCCCCACCCAGAGATTCTGATTCACCAGTCCCTGGTTTTGCCCACCATAGTTTGCATGTCTACAACTCTAGATGCTGCTATGCTGCTGATGGCTGGAGACACATCTTTAGAACCACTCTTTTAGGTGTACTGAACTTGGAACTTAAATAATCACACCTTTTTAATAGCCTAGAAAACAGTTAAATGCTAATACACACAGAGAGAATAAAGATAAAAAGCCTTATATCACAACATTGTAAATCAACTATACTCCAATAAAAAAATAACAAGAATAAATATGCCATTTTAAAAAGCGTTTAGAAATAGGAAGAGGAGATCCAAGAGTGAGTGCATAAGTCCAAGATCAGCCAATTACAAACAGGTGGCTTTAGATAAGACACCTCCTGCCTGCTTTAGAACGGGAGTTTCCTTGTCTATAAAATGAGGGCACTGGTAATTCCCCTGGCAACACTTCAATGCCAGATCTCAACTGACTAAGGAGCTTTGTGTAATGGACGAATACCTTCTACTATTTGTACTTAGTTTTTAATAATGTGTTAAATTATGGATCTATTAATAATATTAGAAAAATACCAGTACCTACTATTAAATTAGTAAAATTAATCAAACTCTGCATTTAAGTATTAAGTAGTCACACCCTCCCAAATATTTCACTAACATTACAAGTGAAATATTTTAGGCTTCTCACTGGTTTCAAACATTAACACAGAAAGTATATGTATGCAAAGAAAAACAGTAAAGACACATCAACATATCACGATTGTCAAAATGCTGTAAACATATGTTATTTTTCACCCAGACACTTAACCCTCTTACCTAAAATATTAAAACTTTGGTTATACAAAACATTAATAGTTCAGTTTTTCTCCCTTCTTCATTATTTCAATAGATATTTATAATTTCTTGGCTCTTACTTATAATAAACCTCTTAGGTTTACAGTCCTACCTAAACCTAAAAGATACCATCTCAGGACTTCCCTGTGAAATAAGAATTTGCCACAGGAGTTTATGTCCTCCTAAATAGGAGGTTTTGTCAAAACTTGGTTCGTTACCTCAGAGTCAGTTCTGAGATCCGTATCTTTAAAACCCCCAGGAAGCAGAAAATTTTTACATTATTTCACTCATTCATTCAACAAGTATTTAGTGAGGCTCACTCTAGGTGAGGCGGATGTCCGGAAGTGCTAGTCCCTGTCCTAGAGCTGTAATTCTCCACAAGAAAGACTGCAATGATTCATCTAAATTAAACAAACAACATAGCTATGACAATAATATGATAAGAAAAAACAGTATCATTCAATAAAGAGTATCTGAGAGTGAAGCCATCAGAGCCCTTGGGGCAAGTCTTCCAAAAAGGTGAACAAGGGGAGCAAGGAAGAAGACCTAGGAGGGGAGAAATTCCAGGAGGAAGGAAGAACATGTCAAAGACCCTGGGGGTTGGGAACAGCATGGGAAAGGACCTGAGGTGGGCGAGCTGGAAAAGAGTGGGACAGGGAAGGGTGGGGAGGTCCCCGTTTCAAGACACTGGATATGGGGGGCTTTGTGAAGCCACAGTCGGGGCCATTGGTTAAATCCCTGTCCATGGAAGGAACACAGGTCTCAGATCAAGAACTTTTTCTATTTGCAAAATAAATTGAATCATATAAAGGTCAGATTCAATTTTATACTGTGCCTAGCAATATTGATTTGATAGGCAATCCTGCAGATTTTCAGGGCAATATTAATTAAACAGATAGGAAATAGTTAGATTCAGGAGTCCTTCTGACTCGTCTTATCAAAAGATATTTAAGAAAAGCCCAACCTCTTACAGAAGAAATAATGTGTGTCTGTGTGATCATTAATTTTTTTAAAAGAATACGTTAATTATAAATGAAACTTAGGGGGCAGATTGCCTAGACGCTAAACTTACTCATCAAAAAACATCACTTAAAAACACCTACGCAGGGCTTTCCTGGGTGTCCATGGTTACGCATCTGCCTTGCAGTGGCGGGTGCTAGTTCAATCCCTGTCAGGGAATTAAGCTCCCGTGTTTGGGGAGCAACTAAGCTCCCATGTCCCACAGCTACCAAAAGCCCACAGTGCTGGATGCCACGAGCTATAGCTTATCTGTGTGTGCAACAAAATATTCGCATGACCCAGCAAAGATCCCATGTGCTACACCCAACTCAACACAGCCAAGTAATAAGGAAATACATAAATACATTAAAAAAAGAAACAATTCTCAAAAAATTGTACATCTACTTAAAAAAAAACAAAACAAAACACCCACAGTGGTGCTTAATTAGTTGATTAGAACCCAGTTGTTTCACTGGCAAAACAGGTGATTAACCCCTCACTAAGTTTTAGAATTTCTGCACTTTAAAACAGTGGAGGACAACAGACTTGGCATCTCTCAGCTCATCTTGGCGCCCATTAATTTCCGAACCTCCTCCATTTTTCCACTGAGCTTCCAACCTACCAGCACCACAGACTGTGGAAAGAAAACGTACACCTGCCCCATTCTCTCCCCTTACCAAATTCAGAGACTGGGTAAAGTGAGCTCAGTCCCGAGACTGGGTAAGGTGAAAGCCAAAGTCAGTTTACTGTCCATCTTTAATTCTATGATCCAACCAAATCAGGTAACTTCTGAAAAGTGTTTTCTGTTGTGTAAGTGGAGGTTAGTATTTGGCATCCCACACCCACCACTTCCCACCCCACCGTCACTCGCCAGCACCCACACAGCCACCTCTGAAAGCAAAAGAAGTAAAAAATTGACCCCCCTCTTATAGTCCATCTTCCTCCTTTAGAGCAGTGCTTCACCTAAGCTACCTTGACTTTTCCTTTCACAGTTGGAGCAGCCTTCGGCTCCTAAGCCTAGATGTTACTCCAAAAAATATAATCTGAATGTTTTCATGGGCAGAAGGAATTATTCCAGGAGAGGACCCTGCAGGTATACCCCTTATTGTATTCTGAGGAGAGCTGGACATTAAACAAAACCTCCTCAGGGCTCTTCAACTGCCAAACAACCATTATCCATGTGACATTTCTGTATCACAAATGACTGGATCTCACAACTCAGCTCAGGGAACAATAGAAAACAGCGGACTTCATGTTCCACATCCTAGAACACAGAAGATCCTAGGTTTTTCCAGTGACAATTTGACCACTAGGGCATCAGGACAATGCTCTCAAGCACTCCCTCTCAAGAGTTTGGGGTATCTGCAGTCACCCTAAGGTAAACATAAATAGGTATGTACCATTTTTGAAAGCAATCGTCAGTCATCGTTTTGGTATTGGGAAATAATTTTATGACCAGATGATAGGCTATTTCTAGAAAATCCCTGTCCCAGCATCCCGCAGTGACATCAGTCCCCAGCTGGCACTCCAAGGAGAGAGGACAGATCCCCCATCATGGTGGACAGAATCAAGCACCAAGGACCAAACCGATTAAGGCCTTCAAGGCCCCTCCACCTCTCGGTCCCACAATGGCCTCCTGCCCACTGAGCCCGAAATCACCATCTGAGGGTCAAACAGCGAGCACTCAGGATCTCAGGCATGCTCCAGAGGTTTGTGCTTCCCCCGTGGAGTGGGCCCTGCTCTGAACACTTCTGACAGCTGAACTCCCCCCATGAAGATTGGCTATGCTTTGATAACTGGGAAATACTCTAAATAAACAGACATGCCGGTTTTCAGAGATCCTTATTTTTCCCCCAACACTTCTCTCGCTCCTCAGGGGTGACCTAACTGAAAAAATATCTTTCTAAATCCCTAAAGGGGAAGCATATGCTCCCACACAATACTCAGAACTTGAAAGATTACTTTTATCTTTTAATTTCCATCTCACCAGGAATAGGACACAAAGAATGGCAACTGTAGGAATTCTTGGGGTGCTATCACATCCTATCGTCTTTATAATTTTGTCATATAATTTTAAATATGAGCATTATATTTTGCCTCAAACTAGTAAAAGAGAAGTTGATCAATTCTTTGATCTTTCTAAGCGCAACATCACCATCCGCCTGATTGGATGCTACTACTTGTACCTATAGGGCTTCCCTGATAGCTCAGTTGGTAAAGAATCGCCTGCAATGCAGGAGACCCTGGTTCGATTCCTGGGTTGGGAAGATCCGCTGGAGAAGGGATAGGCTACCCACTCCAGTATTCTTGGGCTTCCTGTGGCTCAGCTGGTAAAGAATCCACCTGCAATGCAGGAGACCTGGGTTCAATCCTGGTTGGGAAGATCCCCTGGAGAAGGGAATGCTACCCACTCCAGTATTCTGCCTGGAGAATTCCATGGATTCATGGCTTGCAAAAGAGCTGGACACAACTGAGTGACTTTCACTTTCACATTAATACCTATTAAGTGAAAATTGCAAATGCAAGAAGCTTACCCAAGATGGCACTAGTCCTGAGTTGCTGTACTCCGCACAATTCATTGCCTTTGAGAATACTTGATTAGTTTTTCTGTTGCTGGAATAATAAGTCACCACACACTCCATGGCTCACAAGAACAAGACATTTACTATCTCACAATTTCTGTGAATGGGGATTCGGTGTTCTGAGCTCAGTCTCTCACAGGACTGACAGTCCAGAGATCAATCAACTGCAATTTCATGGTTATCAGAACTGACTGGGAAGAAGCCAATCCAGGCTCCCCTTCTTAGGTTGTTGGCAGAACGGCACCTCCTTGCTTCTGTTAGGAGCTGTTGCAGTTTGCTTCGGCATAGCCAGCAGGAAGTGAGAGCTTATGTGCTTGGGGTTTCTGTATATGGCATCATAAACAGACCCTATACTCAGCTGTAAAGAATCCACCTGCAATGCAGGAGACCCCGGTTTGATTCCTGGGTCAGGAAGATCTGCTGGAGAAGGGATAGGCTACCCACTCCAGTATTCTTGGGCTTCCCTTGTGGCTCAGCTGGTAAAGAATCTGCCTGCAATGTGGGAGACCTGGGTTCAATCCCTGGGTTGGGAAGATCCCCTGAAGAAGGGAAAGGCTACCCACTCCAGTATTCTGCCTGGAGAATTCCACGGACTGTATAGTCCATGGGGTTGCAAAGAGTCAGACACAACTGAGTACTTTCACTTTCAATCATGAAGTTAATGCCCCATGGTTGCCAATCATGTAAACATAACCATGGGACAGGTGGCATCCCGTGACCCTTCGCCATGTAACATAACACAGAATGTGAACATGGCGATCCTAACACCTCTGTCAAGTTCTGTTGGTTAGAAGCAAGTGCACAGTTTCCTGCCAAGGCTCATGGCGAGGGACCACCACAGCATGAGCACACAGGAGGCCCAAGGCACTGAGGAGCAATGAGGCCTGACCACCTCTGATCTCACTGTCCTCCCACAGCAGAATGTGTTTACTCCACTCAGGGTCCCATCTCATCCCTGTAGAGCATCGTCTCAAGTTAAAATCAGGGTCAGGTGTAGACAAAGCTCTTGGAGGTTATCTATTAGGCACAGCTTCTGGGCACATTTCACTCCATCTGTGCAGCTGTGAAACCTACAAAACTATGTGCCCCCACGCCCACCACTACCAACCTAGGCCTTGTGAGAACCGGTCCATTAGGAATATTCGCATAAGACATTTGGGTTCAAAAAGGAGAAACACGAGGGTTAAAAGGAAGTCCTTAGTCCAATCAATGCTGAGAAATCCAGCCAGGTAATTGTTGGGAGTTCCTTGATTAGGTTTTCAAGCCTACGGAATAATCCCTCATGTGGCTTGAGGCCCACTCTCTCAGAGTCTTGATATCCTGCCCCTCTTTTCCCATGAAGATAGCCATGTTTGGGCAGTTGAAAGTTTTATCAGCCGTTCCCTACTGATGCGCCTCGAAAAATCTGGTGTTTCAAAGGAGAAACGGGGGAGTCCACCCCTGGCAGTTTGCTTCTTCAGCCAGCCAGAGAGAGTGGCAGAGCTAACTGCCTTGGGAAAGGTCCCATAACTATATTTACATAACAACAATCATAAATGTGATGGTTATGTTATGATTATTCAGGTTTCTCTGAAAGCCTCCTGTCCATAATTACTCAGTCACCTTGCCAAGGACACCCGAGGAAATGATAGCTCCCCTAAGGAGGGTGAGCTAAGGGAAGAAAAGGGAGAGCTATGCTTGCAAGAGCTAGGCTAGGGGGAAGCTTATGGACTGCTAAGCTAAGGAGAATCAATTAAGGAGGGCTGAGTAAGGAGAAGCTGAGTTAAAGGAGGAGCTATGCTATGGAGAGCTAGAGGGCAGAGCTTAGGGGAGCTGAGCTATGGTGAACACTAAGCTAAGGAGGAGACTGAGCTATAGAGTAACTACAGAGAGCCTGATCTAAGGAGATAGTAATTAATGGAGAACTATTCCTAAGGAAGGGACTGAGCTAAGGGACGAGCTTAGCTAAAGTAGAGCTTGTAGAGAGCTAAGCTAAGGAGAGCCAAGCTAATTATAGCTAAGCTAAGGAAGCTGAGCTAATGATAGCTATCCTAAGCAGGCTGAGTTAAGGAAAGCTATGGAGAACCGAGATGAGTAGGGCTAAGCTATGGAGAGCTACAGAGAGCTAAGCTAAGGAGAAGCAATTAAGGAGAGCTATCCTAAGGAGGGCTGAGCTAAGGAGAGCTACCCTAAGGAGAAGTAATTAAGGAGAGCTCTCAAAGAAATAGAGGAAAACAATAGAATGGGAAAGACTAGAGAGTTTTCTACAATAAAATCAGAGATACCAAGGGAACTATTTCATGCAAAGATGAGCACAATAAAGGACAGAAATTGTGTGGACTTAACAGAAGCAGAAGACATTAAGAAGAGGTGGCAAGAATACACAGAAGAACTATACAAAAAAGATCTTCATGACCCAGATAATCAGGTATGATTGGTATGATCACTCACCTAGAGCCAGACATCCTGGAATGTGAAGTCAAGTGGGCTTTAGGAAGGCATCACTATGAAAGAAGCTAGTGGAGGTGATGGAATTCCAACTGAGCTATTTCAAATCCTAAAAGATGATGCTGTGAAAGTGCTGTACTCAGTATGCCAGCACAAATGGAAAACTCAGCGGTGGCCACAGGACTGGAAAGGGTCAGTTTTCATTCCAATCCCAAAGAAAGGCAATGCCAAAGAATGCTCAGACTTGAACTCATTTTACACACTAGTAAAGAAATGCTTAAAATTCTCCAAGCCAGGCTTCAATAGTACGTGAATTGTGAACTTCCAGATGTTCAAGCTGGATTTAGAAAAAGCAGAGGAACCAGAGATCAAATTGCAAACATCCATTGGATCAACAAAAAAGCAAGCGAGTTCCAGAAAAATATCTACTTCTGGTTTATTGACTATGCCAAAGGCTTTGACTGTGTGGATGACAATAAACTGTGGAAAATTCTTCAAGAGATGGGAATAGCAGATGACCTGACCAGCATCTTGAGAAAATCTATATGCATGTCAGGAAGCAACAGTTAGAACTGGACATGGAACAACAGACTGGTTCCAAATAAGAAAAGGAGTAAGTCAAGGTTGTATATTGTCACCCAGCTTATTTAACTTATATGAGGAGTACATCATGAGAAATTCTGGCCTAGATGAAGCACAAGCTGGAATCAAGCTTGCTGGGAGAAATATCAATAACCTCAGATATGCAGATGACACCACCCTAATGTCAGAAAGAGAAGAAGAACTAAAGAACCTCTTGATGAAAATGAAAGAGGAGAGTGGAAAAGTTGGCTTAAGACTCAACATTCAGAAAGCTAAGATCATGGCATCTGGTCCCATCACTTCATGGCAAATAGATGGGGAAACACTGGAAACAGTGACAGACTTTTTTTGGGGGGGGAGCTCCAAAATCAATGCAGATGGTGATTGAAACCCTGAAATTAAAAGAAACTTACTCCTTGGGAGAAATGTTATGACCAACCTAGACAGCATATTAAAAAGCAGAGATGTTCCTTTGCCTACAAAGCTCCATCTAGTCAAAGCTATGCTTTTTCCAGTAGTCATTTATGGATGTGAGTTGGACTACAAAGAAAGCTGAGTGCTGAAGAATTGATGTTTTTGAACTGTGGTGTTGGAGAAGACTGTTGAGAGCCCCTTGGACTGCAACAAGATCCAACCAGTCTATTCTGAAGGAAATCAATCCTGAATATTCATTGAAAGGACTGATGTTGAAGCTGAAACTCCAATATCTGGACACCTGATGCGAAGAACTGACTTATCTGAAAGGACCCTGATGCTGGGAAAGATTGAAGGCGGGAGGAGAAGGGGACGACAGAGGATGAGATGGTCGGATGGCATCACCGACTCAATGGATATGAGTTTGAGTAAACTCTGGGAGTTGGTGATGGACACAGAGGCCTGGAGTGCTGTGGTCTATGGGGTCACAAAGAGTCAGAAAGGACTGAGCGGTTGAACTGAACTGAACTTAATTCCCTCCCTCACAATACAACTTAACAAGTGAGCCTAAATAAGTGACCACCTTTGCCCCCTTGTGTCAGGTCAGGAATTAGACACTGAAGAGACTTGCAAAGAAAAGGAAGTCAAAATAAACAAAGAGGGAACTGCTCTGGAAGTGACAGTTGCAACAGATTAAAACCGTCTAGTTAGCATTGACTAAACATTGGAAGGGGCCCAAAGTCCTTGAAAAGAAGTATAAACTGGAATAAGGAACTAGCGGAACCTGAATTGTCCCCACACTGCCCTCAGCAGCTCTAGACCAGTTCCTAGATATATTTTTACTATTATCACTTTTTAATTTTTTTTTCTTTTTAAGTTCTTTATTACTCCTTTAATTTTCACGTTTATAACCTACTATTACCTTGCAAGAAAAGACACTATTTTTAAAGCATATTTCATATATATATATATATATTATAATTTTGTGATTGATTTTGTTTTTTATTTTTAATATTGTATTTTTGAGAGTCTAACTTCTACTCTAGAGATTTAATCTTTGCTTTTTGGTATTTGTTATCAATTTTGTACCTTTAAGAATCTAATCTTCAGTACCCATTTTTACTTAGGGGTGTGATTACTGGCTTGGTTGATTTCTCCCCTTTTGACTCTCCCTTTTCTCCCCAGGTCACCTCTATCTCCTCCCTCCCTCTTCTCTTCTCTATGTTAACTCCATGAACCTCTCTGAATGTTCCAGACTGTGGTGAGCACATAGGGAATTGATTACAGGCTAGATGGCTCTCTCCCCTTTTGACTGCCCCTCTTCTCATCCTGGTCACCACTATCTCTCTCCACCATCTTCTCTTCTCCATGTAACTCTGTGAACCTCTTTGGGTGCTACTCACTGTGGAGAATCTTTTCACCATTAAGCTAGATGTTTTATCATCTGTGAAATATGGATGGAGAAGTCTTGATGCTACTGTAAGAATAAGACTGAAAGCCAGAGGCAAGAGGCTTAAATCCAACACTTGAGAACACCAGAAACCTCCTGATTCCAGGGAATATTTATCAACAAGAGTTCATCCAAAAGGCTCCATACCTGCACTGAAACCAAGCTCCACCACAGAGCCAACAAGTTCCAGAGCAAGACATACCATGCTGATTCTCCAGCAATGCAGGAACACAGCTGTGAGCATTTAAATACAGGCTTCCCAAAGTCACGCCAAGCCCATAGACACCCCAAAACTCACTACAGGACACTTTTTTGCACTCCAGAGAGAAGAGATCCAACTCCACGCAACAGAACACAGATGCAAGCTTCCCTAACCAGGAAACCTTGACAAGTCACTAGTCCAACCTCACCTACAAGCAGCAACCTCCACCATAAAGAGGAACCACAAACTTCCAGCATGCAGAAAGGCCAGCCCAAACACAGCAACCTCAACAAAATGAAAAGGCATAGAAATACGCAGCAGATAAAGGAGCATGATAAATGCCCACAAAACCAAACCAAAGAGGAGCAGGTAGGGAATCTACCTGAAGAAGAATTCAAAATAATGATAGTAAAGATGATCCTAAATCTTGAAAACAAAATGGACTTACAGATAAACAGACCAGAGACAAGGATTGAGAAGATGCAAGAAATGTTTAACAAGGACCTAGGAGAAATAAGAAAGTCAATAAATAATGAATAATGTAATAAGTGAGATCAAAAGGACCCTGGAGGGAACCAACCATGGAATAACTGAGGCAGAGGATAGGATAAGTGATGTGGAAGATACAATTGTGGAAAGTAATGAAGAATAGAGGAAAAAAAGAAAAAAAGAATTAAAAGAAATGAGGACAACCTCAGAGACCTCTGGGACAATGGTCAATGTGCCAATATTGGAATCATAGGAGTCCCAGAATAAGAAGACAAGAAGAAAGGGCATGAGAAAATACTAGAGGAGATAAAAGTCGCAAACTTCCCTAAAATTGGGAATGAAATATCCACTCAATCCAAGAAACCCAGAGAGTCCCAAACAAGATAAACCCAAAGCAAAACACCCCAAGACACATATTAATCAAATTAATGAAGATCCAACACAATGAACAAATATTAAAAGCAGCAAGGGAAAAACAACAAATAACACACAAGGGGATCCCCATAAGGATAACAGCTGATCTTTCAGTAGAAACTCTTCAGGCCAGAAGGGAATGGCAGGGCATACTTAAAGTGATAAAAGAGAAAAACCTACAACCCAGATTACTCCACCCAGCAAGGATCTCATTCAAGTATGAAGGAGAAATCAAAAGCTTTACAGACACGCAGAAGCTGAGAGAATTCAGCACCAGCAAACCAGCTCTTCAACAAATGCTAAAATATCTTCTCTAGACAGGAAACACAGAAAAGGTTTATAAACTCGAACCCAAAACAACAAAGTAAATGGCAATGGGATCATACTCATCAATAATTACCTTAAATGTAAATGGGTTGAATGCCCCAACCAAAAGGCAAAGACTGGCTGAATGGATACGAAAACAAGACCCCTATATACGCTGTCCACAAGAGACCCACATCACATCAAGGGACAAATACTGAAAGTATGTGGCTGGAAGTGAAGGGCTGGAAAAAGATATTTCATGCAAATGGAGACTGGAAGTGAAAACTGAAAGTGAAGGGCTAGAAAAGGATATTTCATGCAAATGGAGACCAAAAGAAAGCAGGAGTAACAATATTCATATCAGATAAAATAGACTTTGAAATAAAGGCCGTGGAAACAGACAAAGAAGGACACAACATAATGATCAAAGGGTCAATCCAAGAAGAAGATACAACAATTATAAATATATTTGCACCCAACATAGGAGCACTGTAATATGTAAGGCAAATGCTAACAAGTATGAAAGGGGAAATTAACAGTAACACAAAATAGTGGGAGACTTTAATACCCCACTCACACCTATGGATAGATCAACCAAACAGAAAATTAGCAAGGAAACACAAACTTGAAATGATACAATGGTCCAGTTAGACCTAATTGATATCTATACGACATTTCACCCCCCAAAAATGAATTTCACATTTTTCTCAAGTGCACACGGAACATTCTCCAGGATAGATCACATCCTGGGCCATAAATCTAGCCTTGGTAAATTCAAAAAAATTGAAATCATTCCAAGCATCTTTTCTGATCACAATGTGGTAAGATTTGATGTCAAGTACAGGAAAAATAAAACTATTAAAAATTCAAACATATGGAGGCGAAACAACATGCTTCGGAATAATCAACAAATCACAGAAGAAATCAAAATATGCATAGAAACAAATGAAAATGAAAACACAACAACCCCAAACCTATGGGATTCAGTAAAAGCAGTGCTAAGGGGAAGGTTCATAGCAATACAAGCTTACCTCAAGAAACTAGAGAAACATCAAATAAATAACCTAACTTTACACCTAAAGCAACTAGAAAAAGAAGAAATGAAGAACCCCAGGGTTAGTAGAAGGAAAGAAATCATAAAAATTAATGCAGAACTAAATGAAAGAGAAACAAAGGAGACTATAGCAAAAAATCAACAAAACCAAAAGCTGGTTCTTTGAGAAGATAAATAAAATAGACCGACCATTATCCAGACTCACCAGGAGAAAAAGACAGAAGAACCAAATCGACAAAATTAGAAATGAAAATGGAGAAATCACAACAGCCAACACAGAAATACAAAGGGTCATAAGAGACTACTATCAGCAACTATATGGCAATAAGATGGATAACTTGGAAAAAAAATGGGAGAATTCTTAGAAAAGTATAACCTTCCAAAAGTGAACCAGGAAGAAACAGAAAATCTTAATAGACCCATCACAAGTACGGAAATCAAAACTGGAATCAAGAATCTTCAAACAAACAAAAGCCCAGGACCAGATGGCTTCACCATTGAATTCTACCAAAAATATGGAGAAGAGCTAAAGCCTATCCTACTCAAACTCTTCCAGAAAATTGCAGAGGAAGGTAAAGTGCCAGACTCATTCTATGAAGCCACCATCACCCTAATACCAAAAACAGACAAAGATGCCACACAAAAGAGAACGACAGGCCAATATCACTGATGAACATAGATGGAAAAACCCTCAACAAAATTCTAGCGAGCAGAATCCCACAACATATTAAAAAGATCATACAACATGACCAACTGGGATTTATCCCAGGGATGCAAGGATTCTTCAATATTCACAAATCAATCAGTGTGACACACCACATTAACAACCTGAAAGATAAAAACCATGTGATTATCTCAATAGATGCAGAGAAAGCCTTTGACAAAATTCAATACCCATTTGTGGAAAAAAAAAACTCTCCAAAAAGCAGGCATGGAAGGAACATACCTCAACATAATAGAAGCCATAGATGGTAATCTCCCAGCAAACGTTATCCTCAATGGTGGAAAAATTGAAAGCATTTCCCCTAAAGTCAGGAGCAAGACAAGGGTGCGCACTCTCACCACTAGTACTCAGCATAGTTTTGGAAATTTTAGCCACAGCAATCAGAGAAGAAAAAGAAATAAAAGGAATCCAGGTTGGAAAAGAAGAAGTAAAATTCTCACTGTTTGCAGATGGCATGATCCTCTACATAGTAAACCCTAAATACCCCACCAGAAAATTACTAAAGCTAATCAATGAATATAGTAAAGTTGCAGGATGAAAAACTAACACATAGAAATCCCTTGCATTCCTATGCAATAACAATGAGAAAACAGAAAGAGAAATTAAGGAAACAATTCCATTCACCATTGCAATGAAAAGAATAAAATACTTAGGAATAAATCTACCTGAGGGGAAAAAAAAGACCTATATATATAAAAAAGTATAAAACACTGATGAAAGTAATCAAAGATGACACAAATAGATGGAGAAATATACCATGTTCATGGATCAGAAGAATCAATATAGTGAAAATGAGTCTAGTACCCAAAGCAATCTATAGATTCAATACAATCCCTATCAAGCTACCAGCAGTATTTTTCAGAGAACTCGAACAAATAATTTCACAATGTGTATGGAAATACAAAAAACCTCGAATAGGCAAAGCAATCTTGAGAAGGAAGAATGAAACTGGAGGTATCAACCTGCCCAAATTCAGACTATACTACAAAGCTACCATCATCAAGACAGTATGGTCCTGGCACAAAGGCAGAAATACAGGTCAATGGAACAAAATCGAAAGCCCAGAGATAAATCCACGCAACTTTGCGCACCTTATCTTTGACAAAGGAGGCAAGAATACACAATGGAGAAAACACAATCTCTTTACCAAATGGTGCTGGGAAGACTGGTCAAGCACGTGTAAAAGAATGAAACTAGAACACTTTTTAACACTGTACACAAAAATAAACTCAAAATGGATTAAGGATCTAAATGTAAGACCAGAAACTCTAAAGCTCCTAGAGGAAAGCATAAGCAAAACATTCTCTGAGATAAATCACAGCAGGATCCTCTATGACCCACCCCCAAGAGCAATGGAAATGAAAACAAAAATAAACAAATGGGACCTAATCAAACTGAAAACCTTTTACACAACGGAGGAAACTATAAGCAAGGTGAAAGACAGCCGTCAGAATGGGAAAAAAATAATAGCAAATGAAGCAACTGACAAAGAATTACTCTCAAGTATATACAAGCAGCTCATGCAGCTCAGTTCCAGAAAAATAAACGACCCAATCAAAAACTGGCCAAAGAAGTACACAGACATTTCTCCAAAGAAGATATGCAGATGGCTAGCAAACACATGAAAAGATGCTCAACATCATTCATTATCAGAGAAATGCAAATAAAAACCACAATGAGGTACCATCTCATGCCGGTCAGAATGGCTGCTATCCAAAAGTCTTCAGACAATAAATGCTGGAGAGGGAAGTGTAGGGAAACCTCCTACAGTATTGGCCCAAATGCAAACTACTACAGCCACTTTGGAGAACAGTGTGGAGATTCCTTAAGAAACTGAAAATAGAACTGCCATACCACCCTGCTGAGCATACACACCGAGGTAGCCAGAATTGAAAGCATCAGGTGTACCCCAATGTTCATCACAGCACTGTTTACAATAGCTATGACATGCAAGCAGCATGTACCTGGTCTCTGTGGTGGGGAACCTACTCATCATCCTGGTCATCGGCTCGACCTCCAACCTCCACACACCCATGTACTTCTTCATAGCCACCCTGTCCAGCGTGGACATCTGCTTCACCTCCATCACTGTACTGAAGATGCTGCTAAACATCCAAACCAGAGCCAAGCCATCTCCTACATGGGGTGCCTCACTCAGATGTATTTTCCTAATTTTGTTTCTAGGGCTTGACAACGTCATGTTGGCAGTGATGGTGTATGACAGATTTGTAGTCATAAGTCACCCTCTCCACTATGGCACAACCATGAGCCCCCAATTCTGTATCACATTGGTGTCTGCGGCTCTGATGGTCACAAACATCTATCCCTTGATCCACACTGTCCTCATGAGCACACTGTCATTCTGCACAAGTGTCAGAATTCACCACATCTTCTGTGAACTCTATGTATTGCTGAAGCTCTCCTGCTCAGATATCCGCATTAGTGAGTTGGTGGGTAATACCATGGGGAGCTTTCTTTGTCTTTATCTCTGCCTCCTACATGCACATTTTCTCAGCCATCCTGAGACTTTGGTCTTCCCAGGGCAAGCTGAAAGCCTTTTCCCCTTGCAGTCCCCACCTTGCTGTGGTGTCATTATTCTATGGGACCCTGTTCGGGGTGTACCTGTGCCCCTCTTCCTCCTACACAGCCAAGGACTCAGTGGCCATGGTGCTGTTTCCGGTGGTAGCTCCCATGTTCGATCCCTTCATTTACAGTCTGAGGAACAAGGACATGAAGGGGGCCCTGATGAGCCTCCTGGGCTGGAGAAGGCTCTGGTCTCAGGAACAGCAGCTTCTGATTGGTCACAACAAGACAAAGGTGGCTTGTCTTCTCTTCACCTTCAGGTGGGAAGGGACTGTCCACCAGATGGATGTTATCAGATGCCCAGCTCGGCCCCAGATTTCTGCTGTCCTCACACCCATCTGTTCATTCAGCCACTCCTACCTGACTCTCATGTGCCAGGCCACGGGGGGAAAGGTGGGACAGCCTGGCTGCCTGAACACTTAATTTTCCATGCATTCTATATGTCTTTCTAGATCCATCTCAAACTCTGAGTGCCCCGTGAACTTTTACCTCATCATGAGTAATGGAGTGTTTTGTTTTGTGCTGGGCAGGCACTGTTGTGAGTGAGTTTATGCAATGATGCAATGTTCAGGATATCCTGTGATGGAGAGGCGGGCATAGTCCTGGTTTACTAGATGAGGAACGTCATGAGGCAAGAGACGGCTTTCCCACCTTCTGCTTCTGGCGGAGTGATGTTTTCTTCTCAAGACAGGAAAATCTGCCATGAGGTGCCCCCGTCACCAGGTGGCAGCAGACGCACGGGTTGAGGTTATTTTCAAATATCTTTTGATATTTGTCTCTAACATAATTCCAGTGATATTACAGCAAACTCTGTTTGAAAGTTTTACACCTTGTTTTATGTTCCTATGGGATTCCCTGGTGGTTTCCCCGGTGCCACCCTGACGGTAAAGAATCCGCCCGCAATGCAAGAGGAGACTCGGGTTTGATCCCTGGGTCAGGAAGATCCCCTGGAGAAGGAAATAGCAAACCACTCCAGTATTCTTGCCTGGAGAATTCCATGGACAGAGGAGCCTGGCATGCTACAGTACATGGGGTCACAAAGAGATGGACACAACTGAGTGACTAACACTTTCACTTTCATGTTCTTATGTCCCTGGGCATGTTCCAGTGCCTCCTAGTTTACAGCCTGTGGGAACTTAAATAGAATTTGTATCCCACTATTGTGTGAAAATCAGATACACCTCAATTACGTTGAGTTGGTTCATGGTGATTTTCAGGTCTACTACATCCTTCTACTTTACTGTATAGTCATTCCATTGATTTTTGAGAGTTTGATATGGAAACTCGAACTAAAAATCCTTATTTCTCTACTGAAAACTAACTGCAATATATAGTGGAACTGTATGTACCTTTGTTCTGTATTTTCCAAGTCTCCTGTAAAAATATTATCCTGCTTTCATAATTAAAAAAAAAGAAGAGACAAAAAGAGCATGGTGGCCAACCTTTACACGACACTGAGTTCGTATGTATCCTAATTATACCCACTTGATTATTCATGCTCACACCAATTAGTTCTCATGACAACTCTGCCAGGCAGGTGCTCTTACTATCACGAGTTTCCAGACCGGAAAGCCAAGGTCCAGAGCTAATACCTAGGGGAGTGCAAATCAAAACCCCAATATGATATCATTACAAGTCTTTCAGAGTGGCTGTCACCAGGCGGACAACAAATAACAAGTGTTGGTGGGGATGTGGAGAAAGGGAAGCCTTGTACGTTGCTGGTGGGAATGTAAACTGATGCAGTCACTATGGAAAACAGTATAGAGGTTTCTCAAAACGTTAAAAATTGAACAGCCATATGATCCAGCAATCTCACATCTGAGTATTTATGCAAAGAAAACAAAAGCACTAATGTGAAAAGCTGTATGAACTCTAATGTTCATTGCAGTGCTATTTACAGTAGCCAAGAATTGGAATCAACAGGAGTATCCACTAACAGATAAATGAACAACAAAAAAAATGTGGTACACGTCAGTCGTGTCCGACTCTTTGTGACCTCATGGACTGAAGCACACCAGGCCTCCCTGTCCAGCACCGACTCTCAGAGTTTAGTCAGACTCGTGTCCGTTGAGTCGGTGATGCCATCTAAATATCTCATCTTCGGTATGTGTATATCTCAGCCATAAAGAAATGACATCTTGCCATTTTGAGAACATGAATGAATCTAGAGGGTATTTTGATGAGCAAAAGAAGCCAGACAAAGACAAATACTGCATGATATTTCTTATATGTGGAATCTAAAAAAAAAGAAAGCAGAATCACAGAGACAGAGAACAAATGAGTGGCTCCCAGAAGAGTGCGGTGTGGGGGAAATAGGTGTAGGAGATGAAGAATTATAAAACCTGCAGTTATGTAAAAAGTAAGTCACAGGTTTGTATACAGGTTAGCCCAGCAATTGTACCCAGCTGACTGGAGAGAGAGTTTCCTGGTGGAGCCCAGTGGATACCTGGCATTTAGGAGATGGCACTGAAATTCAAAGGCCCTAGAGTTGGTGGGCAGAAGATGGGAGAGAAGGGAGAGGCAGTGGGAGAGAAGCTTTCATATGGACAGAGGGTCCCCCTGGAGTCTGCCACAGACCATTAACCTCCACAGGACTGTGAGGAAAGTACTCAAGGTCAAGGAAAGGGCCAATGGACAGGATAAATGGTAACTCTGCCCAGCACCCAGGCTGGACAGGGATTGGTGGCTGTCTCCACTGGTCTCAGTGACAAACCTCATAATTTCAGGAGGCCTGGGACAGAGAGCTCACAGCACTCTCGCCTCAGTAGTGTGGGACAAATATGAATCCTACACTAAAAGGATGGATGTGAGACTTGGACAATAAAGAAAGCTGAGCGCCAAAGGATTGATGCTTTTGAACTGTGGTGTTGGCGAAGACTCTCGACAGTCCCTTGGACTGCAAAGAGATCCAACCTGCCCATTCTAAAGGAAATGAGTCCTGAATATTCACTGGAAGGACTGATGCTGAAGCTGAAACTCCAATACTTTGCCCACTTGATGCGAAGAACTGACTCATTTGAAAAGACCCTGATGCTGGGAAAGATGGAAGGCAGGAGGAGAAAGGGACAACCGAGGACGAGATGGCTGGATGGCATCACCGACTCAATGGACATGAGTTTGAGTAAACTCTGGGAGGTGGTGATGGACAGGGAGGCCCGGTGTGCTGCAGTCCATGGGGTCACAAAGAGTCGGACACGACTGAACGACTGAACTGACACTGAAAGGTGCTCTGGTTCCACATAGCAAATCTTCAAAGCAAATATCAAAAGCTTCCAACTACTTCCAAGTCACTTCACTGCATCCCAGAACAAAGCTTATGCATATGTTTCACAATACAACGAATAACCAGAACCCAGGGTGAAATCATAATGCCTGACAGCCAATGTAAATTAACCACGCATGCAGAAAAGTGGGAGAGTCCAACCCACAATGAGAGAAATGGAGCAATAAGATGCATCCGGATTGGAGAGAAAGAAGAAAAACTACCTTTATTTGCAGACATGATCACCCATGCAGAAAACCTGAGTCTCCAAAAGAATGACTAGTCTAATGATGGAGTTTAGCAAGTTTGCAGGATGTACCACATTGTAGCAAGAGCTACTGTAAGAATGCACACAAATTAACACTAACAGGCTCAATACTCCCTTTTGAAAATAAGATGAGAGGTAGTCCCTCTTTTCCTCAAATCATTTACTTTAGAAACATGTAAGTTCTTTCTGTGTCTCCCTTCGAATCTATGCATACAATTTTCTTTCCTTTTTTTTATGTTTTGTCTGCACCATGAAGGAGGAAAATGGCAACCCACTCCAGTATTTTTGCCTGGAGAATCCCATGTACAGAGGAGCCTCGTGAGCTACAGTTCATAGGGTCACAGAGAGGCGGACACAACTGAGCGACTGAGCACACATGCACGGATTGCACCATGATCTCCATGCAGGATCTTGCTTCCCTGACCAGGGATCACACCGGTTCCCCCTGAAGTTGAAGCGCAGAAGCCTAACCACTGGACTACCAGGAAAGTCCCTGAAAGTATGACTATACTTTTAAAGGCCATAAGAGCCTCTTGTTCAGCTTTACTGCCATATGACCCAGCAATCCCACTGCTGGGCATACACACCGAGGAAACCAGAATTGAAAGAGACAAGTGTACCCCAATGTTCATCGGAGCACTGTTTATAATAGCCAGGACATGGAAGCAACCTAGATGTCCATCATCAGAAGAATGGACAAGGAAGCTGTGGTACATATACACAATGGAATATTACTCAGCCATTAAAAAGAATACATTTGAATCAGTTCTATTGAGATGGATGAAACTGAGAGTGAAGTAAGCCAGAAAGAGAAACACCAATACAGTATACTAATGCACATATATGGAATTTGAAAGATGGTAACAATAACCCTATATGCGAGACAGAATAAGAGACACAGATGCATAGAACAGTTTTGTGGACTCTGAGGGAGAAGGTGAGGGTGGGACGTTCTGAGAGAATAGCATTGAAACATGTATATTATCATGTGTGAAACAGAACACCGTTCCAGGTTCAATACATGAGACAAATGCTCAGGGCTGGGGCAATGGGATGACCCAGAGGGATGGGATGGGGAGGGAGGAGGGAGGGGGGTTCAGGATGGGGAACACATGTAAACCCATGGCTGATTCATGTCAATGTATGGCAAAACCCACTACAGTATTGTAAAGTAATTAGCTTCAACTATAATAAATAAATTTAAAAAAAAAGAGCCTCTTGTTAAGCTTTAGAACACAGAAATGTCTTTTTCAAGGACCTGGAAAACATCTCTTTGGAATGTAAACATCAGTCAATGGACCACTCTCTTTCTCTCAGTTTCCATAGGACTGCCCACTCTAAGTTCAGTGGACACCTGGCTGCCAACTGGAAAACTGGCTCCTGTCATAAAGATGAGAGGCTTATTTTTCACCAGTATAAGCCATTTGGATTAGTGTGCTCCAGATGCTGTGGCCAAACACGGACTCACTGCCCTGCTCCACACTCGGCGCTGTAAAGAACAGACACTGGCGCTCTGCGGCCCCAAAGACTGTAGCCACCGGGCTCCACCATCCGTGGGCTTCTCCAGGCAAGGATACTGGTGTGGGTTGCCATGCTCGTCTCCAGGGGACCTTCTCGACCTAGGGATTGTACCCACGTATCTTGCACCCTGTGAGTTGGCAGCTGTATTCTTTACCACTGCTCCATGTGGGAGGCCCAAATAGAGCCATACTGGGGTTAAAGTCTTCAAATATGAATTTGGAAGGGGCAGCAGATGGGGTGGGGTACAAATCTAAGTCCCAAACCTCAATTAACTAACACAGAAGAGTCACCGCACATGATGGGCATACTTAGGATGAACCAAAAATGAGACCTGGTGGTGTGAAGTCCTCTTACTTGAGGACATGGAGGTAAGGAGTCAGATCTGCTGGATATCCAGAAGGCTGACAGTTCTTTCTGTCCCTGGAATATCTCAGGAGATTGCATGTGACATGCATCACGTCCTGGTACAATGCCAGTACAGTAAGATACCTGTTTTTATTCTGCCTTGTGGAGATAACTTCTGGGGTGGCACAAGACTGTGTTCTACTTTTTGTATCTTAGTTACTCAAGTCCTTGAAACAGAGAGAGGAGAGAGGGCAGGGCGGCTGGGAAGCAAGTATCACTATGGTATGTCCACCTCAAAGGGGGTCAAGCAAAGGTTTCAAGATAAAAAAAAAGGTCTTGGCAGGACAGGGAAGCCACTGGAAAGCCAGGACTGGGCTTCTCATCAAGCTCTCTTCTCCTCAATTGCCGTTACCTACTGTTCCTGAACTTGCCCAGTGCCACGTTTGCATTATTCACACAGATGTTCCTTGAAGCCTCCAGCAGGAAAAGCACTATCACAGTGTCCTGCCATAGCACTGAGGCTCGTGTGGTGCCACGGCTAAGAAAAGTGGAGGCTTCAAAGGTATTTTTCAGAGAACTAGAGCAAATAATTTCACAATGTGTATGGAAATACAAAAACCTCGAATAGCCAAAACAATCTTGAGAAAGAAGAATGGAACTGGAGGAATCAACCTGCCTGACTTCAGACTATGCTACAAAGCCACAGTCATCAAGACAGTATGGTACTGGCACAAAGACAGAAATACAGATCAATGGAACAGAATAGAAAGCCCAGAGGTAAATCCACGGACCTATGGCCGCCTTGTCTTTGACAAAGAAGGCAAGAATGTACAATGGAGAAAACACAATCTCTTTACTAAATGGTGCTGGGAAAACTGGTCAACCACTTGCAAAAGAATGAAACCAGAACACTTTCTAATACCATACCCAATAATAAACTCAAAATGGATGAAAGATCTAAACGTAAGACCAGACACTATAAATCTCCTAGAAGAAAACAGGCAAAACACTCTCTGACATAAATCACAGCAGGATCCCCAATGACCCACCTCCCAGAGCAATGGGAATGAAAGTAAAAATAAACAAATGGGACCTAATTAAACTTAAAAGCTTTTGTGCAACTAAAGAAAGTACAAGCGAGGTGAAAGACAGTATTCAGAATGGGAGAAAATAATAGCAAGCGAAGCAACTGACAAAGAATTAATCTCAAAGATACACAAACGGCTCAGGTAGCTCAATGCCAGAAAAATAAACAACCCAATCAAAAAATGGGCCAAAGAGCTAAACAGACATTTCTGCAAAGAAGACATACGGATGGCTAACAAAGACATGACAAGATGCTCAACATCACTCATTATCAGAGAAATGCAAAGCAAAACCACAATGAGGTTCTGTCTCACGCCGGTCAGAATGGATGCTATCAAAAAGTCTTCAAAATATAAATGCTGGAGAGGGTGTGCAGAAAAGGGAACCCTCTTACACTGTTGGTGGGAATGCAAACTAGTACAGCCACTATGGAGAACAGTGTGGAGATTCCTTAAAAAACTGGAAATACAAGTGCCACATGACCCAGAAATCCCACTGCTGGGCATACACACTGAGGAAACCAGAATAGAAAGAGACGCGTGTACCTCAATGTTCATCACAGCACTGTTTACAATAGCTAGGACATGGAAACAACCTAGATGTCCATCATTCAGCCAGTTCAGTTCAGTCGCTCAGTTGTGTCCAACTCTTTGCGACCCCATGAACCGCAGCACCACCAGGCCTCCCTTTTACATCACCAACTTCCTGAGTCCACCCAAACCCATGTCCATCGAGTCGATGATGCCATCCAGCCATCTCATCCTCTGTTGTCCCCTTCTCCTCCTGCCCTCAATCCTTCCCAGCATCAGGGTCTTTTCCAATGAGTCAGCTCTTCACATCAGGTGGCCAAAGTATTGGAGTTTCAGCTTCAACATCAGTCCTTCCAATGAACATCCAGGACTGATCTTCTTTAGGATGGACTGGTGGGATCTCCTTGCAGTCCAAGGGACTCTCAAGAGTCTTCTCCAACACCACAGTTCAAAAGCATCAATTCTTTGGCACTCAGCTTTCTTTATAGTCCAACTGTCACATCCATACAGGACCATTGGAAAAACCATAGCCTTGACTAGACGGACCTTTGTTGGCAAAGTAATGTCTCTGCTTTTTAATATGCTATCTAGGTTGGTCATAACTTTCCTTCCAAGGAGTAAGTGGCTTTTAATTTCATGGCTGCAGTCACCATCTGCAGTGATTTTGGAGCCCAGAAAAATAAAGTCAGCCACTGTTTCCACTGTTTCCCCATCTATCTGCCATGAAGTGATGAGACCGGATGCCATGATCTTAGGTTTCTGAATGTTGAGCTTTAAGCCAACTTTTTCACTCTCCACTTTCACTTTCATCAAGAGGCTCTTTAGTTCTTCTTCACTTTCTGCCATAAGGGTGGTGTCATTTGCATATCTGAGACAAATGAATAAGAGATGCGTGGTACATATACACAATGGAATATTACTCAGCTATTAAAATGAATGCATTTGAATCAGTGCTGATGAGGTGGATGAAACTGGAGCCTATCATACAGAGTGAAATAAGTCAGAAAGAAAAACACAAATACAGTATATTAATGCATATATATGGAATTTAGAAAAATGGTAGTGATGACCCTATATGCAAGACAGCAAAGGAAACACAGATGTAAAGAACAGACTTTCAGACTCTGTGGGACAAGGCGAGGTGGGACGATTTGAGAGAGTAGCACTGAAACATGTAGATTACTGTAGGTGAAACAGATCACCAGTCCAGGTTTGATGCATGAGAGAGGGTGCTCAGAGCTGGTGCACTGGGATGCCCCTGGGGGATGGCATGCGGAGGGACGTGGGAGGGGTGTTTTCGATGGGGAACACATGTACACCCAGGACTGATTCATGTCAATGTATGGCAAAAACCACTAAAAAATATTATAAAGCAATTAGCCTCCAGTTAAAAAAATTAATTAATTAAAAAAAGTAGAAGCTTGAATCAAAAGGACCTAGATTCAAATCCAACCTCTGGATTTGAGATCCTAGCTGAGAGAACTGAAGAAAGTTACCGAGCCTCTCAGCCTCAATTCCTCACCTCCAAAAGGTATCAGGACTATCAGACATGATAACGCAGGTAAAGTGCATTAGCATAGTGACTGCAAAAGATTTTGGATTTTAATTACATTTTCTCACGACTACACTAACCGCCTCCTCTCTCATTCTGGGAACACTTAACCCATTATCCCAGAACTTTTCTTTTCTTGACGTGAAACAAGGCAGGTAAAGCACAAAGTTTTTATTCTAGTATTAGTTGATTCTTAGCTCATGAAAACTGAGGTGTTTTGTTTGTTTGACAAGGGCAGGAAACACATCTACTAGTAAAAATGGGTGTGAGGAAGAAAGCATTCTGGTGGGGTCGGCACATTTTCTGAAGAGCAATTCTGTATTGTAGATATACCTCCCAGAATCTATATTAAAAACAGAACCATTCATACAGAGACTACAAGAATCCCACTGAGACATTATGTATAATAGGGTAAAGCTGAGAATTTGAGTGTTGAGCAATTACATTACAACACACCTTTTACGCATCAGTTCAATGCGATGTTTGAAGAAGTTTTAGACAGAGGTAAAGCTCAGATGTTAGATGAAAAAAACCCAAGAAAACAGTTAATCCCAAACCTTAAACTCCTTGCTCATTCATAAAACTGTTGTATACATTTAATGTACACCTACAACTCAGGTCTACCAAAGTATTCCGAAAGGCAGACAGTGGCCAGTGCTGAACAACAGGACCCAAATACTTTTTATTTTCTTCCATTTCCTTAATTTCCTTCAGTTGCTTTGTGATGCTTGACTATCTGGACCCAGAACCTCCCCTCCCACTCAAGGACAAAGGCAAGAACATCTGGCTGCTGAAAAGAAACTCAAACACAGAACATAACTCAGTTTTCCTATCTGTGGTAAGCAGTATTGAAGCACCAATCAAAACAAGAGGTCAGAGGGTGTTCAATGGCCAGGAGGGGCCAACTATTAGGCTCCCAATCAAGTGGCAAATAGTGCAAAAATCCTGGCCTAGGGAAGGGAACACCACATAGGACAGGGCATTCTTGTGGCCTCAACCCCTCTTTCCCAGCTGAGAATTCAAACAGAAGGAGGCACAAAGTGCTGCACTCCCTACTTTGCACTCCCCAGTGTGTCCATCAAAGTGGACCTCTGGCGCGACAACCGCAGTGGCCCAGCCTGTGCCCAGAGCGCCTGTGCACTCTCCTCAAGGCGCCTCCTCACACTAGATTGGTTACCGCCCAGCCTGCCCGGCTACCCATGTTCCACTAGGGAAACCCCCTGGGGCTAGAAGGACTCAGGTCCCTCATGAAATTACCCTCCCTGCAGGTGCCCTCAATGCGCCTGCCCAGACGGGCCCCTCCTGTACTGGCCCAGATGGCATGGAATGGACACCACCAAGTGTCCACAGAGACACTGCCAAGACAAGGATCGTGGCTTTCTACTCCCAAGGCCTTGCCCGAAGCTCCTAAACACCTCCTCAAGGCAATAAGGGTTAATGTCCCTCCCCCACACCCTCCAACACCTCCCCATAATAAAACTCAAAGTAAAACACACACAGCAGGGCAAGAGTAGAACCTCCAAGAAGAGGGGTCTTCCCCAAGTTGTGGGGTCAGGACCAATGGGCGTCCTCACTGAGCCTACCATGGAGGCACCACCCTCAGGACTGCATCTAGACCCTAGTACATCCCAAAGGCCCATCTCCAAACTTCAGCCCCTGGGGCTTAGGGCTTCAATATGGGAACTGAGGGTGGAGGAGGGACTCGGACACTCAGTCCACAGGCCAGAGCTACTGGCTTCCCCACCTATGCTCACATGAGCCTTTTCCGTGATTGACCAAACCAAGCATAGAAACCACGTCCCTCCTGCCTGATAATCCACCTTAGCTATACTGACAGATGTGACAGCCAAGGCCTCACAGGTCCCCAGCTGAAGGACAGATGGCAACAGGAGAATAAGATTTCATGACATAACAGCATTAAATGGAGACAAGCCGAGGTACCCTAAGGAATTTCCTGGAATCAGAGGAGCTGTGGAGGTGACACCAGCTGTGGTGACCTATGGTCACTCTACTTTCTCTTCAATACCGCTCAGGTGTCCCATCCCCTCCTTGTGCTCCCTGTTGGATGGGCGAGCCCAGACTTCCCCGGCTGTCCTGGCCAGTGGTGTGGACCCTCCTGCTCCTGGGCCAGCACCGCCCCTCACATCTCAAGGCCAAGAGATGACAGGGGCAGTCTAGGCTCCTCTCACCTGTTTCCAGGCCACCCCTCCACCTGAGGGGCTGGTTCCCATCTGCCCCCAGCCCTGTCCTCCCCCAGAGGCTGTGCAGAGGTTCAGGTGTCACTCAAGAGGCTTCCACCCTCGGGCTTCCAGTGGTGCTGGTGGAATTTGAACTACGGGGATCTCCACAGAAGAAGGGGCCCTGCCTTTGCTGATCTCTGTGCTGCATACTCCCAGGACAGCCGACCATATGCCGCCAACAAAAAGCTACCACCACCGAGTGCCTGGCTGCAAAAAAAGATGCTCCCAGTCGGCTGTCATCAGCAGCGAATCCCCGGGGCTGCAACCTGCCTCTCACCACACACAGGTACTCTGCTCTGAGTCTCTGTGCCTCCCAAGAGGGGCACCCAGACTCCCATCTCGCTTTGCCTCCCACACCACACATGACAGTAACTAGCTGGCACAACCTGGACCCATCCAGAATGTGCATTCCACAATGCTGCTTTGATTTATCTGAAGTGTGCCACAGAAGGGGCTCACCAGACAAAGGTGGCAGATGGTGAGGGGCCGAACCACACAACTCACCTGCATCTTCCCTCTGCCAGTTGTCGTTCATTCAGTCATGTCCAACTCTTTACAAACTCATGCACTGCGGCACCCCAGGCTTCCCTGTCCTTCACCATCTCCTGGAACTTGCTCAAATTCATGTCCATCGAGTCAGTGATGCCATTCAACCAGCTCACCCTCTGTCGTCCCCTTCACCTCCTGTCTTCAATGTTTCCCAGTATCGGGGTCTTTGCCAATGAATCAGGTCTTCGCATCAGGTGGCCAAAGTGTTGGAGCTTTCATTTAAACAGAAATCAGTTAAACTGCATCAATTGGAAAGAAAGAAATGTGTATTTATTTACAGACAAAATGATTGTCTATGTATGAAGTCCAATGGGATCTATAAAAGAGCTATTGCCATTAACTAGTGAGTTTAGCAAGGTTTCAGGATACAAGGATACTCTTGAGAAGACTTGGACTGCAAGGAGAACAGACCAGTCAATCCTAGTGGAAATCAACCCTGAATATTCACTGGAAGGACTGATGCTGAACCTGAAGCTCCTATACTTTGCCTACTTGATGTGAAGGGCCGACTAACTGGAAAAGACCCTGATGCTGGGAAAGATTGAAGGCCAAAGGAGAAGGGGGAGACAGACGATGAGATGGTTAGATAGAATAACCCACTCAATGGACATGAATTTGAGCAAATTCCAGGAGATCGTGGAGGAAAGAGGAGTCTGGTGTGCTACAGTCCATGGGAGCACAAACAGTCGGACATGAATTATCAACTGAAAAACATCATTCAGGTATTATATGAAAGTGAAAAGTGCACTTGCTCTATGGAGTCCGACTCCTTGCAACCCCATGAACTGTAGCCTGCAAGCTCCCCTCTCCAGGATTTCTCCAGGCAAAAATACTGGAGTGGATTTCCATTACCTTCTCCAGAGGATATTCCCAACCCAGAGATTGAACCCGGGTCTACCACCCTGCAGGCAGATCTTTAACATATGAGCCACCAGGGAAGGCCTCTGATAATTTATCTTAATATTTAATATAACTCTTCATTGAGAAAATATTCCAAAATTAATACTGAATGAGTATACAATTTTCTTAGTCTCCCACTTCTTACACTGTCTTCAATTATGTTGTACTCCTTGAATATCTGGGTCTCCGAACCTCCTCTCCAACCGAAAGACAAATGCAGTATGAGGAAGTGCAGAAGCTAAAAATAAAGTCACAGACAGCACAGTAGCTCAGTTTTATTTTCTGCAGTTAACAATCACCAAACAATCTATGTAGACACTGAGCCCCCAAGCAGCAGCACAGCATAAGACAAAGCCCAATCAAACTACCGCAGAAAGCAATGCCCTGGGGAAGGACACTTGAGGCTGGGGCACATAGGCTAGGCTTAAAGCCCTCTTCTCTGCTGACGCTTGGCAGAAACAGGGGCCACAAAGAGCTGCAAGGTCCGCATCACCATGGAAAGCTGATCCAGACAGAAGGCGGTGGACGTCCGGAGCAGGGCATGGTCTTCAGCAGTCAATCGGCTAAAAGGGAGGGAAAATGAAATTCAAGTTCACGCCGAGAAGGAGGAAGAGGAGCATGTCCTCTCTCTTTCCACACACCGACAAGTCCATAGCACCACGCTTCTCCTTTAGGCTTAACCCTCCATTATGGCTACTCCTGGGCTGAGACTGGCCCTGGCCACCACCCACCACCCACCATCCCCTCCCCGGCCTTGCCCCCCTTTAGAACTGACAGAACCAGCATGTGGCCATTAACAATAAGCTCCTTCCGAATCGGCCCTTCCAGTTGAGTACGTGGAGTCAGGAAGTGGCGGGCGATGTCCGCCTCGGCATGTGATGAGAAAGGCACAGTAAGGCTGCTGGTGGAGATATGGTTAAGGCACCATCTGCATTTTTCATTTTCCCTGTACGTCAGGCTCCCTGCTCACTGAGACCCGCCTTCTCCCACAAGCACGCCACCGAGAATGTCCGGACCTCCCAGCCTATACCCTGAGGACACCCTGGATATCACCACCTGACCCTCTGGTTCCCTTCAGGTTGCTTTTCCTCACCACCAGCCACACTACTCATTTTGCCTGTGTGTCAGACTCCCTGCTCACAGAAACTCGCCTTCTCCCACAAGGCCACCGCCAGACACCCTGGATATCACCACCCGACTCTCTGGTTCCCTTCAGGTTGCTTTTCCTCACTATCTTCCCCTGGCAGCCAGACCACCCCTGACCCATATCCTCCAGCCCCACAGGATACCCTCCTCTTACACTTTAGCCCCCTCCACCTGCAACCCCCCAAACCACCCCTAGCCCACACCCTGACCCCCGCAGCCCCCTGGCCCACCGGGGTTCCTGGAATAGGATACAACTGGAGGGCTCGGTTACTCAGAACTGCGGCTCCAGGTGCAGCGTCTCCACCAGGCCCTGGAGCGGGTGGTGGCCCCGGGATCTGCGGAATGGTACCGGCCGCGCCACCTGACTGTCCTGTAGCGCTGGGCCCTCTGGGATTAGCCAGGTCGCCGGTGCCTCCATGAACTCCAGGACTGATGGCGTCACCAGGGCCAGCTGGGTTCCCAGGGTCATCCTGGCCTCCAGCACCACCCGGCACACTGTGGCTGCCATGTGCTGTGCCCGCTGCCAAGGCCACATCTCCTGCGTCTTCACAGGCTGCACTCGTGGCTCCGCCACTGTTTGTCTCAGACTCCATCTTGAACCCCCTCCCCCTCCCTCTGCAGCGGGAAAGACTGAACCCTCCCTACAGAACCCAGCCCTGTAGTGCGACCCGCAGCTCAGCATAGGTAGAGCGCCTGCGCACACACACCCTGGTCCTGCCTCACGATTGGTTCCCGCCGACCATTGGTTCCCGCCGATGACTACAGGCTCTCAGGCAATGGGCGCCCCCTGCTGAAGCTTCATGCGTTAGTGTGCCCTGTCGCCCCCATGCGCCTGTTTGCAAATGCACACCCACGTGGTCCGGGCGCTCTACGTCAGCCATGCCTCGGCCTGGAAATCTCCTAAACAGCTTAGTGGTGAGGCCTCTGGGTGTGGAGGTGGGGAGGGGGGCAGCTCCTCAGTGCGCATGCTCAGACCAACCCTGTACCCATCCTCAGTGCACGCGACTGTTTCCGACTGTTTCCGGTCCAAGCCTGAAAACCCCAAGTGAGCCCCGGTCCCTGTGCACCTCCAAGTCTGGGCCGCTGCCAACCTGGACACGCTCACAGGTGACGATCCTGCTGAGTGCAGGTCCTTGTCATCAAATTCCGGAAGGGTGTCGGGCACCCCTGGGTCACGCCTGGTCTGGCCCTCTGGTGACCCAAACATGGTTCACATGTGTGTCCGTGTGTGCGTAGGCAGGTGCATGCACATGGGCATCTCCTGTCCATGTCTGTGTGTGTGTGTGCCCGAGAGAGAAGGAGAGTGCCTGTGCACAGGTGCTAACGCATGTGTGTGTACACGTGTGAGAGAGCGTGTGGTCAGGTGCATGCACATAGGAGTGTACGTGTGCTTGTGCACAGAGTCATGGACATGGGCGTGTGTGTATGTGAAAGAGAGCAGGGGTCAGAGGCATGCACATTGGCATCTCTGTGTGCTTTGTTCATGCATAGGTGCCTTTGTGTGAGCTGCACACAAGGGCTACCGGAAGGGCAATGCCCTCCAGGACACCCCTAGTCACTTGGCCTCTGCTGGCATAACTCTCACGGGATTTCCCTCTCCAGGAACAAAGTCTTGCGGCTCTCTGCTGGAGGTGCCGGGGTCCCTCAACTGGGAGGTGAACCCTGTGTCTGCTGGCCTGCTGGGTGCTGGTCTATTTCTGTGTCTGGAAAGGGTCAAGTCAACAGACACAGTGCAGCCGGCGGTGATGACGGGGCTGGGGCACCACTACCTGGGAGGTGGTGTGTGTCTGCCAGGGAACCACTGGTACCATGGGAGGTGACCGGATCAGGGCCACTGCCAGAGGAGGAGGCAGGGACTTCAATCAGTCTGCTTGATCCTCACCCCCTGGCTGGAGAGGCCTCTCAACGGCCCTCCAAATCCAAGGCCAGCAGCCTTCCCCACCCCTAGTGGAGGGATTAGATTTTCCTCCATTATCACGTTAGCTGTAGGAGCTTTGTAGGTGACCTTGATCAGATTAAGAAAGTCTGTCGGTCCTAGTTTTTGGAGAGTGTTTATCATAGTGGTTCTTGAATATTGTCAAATGCTTTTACGGCATCTATTGCAATGATCAAATGGGTCTTCTCCCGTGTTTTCTTCGTATGATGAATAACACTGGTTGAAGATTTTTTTAATGCATAACCAGTCTTTCATTCTTGGGATAGATCTCATTTGGTCATAATGCTTTATATATTGCTGGATTAAATTTGCTAAGATTTCATTTTTTGTGCTTAATGAATATCAGTCTATGGTTTTCTTTTCTTGGAATGTCTTTATCTGGTTTTGGTATTTTGTAATGCTGGCCTCATAAAATGATTTGAGAAGTGTTTCCTCTCCTCTACTTTGTGAAAGAATTCGTATGGGCTTGATGATAATTCTCCTTTATGTATTTCCTAGCATTCCCTAGTTAAGTGACATGGGCCTGGAGTTTTCTGTTCCAAATTTTTGATCGACTTAGGGATATTTAGGGTTTTCACTTTCTTCTTGACTTAGTTTTGGGAATTTGTGTCATTCAAGGAATTTCTTAATTTTCTCCAGTTTTGCAATTTTTTGTGGCTTTTCGGTTTTTTTTTTATTAATTAATTTATTTTAATTGGAGGCTAATTACATTAAAATATTGTAGTGGTTTTTGCCGTGCATTGACGTGAATCAGCCATAGGTGTACAAGTGTCCCACATCCTGAATTCCCCTCCCACCTTCCTTCCCATCCCATCCCTGAGGGAAACCCCGTGCACCCTGAGCGCCCTATCTTGTGCATCAAACCTGGACTGACGATGTATTTCACATACCGTAATATACATGTTACAATGCTATTCTCTCAAATCATTCCACCCTGACCTTCTCTCCCAGAGTCCAAAAGTCTGTTCTTTATCTCTGTGTCTCTTTTGTTGTCTTGCATATAGGGTCATTGTTACCATCTTTCTAAATTCGATATACCTGCATTAATATACTATATTGGTGTTTTTCGTTCTGACTTACTTCATGCTGTATAAAAGGCTCCACGTTCATCCACCTCATTAGAACTGAATCAAATGTGTTCCTATTAAAAGCAATGTCCCCTGCACTGTGAGGCAGATACTTTTTTAAAAGATTCATTTCTTTGTTTGTTTATGTAATTTTGGCTGGGCTGGGTCCTTGCTGCTCCACACATGGGGTTTTTCTATTTGTGGTGAGTGAGGGCTACGCTCTAGCTGCAGCAGATAAGCTTCTCATTGCGATGACTTCTCTTGTTGTGGAGCACAGACTCTAGGTGCTCCAGCTTCAGTAGTTGCAGCTGGCAGGCTCTAGAGCACAGGCTCAGTGTTCATGATGCTCGGGTTTAGTCACCTTGCACCTTGTGGGCTCTTCCTGGAGCAGGGATTGAATCTGTGTCCCCTGCGTTGGCAGGTAGAGTCTCAACCACTGGACAACCAGAGAAGTCCCTGATGAGCTGATACTGGAATTTATGTGAGAACAGAAGCCCAATGACAGCCTGAATAATTGTGGCTATGCACAAAGTGAAAAGACTAACACAGCCTAATTTCATAACTTACCCTACATGTCCAGTACTGGAGCTGTGGATTCATGGAACAGGACTGACAGTCCAGAAGCATTTCCAGGCATATATATGTCGTCGGTGGATATTCGCCAGAGGAGTCTAGATAATTCATTGGAGGGGGGACAATCTTTTGTTGAATAAATGGTTGTGGAATATCCATATGTGGAAAAACGAACCTTCATTGCCTTATGTACTTACCTTCAGACATTCACAAAGAGTATGTTCAAATGCTCAGAGCTCTACAGGCAAAAGCTAAAATGATACAAAAAAAAAACAACTAAGGACTCAGATGAGAACTTTGTGACCTTTCAGTAGGCAAGTCAATGTCGATAAGCATGAGAAACAAAACAAACAGTATGTACCCAGACTGGACTTCATGAATCAAAAATATCAGTCAGATTATATCACCACTCTGTTGATAACTGTATGAGTCTCCTAGGGCTTCCATCATAAAGTACCACAAAGGAGATGCCTTCAGACAAGAGAAATTTATTCTCTCACAGTTGAGGAGGCCAGGAGTCTGAGACTGTGATGTTGGCAGG
Organism: Okapia johnstoni; assembly: GCA_024291935.2. NCBI lineage: Eukaryota > Metazoa > Chordata > Mammalia > Artiodactyla > Giraffidae > Okapia > Okapia johnstoni. The sequence goes on from CM044305.1 coordinate 114,838,699, forward strand.
GCTGATTCCTCCTGATGGCACCGAGGGAGAGTCAGTTCCAGGCCTCTCCCGTAGCTTCTGGTGCTGGCCTGCAGCGCCTGGCCTTCTCTGCCTTGTAGACGCTTCACTCCAACTCTTCCTCTGCCTTCACACAGCCTCTCTCTCTCTCTGTGTTCACATGGCTTTCTTATAAACGTACCAGTCATTGGATTATGTCCGCCATAACACAGTGTGACCTCAACTTAACTAATTATAACTGCAAAACCCTAATTCCAAATCAAGTCAATCCACAGGCTCCAGGGGTTGGGACTTCAGCATCTTTTTTCTGGGGGACTCAATCCAACCCACAACACCTCCACCACCTCCCACTTCACTCTGAGCACAAGCCCTCAGCATGTCCCCTGAGGCCTCCACATCCAGTCCGTGTCCGCTCTCGGCCCCCTGTCCTGCTGCTCTCCACTTCACCCACTCTGTTCCAGCCACACTGGTCTCCTCATGCTCCCAAACCTCCCTCAAGTCCTCACTCCGTCTCTGCTTCACACAACACAGCCGACCCCAACCACCTGGATGAAAATGGAAAACCACTCCGCCAAGCGCCCTTTCTCCTTCCTCTTCTTGCACTTGCGACCAGAGTTCTCACCATCTTCCCATAGGTTACATAGTGTAGTTGTTTTTCTTCGTTTTTTTTCACATTTTTAATTAATTTTTTATTGAAGGATAATTATTTTATAGAATTTTATTCTTTTCTGTCAAACCCTTAACATGAATCAGCCATAGGTAGACATATATCCCTTCCCTTTTGACCTTCCCTCCCATCTCCCTCCCCATCCCACCACTCTAGGTTAATACAGAGCCCCTGTTTGAGTTTCCTGAGTCATACAGCAAATTCCCGTCGGCTATCTATTTTACACATGATAATATAAGTTTCCGTGTTATTCTTTCCATACATCTGACCCTCTCCTCCCCTCTCCCCATGTCCAAAACTCTAATCTCTATGTCTGTTTCTCCATTGCTGCCCTGTAAGTAAATCAGTCAGTACCATTTTTCCAGATTACATCTTTCTGACTGACTTCACTCTGTATAATCGGTTCTAGGTTCATCTACCAAATTAGAACTGACTCAAAGGCATTCCTTTTTATGGATGAGCAATATTCCATTGTGTATATTTACCACATTTCTTTATCCATTCATCTGTTGATGGACATCTAGGTTCCTTCCATGTTCTAGCTATTGTAAATGGTTCTGCAACGAATGGGATACATGTGTTCTTTTCAATTTTGATTTCTTCAGGGTATATGCCTAGGAGTGGGAATGCCGGTTCATATGGTGGTTTTATTCCTAGCTTTTTAAGGAATCTCCATTAAGTCTTCCATAGTAGCTATATCAGTTACAACAGTGCAAGAGTGTTCCCTTTTCTCCATACTCTCTCCAGCATTTATTGTCTGTAGACTTTTTGATGATGGCCATTCTGACTGGTGTGAGGTGATATCTCATTGTAGTGTTGATTTGCATGTCTCTGATAATGAGTGATGTTTAGCATCTTTTCATGTGTTTGTTAGCCACCTGTATGTCTTCTTTGGAGAAATTTCTGTTAATGTCTTTTTCCCACTTTTTGATTGATTTTTTTTTTTTTTTGGTATTTAGTTGTATGAGCTGCTTGTATATTTTGGAAATTAATCCTTTGCCAGTTGTTTCCTTTGCTATTATTTTCTTCCACTCAGAGGGTTGTCTTTTCAACTTGCTTAGTCTTTCCTTTGCTGTGCAAAAAGGTCCCGATTGTTTACTTTGTTTTTATTTCCATTACTCTAGGAGGTGGATCATAGAGGACCTTGCTTTGATTTATGTAATCGAGTGTTCTGCCTATGTTTTCCTCCCAGAGTTTTATAGTTTCTGGTCTTCCATTTAGGTCTTGAATCCATTTTGAGTTTATCTTTGTGCATGGTGTTAGGAAGCATTCTACTTTCATTCTTTTACATGTAGCTGTCCAGTTTTCTCAGCACCATTTATGGAAGAGGCTGTCTTTGCCCCATTGTATATTCTTGCCTCCTTTCCAAAAAATAAGGGTACAAAAAATATAATGTGAAGTCAGGAAGGTTGATTCCTCCAACTCCATTTTTTTCTCAAGACTGCTTTGGGTTATTTGGGGTCTTTTGTGTTTCCATATGGTACCCATAGGTGCATGGGCTTATTTTTTCTGGGCTTTCTATTTTGTTCCATTGGTCTATATTTCTGTTTTTGTGCCAGTACGATCCTGTCATGATGACCGTAGCTTTGTTGTATGCAAAACCAAAATGTGAAGTCAGGAAGGTACTCTGATGACGTCGAACTGGACAGTAGCTTGCAACAGTGCATGGATCATAGGAAGTGCTACTTATCATTCTCAGGTAGTGGCGCCGGTGGTGCTGGAGGGTGAGGGCGCGGGCCCCAGTGGTTACCACGCCCGACGCCGCCGGGGTGGGCCTGGTAGAGAAAGAGCGGCGATGGAAGCTGCTAGAGGTCGTCCCCGGGGTCCACGTGCCCCAGGACCTGGTGGAGATGGAGCACCCGTGGCTGTAAGGCGTAGACGTGGAGAGGTGGTGCTGTATCCTTTTCATGGAGCCTTTCTGGGCGGGGTCAGTGGTGTGGTGGTGGGAAACATGCCGGCAGCCTGAGGAAGGCACAGAAGGGAGTACGGGGGCGATCCGGGGCAGCAGGACTGGGCAGCCTGGCAGGAAAGGAGGTTGTCAAGGCCTGAGGAGCCTGGAGATGGACAGAGGGGGGGAAGATGGACAGAAGGGGGGTTATTAAAAACGGGCCTTTCAGGGAGGCAGCTCAGGGTGGTCTCAGATTGTGGTCCGGAGGATGGGCATCCTGGGGTAAAAAACGGGCCTCTGAGGGTGTGAGGAAGCCCGAGATTCCAGCAAATTCTGTCCCTATGTTCAGCACTAAATACTGTCAACATTAAACAATATTTTCTAGTTGTACTTGGAAATTAAATTTATAACAGCATGTAATATTCATTTCAGTCGCTCAGTCATGTCCGACTCTTTGCGACCCCATGGCCTGCAGCACGTCAGGCCTCCCCATCCGTCACCAACTCCCTGAGCCTGCTCTAACTCATGTCCATCGAGTTGGTGGTACCATCCAACCATGTCATCCTCTGTCGTCCCCTCTTATCTTCTATCAAGTTTAGCATTAAAGATTTTCCTGAATTTTTTAATTTAATATACTGCCTTTTCCACTTCCTAAAGGCTCTTCAAAAGTGTGTTACTGAATAGATATAAGATGCATCATAAAGTAATTATTGGGGACTTCCCAAGCAGTCCAGTGGTTAAGTTTGCACTTCCAGTGCAAGGGCTGCAGTTTCAATCCCTGGTAGTGCAACTAAGATCCCACATGCCACGTGGCATGGGCAAAAAATTAAAATTGGGTCATTAAAAATAAAAACAACGATAATAATGTAATTATTGATCATTTGTTTCTAGTTTTTTCATTACTGTGGTTAATGATTCAGTGAAATTCACGTACATAATTCTTTCCATTAATGGTTATTTCCTTAAAGTATTAATATATTCCAAAAGTTAGAAATATTGACCTAAATGATTCTTTCTCTATTTCTTTTTTAAGACTCTTGATCACAGGGAATTCCCTCGTGGTCCAGTGGTCAGGACTCCAGGCTTCCACTGCAGTAGGCATGGCTTTGGTCCTGTGGTGGGGAACTCAGATCCTACAAGCCATGAGATGCAGCGAAACAAAACAAAAGACAGAGAGAAAACAGACTCTCTTAAAAAAAAAAAAGATTCTTGATCACAATTTCTCTTCAGAAAATATAGCTGCTACCAGGTTTCTGGTTACCCAACATCTTTGTCACAATTGGCTTGGTTTCATACTAAAATAAACAACTTAGTTTGAATGAGGAGACAAAACATCTAGGCACACTAAAATAAGAATTTTGTGTCTGACTACTTATTTCAAGTCAGTGAAGAAAAGTGCTGGGGCAATTAGTTGAGTGATTGGGTGTGGGGAGTTAGCTCTCTCTTAATATATCTTTTATAGTATAATCTTGATAAAGTTGATTAGCTCTTGTCAATATTTTGTAGATTCCATTTGATTTTCTGCATAGGCAATCATGTTGTCTGTGGATAGTTTTACTTTTTCCTTTCCAATTGAGATGCCTTTTATCAATTGATTTCTCTCCTCATAATGGTTTGGATATTTCTCATTCTTGGCATACTCTTTTCCTTGGGTGCTGGGTATATGTTTCCCTAGGTAGATTCCACAACTTTTCAAAATGTAATGTTGTTTACTTACTTAGAAACACTTTGATCCTTTTGAGTCTCGCCTTAAGGGTTGATCAGTGGGAGTTTGAGACAAGATTCCTCTGAGTACTGTATATGTCACCTGAATGAAGAGTTTCTGCTATGGTTCCAGCAGACTCTCTGCCCACATGCAGGGTTCTCTCCTCCTTTTGCCACCCTCTCCTCTCTGGTCTGCCACCTGCCAGCTCCATCAGCCTCTGCTCTGCGATCCCCCCTCGACACCCAGGGGGCTGGCAGGACATGGCCTTGGCAGTCTGTGTAGACAGCAAGCTGGGGCAGCTGCACAGCTCATCTCTTCCGTGTCTCAGCTCCCAGAGATCACTGCTGATCCTCCCTGGCCTGGTGCCCAGTTTTTTCACAGCCTGAGCTTCATATATTTTGGCCGGTTTTAAGGGGATCTTTGAAGCCAGTGGCAGGGCAGAGCCGGTCCTGTTCCTCCATATATGTGAACAGAGTCTGCTGTGACAGAATGCAGAGAGCTCTGCTCCCATGTGGTGGAGGGAGGCAGCTGCTGCTGCCGGCGATGGTCCTGGGGGTGACAGTGATGGAGTTATCTCACCCGCCAGCACCCAGCAGCTCTAGTGGCTACAGTGATCCTTCCTTTCAAAATGTAAGCCAGATATGTCTCCCCTGTTCAGTTCCCTTCACTGGCTTTACTCTCGCTCTGAATATAAGCCAGAGGTCCTTATAATGACCAGAAAGGCCCCACATTCTCCTCTGCGAACCCCCATTGCCTCTGTACCTCCTCTGCTGTGCTCACTCTTGCTCACTCCATGGTGACCACACTGGCCTCTTGGCTGCACCCTCAACATTCCACGTTTTCTGATGATTTAGCGCTTTTGCAGTCTGTTCTCCCTGCCTTGACTACACTCTCAAATATAGCTCCTGGCCACTTCCCTCATCTCTGAGTCAGCCTAGGTCTCATCTTCTCACCCGCTTTCTTCCTGCAGCCACCCTCCTGACAGCCCGGTGGGCAGTCAATCCTCTTCATGCTGTTCTTTCCCACACCACTCATCCCCTTCTATAATACAGTATAATTTACAAATTTGTTTTACTTCCTGCCTCTTCCCAATAGAGATAACCACTATTCTAACTGCCGTCACCATAGAGTATGGAAATGAATTAAAAGTCATATTGAAGAACAAAAAAGTGGAAATATTTAAAATTTCAAGACAGATATAAAACAATTAGGTTGTGTTATTTTGTGTGAAAGTAAACACAGGCTAAAACTCATTCAAATAAGAGGTTTTGACCATGAAACAAAGACCATGAGAACACAGTGCTGGATAGAGGCCAAATGAAGGGACACGTCCCATGGATTGCCCTGCCTTCCCCACGGAGATCTCCCCGGAAGCGTTGTCCGTGTGTGGTGCCGGAGTGGGGTCAGGTTCACGATTGGCCTTGTGGGGTTCCGGCAGCCTTGATTGGAAAGGCCACCCTGTCCATTAGGCTCTCCAGTGCCCCATCTGCCATCAGTGAGGTGCCCATGTGGGAGGGGTCTGTGTCTCAACTCTGCTATCCCATCGGGCCCCCTGCTCCAGCCTGCACAGTGCCACTCTGTCTCAGAAAATAAAAACTAAATTTATAAAAACAAATGAAAGAGACAGGTGTAGCCCAATGTTCATCGCAGCACTGTTTACAATAGCCAGGACATGGAAGCAACCTAGATGTCCATCAGCAGACGAATGGATAAGGAAGCTGTGGTACACATACACAATGGAATATTACTCAGCCATTAAAAAAAATACATTTGCATCATTTCTATTAAGATGGATGAAACTGGAGCCCATTATCCAGAGTGAAGTAAGCCAGAAAGAGAAACACCAATACAGTATACTAAGGCATATATATGGAATTTGAAAGATGGTAATGATAACCCTATATGTGAGACAGAATAAGAGACACAGATGCATAGAACAGTCTTATGGACTCTGAGGGAGAAGGTGAGGGTGGGACATGCTGAGAGAATAGCATTGAAACATGTATATTATCATATGTGAAACAGAACACCATTCCAGGTTCGATGCATGAGACAAATGCTCAGGGCTGGGGCAATGGGATGACCCAGAGGGATGGGATGGGGAGGGAGGTGGGAGAGGGGGTTCAGTATGAGGAACACATGTAAACACATGGCTGATTCATGTCAATGTATGGCAAAAATCACTACAATATTGTAAAGTAATTGGCCCCCAAATAAAATAAATAAATTTATTAAAAAAAGAAAATAAAAAAATGGCACAATTAAAATAAAGAAATTATAATAAATGCAATTTAAGATCAAAGAAAGTAAAGTAGAAAGCTGGAAACTTAGTGAGGTGTCTGATGTAGTAAGGGGCCAGAGCGGAAGGGGCCTGGGGCTCAGAGACCTTCAGGTTAGGTTTCCTGGCCCATGCTTCCCAGGTTAGCCTTGTGGGCCAACATACCCTTCTTCAGATCGGGGGCTTGGTCTGGAGTGTCAGGAAAAATGGTTCGTGGTAATCGGCCTGGTTCTTGACCAGGGTGAAGAAGTTCACGTGGCTTCTCCTCCTTTCTCTCAGCACCAGGATTCCCCTTGGCTGTAGGGTCTGTGTCTTTGGCCTGGTTCCCCCAAACCCAAGCCTCGGCTACTCTGGTTGTCTCTGCCTTACATCATGGCCTAGAGATGCTGCTGACCTGGCACCCAGGGCGGCTGGGAGAATCAGCCGTGGGGAAGAGAGGTGAGGGCACAAGAGACCCCTGCTGTGGGGAGGCAGGCTGGGCGCTGCTGCCTTTTCATGTCAGTACCGAAGGTCACCTTATCTGTGGTATCTGGCAGGGCCGTTGATTTTTCTGTCAACTACTGAGGCTAGTTTCTGACCCAGAAAAAAGACGTGGTTTGGCTGACCAGAAGCAGTGCTTGTTACAGCCACCTGCTGAACGGCTTGCAGCGAAGTAACATGGATGTGGGGCATTCCATGTGAGTCAGGTGAGGCCCGTTGTACTTGAAAATACCAGGAAAGTCTGTTTTCAACACTCAGCCTTCAAAACGTGTTCCGAGTTTTTATCAGAGGTCATGACTTAAATAAGAGGACACTTAGGTCATGATTCTTCTTTATCACCTTCAATAATCCCGGAAATGAAATAGTAAAAACAGTGAATTTTTCAAAATGGCATGATTTTGCCACATTCACAGGCTCCAGGGGTTAGGATTTCAACATCTTTTTCTGGGGGACACAATCCAACCCACAGCCACCCTCCACCACCTCCCACTTCACTCTGAGCACAAGCCCTCAGCATGTCCCCTGAGGCCTCCACATCCAGTCCCCGTCAGCTCTCGGCCCCCTGTCCTGCTGCTCTCCTCTTCACTCACTCTGCTCCAGCCACTCTGGTCTCCTCACGCTCCCAAACCTCCCTCATGTCCTCACTCCGTCTCTGCTTCACAACAAGGCCAACCCGGACCACCGGGTTGAAAAAGGAAAACCACTCCTCCAAGCACTCCCTCTTTTCTCCTGCTGCACTTCCCGCCAGAGATCTCACCACCTTCCCAAAGCTTACATTGTGCAGTTGTTTTTTCATTTCCTGACAGTCTCTCCCAGCTGGACTGGAACCTCCACAGAGGCCTGGAAAGGTGTCCAGCAAAAACTGTTCCTTGAGTTACCGAACAAATAAAGCTACTAAGAAACTGTAAGAAAATATCCTTGTGAGCTAGGAGTGGGGAAGCACTTCCTAAACACTGTTTTAAGCCCATAACAGATTAAATCAAGATTATACTGATATAGTCGATATCCTGCTCTGCATCACGAATATAACTGCAATTCTGATTTGTGGAAATGGGCAAAGGTTACAAATATGCTTGTTACAGAAGATAAAACCCGCAAAGGTCTCAGGATACAGTAGGAGTAGAGATGGGTGCAGCCTGCCAGGGAGCAGCCTGGCAAGACTGAATCCAGTGAAGCCTGCACATCCCTGAAGTCCAGCATTTCTGCTCCTGGGAAACTGTGACCAGTCCCCTCAGTGGGGGTGTGTGATGGTGTCCTCACAGTGTCGCCTGTGGAGGCGGGAGTCAGAGCCACCTAAATGACCCACTGACTCTCCTTCTGCCCTAATGTCAGACCCTCATGTGGGTCTGGTTAATTCATGAGCTTCCGCTTGTGGTATGGTGGACAGCAGAAGCCAACATGGTAGACCCTTGCTCGGTACACTGTTTGGGCTTTCCTGACACATCTGACCAGAGTGTCCACACCTACTCTACGTACCCATGTGACTCTGGTTCTGCCCTGACATGTTTTTCTCCAGGGATGATGGCAAAAACCTATTAATATCTGCTAAACCTACAACTAAAACTGTAACAACATCTGCTCACGGCTACCCATTTGCAGCACCCATAGGGGAGCCTGGGACAGAGAGCTCATTTAATCACCTGTAAGTGACTGCGAGGCTTTACTTCCCACTTGGCTTTCAAACAGGATCCCTAGCCCAGCTGAGCACTGCCCTTTACTCGGAGAAGCTGGCCTGCTCTCCTCTCATCACGTTGACTTTATTTAGATAATTTTGCCTGTGCTTAGTGTTCGTTGATGCACATGGGTTTTCTCTAGCTGTGGCCAGTGGCGTCTACACTCTAGTTGCTGAGCACAGGCTTCTCATCGTGGTGGCTTCTCTGATGGCAGAACATGGGCTCTAGAGCACAGCCTCATTAGTTGCAGGGCATGGGCTCAGTTGCTCCGTGGCACGTTGGATCTTCCCAGACCAGGCATCGAAGCAGTGTCCTTTGCATTGACAGGTGGATTCACGTCCACTGAACCCCCAGGGAAGTCCTCCTCATGTTTTATCTTGCTCTGTCCTGAACTGTAACCACTTCTCTAAACTCTGCTTTCTCCTAGATTAAAAGTATATGTGCATATATGTGTGTGGGCTCAATTGTGTCTGACTCTTTGCGACCCATGAACTGGACCCCGCCTGGCTCCTCTATCCACGGAATTTTACAGCAAGAATACTGGAGTGGGTTCAATAGTTTTGGAGAGTTGTACTTTTCTAAGAATTTCTCCATTTCTTTCATGTTATCCATTTTATTGGCATACAGTTGCTGATAGTAGTCTCTTATGATACTTTCTATTTCTGTGTTGTCTGTTGTGATTTCTCCATTTTGCTTTCTAATTTTGTTGCATTTGATTCTTCTCCCTTTGTTTCTTGGTGAGTCTGGCTAATGGTTTGTCAATTTTATTTATCTTCTCAAAGAACCAGCTTTTAGCTTTGTTGATTTTTGCTATGGTCTCTTTTGTTTCTTTCGCATTTATTTCTGCCCTAATTTTTAAGTTTTCTTTTCTTCTACTAACCCTGGGGTTCTTCATTTCTTCCTTTTATAGTTGCTTTAGGTGTAGAGTTAGCTTATTTACCTGACTTCTTTCTTGTTTCTTGAGGTGAGCCTGTATTGCTATGAATCTTCCCCTAAGCACTGCTTTTACAGTGTCCCATAGGTTTTGGGTTGTTGTGTCTTCATTTTCATTCGTTTCTATGCATGTTTTGATGTCTTTTTTGAGTTCTTCTATGATTTGTTGGTTATTCGGAAGATCCTTTAGCATTTGTTGGAGAGCTGGTTTGGTGGTGCTGAATTCTCTCAGCTTTTGCTTGTGTGTAAAGGTTTTCATTTCTCCTTCGTATCTGAATGAGATCCTTGCTGGATACAGTAATCTGGGCTGTAGATTATTTCCTTTCATCACTTTAAGTATGTCCTGCCATTCCCTTCTGGACTGAAGAGTTTCTATTCAAAGATCAGCTGTTATCCTTATGGGAATCCCCTTGTGTGTTATTTGTTGTTTTTCCCTTGCAGCTTTTAATATTTGTTCTTTGTGTTTGATCTTTGTTAATTTGATTACTATGTGTCTTGGGGTGTTTTGCCTTGGGTTTATCCTGTTTGGGACTCTCTGGATTTCTTGGACTTGGGTGATTATTTCCTTCCCCACTTTAGGGAATTCTTCAACTATTATCTCCTCGAACATTTTCTCATGCCCTTTCTTTTTGTCTTCTTCTTCTGGGACTCCTATGATTCGAATGTTGGTGCATTTAACATTGTCCCAGAGGTCTCGGAGGTTGTCCTCATTTCTTTCAATTCTTTTTTTCTTTTTTCCTCTGTTTCATTCATTTCTATCATTCTATCTTCTACCTCACTTACCCTATCTTCTGCCTCCGTTATTCTGCTGTTGGTTTCCTCCAGAGTGTTTTTGATCTCATTTATTGCATTATTCATTATTAACTGACTCTTTTTTATTTCTTCTAAGTCCTTGTTAAACCTTTCTTGCATCTTCTCGATCCTTGTCTCTAGGTTATTTATCTGTAACTCCAGTTTGTTTTCCAGATTTTGGATCATTTTTGCTATCATTATTCGGAATTCTTTATCAGGTAGATTCCCTATCTTTTCCTCTTTTGTTTGATTTGGAGGGCATTTATCCTGTCCCTTTACCTGCTGGGTATTTCTCTGCCTTTTCATCTTGTTTATATTGCTGTGTTTGGGGTAGCCTTTCTGTTTTCTGGCAGTTTGTGATTCCTCTTTATTGTGGAGGTTCCTCGCTGTGGGTGGGGTTAGATGGGTGGTTTGTCAAGGTTTCCTGGTTGGGGAAGCTTGTGTCTGTGTTCAGGTGGGTGGAGCTGGATTTCTTCTCTCTGGAGTGCAATGAGGTGTCCAGTTATGAGTTTGGAGATGTCAATGGGTTTGGTGTGACTTTGGGCAGCCTGTATATTGAACCTCATGGCTATGTTCCTGTGTGGCTGGAGAATTTGCGTGGTATATCTTACTCTGGAACTTGTTGGCCTTGGGTGGTGCTTGGTTTCAGTGTAGGTATGGAGGTGTTTGATGAGCTCCTATCTGTTAATGCTTCCTGGATTCAGGAGTTCTCTGGTGTTCTCAAGATTTGGATTTCAGTCTCCTGTCTCTGGTTTTCAGTCTTATTCTTACAGTAGCCTCAAGACTTCTCCATCTATACAGCACCAATGATAAAACATCTAGGTTAATGATGAAAGTTTCTCCACAGTGAGGGACACCCGGAGAGGTTCACAGAGTTACATGGAGAAGAGAAGAGGGAAGAGGGAGATAGAGGTGACCAAGAGGAGAAGAGAGGAATCAAAAGGGGAGAGAGCAAGCTAGCCAGTAATCACTTCTCTATGTGCTCACCACAGTCTGGATCTCTCAGAGATGTTCACGGAGTTCCACAGGGAAGAGAAGAGGGAGGAAGTGGACAGAGGTGACCAGGAGGAGAAAAGGGGGACTGAAAAGGGGAGAGACAGATCCAGCCAATAATCAGTTCTCTAAGTGTTCCCCCCAGCCCAGAACACACAAAGAGATTCACAGAGTTGGGTTGAGAAGAAAAGGGGGAGTGGGGAGATGGAGGCGACTTGGTGGAGAAAAAGGAGAGTTAAAAGGGGAAGAGAGCAATCAAACCAGTGATCTCGCTCCCAAGTAAAAATGGGTACTGAAGATTGGGTTCTTGAAGATACAAAGTTGATAACAAATACTAAAAAGCAAAGATTAAAAATCTAGAGTAGAGGTTAGATTCTCAAAAATACAATATTAAAAAAAGAGAAGAGGAAAAAAAAGGAAAGAAAAGAAAAGAAAAAAAAAAACCCACCAGAGTCACAAAAGTTATTATATATATATATGAAGTTTGCTTTAAAAAATAGGGTCTTTTTTTGCAAGGTATTAGTAGGTTATAAAAATGAAAATTGAAGGAGTGATAGGGGACTTAAAAATAAAAACAAAAAATAAAATAAATTAAAAAATGTAATAAAAGTTTTAAAAATTTAAAAAATGATAGTAGTAAATATATATCTAGGACTTTCTCTGGAGCTGTTATGGACAGTGTGGGGTCAGTTCATTTTCAGATAGTTCCTTTGTCCAGCTTGTGCTTCTCAAGGTCTATAGGCCCCTTCCTATGTGGTCAGTGCTAACTACAGGGTTTTTATCTATTGCACCTGTCATTTCCAAAGTGGTTCCCTCCGTTTCTTTTAGCTTCTTCTGTTTGCTGGTCTCTTCAGTGTCTAATTTCCGACCTGACACAAGGGGGGCGGTGGTGGTCTCTTTTTTTTAGTCTCACCTGTTCAGTCGTGCTGTGGGGAGGGGGGAACACGGCAAACAAATCTCACTAGTGTGTGCTCACAATGATTCAGCCACACTGGGTTTGCCCCACTCACACCAGGTTTTTGGCCAGTGCAGTTGGGGGCTGCGACTTTTTCCCTTCCCCCATCCCAGCCACTCGGTTTTCTGGGTGTACAATGGGCCCAGCTTCCCAGGTGTGCCATGTGTCTCCCCTGGGAAGCTGATCTCTGGCTGTGACCCTCTCGGCAGGTGTCGACCCTCCAGAGTCGCAAGAAGTCCTGGTTAGCAATGAGGTCTGCTTGCAGTTTGGTATAGGATGCCTCTCTGGGGCCGTGATTCTGCCCTTCCCGCTCTGGCTGCTCTTGCCTGCCTGTCTCTGGCAGGGGATGGGCAGGTCCACAACCGGCTTGCTCTGCTCAGTCCTTTGTTCTGTGAGCGGGCCTGGCGGTGTCTTAGGTTAAGGCTTTTCGCAGGAAAGCTATCCCACGGTCTAGGTTGCTGTCTCAAGCTAGTTCCCTCAGATTGCCCTCTGGGCATTCAGGCCCAGTCCTTACCCAAAGCAGTGCAGCCCTCCCCTCCATGCCCAGCCCCTGCTTGCTAGTTGAGGATGCACGTGTCTGGGCTGCAATTCCACTGGGAGTTGCTGTTAGGTACGTCAGCTGCGGGGTTTAATTATTTATTTATTTTCCCTCGTGGTTATTTTGCCCTCTGAGATACCAAGGCTAGCCACAGACCCACCGGAGAGAGTGTTTCCTGGTGTTTGGAAACTTCTCTCTTTTTCAAGAATCCCTTCCCAGGACGGATCTCCGTCCCTACCGCTTTTGTCTCTCTTTTAATCTTTTATATTTTGTCCTACCTCCTATCGAAGACGATGGGCTGCCTTTCTGGGTGCCTGATGTCCTCCACCAGCATTCAGAAGTTGTTTTGTGGAATTTGTTCGGAGTCTAAATGTTCTTTCGGTGAATTTATGGGGGAGAAAGTCGTCTCCCCGTCCTATTCCTCCACCATCTTTGGACTGCCCCCAATTTTGTACACTTTAGAATCCAATCTTCAGCACCCATTTTTACTCAGGAGTGTGATTACTGGCTTGATTACTCTCTCCCCATTTTGACTCTCCTTTTTCTCCACCAGGTCACCTCTATCTCCTCCCTCCCCCTTTTCTTCTCAACCCAATTCTGTGAACCTCTGTGGGTGTTTTGGGCTGCAGAGAACACTTAGGGAACAGAGTACTGCCTAGATCTCTCTCTTTCCCCTTGATTCCCCCTTTTAACCTCCTGCTCACCTCTATCTCCTTCCTCCCTCTTCTCTTCTCTATGTAACTCCGGGAACCTCTCTGAGGGTTCCAGACTGTGGAGAACACATAGGGAATTGTTTACTGGCTAGATTACTTGCTCCCTATTTGATTCCCCCTCTTCTCCCCCTGGTCACCTCTATCTCTCTCCTCCCTCTTCTCTTCTCCATGTAACTCTGTGAAGCACTCTGGGTGTCCCTCACTGTGGAGAATCTTTTCACCATTAACCTAGAAGTTTTATTATTAGTGCTGTATGGATGGAGAAGTCTTGAGGCTACTGTAAGAATAACACTGAAAACCAGAGGGAGGAGGCTTAAGCCCAAAACCTGAGAACACCAGAGAACTCCTGACTCCAGGGAACATTTAATTAATAAGAGATCATCCAAAAGCCTCCCTACCTACACTGAAACCAACCACCACCCAAGAGCCAACAAGTTCCAAAGCAAGACATACCATGCAAATTCTCCAGCAACGCAGGAACATAGCCCTGAGCTACAGGATGTCCAGAGTCACACCAAACGCATAGACATCTCAAAACTCACTACTGGACACTCCATTGCAATCCAGAGAGAAGAAATCCAGCTCCACCCACCAGAACACGGATGTAAGCTTCCCTAACACGGAAACCTTGACAAGCCAATCATTCAACCGCACCTGCAGGAAGGAATCTCCACAATAAAGAGGAACCACAAACTGCCAGAAAACAGAAAGGCCACACCAAACACAGCAATCTAAACAAGATGAAAAGGCAGAGAAATACTCAGGAGGTAAAGGAACATGACAAATGCCCACCAAACCAAACCAAAGAGGAGAGAGGGAGTCTACCTGAAAAAGAATTTAGAATTATGATAATAAAAATGATCCAAAATCTTGAAAACAAAATGGAGTTACAGATAAATAGTCTCGAGACAAGGATTGAGAAATGCAAGAAATGTTTAACAAGGACCTAGAAGAAATAAAAAAGTCAATTAATAATGAATAATGCAATAAATGAGATCAAAAACACTCTGGAGGAAACCAACAGCAGAATAACGGAGGCAGAAGATAGGATAAGTGAGGTAGAAGTTAGAATGTTGGAAACAAATGAAGCAGAGAGAAAAAATGTAAAAATAATCAAAAGAAATGAGGACAACCTCAGGGACCCCTGGGACAATGTTAAATGCCCCAACATTCGAATCATAGGAGCCCCAGAAGATGAAGACAAAAAGAAAGGGCATGAGAAAATACTCGAAGAGATAATAGTTGAAAACTTCCCTAAAATGGGGAAGAAAATAGTCCCCAAGTCCAAGAAATCCAGAGAGTCCCAAACAGGATAAACCCAAGGCAAAACACCCCAAGACACAGTAATTAAATTAACAAAGATCAAACACAAAGAACAAATATTAAAAGCTGCAAGGGAAAAACAACAAATAACACACAAGGGGATTCCCATAAGGATAACAGCTGATCTTTGAATAGAAACTCTTCAGTCCAGAAGGGAATGGCAGGACATACTTAAAGTGATGAAAGAAAATAATCTGCAGCCCAGATTACTGTATCCAGCAAGGATCTCATTCAGATACGAAGGAGAAATGAAAAGCTTTATACACAAGCAAAAGCTGAGAGAATTCACCACCACCAAAACAACTCTTCGACAAATGCTAAAGGATCTTCTCTAGACAGGAAACACAGAAAGGGTGTATAAACTCGAACCAAAAACAACAAAGTAAATGGCAATGGGACCTTATCAATAATTACCTTAAAAGTAAATGGGTTGAATGCCCCAACCAAAAGACAAAGACTGGCTGAATGGATACAAAAACAAGAACTCTATATATGCTGTCTGCAAGAGACCCACCTCAAAACAAGAGACACATACAGACTGAAAGTGAAGGGCTGGAAAAAGATATTTCATGCAAACGGAGACCAAAAGAAAGCAGGAGTCACAATACTCATTTCAGATAAAATAGACTTTAAAATAAAGGCTGTGAAAAAAGACAAAGAAGGACACTACATAATGATCAAAGGATCAATCCAAGAAGAAGGTATAAAAATTATAAATATATATGCACCCACATAGGAGCACCACAATATGTAAGGCAAATGCTAACAAGTATGAAAGGGGAAATTAACAATAACACAATAGTGGGAGACTTTAATACCCCACTCACACATATGGATAGATCAACTAAACAGAAAATTAACAAGGAAACACAAAGTATAAATGATACAATAGACAAGTTAGATTTAATTGATATTTACAGTACATTCCACCCTAAAACAATCAATTTCACCTTTTTCTCAAGTGCACACGGAACTTTCTCCAGGATAGATCACATCCTGGGCCATAAATCTAGCCGTGGTAAATTCAAAAAAATTGAAATCATCCCAATCATCTTCTCTGACCACAATGCAGTAAGAATAGATCTCAATTACAGGAAAAAAAACTATTAAAAATTCCAACATATGCAGGCTAAACAACACGCTGCTGAATCACCAACAAATCACAGAAGAAATCAAAAAAGAAATCAAAATATGCATAGAAACGAATGAAAATGAAAACACAACAACTCAAAACCTATGGGACACTGTAAAAGCAATGCTATGGGGAAGGTTCATAGCAGTACAGGCGTACCTCAAGAAACAAGAAAAAAAATCAAATAAATAACCTAACTCTACACCTAAAGCAACTAGAAAAGGAAGAAATGAAGAACCCCAGGGTTAGTAGAAGGAAAGAAATCTTAAAAATTAGGGCAGAAATAAATGCAAATGGAACAAAAGAGACCATAGCAAAAAATCAACAAAACTAAAAGCTGGTTTTTCGAGAAGATAAACAAAATTGACAAACCATTAGTCAGACTCATCAAGAAACAAAGGCAGAAGAATCAAATCAACAAAATTAGAAATAAAAATCGAGAGATCACAACAGACTACACAGAAATACGAAGGATCAGAAGAGACTACTACCAACAGCCAATAAAATGGACAACTTGGACGAAATGGACAAATTCTTAGAAAAGTATAACTTTCCAAAACTGAGCCAGGTAGAAATAGATGATCTTAACAGACCCATCACAAGCACGGAAATTGAAACTGTAATCAGAAATCTTCCAGCAAACAATAGCCCAGGACCAGATGGCTTCACAGCTGAATTCTACCAAAACTTTAGAGAAGAGCTAACACCTATCCTATTCAAACTCTTCCAGAAAATTGCAGAGGATGGTAAACTTCCAAACTCATTCTATGAGGCCACCATCACCCTAATTCCAAAACCAGACAAAGATGCCACAAAAAAAGAAAACTACAGGCCAATATCACTGATGAACATAGATGCAAAAATCCTTAACAAAATTCTAGCAAACAGAATCAAACAACATATTAAAAGATCATACAGCATGACCAAGGGGGCTTTATTCCAGGAATGCAAGGATTCTTTAATATCCACAAATCAGTGTAATACACCACATTAACAAACTGAAAGATAAAAACCATATGATTATCTCAATAGATGCAGAAAAAGCCTTTGACAAAATTCAACATCCGTTTATGATAAAAACTCTCCAGAAAGCAGGAATAGAAGGAACATACCTCAATATAATAAAAGCTATATATGACAAACCCATAGCAAACATCATCCTCAATGGTGAAAAATTGAAAGCATTTCCCCTAAAGTCCGGAACAAGGCAAAGGTGTCCACTCTCACCACTACTATTAAACATAGTTTTGGAAGTTTTGGCCACAGCAATCAGAGCAGAGAAAGAAATAAAGGGAATCCAGATAGGAAAAAAAGAAGTAAAACTTTCACTGTTTGCACATGACATGATCCTCTACATAGAAAACCCTAAAAATTCTACCAGAAAATTACTAGAGCTAATCAATGAATATAGTAAACGTCCAGGATATAAAATTAACACACAGAAATCCCTTGCATTCCTATACACTAACAATGAGAAAACAGAAAGAGAAATTAAGGAAACAATACCATTCACCACTGCAATGAAAAGAATAAAATACTTTGGAATGTATCTACCTAAAGAAACAAAAGACCTATATAGAGAAAACTATAAAACACTGATGAAAGAAATCAAAGAGGACACAAATAGATGGAGAAATATTCCATGTTCATGGATTGGAAGAATCAATATCATGAAAATGAGTATACCACCCAAGGCAATCTATAAATTCAATGCAATCCCTATCAAGCTACCAACACTATTTTTCAGACAATTAGAACAAATAATTTCACCATTTGTATGGAAATATAAAAAACCTCGACTAGCCAAAGCAATCTTGAGAAAGAAGAATGGAACTGGAGGAATCAACCTGAAGCCACAGTCATCAAGACAGTATGGTACTGGCACAAAGACAGAAATACAGATCAATGAACAAAATAGAAAGCCCAGAGATAAATCTACATACCTATGGACACCTTATCTTTGACAAAAGAGGCAAGAATATACAATGGAGAAAAGACAATCTCTTTAACAAGTGATGCTGGGAAAACTGGTCAAACACTTGTAAAACAATGAAACTAGAACACTTTCTAACACCACACACAAAAATAAACTCAAAATGGATTAAAGATCTACACGTAAGACCAGAAACTATAAAACTCCTAGAGGAAAACATAGGCAAAACACTCTCCGACATAAACCACAGCAGGATCCTCTTTGACCCACCTCCCAGAATATTGGAAATAAAAGCAAAAATAAACAAATGGGACCTAATTAAAATTAAGAGCTTTGCATAACAAAGGAAACTATAAGCAAGGTGAAAAGACAGCACTCAGAATGGGAGAAAATTATAGCAAAAGAAGCAATGGACAAATAATCAATCTCAAAAATATACAAGCAACTTCTGCAGCTCAATTCCAGAAAAATAAACGACCCAATTAGAAATTGGGCCAAAGAACTAAACAGACATTTCCCTAAAGAAGACATACAAATGGCTAACAAACACATGAAAAGGTGCTCAACATCACTCATTATCAGAGAAATGGAAATCAAAACCACAGTGAGGTACCATTTCACGCCAGTCAGAATGGCTGCTATCCAAAAGTCTACAAGCAATAAATGCTGGAGAGGGTGTGGAGAAAAGGGAACCCTCTTTCACTGTTGGTGAGAATGCAAATTAGTACAGCCACTACGGAGAACAGTGTGGAGATTCCTTAAAAAACTGGAAATAGAACTGTCATATGACCCAGCAATCCCACTGCTGGGCATACACACTGAGGAAACCAGAATTGAAAGAAACACGTGTACGCCAGTGTTCATCGCAGCACTGTTCGTAATAGCCAGGGCATGGAAGCAACCTAGATGTCCATCAACAGATGAATGGATAAAGAAACTGTGGTACATATACACAGTGGAATATTACTCAGCCATTAAAAAGAATGCATTTGAATCAGTTCTAGTGAGGTGGATGAAACTGGAGCCCATTATACAGAGTGAAGTAAGCCAGAAAGAAAAACACCAATACAGTATACTAATGCATATATATGGAATTTGAAAGATGGCAATGGTAACCCTATATGCGAGACAGAATAAGAGACACAGATGCATAGAACAATCTTATGGACTCTATGGGAGAAGGTGAGGGTGGGACGTTCTGGGACAATAGCATTGAAACATGTATATTGTTATTTGTGAAACAGAACACCATTCCATGTTCTATGCATGGGATGGGTGCTCAGGGCTGGGGCATTGGGATGGCCCAGAGGGATGGGATGGGGAGGGGGGTGGGGGTGGGGGGGTTCAGTATGGGGAGCACGTGTGGACCCATGGCTGATTCATGTCAATGTATGGCAAAAACTACTACAATATTGTAAAGTAATTAGCCCCCAACTAAAATAAATAAAAAAAAAAAAGAAAGATGGTGACGATAACCCTATATGCGAGACAGAAAAAGAGACACAGATGTATAGAACAGTCTTTTGGACTCTATGGGAGAAGGTGAGGGTGGGAAGATCTGAGAGAATAGCAGTGAAACATGTATATTATCATATATGAAACAGATCGCCAGTCCAGCTTTGATGCATGAGACACGTGCTCAGGGCTGGTGCACTGGGATGTCCCAGAGGGATTGGATGGGGAAGGAGGTGGGAGTAGGGTTCAGGATGGGGAACACATGTAAACCCATGGCTGATTCATATCAATGTATGGCAAAACCCACTACAATATTGTAAAGTAATTAGCCTCCAACTAAAATAAATAAATTAAAAAAAAAAACAACCTCAGCATTCAGAAAACTAAGATCATGGCATCTGGTCCCATAACTTCATGGCAAATAGATGGCGAAACAGTGGCAGGGTTTATTTTTGGGGCTCCAAAATCACTGCAGATGCAGCCACAAAATTAAAAGACGCTTGCTCCTTGGAAGAAAAGTTATGAGCAACGTAGATAGCATATTAAAAAGCAGAGACATTACTTTGCCAACAAAGGTCTGTTTAGTCAAGGCTATGGTTTTTCCAGTACGCATGTATGGATGTGAGAGTTGAACTATAAATAAAGCTGAGCACCGAAGAATTGATGCTTTTGAACTGTGGTGTTGGAGAAAACTGTTGGCAGTCCCTTGGACTGTGAGGAGATCCAACCAGTCCATCCTAAAGGAAATCAGTCCTGAATATTCATTTGAAGGACTGATGCTGAAGCTGAAACTCCAATACTTTGGCCACCTGATGCGAAGAGCTGACTCATTTGAAAAGACCCTGATGCTGGGAAAGATTGAAGGCAGGAGGAGAAGGGGATGACAGAGGATGAGATGGTTGGACGGCATCACTGACTTGATGGACACGAGTTTGAGTAAGCTCTGGGAGTTGGTGATGGACAGGGAGGCTTGGCATGCTGCAGTGCATGGGATCGCAAAGAGTCAGACATGACTGAGTGAATGAACTGAACTTAAGGTCCCAGAGCTGGAAAGTTATACAGCCAGGGCTGGAAGAAAATTTTGACAGATTTCAAAGTCACCACTCCACTGTAATGTGCTGCATGTTACTAAATATAAATATGTTTGTACTGTGTGCTAGAGATTGTACTGGTTATTTTACATGCAACATACTGCTTAACTCTGGAAAAACTATGAGGTACTATTAATCTCATTTTGCAGATGATAATGCTAGACTTGAAGAGGTTAAGATGCTCACCCAAGTTTGCCACCCAAGCCCGTCTGTAGTTATTTTCCCACACATTTGTCTTATAACATAGAAAATGCCAATTTAAGAATCATGTGACAAGTAAGTGTATATAACTGCATGGAGATGTCACAGATAGTTGTCTCTGGTAGATCCAGAGGCACTTAAACCTGGATGTAAATTAGAACCATCAGGGAAACTGAAGAAATACTCAAACAGGAGCTCGGGTTCACAGAATTAGAACCTACAGAAGAGCAGCTTGAGTGGGTTTTTTCCAAGCTCCTCAGGGCAGCTTTTAATGCACCCTAGCTTGAGAAAAACTAAAAAAAAAAAAAAAGTGGTTGAAGTCGGTGATATGAAGCTCTCATCACCCACCTCCACTATGAAGCTGGGTGCACTCCTCGACCATCTTATCCCTCACATGCCCACCGGGGATTTAAACACAGCAGAGGTGCAGGCCATGCAAACAATAGCCCTGGGGTCTGTGTCTGAGCTTCTGACTCTGGCTTGTGTAGAACAAAGAGTTCTCAGTAAATCGCACCCTGCACCTGTTCTTGTGGTGTGTGTTTTCTATCTGCCCCATCCCAGACATGGCCCTAAGCCAAGGTGCCTGATGTCTGCATCTGCAGAGCAGCATCCTACCTACACACCTTCTGAAAGGACACCCCACTTTTAATGGCATCAGGAGCATTAGACTTAATTTCCATTTCCCACTATTGAAGGATTCTCTTCTAGGATAAACCTGTTTGCCCCACTTAAAAGCCAAAGGAGAAAATTAAAGTGGGGCCTAGGAATATTTATAAATATTTCACAATCTTGCCTGCCTAGGGAGATAAATCAGTAGGAACCAACAGCTTTTGGGAAAAAATATACAATAGGTACCATGGAAACAAACCCTAAATTGTCATCAACTTGATTTTTTTTTCATTCCTTGGGAAGGTATCTTTCTTCTCATTGTGTGTACAAACAAGAGCGTAACTCCCTAACAGGGTGGGCTTCCTTGGTTAATGCAATCATAGAAAAGCCTTTGCAGTTTAGGAAGCAGGTCACTAAAGATTTTGGATCAGCAGTTAAATTGGCAGCTTACTTACCTCCACTTGTCAGTGAATTCCCTACCTACAGTAACATCAACCCCCCAGTCACACTTGGACTCCAAGATGAACCATTTTCTCAGCTGCCAATAAGAAGAAGCTCCCACCTGTACAATCTAGGACTTGAGCAGCAAAATGATGTTAAGTATTACATTATACCAGTAGGGTAAATACCCAGGAGTCCAGACTGATCTAAATCACTGAATAAACAAACATGGGGCAGAGGGCACAGTGGGGAAACAGCTCTTCCTTACAGAATTCTTTCAATTACTAAATGCAACAAGAAGAGGCAAAGAATATCACCATTAGGCAAAGAACACAGTACTAAGCATTGCAGGCAAGAAACATCAGTGGATGCCAAAATGAGAGAACAAAAGTACGACTGAGATACAGCACATCTGTGTGGTGTCAGTGTTTCCCCACAAGCTATTAAGGAACAGAGGAAAAAATAGTAACTTTTCAGCGGAGCTCAGCAGATCCATCTTAACTAAGTGATAAAAGTTATCACCAATCATGAGACTTGACATCACGTGCTTGCTATTAATAATATGATACCCTGAGAAAGGCACTTTCAGGGTATTTATTGCCAAAATGCATACCACAATTTAATGAGAAAACATCACACAACTCTAAGCTGAGTGACATTCTTCAATATAACTAGCTCGTACTCTGTAAAAAATTCTCAAGGTTAGGAAAGACCAAGAAAAACAGAGCATCTCTCCTGGATTGGAGGAGAACAAAGGAAACTAACAAGGAAAGACAATCTGATCCTGAGTGCCATCCTGGACAAGGATAAGGACCTTAGT
Organism: Okapia johnstoni; assembly: GCA_024291935.2. Classification (NCBI taxonomy): domain Eukaryota; kingdom Metazoa; phylum Chordata; class Mammalia; order Artiodactyla; family Giraffidae; genus Okapia; species Okapia johnstoni. Next base: position 114,861,316 of record CM044305.1, read on the forward strand.
AGGTCACCTGGCAGAAAGTGAATGAGGTCTGTATTTGAGCTACTTGAGTGTCAATGCTGGTATAGACAAGTGCACTGTGGTTACATAAAATGCTAACGTTTGGGGAAGCTGGGTAATGGTTATAAGGCTTTCTTTGTAGTATTTATATGTTTAAGTCTGAAATTATTTCAAAATGAAATAAAAAATATTTAAGTAATAGCCTCTTTCCTCCCCACAAACAAAGCCTCAAAAAACCATTCAAATATTACTTCAAATACAGCATCTATTTCCGCACTAAAAGTTGCTCTCTCCATAACATTATCATCCTGGGCTGCCCAACAGAATGGCTGTCCTTGCCCCCTGACCACTGTGGCCTCTAGCACCTACACACAGGTCAGATTAACCTCCCTAAAATGTCTCCTTAAATACTACTTCGTTATTAAAAAATAAAATTTATTTTAAAACACTTTATGCTCCTTATGCACTCACAGACAATATTCTAAGACTTAGGTAATACTTAAGTGGCCAGTCTCTCAATGTCTACCTAATCCTGGCTGCATGTCTCTTCGGCAAACTCCCCACTCTAGCCAGACAGCTGGTCTGATTTTTACTCTGCCAACAGTGTGCATTCTCACTTCCATGCCCAAGCCCGTGCCATGACCTCTGACCCCCGTATTTCTTTTTATTTCCACGTCCTTCCCTTCCCTCAATCCACACAAATGCTGTGTGAAGCTCACTCAAGCCTTGAGCCTCCTGTGACCAATCTCTTCCACTAAACACTTCTCAGTATTTGTCACTGATGTGTCTCCTAGCTACATTTGCATATGTAGCTCATCTCTCCTCAACCAGCCTTGTAAGCTCTCAGAGGGACTTCCACCTTCTGTCAATCTAGGACCTTCTACAGAGCACAGCAGGAGCCAGGCAGCCAGTGGTGGCTTCCTCCCACTGACACATCACCTGGTGACCCAGACTCCCAGGCCAAGGAATAAGGCAGGATATCACCCCCTCAGAACCTATGAAACCCACCACCATCTCTGCCATTCTTCCCAGCTTGCTTTCTCAAGTTTCTCAAATCTGTTGTAAGTGGTCGCATATAAAAGACACACACAGACACACACAGACACACACATATATATATGAAACATATACACATATACAGAGTATATTTTTATACACTGAATAATATATGTGCTTGCTTTAAAACTTAAAGATCCTCTTGAATGCCAATTATTTCTTTGCAGTGGAAAAGACTTCAATAAGTCACTTTGTGTGGAGTCTGCAAGAGGAAATAACATTCATTTTTCCTTCCTACACTGCTGCCAAGTCAGAAATGTGCAAAACAGACACACCTTGGAGTAGGTATCTTCTCTTTGTTGGCTCTGGAAATAAATCAGTCTCTTTAATGTTTCCTGTTAATTTGTACACAAATTTTTGAAAGCTGCAAAAATCAATAAAGGTGATAATGTACAGTCCTCTGGCAAAAGGAAGACTTAGAAACTATTTCGAGTTTTTATTTTTCAGTTACTCACCCAAGCCACACAGAGCACCTCAGAAATACAGTACCAGAAAGGACACCCGGAGGTCTCCAGACCATTCCACAGCCTTCATCTTAGTGATCGGAGGCAGGAGGGGTCAGGCGTCACAGGCCAAATCCAGCTGCCATGCCAGGTTTATGGTGTTACTGGAACACAGCTGTGCCCACGTTTACATATGGCCTCTGGCTATTTTTCTGACAAAAATGTTTATTATTTGGCCTTCTACAGGAAAAGTTCACCAATCCTGGTCTAAAACTGTCAAGTTTTTACAGAGCAGGAGGAACTCTGTAATCTCCCTAGCAATATATTCCAGTGAATAACCGGTTATCAGTAAGAAATTTTTTCATTTTGAACCAAACAATCCTTTGCTGCCATTTAAGATTATCTCCTTCAAAATTGTTTAAGACACGTTTCCATCTTCACTGACATATTACATAAACACAAGAAATAGGTCAAAACAATTATTGGCTCCCAAGACTAAAACAAGGTTCTGCTGTGCCCTCCAAGGACACAGTCTATTTCCCGGTCCTATGTAAGTTTCCAGGAGAAAGGAGCAGTGACCTCACAGGAGACTGTCCCAGACTTGCCTGTGGGTGTCCGGGAGTCTCCGGCAGAGGCATGGGTCAGTGGTGGCCTGGTGCAGGGTTGGGGGCACTGAGTGTAGCAGTACATGCATGGGATCTTCTGAGGGAGGTCACCATTTTCTTCATTACCTCCAACACAGCTTGGCCCCAGGTAAACATCAGGGAGGGAACACAGCTCCACTCATCAACAGAAAATTAGATTAAAGATTTACTGAGCATGGCTCCACCCATCAGAAAGAGACCCAGTTTCCCCCTCAGTCAGTCTATCCTATCAGGAAGCTTCCATAAGCCTATTATCCTTCTCCATCAGAGGGCAGACAGACTGAAAACCACAATCACAGAAAACTATCAAATCTAATCACATGGACCACAGCCTTCTCTAACTCAATGAAACTATGAGCAATGCCCTGTAGGACCACCCAAGATGAACAGGCCATGGTGGAGAGTTGTGACAAAATATGGTCCACTGGAAAAGGGAATGGCAAACCATTTCAGTATTCTTGCTTTGAGAACCCCATGGAAGGTATGAAAAGGCAAAAAGATAGGACATTGAAAGATGAGCTCCCCAGGTCGATAGGTGCCCAATATGCTACTGGAGATCAGTGGAGAAATAACTCCAGAAAGAATGAAGAGACAGAGCCAAAGCGAAAACAACAGCCAGTTGTGGATGTGACTGGTGATAGAAGCAAAGTCCGATGCTGTAAAGAGCAATATTGCATAGGAACCTGGAACGTTAGGTCCATGAATCAAGGCAAATTGGAAATGGTCAAACGGGAGATGGCAAGAGTGAACATTGGCATTTTAGGAATCAGCGAACTAAAATGGACTGGCATGGGTGAATGTAACTCAGATGACCATTATATCTACTACTGTGGGCAAGAATCCCTTAGAAGAAATGGGGTAGACATCACAGTCAACAAAAGAGTCCAAAATGCAGTACTTGGATGCAATCTCCAAAACGACAGAATGATCTCTGTTTGTTTCCAAGGCAAACCATTCAATATAACAGTAATCCAAGTCTATGCCATGACCAGTAATGCTGAAGAAGCTGAAGTGGAATGGTTCTATGAAGACCTACAAGACTGTCTAGAACTAACGCCCAAAAAAGATGTCCTTTTCATTGCAGGCGACTGGAATGCAAAAGTAGGAAGTCAGGAAACACCTGGCGTAACAGGCAAATTTGGCCTTGGAGTACAGAATGAAGCAGGGCAAAGGCTAGTAGAGTTTTGCCAAGAGAACGTACTGGTCATAGCAAACACCCTCTTCAAACAACACAAGAGAAGACTCTACACATGGACATCACCAGATGATCAACACCTGTTGGGGCCCTTTAATGGACCGGGGTCTGGTGGTCCGGAGTCGATGATAAGAAAATGAAAGAGAGAAAGATAGATAGAAAAGGAAAGAGAGAGAGAGAGAGAGAGAGAGAGACACGGGGACCCAAGCCTCTGGTGGAGGAAGGGTATTTTAATGATCTTTCTATGAGTATATATATATGCTATGCTACAAGAAATTTCTTTTGACAATGACAAAGGTCAGAAAACCAAACGTACAGCAACCATTACCAAGGGAACAAGGGAATAATAATAATCACAAGGTCAGGAGACAAACCATATCTCAAGAAAGAGGATTGAGACTAACTAGTTTTGCCTAAGTATAATGTTTACTGAAGGAGACCCAAGCCCATCTCATTCCATGATCTCTGTCCTGGGAGCAGCTTGCCGTTCCACTTGATAAGGAACAGAGGTTTTATGAGAAACAGCACATAGAAATCCTCCTGTTAAACATCCCCTGATAAAAGATTTATTATATTCTTTGCAGCCAAAGATGGAAAAGCTCTATACAGTCAGCAAAAACAAGACCTTGATCTGACTGTGGCTCAGATCCTGAACTCCTTATTGTCAAATTCAGACTTAGATTGAAGAGAGTAGGGAAAAGCACTAGTCCATTCAGATATGACATAAATCAAATCCCTAATGCCTCTTGATGAAAGTGAAAGAGGAGAGTGAACAAGTTAGCATAAAGCTCAACATGCAGAAAACTAAGATCATGGCATCCGGTCCCATATATTCGTGGCAAATAGATGAGGACAGTGGAAACAGTGGCTGATGTTCTTATTTGGACTCCAAAATCTCTGCAGATGGTGATTGCAGCCATGAAATTAAAAGACGCTTAGTCCTTGGAAGGAAAGTTATCACCAAACTACACAGCATATTAAAAAGCAGAGACATTACTTTGCCAACAAAGGTCCATCTAGTCAAGGCTATCATTTATCCAGTAGTTATGTATGGATGTGGGAGTTGGACCATAAAGAAAGCTGAGCACTGAAGAATTGATGCTTTTGAACTGCGGTGTTGGAGAAGACTCTCGAGAGTCCCTTGGACTGCAAGGAGATCCCACCAGTCCATCCTAAAGGAGATCAGTCCTGGGTGTTCATTGGAAGGACTGATGTTGAAGCTGAAACTCCAATAGTTTGGCCACCTGACGCAAAGAACTGACTCATTGGAAAAGACCTGGATGCTGGGAAAGATTGAGGGCAGGAGGATAAGAAGAAGACAGGATGAGATGGTTGGATGGCATCATCGATTCAATGGACATGAGTTTGGGTAAAGTCCGGGAGTTGGCGATGGACAGGGAGGCCTGGCGTGCTGCAGTTCATGGGGTCGCAAAGAGTCACACATGACTGACAGACTGAACTGAACTGAATGGTTACACAGCAAAAGTGAAAAATAGATTTAAGGGATTAGATCTGATAGACAGAGTGCCTGATGAACTACAGGTGGAGGTTTGTGACATTGTATAGGAGACATGGAACAAGACCATCCCCAAGAAAAAGAAATGCAAAAAAGCAAAATGGCTATCTGAGGAGGCCTTACAAATAGCTGTGAAAAGAAGAGAAGAAAAAAGCAAAGGAGAAAAGGAAAGATATTCCCATCTGAATGCAGAGTTCTAAAGAAAAGCAAGGAGAGATAAGAAAGCCTTCCTCAGTGATCAGTCCAAAGAAATAAAGGAAAACAATAGAACGGGAAAGACTAGAGATCTCTTCAAGAAAATTAGAGATACCAAGGGAACATTTCAAGCAAAGATGGGCTCAATAAAGGACAGAAATGGTATGGACCTAACAGAAGCAGAAGATATTAAGAAGAGGTGGCGAGAATACACAGAAGAACTGTACAAAAAAGATCTTCACGACCCAGATAATCACGATGCTGTGATCACTCACCTAGAGCCAGACATCCTGGAATGTGAAGTCAAGTGGGCCTTAGAAAGCATCACTCCAAACAAAGCTAGTGGAGGTGATGGAATTCTAGTTGAGCTATTTCAAATCCTCAAAGATGATGCTGTGAAAGTGCTGCACTCAATATGTCAGCAAATTTGGAACACTCAGTAGTGGCCACAGGACTGGAAAAGGTCAGTTTTCATTCCAATCCCAAAGAAAGCCAATGTCAAAGAATGCTCAAACTACCACACAGTTGCACTCATCTCACACACTAGTAAAGTAATGCTGAAAATTCTCCAAGCCAGGCGTCAACAATACGTGAACTGTGAAATTCCAGATGTTTAAGCTGGATTTAGAAAAGGCAGAGGAACCAGAGATCAAATTGCCAACATCCGAAGGATCATCAAAAAAGCAAGAGAGTTCCAGAAAAACATCTATTTCTGCTTTATTGACTATGCCAAAGCCTTTGACCGTGTGGATCACAATAAACTATGGAAAATTCTGAAAGAGATGGGAATACCAGACCACCTGACCTGCCTCTTGAGAAATCTGTATGCAGGTCAGGAAGCTACAGTTAGAACTGGACATGGAACAACAGACTGGCTCCAAACAGGGAAAGGAGTACGTTAAGGCTGTATATTGTCACCCTGCTTATTTAACTTATATGCAGAGTATATCATGAAAAACGGTGCGCTGGAAGATGCACAAGCTGGAATCAAGATTGCCGGGAGAAATATCACTAACCTCAGATATGCAGATAACATCACCCTTATGGCAGAAATTGAAGAAGATCTAAAGAGCCTCTTGATGAAAGTGAAAGAGGAGAGTGAAAATGTTGGCTCAAAACTCAACATTCAGAAATCAAAGATCATGACATCTGGTCCCATCACTTCAGGCAAATTCATGGGGAAAGAGAAGAAACAGTGGAAGACTTTATTTTGGGGGGCTACAAAATCACTGCAGATGGTGACTGCAGCCATGAAAGATGCTTACTCCTTGGAAGAAAAGTTATGACCAACCTAGACAGCATATTAAAAACCAGAAACATTACTTTGTCAACAAGGTCCATCTAGCCAAGGCTATGGTTCTTTCAGTAGTCATGTATGGATGTGAGAGTTGGGACTATAAAGAAAGCTGAGCACTGAAGAATTGATGCTTTTGAGCTGTGGTATTGGAGAAGACTCTTGAGAGTCCCTTGGACTGCAAGGAGATCCAACCAGTCCATCCTAAAGGAAATCAGTCCTGAATATTCATTGGAAGGACTGATGTTGAAACTGAAACTCCAATATTTTGGCCACCTGATGCAAACAACTGACTCATTTGAAAAGACCCTGATGCTGGGAAAGATTGAAGGCAGAAAGAGAAGGGAACCTCAGAGGGTGAGACAGTCAGATGGCATCACCGAATCAATGTACAGGCATTTGAGTAAACTCCAGGAGTTGGTGATGGACATGCAGGCCTGGTGTGCTGCAGTCCATGGGATCACAAAGAGTAGGACAAGACTAATCTACTGAAATAACTGACTGAACTATACAGTCCATGAAATTCTCCAGGCCAGAATACTGGAGTAGGTAGCCTTTCCCTTCTCCAGGGGATCTTCCCAACCCAGGGATCAAACCCAGGTCTCCCGCATTTCAGGAGCATTTTTGACCAGCTGAGCCACAAGGGAATCCCAAACATCAACATAGGTCCTCCTTAAAAAAAAGGTTTAAACGGGCAAAATGAGTTTTGAAGATGTTGCTTACTTTATTCTCCCTTCTTAAAGCTGCAAAGTGCCCCTAAGCAAATTAAAAATGGTCAAGAATTTCTGGAGATCTTCCCTGGTGGCTCAGCGATAATGAATCCACCTGCCAATGCAGGAGACACGGGTTCAATCCCTGATCTGGGAAGATCCCACATACCACAGAGCAACTAAGCCTGTGAACTCCAACTACTGAGCTCCTGTTTCGAGAGTCTGGGAGTCACAACTACTTAAGCCTACATGACCTGGAGCTTGTGCTCCACAACAAGAGAAGCCACAACAATGAGAAGCCCAAGTAGACAACAAGTAGCCCCTGCTTGCTGCAAGTAAACAAAAGCCCATGCAGCAATGAAGACCCAGAACAGCCAATAAAAAATAAATTTTTTAAAAAATCCTCCAGTAAGCAAATTGTTTAATCCAACACTTCTCAAACACATCTGACCAAGGAATTTTAAAAATGTATCTGTTTTTATAGATATCTGTTGCCATCCTAAAGCACATTTATTCGATGCATGATACAGGGTGCTCGGGGCTGGTGCACCAGGATGACCTGGAGGGATGGGATGGGGAGGAAGGTGGGAGGGGGGTTCTGGAAGGGGAAAACATGTACACCCATGGTGGATTCATGTCAATGTATGGGCAAAACAAATACAATATTGTAAAGTTTAAAAATAGATAAACTAATTAAAAAAAAAAAGAAAACAGTAAATTGAGAAGCCTGTCCCAGAGCCTAAGCACTTCCACTTGACAACGTGCTGCAGTGACTTCTCCAAGCCTCTCCTGTTGGCCCGCTAACTTTTAAGTGCATCTATTAAGCAAAGTCAGAAGTGATGTTGCTGCCTACTTTCTTGGCAGGGGAGGTCAAGCAGACGGCAGCCTTGGCCCCAAAGCCAGGACATTATAAGGCCAAGATCAACAAAAGAAAAAGGCCAAATACCACAGCTACCTAACCATCTGATTAAAGCAGCAGCCCGTTACCATTCCAATCTTTCTGGACATATCTTGACTCCTCTCTTTACTATTTTTTCATGAAGAGGAAGACATTCAGAAACTGATTTACATGTGTTCTGCTATGTAAGATCCAAAAACAACTCCAAATTTTTGTGTTCACCCCTCTTCTTGAAGCATAATTACTGTGAGAGGGACTTCATAAGGGGTTCCATTTTTAGAACTTCCTCAATTTTTAGTTTTAATCAAATTCATTTTTCTAAAACTTCATTTTAAACACCTACAACTGGACTCTTTTTCCTTCATATCTGCATAAAATCAGGTAACAAACAATATCTTCTCTAACTTGACAGAGCTGAGATAGAGTCAATCACAACCCCAACTATTTAAGAGGCTCCTTTCAAAGTATGTTAACATTGATCATCTGTTTCTAGACGAAAGCTAATGAAGTGCCCCACATTCCAGAAACAGGTGACTGCAGAGTTAACTGACGCAACATATATGAATGACAAAGAGGAGACATTTTGTTAGGGTATTTTTTACTACTTGACAGGGTTTTACAATCCTTGGTTATCTAAAAACTCGACATGTTCTGTGACTCCCCCATCCACACTCTCCTCTCACTTTTAACAGTCCTGGAACCCAGGGAAATGTTATGAAGTCATTAAAAGTATTGTAAAGAACTTGTAATACAATGAAGTATTTCAGTGAAAAGTTTTTTAAAAAACGTAAGTAAAACTAAAGAGACAGTATAAGTCAACAGCACTTAAGAAACAAATAGAAAAGAATACATCAAAATGCTAATAGTAATGGTCTTCAGGGGACTGGCTACTGGTAGATTTGTTCTTATCTTTTCAAACTTTCAACTTTTCTATATTAAATATATTCCTTTTATAAACAGAAAAATATAAAACCTCTACTTCTATCACCATCCTCCACCTCTAACCCTAAAACAGAAAAGGCAATGTTACAGAGATGCAAACGGTGCTTCCTTATATATATAGGATTCAGGAAGTGTCCACAGTCAGAAAGAAATCCAAACTTAAATTAGCTCTAATATTTAGTATGTTTGGGGTTCGCGAGAGGGAGATCAATCTCTAGGTAAAGAGCCAGGAAGATATGACAGATTACAGATTCTACGAGGAAAAGGTGTTTTTCATTTGTCCCCCTCTTTCTTCTCCATGGAGTCCACTTCACACCCTCCCTGCCTGCCCGGAAGAGACAGGAGCTGGACAAGACCCATGGAGAGAAAAAAAGCAACAGAAGACGATGAGAGAGTGCAGGAGGAAGACTGAAAACCCACAGGTAGAAGAGACGGGGCAGCCCTTCCATTTCTAAATGACCCTTGATGGTAAAGGATGTAGACCAGGCTCTGCCCAGAGTTCCTATTCTAATAACATCAGTACTCGGTCAGTGTCTGTTTTGTGGCCAATTTACTGAAGTGTTTGGGATCACTTTCTCATGCCATCAACCTCTGAATACTCAGAGCTAACAACATCTACAGGAAACAATGCAAGAAGTACATACCCCAAAGTCAAATGCCAATAATTTTGATGTTTCAAGTGTTTGAATTTAATTGTCTATACAGAACCTGGTTAGATATCAGCTTCCAAGGGAAGAATGTGAGATACACAATGGATTATGATGTGACAGCTACATTTGATACAGGATATGAAACCACATGGTCAATGAAATTTCTAGTAAAAATCTAACCCCCTCCTCTGTCCCAGAGAACAGACAGTATGTTCACTACTCTCAGGTATGCAAACTGCACATCAATTTTTTTAATTAGTTTATTAATCTTCTTATTTTTTTTTACTTTACAATATTGTATTTGTTTTGCCCATACATTGACATGAATCCACCATGGCGTGTACATGTTTTTTCCCCTTCCAGAACCCCCCTTCCACCTCCCTTTCCCATCCCCACCCCTCTGGGTCATCCCGGTGTACCAGCCCCGAGAACCCTGTAACATGCGTTGAACCTGGACTGGCGATTCCTTATTCACATATGATAATTTTCCATGCCTCAGATAAATGAACAGTATTTGCACAATAATTTTTTTTTGAATTGTGATTGTCCATAAGGACATTGGTTCACAGAGCCCTCAGCAAAAAATTTTTTTGGTCCTGGCTTCATGGACTTCCCTTTTTATCACACCCCTTTTTAAAATCTGGACAAAAATCTTTTTTTCAGTCCAAAACAATGTATACTCAGCCCCCAAAAGCAGGCGGGGTGAAAAACCCCCAACCTGAAAAGGGAAAGGATTCTAAAAAAAAAAAAAAAAAGAAAGAAAAAAGGGGGTTCTAAAAGCCTTTTTAAAACATATTCCATTTTAAAATTCCCTGCAGAACTTTCATGAAGGGAAGGGGTTTAAATCTAAGAGAGCTGTTTGTAAAAACTTTTTTAAGTAGAATGAAAAAATATTTTACGTCATATATGGGGATGTAAAACTGAATTAACCAAAATCTTTGCAAAAAAAACAAGATTGAACCCTTTTCATTTTTCCTAAACACAGGCCCCTTCCCAGGAGGGAGTTCTGGGTGATGGGGGATCTTCTAGTAACTTTGCTTTACAGGGCTTTTTGCTTCCCAGCTCCTCTACAGCAGGAAGGGCTGGAGCACACAATGACTGTTACTGGTATCTAGGTACGGGGCTGGTTAAATGTTCTGCATACCAGGAAGTGCTAACTCAAATGCCTTGAGCTGTAGATGACAAGACAGAGTCCCCCTAGGGTACATCCCCAACTCAGTTATGCTTTATTGCAGCTGTGTAGGAAAGGCAGGAGATTTTAGACATTCCCACATTTTCAGCAAGAAGCCAGAGAAGTTCATGAGTGTTGACAATATCACCTGAATTTTAAAAGTGGCAAATTAATAAAATGTTTTTCCAAGGACAGCATGGATGACCAAAGAGAAATTCACATCTCTGACCATCAGAAGACACCCTGGAACATTTGCACTTTACCTTTAAAGGTTTTGGTGACCTTGGAGCACTCATGATATTATTATAGTGATCCCATGTAAATATTTGCTTAGTACCTAAAGGCATTTGGCTATTGTACATCCATATCTCATTCATCCTCACAATATCACTGATTTAAGGGACTAGTACTATTTCCGTCCCCAGATGAGAAAACCTAGTCTCAAAGAGTCTGAGTAACTTACCCAAGATCGCCAAAGCAAGTCCACCTTGGGGATCTGCACGGGGCAGTCATGCCCTCCACAATGATGGCTTACTGCACCTGCACTAAAACCAGGTAATTCCACTGAGCCCACTCTCAGACTAGAGTATTACTACCAATTCAAAATCCCATGTGGGTAGATGTTTGAACAACTCCAGAAACAAAATTTTAATTATTCTTCTCCATTTATTGAAAGAGTGGTTACATTTTTGCAGTGTTTACAGTTTTTGCCAAAAATATCTAAAACTATTCAGTCAAAAAGCTATGTAAGCAATTGCATGCTATGCTTCAAATGTCTGAACTTGCAAAATTTGCATACAAGTGCATGAGAAGCTGCCAAACAGCAATGGAGGAATAATATTAAAGGTAAACACATGGAGTACTACTGGATTTTATGATTTTCCATGACAGTAGTGAGAACTAGAGCTGGTAAAGGTGGTGGAAAAATCTGGTGGAATTTTTACCAGAGCCAGTTGACCATTATTTTTTAAATACTTATAACATATATAGTTACCAAATCAACTTTAACCAAGTTACTACATCCGTTGAAAATACAATACACACACACACACCCACACACCATCTTCCAATGAAATGCGCCTGGATACCATCTTCTCCCAATCCATACAATCATCACTTCACAGATCTGCAGCAGCATTGATATCATCATTTCTTCCAGTGGAACCAGAGGGAAAGAAAAAGTGGTGTGACTGTGTAAGTGGTGTGTGAGGAGAGAGTAGAGAGAAATGGGCGAGACAGGTTAGAAAGGGAGTCAAATATTTTGATCAATTACTGCAGCAGCAGCGCTTATTCACATTAGTTAAGGACAGTCTGATAAATTTTAAAGTAGGATCACTATTAGTGGGGGAAAGTTAAATAAAGACGTGAGCAGCCACTGCCATAAGAGCAGTGGGTGCAATGGTTACTCACGAAGGGATCTTAGCACCAGACTGCCAGATTTGGATTCCAATTTCTTTACTTACTAGCTAGGTTTCCTTTTCTTTTTCTTTTCATCCTTTCTTTTTTTTTTTTTTTTTGCCTTTGGGGTCATGCCACAGGCTATTGGATCTTAGTTCACCGACCAGGGATTATACCAGGCCCACAAGCAGTGAAAGCATGGGTCAAACCTCTAGAGCACGAGGAATTCCCAAGCTAGGGTTTCTGAATGCATTGCCTTTTTAACTTGATAATTTTTTAGTTCCCTATCAATAAATTGGGAGTAATAGTAGACTCTACATCATAGTATTTTTGTTGTAGGATGTAAACATAGTTTAAATAGATAAAATTTAGAACAGGGATGGCACAAATTAGAACTCAACATATCAACTTTTAATCTATCAATTCTCTCCCAGAAAAACACTGGTAACTCAAAAATGCTGACCATTGGTGTTTCTCATCAAGTAACGTCACCACTAGTCTGGGAAATTTCAAAGTGAGATTGTTCTTTTTGTTAGGTTATTGGCCTTGGTTGTCACAATGATTGGCAAGCACTGCCAACACTCAGTGGGTAGATTTAGGGTTGGATGGTTAGATACTAGATGTTCTACAATTAAGGGTTCGCACAATGGTGAACTGCCTCCATCCCTACACATCTATATGTAGTCCTCCAGTCTTCATGTAGTAAAAAAAGTAAAAAACTTGTGATTATCTAAAATGAAGCCTAATTCCATTTTACATATAAATCCAAAATATTTTTTTCCACATGCTTAAATATTACTATATTTTCCAGGAACACAAATATCATGTAAAACAAGTGAAGTTAAACTTCTTGTTTGCTCAGAACCCTTCCCTAAGAATAGTTGTTTCAGAACCCTTCCGAAGAATAGTTCAAACATTTTGAAAAAAAAATTAGATGACCAACAACAATTTGAGGCATCAGCATACCTGTGTCAGCCAGTATCTGTAGCTATCATAATCACAGGGCTCCTATTGTACTTAGGAGATTCCAGCTCCATCGTGATTCTTTCCAAGGGATCTACATCTGAGTCAATTACCTATTGGAATTGATAGCAGGGTTTTTTTTTCATTTTTTTTGTTTTGTATAGTGTATTAAAGAATAACTTCCCTTTTATATCTCTCTAATATGACTATTTGAATATCACAGATTCTTTTTTTAGGTTATGCATGATAAGATGTTTTATGCATGCATGCATGCTAATGTCTTTCAGTCGTGTCCAACTCTTTGGTGAACCCTATGGACTGTAGCCTGACCGGCTCCTCTGTCCATGGGATTCTCCAGGCAAGAATACTGGAGTGGGTTGCCATGCCCTCCTCCAGGGGATCTTTCTGACCCAGGGATCAAACCCATCTCTCTGTGTCTCCTGCATTGGCAGGCAAGTTCTTTACCACTAGTCGCCACCTGGGAAGCCCCTAGATGTTTATTATCTAGTGAATTTTAGTTTTCGGGAAAGTAAAGGGAGTTAAAAGTTTTTTAGTTATGAAAGGGGATGTTGATCCATAAGTGATGACAGAACCATACTTCACTAGAGCCCACACTTTAAAGAGAATTCATAAACTGTACATGATAAGTAAATAACGAATACTTTTAATTTAGTTTGATAGATGTAAGAATGTCAACTTTATGGTAATTGATTACAGACAGAATAATGCCCCCTACCAGATGTCCACATTCCTAATTCCCGCAGAATCTATAATATGTTGAGATATCATAAACCAAGGAGAATTATGATTTGCCAGGTGAATTAAGGTTACTAAGGTTACTTAGGCTGACTTTAAGCTAGGAAATTATTCAAGTGGTGGCGCCATGTAGTCACAAAAATCTTTAAAAGTGAAGAGGGAGGCAAAGGAGTGGGAGTCAAGAAGGATGAGATTATATTAAAGAAAGGTACAACAGATGCAAACACTGCTGCATTGAAGATGGAGAAAGGGTCCATGAGCCAAGGAAATGCAGTAAGCCTCTAGAAGTTGAAGAGGACAACAAACACATTTTTCCCCAGAAGCCTCTATGAAAGGAAACACAGTCCTGTCAACTGAGGAGCCTGCCAGACTACAGCCCAGAGGGTCATGAAGAATCGGAAATAAATGAAAACAACATAGCTCACACAGCTTGCAGGATCTTAGTTCCCTGACTAGGGATTGAACCTGGGCCCCCCAGCAGTGAAAGCACTGAGTCCTAACCACTGAACTGCTGGGGAATTCTCCATTTGATATTAATTCAGTGTCCCTCACATCCCATGCACACCCCCCACTGCCCCACCCCAGCCACCTGAACCAAACCAACAACCAACAAGCACCTCTAGCACTAGGTTACTCATCTCTCTTGGTAGTAATTATTTATTTTAGAATATCGATGCTGCCATAGTATTACATTTAACTTTACATGTATAGAGACAATTTTTGTACATATATCTCTTAAACATTTATTTATTTATCTTTGGCTGCACTGGTCCTTCATGTACGTGCATGGACTTTCCTCTAGTTGCCAGTGAGTAAGGCTAACTCTCGATTTGGAGATGTGAGATTCTCATGGCAAGCTTCTCTTGCTGCAGAGCATGGGCTCTAGGGCACGTGGCTATCAGTAGTTGACAGCTCACCTGCTCCTGAGTATGGTACAGAGAGTGGTACACAGTTTAAGTTGCCTCTCAGCATGTGGGAATCTTACTGGACCAATGATAAAACTGTGTCCCCCGCATTGGCAAGCATTTTATCTTTCACCACTGGACCACCGGGGAACCCAAGACAATTTATTTTTTTTAATCAATTATTTTAATTGGAGGATAATTATTACAATATTGTTGTGATGTTTTGCCATACATCGACATGAATCAGCCACAGGTATACATCATTTTGGTTTGTCCCTACCATCCAGAACCCCCCTCCCCACTCCATCCCTCTGAGGTTGTCCCAGAGCACTAGCTTTGGTGCCTGCTTCATGCAATTAGAACTTGCACTGGCTCAACATTTTTACAATTCGTACCAACAAGTATTCAATGGTATTTCTCTCAAAATCACCCACCCTCATCTTCTCCCATTGAGTTCAAAAGTCGTTTTTTTACAACTGTGTCTCCTTTGCTGCCCTGTATGAGGGCAAATTGTTAAGACAAATCTGAAGTTCTTAAAAAGAAGAGAAGGAATTCCCTGGAGTGTTGGAACTTGGTACTTTCACTGCATGGTGGATTCATCCATGGCTGGGGAACAAGATTCTTGCCAGTGGTGTGTCACAGCCCAAAAAAGAAAGGAAAAAGAGAGAGAGAGAAAAATCTAAAGGTAAGGGGGGAAAGGTAGGGGAGAAGAGTAAAATGCAATTATGGTGAAACAGATTAAGGAATGAAATTGAAAGAGCATGAAACAAAACAAAAAGGTACAAAAGAAGAGGAATAGAAATGTGGTGGGAAAGACAGCAGGGAGCAAAGGAAAATATCTCTTTCCTTCCATCGTAAGGTTCACTGCTTTTATTTCTGCCCCTCATCTCCACACACAGAGCAACACTCCTGGTCACAGTGCCCTTTGCTTTCTTTCAGAATGAAATGCTGAGTCCGTTAAAGTTCAATAGCGCTTCCCTGGTGGCTCACATGTATAAGAAAGCTGCCTGCAGTGCAGGAGACCACATTTGAAGTCCCTGGGTCAGGAAGATCCCCCTGGAGAAGAGGGAATGGCAACCACTCTATAATCTATATCCCAGAGAATCCCAATTGTCAGAGTGCCTGGCACCACAATCCATAGGGTGTAAGACAGGACTGAGTAAGCACTAATGCTCATGGGCCTCTGATGCCCCCTGCAGGGTCCACAAGGCTAACTGTTCACTCACTTCTCTCTTCTTAAGGTAATTTATCAAATGGTACATAATCTATACTGAGAGAGAAAGTACCTTATCCTGCAATGCAATAGAACAACTACAGGCTTCAAAAGTGTATTGTTTTTCAGGACAGATATTGAAATAATGCCTTGGATTACCCAAGTTATTAATGGAGACTTTACAATGATTTAATGTTGTCAGAACATAAGTTCAAATTCCTGCTCTATAACTGACTAACTGTATGATCCTGGGAAAGTTCATAAATCTCTTGAAGCTATTTCTTCACCTTTATAAGCATGAAGAAATCAAGACATACATTATTGGTTTGCTAATAAGATAATTAAGTGAGATATTATGTAACATAAAGTGCCTCATTCAAATCTAAGTACCTGTGTAGCTCCCCAATAATTGGTAGCTTTTATTACCTTATTTTAAAAACAAAAACAATCTTCCCTGGTGGCTCACTGGTAAAGAATCTGCCTGCATGTGGAGAGGAACCTGGGTTCCATCCCTGGGTTGGAAGAATCCCCTGGAGAAGGGAATAGCTACCCACTCCAGTATTCTTGCCTGGAGAATTCCGATGGACTTATATAGTCCATGGGGTCGCAAAGAGTTGGACACGACTGAGCGACTTTCACTTTCAAAAAAAAAATAAGATGTTAAGATCTCTATATTCCATATGATGTTAGAAACCAAGGAAACGTAAATGAGTAGTCTTAAGTTCTTTATTCTTCTTCCCTCTATGCCCCTATCTCCTCTTCTCCGTCTCCCCTGCCCCCTCTTTCCCTCTATTCTAGGGGTCTTCCTTCGGGCTGAGACAGTAAAAGTCCTGCCTGCAAAGCTGAGACCCCAGGTTCGATCCACCTAGGTTGGAAAAATCCCTGGAGGAGGATATGCAACCCACTCCAGTATTCATGCCTGAGAATTCCAAGTACAGAAGAAGCCTGGAGGGCTACAGTGCATGGGGTCACAAGAGTCCAGACACGATGAGCGACTAACACATTCCATAAATAAAGATGGATATGGTTTACCTGGTGGTTTCTGCTCTGAAGTGAGAAATTCTACAGGTCGAGCCCTTGCATTCCTGGCAGCTTGGTCTAGCTGTCCTATGAGAAAGCAACTATATTTCACTGTGACTCATTTTTTCTAGTAGGCCCTTAGAACTCTAAGTACTTATGTCTTGGCATCTCTAGAAACTTGGATCCCTACAGACATTTTCACACAATAGATTCCTAAGCCTTGGAACCTGCTTTTCTCCACCTTAATCCCACTGTTGGAGACACGGATACTGCTAAATTAGCTTACTCTCAATATAGCCTCTTGGCAAAGAGTACCCCAAAAGCAACAATTACAGAAATCCATCCCCTCCTGCTATTTCATGAGATTTGACGGATAGCACATCACTCAGCATTCAGTTTCAAGGAGAGCTAGCTAGGATTTACATTTCTGAGCTAGTTAAACTGCTAAACAACATCACCATCCTTTGCATATTAAGTCTTGCCATGGATATAAGAATTTGTAGAAGACAAGAGGAGCATCTTTACCCACTTTATTTTTTTTTAATTGGAGGATAATTGCTTTACAATGTTGTATTGGTTTCTGCCATACAACAACGTGAATCAGCCATAAGTATACATATGTTCCTCCCTCCCTGAATTCCCTTTCACCCCACAACTCCATCCCCACCCCTCTAGGTTGACAGGTGGAACTGGGGTTGAGTTCTGGTGGTTATACAGCAACTTCCCACTAGCTATCTATTTTACATATGGAATGTATATGTTTTCAATGCTACTCTCTCAATTTGTCCCACCCTCTCCTTCCCCCACTGTGTCCACAAGTCCTGTTTCTATGTCTGCATCTCTATTCCTGCCCTGCAAATAGGTTCATCAGTACCATTTTTCTAGATTCCATATGTGTTAATATACAATATTTATTTTTCTCTTTCTGACTTACTTCACTCTGTATAACAGGCTCTAGGTTCATCTACCTCACTAGAACTGACTCAAATTCATCCTTTTTATGGCTGAGTAATATTCCATTGTTATATATGTACCACAACTTCTTTATCCATTCATCTGTTGATGGACATCTAGGTTGCTTCCATGTCCTGGCTATTGTAAATAATGCTGCAATGAACATTGGGGTACATGTGTCTTTTTCAGTTATGGTTTTTTCAAGGTATATGCCCAATATGAGACTCTGAGTCATACTCTTACATCCCCCTTTTTACAGAAGAGGGCAGAATCCTCCAAGATCTCATTTTATATATTAATATATGTTAGTTCTTATATACCCAATTTAGAAACCAAAAAGATTAAATAAATGGAGCAAATCTTTCTCTTGTGTAAGGCCCAGCAGACAAATTTTTTGGAAGTTCTTCTAAGCCCCTAAATAAAGACAGTGGACATCAGTTAAAGAGACAAACTGATTATTTATGAGAATAAGCATAGCCGCTTAGCTTACTGAGGAAAATTAGCCTACAAGTATATCTGTAAATAATGGTGTATAAAAAGTCCAAATTCCTCAAAGGAGTTTCCTAATCACACAAATTTTACCTGACTTACCAGAAATTCAGAAATTCAGAATGGAAGATTTAAAAGGGTATAATCAATAAACATATAAATCACTATTTGTATACTTGACACTAATATGAATATTAGTAAAGTCAATTATCTTTAATTGTTTATGAAAAGGTAAATGAAGAAATAGGTAATTATCTAAATATAGTTGTGGCAGACAGAATAGAAGCCTGATAGATTCTACAACTAGTCCCCAGAACCTAAGAATATGTCACCCACATGGCAACAGAGATTTTTGTCAGAAGTGATTGCATTAGGGAACATTGAAATGAGACCCAAGGGTTTGTCTGCATGGGCTCAAGGTAACAAAACAGTATCTTAAGGGTTGAACATATGCAAGCAGAACACGATATTAAAGAGCTGTAGAAGACAGCCAGGTTGGAAAAATTTAAATTGAGCGAATCAGTTCAGTTTCTCATCAGTCCAAATTCTTGTACCCCATGGACTGCAGCATGCCAGGCTCCCTGTCCTTCACCAACTCCCAGAGTCTTACTCAAACTCATGTCCATTGAGTCATGATGCCATCCAACCATCTCATCCTCTGTCATCCCCTTCTCCTACTTCAACTTTCCCAGCATCAGGTTTTCATTTTTTCCCAAAGAATCCGTTCTTCAAATCAGGTGGCCAAAGTATTGGAGTTTCAGCTTCAACATCAGTCCTTCCAATTGAAAAATCAGGTACAGAATTTCCTTTAGATGGACTGGTTTGATCTCCTTTCAGTCCAAGGGACTCTCAAGAGTCTTCTCCAACACCACAGTTCAAAAGCATCAATTCTTTGGTGCTCAGCTTTCTTTATGGTCCAACTCTCACATCCATATATAACCACTGGAAAAACCATAGCTTTGACTAGACAGACGTTTGTTGGCAAAGTAATGTCTCTGCTTTTTAATATGTTGTCTAGGTTGGTCATAGCTTTTTTCTTCTAATTAGCAAGTGACTTTTAATTCATGGCTGCAATCACTCATCAGAAGAGATTTTTTGGAAACCCAAAAAAATAAGTCACCACTGTTTCCACTGTTTTTCCATCTAGTTTGCATGAATGATGGGACTGATGCCATGGATCTTAGTTTTTTGAATGTTGAGTTTTAAGCAACTTTTTCAACTCTCCTATTTCACTTTCATCAAGAGGCTCTTAGTTCTTCTTCACTTTCTGCCATATAGGGTGGTGTCACTGCTATCAGAGATTATTGATATTTCACCCGGCAATCTGATCCAGCTTGTTGCTTCATCCAGCCCAGCATTTTTGCTTGATAAATCTTGCATATAAGTTAATATATAAATTAAATAAGCAGGGTGACAGTGTACAGCCTTGGTGTACTCCTTTTCCTATTTAAGAACAAGTCTGTTGTTCCTATATCCAGTTCTAACTGGTTATGCTTCTTGACCCACATACAGATTTCTTCAGGGAGGCAGGTCAGGT